>OX411555.1:34951744-36405554 GCA_948146395.1 Fragum whitleyi
TGTAGTAGTGTTTATTATGACTGGCATTCTTGTTAACCCTTTGCTGTTTTACAAAATTTTAGACTTGTCCAAATTCAAAGGTTTTGCAGAGGAGAATTTAAAGTGGATTTGATTTGAAAAATAACCATTCAGTAGGGTAGAAAATAGTGTGGAAAAAGAAGAAATTGATTGTCAGAAGCAATTTCTTCTTTTTTCACAATGTTATTTCAATCATAAAATCACAGACACGGAAAAAGCAGGGATTAAACAGCAAAGGGTTAAATGATATGGCTGTAGGTGCAATAGAGAAGTAGGTAGTTTAATCTTCCTACTCAATAATTATTTCTTATGAGTGTCTTTACTAAATTAAATCCATCATTTTTACAACAAATTATCTGCACATATTCCTTTTACAAAAGAAGTAATGGCTTATACAATATGCTCTTGCATCATTAGCGAATTCTTTTACCAAAGTCTGTCTGTCAATAAGTCTGTCTTCATACTAATTACATGTGTACCTGCAGACTCTGACCCTATATCTTCAACATTATTCAAATTACAAAGTTTATATTTGGCATTAAGGTTTCTCTCATTTTACACATCATTGAATGTCAAGGTCATTGAACAAAGTTGATTATCAAGGTCAAACTTCTAAACAATAGGAATATTAGGGCTCTTTCATTGGGCCTCTTTCCTGTGGTTCTTGATGAATCTCACCTATTTTCAAAAGGAATGATCCTTATAATCACACTATCATTCTGTGCAACTTTGAAAATGAGGGAATTGCATCGCAATTACAAGGATATTCTGGGCCAATTTTCAGAAGATCCCTTTTACCGTGTTTCTTGATGGAACTGGCCTTTGTGAATCTTGATTCAAGCAATTATTTTCTGTTTGTTTGTCACAAACCCTATATCAGGTTTTTTAGAATAATATTGATTGGGAAAAAAAGACTGCTATGGATATGCTTAATTTCTACAATATGTCATGTGATGATGACAAAACATCTTTAAAGCCTCCTATTGGTAAGATTGCTAGTGTATTTTTTTGTCCATGTCTGTCTGTCTGTTCATCATTCAATATTTTGGCCAAAAGTCTTAACCCTTGTCATGCTGAACCCGGAATATTCCTGCCTTGGCAGGAGCTATAGACAAATATCAGCCTGCATATGTGTGTAGTCTGATCTTTGTCTATATCATCTGTTTTTCCTTTTTTAAACAAGAAAAGTTTCAGAAATTATATTTCAAAATCAAATGCTGACTCACAAGTAGGAATACAGAACTTTCAGCACTTTGATTTATTTATAATTTTGCCAAGGTTCTTATCGTGTTATTATATTCAAAAGCTGTGAGTTTATCAGCTTCATTTAAATGATCGAAATTTTCCATCAATGTTTGGGTCTGCTAAACCTATGATGTGATTTTCGAGAACTTTAGGTAAAATTCTGTAGGTAATTTACAATCTGTACGCAAAAAGTTAATATTGAGTCTTACTATAGGAATTAAGGCATACTAGTGGGATCTACGATCATGGTAATGTGTGCATTGTGTCAAATGGCTTGAACAAATCGGCAATTAGCCCTTGTCATGCTGATAAAAATGTTAAGATCATCTGACAATGTCCGAGTAAAACTAAGCAAAACCTAACCAAAAAATTAGCTTTGTCAATTTACTTCAAGCCTTTTTTAAGTCAAATTTAGAAAAAAACATAACATGAATTCTTTAACAGTTCAAATAACTTTAATCCTATTCGGGATACAAGGCTTGTATTTGGCATGATAGCTCACATTGACAATTATCTGAAAATACAAAGATCAAGGTCATATTTTGAGGCAAACATTTACAAGAAGGTATGTTTGTATTGCATTTATGCCCCTGTAACAGCATTTTTTAGAGGGTTGACCTTGTCAGATGACCCTGACTTTCAAAAATGCAGATTGATGACAAGAATCTTTATGCCAAATACTGTATTTCTTCTAATTATAGCGCCCTCCCTTTTAGCAGCACCCCTACATTTTTAACAAAGAAAACCACTCCAAATGCCTAAAGCTTAGGATTTTTTTTTAGACTTCTTCTCCAAATTGAAATGAATTTGCTCTAAACAAACATTTATATGATTGTTTATAGGAAATTCACCTCAACTTAAAGGGAAAAGGGCCTTAAAGACATAAATTTTAATGATTTTCTGAATCAGAAAATGCACACTTAATAAAAGCTCCCTGACCATGTTATGTATAGCTCACAGGAGCATTTTTAGCTCCACTGGCTGAAAGCCACTGGGGCTATTGTCATGGCGTTGTGTCCGTCGTGCGTCCGTCCGTCCGGTCGTAAACTTTTCTTTAAAAATCTTCTCCTCAGAAACTACTGGATGGATTTTAACCAAACTTCACAGGAATGATCCTTGGGTGACCCTCTTTCAAAGTTGTTCAAGAAATTTTGATCCAATGAAAAACATGGATTTAATGGGCGTGGCTAATTTCCAAATATGGTAAAAAGTGAGTTTTCTCAGATTCTAATCAATGGATACCCATTAAATTTTACATGAATGATCCTTGGGTGACCCTTTATCAGTCTACAAAAAGTCATTGTGATCGGATGGAAAATATGTATTTTATGGGCGTAGGTCATTTCTCTATATGTTATATAGTGGAAACTTTGAAAATCATTTTCTCAGAATCTAAGTGATGGATATCAATTAAATTTTACTTGAATGATCCTTGAGTGACCCTTTATCAGTCTTCCAAAAATAATTGTGATCGGATGAAAAATATGTATTTTATGGGCGGAGGTCATTTCTCTATATGTTATATAGTGGAAACTTTTGAAAATCATTTTCTCAGATTGTAATTGATTGATATCAACCATATTTCACTGAAATATTCCCTGAGTGACCCTTTATCAGTCTACCAAAAATTATTGTGATTGGATGAAAAATATATATTTCATAGACGGAGGTCATTTTCTCAATATGTTATATAGTGGAAACTTTTGAAAATCATTTTCTCAGAATGTAATTGATGGATTTCAAACAAACATTTATGGTATGATCTTTGGGTGACCCATTATCATGCAGCCAAAAATTATTTTGATTGGATGAAATATATGTCCTTGAGTGACCCTTTATCAGTCTTCAAAAAATCATTGTGATCTGATGAAAAATATGCAATTTATGGGCAGAGGTCATTTCTCAATAAGTTACATAGTGGAAAGTTTGCAAATCATTTTCTCAGAAGCTAATTTTTGGATATGAACCAAATTTCACTGGAATGATCCTTGAGTGACCCTTTATCAGTGTACCAAAAATTATTGGATGGAAAATATGCATTTTATGGGTGGAGGTCATTTCTCAATATGTTAAATAGTGGAAACTATGAAAATTATTTTCTCAGAATGTAACTAAAGGATATCAATCAAACATTTTTGGTATGATCTTTGGTTGACCCATTATCATGCAGCCAAAAATTATTTTGATTTGATGAAAAATATGTATTTTAAGAGCGGAGGTCATTTCTCTATCTGTTATATAGTTGAAACTTTGAAAATCATTTTCAACAACAGTAGAACCCCAAATATCTAAAATTCTAGTCAAAAAATCTATTTGCTTTTACAAGAATTTCAAGCCTGTGGAGCGACTCAAGCCATTCATGGCTTTCTAGTTTTAGGAGAAATATGGTAAGAGTATTGTAACTTAAATTCTTTCACAATAATGAGAATTCTTTAATGTGCAGGATAAGTTTTCACTGAAAGACAGACAAACTAGTAAACGTACATGATGCAGAGGGTCTAGTGGGGGGTATAAGTGTTTCACAAACACATCTTGTAGCAGTATTCTGTAAACATCAATCAGTTAGACGGTTCAGCAATACAAGCATTGGATTGAGTCTAATTTTGGAAAATTATTAAAAGACTTGGTTTCTTTTAAGCTGTTTTGCATTCTATTTTCATGAAAGAGCTTTTTTGTGTTCATTCAAATATTTATGTACTTGTTTTTTGTGTTGATCTAATAAAAACATAACACAGACTTCAAAGTGTTTCTTATCATTTAATTTAGCCGATGTCCTTATTGAACAAGTATCTGGTGTTGTATGCAACACATAAAGTCCCCTACCGGCTTTGTTTGTCTCAATGTTTTCCCACGCCAATTCTATCAGGGACGTCAAAACCAGGTCTTGTTTTGGAAAGGGTTAAACAAGACTTACATGAGTTGTTGTCTCTGCTGTGCCCACTATACCATTCATGCAAGCAATAGACAGATGCAAGAAATAGTATCAATAACAGTTACCTTGTCTGACCCAAGATGTTTTTCTTCAGTCTTGTTGGTAAGAAATGAGAACTTTCACTGGAGGTGATTAATACTGCTGCATCACCACCCTGACTAACATGGCTTATAAATTTTTTTACATTTTAAAACAGGTTTCATCAAGTTAGCTTGCTTATGTCGTAAACCTAGGTCCCCGGCACACTGCCAAAGAGACAAGATTTACTGGACGCGAGTTCTTAATACGAAAAATGCAATAAAAATGCGCAGTCTGGATCAAAGTTCAAAATATAAACGTCAGGATGACACCACTGGCTATTTATTACTAAAAAGGCAGCCAGAACCTTAAAGGATAAAACTGAATAGAGAAACACAATTTAAATGAACTGAACTGTAATTTAATGAAAAATGAAAAATGCCAGTAAACAAGTGAACAAAGTATCAAAAGTACCAAAAGCTAGATTTTAGAATATTCAAATTTATGATAATGATCTCAATCAGTCACTATATGATTTGTCAAGAAAATATAGGTTTGATTTCACAAGTTACTAAGCAAAATGACGACAACTACAAACTACTATAAAGAAAAATAAAACTATTTACATTAAGATGTAAAATATGAAAGTCTTTAATTCTTTGGTAGACCAATAATTAAAGAACTTGCATATTTTGCAAATGACTCTGCAAGCAAGACACTATTTCCTAAGTTAGAATTTACTTTAATTCACAAAAATATCTAAGTTGAAAATAAGAAAATAATCAAGTTATCAAAAGTAAAATTAGCACAGAGTAAAAGTTGTAAAAGTCCAAAAATCCTGCTTCCAGAGTGAAGATTTGAGGAATTGCAGCTCTTTTTATTGCTGTCTGATCAGAGTCCCGGAGTGTTCCATGAAACTTGATAGGCTGGCCAGCACTTCAACCAGTTTCAGTAGCAGTCCAGAATCTAATCCGATTGGATAATCAGCCTCGAGATGACCATGTCTAATTATGCAATAATTCAATTGACACACTCTGTAGCTGGTAAGCTCCACCTACTTTGCACTTGGTCACCTCAATTCCAATACACACAATCAGAGAAATTGATCAAAGTCATAATAATCATAAGCACAATTCCAATCTTCAATCTGGATTTATATTCAAAATCTACATTAAAATGCCAATAATATAAGTCTAAATATGACCACTTTACTCACAATATTAAGGATTTTGTATTTTGTGACATTAATTAACTGCAATAGGAAAGGTCACTGAGTGCAGTCAACCAAATAGACAAAACACAATTTAGCTATAGAGTATCGTGTTATATACAGATTGAAATATGACAAAGAGAAGAATGAAACAAGTTGACTGGCAAACAATAAGCATTTTAACAGGCTGGAAAATAATGTTACTTTTCCCACATTGTTTCAAACCTCCAATGGAAACAATATGAACCTAGCAACATCCTATCCTTGTGCATGCAGCAAATAATGCATCAACATTCTCTCACCCATATCAATCTGATATATAACTGACAAGTTACTTTAATCTTAAAATGATGCATTAGTGAAATGATAACTTCACACCTTTTCTGATTTGTGAAATTGACCGGCCACTTAAAGGTAAAGGTGTATTGCCCCATAATATACTCTAGATATAACAAGGGGCCACCTAACTGATAAGCAATTACCAATAATAGCATATACAGCTACTGTAAATACCTAGGGAATACACAATTGAACCAAATACACATTGAAACTTGCAGACAGGCTAAGTCTAAAATGGGTGTGCAGCTTGATCAGGATCAATAATGTATTTGTTGCAATTAATAGAATTGCCTTAGAATAATGATAATGCTCTTATTCCATGATGATTCAATTACCTTCATACTATTCCTAATCAATAAATTCCTACAGTGTAAACCTGAACAGTCTGCTCAAAATCACTAGATATTAAGCAGAATGATCAGTTCTACCTGCCTCAGCGAAACTTAATTAAAAAAGATGTTTTGTTATTATGTCATTGTGTCAATTTTGAATAAGTGAAATACATCAAAACTCAGAAAAGACAAATACCGTAATTAACTTGACTTTAGTTTAAAGTATAAGTACTAAAATTATTACATAACAGAATTGTCTGAAAAACATTGACTAATTCTCTATGTTGCATAATATTAAACAAAAGACACATTCCACAGACACTTCATAAACAAAGCCACCGGGCACCTGGCACCTGCAAGGCCAAATCTCTGAGGCTATTATGCAATTCCTTGCAGACATCCAGACAATATTATGTAATACCTTCTCCCAAAGGGACCAGTCTTGGTGACAACCCAGTAGGGGGTAGGCATCAAAGGAATTTACAGACCTTGATCTTCCTCTCTAACCCTATCCTGGAATGTATCTTGCCCTTTCCTTCATGAGGCAAAAATGCAAATTTACAACACTGCTCCCCCCATGGAAAAGAATGGATCTTCCACAAGAGACATTCAATTCCGCCCCGGAATTTCAAAAGCAAAATTTCTCTTGAGAAATTCAGGAACTGAACAGAATGTAAAGTTTCCTTGGAAAATAATAAAAACTCTTTACCATACCAATATACACACCATTATACATGAGTATTGAAAAGAATGTGACAGTTGTATCAATGCAATCTTTTGACATTAAGTTTGATAATTCTTGCAAATATGAACTAAAAATACTTTAACCAACTCATAGAATTCATAGTGAATAAATATATCTGTATCAATAAATGTAAATAATTCAAATTGATTGATTCTCAAAATATCTCCCTTCCTAAAATATGCCGACTTCAGTTTGTGCATAGCTCAGGACTCACTGGTTCACTCAACCAAATCACTGATAGGATAATGCATTGCTACACAGCATATAACTTCTTCAATATGCTATGAATGTAACTATGCATTATCAATGCAGTGCAGAGACACTAGGCCTCCATTGAGATAATGCAATATAATACTATCGGATACAGATAAGTGTTCAATCTATATATACAGTTGACAGTATTAGATATTGTAGAATGATTATCCGGAACAATCATCAGACCTATCATTCCCAATATCACTAATACGATTATCTGGAAAAACATCAGACCTATCGAATTCGACTGCATTGCTCGGTATGGTGCAAATTTTAACTCACACATAAGTTAAGAAATCATTCATTTTGCTTCACAAACAAATATCATTACAAAATATTACTCTCGAAATTTTAAACAATATCATAACGTCTCTAATCAACCAGTGCCACAAATGTGTTAAAATTGTGCTGTTTTGAAATTTGTGTCGATATCCAATCAAAACAGAGAATCACCAATTTGTCTTAAAACTTCCAACAACATAGAGAAAGGTAAGTGTTCAACCGATCAATTTAAATGTTATTGGAACAAGACAAAAATGCAATAACTCATTGACTCAATTTGAAACCATTTTTGGATATGATGCAAATGTAACAATGCGCTACACAGTATATAACTTCTTCAATATACTATGAATGTAGTTCAGTCTTACAAATACAAAATGAAATTAATAAAACACTCTCTCACACGTAATTATCAGTAAAAACATCAACCTATTACACTATCTCTCAAGACTATCCGGAAATGACACATCAGACTCGTCAGTTCAAACACTCCTGTGAAAAGCTGGAAATAACACATCAGTCCTATCATCACAGTGGCAGGCTGGAAATGACACATCAGACCTACCAATCAAACTCTCTCGCATGACGTCGCATGGAAAAGTCAGGTCACCGAAGTTGCACTTCATTCTCCAAACAATCATCAGAATGGTTACCCTTATCTCAATGTTCTCGATAAAAACACTTCTTTCGAAACATCAAAACTACAACACACAAGATTGACTTGTAGATTCAAGGCACTATAATAATTGAATAATCACTTCTTCTGGACTTTGATATTCAAATCTTTTACATATGACTTTCACAGAATATTTGGTTTCGTGGTCGCACAAGTTTATATTTTACTGACACACTCAGGTTCACTCTTCATGAAACGTTGGGGAACGCATAGGCCCATAACACATCATCAAATAGGGGTTTTGTCTAAGTTGATTTCATTGGGAAACATCAGTGAATATAGCCTCATCCATTTACAGCGTTGTGAATTTGACATACACCAGCATGGCTAGTTTGTCCTTGATCTCTTTATTTAGTCTTCATAAAATGCTGGTTATGCAGCAGTCGATAAATGTAGCATAGGACTAGTTATAGTTAAAATATATGTGTAACTGAACTTTTCGCACTGGTCCATATTCAGGAATTGTCTGACACCAAAATTATCAGTCAGACACGTTTATAGCAAAATTCAAGGGTCAATGTCTCTGTTCTTTAGTTTCCTCCATATGTCAACACCATTTTCCACAATATTTCAAACTCAAGTATCTCTGATTCACTTTGGCAACCTCAGTTCTTCTTTAATTTACAAAGCCACTTTCAAATATTGTTAGGAAGCAGGCAACAATTTGAAATAATTTGTTTTCAGTGCAAAAACAGTAGTTACAATGATTCTCTAAAGGGCAAAGTGCTTATCTTTCAAAACTTGAAATAAGAAAAGTGTAAAAGATACAATGCAATCATTTTGCAGAGTCAGGCTTATTAATCTAGCACAAAAAATAATTAAAACAAGAAAAGCGTACTTGTGAAATAAACCTGAGAAAACTTAAACAATATCGAAATTGTCAGATTCTTTAATAAAGACAACAGTCTACCAAGTTCAAATAATATTTCCAAAGGTTTAAACAGGTTGCAAACACAGAAATCAGATGTAAACATTCTGGTCTCCATGTCTGCTGAAAAATGCCACTGCATTAGAATAATCCCAGTGCCCCTAATTTGCCGGGCTCTCTGAAATTATCTGTTCTAACAATTTTTGCAACAATTTGAAATATTTTGAAATATGAAATCTGACAGTTTCTACCAATAGAAAATATCGAATATCCTAGTATTAATAGAACCTCTTAAAAACTCTTAGATTCAAATAGCAAAAAATATAAAATGATCCAATTTTCGAAATAATTTTAGACTCTAAATCTGTTGTTGCCTTGAAAATTAATTACAATGACAACACAGATCACCACTTCTGTCACCAATTTGTCGTAAACCTAGGTCCCCGGCACACTGCCAAAGAGACAAGATTTACTGGACGCGAGTTCTTAATACGAAAAATGCAATAAAAATGCGCAGTCTGGATCAAAGTTCAAAATATAAACGTCAGGATGACACCACTGGCTATTTATTACTAAAAAGGCAGCCAGAACCTTAAAGGATAAAACTGAATAGAGAAACACAATTTAAATGAACTGAACTGTAATTTAATGAAAAATGAAAAATGCCAGTAAACAAGTGAACAAAGTATCAAAAGTACCAAAAGCTAGATTTTAGAATATTCAAATTTATGATAATGATCTCAATCAGTCACTATATGATTTGTCAAGAAAATATAGGTTTGATTTCACAAGTTACTAAGCAAAATGACGACAACTACAAACTACTATAAAGAAAAATAAAACTATTTACATTAAGATGTAAAATATGAAAGTCTTTAATTCTTTGGTAGACCAATAATTAAAGAACTTGCATATTTTGCAAATGACTCTGCAAGCAAGACACTATTTCCTAAGTTAGAATTTACTTTAATTCACAAAAATATCTAAGTTGAAAATAAGAAAATAATCAAGTTATCAAAAGTAAAATTAGCACAGAGTAAAAGTTGTAAAAGTCCAAAAATCCTGCTTCCAGAGTGAAGATTTGAGGAATTGCAGCTCTTTTTATTGCTGTCTGATCAGAGTCCCGGAGTGTTCCATGAAACTTGATAGGCTGGCCAGCACTTCAACCAGTTTCAGTAGCAGTCCAGAATCTAATCCGATTGGATAATCAGCCTCGAGATGACCATGTCTAATTATGCAATAATTCAATTGACACACTCTGTAGCTGGTAAGCTCCACCTACTTTGCACTTGGTCACCTCAATTCCAATACACACAATCAGAGAAATTGATCAAAGTCATAATAATCATAAGCACAATTCCAATCTTCAATCTGGATTTATATTCAAAATCTACATTAAAATGCCAATAAAATAAGTCTAAATATGACCACTTTACTCACAATATTAAGGATTTTGTATTTTGTGACATTAATTAACTGCAATAGGAAAGGTCACTGAGTGCAGTCAACCAAATAGACAAAACACAATTTAGCTATAGAGTATCGTGTTATATACAGATTGAAATATGACAAAGAGAAGAATGAAACAAGTTGACTGGCAAACAATAAGCATTTTAACAGGCTGGAAAATAATGTTACTTTTCCCACATTGTTTCAAACCTCCAATGGAAACAATATGAACCTAGCAACATCCTATCCTTGTGCATGCAGCAAATAATGCATCAACATTCTCTCACCCATATCAATCTGATATATAACTGACAAGTTACTTTAATCTTAAAATGATGCATTAGTGAAATGATAACTTCACACCTTTTCTGATTTGTGAAATTGACCGGCCACTTAAAGGTAAAGGTGTATTGCCCCATAATATACTCTAGATATAACAAGGGGCCACCTAACTGATAAGCAATTACCAATAATAGCATATACAGCTACTGTAAATACCTAGGGAATACACAATTGAACCAAATACACATTGAAACTTGCAGACAGGCTAAGTCTAAAATGGGTGTGCAGCTTGATCAGGATCAATAATGTATTTGTTGCAATTAATAGAATTGCCTTAGAATAATGATAATGCTCTTATTCCATGATGATTCAATTACCTTCATACTATTCCTAATCAATAAATTCCTACAGTGTAAACCTGAACAGTCTGCTCAAAATCACTAGATATTAAGCAGAATGATCAGTTCTACCTGCCTCAGCGAAACTTAATTAAAAAAGATGTTTTGTTATTATGTCATTGTGTCAATTTTGAATAAGTGAAATACATCAAAACTCAGAAAAGACAAATACCGTAATTAACTTGACTTTAGTTTAAAGTATAAGTACTAAAATTATTACATAACAGAATTGTCTGAAAAACATTGACTAATTCTCTATGTTGCATAATATTAAACAAAAGACACATTCCACAGACACTTCATAAACAAAGCCACCGGGCACCTGGCACCTGCAAGGCCAAATCTCTGAGGCTATTATGCAATTCCTTGCAGACATCCAGACAATATTATGTAATACCTTCTCCCAAAGGGACCAGTCTTGGTGACAACCCAGTAGGGGGTAGGCATCAAAGGAATTTACAGACCTTGATCTTCCTCTCTAACCCTATCCTGGAATGTATCTTGCCCTTTCCTTCATGAGGCAAAAATGCAAATTTACAACACTTAGTTATTAAGTTATTGCAGGATCCATTTTTTGCCATATTTTCACTATTTCCGTTACCATAGCAACCGCACTTTTTGTCAAAGAACAAAGATAAAATGATGTGCATAATCTACACATTGCCATCTAGTCATATACCAAGTCTCATCAAATTAGCTTGCTTACTTATTAACTTATCGCAGGATCCAATATTTTTTGCCATATTTTCACTATTTCCGTAACCATAGCAACAACAATTTTAGTCTAAAAACAAAAATAAAATGATGTGCATAATCTACACATTGCCATATAGTCATATACCAAGTCTCATCAAACTAGCTTGCTTAGTTATTATCTTATCGCAGGATCCCATTTTTGGCCATATTTTCACTATTTCTGTAACCATAGCAACCTCAATTTAAGTCGAAAAACAAAAATAAAATGATGTGCATAATCAATACATTGCCATCTAGTCATATACCAACTTTCATCAAAAACGCTTGCTTAGTTATTAAGTTATCGCGGGATCCAGATTTGAGCGGACAGATGGACGGACGGACAGACAGACGGAGGGCGAACCTATAGTCCCCTCCGGTGTGAACACCGGTAGGGGACTAATTAACTACATTAACATTTATATATGGAATAAGATGCATAACTTTTTTCAAGATTGAGAAAAATAATCTATATATTTGCAATAACAGAACATCTAGAAACTATATAGAAGAACATATTGATGACTAAGCGTGAAACAGTTGTACCTGCATATAAACACTTAGTCAGTTTCAATTGTTTTCATGCTTAGCCATTGATATGCGGAAAACAATTCAGACATTTGTTTGTTTGAATGGGATTGATCGCCGATTCAATGTTATTGCATATAAATTGCAGGTGGTGCAGCTACCCATGGTCCTTTTTCACACCAGTATAACTAACATTTAATCTAAGCCACGAGCTGCTCATCCCACTTAAGCAAACTACTTATTATACATCAATTGGTATGAAGACAAATTGACATATAGGGAGTAACAACTGTTTTGCGCTGAGCCATCAAATTTATTGACTTGTGTCACAGTGTATTATGTTAGATGTCCGTAGATCCCTTGATTGACAACCCAACCCATTGTGTTACTGACTATAAAACATTGGTAGCCAACAAAAAGGAGGCTAATCTACAGCTTTATTCAAACTGTAGATACAATGTTTGTTGTTGCCTAATCCTTAAACAATTTTGAAAGAGGGGCAGCTCAGAATCCTTCCTGTGAAGATTGGTTTAAATTCATCAGTACTTTCTGAGATTTTTAAAGGAAAAGACGCACAGACAGACGCATGGCAGATATAGTGCCATGACAATAGCCCAAGTGGCCTCTAGCCAGTGGAACTAAATAACTTATTTCCACATTGATGCCCTTTTACTTTGACACAGCCTTAAACAAGTCACAACAGTGGTTAACAATGGTCACAAGATACAGCCATTACTATGCTTGATATACAAGAATGAAAAACAACAAAGGGAAATAACTCGAAAAATTGGCTCTGGTTCATTGCTCTAAGTAACCATGAGAGGAACATTGCAGCCAAGTTTCAAGTCAATCAGACATGAGATGATAGAGGTATGCTCCAGACAAAGAAGTGGATGCCGCCTTCCAGATGCCACAGATGATCACATATAATATATATTCTTTCAAAAGGTGTGTAAAAATTCAAAGGTGTCTTGGACATGTCCTAGGAATTTCATCCAATTTTGGACAAATGGACATGCCCACAAGTGGCTGACTAAACTACCTCCAAAAATGGGGGGGGGGGGGGGGGGGGGGGGGACTTAATAAGCCACAGATAACAATTCTAACTGAAGTTAAATTGAGTATTTGTATTTTTTAATCCTTTCCAATTTCTCAAAAAGTTTAGACTTATTCAAAATTAAATGTTGTTAAGGACAGTTGAGAAGTATAAGCATTGAAGTGCCTCTAGTTCAAATTAAACAGAGATATGCCCAAGGTTAAAGTTTGTCACACCAATGCCAACATCAACAGCTACATGAAAGCATACAGGTGATCATAATACCTCGCATTTTTCCGAAAACAGCCAAGCAAAAAATTGATAGGTATTGGATTGTATGAACCTTTACTCAATTCTATTTCCATCAAAGAACTTTCCCACTATTCATAAATTTATGTACTTGTTTTTGTTTTGATCTAATAAAAGCATAACACAGAATTCAATGTATTTCTTTTCATTTCATTTGTGCAACATTCTCATTAAATCGAATACAACATTTATAATTCAAACAAGATGCATGAGATTTTGAGGACCTACAAAAAGAAATATATTTCAATGGCTGAGTGCAAAACAGTTGTAACTGCCTATAAACATATAGGCAGTTACAACTGTTTCACACTTAGGCCATTAATTTGTGAGACAACATGCAAGAATAGACCATCCTGGAACACTGTAGATGAAAATACATGTATTTGAAAAAGATATCATACACAGCAGAGGTCAACTATATATTTATGTTGAAGACCAAAAAGTTGTAGCTGTAGTTAAAACATTTTGGTCAACAAACAAAAGATTTGATTTGAATTGGGGTTTTACGTTGTTTTCAACAATCTCTCAGTTATATTGCGACGACTGGAGCACCTAACGATGGTTTTGATTTGATTTGAATTGGGGTTTTATGTAGCTTTCAACAATCTCTCAGTTATATCACGACGACTGGAGCACCTAACGATGGATTCCTGGTATTTCTCACACCAGTACTACCACCACATCCCTTTCCTAGCCTCCGCACCTAACGATGGATTCCTGGTATTTCTCACACCAGTACTACCACCACATCCCTTTCCTAGCCTCCGCACCTAACGATGGATTCCTGGTATTTCTCACACCAGTACTACCACCACATCCCTTTCCTACTCTCCAGTTGCTATTCCACATAGGTTTACGATTATCTACCCATTGGTGGAAGACAAATGTCGGAAAGGATAAGTGCCGTGGCCGGGGATTGAACCCGTGTGAATATAGACCCCTGGTTTAGAAGTCTGGCGCGCTACAACAAAAGAACATAACATTTAAAAAACATATACATGTATATAGGCAGGTAGAATAACAATTTTACTTTCATACTAGAAATGTGTCACTGTCATAGATGCTCCTGCATATATTTGATTTTTACCTGTGACCCATTTGACCGTCAACTGTAACCTTGACCCTGGGCATATCCAGACAAAATCTTTGCATAATGTTAGAACTTATATAGGGGAAAAACTTTGAAGTTTTTTACCGGACAAGAATGGAAAACACATCCACACCAAACCCACCCAACCTTATGCAGCTAGAGGTAACTTTATATGCCCATTGCCAAGAGAAATGATTTTTTCTGAGCAGTGGCAAAAGCTATGAGACGGCTTAAGGAAATGATGGAACAACATCCTTTATCTTGAATATAATTGACTTGAAATCAAGCAGATGAAAAATGATTATCTTACTTGTTAGATATGGATTTGTTTGTTTGAATTGGGTTTAATGCCGCTTTCAACCATCTTTCAGCTATTTTGCAAAGGCTGGAGCACTTTACAATGGATTCCTGATATTTCCCGCACAAGTAATACCATTACAACCTTTCCTAGCCTCCAGCTGCCATCCCACATAGGTCTAAGATTATCAACCCATTGGTGGAAGATGAATAGTAGGAAAGGATGAAAGCTGCCATTGGAAATGAAACCTGTGACTTCATGATTAAGAGTCTGACCCGCTACCAACTGGCTTTGATTGTAGCTAGATAATATTGAGGTAAAAGATGAAATTTCTTATTACATACAATTTTTTTCTGTTGCTATAATAGTTTCATTCAAATGCAAATCATCAGTGTCATTGATATCTATAGACATATAGGCAGTTATAACTGTTTCACACTGACCAATCATTTTTTTTTATTGTTATTTCTATCTTACACACATGACACATTTGAAATATGACAGGGACCCATCAAATAATATCTCACTTTTCATGAATTTGATGTTGACAAATTTGGCATTACATACATCACAGGTGAACTGATCAGACTTATTATGCTCTCTGTACATATGAGAGGCTAACTGGAATGATGTGTAAAATGAAGCATCACAAACACTGCAAATTTCATTCTTCAAATTTGCATGGACCCGTAGATGAATATTAAGTGAGCAAGTATCAAGGAATCTTTTCTTACAAATGGGACAACATATTTCTTTCTCCATTGACTTAAGTAATGCCATGTGTTTCTCAAGTTCAGTCTTTTCCTTTTTCTTAAATATTTTCCCACTTAAATCACATGCTTCATAACACTTGTTTTGCATTCCATGAATTCTGCAATCACCCTCACTCTGGAATTCAGCATCACACAATGAACACATATAAATACCATCAACACAAATAATCTCCATAACATACTCTTTTTCAATGTTTAATACTTGTAGAGCTGCCTTGTCTCTTGTAACATCATTGAGACAATCATCATTTATATCATCATCATCTGTAAAACCATCATCTTCATCATCATCTGATATATCACTGTCGGTCATTTCATCATCAAGATCTTCTTTGTAATCTGGATCACAATCATCGTCAGACACTTGTTCTTCTTCTTGGTCAGAATTTACTAACTCATTTGTTTTTTGTTCTTTCAATTTTACAGAGTTACGCTTACTTCCTTTATCATTTGTAACTGTTTTCTTGTCATTTTTATCTGTAGAAACTACAGCAACTACGGTTGCCTTTGCCCTTGAAGTTGATTTAGTCTGACTAACTGGTTGAATTGGTTTGACCTTTTTCCCTGTATTAAGTTGTTTGGATACCTCTGCATCAGAAGTTTTCTTTGACCTACTCCTAGTGCCTCTAACTGGTGACTCTACATAATTTGTCTCAAGTTTGTCAGGGATTTCAATAGACTTTTTTGCCCTGGGTGAGTTAACTTTATTATCAGATAAAAATTTAGAATCACTGACTAGTTTTGTTTGTCTTCTGCCTCTAGATGATGTGAATTTAAGGTCAGTGGAGCTTGTTTCCTCTTCATTTGATTCCTTCATTGATGCAGATTTAGACTTTTCTGTCACTTTTAGAGTTTTCTTTGGAGACGTTTGTTTTTGTTCTTCATCCATCCTGTCTGGGCTGAATCTTCGTGGTCGTTTAATTTCTCGTCGTGGCCGTCTACTCTCTGTTGGGGTCTCATTTACTTCTGCCATAGTTCTCTTTGTACCTGTAAATTTAAAAAAAAAAATTGTTAAAAATTGTTCTGAAAGTTTGAAATAGTAGAACAACATTAATGGAGGGAAGTGGGTTTGAGTGGGTGGGGGTGGATTTTATATTCAATAATTTTTACCCATACCTTGTATTAAAGATACCAATTGTTTTAGCTGAGAAATTATCTTTTAAGACTTGAGGTAGTGGACCCACAATAAATCTGCAACAATCTTGAACTCATGGTCTTTAACAATATCAACCGAGGTTTCCTAATGAATGTCTTTTGAAATGTTGTGGATCTATTACATGTCCACTACCTTTACATGTACACAGCAGGGGTTGTGCTAGCTTTTTAAATTTGGGAGTCATTGACCCTTTGAACATAAACTTCTGGGGGGTCAAAACTGGTTTTGTAGGGGTCAAAAAGAGCAAAACATGAAAACTTATCAGTCTTTAAAGTAATCTATATAACTGAAAGAACATAAACAAGAAAGTGAAGACACACTTCATTGTTTATGTTGTTTCATTTACAGTATGTAGATCTTTTGTAATAGTATGAAGAAAACAATAATCTTTTATATTGCATGGGATGCACCACTGGAAATTAAGTGGGTTGTGAAATTTTTGAGGATCAAAATTAGATTTTTGGGAGTCAAAACCCTGGTTTAAGGGTCAAACACGAGCCCTGACACAGAGACACACCTAGACATCTCTATAACCAGTCATTTCTGAGGAGAGATATGTAAATAACTAGACATGCTTGTAAGCCATTAACTACCCCAAACTTCTTATGTCTTAAAAATGGACACTGAAAATTGACCTTGCATACAGATCGACACTGGTAAAAACATATGTGCCACTGATCTATCAATTTGGAGCATAAAAATCTTTCAAAATATCACCAACATTTTGAAAATCATTTTTTGTCTGTTTATGATCTGAGTTTCACTGTTATTTCCAAATCATTGCTAGACAAGAGTTTTATGGTAATTTGCTTATGTTATAACATTGAGCATGTATGAAAATAGGACATAATTCAAAAGTTAAGCTAGGCAGACGCCCCCTGCCGGCCCAATTGGAAGCTAAACACCTGGACACCATGGATGATCACTTTATATGTCTCATCTTTCGGCGGTCGTATAAAAAAATTGCCCTTTTCAAGAAAAGTGAAAGAGGCAATTTTTGTCAAAATATTTTAATATAGCGTTAGTATTAAATGTTCAGTCTCTTTCCTTTGAAATAATTTTATGATATTGCAAAGCATTGAGGTTATATCTGAACACAAACCTTTAAGGTGTATTGATCATTCTAGATTCAGAAATCTAGAAATTGTGCAAATGTTTTGACCCTAGTCAGTCAGTGCAGTCTGACTAGGGTCAAAGCTTTACTCACTACCAAGATGGTCCCTTTTCAAGTAACAAGTAAAAAATCTCAACACAAACCTTTATCACCCTTGGGAACATCTGACACTTCAACTTTTGATTTTGTTATTTCCTCCTTAGTTCTTCTTGTACTTCTACCTCTCTTTAAATTGTTTTTCACTGGGGTATTTGCTTCAGTAACTTGGTTTTCTATCGGAATATTCTCCTTCTTAATGTTAATATCTTTCTCCATGTTAATTTCTTCAATTAGCTCACTATTTAACTCAACTGTATCAGTGTTGCCTTCATTTTTTTTAATGTCAACTTTGATTTCAGTTCCATCAATTTTTCTGCTATCCACTTCAACACTTTCAGGGTTTTGATCTCCACTGTAATGTTTTGTATCCATCATGGTATCTAATTCAGCATCAATTTTGGTACTTGATTCTGTATCAATTGTGTTTGATTCTGTATCAATTGTGTTACTTGATTCTGTATTTATTGTATCATTTGATTGTGCTGTACCACTATTTAGTTCCTCTTCCATAGGCGTATATTCAGGCAACTGGACATTTTCAGCCTTATAATCCATATGGCTTGTTCCATCTGCTAAAGAAGAAAGTACAATATAACTTTGGGGGGGGTTGGTGTTTTTTTTAACTTGGAGCCTGGTTGACTTTTTTTACCAGGGCTTTGACCGTCAATGATATGTATTTATGAAATACAATTTCCCTATTCAGCATTTTTTCATAAGTTTGGCTTTGACAGATGACCTTGAGTTAGTCAATAAATTCCAATGCTTTCTGTTGGACTATTGACATTTCTCTGTAGAATTTTACAAATTTATTTTCACTGACAAACCAGTCAAACTATCAAAATTATCATGGTTCTGATGGATTTTTGTCTTGTTTTCAATCGTTTTGAGCTACAACTAACAAATCCTAAAGTTGTTTGTATTCACATGCTAAATGTTGCAAATTTAGACACTTTGTCTTTAAAAAAATTCACTTTTGGTGTCAATTGTATTTTCCAAAACATTTATTGGTTTTCTTAAGTGTAAGACTAATATTTTTCTTATGTAATGAACTACAAAAACCATACTTTCAGTAGTGAAAAATAAAGAATTTCTTGTCCATGAAGACAAAGACAAATGAGTCTCACACTAAACAAACACTGCATTCAGGATGACAAAAACGTGTGAACTGTTAGCAAAATATACCCCGCTTTGCTTGCAAAAGCATGCAAAGGGGGGTATAATTTGCAAACAGTTGGAACCCTTTTGTCATCTTGAATAAAGGGCAATTTTCATCTTTACCAGACTCTTTTCCATTCGGACTCTAAATAAATGATTTTTTTTACTAAATTCCTTAACTTACCAGCTTCCACAGTATTTGTACTATCTGCGGGCACACTGAACAGCTCCTGTATAGCTGTGTCCTGTTCCAACGTTGTCGCCATCACCATTACATGTAGATCATCTTCTCCAGGTTTTTGACTCTGGTCTGGACATCGTGTCATACTGTCCAGCTTATACGTCCATCCTCGATCTTGAAACATTTTACGTATCATCTCCTCCTGAGCTCTAGTTGCGTATATTGTCAGTATCGACTCTTCCCTTTGATGTAGAAAGAAAAAGAATAGAAATAACTAGAACTGTTGCAAAGCGGCCTGATCCCTCCACCCCCACCTGGGCTTTGTCTTACAAGGGGCATTTCCCAGTATAAGTGCTTTCAGTACATGATCTTTTTGCATCATGATTACAACAAGAGGACCATGATGGTCCTTGATCGCTCACCTGAGTCTCTTTTACCCTGGGACATCACATTTATTGAATAGGTATACGTCAACAAGGAGGTAATTTCTACATGAGACCAATACCATGGAATGTTTTCAGCCAAGAGCAAGAGGGATATGCCTTTTCACTCTTTGATTCTATGAAAAAAAGTGATGCACTCAGGTGAAGCCTAAATTTGACCCAAGGGTCTTGATATGAACAAACTTGGTTGATGTCCACTAAATAATAGTACATACTAAATATGAGAGCTGTCTGCTTTCTGGTTTCAGAGAAAATCTTCTTATTTCAACCCATCATGCTCAGAGGAGCTAAAAGGGATGCACCCAGGTGGAGCCCAAATATGACCCCAGGCTCTTGATATGAACAAACTTGGTAGGGGCCCACTGGGCGATGCTACATACAAAATTGTTTAAGTTATCTGCCATAAGATTTTTGAAGATTTTCGCTATTTGATTCTATGTAAAAAGGGTTGCGCACAGGTGGAGCCTAAATATGATTGATTGATTGATTGAATGGAGTTTTACGCCACTTTCAACATAATTTCAGTTTTATCGCGACGGCTTGAGCACCTAACAATGGTTTCCTGGTATTTCTCTCACCAGTACATCACCACATCCTTTCCTAGCCTCCAGCTGCTATCTGACATAGGTCTACGATTATCAACCCATTGGTGAGGTGCCTAGATATGATCCCAGGGTCTTGATATGAACAAACTTGGTAGAGGTCCACTAGATGATGCTGAATACCAAATATGAAAGCTGTGTGCCCTCTAATATCAGAGAAGAAGATTTTTGAAGATTTTTATTTTTTTACCCTTCATTGTCAGAAGATGTATAAGAGCCATGTCCGACATGGCCATCCCCCGCAGTAAAAGCTTGATAGTGAACTGAAGCCAAATAGATTAAGGATTCTTTTGTACTTTATGAGATTGACCCCCTACAAAATCTAAGTCTTTAAAATAACAAAGGGCAAAAACTGGAAAATTATCTAAGCTAGAGTTATAGTTAAAGTTTCAAGTTAAGATAGCTATTATACTTTAGGAGATATGGTCAGGACGAAATCTAAGTATTAAGTTAAGATGGCTATTATACTTTAGGAGATATGCTCAGGACAAATCTAAGTAGTTCTTGTGCACTGCACTTCTCCTTCATGAGATCTATCCACCCACAACGTTTCAAGTTGATGGCTTATATACTTTAGGAGATATGCTCCGGACAAAATCTCAGTATTAAAAATAACAAAGGGCAATTACTCCAAAATTATGCAAGCAAGAGTTGTAGTTCTTGTGCACTGCACTTCTCCTCTATGAGATCTATCAACCCATAAAGTTTCAAGTTGAAAGCTATTATACTTTAAGAGATATGCTCCGGACAAGTTAAGTGACGGAACCTCAGAACCTCGGAATGACAGAACCTAGGAATGACGGACAGAGACCATTACTATATCCCTTCGCCGAAAAAGGCGGGGGATAAAAAGGGATGTGCCCTGGCAAAGCCCAAATATGACCCCAGGCTCTTGATATGAACAAACTTGGTAGGGGCCCAATGGGCGATGCTACATACAAAATAGTAATGCTATCTGCCATCTGGTTTCACTGAAGAAGATTTTTGAAGACTTTTATTTTTTCACCCTTCATGCTCAGAGGAGCTAAAAGGGATGCACCCAGGTGGAGCCCAAATATGAACCCAGGGTCTTGATATGAACAAACTTAGTAGAAACCCACTGGCTGATGCTGCATACAAATTAGTAAAGTTATCTTCCATCTGGTTTCAGAGAAGAAGATTTTTGGAGATTTTAGGTCTTTGTTTCTATGTAAAAAGGGTTGAGCCTGGTCGGAGCCCAAATGTAACCCCAGGGTCTTTATATGAAAAAAACTTGGTAGAGGTCCACTAGATGATGCTACATACCAAATATGAAAGTTGTCTGCCTTCTGATTTCAGAGAAGAAGATTTTGAAGTTTTTCCTATTTTCACCCTTTTTGTTAATGGTAAAGGGAGATTTAAGGGTGGATTTCATTTATTTTAACAACTTTGGTAGAGCTTGACCCAAGGAACATCCCTGCCAAGTTTCATCAAGATTGGCCCACTGGTTTAGGATGAGAAGATGTTTAATGAAATTGTGGACGGACGACGACACACATGACGGATGACTGATGACTGACGACAGACATTGCGCGATCACAATAGCTCACTGTCACAATAGCTCACCTTGAGGACTTCGTGATAAGGTGAGCTAACTAGAAAGTCATGAATGGCTTGAGGCGCTCCACAGGCTTGAAATTCTTGTAAAAGCAAATAAATGATTTGACTAGATTTTTAGATATTTTGGGTTCTACTGATGTTGAAAATGATTTTCAAAGTTTCAACTACTAGTACATAACAGATAAAGAAATGACCTCCGCTCTTAAAGGACATATCTTTCATCAAATCAAAATAATTTTTGGCTGCATGGTAATGGGTCGCCCAAAGACCATACCAAAAATGTTTGATTGATATCCATCAGTTACATTCTGAGAAAAGGATTTTCATAGTCTCCACTATTTAAATTATTGAGAAATGACTTCCACCCAAAAAATGCATATTTTTCATCTAATCAAAATAATTTTGGTGCACTGATAAAGGGTCACCCAAGGATCATTCCAGTGAAATTTGGTTGATATCTATCTATTAGAATCTGAAAAAATGATTTTCAAAGTTTCCACTATATAACAAATAGAGAAATGACCTCCGCCCATAAAATGCATATTTTCCATCCGATCACAATGATTTTTTGTAGACTGATAAATGTCACTCAAGGATCATTCCAGTGAAACTTGGTTGATATCCATCAGTTACATTCTGAGAAAATGATTTTCAAAGTTTCCACTATATAATATATAGAGAAATGACCTCCGCCCAAAAAATGCATATTTTCCATCCGATCACAATGATTTTTTGTAGACTGATAAATGTCACTCAAGGATCATTCCAGTGAAACTTGGTTGATATCCATCAGTTACATTCTGAGAAAATGATTTTCAAAGTTTCCACTATATAATATATAGAGAAATGACCTCCGCCCAAAAAATGCATATTTTCCATCCGATCACAATGATTTTTCGTAGACTGATAAGGTGTCACTCAAGGAGCATTCCAGTGAAATTTGGTTGATACCCATCAGTTACATTCTGAGAAAATGATTTTCAAGGTTTCCACTATATAATATATAGAGAAATGACCTCCGCCCATAAAATGCATAATTTCCATCCGATTACAATGATTTTTTTGTAGACTGATAAAGGGTCACTCAAGAATCATTCATGTAAAATTTTATTGGTATCCATTGATTAGAATCTGAGAAAACTCACTTTTTACCATATTTGGAAATTAGCCACGCCCATTAAATCCATGTTTTTCATTGGATCAAAATTTCTTGAACAACATTGAAAGAGGGTCACCCAAGGATCATTCCTGTGAAGTTTGGTTGAAATCCATCCAGTAGTTTCTGAGGAGAAGATTTTTAAAGAAAAGTTTATGACCGCACGCACACACGCATGCATGCACGGGCGGAGGGACGCACTACGGACACAACGCCATGACAATAGCCCTAGTGGCTTTCAGCCAGTGGAGCTAAAAACTGAGTAAAATTTACAAGTTCAAGGGAGATAATTTGTAATTAAGCCGCTGATATCATTAGCGTCATAGAAAAATTCACCAACAGTAGTTTACAATGGATCAATGACAGTTTGACAATCTATCATCTGTGTTATGGCGGTAGTAGACCAAATATGAGGCTTGTTTCTCGAAAGTCTTGTCGTTTTTGACAATGGTTACTTTTTTGGTCAAGGTTTGCAGAAGTTTGATGCTTACAGATGACCTTGACCTTGGGACATGACTTTTTGATCTGTATATGAACATTAATGAAATCTATCATCATGCCTAATATGAGGCTTGTACTTTTAATATGCCTAAAGTTATTGGATAAGTTGAGTTTATGGGTATCTTCCACATCAGGCCCCTCTTCATCCAGGTTTATATTTGTGACCCTTTACACGAAAAGGGACCATCTGGAAACTCCCGATTACTCTTCTTAGGGTCAAAATAGGATATTTGCAGATTATAGATGGGTTAAAAACCCTAGTTTAAGGAAGGTCAAACCCTAGTTTTACTAAGCTAACATTTTAGCATCTTCTACATAAGACTCATCCAAGTTCATATCTACATCTGTTTCTTCACTTGGGGGTCAAAATAGGATATTTTAGGATTTTGGTTGTGTTAAAAACCTAGGTTTAAGAAAGGTCAAAACCCTAATTTTACTAAACTTACATTTTTGTATCTTCAACATAAGACTCAACTAAGTTTATATCTACATCTGTTTCTTCATTTGGGGGTCAAAATAGGATCTTTTAGGATTTTGGTTGTGTCCAAAACCCTGGTATAGGAGGGTCAAAACCCTAGTTTTACTTAACCCTTAATTGACTGTTTAATCCCTGCTTTTTTAAGTGCCTGTGATTTTATGATTGAGAAAATATTGTGAAAAAAGAAGAAATTGCTTCTGACAAGCAATTTCTTCTTTTTTCACACTATTTTCTGCCCTACTGAATGGTTATTTTTTAAATTAAATCCACTTTGAATTTTCGTCTGCAAAACCTTTGAATTTGGACAGGTCCAAAATTTTGTAAAACAGGAAAGGGTTAAGAAGGGTCAAAACCCTAGTTTTACTAAACTTACATTTTTGTATCTTCCACATCAGACTCCTCTTCATCCAGGTTTATATCTACATCTGATTCATCTTGTAGTTCAATATCTTCATCTACAAGAAATAATACATACTCGATCTCTCATGAGTTTTTTTTAAAACATGCAAAACCTTTTCTCAGATTTTCTTCAAGGTATAAAGGGTTCTGTCATGAAATTTATTTCAGACAAGCAGATCTTAACCAATTATAGAATTGAATTATTGTTAAGAAAGACATGGAGAGGTGAACTTAATAACTTTTCTATTCTAGACAAGATTTAGATTTTCTCTTCTCACTTAAAATTGAGTAACAGATTGTTTTTCTCACATAAAAACTAGTTTTGTGCATTAAAACCCAAAATTAGAAATGTTCAGTTGGTAAAAAAATCAAAATAACATGAGTTAGAGGACATCATGATAACATAACTTAGATTTATTGTTTGTTTGAATGGAGTTTTACGCCGCTTTTAACATTCTTTCAGTCATATTGCGGCAGCTGGAGCACCTAACAATGGATTCCTGGTATTTCTAACACCAGTACTACCATCACTTCCTTTCCTAGCCTCCAGCTGCTATCCCACATAGGTCTATGATTATCCCCATTGGTGGTAGACAAATAGTCGGTAAGGATAAGTGCAGCCGTCAGGGATCGAACCCGGGACCTCTAGATTGACAGTCCGACGCGCTACCAACTGTGCTGTGACAGCGGCTCCAACATAACTTAGAATGTTATATTACACATGTGTTAGATAAGGATATCTTTGATGGCTGTTTGTTATAGAAGACAAAAGGGGCTATTTGAGAAAGAGAGATCTGTCATGAGCAGTTTCTATTCTAGGATTAAAAAATAGGGGGGACTTTTGTTGAAAACTGGCAACATTGCCAAAAAGATAGGAATTTTCGCATTTTCTCTTTATTAAAAATCCCCCATCATCTTCAAAAATTGGGGGGGATTTTTCAAAAGTATGCGCTAAAATACGCAATTCCCCCCCTCCTAGAATACACCCTGGTCATGAGATTGTTTTAACCCTTTGCTGTTTAATCCCTGCTTTTTACGTGCCTGTGATTTTATGATTGAGAAAACATTGTGAAAGAAGAAGAAATTGCTTCTGACAAGCAATTTCTTCTTTTTCCACACCATTTTCTACCCTACTGAGTAATTATTTTTCAATTTAAATCCACTTTAAATTTTCGTCTGCAAAACCTTTGAATTTGGACAGGTCCAAAATTTTGTAAAACAGGAAAGGGTTAAGACATACAGGATCTAAAATGAGAATTTCTTTCAGATAAGCAAAAAAAAAATCATTTTAAAAGTGATATTACACATTAACAATTTATGAAAAGGTTATTTTTCTAGAAGATAAAACACTAGTTTCTAACTCTTATTGTCATCGTGGTCTTTATTCCTACCAGATTTTATCATGTACAAACAAAAAGAGAGGCAATTGACTCTTACCATCGCTACCAATTCTCACAGTTGGGTGAACTAGGTCTCTGTCCTGCTCAAATACAATACCTAACTCAAGCAAGACTCAAACCAACAACCATCAAAGTACAATTCAAACACAATTACCACTTATCAAACGAGCCAGACACTTGAATAGGTATCTACAGTAAGCTGATGTGATTTCATGGTCCCAACAAAATCTTTTTGTCTGAATATTTTTGCAGCTTTGACAATATTTGGATAAAAAAAAATCTTGTTATCAATCCTCTAGGTGTTGCTTCAAAAATTCATATGATTTTTCCTCTTGCCAAGTAATGCAAATATGAGGCTCTGTTTTTTTAATTTACAAGCCTAGATTTTTTTTCTGATGACCAGGTTATCCTTTACCTTGATACTCAAAACAAGGTTTTGAATAACAAGTGAGTAAATGCAACAAAAGTGTAAATTTACCTTTAAAATTGGCCCCACTGTCTGAGTCCTCTTCCTCCACAACAACCTCTTGGCGAATCGAACCCCGACCTTCTTTCCCATATTTCTCCCAATTCCTGAAGGTTTCCAGTCTATTTCTGTACTCCTCACGAAATTGTCGGTTTCTGTTTGCGTTGGCCCCTGCATCTCTGCGACGAGCCTCTTCCTCTTTCATGAGCAGCTCTTCCTCATTTAGAACTCTCTTCTTAGTTAGAATCTCTATTCCATCCCTTACACATTTTGTACAGCTTCTAAAGAACCTGTGATAGAAGTTTATGATCATCAGGGCTTGTGTTTGACCCATAAACCAGGGGTTTGACCACCCAAAATATGAAAAAAATCCTATTTTGACCCTTAAAAAAAATCATCAAAAGGAGTTAATTTGGGAGTCACATTAACTTGCAAAACTTTACTCAAGATTTGCTCTTTTTGTTGTTTAGACTCCTTTAAACCATTTTTGACCCGAAGAATTTTCACGGTTAAGGTGTCAATAACTTTCACTAGCACAATCAAAGGAGGTGTTCCAAAAGTGCCCACGCACGGATTTTCATGAAACTTTGCAAATACATACCACACATTAAATGTACCACAGAACAAACTATCATTTGTCAATATCTCAAAAAGAGGTCAAATTACAGCCCCTTGTCTTAATCCATGTTGAGGTAAGTGGGTGGGGTAATTTAATATGCTATAATTTCTTTATACTTATCAATTTTTGAATTGTTTTTTATGTACTGTAAAGTTTATAGTAATTATTAAGATAATGAATATATAAATGACAAGTTTTACGTTGTTTGACGAATTTTTATTCTCTTGAATATAAAAATTTCTTATTTTTTTTAAAAAAATTGAGGTGAATATAAATTTTGAGCGCATAGATTAGTACCTTCTGATGCTAGTCCAGTTTAGTTACTCTTCAAAAAATTAGCTCTACTATCCTTCGTTCTTGTGTAAAAATTTAAAGAAGATTGAAAACCGGTAACATTATTTTTTATGCTTATAAATACATAACTTTAGTTTCAAAATTCATCCAAAATCTTGTATTGTGTCCTGAAATAGCCATTATTTAAATGTCTTTGCATTTATCTTTATACAAAATTACAAATAATTACTAGTCAAGGCATCTACTGCATAATATGTTTTTTTGTATCACTAAACTGGTCAAATTACAGCCCTTGCTTTACCCCAATGTTGAAAAAGTGGGTGGGGTAAGATGAAAAATATAATTTAATTGGTTTTCTTTAATCCTTGCAAAAAATTCAATAGTATCTTACAGCAAGTTTTACAGAATGTGTTTCTTATTTTCCTGAGTTGAAAAGAATACGAAAAATATTGTGTGCTAGTGACTGGCTATTTATCTATCTGTCTGTCTGTCTCTTAGAAATTTGCCTATCTGTCTGCATATCATAAAAGAATGATATTTGCCAATTACTTCAATCCTTTTCTAGATACACTTCTCATATGTGACATCATAATGAATCAAATCACTTGAGATCTGAAATCTCTGAGGTCAAGGTCATCCATGTTTAGGTAAGTTGATGGGGTAGTTTAATATGCTATAATTTCTTTATACTTATACTTATCAATTTATGCATTGCATATGCATAGTTTTCATGTACTGTAAAGCCTATAAAAGTGATTAAGATAATGAATATATAAAATGAAGTTCTATGTTGTTTGACAATTTTTTACACACTCAAAAATAAAAATTGCTTAAAAGTATGTATGTATACACATTCAAGTTCTATGTTAAATTTCACTTTAAAGGTTAAACTTAGCAAAAAATAAACAAACGTGCGAGCCTATTCAAGATATACAATGTTTATTTTTGGTTGGATATATGATCTCAGGTTAACACCTCCAGTAACTTGATGATAGTCTTACATGAGCAAGGTCATTGTCAGCAAACAAGGTTACACTAAAATAAAAAAAAAACTTAGCATTTTTGTTTATTCTATGTTTGTTTTTAGCTCACCTGAGCACGAAGGTAAGCTAATGTGATTGTAGAATGTCCGTCGCCAGTCGTGCGTCGTTCACATTTTTTTTAACATCTTCTCCTCCTAAACCTGTGGACCAATCTGGATGAAACTTGGCAGGGATGTTCCTTGGGTCAAGCTCTACCAAAGTTGTTCAAATAAATAAAATCCACCCTTAACTTTCCCTTTACTTTTAACAAAACGAGTGAGAATATGAAAATCTTGAAAAATCTTCTTCTCTGAAACAAGAAGGTGGACAGCTTTCATATTTGGTATGTGACATCATCTAGTGGACCTCTACCAAGATTGTTCCTATCAAGACCCAGGGGTAATATTTGGGCTCCATCCGGGCGCAACCCTTTTTACATAGAATTAAAGAGCGAAAAACTTAAAAAAAACACCTTCTCTTATGAAACAAGAAGGCAGACAGCTTTCATATTTGGTATGTAGCATCATCTAATGGACCAAGTTTGTTCATATCAAGACCCTGGGGTCGCATTTGGGCTTTGGTGCAACCCTTTTTACATAGAATCAAAGAGCGAAAAGGCATATCTGTCTTGCTCTTGGCTAAAAACAGTTCATTGTATTGATTTTATGTTGAAAGTGTCACGTTGTTGACATCTGCCTATTTAATTCATGTGATGTCCCAGGGATCAAATAGACTCAGGTGAGCGTTCTAGGACCATCACCGTCCTCTTGTTTTTAAGAAACAATACTCCTTTTAGGGTTTATGAAAGATTTCCATAATATGTTTATGCATAACCTTATGATATCATCGACCTGGCCAAGTACAATGTATAAGTATAGTGGCCAGTTATGAAAAAAAGTATATAAACGAATTATTATAACAATAAATTGGGAATAGGTCATTGGCTTGCTCTTATGGCGGCATAAATGTTTTTAAAACATCTTTTGTTTCTTTTAGGTTCAATGTCCTAATTCTGTCCCAAATGTCTAAATGAATTACCATAAACTATTTGGTTGAATTTGATTAAAAAAAACACAGTTCTAGATCAGAAAGAAACAGAAAATATGTCATTTGTTGCAACTCGAGTTCAAAGGTTAAAGTCTTACTTTCACTAAATTGGCTACACAATATCTCTTAAACTTTTTAGTTTAATTATAAATGTAATATTAAGATATAATTTAACGGGAACTATATCATTTCTTGATTTTTAGCTCACCAGAGCACAACATACCCGAAGGGAGCTTTTAGGATCCCTAGTCTGTCGCAGGTCGTGCATCATGTGGCTTCTTTCTTCCAAATTTCTTAAAACTTTTTCTCCTCCTTAACCCTCAGGGCAATTTCAATGACACTTTGCCAGAACTTCACTTGGGTAACCCTTCTCAAAGATTGTCCGCAAAATTCGGATTGGCCCATAAATATGACCATGGCTTTTTTCACTATTAAATCATTGTACAACATTTCCTCCTGAACCATCAAGCCAATTTGAATGCAACTTTTCAAGAATATTCCTTTAGAAACCCATTGCAAACACTGTTCTTGAAATTGGCATAAAAAATCTTTTTGACTTGGCGGATGAAAACATCATCATCTTTTTAACCAATATACCAATTTCAATAATTTCTAAGCTGACCATTTTCATTGAATATCATCTCAACAACTAGGCTAATTTCTATGAATCTTTGCCAGAATGTCACTTCAGTAACCAATAAAACTCAGTTGAGTGATTTAGTTTCATTATTTACCCCTTGTTTACAAACAACACTTACCTTAAGACATAGGAGAATCATTTATTTATGACGGAAAAAAGATTCTTTCAAATTGTATTATCGTTATAGTAGTATTTCTTATTTGAATTAAGACTAGGGGTCAGAACAGACAATAACCCTTGGGCCGGAGGCAAATATATTTTAGGAAGGACTAGTACATGTATCAGCAATGCCGGAATGTTGCAGGTCCTTCAGGAATGTAGTGATTGTTCATCTTCATTTGTAAACTTAAGAAATTCAAATATATAAATTGCCTATCCCAAAACTCGACATTTTCATTACCCAAAGGAAAACACTGTATAAAAAGAAGAAAATGCTTGTAGCAAGACATTCCTTCTTTTCCCACACTGTTTTTCCTTCCAAAGTTTTTCATTTTATAACCTACAGTACGATTAAATTTTGATTTATTGCTAAAAGTGTCTCGCGTTTTCTTGGGAGGAATCTTATTTCTAAAACGGACCTGTAAAACATAGAACAAGTAACTTCTACAGGATTGTGACAGAAAATACGTAGTGTCAAATCCTAAACACCATCCTCATATGTGGCATTGACCTTCAAACATGACATTGAGTAAGGAAACAACTGAAATGAGTTTGTTTAAAAAAAAATCTGGCATTGACCTTCACAAATGACTTTGAGTTAAGAACAAACTGAAATACATTTGTTTAAAAGAAACTATAATTGTAAATCAAAATCATCATTCATTACTTTTGCAAAGTATGTTCCCAAAGCTCAATGACGTTTTTTTATTTATAACAATGTCCTTGATAATTCACCTTGACCTTGACAGTTGATTTTGATTAATCTTTGTAAATAGGCTTTGTCACAAAGGATCCATGTATGAAATATGAACATCCTGTCTACAGCCGTTGAAAAGTTATTCACACTTTAAGATTATCAGATGGGTGAAATCCATATCTTACCCCACCCACTATCTTCTACACTAAGAGATTTTCGACCAACTTACCGGTTTTCGATTTTAATGAAACTTTCTGTAAACATTAAAAACACATGTATCTTAATTTTAAAAGAGTTTAATAACTGGACTAGAGCTACAACTTAAAAATTTTAACCCTTTAACTCAGAACATTATTTCATTTTTTTCAAATTTTCATGAATTTTTCAAGAACTTTTTGGGTTATCTGTTAGGAGGAAACAGACATAAGATCCCAACCTATATAAAAACACATAGGTACCAATTGTCTTTTAAATCAGTAACAAATTCTTTTTACAGATTTCAAAATTTCCTTGCAATGTGATTTTTTTCCTGACACCCCTTTGCATTTGATAAGATGTGCTTTCGGGGACTTTATGGTCGACCCTCTTTACTCATTTTGGAAAAAAAAGTCATTTCCTTAATCAGTATACCCAGTACTACAATTACCCACAATATCATAAAAATCTAAGCGTGGGCACATTTTACTATATATTTGGAACACCCCCTTTGTGATGTATTTCTGAACCTAGAATATTGGAGTTGGCAGTGGAGGAAATGATCTGCCAGGGTTTTGGGAATTTGCACCATTGCCCCCCCCCCACACACACACACACACAAAGATAAACACCCCTTGTTTTTTAAGACTAAAGGGACAATGTTCCAAAGTCCTGGGGCCCATTTTACTAAATTTCTTGCGAAAAAGTTAATTGTAAGACAAAGTCACAAATTGTACCTGTGGTTTTCATTCACTGTTAGATTCTGCATTGCAATACCTCATTGGAATCATCTTAAGACGATGATTCCAATGAGGTATTGAATGGCAGAATTCCATATTTAGTTACTTCTGTAGAAGCAACTTTAATTTTTGACTTGCAAAAAAAAATGATCTTGAGATGTTTGGTAAAACAGGTCCCTGGTAACTGCAGGACTTGTGTTTGACCCTTGAACCTGGAATTTTACCTTCAAAAATCTGAAATTATCATATTGATCCCTAGAAATATCTACCAACAGGTCCATTTTGACCCGTTTAAGAGAAATTTCCAAGGATCAAAACTGGGTTCTATCACTCATATTTCCAATCATGCATCCTGTTTACTATTTAGACATTTACAAGTTAATTGCTTATTTCATATCTTTATAAGTAAAGGTAAATTTACACTGAAACCAGCAAAAAATTGCTTACAATTTGCTTTTTCTGAATGTTGTTTTGACTCCCTTAAAATCAGTTTGACCCAATAATCTCATGGCTATTGGCTAAGGAGTCAATGGGAGAACAAATTTCTGGCCCTAATCCTACCCGGAAAGAGACTGATACCACTGTCAACAATCACAATAGTCTATTCTTATAGTCTAGTCAATGACTGGCAGCTCGCCGTCCGAGAGATACTCTGATATAGCAGGCAATAATACCCACCCAGGGCCAGAAATAAGCTGGCCCAATGACCCCTCAATTTCAAAGACTAGTATAATCTCTGTAGATAGATTGTCTGTGTGATACATTGGTTTTGTAAAATGTCCCCACTTTGTTTAGACCACAGGGACATTGTCCCCATAGCTTGCAAAACATCTATATATTTAGCCTGATTCCAACCAGTTCTTTTTATCTTTAAGCTACCAATGCTTTTAATAGCAAGAAATATAGGTACTAAGTATAGGAACTAATATCTATAAGGAACAGATTGGAGTTATGGAGCCATTTCTTGGTAATGGTGCACCCTCATCGAAAGCAGTGTTTCCTCTAGGCAGGGGGATTTGGAGAGTGCCCAAATTTTTCAAATATCCCCCATATTTTCTAGATTTATGGGGGTATTTCTACTATGAACAAAGAGTATGGAATATAGAATACCAGTTATTTCTCAATGGCTTCAATTTTGTGCTGAAATCCCCCACAGTTTTTAAATCCTAGAATAAACACTACGAAAGAACTTATAAATTCTATAATTCAAATATAGAAGGACGCTGTAGGAATTCCTTGCTTAAGCAAATAGGATCCCTCCTAACATTTTAAGATTCTCGAGATCCTGAGATACTTTTAGTGTCGAACCCTGAATATGTCAACTCTTTTTTTGTTTAAGCAAATATGATCCCTTCTAATATTTTGGGATTCACTGGATCCTGAGACACTTTTAGTGTCGAACCCTGAATGTGTCAACTCTTTTTTTGTGGTTGATCCAAAGTTGCATTAATAGTTTAATATCATATTTGTTGTCTATATGTAAAGTTTGATAACAAAGTGACAGTCCCTTGCTGTAAAGGTCATTGTCTCAAGACAAGGTCAAATCTAGAAACTTATGATCAACAACCAGGGTTTGACACTAATTATTTTTTGCCACCAGCCTGAAGGACCTGCTAGCCAAAAGCAATACAGGTTGTCTCTGAAAAGAACAGGTCCTGCATTAAAACTATGTTTGATATTTTAGCAATTTAGCGGATAAAGTGCAGGGAAAACATTATTGGCAAAAGAAGAAATTGCTTATGACAAGCAATTTCTTCTTTTCCAACAATGTTTACAATTTGCTAATGCAAATTTTAGTATTGGAAAGGTAATTATTTTGCGAATCATGAGCTTTGAATTACTAAACACAGCCATTGACTACAGGCCTGAAGGACCTGCAGCATGGTTACATCTACCAGTCGTCCCTAAAATCTACAGGTCTTCGGCCTGAGGACTGGTGCTAGTGTAGATCCCTGACAACTAATCCATAGATAATCATTTTAGTTGACTTGTAATTCTCTCACCTGTTAACATCCAATCTGAGTTCTTCCCAATAAAACTTGTACTGAACATTCATGAAAGTCACATGCTCTCGACAATGGACACCATTAGGCTTTGTGTGATGTTGTTTCAATATTTTTAACTTCACCTAAAGGTAAATAAATTTTATATTCATATAATTGCAATCTGATAAAATAAAGAATTCTGATTGGTTTAAATCGTATCACATGGGGAAATCCATTGCACTTTAATTCTGTATAAAATGCAATAGGTCTTTTGGGAAACCCCGACCTTCGATCTGCAAGTCCTGCTTTGTAGGAACTCTAATAAACCTAGTTCCTAATCATCAACTCAACATTGCTATTTTATCTGTTAAAAATAAAGATATTTTCGAACGAATTCACGATAACAGGCATGCAGTTTTGATTCTGAGCCGATGTAAACTTAGAAAACTGCGAGTCAACGAAGACCATCAAGCGAACCTCTCAATTAAGACCAACTAGGCTGTTTTCGTTCAAATATACAGACTTACTTGGCAGAATTTCTACGAATTTCAAACTTGTCGTTTTTTTGTGTTTCATTTGTTTTACTTCATGACATTTCACTTCGGTAGCGAGATAGAAAATACACGATCTAAAAATAGATTGCGTAATCTATACGTGCAGAAAGTAGACTTGAAGCTTTCATGTTTGGCTAAGTATTTGAATAGTTTCTTTGATCTAGAGGATTGCACTAATAAGGGACGAGTGTCTTTTTCACTGCGTTTATTGGGGTATAAAGTGCAATTTCGATAGCACATGGCAAGTAACGCCCTTAGGTGTTAAGTTTAAGCCATGTGCCAAGGCAATAGCACTTTATACCCCAATAAACGCAATGAAAAAGACACTCCTCCCTATAATAATCTATCAGAGGTATAGATATGAGGAGGTAAAGACAGTCTGAAATCTTTATAAAAAAAACCCCAAAAACCTATGCTGTGGGTACTCATTTGAATCGTCTAAACAAGATGATTTCCATAAGAGGTATCCACAATATATGATTTGTATAAATATTATAATCAAAATCCAAAATACCACCTCTATTAATCAGATTGTCAATGAACAAACTTCAATATGAAACTAAACTATAGTACAGGTAATTGATAACATATAGGGATAAGTGTATTTTTCGCTATGTTCATGATTGGACTGGAGTATAAAGTGCAATTGTCTTAGCACGTGGCAAATAGCCATGTGCTATGGCAATTGCACTTTACATTCCAATGAAAGCAGTGAAAAAAATACTTGGCCTTTATATTGCAATCCTTGATCTTAGGAACTTTAAAATACTGGACTAAAGTTTCAAGTCTACTTTTTGTGTGTAAAATCTATTTTTAGATAGTGTATTTTTTATCTCGCCATTGAAGTTTCATAGCATATTTACAAATAAATCACAAATAAACGACATTTGTACATGTACTTATCATCAAAGAATTATTTCTGCCCATCTATTCTGTATTCTAAGACAAATAAAGTGTGATCGGGTAAGCCCAGTGGGTTGCTTGATGGTCTGCATCAACTCACTTTAAACAATGACTCAGAATCAGAACAGCATGCTTGTTATAAAAAACTCCTTTGAAAACATCTTTATTTCTAATAGATTAAATAGGTTGTGGAAGGGGAATGAGGGTTATTCAAACTCCAACAACACTGAACTTGCATAACCAAGGTTGGGGGCTTTCCCGAAAGACCTATTGCATTTTATACAGTAATAAAGTGCAATGGATTTCCCCACCTTATGCTCTTTAAACCAATCAAAATTCATTATTTTATTGGGTTGCAATTATAACGAGTTGATACATGATTGCTGTACTATGTATGGATTCTTGAGTGAGAACCAAACTCAAGTATTATGAAATTTAGTCAAAATTTTAAACCATTTATTCTGAAAGTTATTCAATTTTTGAAATACTTCAAGAATGGATCATTTTGATCGAAATTTGACAAGGACCTAAATTCATATTCGCAACTCAAGGTTTCTTCTTCTACTTTATTCTTAGAGCATGAAAAAGAGTAAGAATCCTAAGATTACAAAGGTGATCTAAATTATACATTTGACATGCAAATGCATTAATGTATTTCTAGGTCATTATTAGAAGTTTTCTTGAGAACCTGTGACATATACTCAATGCCTCGAAGATGGTGAAGCAATTAACAAATTAATCCTTATTAGATTCTCATTAGAATCTTTAAGATATGCATGAAAAGCTGCAGTTAAGAAGGGGTATTGCAAGTCTAATTTTTCGATTGTTTGTTGTTTTTTTCTTAATGAAACTCTATGATGTGGAAACTCATTGGAATCTTTCGAAGAGACAATTCCAATGAGTACCAACAGCGTATGGTTTGTCTTAGTGTTTGGGAAATATTCATATCTAAAGTCCATTTAATCCCCTCTGTCTGTAGCTTTGATCACAGGTGTGTAATCTTAACCCTTGTCATGCTGATCCCGGAATATTCCTGCTTTGGCAGGAGGTATGAATAAACATCAGCCTGCACATATGTGCAGTCTGATCTTAGTCCATACAGCCTGATTTCCATTTTAAACCAGTAAAGTTTCAGAAATTATATTTTCAAAATCAAATGCTGACTCACAATTAGGATATACAGAGCTTTCAGTATTTTGATTTATATATAAATTTGCCAAGGTTTTTTATTCAGCATGACATGGGTTAAGCCATTAATTGCCCTCAAAAATGGCTTACTAACTTAGATATCATCTACCCCTTGATTATATAGAAATGGGTCTACCTTATTTTCTCAAATAATAGCGCCCTCCCTAAAAGTAGCACCCCTACATTTTTTACGTAGATAACCCACTTCAAATTCCTAAATTTAAGGAGGTTTTTTTTAGACTTCTTCTCTAGTTTGAGATGAATTTTCTCTAAACAATCATTTTCATGATTGTTTAGAGGAAATTCACCTTAAATTAAAGGGAAAAGGGCCTAAAAGACATCAATTTTAATGATTTTTAAATCAGAAAATGCATACTAAATAAAAGCTTCCTGTACATATCATGCATTACTCCCCGGCGCACTTATTAGGAGAAATACATTAAGTTAACTCCAAAAGTAAAATGCTGGTTAGCAACCTAAGTCAAACAGGCATTTCAAACTGTACCTACTGTGTTGAAATCAGACGTCCATGAAAAGGTTGGAAATAAAATGGCAGAAAATCATGGAGGTCAATAAGTGAATCTGGTCAAAAATTAATAATTTGGTTGGCAAATCAAATTTTTGATTGATCTATCAATAGTAGTAAGAAAACATACCATTGGTTGGTCATCATGGATAACAACCTGCTTCCCTTTATATCGAGATGGTCGTCTGAACAAAACATTATCTTCCAGGAAATAGTTGGTCGTCAATTCTCTCAACTTTGTGGTTGTGAAACCAAATGTCGCAGTCCTTGTCTTTAGAAATTCTTCCATAGCTCTCGTCTTTTTCAACTTGGGAACATATATCATGTTGTCATAAAACACGTCTGAATCATAGTTCATTGTGGACTCCTGCGCTTCACTTTCAGATTGAATAGTTCCATCTGGGTAAATGGTTACTGTGTTTGAGAAACCTTCTTTAACACAAACTTCATTATCTACCAGCAGTTTTATAGCTGTATCTACAGCTACTGTATTATCTGTGGTATTATCAGCAGATGCATTTTCTTCTTTGTTGTTTTCATGTATTTGTTTCTCTCCTGAATCATCATTTTGTCCAGTTGACAAAGGCGCTATTACTAAAGGAGATTCAGACTCAATTTCCTGATCACCAACTTCAATAACCTCAGGTGTATTGTTTTCATTCAAATCTTGTCCATTGCTTTCGATGATTAGGTCAGAACTTGAATTAGTCTCTTGTTCAAAAGTAACAGTCTCAGTAACTTTAACTAGTGCTTTTATTTGTGATTCAGTAAGCTCAACAACTTCTGAACCTTTATCTCTCACAGCTTTAACTATCTTGCCATCAACATATTTAACAGTAATCTCAGTAACTTGTGTCTCATCATCATCATCATCGTCAACAAGCTTGAGCCCTTGATTGTCTCTACCAACTGAGCCAATTGTATAGGTCACCACTTCCTCATTACCCGTATAAACTTCCTTTGCCCTCAACTTTTTCACCTCATCGGCAAACTTTGATGTATCTTCCTCTAATCTCTTTCCTCTGTTTTTGGAACATATTTTACAATGCAGCATAAATTTCTTGACATCCAGCGACATTCCACACCAGAAATATTTTTCACTCACTCTATTCAGTGTTCTATTTAGTCCAAGGTGTGTCCCATCATCATCCAAATGTGATTCAACCATTACTTTGACTTTAAGTGCAGGGTTATCATCGTGGATGACTAATTTCAGCCCACTGTTGTTTTTCTTATTGGCATCATGATAAAGCTCTCCATCTATTATTGAGTATTGAACTGCTGGACCTTTCAGCCCTGACCTCATATTAGCAGTAAAATCAGGTGGAAATGATCCAGATTTTAAAAAGTTCTCTATCTCTCGTGACCTAAATCTTTCTGGCATTGGAACAATGTCTGGTACATTCAGAACATGACATACTTCCTTCAATTCTGCTCCTGTTTCTGAGTTACCTAATGTTTCAACAACATATTCTATATTATTAGAATCTATTAGCATCTCTGCACCTTCATCTAACTTATCAAAATCAATTTTCCTTTCAGCATTCACTATGAAAAAGGTCTCCGGTGGTGTAGGCTTTCTAATTCTACCAAGACTTTTTATTTCATTCTTTATTTCTGCAGACATGTCTTGTTTCATTTCTCGCCTTTTAGACAAATTCTTCTTTTCTTCCTCAAGCCACTCTTCCATAGAAAACCTTGACCTTTCCTTACAGTATTCACATTTCTTGAGGAACATTTTCACATGAGAACTCATTCCATGCCAGTAATACATATTGTTAACATTTCTTATCGTGTTGTTCATCCCAAAATGGTTACCAGCAAGATCGAGATGACATTTAGAGATAATGTCAAGTTTTTTCTGCGGTTCATCATCGTGGACAACAATTCTCAACCCATACTTCTTATACTCCCTCTCACTCCCATGTCTGTATAATTCTCCATCCACCATTTTAAACAAGCCTGAAGCCTGTTTCAAAGCATTCCTCTTGTTTGCATTTTCACTGAAATCCTTCAGAACACCTTTCGATATGTACTCCTCAATGTCCCTTGTGTTGATGTGCGCTTTCTTAAACATGGGCAACATCTGGAAAATATACATAATATGCATAACAGGGGTTGTGCTAGCATTTTAAATTTGGGAGTCATTGACCCCTTGACCATAAAATTGTGGGGGTCAGAAATGGTTTTGAACGGGTCAAAAAAAGAGTAAAACATGAAAACTCATCAGTCTTTAAATTAATCTTTATAACTGAAACAACATAAACAATAAAGTGTAGACACACTTTATTGTTTATGTTGTTTCATTTATATAGATCTTTTGTGAGAGTACGAGGTAAACAATTGACCTATATAATCTTTTTTATTGTATTGGTTGCACCATCATTAATTCAGAGGGTCAAATTGACCCCCTTGAGAAAATTTTTGAGGGTCAAAATGTGATTTTTGGGAGTCAAAACCCTGGCTTAAGAGTCAAACACGAACTCTGCTTAAAATGTACGTTTTGGCTTATTATAACCAGCTAAACCTGGGCAATAATGGGAGAAAACATGGATTAATCAGTAAATTCACAAACCATTGACGTCAAGCTATTTTTAACTAAAATTTCCTTGATCAAAACCTTTACTCTTTAATCAATTTCAATGACACTGATCTTTTTCTTCAATATTTGTTTCTCTTAAAAGTCTCAGCTAATGCACTCATTCAAACAATACTATAAAATTAAAGGTTCAATTTTGAAAAGAATACACATTGATCAGTAAACCGTGTAAAACAAGATGTGTTTGTGAAACACGAATACACGACTGCCTCGGTGGCCTAGTGGTAAATGTACTCGTCCCGTGACCTGAAGGTCCGTGGTTCGAGCCCCACTGTCGACGGGGTGTGTTTATGGGCAAAACACTTAATAGCCAGCCCCAGTTCACCCAGCTGTAAAAATGGGTAGCAGTGGGTTTAAACCACTGCCTCTCTCTCGGGGACGTGAAAACATCAGGATTGAGTGTTCGAGAGCGATTCTATAAGCTTAAGCTTTCGTCCCAATCGAACTAAAATAAATTAGTAAAAACTAAACACAAAAACCCCCGGAACAGCATTTTTTTTTAAAGATTGACCTTGACAGATGACCTTGACCTTGTCACATGACCTTGACCTTGTCACATGACCTTGACTTTGGTGTACAGCTTTGTATGTCAAATACTTTTGGAGAAAAGGCAAAGGTTAAGTTTTTGGACAGACGGACGGACGGACAGACAGACTGACGGACAGACAGACAGACATGAGTAAAACAATATGCCCCCGATCTCTCGATACGGGGGCATAAAAACAACATTTCTGTCTAATTCAAATATAGAGCATATCTTAGGACACTGATCTTTTACCCTTGTTAAATTTTGTGCCGTCATAACTAATAACTTCACTAGTCTGTCTCGTTATGCAAGAATACTGTCAATTCAAGTTTTTTTCAGGTATCAATAAATGCACCGACCCAAAATGCTCTGACTCCTTACTTGCAAATCAAAGGAGTCCAACTGGTAAACAAGGAGTCTCGGACTCCCAGACTCCCCTTAAAGTCGACCCCTGCTTCTAGAGATAAACTTCAGAATAGAATTGAAGACAGTTTAATAAACAGTCTTCAATTCTTTCCTTGAGTTAAGCCCAAACTGAAAGGTCCATATTTTTCAAACAATTAACTTACTTTTACGCAAGGAATGGTTCAGCATTTATGTAAAAGAATTAAGATTGAAGAAAAATTGAAGCATAGACTTGTGTGCTCTAAAACAAGGACTCTTTAAATATGAACAGTATAGTCCTTGCAATCCTATTTTGCTCATGCCATACTTAAACCCTGTATGAAGTTGCAAATCAAAATTGCAGTGAGAAAGGAAAGGCTTTGTCACTAAAGCTTTAATAATTCATCAAATTAGGCAGTTGTTGATTTTGACTGTAACAACATACTTATGACAGGGGGGAAGGAGGGGATAGGCCCAATAAAAAGGTTTATTTAAATAAAACTTTTAGTGACTTATAAGTCACAATAATTCAGTTATAATTCTTCAAGTACTTTTACCTTGCTAATAAATGATGGGTCAATAAAATCATTAAGCAAGGTCCATTTTTTCTATTTATTACTGGTTTTTATAATAATCCTTAGAATTGAATGGAACATGAGAAAAAAAGTCAATGAGTGAATCAGCATCGGTAAAGCCGAACAATCATTGCATTCAATTCAAATTCAATCATCTTCGTACAATTGGGGCTACATATTGTTTCGACATCATTTCAAACAAAACATTGATATAATGGAGTGAAATTTAAATGGCTGCCTATTGTTGGCATTTTTGTGTCAAATAATTGTGTTACGACTACCTTCTTGCAGGGGTGTGGAAATACGAGTTTTCTCCACTTGTACCTGGACAAGTAAAAGCGGATTTTCTACTTGTCCAGGATCAAAATGAACTTGTCCACTAAAGGGTAAATAGAAAAATTAGAAAAAAACATTGCCTTTTGATGAAGAAAATGCTGGTATCCAGCATTTTCTTCATTAAAAACAATGTTTTCTACCCTATGATATGAACATTTGGATGATTTCTCTCTTAATTCTTTTAAGTAACATTCCAAGATTTGCCCTGGTATTTACTTGTCCTTGGACAAGTGGCTTAGAAAAATTTACTTGTCCGCAAGTACAAAAGCCTGAGTCGGACAAGTCGGGCATGGGAATTCCACACCCCTGCTTCTTGGGTTTTTTGGGAAGTGATAGCATAATAACATGTGTCACATTTTTGAATTTAAGCAAGATTGATTATCATTGCATTTATCACTCAATGCTAACAGCATTTTTTTTCCTTCTTTGAACGGGTCCGGTAAACGGACCCGTTCCCAATGACGAAAACTACAATTCTTTCCCAAAATGGAGAATGAAATTCCCAATTCAAAGCTAAGTCTTGAAGTAGCTTTGATAATATCCTATTGGAAAACCAGGTAGTACTTTTAGCAATACATATCTGTTAGTAATTTGTCAACAAGAGGGGCATTTCCAAAGATCAGTTTATTTTAGTCAATGGTTCTCGAATTCGTTGGCAGAAACCATTACCCAGTGTATTTTGGGTAACTCGGAAGTTATTGCAGTACAAAACTGCATACTTTTGTGAAGCCAAGATATTGTGATTTTGCGACCTCATTTGCAGTAGACGATCTTTTTGCATTTATTTATCAACTGATGATATATGAATTTAAAGAAGATACTAAATAAGACAAAGGACTTTTTGTCATGGCTGAAGCAAATTATTTTCCTGTTATGTAACCCATAATACCATTGATTACATTTGTTTAATTTTTGTTTACAAAGTTGACTTTTTATTCACGATCTCGGCACCTCTCAGAACCAACCTGAATTGTCATTCAAACATTCTACAGCAGGTAGAACATATGAGTATACGATGTTTTTGAAAATATTTTTAAGTAGTTTCTATGATTTTAGTAGTAACAATCATTTTTAGCTGTTTAATAAAACGCTATGATTGGAAATATATTTGTTTTCTGTTGATTCGTACCCAAGAATGTTCAACCCATAAATAAATTATAGAACTTGTTTTATCTATATTTTAGGTTTAACCATGATTTTTTTTAACAAAAAACTCAGACATTTCTAGATTTGATTTAAAATAGTTATTCCAGAGCACTCAGACTAATTGTTTGTCATTGCTTTTGTTCAGATTCCTTGTTTTAGGGGACAATTGTTCGCTTTTCAATTAAGATAGGACTATAGAGGCAAAGGAACTTCAATTATACATATTGCAATGATATAATGAATAAAAGAAACCTTTTTGAAACAAGCGTCACAATGAAAATTCCCAATTTTGAGAAAACAAGGCATTTTTCCCAATTGGTCCGGTCTCGGACCCGTTCCCAAAGCTAAGAGAAAAAACGCTGGCTAAGTAGATTGATACAATGGGGTTCCAGGCTATAGATGGGTACAGGTCAAAACGGCCCAAAGTCAAAACAGCCCAGAGTCAAAACGGCCCGTATTTTGGTCAAAACGGCCCGTATTTCGGTCAAAACGGCCTGAGTTTGGTCAATATGGCCCAAAGCAGGTTCCTATTCGGTCAAAACGGCCCAAATAGAAAAAACAACAACAAATAAAGAATACTCAAAAAATTGTGTAATTATACCAACAACAGGATTCTTTATTTTATATCAAGATTTTCTATTATAGGATTTATTTCAAATTGAGTTAGATAAATGATACACCGTCGCTGGTTTTTGTTAAAGTTATCTCTCATTGACTTTTTGTCATGTTCTATTTTATTTCTTCGGACAATCTTTAAAAATAATTGGGACCTTATAAATGAATAAAAAAAAACACAAAAGATATTTAACAAATAAATCAAATATACATAATTTTCGACATCTCCCAAAATGTATACAGGCCAAGCTTTCAGATCTACGACAAATAAACTTATGTAAATCCTTTGACATTATATGAACTGTCTTTGAAAATCAATTTAAAGTGGACTCTTGATAAAAGGACTATATTATTGATAAATAGCCTAGTTCATTAATTAATTCTCAATGGATTGAATTCAGGACCTTAGTGTGGTTGCAAATTCACACCCAACAGACATTGCGAAAGACGTCGGACCGCGGACATTGTCCGATATTTTTGACTTCCGTCCGATTGAAAATTCGATACCGTCGGTCCGTATGTCCGACATATTTTGACCATTTTGCTTTTTTTCAATACCTTGCGTTTGCATAATTATGGAATGTATAACCAAAATATTTGTCATTCTGTTTGCGCGAAAATTGATAAACAACAAAGTACAAAGGGACGGCACTATTATATCGTGTTTTCGCCGATTATTTCCCTTGATTTGTAAACCGGAATGTGGCTGGCTGAAACAGGTATTGATTAGCCAATCGGAATACATATTACTTTTACTGTTGTAGTATAATGGCGTCCCTTAAATACTTTGAGGGTGCAAAGCCTGGCAAAAAAAGGAAAACAGAGGACAAAGACAAATCCCAAAGGAACATTGAATACGAAAGCAAACGACCCCCACGTAAACTTTGACTTTCAAAGTGAATTGTCTAATATTGAAAGGCTTATGGACTATGGGCGTGAATGATTAGAGTGTCAGTCATGTTTTTATATCTTTAGAATAAAAAAGGTGGTTGCATGTTATTTTTCCTTGTTTTTTCGGTCTGACAGATTTGTTTTCGGTCTGACAGATTTTTCAAGACTGTCACTGTCAGACCAAATGTCTGACAGTTTTTTTGAGCTTTCGCAATGTCTGACCCAATCAAACTATTCACGAATAAGGTTGTTAACTGATGTCCATTTTTTCAATGCCATTTTGCATACTATCTTGAAGCCTCTATATGTTAAAAGTATATAATATTTGAATAGAAGAATACAAGTTTCAAACTTCACAAAAAAATATATTTAAAAAAAAAAGAGACTGAAAAAAAGGACAATTGGAAATATGGAAAATAAGACAAAATCACAGTTGGGCAGTTTTGACCAATCGTCAAAACTGGTTTGGGCCATTTTGACCAATTGCCAAAACTGGTTTGGGCCGATTTGACCAAATTACGGGCCGTTTTGACTCTGGGCTGTTCTGACATTGGGCCGTTTTGACTGTAAACCTATATAGATTGTAATCCAAGGTCTACTATTTTGGCTGTTTAGACAAAATGGAAAATCAGCTTTGAACCGTTTTGATTAAATAGAAATAACGAGCCGTTTGGACTGAAATACAGGCTTTTTGACTCCGAGTCGTTTTGACTTTGGGCTGTTTTGACAGCCACTCGTCTGGCACAACTTTTCAGCCTTTTGATTTACTTCAGTAGAAATCAAAAATGTGGACGTAGAGCCAAACCATTAATTTCCTTTTTCTCGAATGCTTGACCAGCTAAAAACATGTCATGGCTTTGGAATTAAAATTTGAAACCCAAAGTAAACATTGGGCATAGCGGTTCGAAAATAGTTATGAAAATGTAAAAATTACGACGAACGGTCTTCGTGCAAATGGCTATTCTGCGAAAACAATACACTACCTTGAAATTTGATCATGAACTTCCCAAGCCTGAAATTTGGAACGGAAATAATGTAAACGAGTTTAAGGCTTGCTAATATTGATTATTCAATTGGTTTTCTTTTTCGCCGGTGAAGAAATTTATAACAAAATGGCGGTTGAATATTTATTTCTAAGGGACGCAACTCTGCATAAGATTAGTCTAGAATCTTAAAATAAATTAGACTAAATTATTTATACAAAACAATTTTGTATGAAAGATTACAAGCTGCAGGTCCATTAGGCCTATACTAAATGGCAGTACTTAGTATTTCAAATCTATCCAGTTTTGAAAAATTATTGCCCTTCCAATACTTTTATTCAAGTTGCTTTTTCAAATTGAAAACATTGTAGAAGACTGATTTGCTTGTCAAAAAATGGCAATTTCTTTTTTTATCAACAATGTTTTCCTTACAATTTATCCCTTAAATTGCTAAAAATCAAACATGGTTTTCATGCAGGACCTGTTGTTATTAGGGAAGACCTGTAATATTTTGGGATAACAGGTCCATCAGGCTGTTGTTAAAAAGTAGTTAGTGCCAAACCCTGTTAAACTTCTACATGTACGGAAATTAAACTTAAAGAAATTGGACTTCAGACGGGGGTTCGTTTGAACCCTCCCCCACCCCACCCCATCCCGAACCCTTCTGGTAGATCCGCCACTGATTTCTATGATAGTCAATGTCATAATCCGAGATTGAACCGTCTAGAATTGTAGTCGCAATCACTATCCATTAAGGATAAAAATGGCCCAAATGAAAAAAAAAAAGCATAGAGTACAACGGACAAAACGGTCCGGGTCAATAAGGCCCAATCCAAAAAGGCTCACGTTTGACTGAAAATGACTAAAATGACCACTGTCAAAATTGAACAAAAGAATGTAGATGTGTGATTCCATAGAGAGTCAAATTGGTTTCATACTTAAATGATAAAGAAACACGGGACTGTGAAGTTATAACTTTTATCAAAGACCGTATGTACATATTGCATGTCTATTCCACACACCCGTTAAACTTTATTTTCATGCTAAAATATTTTCACTCAAGATACTTTTTTACAGGAAGGCACAACACCTTCATTTCCTGAATGACAATTGTTAAATTAGTTTATACAGTGTATAAGATGAAAACTTCATATCGATTTTTCAACAATTACTTCAAATTGAGCAATTTGTATCAATGTCGCGATTGTCGCAAGTCGAGCGGGGACAAGCTATAGCAATGGTGACGGTGCAGGGTTAATGCCGACTGTAGGTTGCCGCAGTGCACATATTGGTGTGCATATTCTAACTATTCAACGTCTTGTTCAACGTCTGCGAGTGACGGGGAGGGTCAACGACCGACCGCGAAGTGGACGTCCGTGCGTCACGACGCCACGTCAGGATCGGTTTATTACACTTTCTCACTTACGTAATCACCATCTCACAGCTAGCGAAACCGCAAAAAACACTATATGCAGTCATAATCGCCATTTTCATCCCGATACGGTTCGAAACCGCTTATGCGACAATGGCCTTAGAGCCCGACGTCCCTATGTCGGTCTGCCGCTAACTCCTGTGCGTCGCCAACGCCGTTTGCGGCTTGGTTACAAGCATACTCTCCACGAAATTTATTGTCACATAATCAGCATCGGAAATCGATTGAAACTTCAACAGCTGGTTCCATACTGATGACATTTGATACAAAAATGATTATAATAATCCAATAATATAATTTATCCCTTAAAACAATCATTTTAGAATACCCGGCGTTTCTTTTTCGTCCTAGTATATAAAATGATTTGAAAATAATGTTATAATTAGCTCTTATAAAAGTTCTTCGACATTAAATACTGATTTAACCACGGCAAATGTATCTTTATTATGAATAACGTAAATCGAAGAAGGTGGAAATAAGTCACCTTTACACCGATTTAAAAGAATCACCATTACTTGACCAAGAATTGTATTGTAATGGTGACGTCGATTAAGGACGTTACATGTTCGTCATACCGCCCGTATCTGGTTCCACACTTTCTGACTGGAGATGCTACGATGTCTGGAGACTAAACTTGTCTTTTAATTTGCGGTAAGAGAAAAATATCGCAAATATCGATAAAAAATGGCCGTCCTGTACGAACGTTGTTTTTCCGTGTTAGCCTGCCCTAGCTCTATAAAGAAAAGAGTGATTCGCGTTTAAGTAATTTCAGAAGTTAGAGATAATCTTCCCAGAAACAACAAATTCATTGGCATTTTTTTCTCAGTCAATCTGTACTATTACGACCAATTACATTATGACGTTGTTCTATCGTTCATTTAACCTTTTTTCTTTACAGATCTGTTCCAGGACGTTTTATTCCCAAAACAATTTAGTAGTGGCTTTTAACAACGTAATGGAGAGAAACCAGAACTGTCTGACGAATCTGAAATTGCAGGTACTCATTTGGAAGGGCAGAATTTGCGTAATTTGACGTTGACTTTATGCAGAAACGCTTTAGGGTAATTCACAACAATATAACATGGATGTCTTAAAATGAACAATTACTGTTTACAAAACAAACAACAGTCGCGTACACTGTGATGTGAAAATGGGTGCAAATTGATATGAAACCGACGACCACAAACACCAATGTTTTGGGGCAATCAGAAGTTTTAGACTGAATCTGAGAAACAATTAGTGCCGGTCAAGTTAACGATTATTGTATAGTCACGCCGGAGGTTGTCGACCAATCGAAGTTGTCGGTCATCCTTTCCGACAAGTTGTCTACCACCAATGGGTTGATAATCGTAGACCTATGTGAGATATCAGCTGGGGGCTAGGAAAGGATGTAATGGTAGTACCGGTGAGAGAAATACCAGGAATTTATCGTTAGATGCGCATGCGCCGCGATATAACTGAAAGGTTGTTTTTAAAAAGCGGCGCCAAGCAAAGGCAATCGTTTAAAATAACATCCTAATCGTAGGGCTGTCCTGAATAGGATAACGAAACACAATAGTACTCACATCATTCGGATCATCACTCGGCCATTTCCGTAAACTGCAACACACCTCGTATGTATGTAAGGCGGATGGGTATGTAACAAAATCATGCATTTTGTTAGACGGAAACAGTGTAAGAAAAACTAGCATTGTAGTTTTATATCTTTTACAGTAAATAACGGCTGAAAAATCTTAATTTTTGAGAATGACGAATCATTCTCAAAAATTAAGATTTTTTCAGCCTTAATTTTATGAATATAAAGATGTTTTTATTAGGATTAGATTGTTTCACGTCAGTGACTTAAGCGAGTAGCATTGGCTACGTCGAATGTTTTCACTCACAGTTTCGAGGGCTTACGCCACTTTAACTGACGTCATCGAATTTTTTCAAGGTTTACCAGTATTTTTTACAAATAGATATTATACCCTACTTCTGTGCATTTCATCCAATCTGACGTCATCTATGCGGGGCGAAATAAGTGACGTCACAATGAACGTTGCATAGCAATCACGTGCAAAATGACGCGCTTTACGAAAATATGCCCTAGAAATTTCACATTTTGTCTTATTTTTGCAATAAAGAAATAAATTAATCGTTTGTTTTTCGAGTAAGATCGATTGATATTTCATTTCGTGAACAACAAAAAGCTAAATTTTCACTCGTGGCTCCACCATTCCGTGATAACCAGCTTTTGTTGTTCACTCAACGAATATAAATCGATATTACACTGAAACAAACGATTATCCTCTATATGTATTATCTAAAGACGGGTTAGTGTTGGGGATGGGAAGAGTATCCACTTTCATGAAATTCAGAAGGCGTATTTTTTTTCAAATATTGAGTTTATTCTCAATTAACGTGATCTTTTTTTCCTACTTAATAATTTATCAAATTCATTCGAATGGTAAATGTAATAATCAATTCATATATGAAGATACATTACTAGTATCTTCAGATCATTTATAAAACACACAATAAAAAATGCGACTACGACTACCATAAATAATGATGATTCTAAAATCAATAATACAACAACAATTAAGGTGGCTCTGCTGATCCCGGTTGCCTTTGTGGTAAATTTGACAATTGTCTTATTTTTTCAGTCATAGTTTCGGGGAAACACTCGAAACTAGGCTCAATAGTTAAATGTGTTTGCTCAAAATTGGGAAACATATTTTCATCGTGGTTAAAGACACATGCGTGCAGCGTATAATTAACTTTTATACAACGCTCGAGGCTTCTTTGCATCCTAAGTTGCAATATGATACAGCTGAAGTGGTCGGTTACTGATTAAATAAACGTTTCATTAGTGTGAGCTTGTATTAGGGACAAAAAAGTATGAGCAAGAAAAATTGGCGCGTCGGAGATTTGAACTCATAAATGTATGATTGAGAGCGAAACACCTTAACCGACTGAGCCTCTCATCCATTGCTCTCACTCTGCAGTAAAATTGTGTATTTGTAAATATTTTACTAACGGTTTATGCTTTTAAATAAAAATCGGAAATATTCCGAAGATGTACGGAATATGCATAGAGTCTCTACTTCGTATGATGTGGGCCGCCACCACAGCGCAGTTGGTTAGGCATAAGACTTCCAATCTGGAAGTCGTGGGTTCGATCCCCGGTGGCGGCAAATATCCTTTCCGACGTATGTCTCTCCCCAATGGGTAGATAATCGTAAACCTATGTGAGATAGCAGTCGGAGGCTAGGAAAGGGTATAATGGTAGTACAGGTGAAAGATATACCAGGAAATCATTGTTAGGTGCTCCGGCCGCCGCGATATAACTGCAAGATTGTTGGAAGCGGCGTTAAACCCATTCAAACAAACAAATCTACTACGTATGAACAATCCAGTCAGATGTTAATTGCCTTACAAAAAAGTAGTGCCCACTTAGGTTCAAATAACTAATTTTCAAGATTTGTTTCCGTCTTGCAACCGTGCATTTTGAACATTTTTTTCAAATGCGTAAACATATATAATTTTGAGATCTAACTAATCTTTGATCGCGTATGGAAAATATCAGGCCGAGTGAGTAATTTGCCGTTTATTTCCCCATGGCCTACGAGAGTTCACTCATTAAAAACTTTGTGTATGGAAATACTCGAATGGTTACATCCCCTGATACTAACGTTTATACGTATACGGTATATACAACGATGGCCAGTTCATGAAAATACCGGATAACACACACGAATACCGATACACTGCATTAAAGTAGTGTGTTAAAGGTTTATTGGGTTTTACATTACTTTTTAAATCATGACTGTCATGTCTGAAATTTTTGTACAAGTGTTTTATATTATGATTGGGCCAACTTATTTCTCACCCCGGGCGGGACCTGTTGCCCTCACTTTCAGAGTATCTCTCAGAAAGCGGGCTACCAGCTCTAGACTGGTCCACATATCGACTATCAGAATAGCCTAGAACAGGCTATTCTGATATTCGACAGTGAGACCAGTCTACACCCGACCCGAAAGCGGGCGAGAAATAAGTTGGCCCACTAACATATCCCTTTGCACGTAAGAATGAAAATCGCGGGAGAATCAATTTATATTTTTTTTAATTGAATTTTTCAAGCAGAGAACAACAGAATTTTAAACATGACAATGTAGAATCAATTAGCGTTACAAGATAATCTAGTCTATCGACGATATAAGCTGAGAAATATCAAGATGAGTCAAGATCGACGACTATTTAGAATTTGTCTCTCTCCGATGCGCATCATTAGTAGACACCCCCTTCTGAAAAGCAGCGGTCTTTCAATTCTGATTGAGGGTGGGGGTCCCATTCAGATTAAATATTTCCGGGGCCCCGACTTGTATTACGATCGATACGTGACATCAATATAGAATGAGCCCGGGCGTGATATTTCCAACGATTTGAGATGTGCGTTAGTTGCAAACATTGTGTAGCCTTCACAACCACAAAGGGCAATAAGAAGTTTGCTTGACTTTCTACAGATACTATGATATCGTATCTGCCCTCAAAGCCCAGAGTTCAGATAGTGAAGATGGACAGGCAGTCTTCGCTTGGAGTACATTATTAGAGGTACAGATAAGAGGTAGTTATGTCCAAAATCTTTATTTCTTATTGAAACTCTATGTTGAGGGTACTCATTTGAATCGTCTTGACGAGACGATTCAAGTGAGAACGCACAATATAGTATTCATTATTATAGTTAAAACAATCTTATTGGAAATCCAAAATACCCCCTCTTTCTGTAGCTCTGGTTTAAGAATTGTCGGAAATGCCAAGCACAGGCTCAGATAGAAGTCTCTAGATTTCACACAAAGTGTCCATTCTTTCAGAGCAACCACGGTCGTTCCATTTGAATTCCGTCCACAGATCAAGACATACACAATCTTCATTATTCTGCCAGTTGTCAGGCATATCGTCACCCCAGGCTGTATATTCGGGAACGTCGCTATTTGACGTCCAGGCAAAGGTTCCCTCAGCTTCCATGTCGTTCAGTCCAAACCAATAATGATAATTGATTTTATCTACAATTTAGATGAAAATGAAAAGATATTTTTTTTAATCTACGGAGGTAAGAATCTGAAAATCTAATCACTAAAAGTAGAAGATTAAATAAGAGCACTGTCTACGGGTGCCTTCGCTCGGCTGTTGATTGCTTGATGGTAGATGAAAACCTAAGTCGAAAAGGGGGCATAATATGCACAGAATGCATCTAGAGTTATCCACTTGATACTAATAGGTTGCTCTATTGATGGTGAACACGTGTGCCAAGTTTCAAAAGAATGCCTTCAGTATAACCAGCTCAGCTGTTGATTCCTGGATGTCGTAGTATATGAAATCTAAGTCGAAAAAGAGGCATGATTTGCACAAAATACATCTTCAGTTTCTCCCTTGGTTGTTTAGGTTACTCCTTTGATGGTGAGCATGTGTGCTAAGTTTCAAGTGAATGCCTTTAGTAGAACCAGAGATATCACAAAATGTTCAGTTTTCGCACAACGACGAAGGCGACACCAAGGCTAAAGCAATACTTCGGCCGTTTTCTTCGAAAACAGCCGAGCTAAAAATGTTGTTTTTGGTTCGTTTTCGATGATTATTTATGATATGAAAAGAATCCGTTCTGTGTAGATTAAACATCGATATGTATTAGAGAATCTGTATAAATAACATATTGGTGAGAAATGGTTGTTGTTGTTCTTGTTTTCCATTTATAAACCCTTCCGCCCACTTCAATGCAAGCTTTCAACGTCTGACGAATGAAGATCAACCAAACTATCCTAAACGTTCTTTAGTATTCCGTTGTTACTTTGGGCTTTCGAAGCGTTCTTCCATTGTCGAAAGTTTTGTGATTTTCTTTGAATTTCAAATTGCCCGATCAGGCAATATTGCAGTTAACAACATCGTGAAATTGACATACATCTAGATCAAAACCATTACGATTCACTCGTTCAGCGCCCCATTCATTCAAAACACTCACCGGCAAACCATTCAAACTCCCTCTGAAAAAGAAAGAATAAACAACTTCATTAGTCAAAATCAATAACGCTAGAAAAAAATCGCGGTTCTATAGCCGTATTTGAAATTGTAATCTTCCGATATGTTCTCAAAGAAATAAGAAGCCATTTATAGAACTTGTATGCATATTTTGTGAAAGGGAGGTAATAAATATGTAGCGATATTGGATTATCTCGTTTAAATTCATCCAAAAACTCGTTCCACACACTTATACAGTTTCATTACAAAATCATTCCGGAATCATTCACCTTGTCAATTTCACGATGTTCTAATTGTACATGATCGGACAAACTCACCAACCTATTTAATGACATCAAACGAGCACAAACATACATATACTTGTAAACAAATACATGTATTTTACTTTTTTTCTTCAGATATCCTACGGAGCTATTTTGTTCACATGCATGCATATTAGTCTCGTCCGAAAATTATTTTCCCCTTTTCCGTGTTAAGAATAACGTTCGTACATGATAGACGAAAGCAACGGTTAAGTGATAGAACAATTTTTACCCGTCCGACAGAGAAAGACCATCTGGGTGTAACTTAACGTATTAAGGTAGAGGACCCGTAATAGTTTCGCAACATTTCGGCACTCATAAACTTTCACAGTGTTGACCGAGGTTTTCTAATGAAAATCATTCGGAAACCTCGGTTAACACTGTTAAATTTCGTTACTCCCAAAACGTTATGGAACTATTACGGGTCCACTACCTTAACCTTAGTTACACTGCAAAGACTGTGTAGGATGACTAGATGTCTAGAATTATCGCACATGCGGTTGATTTTCGGTTGACGTTCTGAATTTTGAATGATAAAACAACCTTTCTGTGTAAGTGACGCAGCGCACGCTTTTGGGTACACTTATGTAGATCTAACGTAGAAATATTTACATAATATTTAATGTTTTACAAGAAAAAAAGGAAGACGCGGGGACGTCAAGGTAGCCCAGTAAAGTAAATAAGTTGTTTACTGAGGGCTCATGTGAAATTTAGCGAACGTTTCAGAATTTCAACTTGATTGTTCTTGTAAGACCCCAAAATCTTCCGCTTCATAGACCATGGCCGAAATCCCTGGTCATGCTGAACCCGGAAAATTCCTGCTTTGGCAGAAGCTATAGACAAACATCAGCCTGCACATATGTGCAGTCTGGTGTTTGTCTACACCACCTGTTTCTCACTTTCAAACAAGATTTGTCAAAAGATTTAGTTTTTCAAATAAAAATTGACCTACATTTGATGCTTTCAGTGCTTTTTGCCTTTGTATTTTGGTGAAATTTTTAGCCAAAATTTATTCAGCAGGACAAGGGTTAAAATTTGTAATTGGTTAAAAAAATGATTGTTGTCCCGGTGTTGCTACTGCAATTTTTTGAATATCGTTTTAAACTTAACACTTTCCTGTTTTGCAAAATTTTGGACCTGTCCGATTTCAAAGGTTTTGCAGACAAAAATTTAAAGTGGATTTAATTTGAAAAGATAACCATTCAGTAGGGTAGAAAATAGTGTGGAATAAGAATGAATTGCTTGTCAGAAGCAATTTCTTCATTTTTCACAATGTTTTGTCAATCATAAAATCACAAAAAGCAGGGTTTAAACAGCAAAGGGTTAAACCACTCATAACGGAGAATAATTGTAAAAAGCGAATTGAAATCCATTACTTAATTGTGGCGATATTCTTAGAATAGGCTGAATATCAACATTGACCTTGACTTTTGAAGAATTAGAAAACTAATTTTATGAAAATTAACTCATTATAGAGGTTGAGCTTGCCAAATTGTTTTAAAACCGTCCGAAGTGCTCCTGATAGTTTTTTTACATTTGGCATTGAGATTTACATTAAAGCTACTTAAGAACCGGGATTCGAACCACAGTTTCTCTTGCCTGTGTTTGAGGCGGACGTTTTACCTGGGGTGGGTGGGGGGTGGCTGGGGTTAATAAGTTATATTATAAACTGGAAGAGGATATGAGCTTTATTTATGATTGTTTTGTATTTTGGAAATAATCCTTGATTTTGCATTTGAATTTGTAGTCACAAAAAATCCGCTTGAACTGTAAATAATTGACATGATTTCCTCATTCAGAGAATAAAACAATAAATGCATTCCCACACATTACCATTGGTCGGACTTGAACACATGGTATCCGAGTCCATTATCTTACCCATTGTTCGAGATAGACTCTAACGAATATCACGAAAGTTTTCAAGCGTAATTTTATATCTGAACTCTCTAATAGCAGATCGGCTAACTCTTATGAAAGAAGGCAGGGGGGGGGGGGGGGGGGGGGGGGCAATGATTATCATTGTTTGTCGTCTACGACGCAACGTTTGTACATGTATTTTTGGTAATTTTGCATCTTACATCTTCAAAGATCACTTGTTTAAGCTATCCATGGTTTTCAATTTGTACATTACTTCCAGTCACTTCCTACATCACATGAAGTAGTTTAACTCAACTTGAAATACATCTACAGGATTGAAAATAGCTGCCGTATAATAGGGGTAGAGAGAAAAATCTTGTTATATCTTACATACACATACAAATTTAGCTGAACGTCGCTAGCTTTCCTTGCTTTAAATTTCATAAAATTGTCTTTCTAATTTGAAATTAATACCGAGTAAAACAGAATTTCATTACGGACATTTGATATATAACATTTATGGTTATAATAATAAAGGAACTTAACTGCTGTTGCGATTTGTTTGAATGGGGTTTAATCCCGCTTTCAACAATTTTTCAGTTAAATCGCCGCGGCTGGAGCACTTTACAATGGATTCGTGGTATTTTTCACACCAGTATCACAATTGCATCCTTTTCTAGCCTCCAGCTGCTATTCCACAAAGGTAAACGATTAAAAACCTATTGGTGGAAGACAAATAGTAGGAAAGGAGGAGTGCCGCCGACGGGGATCAAACCCGGGACCTCTAGCTTGACATCCCGCGCGCTACCAACTGCGCTAAAAGGGAAGCCCGAACTGCTGTTGCGAACCCGCAGAATTGTAAACATACCCAATAGCGTGCGCTGTGTCAATTACTCAGTTTAATGCGACCTCCGATTAACCTATTTTGGAACCGATCTCTTTTTCAAAAATCTATATTGTGAAGTTGCACGATGGTCGTTTTCTTGCGAAACGGGTCGTTCACGAATGTTTATAGTTACGCAGGTTGTCGTTCATAAACGCTCGGAGAAGTTCGAAAGTAGCATTTGTCTGGGGTTCTGCTAGTTTGCCTCCCCTTTGTTTACAAAAGTTCTGCAAAAAACAAATACAAATACATGCACGACTACATTTTATGTCCTCTCCTGTAAAAATATGAGACCCGCCAATTACATGTATGAATAAATTATTTAGTTGTTATCGGAGCAAAGACTTAGTAAGTAGACAATAAACGTTTCATCATCAAAGTTCATTGTAATACTCATGTCCGCGGTCTGTCGTCCCGGCATCTGTTGCCGTGTTCAGACTTACCAGGATCGAAACTTATCCTTTTCTTAAGACTTTAGACATGATCTATCATCCTACCTTACTAGCCTATATAACATTTTTTGAAATACCAACTCTGGATGATCTCTGCTAGACCTTATCTCGTTTTATCTTATAACTATACACTGAAACGAACTTCTAAACGGCCATCTTGCATTTACCACAGTTTAACATATTTGCAGTCAGGTAATGAAGTATCTTTTATTTCCACATGAAAGGCCGTTCATTTCAGCGTATTCAAAAAGAAGAATTGATTCGAATTTTCGTCCATGGTGTCTGTAGCAAACGGTCGAACACAAGAACCCATCAATTCGAAAGTCACAAAAGTTGCATATTTTCGAAGAATTTCAATTTTTCGGACTAAGAAATACGCGAAATTCAATCCTAAAAGTTACCAACTTCGATGCCTATTGTGTGTCAGATCTAAAATCACTGAAGAAAATAACATTGTGATTCTTTTCTTTCTCTCTCAAGCCAAAAATGTTAAAATTACCCCACCCACTAATGTTAATTTGGAAATCAGGGGTACTCTTGGATTCCCGTCAAATTCGCTAGTTTCCTCACATTTTTTGGGGTCGAAGTTAATTGAAGATTTTCCCTTAATGATTTTTCTAATACAATTCGCCTTTTTCGCATTTCAGATACCAAAGAAAATATAACTTTTTTAGCAAAAATCGAGTGGCCGTTTAGAAGTTCGTTTCAGTGTACACATATCCGTGTGATAACACCGCATGTGAATTTTTTTATGATTTAACATAGATATTTTTAGAACAATGAAAGGATGCGGATATTTTTGGAAACATTGCCAAAAAACTTGTATTTTTGTAAGAACCATTGAAGAAAACAAGGATTACAAAATCATAAGATAAATAAAATCCGAACTTAGTGTATTGTATGAAAAAAATTTCTAACTTGGTTGTGGGAATTTATAATTGTCTCGGCAGAGCCTCGACAATTATCAATTCCCTCAACCTCGATAGACATCTTTTTTAAATACAAAACAACTAGAACGTTTAATATATTCTTATATTTATTTTACGAAGGTTCCCAGTGGTATCCTTTTCGTTTAGTATAACTTTTGATCAAATACGTGTGTTACCTGTGCATCGCTGTAATTTTGCCTTTTCCATATGAAGATATAGCATGCCTCTCCAATTTTATGCCAGCCTTTTAAACATCCTGCAATGAATCCGTCATTACTAAATACAATGCATGTTTAAGACTAATCTTTATGATGCCGTTGTCATTCGTTCATTTGACCCCATGAAACAGGCAGATCGACAGGGAGTAACTCAAAGCAAATGATGAGCAACTACAGTAAAATTTGCGTTAAGCTACCACTAATGGGACCTCCAAAAAGTGGTCGCTAACGGGAATGGTCGCCTTGTACAATTCTTCATGATAAAAAAGAATTGTCAGTTTGATGGCACATATTTTGTCACTTAATTTTTACTGAATCCCATGTTGCTCGAACCCATTAGAAACATCTCTATAAGACGATTTTAATGGGTTCCGACATCATAAGATTCAATAACAAACACTGTTTCGATGAAGAATTTTAACTTTTTCTGAGATTTTGCTTACAGTGAAGGGACCTTTAATAGTGGTCGCTTTATAAAAGGGGTCGCTTCATAGATAAGGCCGCTCAAGCAAGATGGACTGTACTATAGTTAATCTCATCCTGAATTTGAAAATCCTAGCGATAAAAAAAAAATCAAATAACTCGCTCTACGCTCCAACCATTCGTTCCAAACACATACTCCAATCACTCAAAAACGCTTCCAAATTGTTCAAAAACGCTTAGAATCGTTCAAAATGATCAGTAATTCAATCAAATTGCTCAAATAATTGTATGATTTTATTGTCCGATGTTGGTTTTCAAGCGTTGATTTGCCCGTGAAATTACACAAAATCAGACAATACGTACTTTATTAATGGGAGGGAATGTTACTTCACATTGTGCTTGTCTGCCTTATATGATGTTATTAACATGATTAGAAATATTTAGGAACACCATAATGAGGCTCAAAAATTTGCATCAAAGTAGCATAGTAGGGTGGGTTTTGACGCGATTCGGGCAAACTCTTTTCTTCAGAGCTTTACAAAATGGAATTTTATAAAACATTAACCCTAGGCCAAATCATTTTTATTTGAAAACTGTAGAGCAAATTCGTTTCACTACTATATTCCGAAAATCAACATTGGTCACATGAGAAAATGGTATTTATTCCAAAAAACATGAAATATGAACAGGGTCATGAGAACCCGGTATCAATAGCGTTTGAATTGAAGTATTTTTTTTTAAAGGAACACAAATTCAAAACGAATAACTCGTTCATTATCTTTCTGAAAGAAAGTTTCTCTTTTAAAATCGATCTTTAATCTCCGGAAATATTTGCAAATACTGATTTTGGTGGGTTGATAAGGGGTCGGCCCCTAAATGACGTCACAATATAACTCAGCGTGCTTCAGAGCCTTTTTTATTGCGTCCACGTTATGCCTACATTTTACAGACGAATCACAGAATCTTTTGTGAGTTTTCAGGGAACTTGAAAATTTGACCCCATTGCTCCGAACGATGCGCAAAAAAATAATACGTCCTTAACTTACAGTACAATTGACGGTCATTAGGCTTTAAGTGATACATTGAATTCGTGGCGAAAGGAGATATTATACATGTATATGTAAAAATTAATTAACGTGTCTCGACAAAATTTCGACAATTCTCACTGTGAATTCAAAATTGTTTTGCATGTCAAATTTGTTCTCAATTATTACAATGAAAAAAAAATGGAAGACCATTTAACTGGAAATATAGTGTGAATTTGTTTTTTATTTTCTTTCTTTTTAGCTCACCTAAGGTGAGCTATTGTGATGGGCTGCTGTCCGGCGTCCGTCGTCCGTCGTCAGTCGTCCGTCGTCCATCGTCCGTCGTCAAACTTTACCTTCTGTGCACTCCAGAGGCCACATTATTGGCCAAAATGTCTTGAAACTTAATCAGAATGTCTGTCTCCATCAAATCTCGGTCAAGTTCCAAATTGGGTCAAGTAGGGTCAAAAATGTGGTCAAGGGGGCAAATTTTAGAAAAACCTTGTGTGCTCTCTAGGAGCCACATTTTTGGCCCAAATGACTTGAAACTTGTTCAGAATATTTGTCTCCATTAAATCTCGGTCAAGTTCATAATTGGGTCAAGTAGGATCAAAAATGGGGTCAGGGGTCATATTTTAGAAAAACCTTTAGTGTACTCTATTGGCCACATTTTGGCCCAAAATATCTTGAAACTTGGTCAGAATGTTTGTCGCAATCAAATCTCGATCAAGTTTGGAATTGGGTCAAGTGGGGTCAAAAAATGGGGTCAAGGGGTCTAATTTTGGAAAACCTTGTGTGCACTCTATGGGCCACATTTTTGGCCCAAATGTATTGAAACTTGGTCAGAATGTTTGTCTCAGCTAAATCTCGGTCAAGTTTTGAAATTGGGTCAAGTGGGGTCAAAAATGGGTTCACGGGGTCAAATTTTAGAAAAACCTTGTTTGTACTCTATTGGCCACATTTTTGGCCCAAATTTCTTGGAACTTTGTCAGAAAGTTTGTCTCCATCAAATCTCAGTCAAGTTCAAAATTGGGTCAAGTAGGGTCAAAAATGTGGACAAGGTGTCAAATTTTAGAAAAAAACCTTATGTACACTCAAGGGGCAGCATATTTGACTCAAATGTATCTCTTCTTGATGTCTTTGACTTTTGTAAAGCCAGTAATGAATTTGAAAGAAGTATTGTTGGCACTTTGCTTCCTTTGTAAACTATATGCATCAGGTGAGCGCTTTAGGGCCAATGGCCCTCTTGTTTTTTCTTGTGTGTGTGTGTGTGTGTTTTAATCGGTACATTTCGGTTCATAATACAAACGGAATTTGACATTTTTCCCTGGACATTTGAGTTTTTTTTTTTCAATTATTGAATGCTTCGAGTGGCAGCATTGCGCTTCTTTAATGTCGTAACGTCATTTTTTCTTAAGTCGATAAGTCAGAACGATAACTCATTTTCAACATGCGGAACCTATATTTAACCAGATCAAATAGCAGTCTTTCTGCATTTTGATTATGAAACGTAATCCGTTAGAGCTCTGGAACTTTAATGACCTGAATGGGATCCCTCTAATATAAAGACCGCTATTTTGTCTTCAACCAAAACGTAATTACAATATTTTCGTCTCTTTCGGTAATACACAGAGATTTGTGAAAAAATGATCGTCTGATGCCATTGTGTAAAAAAAGAATGAAAGAAAAACAATAAGATTCATGTGGGTATTTTTTTTTACAGCTAGTGGACTGTCGAAATACAGTCTTAGTTAAAATTCTGTTGCTCCTACCAATTAGTTGAAAATCGTAAATCTAATAGGGTAGAAGGCGAAGGCTAGGTGGGATGTAGGCTAATAACAGTTCTGGTGTGAGAAATACCCAAAATCCATGTTAAGGTGCTCCAGTTTACATGCGATTGATTCACAATCTAAATTTCGTCTTGTAGGTTATTATATATTAACATGCATGGCGAAACTCGGATAATGAAAAATCGCCTGTGCTTCAGCCACCGCGATTTTACAGAGAAATTGTTTAAAACGGCGTTCACCTCTTTTCAAACAAACGGCATAAGAAAAGTGGTACATTTAAAACACGTGTTGAATAATTCTTGAAACCCGTCTTGAGACTAACTGTCGATTGCATAAACTACAGATGTCACTAGACTGGTTACCGTTTCTAATGCTAAATATGTATAAAGATATGTATGGTATAAACAAGTTCACATGGTCAAGACCTAAAACACATATTTCCGGCAAATAACAATAGCGAGGGCTTTGATCGAAAACATAGTATGTGTCTATACAGTGTTTAGACGCAAACTTTGTTTTTGCTCTAAACTCTCGATAAGCTTACCCGGATCATCCATTCGCCCGATTAAAAACTGCAACTTCATTTTGTATTTTAAAGGAGAACTTTACATTATCTTTACCTGTTAAAGAATTTTAGTACCACGCAATTAACGAAATAAACAGTTATTTTGCGAAGAGAAGTCTTTGAGAAATACTTTAAATTGAATCTAAAAGGGCACTACTTTATTTCGAAGCTATTAGGAACCTACAGAGTATTTCTTACGTAGTAACACCATAGGCGTATCTAGTACTTTGAAATCTATACGCATTCATAACGCGACAATCAAATAATATATAGAATAAAGGCGATATGAAAACTGTGACAAAAGATGAATGCCCTCCGACCGCTCCCTTTTATGAATTTAGCGTTGGTGAATAATCAAATCATCGTAACTACAGCTCTAATAAGCTGTAGTTTCGATGTTATGATCATTCATCAACGACAATTTCAACAGAAGTTTATTTCTTTTACGCACTTGCGTAAAGTGCGTAATGGGAGCTACGCCCTTGAACACTGTTGAAGGAAAACGTTCACCAACAGCTAGTTTGCAAGGTAATACTTTTATGTATGTTTTCATAAATTTTCACAATACAGCTAGAAAATCATTGATGATTCCATAATCAAATTATCTCAAATGACCATACTATGGTATGAGATGAGGCCAAAAGAGCAACAAACCATTCTTTTATTCAAACGCTTTAAATTCTTATGTGATCATTTATTTCCAACATATTTTTTTCACATTGTCTTGATTAGTAGTTCTATAAATCTGTCTAATACTTTGTTTATAATTTTTGCATTATTATGAAAACTTTTGAATTGTTTATGGACCGAGAATTAACTAAATATGCTTTGAGTTATGTTTTTGAACTCTTGAATATTACCAAACGGGCAGTTTTCATATCTAAAATCAACTGAAAGCTGATGAAAAGAGCATCCACTCACAAATTTTGAAGAAGTCCGTTGAAAAAAAAGAAATTATTGCGTTTCAGAGCATATGATTCTTAACGACGGCGGCCATTTTGTCGGTCATCCGTAATTTTTTTTTAATCGAACTGGTTTGACTGGCATATCAAATACAGATATCCACTTACAAATTCTAATTTTTCAGCTTGTTGCCATTTTGTCGGAGGAAAATTTTCTTATTTGAACTCTTTCGATATATTAAGGTAGTGGACCCGTAATAGTTCTGCAATGTTTTGGAGGTAATGGTCTTTAACAGTGTAAACCGAGGTTGCCTAAAGATTTTCATTAGGAAACCTCGGTCAACATTGTGAAAGTTCATGAGGTCCGAAATGTTGCGGACCTATTACGGGTCCACTTAGTTGCGATAACGTGCCCCCATCCCCTTTGATAGTCTCGTCATCAAAATTTCTGAGAGAGGGCCACATTATTGCAGCTAGGGCCCACTACCTTAATGGGAGGTACTCTTGGTTGCGTGGCCCAAATCAATATAGACAAATAACCTACCTTTATAGAATGTCATCCAGGAGGGTTTAATCGTTAGACCTTCTTGATCAGCGGTTCCGTTAACTCGGTAAGTAGATAAATGACATAGTCCCTGGTCATTATTGTACGAGGCAGATATACAGCCATCGTCCTTTGAACACTTGTACGTACAGTCCAGAGCGCTCACAGCCTCCCCTTCCATGTGGATTAAGTCTGCTTTAATTTTCTTCCCGTGTTCAATTTCGAAATGTTCTGTTGATACGATGTTTAAAAAATTGAAAATCAACAGGGAAAATCGAAAGGCTCGGCACAAAACCAAACACTCCATTTTTTGCTACAAATTAAACGCCGATATGGTTATATAACAGAAAACCTCAGATATAGAAAGATAGAATTATAAGGATATCAGAGATATTATTTATTTAATTATTTCTAGGTATTATCTTTATTATCGTTATTATTACCACCTCAACGATAAAACACTTACTTTTTCTCAGAAAAAAATGTATAACCAGACAGAATCTAATGAAATAATGCTGTGTCCCAAAAGGGATTATATAAGCAGTGTCGAACAATGCCGTCTGTCATTCAAAAGTTAAGCAACCCGCAAACAAATTATGCATTGTTCAGGGCGGTGCCGTATCATCGAAAAAACATCAGATTATAAGTAATATTTACACCGGCATTTTATACGTTTAATTGGCAATGTTCACTTTTATTTTATCATTGGAGTCACGTTATGTTTGGGTAACCTTAACGATTGCAATAGCAGCATCACATTTTGTACACCAATCGGACTTTTCCATAAACTGGAAAGTACCTCGGACGTTTACAAGTGTAGTAAATTTGGGTCAATTTTCAGTAATTCAAATTCTCGTAGAACTTCAATTATTTTATATGCTGGAAGAAAATGTCATTTTGTTAATTCTTTCCGGTCTGTGAAGATCTTTTGGGAATTGTACAATTTGATAACACTGCGTTTTGTTATCAAATTATAATATGCCCACTTTAAAACTTTCGTTGATTTTGTTGTATGTAAAGTCATCCTTAGCGGGATCGTTGATAATTGTGACGTCATAAAAACCCGCGCGCGAAATGACGCACTTTCATGACTGCTCCCTCATTATTTCCTAGGTCACCTTAGAATCGCCGAAGGTTCCGGTTGGCAGCATCAGTGACAACACCGTATCATTTGCCCAGATTCGAAGAGAGGATCCGGAAGATTGTTACATGTGGAGGATAGTGCAAAGATAAGGGGCGAGACAATCGGGAACCCCCTCGGCAATTTTTCGTTTGATTTTTTTTCCGCAACTACTGATCGAGTCTTAATTGCCAATACACTTACTTTTTATTCCTTTACAAAAACGGTCAACATGGCGGGGTACTCTTTGTTTGGAGTAGCGAGTAGCATATATTATTGAAATGCCCCTTTTAAGCTCTAAAAACCAGTATTAGATTACCACATTCAATGAGCGGCGATCTGACTGTTGATTGATATTTATTTTGTCAAGAAATAGTTTAGGTTACCGCTATAAAACAATGACCTGGTTATGCATTATTTAAAAGTATGTGTTGGCATAATGAAAACGCGAAACGGGGGCATCCACCATAAAACACATAACAATGAAATTATCAAAGTACTGGTAGTTTATGGAATTGAAAAAAAAATGCATGAAGAATGTCAATTTGAGAAATATGCATCCCTTCGAAAAAAGTATATTGACTTATTTTTTCATAAGAAACCATCTGTCTATAAATTCAATTTACTTATGTCTACGTGTGATGAAGACACGTTAAAACCTCTAGTAAAATTCATTGAACTCGCACTGCAAGAAAGAGAAAATTACGAAAATCTTTACATTCATTCAAACAAAAAATACACTTAGACGTAAAACTATTACAAGTGCACATATGTACGGTATGTGCACCTGTCGTGGTTATACACCCGACGTTTTTATATCTTTTCTCGGTTTTCTCGATTATTATTCATGTTTATTATATTTGTAAAGTGCACGCGCGTCATATATCGTTTGAAGTTTCGGTTTTCAAAAGTATTGTCTTATTAACACCATGTATCATTGCTCTCTCCTCTTACTTTACTTTACTCAATAGAGTAAGATCAATAACTCTGACTTAACTGTATTTTGTATTTGTTTGTACATGTATGGCTATGTACTTGTTTGTACATGTCTGTAAATAAAACTTCTGTTCTGTTCTGTTCTGTCAATTTGAGAAGAAAGTAGCGTTTCGTGTTCATCCCCTTTTATCGTTTTGATGTTTATTTGTTTTCTCTGAACAAATGAGAAGCTATACTATTTAAAACATCATGTAAAAAATAAAATCATTTGACATACATATTAGTGAGAGAGAAAAAATATCTGATAAAACATATTTTGGTCATTCGGGGGTTCTAATTCCAACATTACCTTTTTGTCTTCAGCTGGGGCTAAACGTCTTACGAAAAAAAATGATCGTAAGTCAAATAGAAAATTGTACCTGTTGATTTCATTCATTGTTAGATTCCGCCATGTAATATCTCATCGGAATCGTCTTAAAGAGACGATTCCAATGAGATGGTGCATGGCAGAATTTCATATTTGATTACTTATCTAGAAGCAACTTTGATTTTTGACTTACGCAAACAATACTCTGAAGATGTTTAGTAAAACAGGCCCCTGGTCTTTCGACCATGGGACATTTATTAGCAATAACGATGTGTTCGATCGTCCCTAAAGCTTTTTTTTTTAAATCTTCTAATCGGGAATTAATTTGCGATGATCAATCAAATATCACAGAAATGGCCTACTTTATCAAGTGTAATTTATTCATGCATGTAACGGACCGATGCCTACATAACAAATATGGTTGGAGGATTGCTTAAGGTAGTGGACCCGTAATAGTTCCGCAACGTTTTGGAAATAATGAACTTTAACAGAGTTAACCGAGGTTTCCAAATGATTTTCATTTGGGAACCTTGGTCAACATTGTGAAAGATCATGTGGTCCAAAATATTGCGAAACTATTGCGGTTCCACTACCTTAATTGTAACTTGTAACAGATGTATAGATAAAGTGCGGTTAACGTTATTATTTGGAAAAGAAACAACAGTGATCTCGGCAGCTAATAGGCTACATGGTACATGCATGGTCCTGTCACCATATTTAAATGTGCAAACACATTTCCATTTTTCTTTTACCAGACCCAATGTCCGGGAGAGAGACAATGGATTCTAACCACTAGTCTGCTACCCATAGCTAGGTAGACAGAGGTGGTTTGTCTATTAAGTCTCTTGTCTAAGGAAACACGTACCCCGTTAGAAAAAAAATAATCGTAAGTCAAAATCACAAATCGTACCTGGTGTTTTCATTCATCATTCTGCCTTGCAATATCTCATTTGAATCGTCTTTAGAAGACGATTACAGTTAGATGATGCATGACAGAATTCCATATTAGGTACTACTGTAGAAGCAACTTTAATTTTTGACTTACGCAAAAAATGACCGTAGGGTGTTTAGTTATACAGGCCCAAGGTCACGAACCCGCGACCATCGTGTAAGGCCGAATGCTCTACCAAATGTGCTATCGAGGCAGACTATATGCCTACGAAAGCCTAAAGTTTCTTTGGGTCCATTCTTTTTCCTTTCATATCATTCATTTATTGAATTAAATATTCTGGATTAAACGTTTTGTATATTGGCGCTAATTAGACCTATATGTTTTTTTCTTGAATCAACCCTGAGGGGCGTTCGATTTTGGTTCTTTATCAATTTTAAGCAAATAGCGTTCCACGTAGTCTTTAGAAGACGATTCCAATGAAATTATGCATGGCAGAATTCCATATTTTGTTACTTCTGTAGAAGCAACCTTTAATTTTGACTTACGCAAAAAATGATCGTAAGATGTTTAGCAAAACAGGCCCCAATTTGGTACCTACCGTCTTATCTATCGTCTAACGTTAGCCTCTTTCTCGGTGGGAACATATTTCCTTGTATCATTTGTACTTCGGGTAATGTATTTCTGTCTCTGGATCCTATGTGTATCAGAGTCACATTGTTTTATAAAATCCTTAATAGTTTTGTTGCAGTGCCCATACCAGCTTATCTGGATTGATTGATTGATTGATTGATTGATTGATTGATTGATTGATTGATTGATTGATTGATTGATTGATTGATTGATTGATTGATTGATTGATTGATTGATTGATTGATTGATTGATTGATGGATGGATGGATGGATGGATGGATGGATGGATGGATGGATGGATTGATTGATTGATTGATTGATTGATTGATTGATTGATTGATTGATTGGAGTTTAACGCCGCTTTCAACTTTATTTCAGTTATATCGCGGCGGCTGGAGCACCTAACAATGGATTCCTGGTATTTCTCTCACCAGTACAACCATCACATTCTTCCCTAGCCTCCAGCTGCTGTCTTACATAGGTCTACGATTATCAACCCATTGGTGAGAGACAAATAGTCGGAAGGAATGAGTGCCGCCGTCGGGGATCGAACCCCGGACCTCTAGATTGACAGTCCGACGCGCTACCAACTGCGCTATGACGGCGGCTCCAGCTTATCTAGAAAGACCAGTTAGAATCACCCGACATAAGCATACAGCATCTTTCAGACAGATCCACACGAATGCTTCCCGCTCTAAATAGTCTTTCTTTCTCCTACATAGTGATACTTTGGAACATCCTACCAATGGCTTTTAATACAGCACAGACGCGCACCTACCAGTAATACCCGAGGGGAGATGGGCAATATTTATAGATAGATAGGTAAACTGCAGGATTAAACTTTATATCTTTTGAATCCTTGTAATATTTTAATTCTCTTTTCTTCGTGAATGTCGCATTTAAATTAGGGGAAAAAAGGCCCAGCGCCAAAAAGACACATGCCAAAAAGGCACAGTTTACAAAAGGCCAGATATAAAGGTAGATCACCAAATGTGTAAAGTTATCACCAGTCAATTTATATAGGTATATTTATTATACAGCCTGGGTGGTTACCTTTAAAACTAACTATACTCGTTCCAGCGTACCAAAAATATTTAGGGTTCCTGCAAGGACTATCAAACCTTCTTTTTAAGTTCACACACTTCTCGCTGTTGGATTTTTTGCGCCAGCCCGATTAGCTCAGTTGGTAGAGCATCGGACTTCAAAACCATTGAAGTTCGACGGCGTGGGTTCAAACCCGGGCTGGCACACTAACAAACTAATTGTCTTTCGGATGAGACGTTAAACCGAGGCTCCGTGAGACGATGCTTTACACCGAACACGTTAAAGAACCATGGCGGATCTCAGCAGTAGTTTCGTCATGTATCCTTGCACTATCCCCCGTAACAACTAACCGTCGTCTGGGGGCGTCGCTCATATGGGCATGTGCTACGGTAGCGACGATAAATAAACGAAAATACAAACACAAATATATGTACTGTTGGATTAAAAGTCTTCGCTTTTATGATACATAACAGCATAAGAATAATTAACTTCTAATTTAAACTTTGGCTGTGTTTTCTGAAACAACTAGATCTAATTCAAACACACATTTTCCTATATTTTTGTGTATAATTCATGTCATAAATCTTATTTTTCATGGGCTTTAATGGTTAAATTAATAGTGGGTCGATTTGTACTGGACCTTTTTGTATAATTCTGAAATTGGGCCTTTTTGACCCGGGCCTCTTGTCACTGGGCCTTTTTGACCCATTATCTCGCATTTCAAGGTAACTTTAAGATTACAAAGTTGAGATAAATTTTCCATTGTTGGAATCATTTGTAAAAGTTGTTCCACGTGTATTCTTTAACAAGAGGAAAAGGCCCCAACGCGCCATAGACCAACACCTTATCACACCTTGAAAGTTTTTTCGTAACCCCCCCCCCCCCCCCCCCCCCACACACACACACACACTTTTCGCGCTAAAAATCTGAAACGTCATCTACTGACATTACACATAGGGGTTCTGTAGTTTGACATTTGGTTCATCAATGAATCGAACGCACAAGAAAATGTGAAGACAAAAGTAGAGAATTTAAGAGTCTCAGAAAATATCCTCATTGCTTGACGGAAAAATGGGCGTGTCCATTAAAAAATAAACACGGAAGTGAATAACCCAAATAAAGAAGCGCATGCGTGCTTGAAAATCAAAGATGGAGAATTTCCAGCTTGTGTACAAGTGAAAGTCATGTTGAAGATGACAACCTGAACAGTTTATGTTGTCCGTGCATTTGTAAACACGTGGAGATTATTTACAATTAACACTACTTGAACGTATCACTGTGCGTTTGCCACGCTGTTGTACGAGAATTTTGTTTAAATGTGAAACCGCAGGACCTCGAGAGGGCTCAAGATGTCATTTTTGAGCAGTTTCAAAAAACTTTTCGGTCTCGGTGGCGAGGTTAGAAAGAAGGGGATATTGAACAGAAATATCATACGAGACAAAGACCCAAATACTATATGGGATATTGTGGGCGAGCTGGGAGATGGAGCGTTTGGTAAAGTGTACAAGGTAAAAAACGTGTTCAATTGGTGGGTGGGGAACTAGGAAACACCTAGAATCTTTATTTAGATTGTAATGATTGGTATTGATATTGCCCCTGTGTCATCAATGTCATTTTATTGTTGATATCTTGCAAAGCTTTGATATTGTTAAAGTAACTAAGGGCTGAAAAGATGTGCCTGACATGGAACTCAAACCCACGACCCCCAGTACACTAGCAAGGCACGCTACCAACTGAGCTAACCAGGTACCTGGTCATGAGTCTACCTACTGTCTATTGCTACATATTGTTATAGCCCTGGTAAAACCACTGGTGGTCTTTGTTTGAAAAAGAGGAACCATGCTTTCATGGTCAAGTGAGGGGACAGCAAGCAAGTGTGTTTCTGTTTGGTTGGCTCATTCAGACTGTGAAGTGTGGTCATTGTCAAGAACCATGAGGGTAGGCATAGGGTTAGTTTCAGACATTAGTGTTCACAGCGTCAGAAGAAGAGAAAAAATGATTGTTTCAAGGGAATACCTCTTGATTTAATGTTTGTAAGTATAATTATTTCCTTTTTTAACTCCTAAATGTCTGGAAAATTAGAGCCAGACATAAAAAAGTCTGATATTGGAGAAAAAAACATCAGGTAATTTGATCACAGATGTCTTAGGAATCCACCAATTAAAGGATTGTATGGAGAAAAGTAAGTCACAACGTGTAGATAATCAATATTTAAGCCACATGCACATGTTTATCAGGAAGTCATGTTTGTCCTACTTGCATGTCGCTATGACAATCAGTCTATTAATTAATTGGATTACTCAATTTTGATGGGTTAGGGACAAAAGATAAACAGAAAATGAAATGATACAGGTTATACACTTTCAAGCATTCCAATTGTCACTATAAGCACTTCATGTCTGCTTACTGTAATGGGAATTCCTTTGTCAGATCTAGATTGTGTGAAAATTTAGATATTAGTCTTTAATCCTGGGTAAAACAAGCTGAGCTGACCGATGGAATTTCAAAACATTGCTTCTTCAATGCATCTAAGGAAATTTTGGTTTGTATTTAGGATGTGGTTAGGAAACCCTACCCAGGAAAAGACCAAAAACCACCCAGAAAGCCAATTGTTATCTTTGGAGAAATGGGGGGGGGGGGGGTATTCCAATGACGTAATTTGAATTGTCTGCATCAAGATTGACATTTTTTTTTTCCTGGGCATTATTTCTGTGTATAATTTGATGAATTTAGATACGAGTTCCAGTTTCTTTGCACATTACCTTATTTTCTCCAAAGTGAAAATGCTGCTTCATTTTTTACCTGAATATTGCAGAATACTGAAACATTGTAACTGCAATTTGAAAAGCTGTATTCATTTGAACACCAGCCGACAGTATGATATTATAACTTAAGTTTGAGTTCATGTAGTAATACAACAGCTTGCATCTCACATTAATTAAAATTCATAATCTAGTTAATAAAAGTAGGTCAATGTTATCAGCCAAGGTCATTTTTCAACATCAAATATGTTGAAATTTCTGTTTGAAGTATGCACCCTTTGATGGTGTGATTTAATAACAAGCAATTACTTTATTTCCACAATAGTTCCTGGGCCAGTTACACAAATTTTGGATTCCCCACTTTTAACCCTTCGCTGTTTAATCCCTGCGTTTTAGGTGCCTGTGATTTTATGATGGAGAAAACATTGTGAAAAAAGAAGAAATTGCTTCTGACAAGCAATTTCTTCTTTTTTCCACACTATTTTCTACCCTACTAAATGGTTATTTTTCAAATTAAATCCACTTTAAATTTTCGTCTGCAAAACCTTTGAATTCGGACAGGTCCAAAATTTTGTAAAACGGGAAAGGGTTAACTAGGTATCCTTCATTTTTTATATTGGAAGGCTAATGGACTCATTACTTTAAGAAATTAGTGTCAAGCCTTTTTTTGTGATTTTCAGGCCCAGAATAGAGAGAATCAAACTTTTGCAGCTCTGAAACAAGTGGAGATAAATAATGAAGATGAACTGGAAGACTTTATGGTGGAAATTGATATTTTGAGCGAATGTGAGCATAAAAATGTGGTAGGACTCTACGAAACCTACTTCTATGGATCAAAGTTATGGGTAAGGGAACATTTTTATTCAACCATTCCATTAGGAAACCTCGGTCAACATTTTGAAAGATCATGAGTCCCAAGATGTTATGGATCTATAATGGGTCCACTACCTTAAGACTTTGTCTTTTTGTATAAATTGCTAACAGCCCTTCAAAAGCTTAACTGTATTCTCTGTAGATTAAAAAAGGACCATTGTACATGTAATGTGTTTACTAAACTTAACTACTGTAGAAACCTTTGTCTGACAAGGAAAAAGTTGCTTTTAAATATTACTTTAAGTCTTGATAAGGTGGTGAATCATTGTAGTGAATTGCTATTTAAAGATCTGTAGAAGGAAAGAAACCATCAACTTGCAACAATGTGATGAAATGATCGTTTGATTACCTCTTCTTGGAAAATTAAGAAATATATATCATATGAATGACACTCTCATATAAACATATTAAGGAGACCATTGAAATAGTCAAGAAATATTTACTTTTTTTTCCAGTCAACTTATTTTTTGACCCCATCTACAACAGTTTTGAAGAGTCAAGGGGGTCAGTGTCTCCAGTTTTTGAACAGCAAGTAAAAGCCCTGGAGATTTTGGAAATAAAGAGTGACACTATCATTCTGTTCAACTTTTCAGGCACTCAAAAATTTTGCTAATATTGAAATTTTATCTCTTGAAATTTTCTGTCTCAGGGGATGGGGGGTATTTTTACCCTGTAAATTTTCAGTATTCCACCTTGATACTTGAATTAACCCTTGTCATGCTGACCCGGAATACTCCTGCTTCGGCAGGAGGTATGGACAAACATCAGCCTGCACAAATGTGCTGTCTGATCTTAGTCCACACAACATGATTTTCCTTTCTAAACCAGAAAAGTTCCAGAAATTATATTTTCAAAATCAAATGCTGACTCACTTTTAGGAAATACAGAGCTTTCAGCACTTTGATTTATGTGATTTTGCCAACATTTTTTATTCAGCATGACAAGGGCTAAGTATGTGTTAGAATAATTATCTCTTTCATATCCCAACTTAAGATTCATATTGCATATGAACCTTTTATAAAGATATGAAGGAGACGGCATAGTTAAAAGGTCTAGAAATAATGTACTTTTTATACGCCAATCAAAAGATGGATGGTATAATGAGATCGCCTATGGCGTCTTAACTTGGGCCAGCTTGTGGCATCCATTTTCACATCCAGAGTATAATTCTTTCACCATCTGATTGACTTGAAACTTGGCAGTTATGTCCCTGTCATTATCACAGAGAAAAGTGCTAAAGAACAGTAACATTATCTAGCTCACTTTTCTTTAAGTTATTTCCCTTTATTGTTTTTCATACTTGGACATTCAGCAGTGTAACAGCTGTATCTTGTGACAATTTGCCACCTTGTTATGTTTTGACCCCTCCAACTGCAACACTTGTTTCAATATTTCAGATGTACATAGAGTTTTGCGGTGGGGGAGCTGTAGACAGCATAATGGTGGATCTAGAGAAGCCCCTGAGTGAGGATCAGATCAAATATATCTGCAAAGAAATGTGCGAGGGCCTGGATTATATACACAAGAAGAGGATTATTCACAGAGATTTAAAGGCAGGGAATGTGCTCTTAACCTTAGAAGGAGATGTGAAACTTGGTCAGTGTACTTGATTATTTTTTAGCTCCTGTCAATAGGTAGACTTTTGTGGGTTTGGTGCAAGACTGTAGTAAGTGTATATTCAATGTATATACACTTACTACAGTCTTGCACCAAACCCTCGTAGTGCTGCAAGAAGGTAGAGAATTTGGCTTTGTATCTGGTTCAGGGTTTTCACTAGCATCCAAACGCCAAGAGTCAATGACCCTTGAGTCAAAGTTTCAATAGGTCAAAATGAAAATCTCAAGAGTCAAACTGCTACAGAATCTTGCATCACCCCCCCCCCCCCCCCCCCCAAACACACACCACACACATCCTAAGTAATTAAGTATAAAATTTATAAAAAAAATATCATTATATGAATATTGAAATAGATAAAATAACGTACATATCATTTTTCCAAAGGTGCAAGAAAATAAATTCAATAATTGATTTATAATTTTCCACCCTTGATATAGTTCAGTCCATTTCTAGTCATGAAATAATTTCTAAAAAGCTTAATTTCAGACTAAAGGTATTTTCCAATAATATGACACACTTCTAACAACCCTTGACACATGGCTGCTAATTATGAAGAGTCAAAATGACGCATCAGCTCAAATTTCCAAGAGTCAAATTTGCATCATTTTAGATTCCTGCACGTCAAAACCCGGAGTACTGGGTCAAAAAAAAAGATTGTGTTTGTATGTTTGTGCACCTGTGTGCCCATAATGTATTCAGTTCTATTTAGAAAAGATCATTTAAACACTGGAATTGTTTCAGAATTCTCAGAAGAATTCTTCAAAAGCAACCTCTGGTTTACCTATGCTGGACCCATGCTTATTTTATGAATCTAGAATTATCAATCTACCTTCCAGTGAAAGAATTTTTCAAATGCGACCTCTTATTGACCTATGCTGGACCTAATCTCTTTTTCTAATATTCATTTTACAGAGTACCCAGATGATCCCTTTTCGTGTGACGGGTCATATTTATATATCATATTTCCTGTCAACCAGGAAGACTATCCCCCTTTGATAATGTTACAAAGCACAGATTGAGGAAGTGATTAACACCTTTATAGGTCTTGTACTTATCCTGATCCCGGGTTTGATCCCCAACTGCTGCACTCATTCTTTCTGACTATTTGTCTCTCACCAATGGGTTGATAATCATAGACCTATGTGAGATAGCAGCTGGAGGCTAGGAAAGGATGTGGTGGTTGTACTGGGGAGAGAAATACCAGGAATCCATTTTTAGGTGCTCCGGCCGGCAGGATATAACTGAAAACATGTTGAAATCGGTGTAAAACTCCATTCATTGATAATGATAATACTTATCCTGAGGAACCCATTACCAGATAACAAAATTTTAGACTTTTCCAAATTCAAAGGTGCTGCAGTTGAAACAAATCAGTATAAAGCACCTGCATCCGAGTAAAGCACCATTCTGTCATACTCTGTTTTATTCTACCAAGATAGCTAAGCTTTTTGCTTTTGCATTATGCACTTAAAAGTCTTTTGTACTTGTGATAATTTTACTGATATCCAAAGCACTAATTTGATCCATCATTTGTCACCCTAGAAACCAATTGGAATGGTTGCTAGGATAGACTAAGGATTGCTTTTTATCCTCATATTGATAATTAAAGGGATTCATGCAAAACTATGTTAAAAGCCCATACATTAATAGGTACTTTTGTGTTTATGCAGGCGATAATATTTTCAAGTGTGTCTGATAGGGATAGATGGCTAGATGGGACAAATTTCTGATTTCAATGATATTCCATGTTAACCATATTTCCCCCAATAATAGCATCCCCCCTAATTGTAACACCTCTACATTTTTAGCTCACCTGAGCACAAGTGCTCAAGGTGAGCCGTTGTAATCGTACAATGTCTGTCGTGTTGTCAGTCGTCCATTGTCCACATTTTCTTTAAACATCTTCTCCTAAACCAGTGTGCCAATCTTGATAAAACTTGGCAGGGATGTTCCTTTGGTCAAGCTCTACCAAAGTTGTTCAAAAAAATTATTTCCACTCTTAACTTTCACTTTACCCTAAAAACAAAAAATGGTGAAAATATGAAAATCTTAAAAAATCTTATCTGAAACAAGAAGGCAGACAGTTTTCATATTTGGTGTAGCATTGTCCAGTGGACCTCTACTAGGTTTGTTCATTTCAAGACCCCAGGATCATATTTGGGCTCCACCCAGGCACAACCCTTTTTACATAGAATCAAAGAGCAAAAATCTTCAAAAATCTTCTTCTCTGAAACCAGACGGCAGACAGCTTTCATATTTAGTTTGTAGCATCATCTTATGGACCTCTACCAAGTTTGTTCCCCCTGGGGTCACATTTGGGCTCCACCTAGGTGCATCCCGTTATACATAGAATCAAAGAGCGAAAAGGCATATCTGTCTTGCTCTTGGCTGAAAACATTCCATAAATTTGATCTTATGTAGAAATTATCTTCTTTTTGACATCTACCTATTTAATTAATGTGATGTCCCAGGGGTCAAAGAGACACAGGTGAGCAATCTAGGACCATTATGGTCCTCTTGTTTACAAGGAAAACCCACTTTTAAATGACTAGATTTTTGGAACTTACCAGTATTAAGACTTCTTCTCTATTTGAGATGAATTTCCCTTTATCCCTTTTCATGCTGAATAAATTTTGGCTAAAAATTTGCATCAAAATCAAAGGGCAAAAAGCACTGAAAGTACCAACTGCAGGCCAATTTTTATTTGAAAGACTAAATCTGTTGACAATTCTTGTTTGAAAGTGAGAAACAGGTGGTGTAGACCAACATCAGACTGCACATATGTGCAGGCTGTTGTTTGTCTATAGCCCTTGCCAAAGCAGGAATATTACAGTTTCAGCATGACAAGGGTTAATAATCAATTATATGATTGTTTACAGGATTTTCACCTTGAATTTAAGGGATAAGGACCTAAAAGACATCAATTTTAATGATTTTTTAAATTACAAAATGCATACTAATTAAAAGCTCCCTGACCAAGTTATGTATAGCTCCCGGGAGCATATTTTAGGAGAAGATAAATCAAGGGGTTATGCAAAATTTGAAAGTGTCTTTAATACATTAAAATATCAAATAGAACCCTGGGGTTCTATTGGAATCATTCCATTTCCATTATAAGGGATGGGCTTTTATTAGAGGCTATGCTTCATATCAATGGCTCAGTGCCAAACAGTTGTAACTTCCTATTAACACAAAAATTCATAAATTCTGATTTATGAGTTGCAGATATCAATGTTTTGGTCACTTGAAAAGGTCAAAGTCAAATAACATAAAGTTCATTCTTCTGCAATAATAAACCCGAATGCCAATTAATGCAAGCCATTTCAACATTCAATGTTCATATTTGATAGATTTACATATAAAAATCTTATATATACCTGAGATGTCAAGGTTATAAAACAAGGTGAAGTTCTTAGATATTTGCTATGTTCAGGAAATTTGTGATTTGTAAACATGTCTTGTCCTTAATGAACCCATGTTTTTTTGGGCTGAAAAGTCAAAGACTTCTGTGACCATAGTTTATGCCTCCAGACAAAGACTCTGATATTAAATATAGTGGAATTTAACAGCTGTCAGACCTAGAAATTATTAATTTAAATTTTTACATGCAATTGTTGTTATATTTCCCTTTTCTGTTTAAGCTATTACTTGGAAACTGTGCAAATACTTCAATGACCATATTATCATGCTCTAGACAAGAAACATTACACTGATTTTGTTTAAATGAATATTTTCGATTTCCACATGGATTTATCTTTACGAGGGGTGTGGAATGACTACTTTTCTCCACTTGTCATTGGACAACTTAAAGTCAATTTTCTACTCGTCCAGGATCAAAATGAACTTGCCCACAAAAAAGAATGAAATAATAAATATTGATAAAAACATTGTTTTTTAATGAAGAAAATGCTGTAACCCAGCATTTTCTTCATTAAAGACAATGTTTTCTCCCCTTTCATACGAACAAAAGGATGTCTTTCCTTCTAGACCTTTAGTACTGTATCAAGATTGGTTCTGGTATTTAATTGTCCACAGACAAGTGGCATAGAAAAATGTACTTGTCCGCAAGTGGAAAAGCCCATGTCGGACAAGTCGGGCATGGGAATTCCACACCCCTGTCTTTACTTTCACCAGGAGGAGTCAAGCTTTACTGTTTTACAATAGCTCTAATTAGAATAACCTGGTATGAAAAAGAAATTTTGAGTTGCATAGTCTAAGACCAGATTACACATATCAATGGCCAATTGCAAAACAGTTATAACTGCCTATATGTTTATAGACAGTTACACCTTTTTTGCGCTGAGCCATAGATATGTGTAGGCTGATTTTTTTGTCTATACCTCCAGCCAAAATTGGAATATTCTGGTTTCAGCAAGACAAGGGTTTAAAATTGAAATACAAGTTATTGCTCTAACTGTGGTTCTGGTACTCAACATTATAAATGAGAGGCTGTTATACAAGAGATGATACATAATATTTCATCATTTGTCACACCTGAATTATTTTATTTTTTTTGTAAAATTTACAACAGGGAATGTTACTCCTAAATGAAGTTTGTGTACCTGTAGATTTTATTATCTAAGCTGTCATTGTGAAAATATTCATATCCTTAACCAAACCTTGTGGTTTTTAGCTCCACTGGCTGAAAGCCACTGGGGCTATTGTCATGGCGTTGTGTCCGTCGTGCATCCTTCCGTCCATCCGTGCGTGCGTGCGTGCGTCCAGTCGTAAACTTTTCTTTAAAAATCTTCTCCTCAGAAACTACTGGATGGATTTCAACCAAACTTCACAGAAATGATCCTTGGGTGACCCTCTTTCAAAGTTGTTCAAGAAATTTTGATCCAATGAAAAACATGGATTTACTGGGCGTGGCTAATTTCCAAATATGGTAAAAAGTGAGGTTTCTCAGATTCTAATCAATGGATACCAATTAAATTTTACATGAATGATCCTTGGGTGACCCTTTACCAGTCTACAAAAAATCATTGTGATCGGATGGAAAACATGCATTTTATGGGCGGAGGTCATTTCTCTATATGTAATATAGTGGAAACTTTGAAAATCATTTTCTCAGAATGTAACGGATGGATATCAACCAAATTTCACTGGAATGATCCTTGAGTGACCCTTTATCAGTCTACAAAAAATCATTGTGATCGGATGAAAAATATGCATTTTATGGGCAGAGGTCATTTCTCTATATGTTATATAGCGGAAAATTCGAAAATCATTTTCTCAGAATCTGATGTTTGGATATCAACTTAATTTCACTGGAATGATCCTTGAGTGACCCTTTATCAATGTTCCAAAAATTATTTTGATTGGATGAAAAATATACATTTTATGGGTGGAGGTCAATTCTCAATATGTTAAATAGTGGAAACTATGAAAAACATTTTCTCAGAATGTAACTGATGGATATCAATCAAACATTTTTGGTATGATCTTTGGATGACCCATTATCATGCAGCCAAAAATTATTTTGATTTGATGAAAAATATGTCTTTTAATAGCAGAGGTCATTTCTCTATCTGTTATATAGAAGAAACTTTGAAAATCTTTTTCAACATCAGTAGAACCCCAAATATCAAAAAATCTAGTCAAAACATTTATTTGCTTTTACAAGAATTTCAAGCCTGTGGAGCGACTCAAGTTAAGGATTTAGCCTATCACAAATAATTTGTCACGAAAATTTTTTCGGCCATTACCAGAATAATTCCTGAGTGGTAAAGCACTAGAATAAAGTGGCAGGGGTCCTTGGTTTAATCCGATTCCCGTCTGTCATTTAGATGAGACATTAAACCAAGCCCCCCTCCCATGAATGACCTTTGACGATGAGTGGGATGTTAAACTCCATACAACATCTCTGTCTAGACCTTGTGCTTAAACAGGAATATTCTTGTTTTAGCATAAGAGGGGATAATCTGTTTAAAGCTGAAATTTAAATAATCTTGCTTTTTCAAGATAGACAAAGATCTACCTTCAAATTTGATTCTTGTAACATGTTGGTAAATTTAAAATTCAGATGATAGATTTTGGAAAGATTTAACCCTTTGCCATTTAATCCCTGCTTTTTACGTGCCTGTGACTTTATGATTGAGAAAACATTGTGAAAAAAGAAGAAATTGCTTCTGACAAGCAATTTCTTCTTTTTCCACACTATTTTCTATCCTTCAGAATGGTTATTTTTTCAAATTAAATCCACTTTAAATTTTCGTCTGCAAAACCTTTGAATTTGGACAGGTCCAAAATTTTGTAAAACAGGAAAGGGTTAAACAGGAATATTCTTGTTTTAGCATAAGAGGGGATAATCTGTTTAAAGCTGAAATTTGAATAATCTTGCTTTTTCAAGATAGACAAAGATCTACCTTCAAATTTGATTCTTGTAACATGTTGGTAAATTTAAAATTCAGATGATAGATTTTGGCTTTAAAGAAAGCCAGTTTATCTAAATGTGATAGCTTTGGCATGGGCCCACCAGGAGTATAGCTACCCATGCCTCCTAAATGTTTAGCCATGCCTCTGAATTTATGACAAAGTACCCATACCCCTAATGTTAAATATTGAATTTTAGCATTCCAGGCCCCTTAATTTAAAATTCTTAATTTAGAGCTTATAGCTTTTATGCTGGGCCCAGCCTGGCTGCTTTGCACCAGTTCTTATAATCTGTCTCTATCTTAACTATTAGATGGAAGAATGAAATAAAAAAAAGTGTTGGGTTTTACTTTAAAATGTGAAGCAAAACAGTCAATACAGTGCTCTTAGTAACTAGTAACCTTCAGTGTCTTTCTGCAGTTCTCCATTATTAGTACATATGATATTTATCAACAACTCTTTGAAAGAACCTGCCAAAGTATGATATAAAGCCTCGAAGTTGATTTCAATGGAGGTATCAAGAACAATCACCAATATCATGGTCATATAGTACTCTTTTTGAAACTTTACATATAAATCTTTGAAGAGCTGTTTCAATAAATTGATGCTGAAAGAATATATATTTTTTTTAATGCCTAATAAGGAAATTGTACAATCTCTGTACAATTTCTGTATTCGGTATAAAAACAGTACATTCTGTCAGTTAAATGGAATTATATCAAATAAAGGATTTGTACAAGCATTTATACAATTTCCTTATTTGGTACCGTTTTATACACAATATATCTTTATTCTGTCCTTTTTCATGCAAACAGTCTTAACCTTCATAGCACAGTTTGTTGCACAACAGACTATCAATCCATAGGTCAATATCATGGTCATTTAGTACTCTTTGAAGAAAGAGTAACAGAACTTTGCATATAAGTTTTGAAGAGTTGTTTCTATGAAATAATATTGAAGAAATATTTAGTTTTTATGCCAAATCAAGAAATTGTACAAATTTTGTACAATTTCTTTATTTGGTATAAAATCAAAACGTTCTGTCAGTTAAATTAAATAATTATGACAGATAAGGAAATTGTACTGTAAGCATTTGTTCAATTTCCTGTACTGTTTTATACACAATAAATCAGTATTATTCTATCCTTTTTCATGCAAACAGCTTTTCAAAGACTAAATGTTACTGTAACCTTTTCCTAGTGTCATATTAAAACAGATATGGGTTAAAACACCAAACAAATCATCAAAAAGTCATTTTGTATGTATGGATATAAAGAGAACCTGTCATTTTTCACGATATTTACATACTTGTATAAGCTAATCAGTACATGATATATGTCAGCAAGTTTATTGTAACGGAACAAATTGACCCTGTAAATTACAGGGCATGGAGATCTATAACCTAGTTGCATTGTAAATCTGTCCATCTTCTTTCACCTTGTCCATAGTTAAAAGTCAGTAAAAGTTAATTATCTTGTTTTCTGTTATATCGACACCATTTTTTGAGTACAAACAATATTTTTGTCAAATTTCTAGTACTCCTCTTGGAAATGCATCAATGGGTTGACAATCCTTGACATATTTGGTCTAGCAGCTGGAGGCTAGGAAAAGGTGTTATTGTAGTACTGGTGTGAGAAATACCAGGATTCCATTGTTAGGTATTCCTGCCGCTGCAATATAGTTGTAATATTATTGAAAACGGAGTTAAACCCAATTCAAATAAATGAACGGTCGGCAAAAGCCAGTGGGCTGTTGTCATGCCAAAGTATCAAAGGTATAGATAAGAGGGGGTAACCAGTCTAAAATCTTAATATCTCAATTAAACCTTATGTTGAGGATACTCATTTAATTGTCTAATCGAGATTCTAATTTGAAATCCAAAGTACCCCCTCTATCTGTAGCTTTCAAATGGCCATTGTAGATCTGACTGTGCCTTCATTCATTGGTGTGAGCATCTGTATGACTTTTCAGTGTAATTCTCAAACTCTGAGATGGATTTCAATCAAATTTTACTGAAATGACTCTTTGATTACCCTTTATTGGATTCCTGTAAAGAATTCAAATTGGTTGAAAAAATTGCCTTTATTAAATGGGCATTGTCTAATATTCATGTATATCTTAAAAAGCAACTTTTCTCGGTGAGGTAGATTTTGGTCTAATTTCACTGGTGTGATACGAGGTTGAACCTTTATCAGGCTGCTAATTTTTATGCCCCCGCATCGATAGATCGGGGGCATATTGTTTTACTCGTGTCCGTCTGTCTGTCTGTCCGTCCGTCTGTCCGAAAACTTAACCTTGCCAATATCTTCAAGCCTATTCAAGATACAAAGCTAATATTTGGCATGATGATAGATCTCAATGATCTGCATCTGCTGGTACCAAAGTCAAGGTCATGTGACAAGGTCAAGGTCATCTGTCAAGGTCAAACGTCCGAAAACTTAACCCGAAAACTTAACCTTGCCAATATCTTCAAGCCTATTCAAGATACAAAGCTAATATTTGGCATGATGATAGATCTCAATGATCTGCATCTGCTGGTACCAAAGTCAAGGTCATGTGACAAGGTCAAGGTCATCTGTCAAGGTCAAACTTTAACCCAAAAACTTAACCTTGCCAATATCTTCAAGCCTATTCAAGATACAAAGCTAATATTTGGCATGATGATAGATCTCAATGATCTGCATCCGCTGGTACCAAAGTCAAGGTCATGTGACAAGGTCAAGGTCATCTGTCAAGGTCAAACTTTAACCCAAAAACTTAACCTTGCCAATATCTTCAAGCCTATTCAAGATACAAAGCTAATATTTGGCATGATGATAGATCTCAATGATCTGCATCCGCTGGTACCAAAGTCAAGGTCATGTGACAAGGTCAAGGTCATCTGTCAAGGTCAAACTTTGAAAAAAATGCCGTTACGGGGGCATTCGTGTTTCACAAACACATCTTGTTTTTTTTTTGATTTGCTGAATAACTTGACTTTAATGAGTGGAGTAAATATCCACAACGTTGGCGCTGTCAGTCGCCATTGTCGCCAAATGCGACAAAAATTTAAAAGTGGCCCAAGAATTTTTCATTTGGCGAAAATGCCTGGCGCCAACAAAAATCAAGTGGCCCCAAAGATTATCAAATGGCCCCAACTCAATACACGATAAGCAAATATCAATAACAATATACATAACCAGACTGCCCTAAGGGAATAAACTCGCTAATCCGTCTAGTAGCCTACATGCGGCACGCGTCATTCACGGGGTCTGATTATCGATTTTTTATTGACAGCTGGATTCATTCACATTTACCTATACGCTTCAAACACGGTAGGCGGGTCTAGTATCTGACCTCATTACACAGGGCTCTCGGAAACGACAGTAGTGTCGTCTGAGACGACAACTTTTCTTAGCGGACGACAAAAAATCCTATCAAAGGATTCCACCGGACGACAAGTTTTTCTAAGGCACGCGTCCCGACTAATAACCTCTCGGCTGTGTATAACATGTATTTGATTGTTTACGTAAGTTAACTGTCGCGTGAAAAATCGATAATAGCCATATCTGAAGTCCGATAGACAGGTGCGGTAGGCGTGGCGTTAATTGACGCCAACAGCCAATCGTAATCGGTTATTCGTAGACCTTGTAGGCGGAGCTTGATTATCAATGAATGGAATCTAGACTCTGCCCGGCAATGTGTTTTCGCGAAACATGTGAACCATTAAATATTGATTGAAGCAGTTGATTCACTAATTATATACCGGTAATTGAATTCGAGCAGGGCCCCAATTAAAAGAAGGCAATAGTAAGACAACATAATCGCCCCGATTTATTCGTAACAAGTAAATGATTAGTCCGTGTCCTTCGAACTGACCCGAATCTTTTTTACCTTTTGTAAAATCGGTAGTTAGAGTAAAAACAATTATTAAATTAAAGAAATGTTCCGGAAAAATACGGCATGAATTATCACTAGCGGTGAATCTCTGAAACGCCGTGCATGTGCTTAATTCCGTCGGATAACGTATTTCAAAAATGGAAAGCTCTGGATCAGCCCACTGATCAGACGTGTGTTGAAGTCAAAAAAAAAAAAAAAAAAGAAAAGAAAAAAAAAATGAACACAAATTAAGAGACAGGTGTTTCGGAAAGTTTAATTATTTCAATAAAAAAAGAAAATAAGAAAAAGAGATAACCAATGCAGTTCAAACATACAATCTTTTGTAATGAATATCAATTCTGAACTTTTTCTCTCAATTGACAACATCTGCAAAGAGAATCATGGCATAGACTATCGGTATATGTTGAGATTTTTTTAAAGTCTAAATAAATATAACATTTTTTGACTTCTTTTTAACTTCTGTCAAAAAGAAGATATAACTGTTTCAAATACTTGCTTTTGTACTAGTCAATGGTTTAAACTGAACCGGGAAAAGTTTTGTCATCTACTGAGCTCATCTCCAAAAATGAAAAAGAAAATGTAAAAAGCATTGGGATAAAAGAAGAAAATGTTTTTAGGAAAAGAGTTGGGTGCAAAATGTCGAAAATTTTGTCTATTAGTACCGGCCCAGACACCCGAAATGTGGCCCCAATTTTCACCAGGTTGGCCCCAACTTTTTTCATTTTGCGAAAGTGATGGCCCCAACTTTTTGAGAGCCAGAGTGAACCCTGATCCATCTATGATAATGTTGAAAATCATTTTTCCAGTAACAAAAATTTGAAAGAAAATTTCATTATTTAATCCATTATTTTACTACAAAAAATAAATCAGTCTCGTAGTAGAAACAAAGTATCACTCAGTTCAGCTGAGGAAAAATGCAATACTGAGACTGAAACATTTTCAAATTCTTGCCAGTTTTAAATTTTAATGTCTGGTTTGTAGGACGTCAAAATGATGTTGCCTCAGTTCTATCCTTGATTGCAGCTTATCCTTCCCACTTTTTGTCCCCCACTAAAGGGTGGTTAATCTTAAATACATGTATATGTTAGCTGAGCAGATCGAGGGATCAGCACAACACTATTGTAAGTGTCTATAGATATTTAGGCACTTACAATAATACTGCACTGACCACTTGAGATGGAGGTTAGTACTCATAAGAGAATTATCAGGAATCTATGGTTAGGTACTCCTGCTACTGCAATAGAACTGAAAAAATGACATAAAATCCCTTGAAAACAAACAAAATGTGATTGTTACAGAGGGATCACATGCCTAAAGGTTTGTCAAGTGCTAAAAAAAGACTGAGGTAACATCAAAGTAATATATTCAATGGCTGTCAAACACTATCACTTAATTCAACATCTCATTAAAATTTCTATCATACTCTCTTAAATTGCTACAATAACCTTGATGTACAGGTATTTAATTTTGGTACAGTAAACACAGCTCAGGGCTTGTGTATGTCCCTTAGACCAGGGTTTTGACCATCAAAAAAATGAAAATATCTTATATTTATTGACTCTTAACCAATGCCATGCAAAACCTGGAATATTCCTGCTTGTCATGCTAAACCTGGAATATTCCTGCTTGGGAAGGAAGTAAAGACAAAGATCAGCCTGCACATATGCCTGCACATACGTGCAGTCTGATCTTAGTATTTACCACATGATGTCACTTTTTAAACAAAAAAAGTTTAAAAACTTGTACTTTCAAAATAAATACTGAAATGCATAAGGTGCATCCAGTGTTCTCAGTACTTTGATTTTAATACAGTTGTGCCAAGCATTTTACTCTGCATGACAAGGTTTAAAAATTGCCAGTGACCATTCTGACCACTTGAATTTTTATGGATGCAATCGAGATCTATATTAATAATATATAAATTCAATTTCAAAATATTTTTATGTCCTACATACCGGCAATGTTATGAAGATTATGTAAAAATGAAACAGCATACAATTTTGTTGATTGATTCATCAAGACTGCAATTATTATATAAGATTGTTAAGACTGAAGATTTAACTTTTAAATTATGCTCATTTTGCCCGTTCAAAATTTGTTTTGATTCCCATGATTTTATTTTCAAGGGCCATATGCCATGTAAAATTGAGTGACAAAAAGCAACCCTAATTATTTTCTTCTCTTTTCAGCTGACTTTGGTGTCTCGGCATTTAACACAAAGACTCTACAGAGAAGAGATTCATTTATAGGCACACCTTATTGGTAATATCTCAACTTATTACTTATATCCTTGTGTTGTAAGAGCTACAAATAGAGGCAGGGCTCGTGTTTGACCCTTAAACCAGGGTTTTGACCCCCAAAAATCTGAAATATTTAAATTTGACCCCTAGAAATTTCTCCCAAGGGGGTCGTTTTGACCCCCTTGAGAGAAATTACTAAGGGTCAAAACATGGTTTTATACCCAAGATTTTCAAAAATTACTATCTAATATTCTACAAATTAATTACTTATTTCAAACTGTTACAAGGCACAGTTAAAAAGACTCTTCAATCTGCAAATTCTACGTATAATTTGCTCTTTTTCTCGTTTTGACTCCTTGAAATTCGGATTTGACCCCCTGAATTTCTTAGGTGACGAGTCAATGACTCCCAAATATTGAACACTAACACGAGCCCTGAGAGGAAGTATTTTGGATTTAAAATATTATTTCAATAGTATTTACCAATCCTATATTGTGTATACTCATTGGAATTGTCTTATTGAGACGATTCAGCTGAGTACCCACAAAAGAGGGTTTTAATGAGAAATAAAGATTATAGACTAAATACCTCCTCTAATCTGTACCTTTGGTTTCATGGGTAGGCTATGACCTGAAAAATAAAATGTTAATATGGTGTCTATATTTTAGTCTGTTTCTACAACGCGAAACATGTTCAAATTGTAAGTATGATAGGATTTATAGAGATGTAATTAATTAGTACAGTAAATGGAAAATGATGGCTTAGTAATTCTGTAACATTATGGAAGATAATTATTCCATTCATTCTTAAAATCAATAGGTTTTCATGCTGTTATGCCACCACCCAGAAATGTTTTTATCATGACATCGGAGCACCAGAGGACAGACTGATTTTGAAAAAAATACTACATGTATCTGTGAATCAAATCTTATGTTTTTGGGGACTCTTTGAAATTGTCTCATTAAGATGAGTCAAATGAGTACCCACAACATAGAGCTTGGATGAGAAATAAGAGGTTTAGTTTGTCATCACTGCCTCTAATTTTGAGCCCTATGAAATATTAGGTTACCAATACAGTTAGTAACATCATGAAATTGACATTCATCTCAATCAAAACCACTCTATATTTATTCCTCAGCGCTCCATTCATTCATTCCAAACACTCACTCAAACCATTAAAAAACGCTCCATAATGATTAAAAAAGATAAGATCAATAATTACACTCGAAATAAATATAGTTAGAAAAAAATTGCGATTTCACTGACAAAATCAAAATTGTGACCATCTGATTGGAACTTGAAGTAAAAGGAAGTTATTAATAGAACTTGTATGTATATTTTTTTTAAAGGGAGGTAATAAATAATGCTATTTTTTTCAACCTGAACAAAATTTGCAATATTCAATTACCTCCTGTTAATTTAACTCAAAACTCACTCATGGCACTCATTCAATTTAGTTAAAAAATCAATCTAAAATCATTCACCTTGGTCAATTTCACGATGTTGTTAACTGTAACACACTTTGCATGGATGTACATATGCAAAATGGGGTATTTTCTTGAATGTTTCATGAACATTTTCTCCTGAAGGCAGGGCAGCTTTACCACCTCATGACCTCTATAATAGATCTCAAAGGATGATAGAATTGTTTTAACATTCTACAGGATGGCGCCAGAAGTGATTCTCTGTGAGACACTCAAGGACACTCCCTACAGCTACAAGGCTGATATATGGTCACTCGGTATAACACTCATAGAATTTGCTCAGATAGAACCGCCCAATCATGATATGCATCCAATGCGTGTCCTCATCAAGATTCAAAAAGCCGATCCACCTAGTTTGATCCATAAAAAGAAATGGTCAGTATTTACATTTTCTTTGATTCATCATTAGATATCAAAAAAAAGCTTTCATGATTTATATACTAATTACTTCTTTCATAAAAAATATTGTGAGTAAATGAGATATTTAAGGAGAAATTTTCAGTTTTCTCACGATGTTTTTGATGTGCTAGACATACTTGTAGGTTTGCATAACTCCTTCATTTATAGATAGATTTTGTAGTGTTGATTGGCTAATTTGCCGGGTGGTTAGCACCCTCAAAATCTAGTGGTTGAAGGGTTCGAGCCCCACCAGAGGTGGGAAGTGTATTTGGGCAGGACACTTTACAGACATTGCCACAGTCCAGTAAGCTGTAAAAGTGGGTAGCAGTGGATAGAATCCATTGTCTTTCTCTGAATGTATAGGATAAGATCTGGAATGAGTAAGGACCATGATGGAAATAAGAGTCATTCTACCCTTCATCATGTTATCCTTGAGTAAAAAAAAAGTAATAAATTGGCTAATTTGGACTCTATCATGAGAAGATGCGCATTTATCTTATAGCTCCTTGGTCAAAGTTACTGCTGAAGACTTCCCTATATAAGTCTCAGGGCTGTGGAAATACACATTTCTCCGTTTGTCCTTGGATGAAAACAAGATGATTTTCTACTTGTCCATGATCTTGTCTTGTCCAAAATAAACTTATCCTCAAAAAGAGAATTTATACATTTTGAGAAAAAATTGCTTTAAAGAGGAAAATACTGCAACCCAGCATTTTCTTCATTAAAAACAATGTTTTCTACCCTTCGATACAAAAAATAGGCTAATTAATCATTCAGATCTATTCATTATCGTTCCAAAATTTGCCCTTGTATTTAATTGTCCATGGATAAGTGGCCTCACAAAATGTAATTGTCTGTGGGCAAAAAAGCCTGTGTGGGACAAGTTGGGCAGAGGATTTCCACACCCCTGAACCTACTTGCTTACTACTTTCAAGATGTTGAAAATGAAGAATTTCTTCATTTTGTGTGTTCTATGTAGATTATTGTCTATGTCTATCTATCTATGTAGATGGGAAGAAACATCCAGAACTCAAAGACTTAGATAATTGTCTATGAATTGGTTTAAAAAACAGTTATTCTCTGTTATAGGTCAAATGATTTCCATGACTTTCTGAAATTATGTTTGGTAAAAGACCCAGAGCAGCGTCCCACTGCTGAACAACTATTACAGGTAATGTGTTATACAGCTAACCATGCTCTAGCAACCATGTCTATTAAGTAGGCGACCATTTTCAAAATCTCCTTATTTAAATCAAAATATCTTAAAAAGTAGATATTGTTGGTGTTACAATTATTATACCCCCCACCTACAAAGTAGAGGGGGGTATACTGGTTTCACCATGTCAGTCTGTCTGTCCATCCGTCCGTCCGTCCATAGACCTTTTCATTTCTGGACTCTAACTCAAGAACCAAGTGACCTAGAATCATGAAACTTTACACAAATGTTGCTTATGACCCAAGGAAGTGCCCTATTGTTTTTGGGTCACATAGGTCAAAGGTCAAGGTCACAGTGAACCTTTGTTCAATTTTCATGTCCAGACTCGAACTCGAGACCATGTAACCTACATTCATGAAACTTAATGCAAATGTTGCTTATGACCCAAGGAAGTGCCCTATTGTTTTTGTTTTGGGTCACATAGGTCAAAGGTCAAGGTCACAGTCAATTTTTGTTCAATTTTCGTTTCGGACTCTAACTCAAAAACCAAGCGACGTAGAATCATGAAACTTCATGCAAATGCTGCATATGACCTCAATATCTGTTACAAACAAGTCCTGCACTAATAGCACTTGCATTTTGACAAAGTGTCCGTGGGGGGTATAAGTCCGTTCTGCGACAGTTCTAGTTGAAAATGAATCCTATGTTGTTAAAACTCGCTCAATAAAGCGAATTGATTGAGTTTTAACAACATATGAGTTTTGAGAATTTTGCAATAACTTGCATATTCTTAAAAAGGTATGTTTCTTACTTGTAAACAAAATGTGTTTTAAGTGTCTATTTTCTTTAATGACCACTTTTTGGTGGTCCTGTTTGTGGTCGCTTAAAACAATTTTTACTGTCATTGTTAAATGACTAGTATACCCTTCAGGGATGTGGAAATTAACATTTTTTGCACTTGTCCCTGGACAAGTAATACATTATTTTCTGCTTGTCCAGGATCAATATGAACTTGTCCCGCAAAAAATAAGAGATTAGTATATAGAAGAAATTATTCTTTTTGATGAAGAAAATGCTGAAACCCATCATTTTCTTAATTAAAAACAATGTTTTCTAGGTTCTAATACAAACATTTGGCTGAATATTCTCTTACCTCTATCAAGTTACATACCAAGATTTGTCCTCGATTTACTTAACACAGACTAGTGGCAACTGGACAAGTGGAGAGGAAAAATCTTCCTGTCCGCAGGTAGAAAAAGCCATGTCGGACAAGTTGGGCATGTGAATTCCACACCCCTGCCCTTCTCCTGCTCCATTTGAATTTTGTTTCAAACAAGTTGCCAATATTTGGTACATTTCAAACTGTTTGGCTTATAGTTATCCATCAATATTAAATCAAATAGAAAGTAGGTAGTATAGACTAAGGTTAGACTGCACATCTCTTGCAGATGTAGTCTTTTTATATTACTTAATGATATAGTCAGTTAAAATGAAAAAAATATTAAGCTTTTACTAGAGAAATAGTTAACCCCTTATGCTGAATAAAAAATCTTTGCAAAATTGCACCAAAATCTTGAATATTTGTAAACCAATCTTTATTACTGTTATCAGAACCAATTTTTCCAGGAACGAAGGCTATATTAAGTTTAATCTTAGGGTTTGAAGTAGAGGTCATAGAAACCGTAGAAGATTTTGATTGTCTGATGATCTTTCTCAAATTGAAATTAAACTTTATATACCTATTTTCAGCACCCTTTTATCAGCAGCCCTCCAAGTAAGAAGTCTATACTAAATTTGATCTCGGAGTCTAAAGCAGAAGTAATAGAAACTGTAGAAGATTTGACAGAAGAGGAAGATATCAAGGAAATTAAGGTTAGTTCTGTGATAGAAGATTGATACACCAAGACCTGAGTTTTTAGCTCCACTGGCTGAAAGCCACTGGGGCTATTGTCATGGCGTTGTGTCCGTCGTGCGTCTGTCCGTGCGTCCGTGCGTGCGGTCGTAAACTTTTTCTTTAAAAATCTTCTCCTCAGAAACTACTGGATGGATTTCAACCAAACTTCACAGGAATGATCCTTGGGTGACCCTCTTTCAAAGTTGTTCAAGAAATTTTGATCCAATGAAAAACATGGATTTAATGGGCGTGGTTAATTTCCAAATATGGTAAAATGTGAGTTTTCTTAGATTCTAATGGATGGATACCAATTAAATTTTACATGAATAATCCTTGGGTGACCCTTTATCTGTCTACCAAAAATTATTGTGATCAGATGATAAATATGCATTTTATGAGCAGAGGTCATTTCTCTATATGTTATATAGTGGAAACTTTGAAAATCATTTTCTCAGAATGTTATTGATGGATATCAACCAAATTTCACTGGAATGATCGGTGAGTGAAGCTTTATCAGTTTTCCAAAAATTGTTGTGATTGGATGATAAATATGCATTTTATGGGCGGAGGTCATTTCTCTATATGTTATATAGTGGAAACTTTGAAAATCATTTTCTCAGAATGTAATTGATGGATATCAACCAAATTTCACTGGAATGATCCTTGAGTGAAGCTATATCAGTTTTCCAAAAATTATTGTGATCGGATGAAAAATATGTATTTTATGGGTGGAGGTCATTTTTATGCCCCCGATAGGGAGGCATCATAAATTTGACTTGTCCGTCCGTCCGTCTGTCCGTCTGTCCGTCATTCCGTCCAAAAACTTTAACATTGGCCATAACTTCTAAATCAAAGCGGTGTCGGGGGCATTGTCATCTTACAGTGACAGCTCTTGTTCTATATGTTATTTAGTGGCATTTTTGAAAATCATTTCAACATCAGTAGAACCCAAAATATCTTAAAATCTAGTCAAATCTTAGATTTGCTTTTTCAAGAATTTCAAGCCTGTGGAGCGACTCAAGCCATTCATGGCTTTCTAGTTAAAACTTTTTTTCTCAGCTGAGAATTTTCTCAAATTTCAACTTGAGATTAAAGCTTTAATTCTGTTGTAATGCTTTGATAAACATATAAATATAAAAGATAAAATTGATAAGTTGTTTCTGATATCAAATTATTGATACTATTTTTCATTTTCATACATCTATTTAAATTCTAAATTTTAGAAAATTCTTAGTTGAGAATGAAAAAAACCTTGTATATTATTGGGCCCTAAGCTTAGTAGGGGTAAAATGGACTTCAGAATCCAAATATTTTAACAATGATGTCACAAACCCATTGTCGTGGGTACTAATAGGAATCGACTCCGAAATATCTATTTAAACTTGGCTTTATTCCTTCTTTTCTATATCTTTGGTAAACAGAAACAAATTGAAAAATATACTTTTTGAAACTTATGCATACAAGGCTGTATGTGTATTTTCTACAATTGCTATTGCTCTTAAATCTCAAAAATACCTTTTTTGACTAAGCTGTCATATTTATGGATAAGCTGACATTTTCAGACTCACAAATTTTGGTTTAAATTTTAAGTACAGTTTTGTTCAAAATTTTATATACGTTTCTATTCAAGCTAAGATTTTCACATAGTTTAAGGATATGAAATTGAGCCATCCAGGCAAAATGATACATCCCAGGCATTCATCTAATTGAAACTTTCCACTCACTGTGCCCTTGGTCATGTGAGATTTTTCCTTAGTCTAGAGATGGGGTGAGTACTCAGTTCCCTGGTATCGGGTAAGGTAATGTTCATACCTGGCATTGGTCTCATTGAAATTTTCCACTTACTGTGCCCTTGGTCATGTGAGTATTTCCTAGGCTAGAGCTGTGATGAGTACTTGAGTACTGGGTATTGGGTAGGGTAACGCTCATACCTGGCCCATGAATCATTACCCGTAACCCAACTATTGTATATCACTATGCACCTTTGGGGATCAAATTCAGAAAAGAATTGAAGACTGTTAAAACAGTCTTCAATTCTTTTCTGAAGTTGATTTCCAGACTGTCCTACAGACTTGCATCAGATAATTTTCAGAGTCCTGGCTGCTAATTTGCAGTCACAGACTAGCAACACCTGCGTCCCTTAAAACCATTAAAACCTTAAACACCTTCATTGAGATTCTAGATCCACCTTAGTACTTTGTGGATTGAAATACATAATTCAATGGCTCAGCGCGAAACAGTTGTAACTGCCTATAAACATATATTTCAATGAGCCATACATATATAGACAGTAATCATCCGATACTCTAGTACCTGTGGGTAACGAGATCTCCGGTACCCTGGTACAAAATTTCTACTGGTCCCTGCTCTACATTAGGCAGGACATTTCAGAGTCCCAGCCTAGTACTGCTGATTCTCAGGAAGCGTTTGAATAAAGTGACCTGAGAGATTCCTTTAAGCAGCATTTAAAACAATTTAAGGTAGTGAAACCGTAATAGTTTTGCAACGTCTCAGAGGTAATAAACTTATAACGGTTTTAACCAAGGTTTCTTAATGATTCTATTAGGAAACCTCGATTTACATTGCGAAAGAATAAGTGGTCCGAAGTGTTTCGGAACTATTACGGGTCCACTACCTTAAGACTAAAATCAAAACATTGAAATTTTGACCCCTTGTTAAATTGACAGCTCCTATTTATTTACAGAAACACATGAATGATGACACAGCATCAGTTGGCAGTAATGATCAGGCAGCCAAAGAGAACACTCCAGAACGATTACCACAGGTAAGTTATTGTAAATTTTGGTGGGGGCATTCATCCCTGCTGAATATTTTTCACCCTCTAATGGTTTGATAATCATAGACCCATGTAGGATAGCAGCTGGGGGCTAGAAAAGGATGTAATGAAAGTACTGGTGTGAGAAATACCAGGAATCCAGTCGTTGCAATATGACAGTAAGATTGTTAAAAGTGGTGTAAAAGCCAGTTTTAATATTAAAACTAATTGGACACACAAAATTAAGAAAATATTTTAATCTAAAATGTCAAGTTCCTGTACTTCTTTTAGCCATGATGGACCTACTTGAAATACCCAAATTTACGGTATATTGAAGGATCAGCATAAAACCATTGTTATTGCCTTTATAGATATACACACTTACAATAGTTTTGTGCTGACCCCTCGATATAGAAATAACTGGATTCTAAAGACATGCTGAATTATAAGAAAAACAGATCCTCCTCGGTGTACACAAAAAGTCTGTATTAATAGAAAAGAAATAGAATATCACAAGAAAACCTGTACTAGTTGTTCGGCAGCACTGATATGAATTATTGTGCCTTTTAAGTCTCATTGGCACATATTTTAAATAAATTTGAACATTTGTGTGGGTATCATAGGTTGTTATACACTTCTTGTCTCAATTATATTTTAGATCTGTTGTTTATGGACCAAACCTTAAATTATTGCTATAGCATTTGGTGTTGTAGTTTAGCTATTTTGAAAGAACTTTGAAATTTTGATATATTTTAGGTTAGGTTAGGTCAGGTTATTACTAAACACATTTCCTTAAAGCTTGGACTATATGTTCACTATCAAAAAAGCAGCCTATATTATAGAGGGAGCTATAGCCTTGGTGTGGTCATTGTCATTGCTGTTGTCAGCTTTTTGTCTTGGAAAAATTTTTAGCTCACCTGAGCACAAAGTGCTCAAGGTGAGCTATTGTGATCACTCACCATCCGTCCGTCCGTCCGTCCGTCCGTCAACAATTTCTTTAAACATCTTCTCCTCCTAAACCACTGGGCCAATCAAGCTGAAACTTTGCAGGGATGTTCCTTGGGTGAAGCTCTTTAAAACTTGTTAAAAGAATTTAATTTTGTCAAAAACTCTGGTTGCCATGGTAACATAATAGCCCAAAATGGCCGAAAAACTTAGAAAAAATTCTTCTCCTCCTTAACCACTGGGCCAATCAAGCTGTAACTTGGCAGGGATGTTCCTTGGGTGAAGGTCTTCAAAAGTTGTTAAAAGAATTTAATTTCATCAAAAACTCTAGTTTCCATGGTAACGGAAAATCTGAAAAATGGCAGAAAATGGCTGAAAATATTAGAAAAAATTCTTTTTCTCCTAAACCACTGGGCCAATCAAGCTGAAACTTGGCAGGGATGTACCTTGGGTGAAGATCTTAATAAATTGTTAAAAGAATTAAATTTCATCAAAAACCCTAGTTTCCATGGTGACAAAATGTCTAAAAAATGGCCGAAAATGGCTGAAAATATTGAAAAATTTCTTCTCCTCCTGAACCACTGGGCAAATCAAGCTGAAACTTGGCAGGAATGTTTCTGTGGTGAAGGTCTTGAAAACTTGTTAAAGGAATTTAATTTCATTGAAAACTCTAGTTTCCTTGGTAATGGAAAGTCTGAAAAATGGCCGAAAATTGCTGAAAATATTAGAAAAATTTCTTCTCCTCCTAAACCACTGGGCCAATCAAGCTGAAACTTGGCAGGGATGTTCCTTGGGTGAAGGTCTTCAAAAGTTGTTAAAAGAATTCAATTTCATCAAAAACTCTAGTTTTCATGGTAACGGAAAGTCTGAAAAATGGCTGAAAATGGTTGAAAATGGTTGAAAATATTAGAAAAAATTCTCCTCCTAAACCAATGGGCAAATCAAGCTGAAACTTGGCAGGGATATTCTTTGGGTGAAGGTCTTCAAAAGTTGTTAAAAGAATACAACATGATAAGTGAAAAGTTGAAAATTTATGAAGTTTAAAAAAACCCAAGTTGCAGTAGGACGAATTTTAACCAACCTTCATGTACATCAAACAAATTCTGGTTTTCATAACATTGTTGACAAGTTATGAGTGACATACTCAGGTGAGCAATATAGGACCATCATGGTCCGCTTGTTGTGATTTTGTGATATCTCTTGTATTACTTATAACATTCATAGCCACCACCACAGCCCAGTGGTTGTGCATTTGACTATCATTCATAAAGTCCCAGGTTTGTTTCCTTACAGTGGCAATCATCCTTTCCAACTATTTGTTTCCCACCAAATGGGTCAATAATTGTAGACTTATAATATGTAGCATAGCAGCTGGAGACAGCTGGTGTGAGGATATTATATTAAAACGGCATTAAACCCTGTTCAAACAAACAAATTAAAACATTCGCCTAAAACTTAGCACTAATGTTCACTATCAATATATATTTATATATTCCTTTCAGGTGAAAGAGAAGGAACCTGAGAAAAAGGAAGAGAAACAAAAACCAGAAGAAAAACACGTAACCCCAGAAAGGTCTGTGACCCCAGAAAGACCTGACACTCCAAAGTCGGAGACAGGATCACAGAAAATTTCCTCACCAAAGAAAACACCAGCGCCAGCACCCCCGTCAACAGACAAACAATCTCCGAGATCGGAGAGATCTACGTCACCAACAACGGAACCAAAACCAGATGAATCTACGACCCAAGAATTGAAGGAATCACCGAGAAGTGAGGATGTTAATGTAGATATTGAAAAACAAGATGAAGTTATAACTGAGAAGGAGAAAACTGAAAAAGATGTGGTAGAAGAAACAGTGACACTAACAGAGGACACAATTACACCTCCACCACAGTTTAGTGGTGATATTGAGGATAAGTCGTCTGATGAAGGGATTGGTCCAAGTGGGGATGATAAATCGGATACCTCAAGTCAGGTTAGTGGGCGACAAATAACTCTTATTTACTCATACTTAGCCTAGATAATTTTGCTCCCCGAAGGGAGAGCATATAGCCGCTGCTTCGTCCGTCCGTCTGTCCGTTCGTCCTTAATTCCATTTGTCCGTCCGTCCGTCCGTCCGTCCCCACCTATTTCTCCATAACCCTTGGGCCAAATCAAATGAAACTTACCATATGAACTCCCTTTGATATAGTGATGATGCACCTGTGACGGTTTTTGGATTTGAGGCCTCGTCACGGGAATAGGGGACTTAGGGTAAAAACAGTTTTTCTCAAATTTCTCCTAGTCTAACTGTCAGGATTTAGTGAAATTTCATATTTGAGTAGCAAATCAGATGCCCTTTAATCAATTTGAAATTAACGTAAAAAAAAAATATATCACGGCAGATTTTTTATGAAACTTGGTAAAAATTATCCTTGGGTGACACTCTTCTTAAATTGTTAAAGAAATTTTAATTGACCCCCAAATATGGGCTTGGCAGGGCATGGCATTTTTTCATGTTAAAATCTTTAAAAAATCTTCTCCAAAACCATTGGGCTGATTTCAATGAAGCTTGGCATGGATGTTCCTTGGTTGACCCTTTACTTAAATTGTTCAAGAAATTTTGATTGACCCCCATATATGGGCATGGCAGGGCGGGGCATTTTTTCAAGTTGAATTCTTTAAAAATCTTCTCCTCCCAAACCATATGGCTAATTTTATTTCAATAAAACTTGGCATGAATGTTGCTTGGATAACCCTTTACTTAAATTGTTCAAGAAATTTTGATTGACCCCCAAATGTGGGCGTAGCAGGGTGGGGGACAATTTTATAGCCCTATACGCTGCCGGAGGCGACGTATATTGGTGTCATCTTCTCTGTCTGTCCGTTCGTCCGTATATCCGTCCACTTTTCATGTCAACGCAACTCCTCCTAAGTTTCTGGCTGGATCTACTTGAAACTTGGTCAATGTTATCACCTCAATTGATAGATGTGCATGAAGGAAGGATTTTATGGTTCGTTGATTTTTGCCTGAGTTATGCCCCTTAAAAACTTAGTCTCTGGTCCACTTTCTTGTCAACCCAAGTCCTCCTAAGTTTCTGGCTGGATCTTCTTGAAACTTGGTCAATGTTATCACCTCAATTTGTAGATGTGCATGAAGGAAGGATTTTATGGTTCGTTGATTTTTGCCTGAGTTATGCCCCTTAAAAACTTAGTTTCTGGGGCTTATTGCCTCAGTTATGCCCCCTTAAAATTTAGTCTCTGGGGCTTATTGAAATTGCAGCCTTGTGAATGCAACTCTTCCTAAGTTTCTGGCTGGATCTAAATGAAACTTGGTGGATGTTATTACTGAAATTGGTAGATGAGCATGAAGTAAGGATTTTATGGTTCATTAATTTTACCCTAACTTATGTCCCCTTAAAACTTAGTATCTGGGGCTTATTGAAATTGCAGCCTTTTGAACGCAACACCTCCTTACTTTTTGTCTTTATTTAAATGAAACTTGGTCAATGTCATCTCCATAATTTGTAGATGTACATCGATCAAGGATTTTATGGCCCATTTATTTCCTTGAATTATGCCCCCTTCAAACTTAGTGTCTGGGGCTTATTAGTCCCCCACCGGTTACCGGTTTGCTCAATCCGTCTGTCCATCCATCCGTTCGTCTGTCCGTCACACTTTTGTCCGGGCTATATCTTCTAAACCATATGTGCTAGCAACTTCAAACTTGGTACACTCATAGATCTCATTGAGGAGAAGTGTCATGTTCAAGAACCGTTACTCTGCCACGCCCACTTTTTGAGTTATTGCCCTTTGTTGTTTTTACCCTTATATTCTTGTCCGGAACATATCTCCTAAACTATGTGTGCTAGCAACTTCAAACCTTGTACACTTATAGATCTCATTGAGGAGAAGTGTCATGTTCAAGATCCATAACTCTGCCACACTCACTTTTTGAGTTATTGCCCTTTGTTGTTTTTAGCCTTACATTCTTGTCCGGATCATATCTCCTAAACTATAAGTGCTAGCAACTTCACGCTTGGTACACTTATAGATCTTATTGAGGACAAGTGTCATGTTTAAGAACTGTTATTCTGCCACGCCCACTTTTTGAGTTATTGCCCTTTGTTGTTTTTACCCTTACATTTTTGTCCGGATCATATCTCCTAAATCATAAGTGCTAGCAACTTTAAACTTTGTACTCGTATAGATCTCATTGAGGACAAGTGTCCTGTACAAGAACTGTTACTCTGCCACACCCACTTTTTGAGTTATTGCCCTTTGTTGTTTTTACTTTTACATTTTTGTCCGGAACAAATCTTCTAAACCATAAATGCTAGAAACTTCAAACTTGCTACTCTTATAGATATCATTGAGGACAAGTGTCATGTACAAGAACTGTCACTCTGCCATGTCCACTTTTTGAGTTATTGTCCTTTGTTGTTTCTATCCTTACATTTTTGTCCCGTACTTATCTCCTAAACCATAAGCCCTGGCAACTTCAAACTTTGTACACTGGTAGATCTCATTGAGAAGAAGTGTAATGCACAAGAACTGTTACTCTGCCACATCCATGTTGTTACTCTTATATTTTTGTTTGGGACATTTTGTTCAAAACCTAATGTGCTAGCAACTTCAAATTTTGTATACAGTTATAGATCTAGTAAGTAGGAGATAAATTATAAGAGGGGATTTTTTGTTATCCCGTGGGGGACTCCTGTATTGCATCACAATACGACATGCACTTGTTGAAATTGCCTTTTTGTCTTGATTTAAATGAAACTTGTTCATTTTGAATTTGGTTCTGTCAAAATAAGTAGTGTCTACAATTATTTTCGTGAAACAGCAGCAAAGTGGCGGCGTATTTTGTGACTATGGCACTCTTGTTCACATTTAAATCTTTACAAATCTTCTTCTCCAAAACCATTGGGCTGATTCCAATGAAACTTGGCACGGATGTTTCTTAGGTGACCCTCTACTTAAATTGTTCAAGAAATTTTGATTGATTGATTGGCAAGGGGGGGGGGGAATTTTTCACTTTAAAATCTTTAAAAAGTCTTCTTCTCCTAAACCATATGGCTAATTTTATTGAAATTTTGCATGGATCTTCCTAGGATTAATCATTACTTAAATTGTTCAAGAAATTTTGATTTTGACTCCAAAATATGGGCTAGGCAGGGCAAAGGTCTGTGGTTATTAAAGCCAGTGGAGCGATATAGGCCCTCTTGGACCTCTTGCTATGTTTGCAAGGTCAATTGATCAGGGAATTGATCAAGAAACACATGATAAATGGTATATAATTGATTAATCAGTGGTGGTTTCTTCCACAGAATGAGAGTCCTGCCAAGATAACAGATGTTCAGATTGACATCACACCAGTTGCCTCAAGTATAGTAGATGAAATTATAGAGGAAGTACTAACAAGTACAAAAGATGAGCCTTCAGTTCCTGCTGCAGTTCTACATGCTATTGATATGGTTATAGAGGAAGCAGAGCAGGAAGGAGGTGTTGATGAAACTCTGACTGGAGACACTGCTGAAGATATGGAGGAAGGAGAAAAAGGTCCGAAACGGCAGGCTAGTGTGTCGGAAATTATAAACAATTTAGAGAAATTACGCGAGGATCAGGAAAAGGAGGAGTCTGATCGTAAAAGTGTGAGTCCCAGACGGGAAGTAAGTTCAAGTCCAGAAAAACTAAGAGAGAGAAGTGTGAGTCCACAAGAACTAAGACAAAAAAGTGAAAGTCCCACTCAGGAAGTTGCAAATAAAAGTGAAAGTGATGTTAATATTGTTGTTAATGATAAGGTAGACGACACAAATAAAAACTTAGAAAACAAAGTAGAAGTCCCTAAAGTTAAACAAGATGAGGATGAAAAAGTTGATGACACAAAAGTTGAAAAAGACAATAGAGAACTAGAGATTCAAACTGTAAAAGTTCAAATCGCGGACGATGAACAGGGAAAACCACCTGTTTCTGATGTAGACGATTTAGTTACAATACACGGTAAATCTGTACCTCACTCAACAACCATCATTGTAAATGGTCATTTGTCACGAATAAAAGACTCATCAAAGAATGAGTTTAGAGACATTAAGGAGAAGTCAAAATCTCCAGATAGGAAAATTGATAAAGCTTACGTTCCACAAACTGATATAGACACTCTAGAGACTAAAAATGAGCCTTTAGACATATCGAATCCCGATGATGATTCGTCTGATCAAAGATCGGATACCGGTAGCATTAATACAGTAGACAGTATGGATAAAGATGAACCGAAGGAATCACCGAGAAACAGACAGAAAGGCCATATAAAAGCTAGAAGTGTGAGTATATATTGAGGATAATTATTTGTTTCATTGCAAGATTGATCTTAACTTTCATTAAGTGCACAACAAAAGCTATATTTTCACTCATGGCTTAGCCATAAGTGAAAACATGGCTTCTGTTGTTCACAAAATGATAGATTTATTGATTTGATAAGAAAAATAAATAGAATGATTATTCTATTAGTTCAATGCAAAAATTAGACAAAATGTGAAAAAAGTATGGACATGTTTCTAAAAGTCTGCCTTTTTGCGTGTGATTATTAAGCAAGATCAGGCCATAATTTTTCTTCTGGTTTTTTTCTCAGATAATGACAAATAGGATGAAAGCAGGGTATAATCTCTTGAAAATTTCAATGAATTTGTGTTGAGATTATCAATTTTCCACTATCCACAGAGAAAAGCATTTAAGAAAATCTGTTATCTTTCTAAAATTTGTTTTTAACAAAATACCAATTTTTTGGGAAGTTCAACATAGTTATCTCATGTTTCTACTCACAATAATCAGTAGGAAGTATTGACTAAGATTAGCCTACACGTCTGTGATGGTTGATCTTGGTCTATACTGCCTCCCAAAGCTTTACATGCAGCAGGAATATGGCTTAAACAGCTAAAAACAAACAAAACAACAACAAAAAAACCCAAGTAAAAACCTTAGCATTTCCTATTACTTCAAGCTTTTTCAAGATACATTCCACATATTTTGCATAAGATAATATCTCATCAATATCCAAATACTTAAACCAAGAATAGGGTCATCAAATAAGGTCAAGGTTATTGATCAAGGCCAAACTTGATAAAAAAAGTGTTTTGAGGTCTTCTGTGTTTCATAAACATATCTTGTTAGTACTTATCATCATCGTGATTTTAGGCAAGCTTGTTTTAGACTCACTAAATATTCTCAGTTCTTCACTTCTTGCCTCATATTGTCATCCCAGTACAACCTATAAGCACTTAAACATTGATTTTAGTGTTGTATTACAGAACAACAAGAGTCATTATAGAACGCTCACGAAGACTCGAACATTTGTAGTAAATGGAGAAATTGTTACGAGTACTACACAAAAAGTCGTCATGGCGGGAGAAGAAAACAGAACAAGAGAAGATCACTTTAATCGGTGAGTAAAATATGTCTAGTTCAGTATTCCCTTTTGGTCAGCGCAAAACAGCTATAAGTGCCCATATTTATAAATAATTATGTGACCCATCAAGCAAAAAGAGACCTTCTGGTACATGGGAAAAGTGTTAACCCTTGTCAGACTGCCAAGGTCTAAACATTTAGCATACAAGAAATTTTCCCAATGTAGAATAATTCCTCCTTCCTATGTAATTATTTCATATATAGTGGGTTCAGTGCAAGAGTGTACTAAGTGTATATACAATGTATATACACTTAGTACACTCTTGTGCTAAACCCTCTATATGCCTGTTCAGTATTCCCTTTTGGTCAGCATAGAATGGTCATAAGTGCCCAACTCTATATATGCCTGTATGATATTTTTGAGCTAAGTCCTGAGATATGAACCTTTTACCCTGTATGCAAAACATGTAACCAAAGGGACACAAGTATGAGTGCCTTATATAATTGTATAGAGTGGTTATTTCCCTTAGCATAGTGTAAAATTTCCTGTGTATAAAATATGAAGCGGATAGCAGATGGAGATAACCAATTTGTGACTGAAAGGCTAAGGGTAGTGTAATGGACATCTCTGTAAGAAAATGGGAAAATACAGATAGAAATATTTTCTTCATTTTGCTTACCCTTATCCTGTTCAATTTGAAACGAGTTCCAAACAAATTTACAATTTTAGGGACATTTCAACCTATTTGGCGCATTATTTTTTTGTGTCTACAAAGTGGCTCAGATCAGATTGCATGTCTGTGCAGGCTGATCTAAGGATATACTACTGTTAAATGCTTTGCATCAGGGCCCAAGATTATACTTTTCTCATTCCCAATTCAAAATGTTCTAAATTTGAAACTTTGCAACTTTAAATTAAAGGCGTAATTCTACTTTATTACTTATATAAATGCATGAACATAAGAGATAATATTGATAAGTTGTTAGAAATAACAACTTATTAATATTATCCTTTGTGTTAAAACGTTTATTTAAATTTAAAACTTGAGAAAAGTTTTATAATCTCGGGCCTGGAAACGCAATATATACAATATATTCCAAGTTGTTTAAAGAACCTGAGTAATGTGAAATATGCCTTGCCTTCAGGATGATAAAACAGTGCATACTGCTTTCAAATTATTCCCTGCTTTGCACATGAGTACTTGGGTAAGTGGGTAAAGTTTGCAAACAGTTTGTACTGTTTTGTCATCCTTAGCTCAAAGATGTACAGTCAAACTTTTGTCTCTTGAACAGGGGTAATCTCGAACACTAGGGAAAATTCAAACAAGGATCTCAGTCCCGGCAGATTTCGCTCATAATTCATAGTGTTCGACCTCAGAAAACTCGTACACCAGGACGGTCGAACTCTCGAACACATTCTTCAGTCCGGAAGTTAAAAATGCTTATATATCACCTGTAAAAATTCGAACAAAGGGTCTATCTCTTATAACAAGATGTCAAATTAAGGTGATTTTCACACTTTTCAACTTGTTATCCTTTTTTGACACCTTATTGTCAATTACGCATCGTGCGTCATATTGACCCATTCCGTGAAGAAAACAATGTTTTATTTATTTGAATTAAGTTGTTGTTGGCAACCTTCTGTTTACATTCATTACTATATATTGTCTCTTATTGATATTTCGGCAATTAGTTAATTAAGTGTTGTCAAAAAGCATACAGATACGTAACGTCTGCTTGAAAGTATGACAAGAAGGGTTCCGGAACGAGTGACTCACGTAGAAATGTGGGTTTTGTATTTAGATGGATCTACATTTTCTCAAAGACTGACGTCAATTTATATACTCGACAAATGTTTAAAGTTCAACATTTGAACGGTGTTTAAATTAGACTTTGATTATTTTTTCACTTGCAACTGAGGCTGCGTACGTAACAGGAATAATTAAACGGTACCCTTTTTGTAAACAAAAGGAATGCAACAATAAGACTCTTTCGACGAAAGTTATTTCATCATTTTTTTTTCTTTGTTCATTTTCAAACACAAATACCATGGATCAATCGTTAGAAACCTAAAATCCAGTGAATTAAAAAGTGAAATTGAAGATCTAAATAAGTATACTTATATTCGGATACGATGTATTACTGGATGTGGCGCATTCCAATCTTCTGGTACCTTTATTGTTTTTTGGATAGGTCGAACAACCGATCTCTCGAACAAATTATCAAGTACCCAGCCTTTTCGAGCTACTGAAGTTTAACTGTATTTACTTCTGAACAATTTTAACTGATATATCCTTTAACTCCAGAAACTGGGTTGTCATGTTACAAGACACTTCACATAGAAAAACATTTTTGGAAAATAAGAAATTATTTGTTTTTTGAAAAAATGGGAAAAGAAAACTTTGATCATTTTCACACTATGTTTTATCAAATATGTAAGATGACTACATTCAAATTTTGCTCAATTAAGATTTGTGTTTGCAATTCCTTTCAACTTGGACCAGTCTGAATTTTGTCATTTGGCAATTGTTTGAAGTAAAATTTAAGCCTTGTCATGCTAAACCTGGAGTATTCCTGTTTTGGCAGGAATAAACAAAGATCAGCCTGTACACATGTGCAGTCTGATCTTTTTATATTCTTCCTGTTTTCCCTTTTTAAACCAGTATAGGTAAAAAAGAAACTCTTCATTTCCAAAATAAATACTTTCTCACAGTTTGTACTACCAAGACTTTCAGCGCTTTGATTTGTACACAATTTTACCAAGGTTTTTATTCAGCGTGACAATGGTTAAACTGTTTGGAAGATAACCAACAACTGTCATATTTAATACAAGGGTCTAGTAAAATCTCATATTTCTCAGACAAATGGAAAGTTTAGATGTTTTCTTGTCAGTTCTCCAACTTTTACTTTATAAGGCTATAGATTCCCATATTTCTCAATCGTTTTCTGCAACCTCAGCATATCTTTTCTTCAAGATAAATTTGATAATAACTTGAATGAAAATGATGATCAGGAAGCAAAGTCTGCCAACTGACAGCGAGTCTCTTGAAAGTTAAAAAAATTACGTACAAATCTGAAATATTTCAAACATTAGTTAGATGTAAATTCATTAAGATGCACACACTCAATCAAGACAAGCAAGTCATCTACACCTCAGACTCTGATCTTTGGTATGTGCGTTCAATAACTGGCTTGCCAAACTTTCATATGATATTTGACCACAGAAATTATGATTGGTCATTTGTCTCCAACCTATGAATGTTAGATAAGTAGTTCGTCTACATTACTGGGCATTCGGAACACCATTCGGCCAATCTCACGATCAACCTCGGATGTACATAGACAGACTATTTTGTAAAAAGAACAGGAAAACCATTGAAAAACTCGATGACGTTAGCCCTTGAAACTGTGAGTGAAAACATTCGACGTCGACAACACTGCTCGTTTAAGTCACTGACGCGTAACCATTGAATCCTAATATAAATACCTTTAGATTCTTAAATAACGGCTGAAAAATCTTTATTTTTGAGAATGATTCGTCATTTTCAAAAATTAAGTTTTTTCAGCTGTTATTTACTGTAAAATATATCAATCTACAGTGCTTGTTTTTCTTACACTGTGCCCGGCTAACAAAATGCACAATTTCGTTACATACCCATCTGCCTTACATACATTCGAGGTATGTTGTAGTTTACGGAAATGGCCGAGTGATGTTACGAATGAATTACTAGGATGAGCACCTGGTGGCTCTGATGAAATGTAGTTGTAATGGTGTGAGAAACAACTGGAATCCATGGGTAGGTCCACCAGTGATTGAAATCTTACTGAAATACTGTTGAAAGTGGCAATTAACTCATTTTAAAAAAGGTAAAATAGAAAAGCAGAGTAAGTAGGTTTTTGTAATGTGCATACCCTGATCAGCCTACTATTCCCAGTCTTTAATTTTGACACTCATGTGAACTTGAGATGATTTGCATAGGCTCATTTTTTTTTTTTGGCAAAATTATTCTGTTTCATTGTAAAGATTGTAATAAAATATCTGTGGCAAGAACCAAACAACATCCTGCTAGATGATTTTTCTCTATTAATATTTATTGCACACACAAGAAGCATGTAGCAGACTAGAGGTCTTCTAAAATCAATACCAAATAAGGAGAAACCTCCCTTAATGATCCAGCCTGCTGTGGGAAATGAGTCATTTTACCAATTTTGGGAGGAAAGTTATATATTATACACCGGGATAGAAAGATAATGATTATTTTTGTCTGACATGGAATTTATGGCTAAATTTGAATTATAATAGAAGAGCCAAGCAGCTGTATTGTTGTAAGGCTTTGCTTGTTAATCATTTTCGCTTCAATCCTTGATTTTCATGTTTCTCTGTAATTGTACTTGATTAAGCTTGGTAGAAAGTAATGGCCATTAATAATTTCACAGCAGGACAATAGTGAAGAATTTACCGGAATTGTATATTGATTTGTGCTTTACAGATACTATTAATCTGTAATTACGTAGCAGACAGCTTTTCCGTGAATCTTTCATGTATTAAGGCTAACTTTCAAAGGCCAGGAAAGCAAAGAAGGTATAGTCAGGGTGTAAATGATGACCATTAATGTCACATCATGGCAAGAGTGAAGAATTAACCTGGCTTGTATTTTGATTTGGAGATGATGATGGCCTTATATTTTGTGACATCGCATTTTCTTTGAACTAGTCAAGTATAAAGGTTAATATTATTAGCTAAGATAACCAAGTATAGTCCAGAAAGTAATGGCCATTAATTTCACAGCAGGGCAGGAGTGAAGAAATAACCTGGCTTGTATATTGATTTGCGCTATAGAGATAATAATAATCTGTAATTACTGACAGACAGCTATCTTGTGAACTTTGCGTATCTTAGACCCTAGATTGCCAAAATTAATATTATAAACGGGAACGACCTTAAATTTCATTTTATACTATAGATTAGTCACAATGTTTTATCCAAAACTAACCATCGACATAGAGCAGTGGTATCGCGTCTGATTACCATTCAAATGGTCTGGTGTCTAATTCCCAACGGCAGCTTATCCTTTCGGACTATTTGTCTTCCACCACTAAGTTAATAATCATAGACCTATGTAGGATAGCGGCTGGAGGCTAGGAAAAATATAATGGTAGTACTGGTGTGAAAAATACCAGGAATGCATCGTTAGGTGCCCCAGCCACTGGGATACAACTTAAAGATTGTTGAAAGTGGCATAGCACCCGATTCAAAAAGAAACAAATTTATCTGAAACTAGAGATTTTTTTTTATAAAATACCTAGTATGTATTGAAAGTCACAAAGGAAGTTTCCAAGCCACCAAGATACACTACCTTTCTTGAAAAGCTTCCTCTAGATCCTACATTAAAGCCAAATGTGACCTGTTGTAAGAAAAGGGACCATCAGGAAAGAGTGAGAAGTGTGGACTGCACAGTCTGACTAGGGTCTGCATCAAGCGAATTTCAGGGTTTAACTCTTGTCATGCTGAGCCCGTAATATTCCTGCTTTGGCAGGAGTTATAGACAAACATAAGCCTGCACATATGTGCAGTCTGATGTTAGTCTAAACCACCTGTTTCTCACTTTCAAACCAGAATTGTCAATAGATTTAGTTTTTCAAATAAAAATTGACCTGCAGTTGGAACTTTCAGTGCTTTTTGCCCTTTGATTTTGATGAACATTTTTAGCCAAAATTTATTCAGCATGACAATTTAAGGGTTGAGTCTTAAATCAACAAAATAGGCTCCAAAGGACTCATTCATCGGGATCTTAGGGATCTTTTCTTAAACTTTTAGAGTCACTGCTTTAGGTACAGGCTATTTCTTTTAGGCTAAAATCTTGTATTTTTTAGATTTAGAGCTATTACTTGTTATAAGGTGAAGAAATTGATAGAAGTATGTCAGTATTTTTGGCTAAACTTCAGGCAAAAAATTGAAGACTTTTTAAAGCAGTCTTTAATTCTTTTCTGAAGTTGATCCCCAGAGAGTCTATGGGACTCACATCACAGAGTTTTGAGGTTCCTGGCTACTTATTTTGCATCTCAGATGCCAAATACCTGGGCCTCTTTAAACACTGTATTTAGCATATTTTCTGAATCTGGAATGATCATCCTATTTTGCTTATGAATAATTTATTATGAACAAACTCTACTGTGCGTTCAGGATGACAAAATGGTGCAAACTGTATGCTAAGGTAACCCCCCTTTGCATGTGAACTTGGATGCAAAGTGGGGTAAAATTGGCAAATGGTTTGCACCATTTTGTAAACCTTAACACAGGGCAGGTCTACCTCTGTAGATCAAATTCCCCTTTTTTACACGCCAAATTATTTGACAGAATTCCCAGATTGATCCCCTTTTTATGTGATGGGTCACAAATATAATCATATCCCAAGAGAACATCATTGCAGAAGTAATTAACATTTCTATTGCCTATGTGTGATAAATTGGTAAAGTCTGTCGTCCCAGAATAATTCTGTAGGTCAGTAGAGTGCATCCATGGTCAATGACAGTCCACTCAGTATCACAAACTGAGGTTTATGGATAATAGGTGACATGAATCGTTTTGTTGCAGGGCTTGAAAGTTCTTGAAATTTCTACTTGTCCTCCTATATAGAAAAATATAGTGATACATTAATTTCATAAGTGAAATTTTGCAAAGTCCACTTGTCCTGCTTATATAGACAAAGAAGGAAAAATCACGCAGGATGAGTGGAGGAGTGGAATTTTCAAGTCCTGTATTGGTAATGTTGTAATGCCTAAGACTCCAGGGGCCTGTTATACTAAACTTCTTATGAAAAAATGAATTCTAAGTCAAAATCACAAAAAGTACCTGGTGTTTTAATTCATTATTATATTCTGCCATGCAATATTGCATTGGAATCGTCTTTAGAAGACGATTCCAATGAGATGATGCATGGCGGAATTCCATATTTAGTTACAACTGTAGTAGTAACTTTTATTTTTGACTTATTCAAAAATTGATAGCAAGATATTTTGTAAAACAGGCCCCAGGGTTTTCGGGTTTTGAGCCCCCTAAGCCTACTCTTTCAATGTTTTAGACTAACCTTTAGCCTGTCTCATAATGTTAATAACATATTCCTGCTTTACACAGAATATTTGAGGACACTATAGACCTAGATTTTGAACAGAATGTTTGTCTTGAAATCTTAAACAAGTTTGAAAGGGGGTAAAAAAAATAGGACACCTTCAAATCTCTAAAAACATTTTTTTAGTTCTAATGAGGCAACATATTTGACTCTAATGTTTGTCTTCTTGATATCTTAGACTTTTGTAAAGCCAGTAATGAATTACAAATAAGTTAAGTGTTGATACCTTGCCACCTTTGTCAACTAGTATATGCGTCAGGTAAGCGCTTAAGGGCCAATGGTCCTCTTGTTTTGAAATAGAATTTAAAGTAACCAGGATTTAAGTTAAAATACTCATAAACTGGCTATCAATTTGAATGCAATCCTAATTTGAATTTCACATAGTAAAATTTGATGTTGGTAAAGGTCGTTACAATACTGTTGGTAATGAACTTTGTTGTTTATCCAGATAATCTCGTATAGTCTGTGATTGGTTTATACTGAAAATCTAATTACTGGCTCAGTCAGAGGCCGACATTGAATTCATTAATCCTTGCCCTACTGTGAAAAACTGGTTTGAAGCTTTAGTTTGATGTTTCCAACCATTGACACGCATTTATTGATGGCCAGGCACAAAAACAATTGTAACTTCCTGTTACAACTGTTTTGCGCTGAGCTATCAATTTGTGCAAAGTAAAGACTAAGGCTGTGCTTTCAAATTTTCTGAGCATTATCCACTATTAACTTGCATGATGCATATGACTAGGGATTGTGTTTTTTGTTAAAATTTTAGACAATTGTACATAATGGAAGAAAAATCATCAGGCTTAAACATGGTTATATGACCAGCTAAGTTCAAATAATGAATTGAGCAGTTTATATCTGATTTCATTATAATTTGAAAATGGTAAAAGAGAAAAGGAAACAATTCATACCTTCAATAAGCAAAACAAGGCGTAAATCTTTGGTTTAGCAATAATGAACACACTTACAATAGTTTGCAATGTCCCCTTGAAATGCTACAGTTTCTGTAATATAACACAGTTGATAGTGCATCTAACTCCAAAACATAGTATCCCAGGTTAGATCCCTGGCAAATGTGGCACACATCTTTTAAAACATTTTGAGGGGTCAGTGCAACACTATTGTAAGTGCCTATATATCTATAGGCACTTACAATAGTGTTGCACTGATCCCTCGCTTTGTGTCCTGCCAGTAGTTGAAAAATAATGAATCTATGTGGCATGAGCAGCTTGAGGCCTGGAAAGAACACAGTGGAAGTACTGGTGAGGGAATTATCAGGAATCAATAGTTAGGTGCTCACACTCCTGAGGTTTGACTTAAATTTATGTGAAAAAAAATCAATTTGATGGCTCAGTGTGGAACTGTTGTTTTTGCCTGTTAACAAATAGCCATCAATCTACCCCCCATACAAAACAAATTTTAAATGGTTTCTTGGGAAGGTGTTGTTGAAGCGATGCTGTTTGTAATATATAGCCAAGGTTAATGGAATAATTAACCTATTTGTGTTTCTATATACCTGTACCAACATAATTATGAGATGTTGAGTAGGTGGTTCTATAAACAAGTCCAGCTTGCTGTTCAGTAGAAAGGTGTTTTTGAATTTCTTCGCACCTTTACTTAACATGCATTTGTTTCAAATATTTGGCTTTCCCATATTTTTTCTGTGACTCCAGTCCCTTTTTATATGGGATGATTATTTTATAAAAGTTGTTGCAAAAAGGAACAAGTTTAGACCTGGCAGTATGCCAAGCTCACACAGACTCTCCGTGCCATTATAAATCAATGGCTCACTGCAAAAAAGTTATAACTGCCTATACATGTATAAGCAGTTACAACTGTTTTGTGCTGAGCAAACAAAATACTTTTCTTGCTAAATTGAAATGGTACCTTTTACCATGATGGCTTTTTGGGGTTACATTTATGCCATTGGCTTGCAAGTCCTGCAAGGTCGTGCATGTACATGGTTGTATCTTGCTCAATGCTCTAGTTGTTGTATTGGTGTATTCTTGGACTGCCTCGGTGGCCTAGTGGTTAATGCACTCGACCGGTGACCTGGAGGTCCATGGTTCGAGCCCCACTGTCACAGAGGTGTGATAATGGGCAAAACACTAAATAGCCAGCCCCAGTTCACCCAGCTGTAAAATTGGGTAGCAGTGGGTTTGAACCACTGCCTCTCTCTCAGGGACGTGAAAACATCAGAATTGGGTCTTCGAGAGCAATTCTATAAGCTAAAGCTTTCGTCACAATCGAACTAAAATAAATTAGTATAAATAAATTCTTTGACAAGGTGTCTCACATCCCCATAAACGAAGATCTAGGAATATGAAAACAAGTTAATTATGATGAAAGTTCAAGAGTAAGATATATCTACAAAAGTTAACTGAAAGGTTGTTCAAATTCAAAATTATTAACTATGAGACTGTGTGTGTCATTTCTGAAAATTTGAGATGTTCGTGAGGGGCGAACATTGAGTAGTGTAGAGAGCCACATACTGTAAATATAAAGTTACCTGATGCCCTACAGATACTTTGAGACCTTATCTATCTACTAAACACATCGTGAAGACTCTGGTCATACTGTGCGTATGCACAGGCTGGTCAGGGTATTTGCTTTGCCCATATTTGAAATTGCTGGAAATCTCATGTACAGGCTCATATATGTATAAGTACCAAAAAAGGCAATAAAATTCTATTGATATTGTTGGTTTCAATAATTGTTTGAATTTGCTTAATTTTGAATTTTATTGCATGCTTACATGAGGTTTAAGAATCACCATATATATATCTCAGCTTATTCATTACTGATAAAAGCCAATCTAATTAGAGATCAAATGAAACAGAGAATTGATTTTATACACTGAATTATGCAAAGTCATAGGCAACTTCCAGTCAGTCAACATATTGATTACCTACCTTTATGTTTGTCGAAGCCGCCGTCATAGGGCAGTTGGTAGCGCGACGGACTGTCATTGTAGAGGTCCCAGGTTCAATCCCCGACGGCGGCACTCATTCTTTCTGACAATTTGTTCTTCATCAATGGGTTGATAATTGTAGACCTATGTGAGATAGCAGCTGGAGGCTAGGAAAGGATGTTACGGTTGTACTGGTGAGAGAAATACCAGGAATCCATTGTTATGTGCTCCAGCCGCTGCAATATAACTAAAATAATGTTGAAAGTGGCGTAAAACTCCATTCAACCAATGAATGTTTGTCGAAGCGTCTTGATTAGGTATCTTGGACTCTAACATTTTAGACAACCTTAGTAAATAATCTTACAATCAATCCTTCAGCTAAGAGTATCTACTGGTCAAGATTTAAGGTCATGAATAAAGTAACATACTTGCAAGATTGCAGTTGTGTAAACATATCATTTAAAAAGGAGGTAAAAAGAGGAGAGGGGGAAGAGAGGGTCAGAGATAGAAAATTTAGTACACTGTTGTATAGAATTTCCACCAAGTTTGTGAAATACAATGTGGTTCCAAAGAAAGAAGGAAAAAATTCCAAAGAGCAATCCCCAAATCCTTGATGCATTAGGGCGGTCCCCATTCGGAACAGCACTCCGCCAATCTCACGATCAACCTCGAATGTACATAGACGGACTATTTTTAAAAATTACGGGAAAACCTTTGAAAAACTCGATGACGTCAGTTAAAATGTCGTTAGCCCTCAAAACTGTGAGTGAAAACATTTGAAGTCACCAACCCTACTCGTTTAAGTCACTGTCGTGAACCATCGTATCCTAATATAAATATCTTTAGATTCTTAAATAACGGCTGAAAAAATCTTAATTTTTGAGAATGATTTGTCAGATTTTTCAGCTGTTATTTATTGTAAAAGATATAAATTTTCAGTGCTAGTTTTTCTTGCACTGTTTCCGCCTAACAAAATGCATAATTTTGTTACATACATCCTAGGTCTGTTGTAGTTCAAGGAAATAGCCGAGTGATCTTCCGAAATGGGCGGTCCACAATCTCCAGCAGCTCATTGGAGAGAGGGCTACATTGTTGAAGCTAGCTTACTCCTGAGTATCAAACATAGGCGACTACAATGTACATTTTGTCCTCCTTGTCATATTCATTGGTGGGGGTTTGATCTAGTTTTTTTTCCAAGGGATTTTGTCCAGTTGGGGTTTTGTCTGAACCTCGCCCCTTCCACATTATTTCGCGTAAATGGTTTTTACCTGCAATGATTCATTGGGCATTTCCTAGAGTAAACTTAAATTTCAGTAAGCTATGCAACTGCAAGCTAATATATCAGACACTGGGCACTTTATTTCAGGAATAATTGTATTATGAGACTTAAGATTATCTGCATAATCTGCATAGTAAAGATAACATGGTGCTATTAAATGAATTAGTTTGTGATGAATTGGAGTATGTTGTTGATTGATGGTGATAATTGGTATTTGGCTAGCTCATGAAATATAGAGTTATGCGCAGTTGGTGCATTGTTCTTCCTTATTGTAAAACAGTGTAGCTTAATTTCTGGTTGGACTCTTACACTTTTATACATCATCATTTATTCAAAGCTACTTATAAGTATGGCTGTTTTCAGAGCAAGCTCAAGATATTGCTGTGATGTCATCATCTTCATCAACATTGTTGTCAGTAGTGTCTTACAAAATACTGAAGCATTTTGTGATAACTCAAGTTTTATTAAAGGCTTTTACTTGAAACTTTCTACAAATGTTCACCTAAAGAGCAACCTTTGCTTTCAAAGGAGATAAATCTGAATGTATTTGGTGCAAGTTGAATGTATTTGGTTGGAATTAAGCCTTTTGTTCAACTTGAGCTGAGCATCAATGGCAGGTGATGCTTTTGCACATTAGACTCCCTTAGAAGCCATTTTTGGGCTGCATTTGGAAATCTGCGTAAAAACTATTTGAAGGAAAGAAATATTCATTTTGTAGAAAAGATTTCTGGCTGAATTTCAACACATAATGGACTATAATGGTTGGTAATAACTGACAAGAGGGGTTAACCAAAATGCAGGGTATTACAGTAATAGTTTCACTGTGTTAGTATGAAAATTTTGTTGGAAGGTTTTGCAAGTCTATTTTCCACAATTATACCAACTGTTTTACAAGATAACCTAATTAATCCTTTTAGTCACATTTTGAAGTCTTAAAGTTGAAAATTTTTGAGAATAAATGGTATTTATCCTAATGAATGCTTCTGGGAGTAAAATTACAAAACATGATCAGGGGGCTATTTAGTACCCATTTTCTGATGCAAAATATCTTTTTGCTTTTATTCCATTTAAATAAGAGAAACTTTTTCTCTTAACAATCACTTATAAGATTTTTGAGAGGAAATTCACCTCGATTTTAAGAAGAAGACTCCTAAAACTTAACGTAATTGGAAAAGATCATGCACTTCTAGAAGCAAATGCACAAATAAATCACAAGTGAGCCAGAGGTCACACATTTCTGCAAGCATCAGCTTTTCTACAGAGTATTGATTATAGGTTTGGTCTAGGCCAATGTCTGCACTTTAATATGCTATATAAATCATTTATGCTTATGCTTTCATGGTAACCTTTTGGATTTGGCATTCTATAATTCCCCTTTTCATTAGCATCATGTAATAGAAGTCCTGCAAATTGTTAATACATTTGATAAGGGAAGTTTTGGCATGAGAGGAGTCCACAACTGGGGGACTTTTGCTGTCAATCTAAAATCAATTGACCAATTAGGAATGTCAATGAAAAAACCCAAACAAACAACAGACTCTAACTTCCTATACTAATACCACTTTAACAGTGACACATTATGCACTAATGGCACTAATATACTTGAATATTGTGCTAATGGGGGGTATAAGTCTGCTCTATTATAGCTCTAGTTTCTTCCAGAAGTGAATTATTGACCTTTGACATTATCGGACATAATTCATATTCAACATTTTGATGGTTCAGTGCAAAACAGTTGTAACTGCCTATAAACATATAGGCAGTTACAACTCTTTTGCTCTGAGCCATTTATATGCTATCAAAATGACCTGTTTTATTTGTCATGAAATATTGTTTTAAGCGACCATTCCTGTGAGTGATTGCTTTTATGTGGTCCTGAAAGTCCCAGAAAGTGGTCGCTTAACACAAATTTTACAGTATTTTGGTCACCCAACAAAGTAATGCTGCTTGAAATTTTACACAAACTTCCTTGTTGGAATCAAATTTGTATGGAAAAGGTCTAGAAAATAAAAGATTGTGTATGTATGCTAGATGTAGGATGTCATAATATGAATGATACTGCCAACAAGTGGTCTACATGTAATATACAATTGTACAAGGAAACTGCTGATAAGCATTCCAGATAATATTGGCATTGTTATTAGTCCCCTACCGGCGAAAGCCGAAGGGGACTATAGGTTTGCATTCCGTCCGTCCGTCCGTCCGTCTGTCTGTCAGTCCGGATTTCAGTTTTCCGGACTTTTTTTCTTAACCCTTGGAGATATTGAGCTGATTTTTGGTATGTTAGTCTGCATCAATGAGTAACAGAACGAGATTGAGTTTGGTTCCGGTCCATTGATTTTTGTGGAAGATACGGGTGCTGGACTTAGAAAATTACCAGGAAATTTCAGTTTTCCGGTCTTTTTTTCTTAACCCTTGGAGATATTGAGCTGATTTTTGGTATGTGAGTCTGCATCAATGAGATACAGATCAAGTTTGAATTTGGTTCTGGTCCATTGATTTTTGTGGAAGATACGGATGCTGGACTTAGAAAAGTAACAGGAAATTTCAGGATTTTTTTTTATCCTCCTCAGAGATATTGAGCTGATACATAAAATCTGATACAACCAACATTTTGGAGAGGTAGTTATACCTTTACTACCAAAAAAGATACTGCTCTAGGGATATAATTATAAATCCGGTAGGGGACTTGGTATTGCCATGCAATACTTCCAAATGCTTGTTTATAGATCATTCCAGACCAAAATAAAATTCTAAGTCTAAGTATTTTATGAATGTCAATGCTGCACTTCATTTCTACAAGGAACCATTTCACCAGCTCAGCTTGAAACAGTTGTAACTGCCTATAAACATATAGGCAGTTTCAACTGTATTGCCCTGAGCCATCGATTTTCGAAAGAGTGACAACCTCAGTCATGTCAGACTGTACTTTGAGATTGACAATGTTCAAAACTTCTTTGAAACTTAAATTGTTTGAATCTACAACTTTTGCTCTACCTTACCATGTGTTTGTTTTCAAAATACTTTCTTTGTCACCATGATAATGGGTTAATAATCGTAAACCTATGTGGAGTATCAACTGGGGGCTAGGAAAGGATGTAATGGTACTACTGGTGTGAGAAATACCAGGAATTCATTGTTAGGTGCTTCAGCTGCAGTGATATAACAAAGATTGCTGGAAGAGCCATAAAATCCCATACTGTCTTTGTCTGACTTCTGCTGAAGCTGCAGCCATCTCCAACTGTAAATTATTAGGTTCAGTGTTTGATCCCTGTGTGCAGCAAATATCATTTCTGATGTTTAAATTGAACCGACACGTGGATGATCTTACAACTTTGTGGGATGAAACAAGGAAAGGATTTAGTGATGCTGGCAAGAGATATATCAGGAATCTTTTGTTCAGGTTCTCACGTAGCTGCAATATGACTGAAAACTGTTTAAACAGAGTAAACCATATTCTAACAGCAAATGAACAAAACTTGTACAAGAAAATTGCTGATGAGACTTTCTGGGAAAGCTGGCATGGTTATTCATAGACTATATAAACAGGACTAAAATAAAGTATATTATTATTGGACAGGGTTAGGAAAAAAGTCTGAACAAGCAAAAAATCAGATGCCAGTACAATAATGAATGATGAAGCCAACAAGTGGTTTACATGTAATATTATTGATTACATATAGAGTCCTGATAAGCCTACATGATATTATCCTTGATTAATGCCCTGGCAGGGCGGAGCCTAAGTAACGGGTCGATGCACTTAAGGTTAAGGGAAATCAGCTTTTATCTAAAATAATCTACTTCTAAAGAGAGTCAACATTAATAACTCAAGACCTTAAATCATAGATTGGTCACCAAATCCTTGTAACTTCAGCTTAATCAAGCTGAAGTTAGGAGGCATTGGTAACCAAACAATGAAATGTGTTCACTCTCTCAAAGCAAGTGAATCCTTTAGGTTTTAGGATACAGTTATTTGCACGCGTAAACGTTGATTACCGACTAAAATTTGAAAGAACCCAAACTATTGAACAGTAAACTCGCCAAATTACGTCACAGTTAAGCCCCGCCCTGCCAGTTCATTTATTACGCAGAATAATTATAGCATGGAGGAGTTAAATTGGTCAGAGTAGAACTATTGTAAATGGTTATAAGGACTTTTAGGGCCCCATGCGAAACTATTGTAAGTGCCCAGGGTTTGAAACTTCAGCCTGAAGGACCTGTTAGCAAAAATATTACAGGTCCTCCATGGTAACAACAGGTCCTGCATAAAACGTGTTTGATTTTTAGCAATATAGGGAATAATTGCAAGAAAAAACATAGTTGGAAAAGAAGAAATTGCCTTTGACAAGCAATTTCTTTTATTTCTGCAATGTTTTCCATTTGGTATTGCAAATTTTAGCATTGGAGAAGCAATTATTTTTCAAAACATGATAGATTTGAAATATTTAGCACTGCCATTAACTATAGGCTTGCAGGACCTGCAGTGTGGTTACATCTACCAGTCCTCCCTAAAATCCACAGGTCTTGGGCTTAGGGACTGGTGTTAGTGTCGATCCCTGAGTGCCTATAATATATAGGCACTTACAATAGTCCTATTCCAAATGCCTTGCAGTTACAACTTTTTCATGCACAGCCATCGAAATTTAATGTTTACTTGTATTATCTTCTACACAATCGAATATCTTCTGCAAGATGCAGTGTAGATACTACCCAGATAGGAAAATGGATAAACCATCATAAACTATCAGACACTTAGGGAGAAAAATGATCTACGAATGCAGGCTTATTTTCAAGGTAATTTCATAGGAATGTTGATATGCTGTGCATCTCATACTTAAATGTCTTACCTTTCTAAAGTAATCAGGTAATTATTTAGGGTTTATTAGATTGTTTGCCAAAAAACTAGAATTAACCATGGTCCAAATATAACAAAGTCGATATACACTGCCCTCCAAAAGATCCTTCACACACATTTCATTTATAAGATTTTCAGCTTTAATCTTTTTAAACAAAGTTATAGATTAGTTTTTATTACTTAAAATCTGATTATTCCCATTTGAACGCTACTTTAGACGACAAAATGACTGTTGATAAAGATATTATTTTAGAACAATGTATAACAGAAAATATTGAGATAAAAGGAGAAAATGCTGATTATCATTGGAACGTTGTGAGAGACTTGTAAATAGCATGCCTAGATGCATGTTCAGGCTGTCTTACCTGCTAATGGAGGCTACACTAAATATTGACAGAAGTTGGTCCCCTTGATAGAAAATTTGGCAAAATGGTGAACTATTCTGATTTTGTCGAATTTACATGATTTGCCATTTCTGGTATTGCTTCTTAATTGATACATTGCAATAAAGATATAAAGTATACATTTTTTTAATAAAAATAATATAAAACTTTGTTTTAAATTACTTAAGCTAAAGATCTTTAAAAGAAGTGTGTGTGAAGAAACTTTTGGAGGGCAGTGTAGAGCTGGTCTTCAATGATGATTGATGTCATTGCCGAATGATTGAAAGTCACAAGCTTTGTCTAAAAGCTGTTTACATGACTAGGTCAAAGAGCCAGTGTAAGCCATTAGTCTGCTTTGCGACACATCTTAAATGTTTACTGTGTAACAGCTTCATTGGGCCAAAATGTAACAATTATTTCTCCTGTATTCAAAAAGTTTCAAAATACTGCAAAAGATTCTTCTAGATAAATAAATAATTGAAATTATTTAGGTTCAAGGTTAAGGACAGGCTAATTGCTAATATTGTTAGATCTTTTCTTTGAAAGTGTTGTTCATTGATCTGTTTCCAGACAATCATTGAAATGTTGCCATTTGAAGTGATATGTTGTTAAGATAAAAAAGAAGTTTCTCTCCACAAAGACAATGGTTTATTTGTCTGAGAAGCAGTTTGGCCCAAAGGATCTATATTTAATGGGCATTGATGTTTGTTGCTACTGAAGATACCATTCTGTTTGGTGAATAGTAGTAGCCTCCGTCATAGCGCAGTTGGTAGCTTGTTGGACTGTCATTCTAGAGGTCCCTGTTTCGATCCCTGACGGTGGCACCCATTCTTTCCGACTATTTGTCTCTCACCAATGAGTTGATAATCGTAGACCTATGTGAGATAGCAGCTGGAGGCTAGGAAAGGATAAGGTGGTTGTACTGGTGAGAGAAATACCAGGAATCCATTGTTAGGTGCTCCAGCTGCCACGATATAACTAAAAAAAATGTTGAAAGTGACGTTAAACTCCATTCAACCAATCAATCAATTGGTGAATAGTAGGGATGTCTGATTCTTCATAGCATGATATGTTCCACTTTAAGTATGAATCCTGGACAAAGGTCAGTCTGCACATATTGTGTGCAATCTGATTTTATTCTAAAAAACCTGTTTGTGCTCTTTTATCCAGAGTTGTTAATTTGAAGAAATATCACCCAACAAAGACAATGGTTTATTTGTCTGAGATGCAGTTTGCCCCCAAGGATCTATATTTAATGGGCATTGATGTTTGTTGCTCACTGTTGTCTAAGAACGCTTTTCACTTTCAGGGCCCGAGGTTATAAAACTTTTCTGATTCTCAATTCAAAATTTTCTCAAATTTCAGCATGAAGAAAATACATTTTGTCAATGTTTTCTTCTCGTCCTAGAACATCTTTTGGGCATATTATAATTTGATGACAAAACGCAGTAACAATGCTTTTTTATATCAAATTAAAGCATGTCCATTTTTATTCTTCGTTGACTTTGTTCATGCAACATCATCCTTAGTGAAATCATTGATGTTTATGGCGTCATGTAAACCCACATGCAAAATGACACCCTTTCATTGCATTGCACTTATTATTCCAGAGTTCTATTCCCTGGTTAGGCGGTGAGTTTATCAAATGATATTTCTACCACTATTTCACGATAATCCACCAAAAATTATTAAAGAAGAATCAATAAAGCATGCTTTCCTGGAATGTTTATAGAGACTTCTCAATACCTTATCATCAAAAGCAGACTACAATTGAATACTTCAAATACTTAAAACAACAGAACAATAGGCAAAGAATTTCTATGAACTTATTCTACTTTGTATGGTTTGCTTACTATGTTACTTTTAGGTGAGACTCTCTGATTTGTTCTAGTGGTAATGTAACATGCTATATTCTAGTATCAGAACTAGCATCGAACTGCTTTAATGTCTATCGTATCTTTGTTCCCTTGCGGTGGTTCACATCCATTCTGACAATTGTCAGACCCACTAATTGGTGGTTAAGCATAAACCAGTCTGCATTCAGGAAGATAAAATGGTGCAAACTGCTTATTGTATCCCACTTTGCATGTGAGTTCATGTGCAAATTAGGGTGTAATTTGCAAACAGTTTGCACCATTTTAAAATCCTTGACACATGTATAACTATACCCCTGCATCTAAGAAGAGGGGTGAATACTGGTTTACCCCTGTCCATCCATCCTTCTGTCTGTCTGCCTTTCCATCCTTCCATGACATAAAACTCTCTTAGCACTTTTCTCAGCAGCAATGAATCACAGCAACGTCAAACTTGGTATGGTGTATCAGATGCAGCTCTTTCACATCACTTACTGAATTTGAGTCCATCGAATAACTACTTCCTCTTTTACAATTTAGTTTATTTTCAGAATTTTCATGGTACATTTAAAATTTTTGTCACACTTTTCTCATCAACCATGAATCACAGCAATTTGAAACTTGATATGGTGTAAAAGCTAGAGGTCCTTTAAGTCACTTACTGAATTTGAGTCTGTTGCATAGCAAGGTTTAGTGCAAGACTTTACTAAGTGTATATACACTGTATATACACTTAGTACAGTGGTGCACTGAATTCTCAATATCTACTTCCTGTTTTCGATTTAGTACTGTTTACTTTTGGGCTTAACATGATACAATTAGAAAGTTTTGTTGCACTTTTCTAAGCAAAAAGTTACCACGAATCAGGGCAACTTGTAACTTAATATACTGTGTCAGCTATACGTCCTATAATATTATGTTGCTTATACTTCTAAGTTCACGATTTTACTATATTCAGACTGAACATGGTTCAAGATTTTCATCACATTTTTTCAGCAACTATGTTTAAGAGTAACATGAATTTCCTTTTATTATCTGAAATGTTTCTTTAAGTAAATAACAAATTTGTGGGGCTATCCATGTCCGTGATACATTTCTTGCTCATACAAGAAAAGCTTGGCTGCCAGGATAGCTAGTTTACATCTAGAACATGAACAACTCCAAGTTTCTAGATCAGTTCATCGGCTGGTAATTAAACATTTTTCACTGCTAAACAGATTGTTTTCCCAAAATAGATGTTTTACATCACAAAACCTGGGAAGTTAGAAGTCAATATTCCTTCACTTAGAAAGTCAATTGCTCAAATAAGGCACCTAGGAGTTAGAGAAATCAATTATCTCTCACCCCTGAGATTAATCTGTTTTCACTAGACTTAATTTACAAAGAGATTATTCACAATCCCACATAAACTCCCCCCTTTCTATATAATGCTGTTGATATGACATTTTGGCCATCCATTGTTGATTTTTTTTCACGGCAAGTCTTCATAATATGTGACCCGTCACATGAAAAGGGACCATTTGGGAAGTGCATAAAAGTGTCGACCCTAGTCAGACTGCACAGATTATGCAGACTGACTAGGGTAGAAACTTTTCGCTCTTTACTAATGTTCTAAATAGAATAATCAATAGATTTTCCCACGAAAAAAAATTTTGAAGTGCAGCAGCTGGTTGTCCTGTTCTAGAAACAATGTCTTTTTCAAATATTTACAAAGTTCCCAAATGGTTCCTTTTTGCGTGACGAGTCACATATATATAAAAACAGTTTCCTTTTACTATAGAAGATTTTAATGAATATAGAAAATTTTCTGTTTGTATGAGGTTTTAAGTCTCTTTTTAAATTATTTCAGTCATATTGCAGTGGCTTGAGCACCTAACAATGGATTTGTGTTATATCTCTCACCTGTGCTACTATTACATCCTTTCCTAGCCTCAATCAGCAATCCTACCTAGGGTATGACTTTCAACCCATTCATGGGAGATAAATTGTCAGAAAGGATAAGTTCCACCATCCAGGGTCAAACCCTGGGCCTTTTGATTGACAGTCAGACATGCTACAAACTGCTCTTGGACGGCCTCTGAGAAAGTATGCTATACATCAATTAATGTAATGAAGTGTTACCAAAATACAAATGAGCCTGTGTGCAAGATTTCCAACGATTTCGAATATGGGCAAAGCAAAGACTCTGACCAGTCTGTGCATTCACACAGTCTGTCCAGAGTCTTTTTATTATGGGTTTAGTAGACAGATAAGGTCTCAAAGGATTTGTAGACCATCAGGTAACTTTATATTTACAGCATGTGGGCTTTCAAGGCCACTTAACATTTGCACCTCACAAACATTTCAAATTGTTGAAAATGTCACACAGAGGCTCAAATATAATGTTTCAAGCAAAATGTCGTATCTACTCAAGCTTTAGATACCACAATTTTGTTGCCCAAAATGAATATGCAGATTTTTATGTAGAGGCGACTAGTATATTGCAGGAATTTCTCTCTCATATTTCAAATTATGACATGATATAGAGAAACATGAAACACTTGTACTCCCCATGGAATATTGGTGTCTTACACGCTTGCTATTTCAGTGAGAAAATTTATGGAACTTGCCATCATATCAATAGCTCAGTGCAAAATAGTTGTTACAAACTGCCTATGAATATATAGGCATTCAGATGACTTTTTAGGTGAAATTATAATCTCAAGAAAAAAAGGAAACAGCAAAAATACATCAAATTGATGTATATTTTGCCAGTAACAAATTGGGTATTAAATAAAAGCTCCCTGACCACATCTTTTACAACTTCTCCAAGCGTTTATAAGAAGAAATACATCACAAACGGATCTAATGCAATTTCAATCTTTGGAGAGAAGTTTGTTCTGCTATATTGCCTCACAATTGAGTTCACTTATAAAGAAACTGATCTAATCCAATTGTCTATGAGAGAAGAAAAGAAACTTATTTCCTACCAATACATACCATATCTATTGTGCATTTTATTCCCGCATTCGTAGCATTTGGTGCATAATGAGGGGCTAGCCCAACACTTTTGTAAGTACATATATGATTATAGGCACTTACTGTAGTGTTGTGCTAATCCCTCAAAATTATTTTCTTAATGTTTACCGAAGTCTCCTTTAGTTGGGTAGCCAGAAAGATATTGATATGTAATTTACATTATATTGTTGAGTAGGTAGGTGACAAGCCTCTGTAATAGCGCAGTTGGTAACGCGTTGGACTGTCAATATAGAGTTCCCAGGTTCGATCCCCGATTGTGGTACTCATTCTTTTCAACTATTTGACTTCCACCAATGGGTTGATAATCATCAACATTTTTGGGATAGCAGCTGGAGGCTAGGAACGGATGCAATGGTAGTAATGGTGTTATAGATACCAGGAATCCATTGTTAGGTGCTCCAGCCGCCGCGGTTTAACTGAAAAAATGTTGAAAGCGGCGTAAAACCCCATTCAAACAAATCAAAAGGTATTATGCTCACGCGATAAGCGCGATATTGTATATAAACACTGGATCAATCCATGTTATTGAAAACAGTGTTCATGTCGATTGGCTGTATTTATTATACGGAAAAAAGATGCAGTAGTTTATCAGAGTGGCGTAGTCGAGTGGATAAGGAAGACAGATTTTTGACCAAGCGGACTGAGTTCAATTCTGCATTGCGACATAAAAATTAACTTTTTCAATTTATACATTTAATGGCATATTTTTTTTTTTTTTTAAAAATGTTAAATGTTGTGCCAATTTTGAAAATTCTTTAAAGGCTTTTTGTATTCTTTGGATTGAATAGATATATACTATATTTACTTCACCGTGGGGATGGATATAAAGGCCACTTTAGATAGAGCTTGAAACTGCAATTTGACCATTCGAAGATTCCAAATTAAAAAGATTTCACGCTGATAAACCGAATGCAATAGCCAGAACAATTGTAGACCAAAGGCGATTGTTTCATGATTCGATATTTTATCACATAGAATCGATAAAGGTTTCTCCGAACGGTATAATCCTGTATGTTTAATCCTATGATACATATCTAAAATATGAAGAAACACATTAAAAAGAAATTTATTTGTGTGTATTTGATGATGTAAAAAATTTAATTTTCTCGAATAAAACCAACAATAACAAAATGTGCCGATGACAGGATACGAACCGGGAGCATTTTGGTAACAATCAGTCGATAGTCTAGCATGCGTATCCACTGAGCCATCAAAAGCTTGAAATCTTACCAAAATTGGCTTTTTGCTTCAAACCTCTTTAATGCAGCAGGATGAGGGTTAATAAACGATTATGATAAAGATCTTTAATACTTGACTTCCTGACCTAGATGATGGGGGAAATTAATTGAATTTCCAAGTTAAAATCCTACAGATCAGGATTATGTAATTGATCGATTAATGCGCAATACCAGACAATTAACCGTCAGGAGACAGCTAACCTTGACCTGGACTTAACGTCAGTCGTCTCACGAGTGTTGTCTGATCCAGGCTAAAAAATGAACAATGGAACGCTCAAGTGCCTGATGATTTCATTTCCTTGTTTCACTCGACAGATGGATAAACCAAATTTGATCTAGTTGCTGAAATTTTTTCATCAAATAAATAGACAGACAGCCAGACAATATGTTTGTGAATGAGAGAGCTTTAAATATTGGAGATTCTTAATACCTCCTTGAAAAAGTTAAAACTTGAGCCAGACTCATTTAACCCTTGCTAGCCTGAACTCGGAATATTCCTGTCTTGGCAGGAGCTATAGACAAACATCAGCCTGCACATGTGTGCAGTCTGACCTTTGTCTATACCACCTGATTTTCCTTTTTAAACTAGAACAGTTTCAGAAATTATATTTTCAAAATCAAATGCTGACTCACAAGTAGGAAATACAGAGCTTTCAACACTTTGATTTATGTATAATTTTGCCAAAGTCTTTATTCAGCATGACAAGGGTTAATTGCAGCAGCACACCACTTCTGACATTATTTCTGTCATATCACTGAGGACATGGACCCAAACTGTTCCAGAGGTACAGATAAGAGGGGATAAAGCCAGTCTATTATCTTTATTTCTCATTGAAAACCTATGTGGTGGGTACTCATTTGGATTGTCTTAACAAGACAATCCCAATAAGCACCAACAATATAGGATTTGTGCAAGAATTATAGAAATAATTTTAATTTTGATTTGAAAACACCCCATAGAATATGACAATATCAAAGATCAGACCCCTTTGTTGGGAGTCTTAGACATTAACGAGTATACAAACCTGGTCTCTTTCTAAATAGAAATATTAGGTACAGATGAGAGTGGGAAAAACAAGTCTGAAATCTTTATGCCTTAACGAAACCCTTCGTTTGGTGAACTCACTTGAATTGTATTGACAAGACAATCCCAATGAGTACCAAAATCATTAAATTTTGGTTCATATTTTTATTATCGAAATACTTTGACCTAAAATTGTAAAAAAATCTCTTTTATTTAGCTCTGATTGTAAGTCACAAAAAGATAGAAAGGAAGTCAAATCATGCGCAATTTCTTCTAATTCCTGTTCTTATTACTGGGATTTACCCAGCTACTTGTTGTTTTTGCTCATAACCTAATTAAGTGTACTAGTAATTATAGTAAATAAAGGCGATAATTACGTGGTTTGCATCATGAGTGCACTCTGTACAATTAGACATTGTAATACAAAAAGTACATCATGTTCTCATGACTGCTTGTTTATTTTGTTTACTGAAGACTGAATTCAGTTTGACAAAGAACTAGCAAAAAATCAACAACAACAACCAAAATCCTTTTTTATGCCCCCTCATTGAAAAGATTAGGAGAATTTATACTTTTACTACTGTCAGTCCATCTGGCTTCAAAACTTTACCAAAAAATTAACAATGCTTCAAGACTTCAAGATTCATTTCTCATATTTGGCGTGACGATTGATCTAGATAATACGCATCTGCAGGTACATTTCTGGCACATGTGACAAGGTAATCAACTTGTTGAAAAAATTGCCTTTTGGGGGCAATTGTTTCTCATTGTGAAACTTATGAAATAGCTTGTAGGAAACTATGGAGAGAAAAGTCGTTTGGAAAAGCATAAATTTCAATTTATCTTGCTCTTTATCAATATATTGTATGGAAACATATGGAATCATCTTCTGTTAATCTTTTTCAATGCAGCCAAATAAATATTTAATTAATATAAATCCTACACTTGTTTAAGTACAATACCCAAGTTGTCAGGGTTATTTGAGGACAGACAAAAATGATCGAGACTCTGACTTCCTTTCCCTTGTGAATTCACTTGATTGGATGAATTATTTATGAATTCACCAATCAAAGAGCTCCGTTTGAATATTATGTAATGATACCATAGAAAATAGGACATACACTATGTTGTCTGGTTGTATTGTTTGACACAATTTGTATGTTGTTTTGAACATGGATTCTATATAGACAGTATCATTTGTTACGCAATTGGAATTAAATAACTCAATTTTCACCTCGTAATTTATGAAGTAGTGTATGACTAAAGAGAAATTGCAGAGAAATTTAAGTAGTTGTGACGCAATTGGAATTAAATAATTTAATTTTCACCTTGTAATTTATGAAGAAGTGTATGACTAAAGAGAAATTGCAGAGAAATTGAAGTAGTTGTTACGTAATTGGAATTAAATAACTTAATTTTCACCTTGTAATTTATGAAGTAGTAAATGACTAAAAAGAAAATCCAAGTTATTAAGTCTTTGTGAAACATTATCAACATAAAGTGTTTTCAAGAAAATAATTTTTTGAAGAAATTTTTATTGCTTTTTAAATTATAATTTCCTATCTTAAGGATACAAGTTTTATTTCGATTATGGTCAGTGACTTTTCATCTTGCTTTTAACCCTTGTCATGCTGAAACCGAAATGTTCCTGCTTTGGCAGGAGGTATAGACAAAGATCAGTCTGCACACATAAATGATGAGTTTCGAAATTATATTTTCAAGTAAATAGTGACACACAATAAGTGCATCTAGTGCTCTTGGCACTTTGATTTTAAGGTAGTTTTGCAAAGGGTTTTATTCATCATGACAAGGGTTAATATTTTGGTGTCAGTGCCAAATTATTATAATGTAAGTACCTATGAATATATAGGCACTTTCAAAAGGTACTGTACCCTCAATTTTGTCTCATAAAATTGTTTTCTAGCTATGGATAAAATTGTCTTTTGGATTGATATAATGCCCACAAACTGTTGAAAGTCTGTTCTTTAGCAATATTTTGCCCATATTGTTCTTTGAGCTCAAATTAATCTAGAATTTCTAACTTGTGATGTTACAGACACTAACCCATGAATAATTAATAATCACTAATGTAGAATAATGGTTATGAATGATCAGGATAATTTCATAACTATCTTCTATTAGTTGTAGCTTCACTTGATTAAGTTCAGCGTTGCTAATGTCATGGCAGGGTGTCCACCATGAATGCATCCATGTGTGAGTGTGACTTGTGGGTCCGTTAACTTTTTCTTTAAACATCTTCTCTAAAACCACCATGCAGAATTCAACCAAATTTCACATGAATGATTCTTGGAACATACTCTTTCAGATTTCTTTGTTAAATTCTAATTGGGCTAATAAAATGGGTGCTATGGGCTGTCACGTCACAGAAAAATGTTCCTATATGATTAAATATAAAAAAGATATCTCCTGTGAAAAAACAAATCAGAATTAATTCAAACTTCATAGATTTGATGCTTAGGGCATGCTCTTAAAGATTTTTTTGTTAAATTCTGATCAGGTTGATAAATTGGGCTCTATGGCCAGGAGCGTCACCAACAAATTTTCCCACATGATGAGATTTAAAAAAAAATCTTCTTCTATATTACTACGGGTCAGAATTCAAACAAACTTCATCGGAATGATGCTTAGAACATGCTCTTTCAGATTTCTTTGATAATTTCTGATCAGGTTGATGGCCTGGGCTGTTGTGTCACTTAAAAATGGTCCCATATGATCAAACATAAATAATAAATCTTCTTCTCTGAAACTGCTCACCAGAATTCAACCAAACTGCATATGAATGATACTTAGGATATACTCTTTCTGGTTTCTTTGTTAAACGCTGATCTGATTGATCATACAGGCTCTATGGACTGTCCTGTCATCAAAAATAGGTCCAATATGATGAAATATTAAAGTAATCTTCTTCTCTAACACTATTGGGCAGAATTTAATCAAATTTCACAAGCATGATGCTTAGGGAATTCCCTTTACTATTTCTTTGTTAAATTTGGATCAGGATGGTAACATGGGCTCTGCGGGCTGTTGTGTCACAGAATTAGGGTCCCATATGATGAGATAAAAAAATCTACTCTGAAACTACTTGTCAGAATTTAACAAAACTTCACATGATCTTTCCCTAGACATGATTCCAAATTTTTCTATCATTGTCAATAAATATATTGTCAATAAGTTACCAAAATTGTTTCCAAAAAGATCCCGTAGTTGATTCATTATTTCTGACAAGAAATGGAATGTCCTCCAGGGAGGAACTCCTAATGAAGTGATACTGATAGAGTTGAATGACCGCATGTTATCTTTTATGGGGAGATCGAATCTGAGAATATGGACAAACTCTTCTTTCTATATAGCTTGTAATGAATCTATAAAATATGTACAACAAGAATTGTTTTGTTTACTAGTTTGTGTTTCAACATATTCATGGCTCAGCATGTAACAGTTGTAACTGCCTATATGTTTATAGGCAGTTACAACTGTTTCACGCTTTGTATTCAGAATTGAAAATAAATGAATAAAGTTGTGTGCCAAAGAAGCAAATTCTCAAAGAAAATGAATGTGTATAGATGGTTGACTATAGAAGTGCTCAATAAATTAGAGATGAATTATAAGTACTAGTGTTCTTTGCTGTGGCTACCAATACCTTTATTCTACTCTTGTGTGCATTGAAGGATAATTTCACCTAAGATAGAATCAGATAACATCTGAAGATAAAAGTAGAACCACTTGTATAGTTCCGCAAGAAAGAGTGAGGTCCGAGAAACCGTTATCTCCTATCATTTTCAATGTAAAATTGATCTTTGATCACTCACTTGAAATTGTAGGTCTATAGTAGGCTTGACTTGTACATTGAAGGAATATTTCATGTAAGATAGAATGAGATAACATCTGAAGATAAAAGTACATGTAGAACCACTTGTAGTAGGCTTGACTTGTACATTGAAGGAATATTTCATGTAAGATAGAATGAGATAACATCTGAAGATAAAAGTAGAATCTCTTGTAGAAGGCTTGTTTGCATTGAATGACTATTTCTATAAGATAGAAACAGTTTACAACTGAAGAAAAAAGTAGAAGAACTTGTTGCATTGATGTGTGTGCATTGAAGGAATATTTCTCATAAGATAGAATCAGATAACATCTGAAGATAAAAGTAGAAGCAAAATAACAGTATCTCAAATGTTATGAGTAGGTAAACTTCAACCTGTTATTTGAATAATTATCTGTTGCAGCCTGTGAAATCTTTTATGTCAGGGTTGATGGATGAGGGGTAAAAATTGCATTGAATCCAGAGATATCTAAAACTTAACCCTTTGCTGTTTAATCCCTGCATTTTACGTGCCTGTGATTTTATGATTGAGAAAACATTGTGTAAAAAGAAGAAATTGCTTTTGACAAGCAATTTCTTCTTTTTTCACGCTTTTTTTTACCCTACTGAATGGTTATTTTTCAAATTAAATCCACTTTAAATTTTCGTCTGAACAACCTTTGAATTTGGACAGGTCCAAAATTTTGTAAAACAGGAAAGTGTTAAACAAATCAACACAAAAAGTGACTAAATAAGACAAACAATGTTGAAATACTTTGCAAAGCAGCATTTAATCTTTTACAATTGAATTTTTGTCACAAAAAAAGTAAATTAGGCGAATCTTCTCTGGAATAAATGCTTTTTGGTAGTCTTTAAGTGTCTTGTGATACATTTTACTGTACTAAGAGTTCAATGAGTTTCTTCTTGTGCAATGGGAATACTTTCTTGTTATATTGCTAACCTTTGTAGCTCAGCCAGTGTTATGTATATAGCAGCAGTAAAGAATGAACATCTGTTGGACTGTGGCCACAAACTGATGTAGATCTATCTATAAGCTTGTAGCCTACTGTATACTGTTATCCAGTGAATGGTGCAGTGGTTGAATGTTTACTAGTGATGCTTGGAGTATTGATATTTCTGTAAAGTTTGTGGTTTACAACATTTTGCTTAAATTCTTGATTACTGTGTAACCTTGGTGGTTCATAATTGTCTTGGACCTTGAACCGGTGGTATATGATGTTTCACAATAATATTGATTCAATATATAGGTGACCTGTCACACGAAAAGGGACCATCTGGGTTATGTGTAAAGTGTCGACCCTAGTCAGTCTGAGCGGATTGCGCAGACTGACTGGGATCGAAACTTATCACACTGCTTATTTCTGAATGTAAAAATGATCAATCTACATTCCTGTGAACAATTTTTGAATTGTGACCTCTGATTGATCTATGCTGGACCCAATCTTATTTTAAAATATTTATTTAACAGAGTTCCCAGATGGTCCCTTTCCGCGTGACGGGTCACATTTTATTATAAAAAAATCTACAACGTTTCTCTAATCAAAGTACATAATTTTCAAATATAGAGATAATGAATGAAATTTGGAGGTGTATAAAACGGAAAAAGTAAAGAAAGAAAAAAGGAATTTTATAATAATTCTTTTTCTACCATGGTTTTGAAGTTTGGTTTTTCAAGATTGTGAAAACCAGTGATTGTGCAATGAATCAATCAATTACAAATAAATCTTTAAGGCCTAACCATTGTTATATGCTATAAATAATTAATTACGCTCAGAAAAAAATAAGATATTAGGTAAGGATAAAATTAGTGATATTGGGAGAGGGAAGAAAAAGTTTCTAGGTTTCCGAGATGCTGTAACATTTATACATCTTTAATGAAGGAAGAATAACGGGATAAAATATCTTTCCGTATTTCCTTTCTAGTGTTGACTTTTATTGGATTCTTGATGTTTGAAAATAGATAATGTTGCATTGTAGTCAATGGAAATATTTGTGAAAGTTTCTTTCATAATCATCGGATTGCCATCAAGGCTTGATATACTTCAGGTTTAAATTCAAAGTGCTTTAATTGAGAATTTGTTGGATGTTCTAAGACTAAGGGACTGAATTAATTTTGAAGAGATAGAATATTGTTTAAAAAGCAAAAAAAAGTATTCAAAAAATCTTCATTTCTTTGATAAATCTAAGGATAATGTGTGGTATTTTCGATGAATTGTCCTTAAAAAATGAATATTGAATGAAACTTGGTTTTCATTCCATATTCATTTTTCGAGGAACTTTTTTCAATTTATTTTCAAGGACTTAGCTGTTAAGCTGTTAATTTGGTATCTCTTGTCTCTGATACATTACTTAACTGAATATAAATTAACATAATACTTTAAAAAACTCAAAGCTAAGTGCATACTTAAAATATGAAAGCGAAAGAAAACATAGTCAAAAAGAAAGAATTGTTTCATGCAATTTCTTCTTTTTCCAGAATGTTAAGTTTGTAAATACCTTGGGATTGTAAAATATCAGATTTGTCTGGTGCTATAGGTTGTTGAAATAGACAGACTTTTCCATTGATCTCAGTTTTCTGTACAGAAACTGTGTAGGATGGATGCCTGAGAGATGAAAAGATATTAAACTGGTGACTTTTTTTTTTCATTTCGATGTGAATATTAACTAGTGAATATCTGGTGACAATTCATGAACGTGGGCGATGAATATTCCGTGAGAGACAAAATAACAATTATTTTGATCAAGACTTTTGAGATTGTTATTTAGGCGATTAGAATTAACCACAAAATTTTCAAGATGTATCGAATGTTTGGTTATGGAAGTGGTAGTATTAGATCAAACAGTTCGAGTTACACTGACCCACATGGGTCTTTATCTCGATGTGAAATGGCGACTTTAAATCTGTGTGGTGGTATAAGTGAAACAGATGAGAGTACGGACGACACCTCAAACTCACATTATAGTGAGGCATCAGAATCTGGTGCAATGTCGATAGCGTCAAGTTTAAGCAGCCTAAGTCTTTTTCCATATACTCATAAAAGACGGAATTCGTCAACTTCTTCCAATGTTTCTGGAAGTCCAAGCGGACATGCAAAAGACACACAAAAATTATTTTTCGGTTTCTGTGATCATGTTGGGCAAGATATGTGGAGAGACAATCCTGAGCAGGATCGTTATAATACATTTTCTGTGTCTGAAACTGATCTCACAAATGTAATTGGGTACCTCGAGAATCAGATCGAGGCCCATAAGTATAAGACTCGATGCTCAGAAAGTGCGGATAATGTTATAAACAGTGTTCAGGATGAGATGAATGAGCCGCAGCAAATTCCCGCTAAAGTGACGTTTATTCTGGATACATATTGTCACATCTATATGTACAGGTGAGAATTATACACAAATATCTTCTTTATTATTTCATTCAACTGGTTTACTCAGTTCACAATTTATTGACACAGTATCAAAACCTGTGTAGAAAGATTGGGTTTTTAGCTCCACTGGCTGAAAGCCACTGGGGCTATTGTCATGGCATTGTATCGTCGTCCGTCCGTCCGTCCGTGCGTCCGGTTGTAAACTTTTTCTTTAAAAATCTTCTACTCAGAAACTACTAGATGAATTTCAACCAAACTTAACAGGAATGATCCTTGGGTGATCTTCTTTCAAAGTTGTTCAAGAAATTTTGATCCAATGAAAATCATGGATTTAATGGGCGTGGCTAATTTCCAAATATGGTAAAAAGTGAGTTTTCTCAGATTCTAATTGATGGATACCAATTAAATTTTACATGAATGATCCTTGGGTGACCCTTTATCAGTCTACCAAAAATAAATGTGATCGGATGAAAAATATGCATTTTATGGACGGAGGTCATTTCTCTATATGTTATATAGTGGAAACTTTGAAAATCACTTTCTCAGAATGTAATTGATGGATATCAACCAAATTTCACTGGATTGATCCTTGAGTGAACCTTTATCAAATTTACCAAAAATTAATGTGATCGGATGAAAAATATGTATTTCATGGGCGGAGGTCATTTCTCTATTTGTCATAGAGTAGAAACTTTGCAAATCATTTTCTCAGAATGTAATCGATGGATATCAACCAGATTTCACTGAAATGATCCTTTAGTAACCCTTTATCAGTCTACCAAAAATTATTGTGATCAGATGAAAAATATGCATTTTATGGGCAGAGGTCATTTCTTTATATGTTATATAGTGGAAACTTTGAAATTCATTTCAAGATCAGTAGAACCCAAAATATCTTAAAATCTAGCCACTCTTAGATTTGCTATTTCAAGAATTTCAAGCCTGTGGAGCGACTCAAGCCATTCATGGCTTTCTAGTTTAAATGCCGTTTTACTGTTGTTCTGTCTGTCTTTCAGTCTGCTCTTCTGTGAGATATAACATTGCCATTAAAATTATCCCTGAGCTATTTCAAGATACAAGGCACATTCTGTCATGATTATATCCATTTGCTGATATCAAGGTCATAATTATGACTAAGTCCGTCTCAAAGAAGTTGAAAAAAATTGTCCTAGATGTTAAAAATTGTCAGTACAGTAAGGACACGATAATGCTCATGCTATGTTATAGTTCCAGGCTTTTATTTCCAGGGTCAATAAAGTGTGGTTTATTTGGTAAAATGTTTTTCTCATTATCAATAAAAAATGATGGCATCAGTTGGTTTCTGGGTGAAAACAATGGCATAGAGAGATGATTTACAAAACTGATGTGGTTTGGAAAAAACAATTTGATAAGTTTGTGCAATACAATACTGGATGATTGTAACAGTATGCACATGAATCTAGAACATAGAGGGTTATGTCTGTCTTAACCCTTGTCATGCTGAACCCGGAATATTCCTGCTTTGTCAGGAGCTATAGACAAACATCAGCCTGCACATATGTGCAGTCTGATATTAGTCTACACCACCTTTTTCTCACTTTCAAACCAGAATTGTCAATAGATTTAGTTTTACAATTAAAAATTGACCTACAGTTGTTACTTTCAGTGCTTTTTGCCCTTTGATTTTGATGAAAATTTTTAGCAAAAATTTATTCAGCATGACAAGGGTTAAATGTTCATTTCTCACAGAAATTCTATGTTGTGGGCACTATTTTGAATGGTCTCAATTAGAGGTTTGTATATATTTGATGGCCCAGTGAAAAACATTTGTAACTGCCTATTAGTTTATAGGCAGTTACAACTGTTTTGTGCTGAGTCATCATATTGTTATGAATAATTTTACGAAATCTTTTAACTTTTTTTTCTGTAAGGGAAAACTATGAATGAAATTTCCTGATGAAGGAAAAAGTTATGAATGTGGATATCTCATAAAAATATGGACAATCATCATAAAAACAACATTGATGTTTCCAAGCTCTAATATTAATCTGAATTAAGTACCAATGATTTGTGAAACAATATATGATGTGGAGCATACTTCTACTTTGTCATTGACCTTCTTGTATATGTTGCTTGACCAGTGCATTATACTCAATTTACTAAGCTCAGATGAGTGCTGTTATTAAATGATAACAATGATTAACCACATTTTTTATGCCTCTCCTTGATAGTTTGGGAACACATTAGTTTTACTAGTGTCCATCCGCATTTAGCTGTGAAAGCTTAACCTAAAAACTAAACATTTTCCTGTAACTTTGACATTTTTCAAAACATAATGCTCTTATTTTGCTTAAGGTTCCTTTCATTAATCAGCAACTTTGAAGGTCAAGGTTATCTGAAAAGGTCAATTATTAAGGTCAATCTTTTAAAATACATTGAGCCTATGTGTGACATTTCCAACAATTTCACACGTGTGGGAGGTACAAACGTTAAGCAGCATAGACAACGACATAATCCAATAAGAATAAAATGCTGACTGCCAGAAGAGGGGTTGAAAGACCTTTTCTGTCTAAATTGTGCACATTGCAGACTCTGGTCAGAAGGCTGGCCAGAAGCTTTGCTTTGCGCACACATGAAATTGTTGGAAATGTCACACATTGGTTCAATTTTTTTAGTGGGCGTTTTAATGTCTATTCAAACACATCTTTTATTTTGTACATGACAAGGATAAATTCTGTAACAATCTATCATAAAAAAAAACCCTTAGTAATTATCAGTGATTTGTGCATTTCTATTTTGTTGAGTATGTTATTCAATGGCTCAGTGCAAAATAGTTGTAACTACTTATTTGTTTATAGACTGGTTACAACCATCTTACATAACTTCCCAGAGAACCTAGAAGTTCCAATTTGATTTTGGAAAGTTCAAGGTCAATAGGGGTCAAGATATGGAAAACCCTAGTCTACACTATACCACTGATTGCTCCAATACAAGAAGCACAATTTCCGCTAAATACTTTGATATTCAACACTTAAGAGGGCAATTTTGTCTGCCAATAGGCATATAACCACTTACAGAATTTTGAAGACAGAACACTTTCCCATCCAAGTTTTACCCATCCAGTTGTTTCTGGTTGAGAGACAGTGTTGATTCCTAGATCAAGAGGTCCTTTTTTCCAGGGTGAGACTATCTGTCCTTTAAATTGCCCTGCACACATTTGCCACTAAAGTAATAATGATAATAATAATAAACACATTATTTTATGAGGCAACACAGTTGGGTAAACCCAGTTTTCCCTGTGGGCCTCTATAATTATGTACATACATGTTGTTACAAAAGAATCAAACATCTAAATTGTCAACAAGAAAGAATTCAAGAAATTAATACATATACAAAACACACAGTTAACACGATTTTGTGCTGCTTTTGATTGCTTATAGTGAGATTCCTTGTAATTGCTATCTTATGGTAAGGAAATGGAAGTTAAGACTATGAAGGAAAGTTGAATGATAGCTAGTATTTGCAATTTTTTCAGGAATGAGCAAGCATCTTAATTTTAATGAAACCAGTTGTTATTAACTTATTATAGCTTTCTACTAAACTATTATGGAAAAATGTGAGCAAAATTGGTTTAAGAGTTGAAATGTATTGCATTTTTTTTTTTCAATTAAGGAAATAAAACGAATTCAGCAGGCTTAATAATTCAAACCTTTAGGTGGAGAACTTAGATCTATTAAGTATTATTATTTGTACACCCATAGTTTCAAGAATCTGTCTTAAATATGGAGACATGGAGTCTGCTTGTGATAAACTGTGGGGATGGTAGGTGTTTCTCATACTGTTAAAACTTCCTTATTTGGTTAAAACCATATTTTGTTGTTTGGTATTAGATTACACATTGAGGGGTCAGTGCAACACTATTGCCAGTGCCTATAAATATAAAGGCACTTACAATTGTGTTGCACTGACCCATTGAAATGTTCTTATTAAAGGGAGGAGACTCCTGAACTTTCAAGTGCAGAGACACATACACTCTTTAAAGCAATAGACATTCAGTCTGGTTTTAATAAAACTATTGGGATCTAGGTGATTCCCTCAAAGGGTTATATTGCCTTTATCATATATAGTCAAACCTGTCTTAAGCAAGTAGCTGTTAAGATAGTTTTGGCTGTATATTCTATGGTGATTGCCTTCTGCGTGCGAATAAATTTCATAATCATAGTTATGCCATGATACCAACTCCGTCTATTAGTCAAAGCATCAGATGATAAATCTTCCAGTTATCTCTGCTGGGTTAATGAAAACATCCACAGACCATAATTGGACAAGAAATCAACATGGAGTCATTCTGTGGAATCAACAAGCTTTTTCAATTTCTTTTTGTCATCCCTGATTCTATTTATGAGGTCTTTTTGAGACGGGGGAAGAATTTGGCAATCAATTATTCCAGCGTTTTGACTGACGATGTTTCAGCTTGAATGGGTCCAGTGGTGGCTGACTTCATTTTCTTTTAGAGATAACAAATTGAATGAATGATGGACGAATTCAACATTAGTCATTGTATTTGTGACTAAATCCCATAATAAAAAGTCCTTCTCAGATAATTTGCTTGTTTGTATTGAAGTAATATTGAATGGCAGTGTTTAGTTTCAACAGTTGTATCAAAGTAGTGGGTGCACCAAACTATGGTTTCCAGTTGTTTCTATCATACTAGTACATGGCACTACAATTTCATATCTTTCAAGCCACAAGCTGCTTATCCCACATCAGCACATGAATTATTGGTTTACATCAGCTGTTAAAGTTAATGATTTCCAAAACTTTCCGGAACTATTACAGGTCCACCACCTTAAGTACCTATACAATATTGTTGCACGCAGACATCAAAATGTTATCATTGCAGAAGTGTTGGTTTTGCATCCTTAAGTATCCTGTTATTTCTTATGCTTCCTAAATGGGCAGTCACATCTATTTAATGCTTTGTTTAACCCTTTCCTGTTTTACAAAATTTTGGACCTATCCAAATTCAAAGGTTTTGCAGATGAAAATTAAAAGTGAATTTAATTTGAAAAATAACCTTTCAGTAGGGTAGAAAATAGTGTGGAAAAAGAAGAAATTGCTTGTCAGAAGCAATTTCTTCTCTTTTCACAATGTTTTCTCAATCATAAAATCACAGGCACGTAAAAATCAGGGATTAAACAGCAAAGGGTTAATAAAAAAATGTCATTACATGTATATCAACAACTTCCTTTTGGAAAAACAAACATTGTGGTTATAATATTGGAACCGTAATAGTTTTGGAACATCTCAGAGGTAATGAACTTTAAAAGTGTTAACCTAGGTTTCCTAATGATTTTCATTAGGAAACCTCAGTTAACATTGTGAAAGAATATGTGGTCCGAAATGTTGCGGGACTATGACAGGTCCACTACCTTAAAGAGGAAATTACAAAAGACAATTTTTTTCTCCAATATTTTATCTTCAGAATTTAAATACAGCTGTAGCAGAGTTATGGACCAATATCAATTTTACCAATTTTATCAAAAATCTTTGAAAAACATGTCTCAGATAGTTTGAAACATTATTTTGAAGCTAACAATCTAATGTTTACAAATCAATCAGGCTTTAGGAGTAATCATTCATGTGAAACCGCCCTCACAGCCATAGTTGATAACTGGATATCTGCAATTAATGACAGGAAAATGGTTGGAACAATTTTTCTTGACCTTACTAAAGCTTTTGATCTAGTAAATCATTCTGTGTTAATTGAAAAGCTCCAATGTTATAAGTTGTCTGATCATGCTGTGTCATGGTTTAAGTCATATCTTACAAATAGAACACAACAAGTATGTATTTCAGGAGAATTGTCTGATCCTAGGAACATCACATCAGGTGTTCCTCAAGGCTCTGTTCTTGGTCCTCTCCTCTTTGTCATATATATAAATGATCTACCTTTGCATTTGAAAAACTCAAATGCTGACATGTTTGCTGATGACACCTCCATAACAGTTATTGGGAAAACCTTTGAAGATGTCCATTCTTTACTCCAGTCTGAACTCAACTTGATACAAACTTGGTGTGAACAGAATACTATGATAATTAATAGTGATAAAACCAAAGCTATGTATTTATCTTCATCACAAATTTCTCAAATGAAGCTACAAAATAGATCAGATCTGCAAATACAGCTTAATGGACAAATCATTCAGTATACAGATACAGAAAAATTACTAGGCATTCATGTAGACAGGATGTTAAATTGGAAAGTGCAAGTCCAGAATACAATTAAAAAATGTAACTCTTTATTATATCTTTTATTGCGAATCAGAAAATTTTTAAGTCTTGATGTTCGCAAGCTATACTTCAATGCATATATATTACCTCACCTTGACTATTGTTGTACCATATGGGGTAACTGTACCAAAGAGCTACTTGACGATATTATTAAGTTCCAAAAGCGTGCTGCCCGCATAATTTTAAATGAACCAATCGAAACTCCATCAGAAGAGCTATTCCAAAGGTTAGGATGGATGAAATTCAGTGACAGAATCAATTATAAAAAAGGTTTTCTTATGTACGAAATTATTAATGAAGATAATGCTCCAAAATATCTTAAATCAAAGTGTATTCAAATATCTGATACAAGGGACAAAAGACTAAGATCATCATCAAACAATGATTTGAAAGTGCCTATGCCTAAGTTGGAAATTTTTCGAAAATCTTTCCAATATTCCGGTCCTAAGCTTTGGAATACTCTACCTCAATCAGTAAGAGAGTCAGATTCAAAAAGGAAATTCAAATCCAATTACATACATTGGAAACATCCTCAGGGCCTCCATAAGACATAAGTTAGGTTTCTAATGATGTAATTTACTTACAAGAACATTGTAAATCTATAAGAGTAATTGGCAGAAACCAAGACAAGCATTTGTTTACCCATTTTACTTATATATTTGTTCCTTAGATAATTACCCTAATCAGTTTAAAGGACATAATTATGTTATTGTTAATAGTTACTATGTTGTGTGTATATAAGCTATTTACTTTCTTTGTTTAAATTCTTTGTTTATGTATCAATCAAACAGCATTATTTCCGAATCTGCTATTTAAATTATTAGAAATAATAAAAAAAAAAAAAAAAAAGCATATATGTTTGTATGTATGTATGTATATGTATAGATATATATTTGTATATGGGTACATATATATGTATATCTATGTTGAATTTCATTTGTATTTTGTTACTTTTAAAGTACTAAAAACGTGAACCAGTGCAAATCATTTCCCTCTGTCCAACTATTTGAAAACAAAATGGTATAACTAGAAAAATTAATGAATCTTTGTCTTCATGGAAAGAAAACATTTTGGACAATGAATGAACTACTAGTGCAAGCAATTTCTTCAGATTCTTCAAAGTTTTGTAAGCTTTTCACTTCAAGGACATCATAAAGATGGATTGTTTTGTTTTGTTTTTGAAATGGATTGACAATGAATTTTCATTTGTGTATAAAACTGTGTAAATATTTGTATAATCTCTGTAAATGTGATATTTTGAGGCCCATATGGAAGATTGGGAAACCAAATATGCAGCCTCTGTAAATAAAGTCGTTATTATTATTATTATTATTATGGAAAAAGTCTTGCCAAAGACTGAATGTCCTGGAATAAATCCTGGTTTGAGGTCCAGAAAAAACATTCAAACCAATTTATTCAGTTAAATGGTTCAACAGTTTGGAATAGGATCCTGTGAATATTTTCCATTAGTCATTGAGACAAGATAAATTACAAAAAGATCGTTTCTGTTGAAATCCAATGCATTTCTGATTGATATTTGCCCAAAAGCAGTGACTCACATCCAAAATATTATGCATATTACGTCTAGCCAAATCTCCTTGCACATCAATGATAGACAGTTCTCAATCTGCAAATAGGATTCTAAATCAGGGTTAGATCAAAATGTTCCTATTACAAGTCCTTCTCAGCTCTGCCTCAATCCATGAATCAAAATTTGGTAAATAAACTTTGGTTAAACAGAAACGAAATGATGTACAGGTATATACCATTATTCCCCTAATTAAAGCGCCATCCCTAATAGAAGCACCCCTGCATTTTTTACTATGAAATTCCTATTAAAATGTCCAAATTATAGAAACTTTTTGAGACTTCTTCTCTAATTTGAGATGAATTTTATTCGCATGATTGTTTAGAGGAAGTTCACCTCAAATCAAAGGGAAATGTACCTAAAAGACATCAATTTCAATGATTTGTTTAAATCAGAAAATGCATGCTAATTTAAACCTCCCTGACCATGTTATGTATAGCTTCCAGGAGTGTTTATTAGGAGAAATTGTAGAAACTACATGAAACCAGTTAATTTTAACCCCTCTAGTTCAACCTTTGTCATGCTGAGCCTGGAATAATCTTCCTTAAGATTGTAAGTCCTTTTCCATCTGTGTGATCTCATTTTGTGTCTGTTCTATCATAACCTTTTTCTGTAGAATCATATTCCAAAAATACATTCAACTGATTTGAATTGTTCTGTATTGGTTGTTTGGAATTGAGCTAACAAAAACAGAAGGCAATCACCTTATCTAATGAGAATGTCAAGCGCTAAAAAGAAAAACAAAATATTGTTTCAGAGTGAAACAGTTGTAACTGCCTATAAATATATAGGCAGTTACAACTGTTTCACGCTGACCCAACGAAATGTAGTCACAGTCAATAGTTCTTCCTGTATTTCGTGGAACGGGAACTATCACTCAGGCTTTGATGGTACAGCGGATGGAGGCACTCATCCTTTCCAACTATTTGTCGCCCACTAATTGGTTGATAATTGTAGACCTATGTGGGATAGCAGCTTGAGGCTAGGAAAGGTTGTAATGGTAGTACTGGTGTAGGAAATACCAGGAATCCATTGTTTGGTGCTCCAGTTGCCATGATATAACTGAAAGATTGTTCAAAGTATTGTTAAACCCCATTCAAACAAACAATCAAATTGATGTTACAGGGATATTTAGCTTAAAGAAGAATAGGATTAATGTTTATGCCAGTCTCAAAAAGAAAAAAGAAAAAAATCTTTGTACATGGCTTGATATATATACCTTGAAATGTTCAAAAAGTCATCAAACCTAATACAAAGTGACTACAAATAACTTGGCTCATGTCAGGATACCAATAGGTGTCTTGGTCTAATTACTAAGAAATAAGAAGTGTGTTAATTCAGAAGACAGAAAATCTATTTGGACCCAGCTGTTACTCTGCCTTTATTTCCATTTTATTACCAACCTATTCTGTTAGAAATAAGGACAAGATGGCACGTGAGAACCTTGCAATGAGATGGTATTGATGAATCTGAGTGAGTCATCTTGTAAGTCAGAAAGTTTGGGATGTATTGGGTTTATCACCACTTCAGCATTATTGTAGCTATATTGCAGAGATTGATGCACCTAACCATTGTTTCCTGTTGTTTCTCACACCAGTACAACCACAACACAGGGGTGTGGAAATAGGAGTTTTCTCCACTTGTCCCTGGACAAGTAAAATAGGATTTTCTACTCGTCCAGAATCAAAATGGACTTGTCCACTAAAGAGTAAGTAGAAAATTTTGAAAAAAACCATTGCCTTTTGATGAGGAAAATGCTGTTATGCAGCATTTTCTTCATTAAAAACAATGTTTTCTACCCTATGATATGAACATTTGGATGATTTCTCTCTTAATTCTTTTAAGTAACATTCCAAGATTTACATAAGGCCTTAATTTGCTATGAAATTTAAGCTCCCAACTTGAGCACAAAATGTTTACACCCAAACAACTACATGTATAACAAAAAATCAAACAATTTACCTACTGCAAAACAATAGATGACCAAGAATTGTTATTCTGAGGGCTGGCCCAAGTGTTTTTATGCATGTCCGTATACATTTAGTTTTGTGCACTCTGCTTCCAAAATTAAAATATCACTTAATAATAATCGTGTCTCCAAAAAATAATGTTACACACATGAAACCAAAAGCTAATGTTTGTTTTTTTACTTAAGAATCATAACTACATCTATTTCAAGCTGCAGGTATGATGTTGAAGTTACTCTTCAATGAAATTTTTTTAAACAAAATAAAATTTTAAATGAATTTTTTCATAGGTCAATGGAGTTTTTAATTGAAAGCAGTGATCTGTGAATTATGTAGTATGTTCATGTGCCTAGAGGATGTAAAGAGACACTGTATTAGAAACTGTATTAGACTTACCTCTCAAGATTAACATTTTCAGTGTGCCCCCACCAAGAAAGGGCAACAGGCATGTAGAGCTTCCTCTGTGAGCATGTGTGTATGTGTGTGTCCCATTCTTGTCAGGAGTATATCTTTTGCATTTATGAATTTTTAAATTACTTGGCACAGTTGTTCCCCTTGGTGAGTACTTGTGTCATGCAAAAATTTGTACAAATACACCCAAGGTCAAGGTCATGGCTGAAGGTCAAAAAGGTCATGGGTAAAGGTAGATTTTGCGCGATGAGCCGTGAAGTCTATATCTATATATAGATTTTTGAGCACAGTATTGAAAATACACCTATAAAATCAAGTATGTGTTGGGGCATCCATGTCTGCGACACATTTCTAGTTTTTGTCAGTGCAATTGAACGAATGTGCCACAGTATCTGTGACCTTCAAAAGCTATATAAGGAAACTCAATTTGCTTGTTAAAGTCATTAAATGCTTCTAGGCTTGTCAAATATTGCAATTGTGCAGTAATTGGTTACATGAATGTCAAGCTCAATCCTTCTCACATGCTGCTCATGTTTTCCTACTGTAGACAAAGCCCTGGCAGACAGTTTAGACTAAGACCAGCCTGCATGGACATGCAGTCTGATCTTTGCCTATACTGCCTGTTTTGTAACTTTACTATTGTGGGGAAAACTTTATGCAGTCTTCCACCATCATAGCACAGTTGGTAGCACAGCAGACTGTCATTCTAAAGGTCCTGGGATCAATTCCCGATGGCGGCACTAATTTTTTCCGACTATTTGTCTCTCACAAAAGGGTGGATAAATCCTTGATCTATGTGAGATAGCAGCTCTCGAGGCTAGGAAAGGATTTAATGAAAGTACTGGTGTGAGATATACCAGGCATCCATTGTTAGGTGTTCAAGCTGCTGCAATATAGCTGAAAGATTGTTGAAAGCCACGTAAAAACCCATTCAAACAAACAAAATTGATCCAGACAGGATGAAATGTCCCGAGAATTGACAATTTGTTTGGACCATTATGTAAAATCTGCAGGATAAGGAAAAGTACAGGAGAATCATAATTCCATGACTAAAATTGATACAGACGAGTAAATTATCAAAACCGAGATGTTTGTGGTGTCACCTCTGAGACTCTAGGATAGCTATATAAGGAAACTCTGCTATCTTTATTATAGTGGTATGACGTCAGTAACTTTTCACTTTTGGAGTTGACGGATAGATATCCTTCCTGCTACCAGGAAACATGGAAGATTGAGTCAGAATGATTTAGTATTCAATATGTTTGTTTCATTTTAGGGAAGAAATCAACTTCTGACTAATATATGCATTTCTCATTTCCCGAATTGCGGAAAATTCAACATAATAGTGTGTATGTGGGGGGATTGTGCATTTTAGCACATACTTTTGAAAAATCCCCCCTAGTGTTGGAAGGAGATTGGGGATTTTTTTTACATAGAGAAAGAGTAAAAGTTTACATCATTTTTGGAATGTTGACAATTTTCAACAAAATTGCCCCCTACTTTTAGAATCCCAGAATAGACACTGTTTACCTCCTCATTCTATTTCAAGTGTTCAGTCCAAAACTATTGAAAAATATAATGAATGAGACCCATCAAAAGGAAAAGAACCATCTTGGAATGCCTGATGCCTGCATAGTATGCACAGACTGACAAAGGTACACACTGAACACACTACCCAGATGGTCCCTTTTTGCCTGACAGGTCATTGAAATGGTGGTACTTGGGATAGTTTTGCACTGACTCTTGGACATGATCAATTGAATATTTATAGTTTACAAAGAAAAACCAATCTTTGAACCACCATAGTATTATCGAACAAGGTTGAGTTTATTGAAATTAGATTAACAGCCTCTGGAAACCAGGAACTAAAATTTATAACTGCCAACAACAATAATATTATTAGATTTGAAAAGGAGCTTGGTACAAATCCCAAATTCTTGCTGGACTTCAATGATGCTTATCATGTCATAATGTCAATTGTAAGGTCTTTTTTTAACCGTACACAAAATGTAACAAAAATGAAAAAAAAAAAAAAAAAGGAAATAATAATTTGGTAAATGTATTTGTTTAATGTATTTTCAGAAAGCAGGACCTGCGTGAACTAAAGATGTTACAAAAGAGTGAGAACAAACAATATCAGGACCTGATATACAAGGCTCAGATGGCTCGAGAATTACAGGACAGGAAATTTGAAGCTGATATGCAGGTAACACATATTGCTGGAAATAAAGAAATTAAGGTGGAGGACCTGTAAAAGTTCTGCAACTTTTCAGAACTCGTGACTTTTCACACTGTTGACCAAGGTTTCCTAATGATAAATCATTAGGAAACCTCGGTTAACACTGTTATAGTTCATTACTTCCAGATGTTGCTGAACTATTATGGGTCCACTACCTTAATCTCACATTTCTCATACCTTATAATACTTGTAGTTGCATATATTCATAATAATTAAGCTCTGTGACAGATAATGATTAACCCTAGTTACCTGCCATGAATAAGAGACCATCCAAGAATTATATCAAACACATATTACAAAAAACTCAGAAACAACAGAGCAAAGAGATCAAAATGAGATTATGGTTTGATAAACCATAATTACTATAGCTTAAAAAAATGCAAGCAAACCATGTTGGCCCTGGACGGCTTTCAAAGTCTCAACAGATTGATGATGGATTGAATTGAGTTTTATGCTGCTTTCAACATCTTATAGTAATATGGCGGTGTCTAGAGCACCTAACAATGGATTCCTTGTATTTCTCTCACCAGTACAACCACCACATGCCTCCAGCTGCTATCTCACATATGGTCTATGATTAACAACCCATTGTTGTGAGACAATTAGTTGGAAAGAATGTGTGCCAATGTGTACAATCACATACCAATTTAACAAACAAGAAATGAGCCAATACTATCTTGAGAAAAATCCTTGAGCAACCAAAATGTTGTAACACATTTTTAAAGCCGTATAAGGAAATCATGCTGGTGTCAATGTCTTGGAAGAGAATGTGGCCTGAATTCAGGACAAGAAAACTGGAGGAACTTTAAATGTATCTGAGACATGTTTTCTCCCTGAGACAATATTGTTGTGACAGGTTTAATTTAGCTGTTTTGTGTTTCACTTGGAACTGTCTTAGAGTTATTTGTCTGTTTCATGATATATTTGTCTTAAAGGACAGACAAAAGCCTTGTCTGATCCAGGCATAAAAGTTAGATTTGAATACACACAGGTCTGTTATCATCTCTGAATATATGGCCTTGCCTTTGAAGGAAAATGCATAATACAATAGAAAAAATACTGTAGTTTGAAATGAAACAATTTAATGCAGAGGACATTATTGTTGGAAAAGGAGAAATTGCTTGTGAAAAGAAATTTCTTCTTTTCCTCAATATCTCTCCAAGTCTGTTTTTATCGTTGTATGTTTGTATAGTATTACCTTTAAGACATTGTGGTGTGAGTTCAGGACAAGAACACTGGAGGAACTTTAAATGTATCTGAGACATGTTTTCTCCCTGAGACAATATTGTTGTGACAGGTTTAATTAAGCTGTTTTGTGTTTCACTTGAAACTGTCTTAGGGTTATTTGTCTGTTACTTGATATGTCTGTCTTAAAGGACAGACAAAAGACACTGTCTGATCCAGGCATGGAAATGGAGCTGTTGGTTATCAGACTGTTTCTTATACCTTGTTTCTCATATCCTGCAAGTCTTAAACATCAGCTGAATCAAGCTATTGGAATTTGAATATGGAGTCATGTAGATAAAAAATGGTACGATATAATTTGAATTTAATACTTAAACAAAAATACACATATCAATCAGAATAATTACTGTATTTCGCCTAATAAAAGCCCTCTGGATCTACACATGACATGGTCAGGGAGCTTTTATTTAGTATGCATATGCTGATGTAAAAAATCTTTAAAATTGGTGTCTTTTAGGCCCTTTTCCTTTTAATTTGAGGTGAATTTCCTCTAAACAATCATATAAATGATTGTTTGGAGTAATTAGTCTCAAATTAGAGAAGAAGTCTCAAAAAGCTCCTAAAATTTAGGCATTTGAAGTGGGTTTTCTTAGTAAAAAATGTAGGGGTGCTACTATTAGGGAGGGCACTATTGTAAGGAGAAATACAGTATGATGCTTTGGAAAAAGTACCCATATACCATAGTTTTAAAACCTAAAAAGCATGTATTCAAGGAAACACTGATATATAAGGTAACATGTGTTTATGGGGGGAGAAGGGGGGGGGGGTCCTAGCTTGGTCTTTTCTGTGGTCACAATTAGAGCTGGGATGAGTAGAAATTCTGTACCTGGGTACCCAAGCTCTTGTTACCTAGGGAAACTCGAGTACCTGATGATTACTGTCCAACTAAATACAAAGGTAGATCCGTAATTTCTTTAAAGGGGGTTAGAACATACAAATTCCAACTTAGTTTTAAAGGGAGCTGATGTTGGGAGTATGTAACTAATAAGTAAGTAGCCGCAACTCTGAAAACTATCTTATGTAAGTCTATATAACCATTTGGAAAAACTTAAGAAAAGAATTGAAGACTGTTTTAAACAGTCTTCAATCCTTTTCTAAAATTGATTTCCAAAGGTACATTGTGTCTATACAATAGTAGGGTACAGGGAAATGATTCAGGACACCCGAGTAGGAACGTTACCCTACCCGATACCCAGGTACTCAAGTAATTGTCCCAGCTTTAGTCACAATGTCGTTTGAAAGGTCCAGGTCCTTTTCATGTTTTACCATAATTAAGAAAACAAGGGAAAGCTAATCATAACAGTAAATAAACATCTACAAGCAAGTTATATTAAAAAACACTCTGTTACCATGGTTTCTGTAGTTATGACAATCAGTAACCATAGACTTCATGTTCAATAAAAGTAAATTGAAAAGCAATGAGCTCTTAATGTCTGAAACTTTATATCTAATATTTCCTGATATTTCATTCTGCAGTACAGGTTCCAGACATTAATTTTGCCTTGAATATTATTGACCTTTTCTTAAAAAAAAACTTGTAATATCAGAACTACAAATAGAGGGGGGTATTTTGGATTTCAAAATCCTTCCTCAAACCCCATCTAATGGGTATCGGTACTCATTGGAATTGTCTTGGCGAGGCAATTCAAGTGAGTACCCACATGATAAAGTTTCATTGAGAAATAAAAATTTTAGGCTGGAGTAAACCCCCCCCCCCCCCGTCCCCCCTTTATAAAGCTTTTATAAAGAGAAGCGTAGGGAAATGAAGAGAACTTTAACTTGTGAGACAGTGTCCAGATGAGTCCTGTTAGCTCTGTAAGTGACATCTAAAATTGATCTTCAAGCAACTTGAGGCTTGGAAAGGACATATTAGTTGTACTGGTGCAGAAAATACCAGGAATCCATGGTTAGGCACTCCAAATACTATGATATGACTCAAAAACTGTTAAAAGTGGCATTATATTTCATTTCAAAGCAATTCGATGATATTGTAGCCTATCAATCATAGAAAACTCAGATGATACCCAGAAACTACTGAATTCACAGTTATGTTATTGCAAAGGGCTTTTGAAAAGCAGCATTTTGAATCCCATCTAAGTACCATCTTTATCATAACCCGCTACAGATAGTGGGGGGGGGGGGTATTTTAGATTTAAAATTAGATAATCTTAACGATACTTGTGCATATCTTTTATTGTGGATAATCATTGGAATTTTGTCTCATTGAGACAATTTAAATGAGTACCCACAACATATGGTTTTGAAGAGAAATAAAGATTTTAGACTGATTTTAGACTACCCCTTCTTAATTATCTGTTCTTCTGTTATAAAAGAATGCATTTATGATTTTCTAGGAGCGAAAGTTATAATAAAAAAGAAATAGTTTGTTCTGATATTCTTATTTATCTAAGAATAATGTCTCCATAGAGAGTTGTTAACACTACAAAAATGATTCTCAGTAGCTTTATTCTTGTCATCCCTGAGTGAAACAATCAATACATTAACAAATAAACACTGTATGCATAATGATGAGGGATTAGCTATGAATATTTGATGCCATCAAACAACAAGAATAAGAGTCTCCTTCTAGATTTTCCTGGTTTGTTGGTGGAAAAGACAATCAACATCTCTGTTGATTAACCCTTTGCTGTTTAATCCCTGCTTTTTACGTGCATGTTATTTTATGATTGAGAAAACAATGTGAAAAAAGTAGAAATTGCTTCTGACAAGCAATTTCTTCTTTTTCCACACTATTTTCTACCCTACAGAATGGTTACTTTTCAAATTAAATCCGCCTTAAATTTTCGTCTGCAAAACCTTAGAATTTTGACAGGTCCAAAATTTTGTAAAACAGGAAAGGGTTAAATAAGTTTCTTTAATGCTTTTTGGTTGATTATCGAGAAATAACGGTATACTTTCATTTGTTAAACTTATCACCTAACCAGTGAAATGATCAAACATTAGACTATGCTTTCTTTCATTTTACCCTATCTTAAAATTTCTAAGTGTAGCCACTTTACTTGCTATATTGTTGAGTCTATTCCCATAAGTAGGAAAAAGTATGTTTACATTTCAAGATTTTTATCTCCACTGGCCGAAAGGCCAGCAGGCTATTGTTATGGCGAGGTGTCCGTTGTCCGTGCGTCCGTGCGTGCGTCCGTAAACTTTTACTTTAAAATTCTTAATGTACTGGATGGATTCCAATCAAATTTCACAGGAATGTTCCTTGGGTGACCCTCTATCAGATTCCTTCAAATATTTTTAATCGGTTGAAAATCATGGCTGTAGTGGGCGTGGCTAATTTCCATATATGGTAATAGGTGGCTTTTCTCAGAAACTAATGAATGGATATTTACCAAACTTCACATGAATTACCCTTGAGGGGCCCTCTATCAGCCTACAAAAAATCATTGTGATCAGATGAAAAATATGTATTTTATGGGCGGAGGTCATTTCTCTATATGTTATATAGTGAAAACTTTGAAAATCATTTTCTCAGAATCTAATCGATAGATATCAACCAAATTTTACATGAATGATACTTGAGTGACCCTTTATCAGTATAGCAAAAAATATTGTGATCGGATGATCATTTCTCTATATGTTATATAGTGAAAACTTTGAAAATCATTTTCTCAGAATCTAATCGATAGATATCAACCAAATTTTACATGAATGATACTTGAGTGACCCTTTATCAGTATAGCAAAAAATATTGTGATCGGATGAAAAATGTGTATTTTATGGGCGGAGGTCATTTCTCTATATGTTATATAGTGAAAACTCTGAAAATCATTTTCTCAGAACCTAATAGATAGATATCAACCAAATTCTACATGAATGATACTTGAGTGACCCTTTATCAGTATAGCAAAAATTATTGTGATCAGATTGAAAAATATATAGTATAAAGTATATAGTATAAATATATATAGTTATATAGTATAAACTTGGAAAATCATTGTCTCAGGTCCTTATTGATAGATATCAAACAAATTTTACTAGAATGAATCTTTAGTGATCCTTTATCAGTCTATTGAAAAATATTGTGATCAGATCAAAAATATGTCTTTTATGGGCAGAGGTCATTTCTTCATATATAGGGTAAAACAAACTATCCTGAAACGTTAAACAGATGGATTAGATATCATGGAAATTTTATTTCTGTGAAGTTGTACCAGTCTGCAAAAAAATATTTGATTAGATGAACAGCATATTTTTTTATTGGTAGAGGGTATTATAACATATAAAGTGAATATTTGATCAACCTTTTGGTATCTTCTCAATGATGAATTTTTCTAGACTTGTTAAATTTAATAGGTGTAATGATTATAGATTAGAAGGAACAAAACCTTTGTTGAAATTCAAATGTATAGAAACATTAGTTGAAATAAGTAGCCTGAGAATACCCACTCAGAATTGGTGAGTTTAGTTGAACGAAGGGTGAATCTGTAAAATGATGTTCTGACCTCCTGACATTCAGAGTGGGGTAGAATGAGTTGAGTTTACTGCACTCTAAGGCATTGGGCAGAATAAAATAAATATATTGGATTGAATATTTTACTTCTTACTATCATTAGTTAGAATTTTGTTTTGATGACAAACAATTGTGAAGTAACATCTTTTAGTAGTGTTTAATTAAAAGTGGAAAGATCTACAATCAAAATTTTGCAGACCAACACCAGTATATTGTGCAGTAACATTCTGTTAGTTTTGAAATTCTTATATTTGGATTTTAACAAAATATCACTAGAATGATCCTTGGGTGACCCAATATCAGACTGCACAAAATTATTGTGATTAAACGAAAAATATTTGAGTAACAGGTAGAGGTCAATTTTGTTATTCACTGATCATGAGTTTTTTATGCAGAAATATTGACCCTTATTTACTTGAAATAAACATTCACTCATTCATTCACTTCAATTCTCATTTAAACAGCTTTATCATCCTCTCATAGTCATTATTTGGATATTCAGGCCTGTGGAGCGAATCAGGCGCTCAAGCGCCTCTAGTTAATTTTCTGGAGGAAAAAGTCGATAAACAAAACCATTATAAGATGCAATCCCAGAGACCTAAAGTATCTTATATGTTGAAGTAAGAGATTGACGTACGAGGGTTGTCCCAGAAATTCGTGAACTTTTTTAATTATTTAAAAACCAAGCGTCCGATTGAAGTAAAACTCTTGGGTTGGCAACACACATTAATTTTCAACAAATTGATAAAGGTTTTACGGTCTTAATCTGTTCATGCTCAGAAATACAGCTAATAAAGACAGGCTCGGTAGGGTCGGTCGGCGCACTCCGAATTTGTTACTTACAAAATTTATATGGTAGATGTTTGAACGTCATTTATTTCAATCTTCACGAAGAGTTTGATATAAAACTAACATTGTTGAAAGCAGTGAACTTCGGAGATCACACATGTGTATTTTCATACAAATAACATTACGCAGTGCTCAGTTATGAAGTTTTATTATATCCTATTGCAATTTAAGAGGCGTGAAAACGGCGACGTCAACGGAACGCTCGGCGCACAGGATAGTTCATAATAAGGTGTGGATCGCGAAATAAGACCTCCCCCCCCCCCCCCCCCCCCCCCCCCCCCCCCCGTCCCCCCTTTATAAAGCTTTTATAAAGAGAAGCGTAGGGAAATGAAGAGAACTTTAACTTGTGAGACAGTGTCCAGATGAGTCCTGTTAGCTCTGTAAGTGACATCTAAAATTGATCTTCAAGCAACTTGAGGCTTGGAAAGGACATATTAGTTGTACTGGTGCAGAAAATACCAGGAATCCATGGTTAGGCACTCCAAATACTATGATATGACTCAAAAACTGTTAAAAGTGGCATTATATTTCATTTCAAAGCAATTCGATGATATTGTAGCCTATCAATCATAGAAAACTCAGATGATACCCAGAAACTACTGAATTCACAGTTATGTTATTGCAAAGGGCTTTTGAAAAGCAGCATTTTGAATCCCATCTAAGTACCATCTTTATCATAACCCGCTACAGATAGTGGGGGGGGGGGTATTTTAGATTTAAAATTAGATAATCTTAACGATACTTGTGCATATCTTTTATTGTGGATAATCATTGGAATTTTGTCTCATTGAGACAATTTAAATGAGTACCCACAACATATGGTTTTGAAGAGAAATAAAGATTTTAGACTGATTTTAGACTACCCCTTCTTAATTATCTGTTCTTCTGTTATAAAAGAATGCATTTATGATTTTCTAGGAGCGAAAGTTATAATAAAAAAGAAATAGTTTGTTCTGATATTCTTATTTATCTAAGAATAATGTCTCCATAGAGAGTTGTTAACACTACAAAAATGATTCTCAGTAGCTTTATTCTTGTCATCCCTGAGTGAAACAATCAATACATTAACAAATAAACACTGTATGCATAATGATGAGGGATTAGCTATGAATATTTGATGCCATCAAACAACAAGAATAAGAGTCTCCTTCTAGATTTTCCTGGTTTGTTGGTGGAAAAGACAATCAACATCTCTGTTGATTAACCCTTTGCTGTTTAATCCCTGCTTTTTACGTGCATGTTATTTTATGATTGAGAAAACAATGTGAAAAAAGTAGAAATTGCTTCTGACAAGCAATTTCTTCTTTTTCCACACTATTTTCTACCCTACAGAATGGTTACTTTTCAAATTAAATCCGCCTTAAATTTTCGTCTGCAAAACCTTAGAATTTTGACAGGTCCAAAATTTTGTAAAACAGGAAAGGGTTAAATAAGTTTCTTTAATGCTTTTTGGTTGATTATCGAGAAATAACGGTATACTTTCATTTGTTAAACTTATCACCTAACCAGTGAAATGATCAAACATTAGACTATGCTTTCTTTCATTTTACCCTATCTTAAAATTTCTAAGTGTAGCCACTTTACTTGCTATATTGTTGAGTCTATTCCCATAAGTAGGAAAAAGTATGTTTACATTTCAAGATTTTTATCTCCACTGGCCGAAAGGCCAGCAGGCTATTGTTATGGCGAGGTGTCCGTTGTCCGTGCGTCCGTGCGTGCGTCCGTAAACTTTTACTTTAAAATTCTTAATGTACTGGATGGATTCCAATCAAATTTCACAGGAATGTTCCTTGGGTGACCCTCTATCAGATTCCTTCAAATATTTTTAATCGGTTGAAAATCATGGCTGTAGTGGGCGTGGCTAATTTCCATATATGGTAATAGGTGGCTTTTCTCAGAAACTAATGAATGGATATTTACCAAACTTCACATGAATTACCCTTGAGGGGCCCTCTATCAGCCTACAAAAAATCATTGTGATCAGATGAAAAATATGTATTTTATGGGCGGAGGTCATTTCTCTATATGTTATATAGTGAAAACTTTGAAAATCATTTTCTCAGAATCTAATCGATAGATATCAACCAAATTTTACATGAATGATACTTGAGTGACCCTTTATCAGTATAGCAAAAAATATTGTGATCGGATGAAAAATGTGTATTTTATGGGCGGAGGTCATTTCTCTATATGTTATATAGTGAAAACTCTGAAAATCATTTTCTCAGAACCTAATAGATAGATATCAACCAAATTCTACATGAATGATACTTGAGTGACCCTTTATCAGTATAGCAAAAATTATTGTGATCAGATTGAAAAATATATAGTATAAAGTATATAGTATAAATATATATAGTTATATAGTATAAACTTGGAAAATCATTGTCTCAGGTCCTTATTGATAGATATCAAACAAATTTTACTAGAATGAATCTTTAGTGATCCTTTATCAGTCTATTGAAAAATATTGTGATCAGATCAAAAATATGTCTTTTATGGGCAGAGGTCATTTCTTCATATATAGGGTAAAACAAACTATCCTGAAACGTTAAACAGATGGATTAGATATCATGGAAATTTTATTTCTGTGAAGTTGTACCAGTCTGCAAAAAAATATTTGATTAGATGAACAGCATATTTTTTTATTGGTAGAGGGTATTATAACATATAAAGTGAATATTTGATCAACCTTTTGGTATCTTCTCAATGATGAATTTTTCTAGACTTGTTAAATTTAATAGGTGTAATGATTATAGATTAGAAGGAACAAAACCTTTGTTGAAATTCAAATGTATAGAAACATTAGTTGAAATAAGTAGCCTGAGAATACCCACTCAGAATTGGTGAGTTTAGTTGAACGAAGGGTGAATCTGTAAAATGATGTTCTGACCTCCTGACATTCAGAGTGGGGTAGAATGAGTTGAGTTTACTGCACTCTAAGGCATTGGGCAGAATAAAATAAATATATTGGATTGAATATTTTACTTCTTACTATCATTAGTTAGAATTTTGTTTTGATGACAAACAATTGTGAAGTAACATCTTTTAGTAGTGTTTAATTAAAAGTGGAAAGATCTACAATCAAAATTTTGCAGACCAACACCAGTATATTGTGCAGTAACATTCTGTTAGTTTTGAAATTCTTATATTTGGATTTTAACAAAATATCACTAGAATGATCCTTGGGTGACCCAATATCAGACTGCACAAAATTATTGTGATTAAACGAAAAATATTTGAGTAACAGGTAGAGGTCAATTTTGTTATTCACTGATCATGAGTTTTTTATGCAGAAATATTGACCCTTATTTACTTGAAATAAACATTCACTCATTCATTCACTTCAATTCTCATTTAAACAGCTTTATCATCCTCTCATAGTCATTATTTGGATATTCAGGCCTGTGGAGCGAATCAGGCGCTCAAGCGCCTCTAGTTAATTTTCTGGAGGAAAAAGTCGATAAACAAAACCATTATAAGATGCAATCCCAGAGACCTAAAGTATCTTATATGTTGAAGTAAGAGATTGACGTACGAGGGTTGTCCCAGAAATTCGTGAACTTTTTTAATTATTTAAAAACCAAGCGTCCGATTGAAGTAAAACTCTTGGGTTGGCAACACACATTAATTTTCAACAAATTGATAAAGGTTTTACGGTCTTAATCTGTTCATGCTCAGAAATACAGCTAATAAAGACAGGCTCGGTAGGGTCGGTCGGCGCACTCCGAATTTGTTACTTACAAAATTTATATGGTAGATGTTTGAACGTCATTTATTTCAATCTTCACGAAGAGTTTGATATAAAACTAACATTGTTGAAAGCAGTGAACTTCGGAGATCACACATGTGTATTTTCATACAAATAACATTACGCAGTGCTCAGTTATGAAGTTTTATTATATCCTATTGCAATTTAAGAGGCGTGAAAACGGCGACGTCAACGGAACGCTCGGCGCACAGGATAGTTCATAATAAGGTGTGGATCGCGAAATAAGACCTATACAGACCATAATACAATGAGGAATGACTATAACCTTTTGTAGTATATACTCATTCATCGCAGATAAAAGAGATATTAAATTGAAATTGACATAAGGACAGTAGGGGAAAAAAGGTCGAGTTAAGAAGAACCAATGCAAGAACCGTCGATAAGCGAAAAAATGACGTTTTCGACCGACGTCAATCAGAACGTCTGATGGAATAAACAGAAACAAAGAATAGGTAAATCAGCAGTATATAGTTTGATATGACTTGATCATGAGTCGCACCAGTAAATGATAGGTGTCGAGGCTTTTAAGAAATATGCATGTATTTTCGGCATCAACAGAGATTTGGAAAACGGTACCCATGAAATCCCAGATTTCTTTGGTCTATCTAGAAGAAACAAGGTAGTGGTAGTGTAATACTACGATATTCAAAACAAATCCAATTAATTGTTTCTTGCGAGTATAATACGGTAAAAATTTCTTTTATAAAATGTCTGAAAATATAACGATGGGTTATGAAAAGAAAACACAATTACTTTACTCAGCCTTTCTTGGGTTAAAAAGATATATTGCATATCCACGAAAAACTTTGAGAAAGTGGTTTTTTATTTGAATCAAATACTCTATTTAATGCACAGCAAAAGTCTATATAAACATTGCTTTGAGATATGGTTTTTGCAAAAGGTTCTTCGTAAGAAGTCCAAAGGACCTGTAAGGGCGCTACTTTGAGAAGAAGTGAATCAGTTTTGAAACGACGTTTCGTGTTTTATAAAATGACGTTGATAGCGTGCGCCTACACCCATTTACTAGTGTTACGTTTTGATAAATATCTCCGCGGGTATTGGAAATAGCCCTCGGAAATTTCACCAAAATAAAGAAAACTTATCAATCCACATTATTTGTAAGTTTCAGATTCATCGGACGTTTGATATAAAAGTTATCGTAAAAGTTCACGAATTCCTGGGACAACCCTCGTATGTGATACCATTTTTGCAATAAAAGTAACCCAAACAGTAGGCAAAAAAAGAAGAAAATAGTTGAGCAGCCATTTTGAAACAAGCAGCCAAAATTGTTATTTTGAACTGGTGGATATCATTGTATAGTTGTCAATATAAACAATTTTGTCTTGACCTCAGACTTAAGTAATAGGTAAGAAGCTAATACCATTGTAAGAAAAGTTTCAATAACTCAATAAAGAAACAACAGGTGGAAAAGTGGAAATCAAGACAGGCAGCTAAAATGTACAATTTCAATGTTATTAATTCTTTATTTTCAGAGTTTAGTGAAGAACTATGACCAAGACATGGATACCCTCACTAAACAACAGAAACAACAGGTGGAGAAGGCAGAAACCAGTCAAGCAGCCAACCTTAAACAAGCAGCCAAAGTTTACAATTTTAATATGATTGAATTTTTTTTTTTTCAGAGTTTGGTGAAGAACTATGACTGAGACATGGATACCCTCACTAAACAACAGAAACAACAGGTGGAGAAGGCAGAAACCAGTCAAGAAGCCGACCTTGAGCAAGCAGCCAAAATTTACAATTTTAGTATAATGAATTTTTTTTTCAGAGTTTGGTGAAGAACTATGACCAAGACATGGATACCCTCACTAAACAACAGAAACAACAGGTGGAGAAGGCAGAAACCAGTCAAGCAGCCGACCTTAAACAAGCAGCCAAAAAGATTAAAAGTGAACAGGTATTCTGTATGAGTTATTTAAATGATTACTTGGACAAAACTAACCTTAAATAAAAGTGGGAAAAGCAAAGAGATACCAATTTTATAGGCATTTGGCTTTGCATGAAATATTCCTGCTTGACTGTAGAGCTTTGGCAGACACTATAGACTAAGACTAGCCTGCACAGACATGCAGTCTTATCTTAGCCTTTTCTGTCAGATTTCTTTTTAATTAATGTAAGAAAAAATTGAGCTGGTGGCTGGTAAAAATGTCCCAAAAATTTTGCAACAGGTTTGAATTCAAGTTTGAGCCTGTGTGTGACATTTCCAGCAATTTCAAATGTCCACACAGTCTGACCATAGTCTTCACTTTGCGATTTGTAGATAGATAAGTATGTGTAGACAGGTAATCCTTTACTTACACTAAGTAACTGTCAGGGCTCTGCCAAATATTTGCACCTCACCCAGATGTCAAATTGTTGGAAATGTCAAGCACAGGCTTATTTAAATTCAGCAAGACAAGTATTAAATTCCATTGTTCCTGGTTCTACTAAAATTGAAATAACAGATAAGTGCAGTGCAAGCAGTTTCCAAATATAGCCTTTAAAAGGCCAATAAAAATGTTCCAAGAACCCAGTCATGAGGCTAATTCTGACTGTTTCACCCTAATTCTCTATGCATATTGAACTCATTCTGCCCAGATACTAAACTGGAGGATTTCCTATTCAGGAATTCATTGCATGGAATGCAGGAATTTCATCCCTTATATCTATAGCATTGTAATTTCTAATAATATAAATAGAGATAATGTGAAAGTTTAGGAAGTAGTTTCTGAATGTTTACTCCTGCATCAATAGCTCAAGGTTGTATTATTTAAATGGTGTATGTCTGTCTGCTGTACTGTCTGTCTCTGTCTGAAACACTTTACCTACAAAAAAGACATTTTTCAATAACTTCAAGACTATTTAAGTTATATTGCTCATATTTGGCATAAAGGTGAGCTATTGTGATAACTGGCTGTCCATTGTCTGTCGGTTAATCAACAATTTCTTTAAACGCCTTCTCCTCCTAAACCACAGAGCCAATCAAGCTGAAACTTTGCAGGGGTGTTCCTTGGGTGAAGCTCTTCAAAAGTTGTAAAAAGAATTTAATTCTATCAAAAAATCAAAAACTCTTGTTGTTATGGTAAAAAAAGCTGAAAGTTGCCAAACATCTCTGAAAAAAATCTTCTCCTCTTAAACGACTGGGCCAATCAAGCTGAAACTTGATAGGGATGTTCCTGGGGTAAAGCTCTACCAAAGTTGTTAAAACAATTTGATTTCATCAAAACTCTGGATTCCATGGTAACGGAAAGATGAAAAATCTTAGAAAAGAATGCCTTTTTCCTAAAGTATTGGGCAAATCAATCTGAAACTTGGCAGGGATGTTTCAAGGGTGTAGGTCTACTTAGTGAATTAAAAAAAAATCAATTCTATCAATTACCCTGGTAGCCATGGTAACAGAAAGGTTCAAGATTAAGGAAATTTAAATAAGAAAATCATATTCAGTAGAATGAAATTAAAGTCAAGTTCTTAAAAAATACTCTAAATGAACATCAAACAATTTCTGGTATTTATAACATGGCTGACAAGTTATGAGTTGAATTACTCAGGTGAGTGATTTAGAACCATCATGGTCCTTTTGTTAGTATTACTGTAGATCATTTCCACAAACCCACTGATGTAAAAAGCTTAAAGAAAATAATAGGAGTTGATGAATTTGCGTGTTACAACCTATTTTTACATTGCCCACAAGACAAATATATTTATAATTTCATCTCCAAAAATTGTATCAGATTGCAGAGAAGAAATTGAAATACTACTCCACATTTAAGATAAATGTTAGCGAAATGTTACCCAACTTTGCTAGTACACTTACATGCATTACAGGGCACCATTCTTAACCATCTGCACGTCTTTTGAATCACTTCTGAAATGTTGCAGATCTATTACGGGTCCACTGCCTTAAGCCCCTGTAACTGCATGTTTGATTGCATTTACTGTGAAATATCCCAGGGTTGGTGATAGACGAGTTGTATTGAGAAAAAGTGTTGGAACACTATTGATTGAATAAATAAAGCGTGAGATTAAAGCAATGCTGCATCAAAAAACAACAACACAATTTAATTACAAAGATTTATCACTTGAGGGAATTACTCTCTTAGTAAGGATTGGCTTTACTAATACTTTAGAGGGTTTTTGCCCTACATCATTAAATATTTAATTGATGCAGTTATGAATACCATATCTTTCCTAAGTTATTTATACCCCCACCTAAAAAGTAGAGGGGGATCCATTGGTTTCACCATGTCTGTCTGTCCGTCCATCCATCCATACCTCTGTCTAGTAGACCTTTTTTGTTTCCGAACTCTTAACTCAAGAATCAAGTGACCTAGAATCTTGCAAATTTATACATGACCCAGTTCCATGACCCAAGGAGGTGTCCCATTTTTTGGTCATGAAGGTCAAAGATCAAGGTCGCAATTGAACTTTGAATGAAAATGGTCTCCAGACTTGAAATCAGGAACAAAGCTCTGCATGGGGGGTATTAGTCCACTTTGAGACAGCTCCAATTATCAATAAATTGAGGGGTCAACAGAAAACTATTGTAAGTGCCTATATATATATAGGCACTTACAATATGTTTGTGCAGACCCCACAATATATTTGAAACATTATTGATAGTGCATGATCAATATAGCAGCTTAATCAATATATTGTATCAATATTATTGCCAATAGTAGTGATAAAGAAAATGTCTCCATGATAATAACCAAAAAAAGGAACCTTAACATCATTGCTCTGTTAAATTCTACTAAAGCTATCAACTAATTTGCTGATAGCAAAAAATCAGATAGCTGCAGATATTGCAAGAGAGAATTTTAATTTGGTGAAATTTTAAAGGTCTGTGGTTTTCTGGTTAGAAAAAACCTGGAAAATAAAGTGTAAGTAATTTCTTTATTTTCAGCAATGGCTTCCAAGCCTCATTTTCCAAAAAAGTTAATACTGTGTGATGTCTGAGAAGTTTGAAAGTTGTCTGATGAAGTTTTGTCTGTTGGAACCCATTAGAGCAATATAATTCATCTCTGTCCCCTTGCTATAAAATAATTGATTTATTATTTTTCAGGAAAAAGAAAATAAGATGTTTAAAGAGAAGCAGAAACAAGACTTGAAGTTGATGAAACAGGAGTTTGACATGTTACCAAAGACAGCCAAAAAAGAGGATGTGAGAAAACGAAAAGAACAGAAAGAAATACAATTACAAGAAGAGGTGAGTGGCTTATCCTTTGTATGCTTTTCACAACTAATTCTATTCCTTATATAAGCTTTAGCACTCAGTGAAAACTAAGATCAGCCTGCAGCCGCCACCAAAGCGCAGTTGGTTAGGCATAAGACTTCCAATCTGGGAGTCGTGGGTTCGATCCCTGGTGGTGGCAAATATCCTTTCCGACGTTTGTCTCTCACCAATTGGTTGATATAATCGTAAACCTATGTGAGATAGCAGTCAGAGGCTAGGAAAGGGTGTAATGGTAGTACAGGTGAAAGAAATACCAGGAATCCATTAAAAGGTGCTCTGGCTGCCGCAATATAACTGTGAGATTGTTGAAAGCGGTGTTAAACCCATTCAAACAAACAAACAAAGATCAGCCTGCACTGTTTGGCCTCACTGCCTGCTTACTATCAGTATGGCAAGACTATTGGAAATGTTCAATAATTGGCAGTTTGTGTGAAACAAAATTTAAATTGGCTGAATAGGGTTATTAATGTTGACGATGTTAAGCAGTGTTTGTTCCACATTTCTACTTATGAAGTATACCTTTTAATAAATGCTTCTCCGGATATACTTTAGATAAATCTGTAGATAAAAACAGTGAACCCCCCCCTCACACACACACACTACATTTTGTGTCACTGGCAAGTTATTAGGATATATAACAGCATGTTGATCGAGTGTAAAGGTTGCTCTGAGACTATCAGTGATATATAAATCAGGGGTGTGGAATTACGAATTTTCTCTACTTGCCCTGGACAAGTAAAAGGTGAATTTCTATTGTCCTCAATCAAAATGAACTTTTCCGTTAAAAATGAATAGAAAATACTGTTGTTAATGAAGAAATGCTGGAACCCAGCATTTTCTTCATTTACAATAGTATTAGCTTCCCTTTGATATATTCAGATAGATAGTTTATATTTGAGATCAATTGTCACCACATTTGATTAAACCTTGTATTTAATTGTCCACAGACAGGTTGCCTGAAAAATACTGGGGTGCTCAATTATTTGTCTAAGCTCTATAACTTTCTATTTGTAGGAGAGGCATTTTATGGAGACCCAACAAGAGAGAATGGACAAACACATGAAACAGTTAACAGAGACCCATAGACAGAAAATAGCCTTGTTAGAGAGTCAGTTCTTACAGCAAAAACAACAATTACTTCGAGGTAAAGAGAATAATATGTAAGCGTCTTAATATATAAATTTTATCTAGTCGAGGTTGGGAGAATTTATCATGACAGGGCTTATACATGTATTTTGAGGTGTCAGCACAAAACATTTTTTAAGTACATTAAGGGGTCAGCGCAACACTATTGTAAGTGCCTATAGATTTATAGGCACTTAAAATAGTGTTGCACCAACCCCTTGACATGTAAATGGTAGATATATAGGCATTTACAACAGTTTTGTGCTGAAATCATCTTATATGGGAGAAAATATAGTAGAAAAAAGGGAATCCTCGTTGCTCAAATTTCCTTTGTAAGGTCATTAAGATTTTACCTGTGTGTGTAACCATGTGGCATTGTAAAGTTGCAGCCAGATGAGTAGTTATAACTAAACCATGTACCTTTGAAAATTGCAGCCAGATGAGTAGTTATAACTTAACCATGCTTTTGAAAATTGCAGCCAGATGAGCAGTTATAACTAAACCATGTGCCTTTGAAAATAGCCAGATGAGCAGTTATAACTTAACCATGTGCCTTTGTAAAATTGCAGCCAGATGAGCAGTTATAACTAAACCTTGTACCTTTGTAAAATTACAGCCAGTTGAGCAGTTATAACTTATCCTTGTACCTTTGTAAAATTGCAGCCAGTTGAGCAATTAAAACTTATCCTTGTACCTTTGTAAAATTGCAGCCAGAGAAGCAGCCATATGGGAGTTAGAAAAACAACAATTACATGAAAAACACCAATTAGCAAAGAGTCAGCTCAAAGACATGTTCTTCTTAAAGCGACACCAAATGCTTACAAGACATCAAAAGGTAGGTGATTCTTTGCTGCTGTTGGGCATACTTTGAATTAATGTGTGAGATAATGTTGGCAAGTTCACATGTGCATAAGACCAAACAGTTTGCGGTTTTACAGTAACATGTTACTGTAAGATTTGATGGATGTCTAAAGAAACTCTTAGCCCTTATCTTTCTATAGAGTACAAACTGAAGTTTCTGGTTAGATTATGCAGATGCACTGGCTGGCCCAAGGGCAAATGTGTAAATTGTTTGAGATTTCATGAACACACTCTAATGATACCATTTTCTATTAGCAAGACATAGATGATGAAGTAAATTTTCAATTACTATTCTCAATGGTATTATATCTTCAGTAAAAAGATATGCTTTGATTGATTAAATTATTTTGGTAGGAAAATACACCAAGCACAAATTATTATATACAGATGATCCAAAAAGGTAAAAATATTTCTAAAGTTGATTTAATTTTAAACAAATGTATCCTGTCTTCAACATTTCGTAATATAGTAGAAGCATTTATCAGTCAAGACAACAACACAGAGAATTGTGAAATTAAGGGCTGGGCCTAAGACTTTAGTAAGTTATAGTTCTGCACTTACCTCTCAAAATTCAGTGAAACATTGAGTTGGTACCTACCTTAAAAAAGATTGCTGATGAGACAGCAAGATGCATAGGCTTATCTAAGTCCTTACTTGGTTAAAGTTTTCAATATTAGAGATGTAACTTCAGGCTTAACAAAATTTTGTATAAATCAGGAAATCGAACAAATGAAGAGAAGTAACATCGCCAAAGAGGAAGAGATGCAGCACCGTCATGTTCTAGAGAAGAAACGTCTTCCCAAAATACTCAAACAGGAATCCAAGACTCGCTCGCTCATGTTTAAACAAAGTTTGCGACTCAGTGTAGCGGGGAATCCAGATGATGAACGAGCAAAGATGAAACAAGTTAGAAAGTTTTTCTATGTTTTATATAAATATTGTTTCATTATCCAAATTCACCATTTCATAAAATTGGAGCTGAATCTTTTCTAATCCTACAAAAGATATGAATGATCAATGAAATTATATGAACAGCACAAAGAAAATTCTGAGAAAAATGTTTATCAAAATCTCTGATTTTGAAAGATGTTTCACAAGTCAAGTCAATAGGGAACCCTTGGCCATTCTAGGGAATAAGCCTGGGGAACAATAGGGGCGCAGCCATAACATTGGTCCTTTTGCATGTGTTGACTTGACGTTTCAGGCATCAAGAGGACATTGAGTAAAACAAAATCTAGATTAAAACTTGTGTTATTATAATTTGATAACAAAACAGGTTGTTCTGTGTTTTGTTATCAGATTGTAATATGCCAAAATATCTACATAGATGTTAAAAATGCATTAAAAAATCACTTTTCCTTAAGTGTATTGACCGAAGTACAGCCAGAAGCCAAATTACCTAAAAAATTACCCAAAATTACTATACTTACACCCAAGGCACTTCCAAGCTTACTCAAAAGTCCGAGCAATGTTCCAAAATTTTATCATGTATCAAAATACAGAAGAAAATAAAGAGGTATTGCCAGCCCTCACTCTGACCAAGGTCAACACTTTTCTGTCTTCACTGTTTGGTAATTTTTTGCATGATAGGTTTGAAACAGTTTGAAATCATATTTTCAGTTTGAAGAGAATGAGAAGAAGAGAATGAAAGCTGAACAACTACGCCAGGAGACAAAACACAAGAAACAATGGGAAGAGCTTGTATATAGAAATGAAATGAGTCTAAGAGAGTTAGAACAATTACAGGTGAGTTGATACACTGAACAAACACGTCAGTGGAAAAAACACAAGAAACAGTGGGAGGAGCTTATATATAGAAATGAGATGAGTCTTAGAGAGTTAGAACAATTACAGGTGAGTTTTTACTCTGAACAATTACGTTGGGAGACAAAACACAAGAAAAAGTGTGAGGAGCTTGTATATAGAATTGAAATGAGTCTTACAGAGTTAGAATAATTACATGTGAGTTGATTTGCTAATCAAGTTTAGCATTGTTCCCTCCGACCAGTCAAAATTTTTGTTCTGTCATTGAATTTTATAACAAGGATTTAGATTTGGAGAGACACACGAAATTGCCTTCAATAGTTCAATTGCAATTTCCTAACAAGGACTTTATTTGGGAGAGAAACATTTCACTTCCAATTAAAGTACTTGTTGGAAATTTGAACCAGATAATTGCAAAGGATAGTTTTCTAATATAGATGCATTGTAACTTTCTTAAAAGAGAAGACTTGTGTAAATATGTCTTGATCTGTCATAGCTCTCTTTAATATGTAGCAAATTGCTGAAAAATGTTCCATAATTCGTCTAATATTAGCCCCTTCCCTAATAGTAGCACCCCTACCTTTTTTACTAAGAAAATCCACTTCAAATGCTTAAATTTTAGGAACTTTTTGAGACTTGTTCTCTAATTTGAGATGAAATTCCTCTAAACAATCATCTGTTATTAAAATTAAATGGAAAAGGGCCCCAAAGGCACCAATTTTAATGAACTCGTCAATCAGAAAATGCATACTGAATAAAAGCTCCCTGACCATGTTATGCATAGCTCCTGGGATTATTCTCATTAAAGCTGGCAAATTCTTTCTGTATGTATTTAAACAAATTAAGTAAATGAAAAAACATTGTTTGTTTTTTGTAGGCTGAGAAAAGAAAAATGTTAATGGAGCATGAGACACAGAAGATTAAAGAACTTGATGAACAATATTCCAATGAACTCAGGGAATGGAAGGCCATGTTGGTACCCAGAAAACAGGTAGGATAGAACTTTTGGCAAGATTATTCTTTTTGTTTGAGTTGTCACCTCAAGAACTGTTTTCGTAAAGAAGAAAACCAAATGGTAATGTGTAATTGCTTTGAGAATAGGGGATTACTGTCATAGGACAATGGACTGCAAATCCTAGGGTCAGATGATCAAACCCTATTGCAGGTGTCCAGATAAGGGGGGGGGGTAAAGCCAGTCTAGAATCTTTATTTCCAAATGAAACCCTATGTTGTGTGTACTCATTTGAATCGTCTTGATGTGTCAAATGAGGACCCACAACATAGGGTTTAAGTAAATAATGAAATATTTAAATTTGAAACCAAAATACCCCATCTGTCTGTAGCTCTGCTATTGTGGTCAAAATTATTTCTAACATTTGACTTAATTAGACTTTCACCAACAGATCTTTCTGAACAATCAGGGTGTTGAGATTCAACAGTGTAAAATGGTGGTAGCTCCTTCTCTGTACAGTTCAGGGATACTTGAGACATTGTAGAAAAAGAAAAAACTTATTGTAATCAGCAAATCTCCTGTTTTCACAATATTTTCTACCTTTTGATTGTTTACTTTCAAATCCTACTTATCATTGTTACCTGCTACTTTAAAGCTGCTCTTTCACAGATCAGGAAAATGTGATTTTTGAAAATTTTCGTAAATTCAATTGGAAGTAACTACCTCATTATGTTGGAGCCTTTAAAATATTAAGGTTCAATCTGGAAAAGCATGGAAAGAAAGAATTATATTCCTGAATTTAGCGAAAATCATTCTGAAAAAATAAAGCATCTACTAACGCCTTAAAAATTATTCTTCAATTTCGAGCCAACTGCTTACTCATCTGAATTCCACATGTTTGTCTTATTCAATCAAATATAAAGGTAAAAGTATTTGATGGATGGAAACTTCATATCATTACGAGCAAAAGTGAAAGATTATTCACGGAAAATAATAATTTTGTAATTCATAGACTGGAAATAAATAGACTCGACCACTTTCTGATCTTGCAAATTCGAATAAATAAGTTACAAAATTATTGAAATATGTTGTTTTTAGTGCCAATGCCCTTCGGCCATTTTTAATCAACTAAAAATACACACATTTCCAAATCTAAGAACAAGTTTTCTATGAGAAACTGTGAAAGAACAGCTTTAAGAAAAAAAATGTTAAAAACAGTCACGTTTCCAGAAGTCTGAAAAAAGTAATATTGTTTAGAAACCTGCTTTTGTGTTACAGAGATTGGAGGATGAGTTTACAAAGCAACGAGATGAACAAGAGAAATTTTACGGGGCTGTCGTCATGACGGGTGAATCAACATATATACCACGTGCCAGTGTCGGCAGTAATCGGCATAAATCCAGTGATTCATTAGGTTCTAGACACAGCACCGTGATATAAAACTGAACACATGTAATGTGAGACATTACACGGATATTGCGCGCGGAACAGTCCCAGTTGTATTGTTATCATGGCAATTCAGACAACAGCTCTAGAAGATTTTGATCGATAATGCTTGTTACCTTGATACCATGTTTCCACATGTTTGAATTGTTTGATGATTTTAACTTGTCATTTCTTTGACATGGTAATTTAATCTTGCTGTTTTGTTGTCATGGTAATTTAAACTTGCTGTTTTGCTGTCATGGTAATTTAAACTTGCTGTTTTGTTGTCATGGTAATTTAAACTTACTGTTTCGTTGTCATGGTAATTCAAACTTGCTGTTTTGTTGTCATGGTAATTTAAACTTGCTGTTTTATTGTCATGGTAATTCAAACTTGCTGTTTTGTTGTCATGGTAATTTAAACTTGCTGATTTGTTGTCATGGTAATTTAAACTTGCTGTTTTGTTGTCATGGTGATAGTCAGATGGATGTGTTCATACTCTGTGATACAAGCTAGAAAAGCAGTTGTATATAGAAATGCCTAGAGATGCATTACATTTAAATGGGCTTTAGCAAATTTATTGTAAGTAAAATGTTATGCATTACAATATAAGGTTCCAGCACAAGACTGTACTAAGTGTATATACAATTTATATACACTCAGTACAGTCTTGTGCTAATTCCTTAATTAGCTTTGCTCTATCTGTAAATTTGCTTCACATTAAGCAGTAATTAATGTACATTTGCCATGGGAAAAATAAGTTCATGATCATTATTCGTCAAATCAATAGAATTAAGTAAAACTTGTATTGTATTGACCCCTAATGAGGGGCATTAATTTGCCTTTTAAGAAATGGGCATCTTTACACAGCATTGGGTGTGGTATGATATTTAGGTCAATCTGACTAGTGAATTGGTATCCCCAAGATGTATCTAGAATATCCTATGAATTAGGATACCCTTGCGTAAACTCCAGTCTGTCAATATCTACACTGCATGCAGTAGAGTCAAGGATAGACCCAGCAGTGCCTAGGCAAAGCGGGATATGATTTGCAAACAGTTAATAGTTTTGTCATCCTGAACACAGGGCTGTATTATTTAAAGATTGTAGACTGTGACTATTTATGTTCAAAACGTTTTTGTTTGTTCATTTTCTAGTGCCAACGATATTCATCATGTAGGATTTGAATTTTGTAGAGTGCCAATTTTAGATTAGGTGTCATTAGATATAGTTCAAAAAGCAGTAATGTTGGTAACCATACAAGATGATTTTGATCTGAAGATAGGCATCTACCTTCTTATGTATTTAAGAACACCATTGGTTGAACATAGATAGGTAGTTATTTTCAACCAATCAGGGTTGTTGTTTCAATTGTACCGATTAAAACAACAATTCTGATTGGCCAAAATTTACTTCTGGTTTTAATGTAAGCAATGGTTGTCTTTTATACAACTGGGCCCAATTTGGATTGAAAAGATGCTGAAAGCATGTTCAAATCATGCCTGTAACAAATTAGCAAAAAAAGCATGATCAAGTTTTTCGTGTTGAGGCATCAGAAAATGTATCATATATTGGTCTTAGCTGCTATGTCTATTGAAAAAGGCAGTTGGAATAATCAAAGGCTTATTACCCCTAGATTTATGGTTTCTGTTAATCAACTTTTTAGGTCTCAACATTTGTCGTGCATATACAAGTTCTGCACTTGTATAATTCTTTTTGGTCAATATTCAGTTGGAGTGATGGGGAATATTTTTCAATTCACACAGGCATGAAAATAAAAATATCATCAAACTGTTTGAATAAGCAAACTTAATTAGAGCCTTTTTGTGAGATTTCTAACAATTTCAAATATGGGCAAAGCAAAGACTCTGACCAGCCTGTGCATCTGCAGTCTGACCAGAATCTTCTCTTTACGATACGTAGATGGATAAGGTCTCAAAGTAATTATAGACCATCAGATAACCTTATATTTACAGAACAGTCTGAGTATGTAACTGTCTACACTACTCAATGTTTGCGCTTTATAAGCATTTCACAATGTTGGAAATGTCACGCACAGGCTCATTTATGCTAAGAATTGTTTGGTTTTAGTTTTGTATATCAAAGTTAAGTTATTAAATTTTTCAATATACAAAACTAATTTTCAATTATTTTGATACCAATTTTATAAATATTTGGGCTTGAAAGCAAAAACTAATTCACTAATATTTGTGTAGGCTTGTCGTTCTTAAATTTGCTGCAATCAAAGGAATATTCCTGGTTCAGCGGGACAAGTCATTTGATTTATTTAATCTGTCCAGACAGACTTTAACCTTTACATACTTTTTTTTTCCAAAATGAAAAGAATGTGTACCGTATATCCATCTTATTATTCCAAACTATTAATCAGTGTTTAGTCAGTGATTTATGTTTTGTTTCTTTCATTCCTTTAATGCTTGCATTTGTTCCTTTTTCCCCAGTGCATAGAATGAACATTCCACTCTATAGATATGTACAATAGAATACCCATAGAAAGTGCTTGATTGAATAAAGGAGTTACTACAAAACTACCATAAATATCTTTATATTAATAGGCCCTCACCATAGCATTGAGCTAATCTATAAAAATTACTTGCCTAGTTAAAATATTTTTACTGAATGAGAGTTTGTCATCCTTATTTTGTAAAAGGAAAAAAAAAGATGAGTGATAAGAAAGCACCTGATAGGAATACTTTGAGAGGTCATTGCAAAACTATTGTAAGTGCCGATATATGTATAGGTACTTACAATAGTTTTGCACATATCCCTCAACTTGTGTACTGATAGGAATCTTTTTGGTCAATACAAAGGTCAAATTTATGAAAATTGGCCATGACTTTCCATTAATACTGATGAGTTAATTGTTCTGAAATTCCTACCTTTTTTGAAAAAGTTCATTCCTTAACAGTCTATTTGATTTTTATAGGAATGGACACTGGTATACACAAAAAAGTGCTTATTTTTTTCATTCACAAATAAATTTGTTATATAATATTTATACCTTAGAACATTGTTTACCTTAATATGTTATCAAGTAGTAAATACTTTCAAATAAAACTAAAGTAAGGGATTTCTCAGATTCTTTTTTATACCAAATGGTTTGAAACATAATTAGTATTTCCATTCCACATTTGTACCAGGGCTTTCTCTGAAGATTTATTGTCTGAAGAAATATTGTTTTGCATAGAATGAATGAATGTATGATTAAAAAGTAAGAGTTCACTATGTTCTTTGAAATGGAATCTGTCATTTAACTGCAACTTGAATATCATCTGTTAGGTATTATGCCTTGACTTCAAAATGATAATACAATACAATACAAAATCCTTTATTCACTCTTGGTACATTACTGTACAACATGAGAAAAGTATGCCTACATAAGCTTTAACATTATTCAATTTTAATAATACATTTTTAAGGACACATGATTAGTCAAACCTTTATAAAGAACATTTCATTGAATTTGAAAGTAGGGTCATTAGGCTGTCAGTAGTTGTAGAAGACAGACTTCTTTTTCGGGAAATCTAGAGTCGAATGTTTTAAATCAGTTAGGGACTCGGGGCAATGCACTGATAGGTACTTTGTCCCAGAATCCCTCCTGTGTGATTCCACCATGGAACATTCTAAACCATGCAAAGTAATTGATTTCACATGCAAAATTGACAATATGATCCCTGTATGTATGCTTAACATTTTAGAAATTTTACCCTACTTTGCATGTGTATTCACATACAAAGAAGGGTAAATTTCCTAAAAGTTTGCTACCATTTTTAGATCCACCTATGCAGAAATTGTTTGACCCTAATTGTGTCCTAGGATCCATAATTGGGAGAGATCCCATAATATTAAAGCAAGGTATAGGACCCTTCCATATTTTCGAAGTGCAAAATGTTCTTTCAATAAGAATCAAATTTTACAATAAAAGGTTCAAACTCATCATGATCTTTTTATTAATTGATTAATTGAACGAAGGGATCCCTGTTTACCTAGAGGGATCCCCATTGTAACTTGACCGACGCAAAGCTGATTATTAGCCCCTTACAAGTGCTTGTCAGTGATGAAAAGCCATTTTCCATCAAGGGCAAAATTTCTGTCAAAAGTCTATGAATCATAACCAAAATATTACTTGCAAATGATAATGATCAAATCAAAGTTTGAGGAAATCTGCCCCATTATTTGCTGAGACATTGAGAAAAAAAGCTACTGATTGACGGACAGACCGGCTGACAGATAGACTGACCGACCAACAAGTTACCCGCTTCACACATAGTTTTGGGTGGTATAACAAGTAGGGAAAGCTGCAGGTTCTCGGTGAAGTTCCTTGATTCTTGACCTCAGGCATATCGAGGGGTCAGTGCAATACTTTTGTAAGAGCCTATACATTTATAGGCACTTACAATAGTGTTGCTCTGACCCTTCAATATGAACTTCCAACAAATAGCTTTTAGACTCTTATTCTGTTTCAAGGAACATTGAAAAATCTTAACTTTACTATTGTTATGAATATATGTCTTGCATATGTTAAACTTATTATTTGAAGATCATTGTATATAGTTGTATATTGTTTTGTATCATGTTGATTAACTTGTAAATTGGGTATGTAAATTATATAATGAAGAGATTTTTATGCATATTTTTCTCCCATTATTTACAATGCACCTTTATGTTCAAAGAATAACACAAATGTAACTATGTGCTAAATATTTAGAAGAAAAATCTTCAAAAACTTAAACACATGCCAAAATATCTTTTATCAGTTACCTAAGCTTTGTTAGGGTTAAACTACCTTTCTCTGGTTAGTCTATAATTTGTGACTATGAAAGTTAAGCAAAATGTTTATTTCATGTATCCTTGCACTTGATCTTATTCAAAGTACTTTCTGTGCTCAAAGTTAGCAAATTTTTAATTTGGCAGACAGTGTAAACTAAGACCAGCCTACATAGAAATGTTCTTAGCAGAGGTATAGATGAGAGGGTGTATGGCCAGTTTAAAATTGTTATTTCTCATCGAAACCCTATATTGTGGGTACTCATCTGAATCGTCTTATCAAGACGATTCAGATGAGTACCCACAATGTAGGATTTTTGCAAGTATTGTTGGAATGATTTGATTTGAAATCCAAAATCCCCCCCTCTACCTGTAGCTCTGGAAAGCCATCTTATTTATTTGTGATTTTTGTGGGTGAAACTAGAACAAGGTTGGTTGAAATACGCCAAAAATTGGTAGTTTGTTTGAACAAATCTTAAAATCAGCAGGATAGGGTGTAAGAAAAGGCGATGTTGGTCAGTTGGGATGACGACCGTGTATCTGTTTCCTAAACTAAGGGTCAGTTCTAAACTATTTTAAGTGCCAATAAGTTTGCACTTTCAGTAGTTTTTCATTTACCTTTTGATATATGATCTAGAAGCCTATCTAGTATAAGAAGAACGGGAATATACTAAAGGTATTCCAAGCAAACTAAAGCAACTTAATGGTCTCAAGATAAGAAAACTACTCTCATGCTCAACTGAGAATTTACTGAAAATTTTACTTGAAATTAAAGCTGTATTTACGCTGAAATACTTTGATAATAAAATGACCTAAAAGCATATGGGCACTTCCAGTCTTTTTGCAGACCCTTCAACTTGAATTTTAAACAGCTGTTTCACACTAAATCCTGTCTAGTAACCTGCAATCATTTTTCATCAACTTGACAAATTGTACTGCACATTATTTCTGCTTAAAAACTCAGTGAAACAAGAATCACTAGCATTAATTTAACATTGTATTTGTTGTTTTAAATTGTATGTGATTGAATCATTCAGACACAAATTTCTTTTTTTATGCAAGCAAATGATTCTTCTTGCCCATTTGCTGTGCACATTGTTAAAAGCAAATGAAATAAACTTATATACTATTACACTGAAGTTTGTTGTCTTTTACCTTAACTTATTTCTGTCTGAATTGGTCTGATTTCAGAATTCTCGTGACTGTTGCTGTACTTCTGTATTGTCAAACATAACCTTTAAAGATGTCAAACATAACCTTTTAAGACCTTGCTATGACCTTTTTGAAGGGTCAGTGCAATACTATTGTAAGTGCCTATATATTTATATATTCAATAGTGTTGCACTGACCCCTCGATTTAATAAGGTCAATAATTCTGCAAAGAATACCTACAGATTCTGAAAGATGGCAAATAAACCAACCAATCGCGTTGTCAGGCCAATTTCAAAATTGTGCATTAGAATGCCCCTGCCTAATAGCTGCTCTTTTACAGTTCTTCACAGAAAAAATACAAAACCAGTTCTTAGATTAAGAAATTTTTGCATTTTATGATGATTAAGAATCACACATTGGTATCGCACTAACAAAAATTAATTTCAAAAGATATTGTAGCTTGAATGTTCGAAGCGGCAAGGTCAGTGACGGAACCAGTCTTTTTATATCCAGTCTAAAAATTAGGAAATTGTTAGTTTTCATGTATAAGGTTTCATTTTAGCATGTATTGTTATGAAGTTTCCCAATTGACAAATACTGTCCTTGACCTTTGATAGAATGGGACACACATCCGGAAAGGCATGCGTAAATGGTTGGCTCAAAATGTAAGAATAATCTCCAAGGCTTTCAAAGTCACTTTATTTTTCAGAATGGAATTACGCTAAATTCAGGAATATGCGTCTTTTTACCTTGCCTTGCCATAATTATTGAAGAGTTTTCTACACATGTAATTTATCTTTTTGCCCCATACAAAGTGCGCTGAGAGGTGCAGAGTAACAACAGTAACACAAATTACCTCAATATAACCCTTTCATGTTTAATCACTGCTTTTTATGTGCCTGTGACTTTATGTTTGAGGAAACATTGTGAAAAAAGAAGAAATTGATTCATTTTTTAGCTCGGCTGTTTTCGGAGAAAACCAGAGGTATTGCTATAGCAATGGTGTCGTCATTGTCATCACTGTGCAAAAAATTTGATATTTTGTGATAAATTTTGAATGGTAAGTGGTTGGGCTTTTATATTTCACATGATGATTGTTTGGGACAAGGCCTTTCTGTTGGTACCAAGTTCAAGGTTATCAGTCAAGGTCTATTTACAAGGTCAAACTTGTGAAAAAATGCAAAAATATTGACACTTTTGTGATATCTGGTTCTACTGAAGGCATTCACTTGAAACTTAGCAAACATATTCACCATCAAAAGAGCTACCTTTCCTGTCAAGGGGGATAACTTTAGAAGCATTTTCTGTGAATAATGCCCCTTTTTCTTAGTTTTTTTCACCATCCATTAGTTTTTTTAGCTCCACTGGCTAAAAGCCACTGGGGCTATTGTCATGGCGTTGTGTCTGTCGTGGGTCCGTCCTTGCGTCCGTTCGTAAACTTTTCTTTAAAAATCTTCTCCTCAGAAACTACTGGATGAATTTCAACCAAACTTCACAGGAATGATCCTTGGGTGACCCTCTTTCAAAGTTGTTCAAGAAATTTTGATCCAATGAAAAACATGGATTTTATTGGCGTGGCTAATTTCCAAATATGGTAAAAAGTGAGTTTTCTCAGATTCTAATCGATGAATACCAATGAAATTTTACATGAATGATCCTTGTGTGACCTTTTATCAGTCTACAAAAGATAATTAAAATCGGATGAAAAATATGCATTTAATGGGCGGAGGTCATTTCTCTATATGTTATATAGTGGAAACTTTCAAAATCATTTTCTCAGAATGTAAGTGATGGATATCAACCAAATTTCACTGGAATGATCCTTGAGTGACCCTTTATCAGTCTACCAAAAATTATTGTGATCGGATGAAAAATATGTATTTTATGAGCAGAGGTCATTTCTCTATATGTTATACAGTGGAAACTTTGAAAATCATTTTCTCAGAATCTAAACGATGGATACCAATGAAATTGTATATGAATGATCCTTGAGTGACCCTCTTACAGTCTACCAAAAATTATTGTGATCAGATGAAAATATGCACTTTATGGGTAGATGTCATTCTCTATATGTTGTATAGTGGAAACTTTGAAAATCATTTCAACATCAGTAGAATCCAAAATATTTAAAAATCTAGTCAAAACTATAATTGCTTTTCAAGAATTTCAAGCCTGTGGAGTGACTCAAGCCATTCATGGCTTTCTAGTCTTACCATCGAGCACAAACAGCTGAGGGTAGGCATCCATAGCGGTGCTCTTGTTAGCTCACTTGAGCACAAAGTGCTCAAGGTGAGCTATTGTGATGGTGCAATGTCTGTCGTCCGTCGTCCACAATTTCTTTAAACATCTTCTCCTCCTAAAACAGTGGACCAATCTTGATGAAAACTTGGCAAGGATGTTCCTTGGGTCAAGCTCTACAAAAGTTGTTCAAATAAATGAAATCCACCCTTAACTTTCCCTTTATTCGTAACAAAAAGGGTTAAAATTTGAACATTTTCAAAAATCTTCTTCTCTGAAACCAGAAGTCAGACAGCTTTTGGTATGTAGCATGATCTAGTAGACCTCTACCAAGTTTTTTCATATCAAGACCCTTTGGTCATATTTGGGCTTTGCCCGGGCGCAACCCTTTAAAAAGAATCAAAGAGCGAAAATCTTTAAAAAAAAATTCTCCTCTGAAACCAGAAGGCAGACAGCTTTCATATTTGGTATGTAGCATCATCTAGTGGGCCTCTACCAAGTTTGTTCAAATCAAGACCCTGGGGTCACATTTGGGCTTTGCCCAGGGGCATCCCTTTTAGCTCTTCTGAGCACGAAGGGTAAAAAAAGGAAAATCTTCAAAAATCTTCTTCTCTGAAACCAGAAGGCAGACAGCTTTCATATTTGGTATGTAGCATCACCTAGTGGACCTCTACCAAGTTTGTTCATATCAAGACCCTGGGATCATATTTTGGCTTTGCCTGGGCGCAACCCTTTTTACATAGAATCAAAGAGCGAAAATCTTTAAAAATCTTCTTCTCTGAAACCAGATGGTAGACAGCTTTCATATTTGGTATGTAGCATTATCTAGTGGGCCCCTACCAAGTCACTTCATATCAAGACCCAGGGTCATATTTGGGATCCATGCCGGCGCATCCCTTTTAGCTCATCTGAGCATGATGGGTGCACATATTTTAACATAGAATCAAAGAGTGAAAAGGCATATCCTTGTTGCTCTTGGCTGAAAATATTCCATATTGATCCTATGTAGAAATGATCTCCTTTTTAAGATCTGCCTATTTAATTAATGTGATGTTCCAGGGATCAAAGAGACTCAGGTGAGCGATCTAGGACCATCATGGTCCTCTTGTTTTATATTAGGCCCAAAGGTGAACATTTATTGGTATCATCTCAATCTGTCCAAACGTCACTGCAGTCCGTCCAAATATTGTGAACACATCTCCTTAATTTATGGAATGATTTGGGTGAAAGTTTTGCAGAGTGTTTCTATTAATCTGACCTTGTGCATATCATCACATGTTTGGTAATATTCTATTGCATCACAAAAAAAGGCCACCATGTCAAATTTCTTGTGAATGCAACTCCTACATTTATGCTTGGATTTGGATGAAATTAACTCTTGTCATGCTGAATAAATTTTGGCTAAAAATTTTCATCAAAATCAAAGGGCAAAAAGCACTGAAAGGTCGACCATTTTTTCCAATTTGAGTCGCATAGAGCATTGGCTGTGCAATCTGACCTGGGTTTGTGCCAGAGACCAGGGGACCACCTGGACCTAAGGCGATAAGAATTTGGGGTCCATCTTTAAAGGTCAAGGGGGTGAAAGTGGTGATCAATCACGGCACAAAAGTAAGCAAATTGGTCACAACTAGTGCTGCTCATCGGCTGAGCCATCGGACCTGGCCTCATGAATGTGCCCAGGGGACCCGCTCACCTTGCCATGTTTAGAGGTTCCATTCTCTTGGTCAAGGGCAAGTGGTTCAAAAACGCCATTAAAAATGCCCATTTTGGGGGGGGGGGGGGGTCACCAACTTGGCACTCATGCAGCAACGGCTACTTGGCAACTGTAGGTCAATTTCTATTTGGAAAACTAAATCTATTGACAATTCTGGTTTGAAAGTGAGAAACAGGTTGGGGTAGACTAACATCAGACTGCACATATGTGCAGGCTGATGTTTGTCTATAGCTCCTGCCAAAGCAGGAATATTCGGGGTTCAGCATGACAAGGGTTAATGATCCTAGTTCCTGACTTTGCGCATAGAACACGGGTTTGATCATGTTCTGCTGCATCCAAAAAAGGAGCCTTCATGTCAAATTTCTCATACCGTATATCCTAATTTATGAACGCTATTACTCCTTCATTTATGGACAGATTTTGAAGAAACTTTCACAGAATGTTCATTATATGATCATGTGCATAACATTAGTATGATGAAATTATGCTGTGTCATGGAAAAAGGGACCCTAATGTGAAATTTCTTACAACACATCTCATGGTCTTATTGATGAAAGGAAACCGGTCTACATTTAAGAATGGGTTTTGTTTCAAGTGAATCTGATAATACATTTGGACTTTGGCCTGTAAGAAAGAATATTAAAATAGAACAAGAGGACCAAAATGGTCTTAGATCGCTCACCTGAGTCTCTTTGACCCCTCGGATATCTAATCAATTAAATAGGCAGATGTCATAAAGAAGATAATTTCTACCCAAAACCAAGTTTCATGAGGATTTGGCCAAAATTGAGGCCCTTAGAGTTTTAACAAAAAAATTAAGAAGACCACTTTTCCTGTGATATAGCATGGATCTTTCCCATCTTCGATAGGGTTCATCCTTGTGATCTGACTAACATTCTGACCAAGTTTCATGAAGATTGGGCCATATTTGTGGCCTCTAGAGAGTAACAATAAAGTTGTCATTAAGGCCCCTTCTCCTGTGATATGGCATGGATCATTCCCATTTTCAAAAGGGATCATCCTTATGACCTGGCCAACATACAGACCAAGTTTCATGAAGATTGGGCCATATTTGGGGTGCCTAGTGTGTAAACAAGAAAATTGGTAATAAGGCCCCTTTTTCCCTTGATATAGCATGGATCCTTCCCATTTTCAATAAGGATCATCCTTGTGACTTGGCCACCATTCTGGCCAAGTTTCATAAAGATTGGGCCACATTTGTGGCCTCTAGGGTGTAAACAAGAAAATAGTCATTAAGGCCCCTTTTCCTGTGATGTGGCATGGATCCTTCCAATTTTCAATAGGAATCATCCTTGTGACCTGGCCAACATTCTGACCAAGTTTCATGAAGATTCGGCCATATTTGGGGTGTCTAGAGTGTAAACAAGAAAATTGGTAATAAGGCCCCTTTTCCCATGATTTGGCATGGATCCTTCCCATTTTCAATAGGGTTTCAATAGCGACCCGACCGATATTCTGACCAAGTTTCATGAAGATTGGATCATATTTGTGGCCTCTAGATTGGAAACACTTAAATTGTTGACGCAAGACGACGGACGACGCACACCGCACGACGGACATTCAATGATCACAAAAGCTCACCTTGAGCACAATGTGCTCAGGTGAGCTAACAAGAGGCCCAAGGGGGCCTGTATCGCTCCACTGGCTTAAAAATCTCAAGATTTGAAAGAATGATATTGAAAATAGAAGGTAATGAAAGTGAACAACATTCAGAAGGAATTCAGACTTTTTCTAGGTTGAAACTGACTTATGAAGGAATGAACTTAATTAACTTATATGTAAAATTACAAGAAAGAAAACTATTTAGATGTAGATTGAATTTAGGGGTCAATCCAAATTTCTTGAACAACTTTAGAAGAGGGTCACCCAAGGAACATTCTGGTAAAGTTTCATTGAAATTGGCCCAATGGTTTAGGATGAGATGTCGTTCAAAGATTTCGGGGTCAAAAAAAGCCCCGCCCTGCCACGCCCATATTTGGGGGTCAATCCAAATTTATTGAACAACTTTAGAAGAGGGTCACCCAAGGAACATTCTGGTAAAGTTTCATTGAAATTGGCCCAATGGTTTGGGAGGAGATGTCGTTCAAAGTTTTCGGGGTCAAAATATGCCCCGCCCTGCCATGCCCATATTTGGGGGTCAATCCAAATTTCTTGAACACCTTTAAAAGAGGGTCACCCAAGGAACATTCTGGTAAAGTTTCATTGAAATTGGCCCAATGATTTGGGAGGAGATGTCGTTCAAAGATTTCGGGGTCAAAATAAGCCCCGCCCTGCCACGCCCATATTTGGGTGTCAATCCAAATTTCTTGAACAACTTTAGAAGAGGGTCACCCAAGGAACATTCTGGTAAAGTTTCATTGAAATTGGCCCAATGGTTTGGGAGGAGATGTCGTTCAAAGATTTCGGGGTCAAAATAAGTCCCGCCCAGCCACGCCCATATTTGGGGGTCAATCCAAATTTCTTGAACAACTTTAGAAGAGGGTCAACCAAGGAACATTCTGGTAAAGTTTCATTTAAAATGGCCAAATGGTTTGGGAGGAGATGTCGTTCAAAGATTTAGGGGTCAAAATATGCCCTGCCCTGCCATGCCCATATTTGGGGGTCAATCCAAATTTATTGAACAACTTTAGAAGAGGGTCACCCAAGGAACATTCTGGTAAAGTTTCATTGAAAATGGCCCAATGGTTTGGGAGGAGATGTCGTTCAAAGATTTCGGGGTCAAAATAAGCCCCGCCCTGGCACGCCCATATTTGGGGGTCAATCCAAATTTCTTGAACAACTTTAGAAGAGGGTCACCCAAGGAACATTCTGGTAAAGTTTCATTGAAAATGGCCCAATAGTTTGGGAGGAGATGTCGTTCAAAGATTTCAGGGTCAAACAAAAAGCCCTGCCCTGCCACGCCCATATTTGGGGGTCAATCCAAATTTCTTGAACAAATTTAGAAGAGGGTCATCCAAGGAACATTCTGGTAAAGTTTCATTGAAATTGGCCCAATGGTTTGGGAGGAGATGTCGTTCAAAGATTTCGGGGTCAAAATAAGTCCCGCCCTGCCACGCCCATATTTGGGGGTCAATCCAAATTTCTTGAACAACTTTAGAAGAGGGTCAACCAAGGAACATTCTGGTAAAGTTTCATTGAAAATGGCCCAATGGTTTGGGAGGAGATGTCGTTCAAAGATTTAGGGGTCAAAATATGCCCTGCCCTGCCACTCCCATATTTGGGGGTCAATCCAAATTTCTTGAACAACTTTAGAAATGGGTCACCCAAGGAACATTCTGGTAAAGTTTCATTGAAATTGGCCCAATGATTTGCGAGATGTCGTTCAAAGTTTTCGGGGTCAAAATAAGCCCCGCCCTGCCACGCCCATATTTGGGGGTCAATTCAAATTTCTTGAACAACTTTAAAAGAGGGTCACCCAAGTAACATTCTGGTAAAGTTTCATTGAAATTGGCCCAATGGTTTGGGAGGAGATGTCGTTCAAAGATTTCGGGGTCAAAATAAGCCCTGCCCATATTTGGGGGTCAATCCAAATTTCTTGAACAACTTTAGAAGAGGGTCACCCAAGGAACATTCTGGTAAAGTTTCATTGAAATTGGCCCAATGGTTTGGGAGGAGATGTCGTTCAAAGTTTTCGGGGTCAAAATAAGCCCCACCCTGCCACGCCCATATTTGGGGGTCAATCCAAATTTCTTGAACAACTTTAGAAGAGGGTCACCCAAGGAACATTCTGGTAAAGTTTCATTGAAATTGGCCCAATGGTTTGGGAGGAGATGTCGTTCAAAGATTTCGGGGTCAAAATAAGCCCCGCCCTGCCACGCCCATATTTGGGGGTCAATCCAAATTTCTTGAACAACTTTAGAAGAGGGTCACCCAAGGAACATTCTGGTAAAGTTTCATTGAAATTTGCCCAATGGTTTGGGAGGAGATGTCGTTCAAAGAATTTGGGGTCAAAATATGCCCCGCCCTGCCACGCCCATATTTGGGGGTCAATCCAAATTTCTTGAACAACTTTAAAAGAGGGTCACCCAAGGAACATTCTGGTAAAGTTTCATTGAAATTGGCCCAATGATTTGGGAGGAGATGTCGTTCAAAGATTTCGGAGTCAAAATAAGCCCCGCCCTGCCACGCCCATATTTGGGGGTCAATCCAAATTTCTTGAACAACTTTAGAAGAGGGTCACCCAAGGAACATTCTGGTAAAGTTTCATTGAAATTGGCCCAATGGTTTGGGAGGAGATGTCGTTCAAAGTTTTCGGGGTCAAAATAAGCCCCACCCTGCCACGCCCATATTTCGGGGTCAATCCAAATTTCTTGAACAACTTTAGAAGAGGGTCACCCAAGGAACATTCTGGTAAAGTTTCATTGAAAATGGCCAAATGGTTTGGGAGGAGATGTCGTTCAAAGATTTCGGGGTCAAAAAAAGCCCCGCCCTGCCACGCCCATATTTGGGGGTCAATCCAAATTTCTTGAACAACTTTAGAAGAGGGTCACCCAAGGAACATTCTGGTAAAGTTTCATTGAAATTGGCCCAATGGTTTGGGAGGAGATGTCGTTCAAAGATTTCGGGGTCAAAATAAGCCCTGCCCTGCCACGCCCATATTTGGGGGTCAATCCAAATTTCTTGAACAACTTTTCGTCAAAATCCACCCATTGGTTTAGGAGGAGAAGATGTTTAAAGAAAAGTTTACGCACGCACGCACGACGGACACCTCGCCATGACAATAGCTCGCTGGCCTTCGGCCAGTGGAGCTAAAAACCATAGGGCCCTTTTTGCATGTTTTGTACTTATCTGTCCCATTTCAAAACAAACCATCCTCATGATCATACAATTATCCTGTGAAAGTTTCAATTAAATCTGACAATAAAGTAAAACTTGTTAAGCAACCACTAGGGGGACCACCAAAACACGGTCCTTTATGGGAATGGTCGCTTATACAAAATATCATGATAAATGTGACAGTTCATCTTGATAGCATCTATAGATTATCGGTCAAGTCCTACTGATTACTATGATGTTCGAACCTGTTAGAATCGTCTTATTGGGACGATTCTAATGGGCTCCGACAACAAACTATACAATGATAACCAATTTTTTGTTAAGAATGTCCTCTTTTTCAGAGATGTTGATTACTGTGAAGGGCTTTAAAATGGTGGTCGCCTAATAAAGTTGGTCACTTAATACACGCGGTTGCTCAAGCAATATCGACTGTATTTGTGAACCACTTTTCCCGTGTTATCTGATGAATTATCCTCATCTTTTGAAAGGAACCTTCCTCCTTCAATCATCTATGAGTCTCAATTAAATATTTAATCGATTTTTCTGACAGATTTTATGCTTGCCAAATGAAATATTAGTGTGTTAGGTATCCTGGATTGATAAGACAACTTGATTCTTTCTGCTGCTTCCTGCCAATGTTACGTCAAATGAACACCATTATAAAATATCTTACGTAGATTCAAAGAACAAATTTACTAAATTCTGTCTGCACGTTCCTTGTCAAGAAAACAATCCAAAATTCTCTATTTCATTTTTTAGCTGACAACAAAGCAATATTTGCATTGCTACGTTATGTTAACGTTTCCTCTTCCTCATTGGAGAGGCTAAGACAGATATCGAGGAAAATTGCCCGCCTTACAATTGTTAAGACTTAAATGGCTTGGTTTCAAAGTTTGAAGTTTTAAAGGTTAAGACATTTATTTCTTTTTCAATTTTAATTAAAACAGTGGTTGGGAAGCGTGGAATTAACCATCTCAAAATGAAAGAGAAAATTTGGCGTGACTTCATCCCAGTGGCCCCATTGAATTTAAGAGGGGGTATAACAATACTACTCTATTACAATTGGAACATCACTCCGCCATTTCTGTAAACTGCAACAGACCTCGGATGTATGTAAGGCGGATGGGTATGTAACAAAATCGTGCATTCTGTTAGGCGGAAAGGGTATAAGAAAACTAGCACTGTAGATTTATATCTTTTACAGTAAATAACGGCGGAAAGGTCTTAATTTTTGACAATGATGAATCATTCTATGAACTTAAGATTTTTTAAACCATTATTTCAGAATCTAAAGATATTTATATTAGGATACCATGGTTTCACGTCAGTGACTTGAACAATAGCGTTGGCGATGCCAAATGTTTTTACTCACAGTTTCGAGGGCATTTTAACTGACGTCATTGAGTTTTTCCAAGGGTTTCCCGTTATTTTTAAAAAATAGTCTGTCTATGTGCATCCAAGGTTGATCGTGAGATTGGCCGAGTGTTGTTCCGAATGTACTCTTTGTAAATGGTCAGCACACCTCTTTATTGTTCATCTCTTTTAACTTAAGTCTGTAAAATTTACTCAACATTTGACAATCTTTGATAACACATGTGGTCAAGTTATTCTCAGTTTCTTTACAAGACGGTGTAGTAAGAAACACAACTATTGTTTGATTTTCTTATCAACAGAGCTTTAGAACTTAAATTCATTTGAGAAGATCATCAAGATTGAACATGTGATGTACATTGACGTAGGATACAAAGATTTCGACATAACTTGAAAAACACCAAAAATGAGATGTTATTTGAATGAAAAATGATGTGTGCATGATTAAACAAAGCACTGCAAACACATTGGTACCTTCATTGATCATTCCATCATACAGATGTAAAAGATATTGACAAGAGAAAAGTGGATACTTTCTTTTTTTTGCTGAGTATATTTCTCGACTTGAATGTTCAACTACAATTGTTTACAGACAGATGGACAGACAGAAATCACATCATCACTATAGCTCTTCTTACCTTCAGTAAACAAGAGGACCATTATAGGGATGAGTGTCTTTTTCACTGCGTTTATTGGGGTATAAAGTGCAATTGCCTTAGCACATGGCAAATAACGCTCGTAGGGCATTATGATTAAGCCATGTGCTAAGGCAATTGCACTTTATACCCCAATAAACACAGTGAACAAGCATTTGGAAGTATTGCATGGCAATACCAAGTCCCCTACCGGATATATATATCCCTAGATCAGTATCTTTTTTGGTGGTAAAGGTATAACTACCTCTCCAAAATATTAGTTGTATCAGATTTTATGTATCAGCTCAATATCTCTGAGGATAAAGAAAAAAAGTCCGTAAAATCCTGGTAATTTTCTAAGTCGAGCACCTGTATCTTCCACAAAATTCAATGGACCGGAACCAAACTCAAACTCATTCTGTAACTCATTGATGCGGACTCACATACCAAAAATCAGCTCAATATCTCCAAGGGTAAGAAAAAAGTCCGGAAACATGAAATTTCCTGGTAATTTTCTAAGTCCAGCATCCGTATCTTCCACAAAAATCAATGGACCGGAACCAAACTCAAACTCGTGCTGTAACTCATTGTTACGGACTCACATACCAAAAATCAGCTCAATATCTCCAAGGGTTAAGAAAAAAAGTCCGGAAAACTGAAATTTCCAGGTAATTTCTAAGTCCAGCATCCGTATCTTCCACAAAAATCAATGGACCGGAACCAAACTCAAACTCGTCCTGTAACTCATTGATGCGGACTCACATACCAAAAATCAGCTCAATATCTCCAAGGGTTAAGAAAAAAAGTCCGGAAAACTGAAATTTCCAGGTAATTTCTAAGTCCAGCATCCGTATCTTCCTCAAAAATCAATGGACCGGAACCAAACTCAAACTCGTTCTGTAACTCATTGATACGGACTCACATACCAAAACTCAGCTCAATATCTCCATGGGTTAAGAAAAAAAGTCCGGAAAACTGAAATTCGGACTGACAGACGGACGGACAGACGGACGGAGTGCAAACCTTTAGTCCCCTTCGGCTTTCGCCAGTAGGGGACTAAAAAGACTCTCGTCCCTAATAATTGCAATCATCTAGATCGAAGAAACTATTATGATACTCAGCCAAACATTAAAGCTTCAAGTCTACTTTCTGCGCGTATAAATTACACAATCTATTTTTAGATTGTGTATTGTTTATCTCGCTATCGAAGTGAAATGTCATATAGTTAAACAAATAATACACAAATAAAAGACAACATTAAAATTCATGGAGGTACTTATGACAAAAAAGCTTGTTTCTGCCAAGTTAGTCTGTATTTTTTAACGAAAACGGCGTGGTCGGTCTTAGTTGAGAGGGTTGTCTGAACGTCTTTGTCAACTCGCTGTTTTCTAAGTTTAGGTCGGCTCAGAATCAGAACTGCATGCTTGTAATCATAAATTCTTTCGAAAATATATTAACTTACAATAGATTGAAAAGCAATGTTGCATTGATGATCGGGAACAAGGTTAAGTCGAGCTCCTACAACACAGGACTTGCAGATAGAATTTCGGGGGTTTACCGAAAGACCTATTGCATTTTATACAGAAATAAAGTGCAATGGATTTCCCCACGTGATGCGATTTAAACCAATCAGGATTCTTTATTTTTTTGGATTGCAATTATTGGCCTTTAAGGGCTCACCTGAGGCATTTAGTTGACAAAGGTGGCGAATGGTCAAAATTACTTATTTGAAATTCATGACTGGCTCAAGAAAAGTCCAAGATATCAAGTAGACCAACAATATTTTCAAGACATTTGAGTCAAATACGTTGCCTCTAAAGTACTAAAAGAATTTCAAGATTTGAAGAGGTGTCCTAGTTTTTGACCTTCTTTGAACTCATCAATGATTTCAAGACAAACATTCAGACAATATGATCAAACAAATATATGCCCTCTACTCAGGCCAAACAAGAATTTTCCTAAATTTGACCCATTGACCTAAGTTTGGACCCCACTCAACCCTTTTTTGAGCTTGACAGAGATTTGATGGAGACAAACATTCTGACCAAGTTTCATGACATTTGGGCCAAAAATGAGGCCTCTACAGTTCTAAACAAATGTTGACAGGACGACCGGACGACAAACAGAGCTCAATCACCATAGCTCACCTTGAGCACTTCGTGCTCAGTTGAGCTAAAAAGAGCTTAACATCAAATAATTTCATTAGTTTGGTTCAAACCTATTTTTTTACATTGATTGGGAAACAAGTTCTTACAAATTAGATTAATCCCTCTTGATTCTGCTTCCTTGAAAATTCACCAGTACAAACGTCGAATGTGTGGGCCAATGAAAGAACCAAGGTTGATAGCCACTCCCGGTAAGCAAACTCGAGACCTTAGGGTCAAGACGCCGACACTCTACCCCTAGACCATGGACACCACACACAATTTAATTCTAGTTGGTTCCATGGAAATTTGGACATTCTAATTATACGAAAAATCTGTTTTATTTATCAATGAAAACAATTTTGAGTACGCAGCTATTTTGTTTGTGTCCGCAGAAAAAAGTCTCATTGGAAATATTTTTCTTTTTTGACAAATCTTCACAATTTTGCTCCTTGATATCAAATAATAAGCAACAAAGAGAATATTTGTTTATTTCATGGAGGAATGAAATTAAAAACCTAATCAAATTCATGGTTAACTCTGCTTCTCATAATCATAGTGTGATTAGGTTTTATAGTTTCATAGCTCCATGAAATCAATAAATACTCTCTTTATCTCTTAATTAGAACCATCAAGACATGGAGATGTCTGTCTGTTCCACTTTTAATAACGGTAGCTCAATTCAATCTCAACGTACCATCCAGACATGGTGTCAGATATTTCACAAAGTTCCAAGTTGCCCATCGATTCTGAGGGGTATCAAAATCATGATGTTTCTGAATGACGCAGCAAGGGGGTTCATTGAGAAATAATTTTAGAATGCTTTTATCCCTCATATCGAGATATCTTTCTTTTTAAGAATATTTACGTAAAAGATTTGACAGAATTTAATAATATATAATACTTTTTATTGCAATGACTTTCAAATCAAAACTTGTTAACAAATTTCAACATGTACCATACAGGAATATAATCACTCAACAAAAAGTAGTACAGAAAACCAAACATTATTGAAACTTAACAATTTGTCAGGCATTAACCTTTGTCATGCTGAACCAAAAATATTCCAGCTTTGACAGGAGGTACAGACAAAGATCAGTCTGCACATATAGGCAGTCTTATCTTACTCGTTACCACCTGAATGTCCTTTTTAAGCCAGAGAAGTTTATAAATCAAATTTCAAAATTAATACAATCAATTAATGCATCAAGTGCTTTCAGTGCTTTGATTTATAATTGATTTATAATTTTTCCAAGTTATACAGCATGATAAGGGGTAAAATTTTAGACAGGTTTTGATTAAAGTAAGTTATAGATAGCATAATCTAAGATTATTGCCCTGGCAGGTTGGAGCCTAGGTATCAATTTTTTTTAATTTAAGGTTAAGGTAAACCAGCCTTTATTTATAATAACTTATTTTAATAGTCAACATTTTCAAATCGAAGGTTTGCAACCAAACCCTCATAACTTCTGAAGTTACGAGGATTTGATAACCAAACTATGATATGTGTTCACTTTGGCTTAGCATGTATATCCTTTAGGTTGTTAAGATAAAGTTATTAACACTTGTTCACAACAATTGTCGGCTAAGAACCCAAACTATTGTTAAGTAAACTAGCCTAACTATGTCACTACCAAGCCACACCCTGCCAGTTGAATAATAATGCAGGATAACTACAAGAACGCATAAATAAAGCCATTTTCCTTTTCTCAAGTTTTTTCTTATTTTGCAACATGACACTTTACATTGTCAAGCTGAATAAATTTTGGCTAAAAAATTTGCATCAAAATAAAAGGACAAAGAGCACTGGAAGTACCAACTGTAGGTCATTTTTTTAATTGAAAAACTATATCTATTGACAATTCTGGAAGGAAAGTGAGAAACAGGTGGTGTAGACTAACATCAGACTGCACATATGTGCAGGCTGATGTCTGTCTATAGCTCCTTCCAAAGCAGGAATATTCCGGGTTCAGCATGACAAGGGTTAATACACAGCATGAAAATGATCAAAATTTAGACAGGTTTGCATTAAAAGAAATTATAGAAAATAGTATAAGTAAGGCAAAAATTGAAGCCATTTTTCCTTTCTCAAAATTTAACTGATTTTGCAACAAAACATCTTGATAAACATTATGTTTAAATATCCTGGGGGAAGGGTGAATGTGTGTTAAAATTTGCATGTACAGTCAGTTGCATTGTGAAATTGACATTCATCTCAAAGCCATTCTGAATTGCTCACTCAGCACTCCTTTCATTTATTCCAAACACTCACTCAAACCATTCAAAAACATTCCAAAATCACTTAAAAAGATAAATATTAACAACTACATTCAAAACAAATATAGCTAGAGAAACATTTGTGATTTCACTTGCTGATATTATATGCGTCTGATTAGTTCTTACAGAGATAGGAAGCTATTTATAGAACTTGTTTTATTTAAAGGGAGGTAATAAATAGATAATTTTGTTCATTCTGAGCGAAATTAGCGATATTGGATTACCTCCCTCCAATTTCACTCAAAACCCATTCATTGCACTCATTCATTATCATTCCAAAATCATTCACCTTGTCAATTTCACAATGTTGTTAACTGTACTAACTTTGGCACATTTGGAACAGACAGAAACTCATTGTGAACTGAAATTATGTTTTAGGGTGAGAACAACACTGTTCTTTGTTTCTTTCCCTGTTGAAATTCAGGTACATTCTAGATTTTCCATGCTCAATCATTTTTAAATAATGGCAAAAATAAAACTATCCAAAAGATAATCTTATTCACCGAAACAGTATTTTATCATGGTTTTAAAATTGTACCTTTTCAGAATAGAATTGTCCTAAGGTAGAATAATACCCCCAACGTGAACAATTACTAGTTTCATTTTCAACAAGAGTCGTCCACGGACAACGTAGCTCGCCCAAACAGCTGCTTGTCACAAACAGCGCTTGACCGAAGACCGAAGTTCAAAGTGGTTTCTTTCAATGTTAAAGTCCATGATCTAATATATATCTGTTTGAGTAGTAATTAAGAAATATAAAAACTTTTTGTTTTAATTGCATGTATAAGGTTAGGGTAAAGTAAAAGCCTACAAGCAGATGAGGTTACCAATGGAATATCTTTGTATCAAACATGAAGTTTTTCTTTAAAATTTTAAAATTCCACAAAAGGTCAAGATCAAGGTCGAATTGTGAAGGACCTTTGTCTCTGTAGAAGCCTATCACCTAGAGAGTATGTGTATGAAGTAATAATGTCCCTGAGTAAAGTATTTAGAAAATATAAGCAAGGTTAAATTTATGGTTAAAGTTTTTCAGTTTAAGTTTTTCCAAGTCCATAAAAGGTCAAGGTCAAGGTCAAATTGTCAAGGCCCTTGATTTCTCACAAAAGCCTATCACCAAATGAGTATGTATATGAAGTAATGATGTCCCTAGGTTAAAGCATTCAGAAAATAATAAGCAAGGCTAAAGTTTTTGGTTAAAGTTTTCAGTTAAAGTTTTTCAAAGTCCACAAATGGTAAAGGTCAAGGTCAAATTGTCAAGGACCTTGGTCTCTGGTGAAAGCCTATCACCTGGTGATTATATATATGAAGCTATAATGTCCCTAGGTTAGAGCATTAAAAAAATATATGCAAGGTTAAAGTTTTTGGTTAAAGTTTTTTGGGTTAAGTTTTTCTAAGTCCACAAAGGGTCAAGGTCAAGGTCAAATTGTCAAGGACCTTTGTCTAGGGTGAAAGCCTATCACCTAATGAGTGTGCATATGAAGTAATGATGTCTCTAGTTTAAAGCTTACAGAAAATATAAGCAAGGTCAAATTTTTTTTGGTTAAAGTTTTTGGTTAAAGTTTTTGGTAAAAGTTTTTTTGTCTAAAGGTCATTTCCACATGGATGTTGGTCTCAAATGAAAGCCTATGCCCTAATGAGTGTTTCTGTAAACAAGAGCACTGCCTACGGGTGCCTACGCTCGGCTGTCGAGTGCTGGATGGTGGGAAAAAATCTAAGTCGAAAAAGGGGCATAATTTGCACAAAATGCATCTAGAGTTATCCCCCTTGATAGTATAGGTTGCTCTTTTGATGGTGAACATGTGTGCCAAATATCAAGTGAATGCCTTCAGTAGAACCAGAGATACAACAAAATGTCAAAGTTTTGGCACGATGACCACGACAACGACACGGAGGTTATAGCAATACCTCGGGTTTTCTCCGAAAACAGCTGAGCTAAAAATAAAGCCTCTAGGATAAATGTTGATAGAAACAAGAGCCATGTCTGACATGGCCATCCCCCGCCGAGAAAGCTAGATAGTAAACTGAAGCCTAATAGATTAAGGGTTCTACTTTAAGAAATTAAGCCCCTACAAAATCTAAGTCTTTAAAATAACAAAGGGCAATAACTCCAAAATTATGCAAGCCAGAGTTATAGTTCTTATGCACTGCACTCCTCTTCCATGAGATCTATCCACCCATAAAGTTTCAAGTTGATAGCTATTACTGTAAACGGCTTTATATTGGCGGTGTCCACATTTGGCGGTTTTTCGATTACGATTTATTGGCGGTGATTTATTTTGGCGCATCTTACTTTAACGCCAAAATTAAACGCTTCATCTATATTTTACATTTTTTCGTCGTTTAAAACAACGTAAGTAAAAGAAAGTCAATTTCAAGAGTAATGTCAACTTTCAACAAAATTAACAATAGTTTGTTTTCACACCTTTTGTAATAGTTATAACGCGTGTGTAAGTTTTTCACACCATTTCACCGTGATTTCATTACAATGTATCAACCAATTTGGATCTGGAATCTTGAAATTGAGGGATCAGTGCAATACTATTGTAAGTGCCTATAATTTATAGGCCCTTACAATAGTATTGCGCTGATCCGTCGAAATGTCAACGTTGTCGGCAAAATAATAAGTATGGTCTGCATAACTTTGATATTAATTTAATTAACATTAACTAAAATTGTATAGATTTCATATCTATCATAATAAAGAAATTTCTTATTTAATAATGACAAATATCGGCGGTGGATTAAATTTGGCGCATTTTAGCTTGACCGCCAATATAGCCAAAATAAAACCACCGCCAAAATTACCCCGTTTACAGTATACTTTAGGAGATATGCTCCGGACAAAATCTAAGTCTTAAAAATAACAAAGGGCAATAACTCCAAAATTATGCAAGCAAGAGTTGTAGTTCTTGTGCACTGCACTCCTCTTCCATGAGATCTATCCTCCCATAAAGTTTCAAGTTGATAGCTATTATACTTTAGGAGATATGCTCCGGACAAAATCTAAGTCTTGAAAATAACAAAGGGCAATAACTCCAAAATTATGCAAGCAAGATTTGTAGTTCTTGTGCACTGCACTTCTCCTCCATGAGATCTATCCACCCATAAAGTTTCAAGTTGATAGCTATTATACTTTAGGAGATATGCTCCAGACAAAATCTAAGTCTTAAAAATAACAAAGGGCAATAACTCCAAAATTATGCAAGCAAGAGTTGTAGTTCTTGTGCACTGCACTTCTCCTCCATGAGATCTATCCACTCATAAAGTTTCAAGTTGATAGCTATTATACTTTAGGAGATCTGCTCCGGACAAAATCTAAGTCTTTAAAATAACAAAGGGCAATAACTCCAAAATTATGCAAGCAAGAGTTGTAGTTCTTGTGCACTGCACTTCTCCTCCATGAGATCTATCCACCCATAAAGTTTCAAGTTGATAGCTATCATACTTTAGGAGATATGCTCCGGACAAAATCTAAGTCTTAAAAATAACAAAGGGCAATAACTCCAAAATTATGCAAGCAAGAGTTGTAGTTCTTGTGCACTGCACTTCTCCTCCGTGAGTTGATAGCTATCATACTTTAGGAGATATGCTCCGGACAAGATTAGTGACGGAATGACAGAATGACGGAGCCGGAATGACGGACGGAGAGCATTACTATATCCCCTTCGCCGAAAACGGCGGGGGATAATAAAAAACTTTAACCTAATGCGGACGCCGACATCTGAGGGTATGACACTAGCTCTTACAAGACTTTCGTCCCGGGCGAGCTAATAAAAGGACTCTAAGTCAATAGTCAATGGATTGTAACCATAGTAAGACATGCACTCCTGATCACTGCTCTATACTTATCAAATCTGTAAAAGTTGAATAAATAGAGGATAATCGTTTGTTTCAGTGTAAGATCGATTTACATTTCATTGAGTGAACAACAAATGCTATATCTTCACGAGTGGCAGAGCCTCGAGTGAAAATATAGCTTTTGTTGTTCACGAAATGTAATCGATCTTACACATAAAACAAACAATTATTCAATTTCTTTAATGCAAAAATGAGACAAAACGGAAAATTTCTAGGATATATTTTCGTAAAGTGTGTCATTTTGCACGTGATTGCTATGCAACGTTCATTGTGACGTCACTTATTACGCCCCGCATATGACATCAGATGGATGAAATGCACAAAAGCAGGGTATAAGTTTTTGATAATCTCACTGCTTTTGGGGTGAGATTATCAAGTGATAATCTACCGTTATTTCTCGATAAACCACCGAAAAGCATTTAAGAAAATCTGTCGATCACTTGCTGAGAAATTGAGCGGACATGTAACAGCTAGACAGACCAAACAACTGACAGACAGACCAGCAAATTCCTGAGTTTTAAAACAACAAATTGGATGGTATTGGCTTATGACAGCTTAAAGTTTTAATATAGGTAAATATATGTTTTAGGAACTCTAGAGGTTCTGATACAGAATCTTTAGCTAAAAGGCTAACTAGAAATGTTTACGGCAAATAGGAATCCATGGTTTGATGCAGCTAAACATTCAACTACATATATTGGTACATGCATCACATTTCATTAACACTCAGTATTTTGAGAATTCAGTGCAAGACTGTACTAAGTGTATATACACATTGTATATACACTTAGTACAGTCTTGCGCTGAACCCCAGATTTGTTTGATTTCAGTAGCTGTCTTTTTAACTACTAAAACTATTTTATTTATTCTGAAACACCATATGACCAGTTCTCAAGTTGTTTTCTTCTTTTTTGTTACTCTTCTTCTTTTCCTTCTACGTTTTTGTTTTCCCTGTGTTCTTTTTCTTTTTGCCTGTCTTTGTTCAACTTTCTTCTTATTATAACTAAATTGTTTTTGGTAATATTCAGAGTCTTCCTGTTTGGAAATTGGTACAAAGGATTTGATTGGTGAATTTGAAATATCCTTCAACCAATCGGAATCATTTCCATTTGACTGGGTCACTTTCTTTCTGTCTTTATTCCAAGGTCCATCCACTAAAGCTGCAGTACCAGACAAGGCAATACTTTTCAAAGTTATGTTTTCATCAGACCCTGAAGTGTCACTTTCATCCCTGAAAACAATTTCAACCTTTTATAACAGCATGAATATTTACACATATTGAAAGAAAATACATATATAATTCAAAGATTGATGGAAAACAATAACAATATGAGCAGTGTCTACATATGCCTATGCTTGGCTGTTGGGTGCTTGATAATGGAAAAAAAACTAAATAAAATAAGAAGTGTTTATGAAACACAAATGCCCCCGTAATATTTTTTTTTTTTCAAAATGTTGACCTTGACAGATGACCTTGACCTTGTCACATGACCTTGCCTTTGGTATCAACAGATGCGGATCATTGAGATCTATCATCATGCCAAATATGGGCCTTGTATCTTGAATACGCTTGAAGATATCGGCAATGTTAAGTTTTTTGGTTAAGTTTTTGAGTTATTTGACCTTGACAGATGACCTTGACCTTGTCACATGAATTGACTTTGGTATCAGCAGATGCAGATCATTGAGATCTATCATCATGCCAAATATGAGCCTTGTATCTTGAATAGGCTTGAAGATATTGGCAATGTTAAGTTTTTTGGTTAACTTATGCAGACAGACAGTGGTAAAACAATATGCCCCTGATCTTTCGATACAGGGGCATAAAAAAGGGGCATTATTCATTCAAAATCTAAATAAACTCATTATTTACCCTTGAAAGTATAGGTTACTATTGATATTGCTAATGTGTGCATAGTTTCAAGTGAAAGCCTATGGCAGAACCAGAGATATCACAAAGTGTCAAAGTTTTTGCAAGTCAACCACACCAACGATGATGATGCCACCAAGGCAATAGTTATACCACCAGTGTTCCCCCCATAACTGCCAAGCTAAGAACCAGAGATATCACAAAGTGTCAAAGTTTTTGCAAGTCGACCACAACAATGATGATGCCACTAAGGCAATAGTTATATATTATAAATTTTGTAAAAAATGTTTCCTATATTTAGCTTATATTATAAGCTAAATATAGGGAACATTTTTTACAAAATTTCTCTTACTTTTTCATCACATCTAATACACTAATTAGCACTGCTATTCACAACCCATTTAAACAGCCAAGCAAATTATTGAACTAAAATGTATTGTGTCATTCACTTTGAGTCTAGCTGAATTTTTTGTCACATAGGATATCAAATGACTCTTTATTTTCCCAATTTTCTACAAGTTATTACAATATGACATCTCTTTACCCTCAAAATATTTTTGTCTTTATCAAGAGGTCGGAACAAAACTATTGTAAATGCCAAAGCACTTACCTTAGTTTGATACTGACCTATTATCCAAACATCAACTTACCAACTACTGCCATCCCCACTCTCACTGACACTTCCTTCACTATCTTCTGTAAATAACAAATTTTCATGTAATTAAGGTAGTGGACCCCTTATTTTTCCACAACATTTCTGAATGTCATGAACTTCAACAGTGTTAGCCAAGGTTTCCTCATGATTTCATTTTTTGTTTTTCACTTTTGGTCTAAAAAAGGAAAACAAGAGATGTTTCTAAACATTTATGCCCTCAATAAGTGCAGATCAATGGGATATTCTTTGTCAATTAACAAAGTGTGATAACTCAGGAAATTTGATGAGTATAGTTATGGTTCTTGTGCACTGCATTTCTCCTCAATAAGATCTATTCACCTGTGAAATTTCATGATTCTAGCTTGCATACTTTTTGAGATTTGCTCCAGACAAAATCGGTCTACAGACGGATTGACCAACCGACAAGTGCAAAGCAAAAACCCCCTTTTCTTCTAAGGAGGGCATAATGAGGACGTGTGAACTAAGATCAGACTGCACATATGAGTAAATGCAATATTATTCCAGTTCAGTATGACAAGGGTTAAGATGTATGAGAATTTGAAGCAATGAAGGAAATTCATCATTTAGTATGAAATTGTTCTGAAGCTTGACATCAAAAGACTTGTTTCAAATCTAAACTTATGATAGAGCATGACTTTCCCTACTCAAATTTAAATCCATTTACTGATCATAGAACATTATATCAAGCTGGAGAATACATGGCTCATACATTTTAAATCATTTTGTTTGTTTGAATGGGATTTAACATCACTTTTAACAATCTTTCAGTCAAATCTTGGCAGCTGGAGCACCTAATAATAAATTCTTGGATTTTCTTGCTCATGTAGAACCATGAATGATTTTACAGCTGTTTGTGGGAGAGAAATGTCGGAAAGGATGTGTCACTGTTGGGGATCAAACTACGGACCCTTTGAATAATAGTCTGTGCTTTCATAGCAGCCATATACATTTTTAACCCTTGTCATGCTGAATAAATTTTGGCTAAAATTTTTCATCAAAATCAAAGGGCAGAGAGCACTGAAAGTTCCAACTGTAGTTCAACTTTTATTAGAAAAACTAAATGTATTGACTATTCTGGTTTGAAAGTGAGAAATGGGTGGTGTAGACTAACATCAGACTGCACATATGTGCAGCCTGATGTTTGTCTATAGCTCCTGCCAAAGCAGGAATAGTCAGGGTTCAGCATGAAAAGGGTTAATTAAAATACCCAGATGGATGTAGAATTATCTGCCAAATTATTGATTTTACCTTGACATGTGATGTTAAAGATATCTGAAAATATGATCAAATAAGCGAATCTACAAATGATGGTGAAAAATTATGCCATGTTAATTTGAAATCCATCAATGTAGGAGATTTAGAATATTTTTACCACAATAATTTGAAATGAATACAAATGGATCATCATCCTAATATGTAAATTGTTTCATTTTTCATAATAATTACTTTTAACTAGATATCTTTTTCTTATAATTTCAAGTTTAAATATGGTTTCTTAGGGTTGAAAATCAGGCTATCAAAGAAGAAAAGAAGCTTTAAACACTGTAAAATACTAGTGACTCTAAAAAGCATTTTTCCCCCTTGAATTTCAACCTTGATAATTAGCCTTGACAGATGACCTTGACATAAAATAAAGTATATTGATGAGGGAAACCTTCATGCTTAACCCTTGTCATGCTGAACCCAGAATATTACTGCTTTGGCAGGAGCTATAGACAAACATCAGCCTGCACATATGTTCAGTCTGATGTTAGTCTACACCACCCATTTCTCACTTTCAAACCAGAGAATGGTCAATACATTTAGTTTTGCAAATAAAAGTTTACCTACAGTTGGAACTTTCAGTGCTCTTTGCCCTTTGATTTTGATGAAAAATTTTAGCCAAAATTTATTCAGCATGACAAGAGTTAATTTAAGCATTGTCACTTCAAAAGTGTAGAAGTAACTGGAAAATGTCTTAGTTCAAAGTTTGCAGATAGACAGATAGGCATCCTGATCTATGGATGCATGGGCATAAAAGATTTTAATCCTTGTCATGCTGAACCCGAATATTCCTGTTTTGGCAGGAGCTTTAGACAAACATCAGACTACACGACCTGTTTCTCACTTTTAAACCAGAATGTTCAATAGATTAGTTTTTAAAATTAAAATTTGCCTACAGTTGGTACTTTCAGTGCTTTTGGCCCTATGATTTTGATGAAAAATTTTAGCAAAAATTTATTCAGCATGACAAGGGTTAAGAGGAGGAAATTACTTAAACAAGCAACTCCTTGTATTACATTATTTCAACTGAAATAGCACTTATTGTTCAAAAGCTATACTCCTTGAAATGTAGCTCTTTCAATTTAGACAACTTTTCACTTTTGATGTCTGGAATGAATTAACCCTAATCCACCCTTAGCTACTGAATTTAGATATTATTTTAAATTAAATTACCAATTTTGAAGTACTTTACTAATAGAGACTATAATATCTAATTGATATTTCTAAGTTATACAAGAACCTGGTATATACCGAAGAGGACTGTCTCGATGTAGTCTGGGTGACCTGCCTGGATTGACTTGAGACCCGGTCTCTGGGTTGATTCTGTGTTTGGTCCGTCTTGTTTGAACTGGTTCTTCTTTAGCAGCTTGTTGCTGAAAAACAATAAAAGAATTGATTTATCTTTGCACTAAATCAAGGCATCAAGACATTGCCTTAGATTTATATGATCCTCTTAGCAATTTTTTAATTCTTTGTCATGCGGTACATTTGAACAACACAGTTCAAAATACATTGACCAAAAACTTTCCCTTTTTTGCTCTAAAAAATTGGCTTCCAAGCTTGAAATATTATGGCATGATGCAGAAGATAGCTAACAATGAAACCTTTTATGTAGCAATAATTGTAAAATAGCTTTATTGGATGCGATTGGAATAAGCACCGCACGTATCAAGTTACAAGGATCATCCGATGTCAAACACTGGATTACACCTTACTGGGATTATCGGCAATACTGTATATTGAACAGTAGGTAAGTGTGCATACTTTTCTTTTCAACTCGATTCAAATATGGTAAATTTGTGTTTGAAAACTAAGGGGCAGACTTTTCCATTTGTGTCTGAAAATAGGGACACAAAATCATTTATTTTAGAAAATAATTAATGGTGCCTAAAAACTTAAGGTGTCTGAAAATATTTGGTACATATGGTGTATATAATAAATATGTTTATACACACACACACATACAGCCATACAAAATAGCAAAATTGAAGAGGAACAAGTCAAAGCCTTGACACTGTTTGCTTTTTGTGTATGGTTTTATAATAATTGAAACAGTGAGACATTTTCACTTCTTTTATATGTGCACAAAGCAAAGCTTCTGTTCAGTATGACCAGATTCTTCACCATGCAAAGACAAGGTCTTTAACCTTCTTCAAGAAACCAGCCCTGCGTTCAAACTAATTTGTTTGTTTGTTTAAATGGGGTTTAACACCGCTTTCAACAATCTTTCAGTTATATGGCAGTGGCTGGAGCACCTAACAATGGATTCCTGGTATTTCTCACACCAGTACTACCATTACATTCTTTTCTAGCCTTCAGCTGCTAGCCCGAAAAGGTCTACAATTATCAACCCATTGGTGGGAGACCAATAGTCCTAAAGAATGAGTGCCCCCGTAGGGGATCAAACCCAGGACTGACAAAACAGTGCAAAATGCAAAGAAGGGTATAATTTACAGTTTTCACCGTTAACCATCATGAACACAGCCGTGATGATTGTGGATAACTTTGTTTGTGCCTCACACACATTGAAATCAATCAGTGGCTAGGAGGCAGGAAATAATAGAAATCAATAGACATCTCATCATAAATGATTTTTTTAATTGGTCAATCAATTTATTGAGTTAAAGCAGCAATTTAAAAATCATAAACTGTCTGCCCTTGTTTATCTGAATATGCTTTGCTGCAAATCTCTGCCAACATTACTCAACATGTCTCCCCATCTAATGTCTGAGAATCTTAAACTTGATGCCATTGTTAACCTGATTTTGTAATCCTGTTGAATTCTGCAAACACTCTGCTACATGTAACTCTAAGAAACTTTTTGGAATTACTTTGAAACTTGTTGCTGTTTTTACCTCTTATCCCATATTTTTACAACACTTCTCTGTATGTCTGTCTAAAAAATGTTTTGAAAATATCAACTGGATGCTATTGATTACCTCTTGTTGTTGTTGTTCTGCCATGTTCTGAAAACATTCCTCTGTATGTCGCTCTAACAAATGTTTTGGAATCTGTTTATCACATAAACAACATGCGTCTGTTTCCCTGAAACACAGTATAAATAAGAGATGTTAGTAAAACATTTATGCTCCCCATAAAAGCAGGTTGATGGCAAAATTCTATGTCAATTAAGAAAGGGCAATAATCAAAAAAATATTTTTAGTAGAGTTTTTATGCACTGCACATCTCCTAAACAAGATCTATCTTCTCATGAAATTTCATGATTCTAGCTTTCATAATTTTTGAGATATGCAGGTGACAAAAATGTCTACAGACCCACCTACTGACCAAAAAGTGCAAAGCAATATACCCCCTCTTCTTTGAAATGGGGACAGGACATAAAGACCTCTCTTCTTTGAAGGGGGGGGGGGGCAATATATTAAATGAAAGAGGGGTAAGAGGGGTAGTAGTTGGACTACTTGATAGGAGTCTTATTTCATAATTTTACAAGTCAGTAATTATAAAAAGACTCTCAGATATATAGATGCCTTTATGATCTTTCACAATGTGTACCAAGGTTTCCTAATGAAATCATTAGGAAACCTTGGTTAACACTTTAAGTTTATAACTTCTGAAACTGTGGAAATATTTTCTGGTCTGATCTGAGTCTACACCACCTGATTTTTCTTTTTAAATGTGGAAAGTTTGAAAATTATATTTTCAAAATAAAATTCTGACTTGCACATTAAGAACTGTACATTTTGTGACTGAGCACTTTGATATTAATGCAAACTTTGCTATAGTTTGTAATAACTTAGAAGCATGGCAAGGATTGATGCAGAAGTGGTTTGGGCCAGTGTTTTCTTGACCTCCTTCCAATTGAAACTGAAGAATTTGCAAGGCCAAAAAATTGTAAAAAAGGGTAAGGATATTTAAATCTTTTTATAATTTTTCATTCCCACAAAAGATTGATTTAAGACCAAACATAAAATGTCTCTCACAAACATTCTTAGAGACATTGGCCTAAGTTTGATCTCCAATTAAAATTAAGAAATACTGCTTGAATCCACATTATCATATATCAGAGATGCATAATTTACTTGAAAATTATCAATTTTTAATGCATTTTGGTGAATCAAAGAGAAATAACATTGATTATCATTTGCTTAACTCACTGCCTAAGCAGTGAAATAACCTATACCCCCATTTTGTTATCATCCTATCTGATATTATCTAAGTGGAGCACAATTAGCGACATCATCGTGAACATTCTATAGTTGTCACAGGCAAAATACAGCACTTTAAGAATATTTATCCTAACCTTTCATATTTTGTCTCTTTTTTGCATTGAAGAATAGAATAATGGTTTGTTTATATTTCATTTTGTGAACAACAAAAGCTATATTTTCACTCATAGCTCCACCACTTGTGAAAATATAGCTTTTCACTGTGAAAAGTGAAGGAGAAGTAAATGGATACCATTTCTCATACAATCCTGGGATTTTTTGGTACATGTAGGTCAGAAAATCTTGTAGAAAGAGAAGAAATTGAATATAACAAGCCATTTCTCCTTCTCCAAAATATTTTCTACCACAAAGGCAGGGATCATTTTGAGGCAAGATATTGAGAGATTCTCTCATTTTTTTACCAGAAATCTCATTGAAATTGGCTTAATGGGAGAAAAATCTCTGAGCAAATTGTATTTAGGTGAAAGATTTGCTGAAATTTCTCACCAAAAATTCTTAATTTCTCTTTAGATTATTCTAAATGAGATATTTTTCCGCATGATATTCTAAGCCAGAATTGACCCTGCATAGGCGAGATTCTTCAAAGTGCATCTGTATTTCATTGTCGTTTGCAAACCCTTCCAATTTCATAAAATGGGAAAGGATTAAACAACCCTGACTTACCCATTGTAAGGGACATCTTCTTGCTGTGGATGGGCTTCCTCTGTTGATATAAATAAGATGTTTTATAATTCCAGCTACATCCCAGAAGTGAAATACCTCCTGAATATTTTTGATATCATAAGGGTGTTAAATTTAGTGTGTATTAACTATGAAAATGAACTTTGGGCGTGTAGCAATGTTATTTTGTTATTGTTAAATAAAGTCATAATAAATTTGTTTTGTTTGATTTGGGTTTTTTGCTGCTTTCAATAATTTTTCAGTTATAATGCGGAGGCTGTAGCACCCAACAATGGATTCCTGGTATTTCTAACACCAGTACTACCATTACATCTTTTCCTAGCTTCCAGTTGGTATCCCACGCCTTCATAATTACATCATTTTACAAATTGCAAGTTTTAAAGGCCTATGTTCAGCTGAAAATTAGTCAAAGACTTTTTTTCTAGCTTGTTGATTTATAGCAGAAATTCACTTCATTATATAAATTGAATATAAAATTTGCGTTTATAAAATATCTATCATGCTAGTCATCTTAAACAGATAAAAACTAAGCAACGCCTTTTTTTATCTGTTTATCAGTGACTGGTTTCAAAACAACTTATTGATATGATCTTTTAAGTACATATATTTATTGAAACTCTAAATTTGAGAAAATTTTCAATTGAGAGTGAAAAATTTCGTTTGAATCGGGTTTTACACCACTTTTAACAATCTTTCAATTATATCGCATGAACTGGAGCACCTAACAATGGATTCCTGGTATTTATCACTCTAATACAACCATAACATCTTTTCCTAACTCCCAGCTGCTATTCCACTTACGTCTACAATAACCAACCCATTGGTTGGAGACCCTAGGAATATGTCAAGAACAGCACAAGAAGGTTAAATACTTGCCTTCATCCTGACCCTGACAATTCTCAGCATGTGCTTGTATTATTTCATCGGAAAATTGTTTTCCACACAACGGACAATCTATCATATTATTATCCTGCAAAATTGGACAAAAGAACACATTAGTCTATATGTGATTCTCAGGATAAAAGGGACCAAATGGGTAGTCAGTAAATTGTTGATCCTACGGAGTTTCTACAGGCTAATAAGGTTCAGAACATTTTAAAAAGCACTAAATTGATTTTCAGAATCTGGAATGGTTATTCTACCCTTCTGTAATTTTTGATTGATTGAAATTTTCAAGAAAATCTTGTTATGTTTGTGGACTTGATCACTTAAAGCTGAATTGTTTTTGGGCAGATGGACATATATATAATACGTACGTAGTGTATTATATGAAAAACAAGAGCTGTCACTGTAAGATGACAATGCCCCCGACACCGCTTTGATTTAGAAGTTATGGCCAATGTTAAAGTTTTTGGACGGAATGACGGACGGACGGACAGACGGACGGACGGACAGACAGACGGACGGACGGACAGACGGACAAGTCAAATTTATGATGCCTCCCTATCAGGGGCATAAAAATATCTAACGAGGTTGGGAGTATTGATCATTGTCGAGGCTCTGCCGAGACAATTATCAATTCTCACAACCGAGCTAGATATTTTTTTTCATACAATACACTAAGTACATATTATATTTATCTTATAACCTTTATTTGTCTTGTTTTCGTCGATTTTTCTGACTGAAATGCAAGTTTCTAAAACTAACCGCTTTATATCTTTGTTCTAACAATAACTATGTGATATCATAAAAAATATCATATGGGATGTTATCATACGGATAGTTGTATAGTTATAAGATAAAAGGAAGAGAACCATGTGATTGCTATAGCTCTTCTAACATTTGGTCAGTAGTGCACAAAATCCTACAAAATCCAACCTATAGATAGAGTTGGTCTCTTTGATTTCAGATCAAATTATTTCTATAATTATAGCAAAAACACTATGTTGTTGGTACTCATTTGAATTGTCTTGTGGAGACAATTCAAATGAATACCCAGAACATAAGGTTTCATTGTGATACAAGGATTTTGGTCCAGGTTACCCCCATCTTATCGTTACCTCTGAAACCCTTGCTCATTTTTCCCAATAAAATATGATCAGTAAAAATTTTGATGTCCATTTGCCAGTGTAAACTATTGTACGTGCCTATATATCTACAAGCACTTACTTACAATAGTTTATGACTGACCCCTTGAATAATGGTCTTCAGTATCTGTAATTGTCTTTTGAGTCAATGTTTCTCTTTTAGATAATTACTTTTCAACTGAATATCTTGTCAATTCAATAACTTTTCAATTTTTAAACACTTTGAAATGGTACCTGTAACCTTTTTTCTTAATTTAGAAGCATCATTTTTTCTAAACCAATCACCAGGGAAAAAGATTTATTTGTTTGTTTGAATGGGTTTTACGCCGCTTTCAACAATTTTACAGTTATATCGCGGCTGCCGGAGCACCTTACAATGGATTCCCGGTATTTCTTTCACCTGTACTACCATTACACCCTTTCCTAGCCTCCGACAGCTATCTCACATAGGTTTACAATCATTTACCCATTGGTGAGAGACAAACGTCAGAAAGGATATCTGCCGTCACCGGGATCGAACGGGAAAAAGATTTAAGACAGGTCCAAAATTAAAAGATGTTGCAGAAAAAAATGTGCTCATCACATTGAAGGGGACCATCTGGAAAGTGCGTAAAGTGTCAAACCTGGTCAGACTAAGCGATTGAATCTAGAATGGTTATTCTTCCATTCTATGCATCATTTTTTTGTCAAATACACCTTCTGGTTGCCCTTTGCCGGATCCAATCGTCTTTCCAATAATATAATCGAAATAGTTTTGAGATTGTCCCTTTTTCTGTGATTGGTCACAAGTTCAATAAGAAGTGGGGTTTTTATGTCTTTTATGGTCCTAAACATTAAGAAATTTAAAGAAATACAAGTTTGTAACATGCAATCTCGGCATTTTCAACAATGTTTTTCCAATTATTTATCTTTATTGATAGTGCAATGAAGCCTTATGCTCTGATGCTGTTCACAGCATTTCCCTAATGTGCACAAAGCTTTGACAGACTGTTTTGGCTATTGATTGATTGATTGAATAGAGATTAACACCCCTTTCAATATTTTTTCAGTTATATCACGGCAGCTGGAGCACCTAGCAATGGATTCCTGGTGTTTCTCTCTCCAGTACAATCATCACATCCTTTCCTAGCCTCCAGCCACTATCTCACATTCATCTATCATTATCCACCCATTGATGAGTGACAAAGTCAGATATAATGAGTGCAGCTGTTGGGGAATCAAACCAGGGACCTCTAGATTGACAGTCTGACGTGCTTCCAACTGTGCGGCGAAGTCTAGCATGTACATACATGGAGTCTAATCTTAGCCTACCCTGCATGATATCTATTCAATTATTGTAGGATAATCTTAGGTCATACTACAATGGCTCAGCGTGAAAAAGTTGTAACTGCCTATATATTTATAGGCAGTTACAACTGTTTTGCGCTGAGCCAGCGATTATTAGTCTAATTAAATTGTAGTATTGGCAATTTGTTTGAGACAAAATTTAAATTCAGCAGGGTGAGAGTTAAGACAGAAAAGTTTGTTTGGCAATGTGTCGATATATACCTTTGTCCTTTGATTGCTGAATTCCTTTTGGCCACTATTTGATTCATCATCTGAAATTTCTAAACCATCAGGGTCAAGATTAAACACTTCCTTACGGTGCTGACCTTCAACCCGACCTTTTTGACCTCTTGTGGAATGGTTCCTGGCTTCAGAGCTATGTGAGGTACCAGCAAAGTTTCGAATATCTACAGGGTCCATGAACTGTTTTGTGGTGGATCTACCTATTTTTATAACAGGTGGACGATTCAGCATATCACCTAAAACACTTTTTGATTGAAAAGTTTCATTGTCAAAATTATTTACAATTTTGTGTGCACCTTTTAAACTCGACTTACTGTATGTCTTTGGGAAAGGATTTTCATCTACCAATTCGTTTTCATTTCTGTGTTCATTAATTGTTGTATCTTCATCTTCTTCCACAACAAAATCATACTCGTCACCAATATTTTTCTGATTTATGACACTGTTGTTTTGAGCAATTTTCTCCTTAGTAAAGCACTGATCAATTTGTTTATTTTTGGTAACTTTCTGCCGTTTATTGGCAGAGTTTTGACGTTTACCCGTTTTGCTGACTTGAGGTTGAGAATTATCATTAGTGTTAATATCAATGACCATAATGTCATCATCAGAATTCTCTGTGGTTTGAACATTGTTAGTTTTCATAGCACCTTTGTTACTTACACTATCACACTCACTGTGTTGGTTTATTGCCTTCCTTTTTCTTGTGCTTTTGTTTGCATTATTCTTCTCTGGAAATTGTGTAGAGTAGAGATCTCCATTATCATCAAGAAGTGTGTTTGAAACTTGACTACTTGCAATAGAAACATTGTCAGAGTTGTTAGAGAGAATTGAGTCTTTGCTTGCATTGCGACCAAACACTTTTGTTTTATTTTCACTTCCTCCTTGTTGATTTTTGAATATGCCACTATTTACCTCAGAATCTCTTTCACTGGTTAGAGTTTGATCAAACTTTGAGGAATTTGCATTGAACAGTTGTCTAGTCCTAGACCGTTGAATAATTGGTGATTCAGGCTCATTTTCTTGATTTTCTTGTATAGGTTCTTCAGCCGGTGAAAACATCTTTTTCACTGTGTTAAATGCCTTGGTTTTCATTTTTGCAAAGAATCCTTGTGACTCATTTTCCGTTTCATTTTCACATGGTTCTTCCAGCTCAGTTTCATCTTTTCCATTCATATCCTCTCTTATTGGAGAGTTGTGAGGCTGAGTCTCTGCTATAGACTCGTCATCATCAGAACTAATATTATCTATCTTGAAACAAGCTCTTCTTACTTTCTGGCTCCTTGTTTTATCACTATTCAGTAACTCTTCAAAATCAATGTCTTGGGTTTCCTCAACTAAAACTTTTGGTTTAGTCTTTCTTTTCTTATCAGTTTGAGTTTTAACACTAGTTTGTCCTTTACTTTTGCTGTTAGAGTTTAATTTATCATTTTGTTCCTTATTTATGCGAGGTATTTTGTAACCACGTAAATCTTGTCTCTGATTCTGATTTCTCAATGGAATCTTGTCTGAACTTAACCAATCATTTTCATCAATAAACTGTGTTTCTGCCACTACAGCATCAACTTTTGGTTTCTTCAATGTTTCAAAATAATCGTCTGTATAATCATCAATTTGAGTTTCAGGAGCAAGTACCTTTTGTGCTCTTTTTCTAATCCCTTGTTTCTTTTTTTTCTTACTCTCAGCACCTTGTCCTAATGAAACAGGTGCTTTCTTAATTGATTCTGAATTATCTATATTTGCTACATCATCCTCTTCCCCTACAGTGTTGGTTATTAAAGCAGCAGCTTCTGCAGCAGAATATCTCACATTGTTCAAATTATTTCTATTCTCATCCCTCACTGGCGTTGAACTCTTATCAAAATTATGTGTGTCTTTTTCGACTACCAAATCAGGGAGACCATCATCAGAATTGACCTCCAATGGAACTTGTTCTTGTTTCATTTTTGATGTTGAGACTGTTTTGAAATCGTCATCATCATCAATATCAAACACTTTGACATTATGACCTCTACGTTTAACATCAATTGTTTTTTCATGATGTTGACCAGGTTTGACTGTTTCAGGCCAGGGTATTTTCTTCTTGAGCATTTTCTGTGCCTGTTTTAACTTCATGTTGTAATCATCTATCATACGAATGATCAGTTTGAAATACTGTTTTGGATCCTCACCGTCTGGACAGAAATATGGTTGGCCACAATGAATCTGAAGGACAAATCAAGAGGTTTACATGAAACTTTTGTAAGTTCCTACATAAATATATATGAGACCTGTCACACAAAAGGGGACTATCTGAGAGTGCATAAAGTGTTGATCCCTTTCAAATTGCACAGAATGTGCAGTCTGACAGGGTTAAATCTTTACAAATTACTAATTTTCTGATTCTAGAATAATCAATCTACCTTCTTGGGAAAGCATTTTTGAAAGGCAACCTCTGGTTGGCCTGGTCTTATACCAATCTCTTTTTCAATCATTTATTTTACAGAATTCCTGGATGTTTCCATTTTGCATGACAGGTCACATATATATCATGCAAAATGAAATTTAGAATTACAAACAAGCTTGGCTTGCAATTAACCCTTTGCTGTTTAAACCCTACTTTTTACGTGCCTGAGATTTTATGATTAAGAAAACATTGTGAAAAAAGAAGAAATTGCTTCAGACAAGCAATTACTTCTTTTTCCACACTATTTTTTACCCTACTGAATGGTTATTTTTCAAATCAAAGCCACTTTAAATTTTCATATGCTAAACCTTTGAATTTGGACAGGTCCAAAATTTTGTAAAACATGAAAGGGTTAACACATTTTCAGGGGAAAACAAGATGTGTTTGTGAAACACGAATGCCCCCGTAACGGCATTTTTTTTTCAAAGTTTGACCTTGACAGATGACCTTGACCTTGTCACATGACCTTGACTTTGGTACCAGCGGATGTGGATCATTGAGATCTATCATCATGCCAGATATTAGCTTTGTATCTTGAATAGGCTTGAAGATATTGGCAAGGTTAAGTTTTCGGGTTAAGTTTTCGGACGGACAGACAGACAGACAGACAGACAGACAGACAGACAGACGGACATGAGTAAAACAATATGCCCCTGATCTCTCGATACGGGGACATAAAAAACTTCTACAGATCCTAAGGTTCTTTTCAAGGAAACTAATAAATCATGGACTCATAAAATGTACCTTTTGAGCTTTGTTCTGTTGAACAACTAAAGTGAGATGATCACAGGTGAAAATTAAAAATTTAGCAATGATTTCACAAGCAAGGAGAGCTAGTAAATGATCACAGGTGAAAATGAAAAATTTAGCAACGATTTCACAAGCAAGTTGAGCAAGTAAATACAATTTTTTACAAGCCAAAAAAAATCTACAAGCTTTTATAGTCTATACCTTTAAGCAGATACAGACATGGTCAAAATAATGCCCCCTCCTCCCAAATCTATCAATGCAGGAGCATAGAAAAAGTTCAGTACCTGACACTTGACAGCTTTATAATGGCGCACTAATGAACCATCATAAGACAAGGACTGAAATCAAATAAAATCACAAATAAGTTATTCTAACAGTATTGAAATATCATTGTTTGCTTATCTCAATGAAGATAAAAACCACTTTAAACAGTTTTCAGTCATATCCCTGCAGCTTGAGCAGCTATCAGTGTTTATTCTAGGATTTCAAAAATGTGGGAGATTCAGCGCAAAAATCGACTCAATTAAGAAATGTTTTAATTCATGCTCTAAGGTTATAGTAAAAGAATGGGGGATATTTGAAAAACGTGAGGGAAACCCCCAATAACAAGGGCCATGTCGGACATGGCCATCCCCCGCCATGAAAGCTTGATAGTAAACTGAAAAATCATATAACAAAGGGCATTAATTCCTAAATTATGCATGCTAGAGTTGTTGTTCTTGTGCACTGCACTTCTCCTCTATGAGATCTATCTACCTATACAGTTTCAAGTTGATAGCTTTTATTCTTTAGGAAATATGCTCCTAAGAATATTTAGCAAGTTTAGTGATGGAATGATGGAAGAACAAAATGACAGAATGATGGACGGAGACCATTACTATATCCCCTTTGCCGAACGGTGGAAGATAACTAACCACTCAGCCAGTGAGAAAGACTGCAGATTGGCATCATTGAGATCTATACCAAAATGTATCTTGAAAAGCCTTGAAGCAATTGGCAAAGTTAAGTTTTTTTATTAAGTTTTACAGACAGACAGACAACAGTATAAAAATAAGTCTCAAATCTTATCGATGTTGCAAAATATAACAAGATGTGTATGTGAAACACGAATGTCCCCGTAACAGCAATTTTCTTCAAAGTTTGACCTTGACAGATGACCTTGACCTTGTCACATGACCTTGGCACCAGCGGATGAGGATCATTGAGATCTATCATCATGTCAAATATTAGCCTTGTATCTTGAATTGGCTTGAAGATATTGTCAATGTGAAGTTTTTTTGTTTACTTTTGCAGACAGACAGACAGACAGACAGACAGACAGACAGACGGACAACGGTAAAACAATATGCCCCTGATCTTTCGATACGGGGCATAAAAATCTTTTTGCCCAAATCAGTGTTTCAAGAGATGCAAGTTTTGTGAGAGTGTGACTTGCACATAAATAGCCAGGACTCTCAAAAATAATTGATGGGTCATATCATAAATAGAATTTCAAATTAGGGTTCATTGTAGTGTTGGGCAATTGGTTTCAAATCACAATCAATAATCGGTTTTTAATTGGGAGAGTAAATCAAAAAATGATCGATTATACAATCGTTTTCTTAGAAATTAATACCGCACTCCAAAAATCATCCTTTGAAGAACAAAATGTGAAAGGTTTGTTAAAACTCATGACCTAAGACTCTTTTCTGTAGATTTTTCATCAAGGCTAAGCTTGAAACAGTTGTAACTGCCTATAATAATATAGGCAGTTACAACTGTTTCACACTGAGCCATTAAACTGATGTTGGTCTCGAAAACAATATATTACAATGGCTTTCATTTATGTGTTAGGAACTGATTAATCAACTATGAAATTTCTTAGTCAATTATCACAATCTGAAGCCAAAACCAACTGATTATCGATTATAATCGATTAATCTGCCTATCACTAGTTCATAGAACACCAAACTATTAAACACATCATCTAAAACTCGGCAAGCCTCGTTTTTATCTATTTAAAGATGACTGGTTAAATAAATTTGGTATTCCTTGACCACTCATTCAATATCCTCTATTTATTTTACATTGATTGGAAAACAAGTTCTTACAACTTCCTAATCTCCCTCAATTCTGCTTCCTGGACATGCACTCACACCAAATACATGGCCCATTGAAAGAACCAAGATAATGACCCATAACCTGAGCTTCAAGTGCCTTTAACCCTGTAAGGTTTCAGGCAATTCAGAAGAAGTATTTTATCCAGCATAAATTGGAAGACCTGCTTCACATTTTTGGTAAAATTACTCATCTGAATTGAAAGATAATATAAATGACAATGAAAAAAAGTTGAAATTTTAGATGAAAACTTTCTATCTGGTCACAAATATTATGAAACAAGAAGAAACTGCATGCAATTACTTCTCCTCCATCACTTTTTCCCAACTTTAAGATACATGGACTGCACAACACTAGAATAAGCCGGATAATGTCTGACCTTAAAATATGACCTTGATCAAGGCAACAACATTAGCATGAGTTTTAGCTCCAAAATAGCTCAGCTGATAAAAGGGTTAAAAACAATACCTTCTGACTATTTTGACTGTCAGACTCCCTCACTGTTGGGACAAATCCACCTGATCCCTGAGAGTCTGAAGATGTTGACCTTTGAGATGACCTTTGACCTTGAGAATCATTTGACCCTTGACCTTGTTGTGACCATTCTGTAGTAATCGACCTTGATGATCCCTGACTTTCATGTTGTTTAACTGAAGCTGATTTAATCCTTGGTCCCTGACTTTGGCAAGATGATTGGCTTGATGATTTAACCTGTATGAATATAAAGAGTTTGTTCTAAAAGGTGTTGTCTAGCAGTCGGCAAACATAAGCCCAACCAATGTTTCACTATGTCAAAGGAAAAGTCTATTTGCTTGTTTGTATTGGATTTAATACTGCTTTTAAAAGAATTTAAGTCATATCACTGGGAATGGAGCAGATAACAATGGATTCTTGGTATTACTTTCACTAGTATGGATATCCTTGACGTCTTTTCCAAGCCTTCAGCTACCAATCAAACATAAATTATTGATTACCGACTAATGGTGAAAGTCGGATGGTAGAACAGAGATTCAAAGAATGTATGCTATGTTCCAGGGTGAAGTCAAGAGGTCATTGAAAACTATTGTAAGTGCTTTTGTAATATGACCTACGTCGTGGGAGTGAAATAACCCCCTTGATATTACACAGGTGCTATTAATCTAAAGTAGGAATAATTATGCAAATGAGCTCAGAGTGAATAGCAGCACTATATTTGTAACCTCATAATTTTTATATTGTGACATCAGTTTTCATGGAAAGTTGAAAAGTCGAATTTCAAGAATTTTGATGATTTTTCGTTCACAACACATTCCTGATAAAAACAAAACTTTTGAAAACTTAGCCTACACTGCCATAAACGTCAAAGAAAACTTGAGCAGTCTGCTTGAAATGTCCAATAGAATTGACATTTTTTCAACAAATTTAAATTCATAAGGTAAGGGTCAAACTAATAGCATCTCTTCATTTGGAACACCACTCACCAATCTCACGATCAACCTAAGATATACATAGACAGACTATTTTTAAAATTTACGGGAAAACCTTGGAAAAACTCGATGAGATCAGTTAAAATTGCGTTAGCCCTCGAAATTGTGAGTGAAAACATTCGACGTCAACAACGCTTCTCGTTTAAGTCACTGACGTGAAACCATCGTATCCTAATAAAAATATCATTATATTCTTAAATTAAGGCTGAAAAAATCTTAATTTTTGAGAATGATTTATCATTCTCAAAAATTAAGATTTTTCAGCTGTTATTTACCGTAAGAGATATCAATTTACAGTGCTATTTTTTTACACGGTTTCTGCCTAACAAAATGCATGATTTTGTTGCATACCCATCTGCCTTACATACATCCAAGGTCTGTTGCAGTTTACGGAAATGGCCGAGTGATGTTCTTAATGAGCATTTCTTATTACAATTACCTTATTGAGATTTTCATCACACTTTTCCAAATTCTCCTCTACCTCATAGTCTAGAGTGGGTTCAACCTACAAAATGTATATAAAATAATAATGGTTATAACATCATGATTTTCTGTTATTCAATTCAAAGACAACAAAAGGGTTTAATCTGACATCAACAAAAAAGGGTCCGTCCAAAGAATTCAATAAGAATCTTAGGGGTCCTTCCTCAAAGACTCACAGTCCCTGCATTAAGGAAGTGGAACAGTAATAGCTCAGCATCATTACTTCTGAAAGTTGCAAAACTATTAGGGTCCATTAACTTAAAAGTAGCCTATATCCTTTATGTAGTAACCTTGTTTTTATGTGAATTTAAGACTTATTCCCTAGTGCAAGTAAAACAAGAGCTGTTGGAGGACAGCAAAGCTTGACTATTCCTAGTGCTGGATAGTAACAGCAAATCAATATCGACATTGGAAATTCAATAAGTCAAGAGAAAAGAATCTTTGTCTAGAGGCTGATATTATTGTCACAGAAGCATGTGCAGAGTTTCAAAGCAATAGCTTTAGTAGGAACAGAGATATAACTAACATAAAACAGTTGCACATAAAAACATAACCACAATTTTTAAGGCCAAAAGGGTTAAAATTCCACTAAATTAAATATCAGAGTAATGAATCTTTGTCAAGAGACTGATATTATGGTCACAGAAGCATATGCAAAGTTCAAAAGCAATAGCTTTAGTAGAAATAGAGATATTACAGAAATACAACATTTGCATGTAAAAACTTAACCAAGTATCTCTAAGTCCGAAAGGGCTAAAATTCCACTAAATTCGATATCAGAGTAATGGATCATTGTCAAGAGGCTGATATTATAGTCACAAAAGCATGTGCAAAGTTCCAAAGCAATAGCTTTAGTAGAAATAGAGATATTACAGAAATACAACATTTGCACGTAAAAACTTAACAAAGAATTAAACTTAACCAAGAATTTCTAAGTTCGAAAAGGGTTAAAATACCACTTAATTCAATATCAGAGTAATGAATCTTTGTCTAGATGCTGATGTTATGGTCACAGAAGCATGTGCAAAGTTTCAAAGCAATAGCTTTAATAGAAACAGAGAATTTAAACACTGGCACGTAAAAACTTAACCAAAGCATTACCCAGACACTGACGCCCGGGTGACAGGAAAAGCCCCCCTATTCTTCGAATAGTCGAGCTAAAAACTAAACTCAGAAGGTTAAGGGTTACATTTTGTCTAGATCTGGTGATATATCACAAAGCTTACGGGACTTTCCGGTTTCTGTGTCTCATAATCATCATCATTGAGCGTACTTTTAGTGAGGTCAAGGACTTCCTCGTAATCTTCTGTCGATATATCATCCTGGAAAATAAAATCTATTTGGTATATTTTGATGTCTATACATTCTCAACCATAAACTCCTTTTCTTACACTGATGCACCTTATATGACTCTTTGTTAATCCCTCCCATTTTTTGTGATTTTTTCTTTTTTTTTTTTTTTCCAAGCAATATTCTGGTTAAGTTTCATTCATTTCGGCCCAGGGATTCAGGAGGAGATATCGTTCAAATATTTGGAGCTAAAAATAAGCCCCACCCCTGCCAGGCCCATATTTCTAGGCCAATCATAAATGAACCAACAATTTTTGGAAAGGGTCACTAAAGGAACATTCTGGTAAAGATTCATTGAAACTGGCCCAGGGGTTCAGTAGGAGATTTCGTTCAAAGATTACAGGCTCTACAAGAGCCATGTTGGACATGGCCATCCCCTGCCGAGAAAGCTTGATAGTAAACTGAAGCCTAATAGATTAAGGGTTCTACTGAAATGAAGCCCCTACAAAATCTAAGTCTTTAAAATAACAAAGGGCAATAACTCCAATACTATGCAAGCCAGAGTTATAGTTCTTGTGCACTGCACTTCTCTTCCATGAGATCTATCCTGCCACAAAGTTTCAAGTTGATAGCTATTATGCTTTAGGAGATATGCTCCGGACAAAATCTAAGTCTTAAAAATAACAAAGGGCAATAACTCAAAAATTAAACAAGCCAGAGTTATAGTTCTTGTGCACTGCACTTCACTTCCATGAGATCTATCCTGCCTTAAAGTTTCAAGTTGATAACTTAAATACTTTAGGAGATATGCTCCGGACAAAATCTAAGTCTTAAACATAACAAAGGGCAATAACTCCAAAAAAATGCAAGCAAGAGTTGTAGTTCTTGTGCACTTCACTTCTCCTTATGAGATCTATCCACCCATAAAGTTTCAAGTTGAAAGCTCTTATACTTTAGGAGATATGCTACGGACAAAATCTAAGTCTTAAAAATAACAAAGGGCAATAACTCCAAAATTATGCAAGCAAGAGTTGTAGTTCTTGTGCACTGCACTTCTTCTCCATGTAATCTATCCACCCATAAAGTTTCAAGTTGATAGCTATTATACTTTAGGAGATTTGCTCCGGACAAAATCTAAGTCTTAAAAATAACAAAGGGCAATAACTTCAAAATAATGTAAGCAAGAGTTGTAGTTCTTGTGCACTGCACTTCACCTCCATGAGATCTATCCTCCCATTAAGTTTCAAGTTGATAGCTATAATACTTTAGGAGATATGCTCCGGACAAAATCTAAGTCTTAAAAATAACAAAGGGCAATAACTCCAAAATTATACAAGCCAGAGTTGTAGTTCTTGTGCACTGCACTTCTCCTCAGTGAGATCTATCCACCCATAAAGTTTCAAGTTGATAGCTATTATACTTTAGGAGATATGCTCCGGACAAAATCTAAGTCTTAAAAATAACAAAGGGCAATAACTCCAAAATTATGCAAGCAAGAGTTGTAGTTCTTGTGCACTGCACTACTCCTCCATGTAATCTATCCATCCATAAAGTTTCAAGTTGATAGCTATTATGCTTTAGGAGATATGCTCTGGACAAGTTTACTGACGGAAGGACGGAATGACGGAACTGGAATGACGGAAGGAGAGCATTACTATATCCCCTTCGCCGAAAACGGCGGGGGATAAATTTATGGGCCCATCAAAGTTTCACCACCAAAAGTCATCCAAACAAGATGTGTTTATGAAACACGTATGCCCCTGTAACGGCATTTTTTTTTCAAAGTTTGACCTTGACAGATGACCTTGACCTTGTCACATGACCTTGACTTTGGTACCAGCGGATGCGGATCATTGAGATCTATCATCATGCCAAATATTAGCTTTGTATCTTGAATAGGCTTGAAGATATTGGCAAGGTTAAGTTTTCGGGTTAAGTTTTAGGACAGACGGACGGACGGACAGACAGACGGTCGGACAGACAGACAGACATGAGTAAAACAATATGCCCCCGATCTCTGGATACAGGGGCATAAAAATGTTCTGATAAAGTTTCATTGAAATTGGCCAAGTGGTTCTTGAATAGATGTCTTTCAAAGATTTCAGGCTCAAAATAAGCCCAGCCTTGCCACACCAATATTTATGGGCCAACCAAATTTTTTGAACAATTTAAGTAAAGGGTCACCCAAGGAACATTCTGGTAAAGTTTCATTGAAATTTGCCCGGTGGTTCAGGAGGAGATGTCATTCAAATATTTGGAGCTAAAAATTAGCCATACACATGCCAGGCCCATATTTCTAGGCCAATAAAAATGAGCCAACAATATTTGAAAAGGGTCACTAAGGAACATTCTGGTAAAGATTCATTGAAATCGGCCCAGTGGTTCTGGAGAAGATGTCATGCAAAGATTTCAAGCTCAAAATAATCCTGGCCATGCCACGCCCATATTTATGGGCCAATCATTTTTTTTTAACAATTTAAGTTAAAGATCACCCAAGGAACATTCTGGTAAAGTTTCATTGAAAATTGACAAGTGGTTCAGGAGGAGATGTCATTCAAATATTTTGGGCTTAAAATAAGCCTTGCCCTGCCATGCCCATTTTTGTTGGCCAATCAAAATTTCTTGAACAATTTAAGTTAAGGGTCACCCAAGGAACACCCATGCCAAGTTTCATTGAAACTGCCCTACCACGCCTAATTTGGGGGTCAATCAAAATTATTTGAACAATTTAAGAAGAGGGTCACCCAAGGATCTTCCAAGTTTCGTTATAAATCCTCCGACTGGTTTGGGAGGAGAAGATGTTTAAAGAAAAGTTTACACACTGATGGACGCATGACAGACACTCAGCAATGACAATAGCTCACTGACCCTCAGCCAGTGGAGCTAAAAAGATTTTTCCATGGGCAATAACCCTGACCTAAGTCAATTGAATGTAACCAAAGTAGGATGTACACACCTCTACTTGATCCTGATAATATGCATAAAGTTTGAAAAAAGCAAAGATGTGAATATCTCTGACAGATACCTGGTCTTTCTATGAAGTATGTATAAAACGCATCATTTAGTTGCAGAGAGATTACCCTTTCAGAAGTCAATTGACCGTATAAAATAGGACATGCATATCTCTGCTTAATACTGATGTCTGTGAAGTTTAAATCAAATCTGCCCTGAGTTGCCGAGAAATAGAGCAGACTCAAAAAGCTAAATAGACAGCCTGATCTACAAATTGCTTTATAAATTCTCCCAAGATATGCAGGGATTATTCTGAATTGCCTGTGCAAAAATATCTCACTTAACTGAATCTAATGAGGAATTAAGAATTTTAGGTGAGAAATTTTAACAAATCAATGGCTCAGTTCAAAATAGTTGTTTCTGCCTGTATAATTGTAGGTTGTTACAACTGTTTAGCACTGAGCCAACAAAATTCCTCATTAATATCAATTTGGCTATGACATTTTTCTCTTATTAAGCCAATATCGATGTAATTTCTTGCAGAAAAATATGAGAATCTCTCAATATCTCGCCTAAAAATGATCCCTGGATATGTAATCAATAGGTTACTGAGGAGAATAAAAAGTAGGAGCAATTTGAAATGAAACCAAAGAAATTATTGCATGAAAAGTAGAAATTGCCCTAGCACTCTACTAGCTTAACTCATCCAATTCACTTATCATACCACAATATAAGAATCGATTATTTCAAAGAACAAGACTGTTACCTGTATCTTTGACTGTAAAATGCCTTCTTCTTGTTTGTTGTGTTGTGAAGATGTATTGCTTCTTGATGTCAAACCGTCATTCTGTGTTGCTGCTAGGTACACTTCTAGATCCTCCTCCTAATAATTACATGGATTTTGTTTGTTTGAATGGGGTTTTACACCACCTCCAACTATCTTTTAGTTTTATCTTGCAGCACACCAATACTACCATTACAACCTTTCCTAGTCTCGACCTGCCATCCTACACAGGTCTAAGATTATCAGCCCATTGGTGGGAGACATATTGTCTAAAAGGATAAGTGCTGCCATCTAGGATCAAACCCTTGACCTCATGATTGGGATACCGACAGTAATTCATGGAGATTAATCTTTTGCTTTTGTTAGCCATGCTAAACCCAGAATATTTCCTGCTTTAGCACGAGGTATAGACAAAGATCATCTTGCAAATATGTGCAGTCTAATCTTAGTTTATACCATCTATTTTCCTTTTTAAGGTAGTGGACCTGTAATAGTTCCCCAAAATTTCGAACATCATGAATTTTCGCAATGTTGACCTGTATGTTCTGAGCATCAAATAAAGTTTGATTGAAAAGTGTGAGTATTTTCAGTGAAGATATAGAGTAGAATTGTTTGTTTCAGTGTAAGATCGAATCATATTTCATTGAGTGAACAAGAAAAACTATATTTTCACGATGAAAACATAGCTTTTGTTGTTCATTCAATGAAATATTAATTGATCTAAACTCGAAAAACAAACAATTATTCTATTTCTTTATTGCAAAAATGAGACAAAATTTGAAATTTTTAGGACATATTTTTGTAAAGCACATCATTTTGCATGTGATTGCTATGCAACGTTCATTGTGATGTAACATAAATCTACTGTTATTTCTCAATAAACCACCGAAAAGCATTGAAGGTTATTATTTTTATATTTTATCACATGGGGCAATTTATTGTGATTCAACAGCCCATAGCACCCATCTTATCAATCAGATCACAATTTAATGTAGAAATCTGAGAAAGCATTTCCCAAGGATCATGCTGCCAAGTAATTTCAGAGAACATGTCTTCAGAAAAATTTAATAGATGTACAGGTGGATGCATTCCCCAACAACGGACAGTGGGCCATGACAATAGCTCCGCTGGACTTTGATGATTGACCTTGATAGATGGTTTTCAGCTCTTGAAAGCTGATAAGGTACTTAGGAACCTTTATGATAAATAAGAATATTGAAACTTAGAGGTAGAAAAATGTTAGTTTGCAGGTTCTCACAATCAAACAGACAAATAAACATACTGTACAGATGGTCACCCCAGAAAAAAATTGTTCCTTACCTATCAAAACATATGGCACTCTTTAGCTAATGAGGACTTCATATATGAAGTTTCCTTGAAATTGGCCCACATTACATTGAGTAATTACTGCAGATGGATCACACAACCAGGGATAATTCTGGCTCAGAATAGCATGGGAAGATATCCCATTTAGCTGAATCATTCAAGAAATTCGAGAAATTCAAGAATTTTTGGGGAGAAATTTTTTACAAATCAATTGCTTAGCGCAAAACAGTTGTAACTGCCTATATTTTATATAGGCAGTAACAACTTTTTTGTGCTGAGCAAACGAGATTCTTTCTCTCATTAAGCCAGGTTCAATGAGATTTATGGTAGAAAAATTAGTGATTCTCTCAATATCTCACCTAAAAATGATCCCTGCACAACAGGAGCACTGATCGATGAATACCCTGGCTGGCAAATATACCCTACCCACCCATCCATCCCCTCCAATTTTGCAGGGGACATAGCCATTTGGAACACCACACGGCCAATCTCACGATCAACCTTGGATGTACATAGACAGACTATTTTTAAAAAATAACAGGAAGACTGGAAAGACTCGATGACGTCAGGAAAAATGGCATTAGCCCTCAAAACTTTGTCAAAACATTCGAAACCATTGTATCCTTCTATAAAAAATTTTTAGACTCTTAAATAACGGCTGAAAATCCTCAATTTTTAAGAATGACGAATCATTCTCAAAAATTAAGATTTTTTCAGCCGTTTTGACTGTTAAAATCAATCAAGGGATAGCATTGGTTGTTTCCCCATTAGTTTTCTTACACTAGTTCCACCTAACACAATGCACAATTTCGTTACATACCCATCCCCCTTATATACCTCCAAGGTCTGTTGCAGTTTACGGAAATGGCCAAGTGATGTTCTGAATGGGGAAATATCAACTCACCTCCTCCAATGTTTTATCATTGAGTACATCATCATCTGAGATCTGATTGCTTGTATCATTCTCATCAGGGACGGACTCAATTTCATCTTTTTCAGGCACGTCAGACAGTGATGAGTCTTCATATCTTGTATTGGAATCTTGACGTGATGCTAATATTGCTTGCTGGAATTATATACAACAAATAATTCAATTCAAAAGCTAAACGACGAATATCGTTTATTTCACCCTTGCCATGCTGAACCCTAAACATTCCTGCTTTGGCAGTAGGTATTGACAAAGACCAGACTGCACATAAGGGCAGTCTGGTCCTAGTCTATACCACCTGATTTTCCTTTTTTAAAACAGACTTGTTGATATATAAACACAAAAGATGTTTGTTAAACATTTATCCCCCCCCCCATAAAAACAGGTCAATAGCCTATCCTTTGTCAATCAACAAAGGGCAATAACTCACAAAATTTGATGAGTAGAGTTATGGTGTACTGCACTTCTCAATGAGATCTATCCACCTGTGAAGTTTCATGATTCTAGCTAGCATACTTTTTGAGATATGCTATGGGCAAAAAATGGGCTACAGACTGACTGACAGACTGACTGGCAAGGTGATTTACCCCCTCTTCTTTGATATTTTTAGCAAAAGACTTTACTCCAATTTTGCCATGGTTTTTATCTACATGTACATCAATACATTATTTAAGGGTTTACCCAGACAGACCAGGGTAAACCAGTATACACACTGCCTTTTTTTGATGTTGGGTTATAATGAGACTTGAAGTCTGTAAAACTACACACAAAATTCTCAGAAATCTTTCACTACAGATACTCAACTTAGACCTACCCTGATTTGTTCCTTCTCATTGTCTGGTAGCCCTTCAACATTAATTCCACCTGAAAATAGACCAAATGTGTGAACATTAAACCTCTTGACTACAGCTTGATTCATCAAATTTCTTTATCTCACTTAATTGTGATTTTTATCTACTCAGACAGATTAATGTTTTTGAAATATAATCAAGTGTAAAAAATGTTAAATACAATAATTCCACTTTTGGCCATTAATGTGAAAATCAATAGTATATTTTGAGGAATCATTACAAAAACTTTTGTAAATGTCTATAAATGTATAGGCAATTACATCAGTTTTGAACTGAATCCACAATTTGTTTCCCGTCACACAAAAAGTGATATCTTGAAACTATAAAAAATAGATATTTGAACTAGATAACTCCTAACAGTACTTTGTCCCTGTTCCTTAAATGGTTTTCATACAAAGTTCAATTGTGACTTTGACAAAAAAAAAATTCAAGAGGCCCCTGAGGGCCTGAGACGGCTCTACTGACTCTTTGAAAAGCCTTTGTCTTGATAATGCTATTCAAGATATAAAAAAAGTTTCATGAAAATATCCATTAATGAAGGGGGGAGTTGTGTTGACAAGTAAATTTTACCTATAGGCCCCTTTTCCCTTGATGCTGCATAATTGCACTGAATGGCAATGGTGTGGCCATGGTCACATGAACAATGTTTTGTTTAATATTCATGAATATCCTTGTTTTATGATTTGATTTTTTGACATTTTGAACTTATAAAGCAAAAATGCAAAAATCTAAATCATAATAATTTAGATTTTTGCATTTTTTGCTATATAAGTTCAAAATGGCAAAAATCTAAATCATAATACACACATAAATGGAGAAGTTGTGTAAATAATAAATACGACATAAAGCCCCGTTGTCTGCGCATGTCATATGCTCCGAAGATTGACCTGTCTTCGGGACCGTATCACTTATCGAGATTGAGATAAATATTACTACCTCGTATGCATAACTCTGTATTCTATCGCCAAAAACTAGTAAATGAAGAATTTCAATTAAAACTTCATTTTTGTGGAAATCAAACTTAATTTTGCCTTAAATTAATTGACAAAAATATTGGTTTAAATTGCAAAAGTATATATTTTTTTAAAAAGTTGTTTGCTTGAGATCTATTTATACTGTACATGTGCATTTCATGGCCGCTGACATTATGAAAGTAGTTTGACGGAATCGACCCAGTTGTCACGAATAACACTACCCAGAATGCACAAATCAGATAGGTCAGTATTTGAAAAATGCCACTTATCCAAAGATAACACATAAAGCCCCTTTTGTGCATGACACAGCATTTTATCACAAACCTCCTTCGAATGCTCATGATCACTTTGATACAGGACATTCTATGAGAGTTTTATACAAATGTACCTATAAACAAAAGAGGAGTTGTGTTAAAGTGTTCATGAGGATTTTCTTATAATTTTCCCTTGATGCTTGACGTATGGGGCCCCTTTCCTGTATTATAATATATATATAGTATTTGTTGACTTATCATAACCAAGAAAATAATCATTAAAAATTCATGAGGCCCTTTTCCAGTATTTTGGGACAGATCACCCCAATTTTGGAATGGAACCTACCTCATGACCTTACTTGTATCCAGTAAAAGCTTCGAGGAAATCCAATGATATTTGTTGACATATATATATGCAAAAGAAAGATAATTTTGAGTGAAAATCCATAAAACCCCTTTTACTCTGTTTTCCAAAGGATCAACCCCATTTTCCAAGGGAAACTTCCTTACAGCCCTTAAACCATCCTGTGAAAGTCTAAAGGAAATTTGATTTGTATTGAGGACTTAATAGCATAAGTAACAAGAGCTGTCACTGTAAGATGACAATGCCCCCGACACCGCTTTGATTTAGAAGTTATGGCCAATGTTAAAGTTTTTGGACGGAATGACGGACGGACGGACGGACAGACGGACGGACAAGTCAAATTTATTATGCCTCCCTATCGGGGGCATAAAAATTGTTTCTAGACAGACATAGGGGAATCAAGCCATCAGGCCAGTTCAATCAGACCTTTAATCAGTAGAGCTAAAATTACCAGAAACGCTCTAACAGAACTCATGGGTTCTATTGGAATCATTGCATTTCCATTAGAAAGGGATGGGCTTTTGTTATAGGCTGTGCTGCATATCGATGGCTCAGTGTGGAATGGTTGTAACTGCCCACAAACATATAGGCCTTTACAACTCTTTTGTGCTGAACCATTGATATTTTACAGTGAAAAATTGGCCAAAATTAAACATAATCCGCATAAAATATTTACATTTGATAGGAAAAAAGGTGCATTAAAACCAGTTGAAGTTTTAGTGATGTTGATTTTGTAGGTATAGGCCTTTATAAGAGGCTTCAATAGTTGTAAAATCACATCAAAAATGGTTGATTTTAACCCAAGAGGGAGAGGGGTTATATCAGAGCATGGGGCTATATTACAATTTTTACAGCAGTCAAATGCAGCAGGATAAGGTTCAAGATTAACTTACCAAAGTCATCTTCATCATCATCCTTTTTCACATCCTTCTTTTTCTTTGCTTTTTTGCCTTTCTTTCTATTCTTGGGTTGAACATCATCTTCTACACAAATAGTTATCTGAATATAAAATAGATTAATGACAGACTTGTGCCGTTGTAGGGGGGTTAAATACCCCTCTTTTATAGTGTTGCTAAGTTGTTATCACACAAAAGTACAATTACATTGTGAAATCGCTTGCTACAAGGAACATCTTCTTTATTGGGCAAACAATAATTGTTTACAGACAGAGGGATGGATGGATGGAAAGACAGACAGACAAGATAGGAATCATGCAGCCATGTTAAATATCAATATTATCATAAAATCAAATGAAGATTCAGTTCTTAAAATGCAAGAATGAGACAAAATGTTCAAAACTTTTGATAAATTTTCTTGGAGTATATCATTTGGCATGTGATTTCTAAACAACTTCATAATGAAATGCACTTAATGCGCCAAACTTAGCACTCCAGTGAGATTTCAAAGTGATATTATACTGTAATTTCTGTAAAGATTTACATAACAGCATTAAAGAAAACAAATTATAATATGACACACAATGTGGGAGTGAAATAAACCCGTGTAATAATTTTGATATTACACAGGTCTTATAGTGTAATAACTATGCCAATGATCTAAGAATGTATAGCAACATTATAGTTATGTTTTGAAAATGACGTCATAAAAAATTCAATGACATCAATTTGCAAACAGCGTTACATGCTTTGTGGAATAACTTGAACTCAGAAATATCTGGAATTTCCTAAATCTATTGCGAAAAAATTCAGATCAAATTATAAATAGAACATCAAATTTGTACTCATAGAATACAAAAGTTATTAAACTTGTCATCTTAAATAGATAAATAGATAAAAACTCAGTGCAGCCTTGTTTCTATCTGTTTTAAGATGACTCTTTTAATAAATTCGGTATTCGATGACCACTCATTCAATATCCTCTATATCTTACATCACTATCATCAGACAAGTTTCTGTTTCTCCTGGTAGTCATTGTTTCATTTCATCAGTAGTTTTTTTCTGGAAGACTATAATTCCTTTCTATGACTTAATGGCAGCATATCTGTAATGAAACACTAAAAAACATTAGCATTAATCTTTTGTCAATTTTTCTGAAACCCTTCATTTACACTCATATGATTGAAATCCAATAAATGAAAAATTCTGATTGGTTTAAATTGCATCACATGACGGAAACTGTTGCACTTTATTTCTGTATAAAATACACTAGGTCTTTTTTGGGAAAACCACCAATAATATATATGCAAGTCATGTGTTCTAGGAACAGTCAGGGGCAGTAACTCTAATTTCGACGGTCAAACCAGGTAACCCCGACGATATGTGCATGTCCTCATTGTAGTGAAGATGTGTGCCATGTTTCATTGAAATCCGGTCTATAGTTTTCAAGATATAGCGCGGAAACAAATATCACTCTGTATGTATATGGCTAAAACAGTCAGGGGCAGTAACTCTTAATTCAACGGTCAAACCCGGTAACCCCAACAATATCTGCATGTCCTCATTGTAGTGAAGCTGTGTGCCAAGTTTCATTGAAATCCGGTCTATAGTTTTCAAGAAATAGCACGGAAACAAATATCACTCTGTATGTATATGGCTTAAACAGTCAGGTGCAGTAACTCTAATTTCGACAGTCAAACCAGGTAACCCCGATGAAATGCGCATGTCCTCATTGTAGTGAAGCTGTGTGCCAAGTTTCATTGAAATCTGGTCTATAGTTTTCAAGAAATAGCTCTGATAAGGAATATCACTCTGTATGTATATGGCTTAAACAGTCAGGGGCAGTAACTCTAAATTCAACGGTCGAACCGGGAAACCCTGACGATATGCGCATGTCTTCATTGTAGTGAAGCTGTGTGCCAAGTTTCATTGAAATCCGGTCCTCAGTTTTTTGCAAGAAATAGCGCGGAAACGAATGTCGAATGGATGGACAGGCCTTCGGCCAGTGGAGCTAAAAATCGTTTTCACCTTTTTCGATGCCATTTCACACATTTCTTTAACACTATCACGCCTCTAATAACAGCGACTCTAAATATTATATCTAGCAGGGTGCCCATTCACGTACTACAGTACGTAATTCACGTAGAAATACAACAATTCACGTACAGGTTTATAGGCCAGACGTGCAAGCGCGTAAAGAATAATTGATTAATGTAGAAAGATAATGACCATTACGTGAAGGTTTTGAATGAAAGAGTAACTGGTTTGCATGCCTGATTATCAGTTGTAAATCCAATCATTAATTGGTCAGTCATTTATTTCATCCATTGAAGAAGCTGTGTGGCTTATCAATTAACAGGTAATTCTGAAGTCGTAAACATAGGCAGCCATGAAACTCCAATTATCTATTGTCTGTGTATATCAATAGATTCTTCAGTGATTCAACTGACTCCTGTTATTTATACAATAATTAATGTTTTAACTGAAAACTACTTTGTTTTAATTTCAAGAAACTAATGTCTTCAATTTTATAAATTAACTTGCAAGAATTAGAAGGGCTTACAATTGTAACTAAAATGGTTGTGAACAGCAAATTTTATAGCAGATGCATTTACTTAGAATACAACACACTTTTTGAGTGATGGTTATTCCATCATTGAACTCCGTTTAGATGCTTTTTACAGCAAAACAGTTGTAGATCTTTCAGGGCCTTAAATCAGTTTTACTCCAACTAGTAATACCAGTATATAGAGTAACTTTTTTAAGATTTATATGGTGTACCCTTAATTCTAAATGTAAAGGGTTCGCTGTACCCTTAGATTTTTCTTTGTACCCTCAATTTTAAACTTAGAGGGTACATGTACCCCCAAAATGAAAACCCAGTGGGCATGCTGTCTAGGGTACAGTTGTTCAGGCAGTATCGGATAGTTAACAAAATTATTGAAGTATATGTTTCTATTACAAAACAAAATCTATATTGTCTGGTACCAATTTGTAGGAAAATATGTATTCTTTCATTTGAAACCAATTTTGGGATACAAATGCTGTTTAAATGTCAGATAAATGCTCTCTGCAAACAACACTAATTAAGTCAATAGCGGATAGGTTCAGGTAATAACAAATAGGTAGTTGAGGGAATGTCTCAAAAGTGACAATGACACTATTTCACCATTTTGAGGTGCCAAAAGGGCTGTATTTAAGCGATTTTGATCCACAAAAGCTGAACTCAGACAGAACTTAAGCAAATTTACATTATTGAAACAATGGGCAGATTAACAGACTTTGAAAACATTTTGGTATAGCAGAAAAATAATCATTGGTTTGATCCTGCAACCTCGTAGATGCAATTTTAATTTAGCGCTTAAATTTTTGAATTAGAACGACAACATACTGCTTTAACGATCGTATTTTTGATGCATATCTCACACGAAAAGGGATAACCAGAAATTCCGAAAAACAATTATATATGTTCACCAGCCTATAACTTCTTAAAGAAATATTTGTACCAAGATGCATTCATACAGTTTCCGAAAAAAAAAAAGAATTAGCTTCTGTCATACTGTGTAGCTCGTGTTCAAACTTTCTCTTAAGTATGCACATAAAGCATCCTGCCTGGCTTGGTGATATGTACAGCAAGCAACAAATTATCCTAGATGAGGCTCTCAAAGCAGTGTTTTGCTCCCAGACCCCAGGCACAATCAGCCCACTGCCGGCCTAGTGGCGGCTAATGAGCTGTCCAAAATCGCTGCTCGAGGGCGGGTAGCCTGACTAGCGATCGAAAGAGATGCGGGGGTCAAGGAGCTGCTTTGAGAGCTGAGCTGCATTGGAAGGGCCACTAAAATTGCAGCTCAACTGCTTCAGCACGAATCACTCTAGCCCCGCCGCTTTCTGCGGCATCCTCACAAAACTCGCTACGATTTTAGGGCTTGAATAGAGCAACCCAAGGGTACCTACAACATAGGGATCAATCTATTGGTTCGAGCCCTGCGTCAAGTGTCTCACACCCATGAACATTTAGCCTCGGGACGATCGGCCAATTGCCGGCCTAGCGACAGCTAATGAGACGTCCAAATGCGCCACTTGAGGGCCGGTAACCTGTTTAGCTATTGATAAGAAATGCGGGGCAAATTCTTGGGTTTGGGAGCAAAACACTGCTTCGAGAGCCGCATTTGCTGCGCCGCTAAAATCACTGCTCGACTGCTTCGAGGCTCCAATCGCTCTTGCTCCACCGCTGCCCAACCAAACTCGCTACGATTGTAGGGCTTAAATAGGGCATCACGAGGGTACCTGCAACAAATGGGTTTGGTCCATTCGTTTGAGCCCTGCATTGAGTGTCTCACTCGCGTGAACATTTTGCCTCGGAGCGATCGGCGCACTGCCGGCCTAGTGACGGGCACTGAGACGTCCAAAACCGCTGCTCGAGGGCCGGTAACCTGCCTAGCAATGGATGAGATGTGGGGCAAATTCTGGGGTCTAGGAGCAAGAACTCCAGTTATCTACAGCTGATGAGCCGTCCAAAATAACAGCTCAACGGACCCATTCACTGCCTAGCGACTGATAGAGATGTGGGGCAAATTCTGGGGTCTGGGAGCAAAACACTGCTTCGAGAGCTTATCGGATTGCCTTCTTTTCATCTGTGTTTTCATAAAATCAAAAATGGCAAAATCTGTCTAACCAAACGGTCATTTAAGACCAGTATATATGCAAAATGAATAGATATGCAAAAGATAATACATTAATAAAATAAAGGTGTAGGCAAAAAGTAGCTAAACTGTATTCATATAACTTCACTCCGAAATGGATTTCTAAGGCTTGACAATTGACACTGACCTTCAAAGTTGTGGATTGATGAAATGAACCTTAAAAGTTTATTCTTAATATCAGCACTGTAAGATATATGTTTATTAAGTATCGCTTGTAATTATGCAATCAATGGACAAGTAAGACCTCTTTACTTCAGCTTATTAAATTTGCAGTAGTAGACTTGTGGTTGTCAACAAACAATGCCCATCAGTTACAAATATACCTAAATATGATTGACTAGTACTATAAATATCAATCTATCTGTTTCTTAATTTTGACAGGTCAAAATGATAGAGTTATACATTGATGTCACAAAAACGAAATTTGTCATACTGTAATAAATCGGGAATATTCAAGATTTTGTGAGGTTTAGACAAAGATTAGCCAGAGCATTCATTTGAAGCTGTTCTTAGTTTGATCAGCTATAATACTTAAAGATAGAAGCCATTTGTGAGTTCCATTGTCATAAAAAATAATTGAACACAGTAAATGATTTCGTGCTCACAGTAATTTGTTGGATCTTATTGGCTGAAAAAATCAGCATACCCCAAGCCGTGTATTGATGCATAACTTTATTTGGGATAAAAGTTAAAATAACTCTTTTAGCATGAACTGACTGCTTCATGGTTTATGTTTGTTCAATGCATTGAGAAAATCTGAATCATGATTTTTCGCAGTTTATGTTCACTTTGAGACAACCCCCGTGAAACCATTTCTACTCGCAAGAACTATCCGTTACTGCCCGAATCGGGAGATGTTTTCATCAGACGATATTTTAGTTAATTTTGGAAAATTTTCTATCCAGATATGTTGATATAGTGGGAAATCGGGTTATCTACAAAATGATACCAAGAACTTGTTTATTGGTTTTGATTTACATGAACAATACACGTCAGAGCGCCTGCTATTGCATTTACTCTGGACCTGAAAAATGCGGGGTACGGACAAAAGCCCACTAGGTCAAAAGCCCACTGGGACAAAACCCCAGCGGACAAAAGCCCACTGGACAAAAGCCCACCCAACATAGGACAAAAGCCCACTCAATATAAGAATTATTCATATGAATAAGTCTTATCCAAATTACATTTTCTTTTGTTTTGTTTTTATTTATTTATGTTGTATTTAACAGCTATAGTCCAACCCTGCTATTTGAAAACGCAGGAAAATAAGGTATAGCCAGGAGTAGGGGTGGACTGAATTGAAAGTTAAAAAGAGTGAGATAACGGCACTTTATTACAAATGCAATCACGTATATACTTATAGAATGAATGAATGAATATCGTTTTAAGGCCCGCCGACAACTAAGGTCATGTTGGGCGCAAGACATTCTGAAAAATAAATAACTGTTTTAAACGACGTCAAGTATACATCAAAACTAAACTAGACGGAATCATCATAAAACAAATCATGTTAAATAGGATAAGACAAATCAGTATAAATGGTAAAAATGTACAGAAAATATTTCAAGTCTAAAAGAAGATCATGATCAAACAAGAGCTGTCACTGTAAGATGACAATGCCCCCGACACCGCTTTGATTTAGAAGTTATGGCCAATGTTAAAGTTTTTGGACGGAATGACGGACGGACGGACAGACGGACGGACGGACAGACGGACGGACAGACGGACGGACAAGTCAAATTTATGATGCCTCCCTATCGGGGGCATAAAAATCACTCGAAATAACTTTAAAAATTCACGATAAAGCTATCAAGTCTAAGAATAAGTATATACTTATAGAGTAAAGAAACTCGTCAAGAAAAACACCTTTTCTCCATGTCGATATTCAATGTTTCTTGTCGTTTCAATTTTAGTTTCTTCGGGATGAAGTCGGTTCCGAAACAATTTTATTTTTACTTTATCACTCATCAATCATGACGTCTACATATTTAATTTAAAAAGGATGGTAAAAATGCCAGTAGTTTTGCATTTCTGTGGTCTTTTAGTATAGTTAGTGACCGTTACAGCAAAAAATTCGTTGGTCACGATTTTTCTATATGAACTCATCGAAAGTCTGTTTACAAACATTCGAATAGCATGGTTTACCTATAGTCTACTCTTGTCTTCCTTAATCACTTTTATTCAGCAAATTCCAAAATGAACATGAATGAAAAGCCTATCAAAGTATAATTGAATTATTGTAAGACTTTCATAGTGTTTTGATTAATTAATTAATTAATGACTCTTTTTTTTCAATCATCCAATAAATAAATCATTTAACTTCTTTAGAATACTGTCTCAACATTGTATAGATAGTGTTGAGTTTCATCCACTATAGCTCTATGGGTTTTTCTTTGTTTGCCAAATGAAATATTATCCTTTGCCTTTGCAAATAGTAACATGTCTTGTTTTAACTTTTTCTATGATTAATTGAGTATATGGCATTTATGTATTTTAAAGTTATCCTTAAAAAACTTTTTATTAGATATTCAACTATCTGTATAAGTGTATTTGGGGAGATAAAAGTATGTAACACCTATATGATATCTACTCTTCTTCAACACTATATGACTTCACACCTTGTATAGCTGTAAGTTGTCAAATTCAAATTCTAGACTGAATGGAAACATGACACAATAAGGTGCCAATCACATTAATATACAAAGAAAATAAGTTCATATAGTGTTCGAGGCCTGATGCATATCTACATGCATAAGCGTAAGCTTCTAATGGCCCATTTGAGATATTGACTATGCTTGATGCAAGGGGGTGACCCCTTATTGGACTTTGGTATTTTTTCACATTTAATGTTACACTGTGTATCCTTCACACTTTTTATTTATTTTTTTGTTTAATCTATTTATTTATTTATTTATTTTTTTTTTTCTAGTCTTGGTGTCTTAAATTCAATACTTTTTTATTATTAGTGCTTAATTGATAGATTTCTTTGTACAAGATTTCAAATTCAATCAGTGGTGTTCTATTTATAGAAGATACTGATTTTTACATTTAGATGTAGTATACTATTTATTTGATGATTTGTTTTATGTACAGTTATCATCAAGACATTAAGTTAACAAGTGTTAAAAAAGCTATTAAAATCATAAAAATATGTTGTTATGTTAAAAAAACAATAACAAAACAAATTGGTAGTTTTGTCATATTTAAAGATTTATAGTTTTTAAAGATTTTATACTGGAATGCTGTATATGTGTATGCATATTAATACATACGTTTACAAACACATGTATATATATGTATTTTTTGTTTTTTTTTTGTTTTTTTGACCTAATGTTTTATTAGATTACAATTCCGAACCAGTTTATGCATTAAAGGGCTGGTATACTGCTGTCAGTCACACCAGGCCTTATTAATTGGATTTTCGAGCTCCTACAGTATATTGCACTACTAATTTAATCCACTTGTTTTCTCTATGAATTGCCTGTATGGTTTGTTGTTTCTCTTTGACTTGTATGTACTCGGTTTAATTGCTTTCTCTTGATTGCATATTTATACATTATAGCATGATGGTTCGAATTTGATGGAGGTTTTCCATTCTTTATTTAAATTTGATTTAAATGAATTTAGACTGGGTGAGTCAACAACTGAGTTGGATAATTGATTCCAGGTGTTTACTACTCTATTAGAATAAAAGTGTTTTCTTTTTTCAGTTTTTACTCTACTTTTAAAAAGTTTATATTGGTTCCCCCTTGTTGCTGTAGGTTCACCCCTTATTAGTAAGTTGTTCGTTGTTATATCAATTTTGTGTAAAAGTTTGTACGTTTGAATGAGGTCTGATCTTTGCCGTCTATATTCTAATGATGGCAAACCGAGTTTTTTCAGTCTTTGTGTGTACGACAAATGTTTAATACTCTTTATCATTCTAGTTGCTCTTCGCTGGACATTCTCGATAAGAGTGGAGTGCTTTTTGTACCGAGGGCTCCATATTACAGACGCGTATTCTAGATGTGGACGGACTAGTGATTTGTATAGATGCTTGAACATTGTTTTATCCATATACGTAAAGGATTTATTTATTATGCCTAGGTTCCTGTTGGCTATGTTGACTTTAGTGTTGATATGTTGTTCAAAGTTGAGGTCTTTATCTATGATGACCCCCAAGTCTTTCTCGTTTGTGGTAGGTTCTATTTTACTTGTTTTGTTGTTTTTGTCTTTCATGAAGAATTCACCTGGTTCCTGGTTACCGATATGCAGACTTTTGCATTTACTGGGGTTGAATGTCATTTCCCATTTATTCGCCCAACTGCAAGCGTTGAATATATTGTCTTGGAGATGGTTTTCGTCATTCGGTGAATTTATACTAGTATAGATCTTTGTGTCATCGGCAAAAAGTTTTGCTGGACAGTTTATATTGTCTGGAAGATCGTTGATAAATATCAAGAATAGTAATGGTCCTAGCACACTACCCTGAGGTACTCCACTTTTTACTTCTTGCCAATTAGACTTGCAGCTGTTGATAACTACTCTTTGTTTTCTGTTCGTGAGGAATGACTCAATCCATTTGTGAATATTGCCTCTAATGCCTATATTCCATACTTTTGTCAACAATCTTCTGTGTGGAACCTTGTCGAAGGCAGCCTTGAAGTCCATGTATATGACGTCAATGTCTTTATGCTCGTCTATTTCTTTGGTCCAGTCATCCATGCTCTCCAATAGCTGAGTGATGCAAGATTTCCCTTTTCTAAAGCCATGTTGTTGAGAAGACAGTAATTTGTTTTCTTCTAGGAAGCTTGTTAGTTCTTTTTTGATTATTTTTTCCAAAATTCTACAGCAGATGGAGGTGACGCTTATTGGTCTGTAGTTTTCTTGTTTTGTTTTTGGCCTTGATTTGTATATTGGTGTCACATTGGCCTCTTTCCATTGAGTAGGGAGTTTGCATTCTTCGATTGACATTTTAAAAATGTCTAGTAAGGGTTTCACAATACTGTTTCTGGTTTCACATATGAGTGTAGGATGGATGCCATCGGGACCTTCGGACTTATTGGGGTCAAGTTCGTTTATTGCCTTCAGGATTTTTTCTTCTGTAATCTCCACTGTGCTTATACTTGGATTGTCATTGTTATTTGTTTCTGGTATTGGAAGCGTTTCCGTAGTGAAGACAGAAATAAAATGGTTATTGAGTATACTAGCCATTACTTCTTCATTGGTTTCTATCTTTCCGTCCACTTCTAGGCTATAAAGGCTAGGTTGTTTTTTTGTTTTTTGTCTGACATATTTCCAGAATGACTTAGGATCTTCTTTGATTTTTTCAGAAATTTTCTTTTCTCTGGTATATTTGCATTCTCTGATTAGTTTTGTTACTTTATTCCTAGATTTCTTATATGATTCGTATGTCTGTAGATTTTTGCAATTGGTATATTTAGACCATTTTCTGTTTTTGTCTTTAATTGCCATAACTGTTTCATGATTGATCAAAATGTCGTGGCGGCCTGGTGACTTCTTATACTTTGGAATGTTTGATTGCTTCATACTTGATATTTTTCTTTCGAAGTCGTTCCATGCAGTTTGAACATTTCGGTCATACATACAGTCTTGAAATAGGGTGTTAATTGTCTCATTCACAGCATTCCAGTTAGTTTTTTTATAGTTATACTTTTCCTGTATTGGTGATTCTATAGTAGAAGAGCAGAATACATGGAAGTTGAGAAGTAAGTGGTCACTTTTACCAATTCCTGGTGCATATTCAATTTCCCCTATCAATTCTTCATAGTTTGATAAGACGAGATCTAGTATAGAGGGAATTTGACCCTCTCTGTATTGGGTGTACTCTGTCACTTGTTGCGAAAGGAAAGAGTCTTTTATAGTTTCAAGGAATTCGTATTCAATTTGGTTTTCCTGGCATGGTGTTTAAAGAGTGTTCCAGTCTATATTTTTGATATTAAAGTCTCCTACAATCACTAAATTTTTGTTTTTGTTAGCAAAGGCTTTAATAGTTTTGAATAATTCTATTGAATTTTGTTTCGTGCTGTTAGGACTTCTGTATATACAACCCATTATCAGGTCTACATGATTATCTAGAACTATGTTTATCCATAATTGTTCTTGAAAGGCTGTATTACTTTCTAAGAGACTGGCTTTGAGCCCTTTTTTAACCAAGATCAGAACTCCACGATTTGTCTTTCCACTGTAGAATGGTTCATAATCATTTATTGTTGGTGTAACATCTAGTTTGTATTTAGGGTTCTTCTGGTTCACCTCTGTTATTGCAACTATATGGATTTTCTTTGAGTGGGCAAGAATTTCTATTTCTGCTAGTTTATTAGATGTGAGACAGTCTATATTTGTATAAAGGATGTTTAATTTGTCATATGAAGAACATGGTTTATTTGGTTTGGTTTGGCTATCATGGTTAAAATTTGGTTCCTCTTCAGAGGTAAAACACAGACTATTCACACTGCTTATTTACATTTATGTTGATTCCCCCTGGTATGGTGGTTTCTGGATTGGTTGTGATTTCCATAAGGGTGTTACTATCTGTTTTTTCTATTATTGTTTCTTGTTGAAAGGGGTTGTTTATTTCTTGGGACAGGTTGTTGGGAGAGAAAATCACTCTTCTGTATCCTGATATTTGGTTATCCTACTCGTTCTGATAAACTTCTGGCTGTTTTGTATCAACCGGATTTTCTTCTTCATTTCTATTGATTCTTTTTCTAAACTTTTCTTTTCTTTCTTGCCTTTGTATCTCTGTCAAATCTTTAGCTATTGCTATCCTCTTGTATTCACTGTTTGTCTTTTCTTTTATAAGAAGCTACATTGGCAAGAGTAACTTAATGAAAATTTATAATTGTACATAAAAAATTAAAAAAAGAAAAAAACAAACATTATGATTAAAAACATTCTATTACACAAAAATATATACTGAGTGGGTTTTTGTCCTATATGGGGTGGGGTTACGTCCCAGTGGGCTTTTGTCCGCTGGGGTTTTGTCCCAGTGGGCTTTTGACCTAGTGGGCTTTTGTCCTACACTCGAAAAATGCAGCTTCCGGTTACCTATTTTGGTCGCAACAAATTGAAAGTACAAAAACAAATGTAAACAAAAGAGAACTTGGCTAAGAAATCCCTTGAATATTGAATCATGCCATGGTAAAATTAATTTTATTGAAATATTCCGTTAAAAATATAGAGATCAATTTAGAAACAACCTATCCGCTATACCCCAAAATCCGCTACTGCCTAAACAACTGAATGTGATATTTGCATAGAAGAATACAAGTTTTTAACTTAACGAAAAAAAATATATTTAAAAAAAAAGAGAGAGAAAAAAGATAAAGACATTTGAAAAGAAGGAAAAGAACGCATAATTACTGTTTGGGCCGTTTTGACCTATTGTCAAAACTGGTTTGGGCCGTTTTGGCTCTGGGCCGTTTTTATTGTAAACCAAATAATGTATCCCTCTTTCTGATATACTGCAATACTCCCACTTCAGATTATCAAAGGAGGGATACGTTATCGTATCTAATGGACTTAAACTTGAAAAGTGGGCATTTTCGTCCAATCATAACCAGTGCTCCAGCTAGGTTTCCAAAAGGGCAGGGTGCCAAGCGGTCATACTAAACTATGCCCCACGGAGAAAGTATGACCCACCTAGCCCCACGGTACAAAATGACGCCCCACGGGTTTGAGCAATGTGTCTAGGGCTATTTATATGTTTTTTATATAGGAAAACACATTTTTAATCATCAGTCCAAGTTTTATTTGTCTATCTTAAAAAATAAGCGAGATATTAGTGAAAATATTTTACGACTAAGCCAGTTCAGTTTCTACCACACGCCCTACCATTTCAATGGACGATAAGCAATTTGTTAGTACCAATTCTAACAAAATACAACTATATCTGTGTATAAAACAGCTTTTTAATGAATAATTATTAATTACCGACATCTTTATTTTATTTTCAGGTTTTGAAGATATTTCAAATTCGACACGGGACAGATGAAAGGGACAGTACTCTTCAACGCTTAGTCAGACATCAACAGAAGTTGTCGTTAATGACACGGAGCGTTGGGGAAACCCGATCGAAAGAGTAAAGCGTTGATGTTAACCCATTCCCACACAACCCTGGAATCTTACAAAACATCAAGTTATGCTGTATTAACGATGTCTTATCAAATTTGAATGAAAACAAATGCAGAAGTCTAAAATTGATTACCCATACGTATGCTCAGCTTGTTGCTCTCTTTCCAGTGGAAAGTTCAACTTCAGCAAGTCTCTTGAAAGATTGGCAAATGCAGTAAACAATGGCAATTTGATTGATTATGTGAGGTTTGAGAGTGTACTTCTGAGAAAACATGTCTTAGATGTCACTGAATTCATTTATCCTATATTTACACCGTCTGGTATGTTTGTTGACCAAGTTGCCAAATCACTTCTAGGTAGTATTGATGATTTTTTGCCAATCACAACAACTAGCGACGGCAATTGCTTGTTCAATGCCGCCTCCATTGCTGTAATTGGCAATGAGTCTTTGGCCTCTGAACTTCGAGTAAGGACTTGTATAGAATTGGCCGAAAACAAAAAATTCTATCTCAATGCTCACTCTACAGATAATTTATGGAAGGTTTCAGAGAACTTAGATGATGCCATTGTATCTTGTGCTACCAACAAAGCTTACTCTTGTGCATGGACCATGCATGGTGTAGCAAGCGTCGTTGGTAGGACAATTAGATCAGTATTTCCTGCGCACAATTCAATGCTAGACCAAGCTGTAGGTATCCTTAATACAGAGTTTCCTCCCAGAATTGCACACAAACAACTTGAATCTGAAGTTTTGCGCATCATGTGGTCTGGTTCTGGAAAACAGTTAGATCACTTTGTACCCCTCGTTAGAAAAACAAAAGGTCAATTCATCGACTTAACTAGCGACTATGATTTCCCCCCTTTGCGCGAATGTCCTATATTAAAAATTCCACTCTCCAGTAAGACTAATTCACTAGATGACCTTAATATGACAGAATTCAGAGAAATAAATTTTAATGAAACTGATAGCCTTCCTGCGTTTTCCACAAGTGGACTGAACGATATTTTTAAAAAAATCTCAGATAACGATGGAATTCCGTCAAACAAATCATCCTAAGTGTCGCATGATATTACATCTGTTCTCGGTGAAACAATGACAGCTTCAGATAGGGTAATGTTTTCGGATAGCTCGAGTGAAATATCTCATTTAATAGAAACAGAAAATAAAGAAATAAAGGAAAATGCATCCAAAGACTATCAACCAAACACATCAGCAATTATAACTTCTGAGCATGGGGAAGAAATAAGCGCGACGGAAAGTGATTTTTATTCTGATATTGTGTGCGACAGTACACACGTCACGGAAGTGAAACCGCAAATCAAAGAACAAAAAGGTGAAACAAAAGAGAAATCAACTGATACTATAAATGATAATTTATTCGATTCCGAATCAAACTTAAATGAAACTTTTCAGACGACTTCAAATCATGGTAATTCTCTTCAGAATAAATTTATGGACGTAACACATATTCTTAATTTATTGAGGAATGGTCAGGAAATTGTTAGCGAATCAATACCTAAAGGTTTAAAACAAAATTCTTATTACGTAGTAAAGCGAAACGTTGGGGGCATATGTATAGATGACTGTGGGTCTTGGATTAAACCATCATGTAAAAAACATGAATATTTCGTTGACGAGCGAGGACTTTTGATTCGCATTTATAAGCAAAAAGGTCTGTTTTGTACTTCTGTTAAACGCAAATTAATTCCTCTAGAACCACAGCCTGAAGAAAATGACATTATAACATTAAAACGTTATTATTCTAAACTTAAAAAGTCTACCAACTACCAACGCAGAATATCTTGGATTGAATGTAAATCGGGAGCGCAACCAATTCAAATTGTGGAATACATCGGTATATTTCCTGGTCATATGCCACACGGAAATGCGCAGCACAAGCAAAATGAATATTTACGCGTGACAAACGAGCAAAGAAAAGTAATTGAGAACGGTATAGCGCATAACTTGAAACCAATTAATATATTGAGAAATGTTAATGCAATAGACCCGGAGAATCCAATCGGCTGTAGAACTATTCAGAATGCAAAATATAATCGAAACAAAAAATAAAGACCCTTTTCTTATATCAAAAACGCAGCAGATGAAGTTCAGATTGTTCTTAATGCTCTGAACTCAAACGATTTCATCCGATCTGTCGTTGCGAATGACAACAATAAACCACCAGGTATAATATGTTTTACAGATGATCAATTACAACTATTAAAACAAGCAATTAACTCTGAGTGCGTTATTGGCATAGATCGAACATTTAATCTAGGGGCGTGTTATGTTACCTCTCTTGTATTTCAAAACAAGAATTTGATAAGAACAGAAACAAATCCAATAATACAAGGACCTACGTTTTTACATTGGGATGGTAGTTTTCAAACTTATTGTGACTTTTTGAACAAAGTTCGTTCTGTATTAGGGTTTCATTTTTGTACCGATAATATGATATTTGGGTCAGATGAAGAACAAGCATTGTTAAATGCAATTAAAGTTGCTTTTCCAAACGCAAAGCAAATGTTATGCACACGTCATTTAGCCGAAAATATGAAAAGAAACTTAAGTAAAAGCAAATTTTCCAAACAAGAACAGAATCATTTGTCTAATCAGCTATTTGGAAAACAGGGAATCCTAACATCAGATAGCCGCGTTGCTTTCATTGAGAAAAAAGATGAAATATTGGAACAATTCAAAATTGACAACGGTTATTTAAAAGACAGATTGATTCCAACCCTCTATAAGTACGTGTTCCTTCCCCGACTTGAAAACCAAAATATTCCAATATTTTGGAAAAATAACAATTGTGAAAGTATGAATCATAAAATAAAATTAATAGGAAATTGGCACATTTCAAAGCTTCCAGATTTGATCGAAAGATTGCAAGACATAGAAACTTCCCAAATGTTGGATATTCGTGGGGCCCTTCATGGTAGAGGAAATTTTCAAATGTTACCCCTTGCCATTGCGTTAAGAACCACGCATACTATTTGGGTGGGCTTAAATGAGTCAACGAGGAGAAAAATAATTGAAAAATTTTTTAGGTTCGTACATAGAGATTCACTATTGGTAACTTCAACTGACACTGCTTTAAATGTTCCAGTGACAGCAAAAATAGCAAAAAAAACGGGTCAAATAAAAAGAGTAAGATCAACGAAAACAATAACTATTCAAAGTAAGAAACCGAAATGCAATCTTTAAGATGGAGCAAGTTCACGAAACCGAGATTCACATTAAAATGTCTTTTTGATAGTCAGTGGGTCCTTGAAACTTCGTAACTGCAGCTGTATTTACGAAGTTTTATCAGCATATGACGAAATTAAAGTGAATTATAATATTAATAATAGATTAACGCAAGATGTCTCATATGCCGCTCACTCTATGTTGAGTGCCCTGTCAAGACGGGGAGGTAATGAGACTAGTAAAAGTCATAGATATAATTTGCGACAAAAAGAAACAGCTGGTCGTATTGTATAAACTGCAAAATTTGAGCCTCAATAAAATTTCACCCATGCACACACTCACACATAAAATAATTCAAAACCAAAATTGATCATAATGAAAATTATCTGTCGAAAAACAGTTTGTCTTATACGCCGAGAATCCCTTGTTGGGTGCTTCGAATCATAGTATGGAGTGGTAATAAGTCATACATAAATTCGCACATTTGAATAATGTTAAAATATAATACATCTAAAAAAGGGGAAGTGTAATATAGATTTTGGGTTAATCTGACAAAATGGGACCGCTTGACGGGAAATGTTGTTGTGTAATCAAAACCCCGGAGCTGCAAGCTGTAGTTTCGAGGTTTTCGTTGTACATCAACAAAATGCAATGAGAGAGCAAATATGGGGTATATATAATTACATATATATATTTTTGGTTTATCCACTCTCTTTGTTAAATAGGGCATTTTACGATGATACTTTAATTTTATTCACGGTCGTCTGCTTTTCTTCCTGTTTTTTTCCTTTAGTATCCCTCCAGTGTGTACTTCCTGAAAAATAAGCAAAATCAACGAAATAAATAAATAAATAAATAAATAAATAAATAAAAAAAAAAAAAAAAAAAAAAAAAAAAGGACTCAGAGTAGAACCACGTCGACGTCGTTGAGTCTGGAAACATCCCAGTATGGCTAAGAGTTCTACATAATAGAGTTGTTCAACCAAAACATTATATATGCAGCTATAAAAAAATCATTCCTGATCAATATGCCAACCCCAACAGTAAGCTGTTGATTGTAAATTCAATGAAGTCCTCCTGCATATGTTTTTATATCTAAATTTGATAAAACATTGTGAATACAGAATTTTTGTAAGATTCTATTCACAACAGCAGAGTTGTGTGGGAATGAGTTAACATCCACACTACTCTTTCTATCGATCGGTTTTCCCCAATGCGCCGTGTCATAAACGACAACTTCTGTTGACGTCTGACTAAGCGTTGAAGAGTACTGTCCCTTTCAACTGTCCCGTGTCGAATTTGAAATATCTTCAAAACCTGAAAATAAAATAAAGATGTCGGTAATTATTCATTAACAAGAGTGCCATCGTCACAAAATACGCCGCCACATTGCTGCTGTTTCACAGAAATAATTGTAGACACTACTTATTTTGACAGAACCAAATTGAAAATGACCAAGTTTCATTTAAATCAAGACAAAAAGTTAGGAGGAGTTGCCTTCACATGGCTGCAATTTCAATAAGCCCCAGGCACTAAGTTTTAAGGGGGCATAATTCAGGGAAATAAATGAGCCATAAAATCCTTGATCCATGTACATCTTCAAATTATGGTGATGACATTGACCAAGTTTCATTTAAATAAAGACAAAAAGTAAGGAGGATTTGTGTTCAAAAGGCTGCAATTTCAATGAGCCCTAGATACTAAGTTTTTAAGGGGCATAACTCAGGCAAAAATCAACAAACCATAAAATCCTTCCTTCATGCACATCTACCAATTGAGGTGATAACATTGACCAAGTTTCAAGAAGATCCAGCCGGAAACTTAGGAGGAGTTGCGTTGACAAGAAAAGTGGACCCAGAGACTAAGTTTTAAGGGGCATAACTTAGGCAAAAATCAATGAACCGTAAAATCCTTCCTTCATGAACATCTACCAATTGAGGTGATTACATAGACCAAGTTTCAAAAAGATCCAGCCAGAAACTTAGGAGGCGTTGCGTTGACAAGAAAAGTGGACCCAGAGACTAAGTTATCAAGGGGCATAACTCAGGCAAAAATTAACGAACCATAAAATCCTTCCTTCATGCACATCTACCAATTGAGGTGATAACATCGACCAAGTTTCAAAAAGATCCAGCCAGAAACTTAGGAGGAGTTGCGTTGACAAGAAAAGTGGACCCAGAGACTAAGTTATCAAGGGGCATAACTCAGGCAAAAATCAATGAACCGTAAAATCCTTCCTTCATGCACATCTACCAATTGAGGTGATTACATTGACCAAGTTTCAAGAAGATCCAGCCAGAAACTTAGGAGGAGTTGCGTTGACAAGAAAAGTGGACCCAGAGACTAAGTTATCAAGGGGCATAACTCAGGCAAAAATCAACGAACCGTAAAATCCTTCCTTCATGCACATCTACCAATTGAGGTGATAATATTGACCAAGTTTCAAGAAGATCCAGCCAGTAGTTTAGGAGGAGTTGCGTTGACAAGAAAAGTGGACGGACGTACGGACGGACGGACGGACGGATGGACGGATGGACGGACGGACAGACGGAGAAGATGACGCCAATATACGTCCGCCTCCGGCGGCGTATAAAAAGCTGTTTTATACACAGATATAGTTGTATTTTGTTAGAATTGGTACCAACAAATTGCTTATCGTCCATTGAAATGGTAGGGCGTGTGGTCGAAACTGAACTGGCTTAGTCGTAAAATATTTTCACTAATATCTCGCTTATTTTTTAAGATAGACAAATAAAACTTGTACTGATGATTAAAAATGTGTTTTCCTATATAAAAAACATAAAAATACCCCTAGACACATTGCTCAAACCCGTGGGGCGTCATTTTGTACCGTGGGGCTAGGTGGGGCATACTTTCTCCGTGGGGCATAGTTTAGTATGACCCGTGCCAAGTGTCCTGAAAGGGCACTTTCGAGTCGCGAAGCGAGAAAAAGGCATTAAATATAGATAATCGCTGATTTGACATGTAAAGCTACTATTTAGGGACTAGTTTAGGCCTGGGCAATGGAAAAAAGGGCAGGATTTTCGACGCCAGGGCAGGGCAGGGCGGGGCGCCCTTCTGAAAGGGCCTAGCTGGAGCACTGATAACTAACACGAAAGGAAGTGGCTAGCCGTACGGGTCCGTACGGCTAGTCTCGTAGGCTAAACGTACGGACCCGTACGGCTAGCCATTCCTCACTGGACAGGCTAGCCGTACGGGAGTTTTTCAACCAATCAGAATACAGAACGGGATGAATAATAAATGTTATGTTACTTCGATCTTTTTCCGTTCTGTCTGTATGTGGCTTAAAAGTATATAAAATATCATGGTTCAGTGCAAAAGTTTAAGTCTATTACCGGACGATAAAAGCGTAAAAATATATCTTCCTTGATAAGGAAATAATTCGCTGGGCAATCAAATTGTCGCATTGAACACGGACCCTAAGTCCCTGCATTGAATAATCCTTAAAATACGATCTTCTACAAAACTCTTATTACCGGAGATTTACAATGTTATTATTTTTGTGGGAAAAGGCTAGAAAGAAGGAAATTTAAATTTTCGTTGTCGTTGGAACATTATAGAAATTATACATTTGTAATGACTTTTTGTTTGTAGTTTAAAATCGAAATACGAAAAATTCAAATAACCAAAATCTGCAAGTCGGAAAAGCAATTCAGTGCCTGTTTGACTGTGTTAATGGGCAAACTAAAGGTCTGGGCATATGTAAGTGCGAATTTCCTCAATTGAAATTGATACGACAATATTCAAATAAGGAAATATAAAGAATGCTTAATTTTTTTCCTTAATTTTTTCAGCGCCCGTCTCTAGTGAATTTCTGCCTCCGCGAATATTCTTTTTGTATCGGAAAACTTCCGTAACACGTTGAAATTATTCAGGGAGCGTTAACAGGTTATCGTCCGTTCTTTAACATTTGGTGAAATAAGTAAATTCTATTACAAGTTCCCGAAACGTTTGCACATTAGACAAAATTTTCAACAAAAATGACAAACCGGCATGTCTTATATTGAGGTAAAAAAATCTGCTACTGGCCTCTGATTAATAGCAATTAATTGCCGATTGGGCTTTAAAAGTCATGAAATAATGTTTGTTTCATTCCAAAACGGTGTGAAAAGCAAACTCGGGCAACGTGACATAAAATACAGTGGTTAATTAGGTCGCTGGTTGCTAAAGACTTAGGTAACAGACCATTTTACCGTCATAATTGTTGTTACAGGCACTTACTAATGTTTTATGATTATCTTTCTTTTTCCTAACACGTGATAAAACATAAATAATCATTGAACAAGCGATAGATGAACCCGCAGATGGTAAATAATCGGAAATCAAATACAGTATTCTGATTGGTTGAAAAACTCCCGTACGGCTAGCCTGTCCAGTGTACGGACCCGTACGGCTAGCCACTTCCAACACGAAAACTAATGACATCGTAGCCAATATCTTGGGATGAAATGATTTCTGAAGGAATATCTTCTTTCATTGAGATATAAACTAAGGAATCATAAGACTAAAAATCATAACACTTTAAATATGTTGTCTTTAGTCATTTCTTCAGTTGAAAATGAAAAAGCGGGAAATTCTCAATACCGGAAGTAAACAAAATTCTTTCTGCTGGTTCTGAGCTTTACATCCGAGTGTAGAGAAAAGCCATTCTTTTTTCTTATTCAGGCGCTTTCACGATTAATCTTAAATAAATGAAGTTGATCTGCTTGATTATCTCATTCCTTTTAACAAAGGATTGCAATTTTGTATTTTTATTTACATAATAGTAACGCCCCCTTATTTGCATATGATCAAAATGGCCGCTCGGATGTCACCGTCAACGCCTCGACTAGACGTATCTCCCATTTTCAACACGATAGTTACGGGAAAATTGAGTGTTTAAATAGTGATGGCTTGATTTCAACGTTAGATAAAAAATTCTTAACGTCAACAAATTAATCGTGATTCTTGATTTTGGAATTTGATTATGGTTTATTGTAGCAAAGGATACCCAAGTGTTTTTGTAAACAATGCAGATACAGGCAAAAGCGCTAAAGAATGACAATTAGAATGTGTGAAAATACAGCATCCGACGAGATGCCAGGTGTTTTAGCCCAGGATAAGGTCAGAAAGGAGGAGGATGTTATCACTGTGAATATCTTCAACAATAATGAAGATGTGGATCTTCTGAAAACAAGGTTAAAGAAACTGGAGGGTTGTGAGGATGAAGGGTGTCAGCCTGATAGGGTCAGATCTGAATTAGACCAAAACATTGACCAGGTCAAAAAGATCTCAATAGATGGAGAGGGTCAATCATTGCAGTCAGAGACAACATCTATCACAGCAGATTCTTTATGTATTTCAACAGAAACATTAATTGACAGCATTGAACCAAGTCTGTTAACTGATGTACAAGTTGATAGAAACAGCTTAAATTGTGATAGTTCAATGTGTTGTGAAAATGACACCCTGGTTTCAAATTCTACTTCACAGGATAATGTAAACACGGAGGTTGCTGTGGCAACAACAAATGTTAGCTCAGGATTACTAATTTCTCCAACCTCTTTAACGCAGGATGTTCATGTACAGATGGGAAATGATAACAAAAGAATGTCATCTGTACTTGAGAGTCTTGACTTACAATTGCTCTACTTACCTAAAACACAACAACTTGTTGCGCAGAAGAAACAGGATTTACCACCCGGAAGTCATGTGAATAATCCTATCATTGTGATAAGAGAGAATGATGTTGTTATTGATGAGCAACATTCAGAAAAAGTTAGTGTTTTAAGAAATGATAGTTTCAACAGTCAGAATAGTAGTCGGAGAAACTCTCCAATTAAGATGGCAAAAAGTGAAACAAGTTCAGTACGGGATGTACAGATTTTAAACCCAGGTTGTTTAGATGATTCATCTAGTATAGGAGAGACTGAATTCCTTATACGAACAAAAGAACCTGATCAGCTTACTTGTGATAGTTCAGATTTTGTGTGCAATTTTCCAAGGATTAATACAAATGAGTCATTACTCAGAACATTCACAGATGCCTCTAGTCTTTCTAGTTTAAGCACTGGAACAGATTTTTCCATTTCCGCTGCCAGTCTGGATGAGGGTGAAGGAACAGGCCATTGTATAGATACAGGGGATGCAGGGTTCATGGAGATAAGTTTGCATTCTAGGAACTCCTTTGAAAGGTCCAAGAACCCATCCCAAGACAGTGGTTTTGAGGATAAATCTTTCAAGCCATCCAAACGAAGAGGACTTTCAGCCTTCCTATCAAGGTAGCTCTGCTTTTTTCAGAGCTACAGACAGAGGGGGTATTTTAGATTTTAGTTCAAACCCTATGTTGTTGGTACTCATTTTAATTGTCTCACTGAGACAAATCAAATGAACACCCACATTATAGGGTTTTATTGAGAAAGACTTAAGACTCGCTTTACCCCCTCTTATCTGTACCTCTGTTATTTTGAATCTTTTAATATAATGGTCCTAAATTGTCAAAGATTGCGTTTGTTTGAAAATGAATTGATAAAAGACTAAGAAGATAATGTTGATGTTAACAAATTTCAGACTAGATTGAGTGATCAATGTTTAGAATGCCTTTTTTTGCCCTCACATCCATTATTGGCGGGCATATGTTTTTGTCCTGTCTGTTTGTCTCCCAAAGTTTTACACTGGCCAAAGCATTTGATTGGTAAAGGGATAGAGTCTTTATATTTCGCATACATGTGTAGTGCTTGTGACAGACAAGACATTTCTGTTGTTACCAGTTTTAAGGTCATTAGTCAAATCAGGGTAAAGTTTTTAAGGTGAAATGCGACGGCGGCACTCATGCTTTCCGACTATTTGTCTATCACCAATTGGTCAATAATCATAGACGGATGTGAGATAGCAGCTGGAGGCTAGGAAAGGATGTAATGGTAGTACTGGCGTGAGAAATACCAGGAATCCATTGTTAGGTGCTCCAGCCGCCACAATATAACTGAAATAATGTTGAAAATGGTGTAAAACCCCATTCAATCAATCAATCAATTTAAGGTGAAATGTGTGTCAGTGTGGAAAAAAATGCCATTCAATTTCCTACAGGATGGAAAAGGTTTACTGGTATCCTATACAAGGGGCTGACCTCAGGTCCTACTCTGAAGTATAAAGAAAGCTAGCATGTCCTAGGGCCTAAAAATTTCATAGTGTTAAAGGTTTGTCAGAATTAAAGGATTAACCTTAAACCTATTGACTCTGTTAAGTATTAATAATATATAACTTAACACTGATAGATTCAAAGGTCAATGTCTTGTATTTCCACCATTTGCCTACAACAAATTTCCTTATTTAATTCTATATAACATTAAAGATGAAATATTATTTGAATGTATATATAGGTTTTACACAATAAGTTTCATCTTTTAAGTATTAGGAAACTGATCAAATAGCATCTAATAGAAAAAAACTCCAGTCTTGAATTAAAACTTGTGAAGGATTAGATGTTGAACTTTAAGAAGACAGTTTTGCCTGTTTTGATAAAAAAAGTCTTTGTGTTAGTTGATTGACATTTGATTAATCTACCATAAAACAGATGATCATAGCAAGTTACTTGAGAAAAGCTACAGAGAAAAATTGTAAATGATTTTAAAATTCATTAAACAAGTGCAAAATGCAGAAGATTGGCATTAAAAATTCAAATGCTGCTGTTTACTTCAACAATCCTGATTTCATACACTTCTAGAAAAGAATTTTGATGTCTTCAGTCATAGTACAAAATAGCTTATGCTCAAATTCCCTTATTGTAACTCCCTCCCCCCCCCCCCCCCCCCCACACACACACACACACACACCATATTCCGAATTTTTGTCTTTCATATTCTTACTGGTTTTGACAGATTGGAAATATTTATGGGCAAAGGTCCTTGAGCTTAAGTATTGCAAAAAAAAAATTAAATAAAATGCCTGAAAGAGATTCGAAAGAATACAAAAGCTATACTGACAGATTTCTTTTACATGTTTCTCTTTATGCCACAGTACTTTTTAACCAGCTTTGACCTAATTTTCTCAAATGATTTTTTTTTACTTCAAACTGATCATTCGTTTTCATCACATTATATATTGTACAAGTTGATTTTTTTCAAATCAACAACTATGGCTAAATTGCTTACTATTTTTTCTTTCTTTTTGAGTGATTCTGAAACAGTAAAGTTGAAATAAGAGTCTGAGTGCTGCATACAAATTGGTTAAACTGAACATAAAATAGCTTTTCCCATTCAGACAAGGGAGCACTTAATATGATAATAGGTTGATTGTTAGGCCCAATTGAAGTATCTATTTACTAGCTCATTTCCTACCTCAATGACCCACTCAGACTTCAGGACAAAATCAGCTTCCAAATGAAGTTTAAGGAAGAAAATAAAATGTTTGTATGAAGGTTCAGGGCTGGTGTTTGACCCTTAAACCAGGGTTTTGATCGTCAAAAATACAAAAATATCCTATTTTGACCCAAAGAAATTTCTCTTAAGCCTACAAGGGGGTCATTTTGATCCCATAGAGAAAATTTTAAGGGTCAAAACTGGGTTTTATATTAAAAATTTCAAAGATGTATCTTTTAAACTTTTTAGAATTCTACTTATTATTTTTTTCCCTCCATCTGCTGTGATATAACTGATAAAATGTTGAAAGCGGTGTTAAACACCAATCAATCAATCAATACTTAGGCATATCAAATGCCCTTTGGTGGCAGAAAAATGATGTCGGAACAACTGTGGTTACATGAAAGATAAAAGTTGACTGAACTTTGGGATCCAATATATGACTCAAGGATCGAGAGCCAGATATGTGACTGACTGAGCTCACCTGACACCCTCTGTTTAGAAAATGCGGACAAAAATGAATGAGAAGCTCTGTAAAAAGAAGAACTTGTACATCCCTCTGTTAAGATAAAAAACTGCATCCTTACTATTTACTTTTCCTGATACTTGGTTTAAACTTATGTATTTTACATCAATTGGGAAATAAGTTCTTACAACTGAGATAAATCCTTCTCAAGGCTGCTTCCTTTAAAAAAATCACCAGTTCTCACGCCGAATGTGTGGGCCAATGAAAGAACCTAGATTGATAGCCGCTCATGGGAATCAAACTTAGGACCTTTGGGTCAAGAGGCTGATGCTCTACCACTAGACAACAGACACCACACTGATACTTATTCTATGAAAATTTGTTATGTTCTCCAAACTTGAGATTGTAAGATTATGTGTTCGTTAATTAACATATTTTTACCATCAAAGTGTGGTAATTTGGTTAAGGTGTTTGGGGCCAAAGGCAGAATATTACATTACACCCCTATTAAATATGACTCACTTCAAGTCTACTTTATCCTTCAAAGTTGCAGTTATATTCTCTGAACAGAGGTATTCATTATAAACCTCTGCAGTATTTGCGCTGTTTCAATGGTTGCGTTTTAATTGTCAGGGGTTTGAGTAGTTTTCCACATTACAATAATTAAGCATTTATTGGTATTGCTTTTCTTGTTCGTCAACTTTTTGAAAGTCTTACCACTCATTGAAATGCCTTTTCCCTTACATCACTTGCACAAGTATTTTCATGGAAACTTTTTATGTATTTCATCCAATTAAAATGATGATGAAAACATGAAAGGTCTTTCATACTAAATCCTTTGTTTGTTGTGATCAAGAATTCTGATAATCTTATTTCCTCAAATAAGAGTACCTTCCCTCTAAATAGCTTCCCTACACTATTTTTTAAGAAAGGCCCATTTCAGTTGGTTGCGATTCCTTATTATTTAAGATTTTTGTGAGTCCTTTTCTCTGATTAGAGGTTAATTTCAATTAAACAATCATCTACATGATTGTTTAATTGAAATTAACATCTGGATAAAGGGTAAAAAGCCGAAAGACATCTGTTGATAGGTATTTTGATTCAGAAAATGAGAGCTCTGCCTCTCTGTTCATGTTTTGTATAGCCCTCAAGAACACTTGTAACAAGATGTACACAATTTCTTAAAATGAATTTTTGTTGGATTAATTTATCGAGAAATAACGGTAGATTATCATTTGATAAACCTATTACCTAACTAGTGAAATTATAAAGAAAATTAAACCCCGCTTTCGTTCATTTGACCCTATCTTACATAAGTTGAGCCTGATAAGGGATGTTTGAAATCATAAATGTTGCATAGCAATCACATGCAAAATGATGCGCATTAAGAATATTTATCCTAAAGTATTCACATTTTGTTTCAATTTTGCATTAAAGAAATATGATAATAATTTATTTTTCAGGTAAGATGGATTGATATTTCTTTTTGTGAACAACAAAAGCTTTATTTTTCATGGGTGAAAATATTGCTTTTGTTGTTAACCCAATTAAATATAACTCAATCTAACACTGAAATAAATGATTATGCTCTTTATGTATGAGGGAAATAAACATTACTCATGCTAGTGTTTGAAAAGGAGGGGTCATTGACTCCTAAACCATGACATTCTGGAGTCAAAACTCATTCTCAGGGGGTCAAAACAACAGAAAAGTCTATTTTTTAGTAGAATTTTACAGGTTTCTGTGTGAATTGACCTTTTCTTGTAATAATATGAAGTTAAGAATAAATAAATAGAATTGTAAACAGTATACAAGATACATGATTGAAAATTTGAGTGATAAAACCCAGATTTGACCCTTAGAATTTTCTCACAAGGGGATCAAAATGACCCCCTTGGAAGAAATTTCTAAGGGTCAAAATAGGATATTTTCATATTTTTGAGGGTCAAAACCCTGGTTTAAGGGTCAAACACGAGCCCTGAAAAACTCTTTTTTAGCTCACCTGAGCAGGAAGTGCTCAAGGTGAGCTATTGGGATCGTAGAATGTGCGTCATCAGTCGTGCGTCGTCCGTCTTCCACAATTTCTTTAAACATCTTCTCCTAAACCAGTGGGCCAATCTTGATGAAACTTGACAGGGATGTTCCTTGGGTCAAGCTCTACCAAAGTTGTTCAAATAAATGAAACCCACCCTTAACTTTCCCTTTACCCTCAACTTTCCCTTTACCCTTAACAAAAAGGGTGAAAATATGAAAACCTTCAAAAATCTTCTTCTCTGAAACCAGAAGGCAGACAGCTTTCATATTTGGTATGTGGCATCATCCAGTGGACCTCTATAAAGTTTGTTCATATCATGACCCTGGGGTCATATTTGGGCTTTGCCCGGGCCCAACCCTTTTTACATAGAATCAAAGAGCGAAAATCTTAAAAAATTTTTTTCTCTGTAACCAGATGGCAGACAGCTGAAATATTAGGTGTGAAGCATCACCTAGTGGGCCTCTACCAAGTTTGTTCATAACAACAGGGCTCATGTTTGACCCTTAAACCAGGGTTTTGACCCCCAAATCTGAAAATATTTAATTTGACCCCCAGAAATTTCTCACAAGGGGGTCATAATGACCCCCTTGAGAGGAATTACTTAGGGACAAAACATGGTTTTATACCTAAGATTTTCTCAAATTAATAACTAATTCAAATTCTGCATTCTAATAAGGTGTTTCATATCATTACAAGAAAGATTTAAAATGACTCTTAGTAATGCAAAATTCTTCATATAATTTGCTTTTTAGCTCACCTGAGCACAAAGTGCTCAAGGTGAGCTATTTGGATCGTAGAATGTCCGTCGTCAGTCGTCCGTCGTCCGTCTTCCGTCGTGCCTCGTCCACAATTTCTTTAAACATCTTCTCCTCCTAAACCAGTGGGCCAATCTTGATGAAACTTGGCAGGGATGTTCCTTGGGTCAAGCTCTACCAAAGTTGTTCAAATAAATGAAACCCACCCTTAACTTTCCCTTTACCCTTAACAAAAAGGGTGAAAATATGAAAATCTTTAAAAATCTTCTTCTCTGAAACCAGAAGGCAGACAGCTTTCATATTTGGTATGTAGCATCATCTAGTGGACCTCTACCAAGTTTGTTCATATCAAGACCCTGGGGTCATATTTGGGCTTTGCCCCGGCCCAACCCTTTTTACATAGAATCAAAGAGCGAAGATCTTTAAAAATCTTCTTCTCTGTAACCAGATGGCAGACAGCTTAAATATTTGGTATGTAGCATCACCTAGTGGGCTTCTACCAAGTTTGTTCATAACAAGACCCTTGGGTCATATTTGGGCTTTGCACGGGTGCATCCCTTAATCTCTTATGAGCACGAAGGGTAAAAAATGAAAATCTCCAAAAATCTTCTTCTCTGAAACCAGAAGGCAGACAGCTTTCATATTTGGTAAGTAGCATCAACTAGTGGACCTCTACCAAGTTTCTTCATATCAAGACCCTCGGGTCATGTTTGGGATTTGCCCGGGCCCAACCCTTTTTGCATAGAGTCAAAGAGCGAAAATCTTTAAAAATCTTCTTCTCTGTAACCAGATGGCAGACAGCTTTGATATTTGGTGTGTAGTATCACCTAGTGGGCCTCTACCAAGTTTGTTCATAACAAGACCCTTGGGTCATATTTGGGCTTTGCACGGGTGCATCCCTTTATCTCTTATGAGCATGAAGGCTAAAAAAATGAAAATCTTCAAAAATCTTCTCTTATGAAACCAGAAGGCAGACAGCTTTCATATTTGGTATGTAGCATCATCTAGTTGACCTCTACCAAGTTCGTTCATATCAAGACCCTAGGATCATATTTTGGCTCCACCCTGGCGCAACCCTTTTTACATAGAATCAAAGAGCGAAATCTTTTAAAATCTTCTTTAGTCGAAACCAGAGGGCATGCAGTTTTCATTTTTGGTATGTAGCATCAGCTTGTGGGCCCCTACCAAGTTTGTTCATATCAAGATCCTTGGGTCATATTTGGGCTCCACCCGGGGGCATCCCTTTCAGCTCATCTGAGCATGATGGGTGAAAATGGGAAAACCTTCAAAAATCTTCTTCTCTGAAACCAGAAGGCAGACAGCTTTCATATTTAGAATGTAGCATCATCTTATGGACCTCTTCCAAGTTTTTTCATATCAAGACCCTGGGGTCACTTTTTGGGTCCACCCGGTGGATCCCTTTTTACATAGAATCAAAGAGCAAAAAGGCATATCTGTCTTGCTCTTCGCTGAAAACGTTCCATGCTTCTTTTTCTTCTTTTTGACATCTGCCTATCTATTTAATGTGATGTCCCAGGGGTCATAGAGACTCAGGTGAGCGATCTAGGACCATCTTGGTCCTCTTGTTTGTTGTTGTTGTTGTTGTTGTTGCTTTGACGCCTTTTAAATTCATATTTGACCTCCAGAATTTCTCAGGTGAGGAGTCAATGACTCCCAAATATCAAAAACTAACAGGAGCCCTGTAACAAGACCGTTGGGTCATATTTGGGCTTTGCCCGGGTGCATCCCTTTATCTCTTATGAGCACAAAGAGTAAAAAAATGAAAATCTTCAAAAATCTTCTTCTCTGAAACCAGAAGGCAGACAGCTTTCATATTTGGTATGTGGCATCATCCAGTGGACCTCTACCAAGTTACTTCATATCAAGACCCTGGGGTCATATTTGGGCTTTGCCCGGGCCCAACCCTTTTTACATAGAATCAAAGAGCGAAAATCTTTAAAAATCTTTTTCTCTGTAACCAGATGGCAGACAGCTGAAATATTAGGTGTGTAGCATCACCTAGTGGGCCTCTACCAAGTTTGTTCATAACAACAGGGCTCATGTTTGACCCTTAAACCAGGGTTTTGACCCCCAAATCTGAAAATATTTAATTTGACCCCCAGAAATTTCTCACAAGGGGGTCATAATGACCCCCTTGAGAGGAATTACTTAGGGACAAAACATGGTTTTATACCTAAGATTTTCTCAAATTTATAACTAATTCAAATTCTGCATTCTAATAAGGTGTTTCATATCATTACAAGAAAGATTTAAAATGACTCTTAGTAATGCAAAATTCTTCATATAATTTGCTTTTTAGCTCACCTGAGCACAAAGTGCTCAAGGTGAGCTATTTGGATCGTAGAATGTCCGTCGTCAGTCGTCCGTCGTCCGTCTTCCGTCGTGCCTCGTCCACAATTTCTTTAAACATCTTCTCCTCCTAAACCAGTGGGCCAATCTTGATGAAACTTGGCAGGGATGTTCCTTGGGTCAAGCTCTACCAAAGTTGTTCAAATAAATGAAACCCACCCTTAACTTTCCCTTTACCCTTAACAAAAAGGGTGAAAATATGAAAATCTTTAAAAATCTTCTTCTCTGAAACCAGAAGGCAGACAGCTTTCATATTTGGTATGTAGCATCATCTAGTGGACCTCTACCAAGTTTGTTCATATCAAGACCCTGGGGTCATATTTGGGCTTTGCCCCGGCCCAACCCTTTTTACATAGAATCAAAGAGCGAAGATCTTTAAAAATCTTCTTCTCTGTAACCAGATGGCAGACAGCTTAAATATTTGGTATGTAGCATCACCTAGTGGGCTTCTACCAAGTTTGTTCATAACAAGACCCTTGGGTCATATTTGGGCTTTGCACGGGTGCATCCCTTAATCTCTTATGAGCACGAAGGGTAAAAAATGAAAATCTCCAAAAATCTTCTTCTCTGAAACCAGAAGGCAGACAGCTTTCATATTTGGTAAGTAGCATCAACTAGTGGACCTCTACCAAGTTTCTTCATATCAAGACCCTCGGGTCATGTTTGGGATCGGGCCCAACCCTTTTTGCATAGAATCAAAGAGCGAAAATCTTTAAAAATCTTCTTCTCTGTAACCAGATGGCAGACAGCTTTGATATTTGGTGTGTAGTATCACCTAGTGGGCCTCTACCAAGTTTGTTCATAACAAGACCCTTGGGTCATATTTGGGCTTTGCACGGGTGCATCCCTTTATCTCTTATGAGCATGAAGGCTAAAAAAATGAAAATCTTCAAAAATCTTCTCTTATGGAACCAGAAGGCAGACAGCTTTCATATTTGGTATGTAGCATCATCTAGTTGACCTCTACCAAGTTCGTTCATATCAAGACCCTAGGATCATATTTTGGCTCCACCCTGGCGCAACCCTTTTTACATAGAATCAAAGAGCGAAATCTTTTAAAATCTTCTTTAATCGAAACCAGAGGGCATGCAGTTTTCATTTTTGGTATGTAGCATCAGCTTGTGGGCCCCTACCAAGTTTGTTCATATCAAGATCCTTGGGTCATATTTGGGCTCCACCCGGGGGCATCCCTTTCAGCTCATCTGAGCATGATGGGTGAAAATGGGAAAACCTTCAAAAATCTTCTTCTCTGAAACCAGAAGGCAGACAGCTTTCATATTTAGAATGTAGCATCATCTTATGGACCTCTTCCAAGTTTTTTCATATCAAGACCCTGGGGTCACTTTTTGGGTCCACCCGGGTGCATCCCTTTTTACATAGAATCAAAGAGCAAAAAGGCATATCTGTCTTGCTCTTCGCTGAAAACGTTCCATGCTTTTGATCTTAGGCAATTATCTTCTTTTTGACATCTGCCTATCTATTTAATGTGATGTCCCAGGGGTCATAGAGACTCAGGTGAGCGATCTAGGACCATCTTGGTCCTCTTGTTTGTTGTTGTTGTTGTTGCTTTGACGCCTTTTAAATTCATATTTGACCTCCAGAATTTCTCAGGTGAGGAGTCAATGACTCCCAAAATATCAAAAACTAACAGGAGCCCTGTAACAAGACCGTTGGGTCATATTTGGGCTTTGCCCGGGTGCATCCCTTTATCTCTTATGAGCACAATGAGTAAAAAAATGAAAATCTTCAAAAATCTTCTTCTCTGAAACCAGAAGGCAGACAGCTTTCATATTTGGTATGTGGCATCATCCAGTGGACCTCTACCAAGTTTCTTCATATCAAGACCCTGGGGTATTATTTGGGCTTTGCCCGGGCCCAACCCTTTTTACATAGAATCAAGGAGCGAAAATCTTTAAAAATCTTTTTCTCTGTAACCAGATGGCAGACAGCTGAAATATTAGGTGTGTAGCATCACCTAGTGGGCCTCTACCAAGTTTGTTCATAACAACAGGGCTCATGTTTGACCCTTAAACCAGGGTTTTGACCCCCCAAATCTGAAAATATTTAATTTGACCCCCAGAAATTTCTCACAAGGGGGTCATAATGACCCCCTTGAGAGGAATTACTTAGGGACAAAACATGGTTTTATACCTAAGATTTTCTCAAATTTATAACTAATTCAAATTCTGCATTCTAATAAGGTGTTTCATATCATTACAAGAAAGATTTAAAATGACTCTTAGTAATGCAAAATTCTTCATATAATTTGCTTTTTAGCTCACCTGAGCACAAAGTGCTCAAGGTGAGCTATTTGGATCGTAGAATGTCCGTCGTCAGTCGTCCGTCGTCCGTCTTTCGTCGTGCCTCGTCCACAATTTCTTTAAACATCTTCTCCTCCTAAACCAGTGGGCCAATCTTGATGAAACTTGGCAGGGATGTTCCTTGGGTCAAGCTCTACCAAAGTTGTTCAAATAAATGAAACCCACCCTTAACTTTCCCTTTACCCTTAACAAAAAGGGTGAAAATATGAAAATCTTTAAAAATCTTCTTCTCTGAAACCAGAAGGCAGACAGCTTTCATATTTGGTATGTAGCATCATCTAGTGGACCTCTACCAAGTTTGTTCATATCAAGACCCTGGGGTCATATTTGGGCTTTGCCCCGGCCCAACCCTTTTTACATAGAATCAAAGAGCGAAGATCTTTAAAAATCTTCTTCTCTGTAACCAGATGGCAGACAGCTTAAATATTTGGTATGTAGCATCACCTAGTGGGCTTCTACCAAGTTTGTTCATAACAAGACCCTTGGGTCATATTTGGGCTTTGCACGGGTGCATCCCTTAATCTCTTATGAGCACGAAGGGTAAAAAATGAAAATCTCCAAAAATCTTCTTCTCTGAAACCAGAAGGCAGACAGCTTTCATATTTGGTAAGTAGCATCAACTAGTGGACCTCTACCAAGTTTCTTCATATCAAGACCCTCGGGTCATGTTTGGGATTTGCCCGGGCCCAACCCTTTTTGCATAGAATCAAAGAGCGAAAATCTTTAAAAATCTTCTTCTCTGTAACCAGATGGCAGACAGCTTTGATATTTGGTGTGTAGTATCACCTAGTGGGCCTCTACCAAGTTTGTTCATAACAAGACCCTTGGGTCATATTTGGGCTTTGCACGGGTGCATCCCTTTATCTCTTATGAGCATGAAGGCTAAAAAAATGAAAATCTTCAAAAATCTTCTCTTATGGAACCAGAAGGCAGACAGCTTTCATATTTGGTATGTAGCATCATCTAGTTGACCTCTACCAAGTTCGTTCATATCAAGACCCTAGGATCATATTTTGGCTCCACCCTGGCGCAACCCTTTTTACATAGAATCAAAGAGCGAAATCTTTTAAAATCTTCTTTAATCGAAACCAGAGGGCATGCAGTTTTCATTTTTGGTATGTAGCATCAGCTTGTGGGCCCCTACCAAGTTTGTTCATATCAAGATCCTTGGGTCATATTTGGGCTCCACCCGGGGGCATCCCTTTCAGCTCATCTGAGCATGATGGGTGAAAATGGGAAAACCTTCAAAAATCTTCTTCTCTGAAACCAGAAGGCAGACAGCTTTCATATTTAGAATGTAGCATCATCTTATGGACCTCTTCCAAGTTTTTTCATATCAAGACCCTGGGGTCACTTTTTGGGTCCACCCGGGTGCATCCCTTTTTACATAGAATCAAAGAGCAAAAAGGCATATCTGTCTTGCTCTTCGCTGAAAACGTTCCATGCTTTTGATCTTAGGCAATTATCTTCTTTTTGACATCTGCCTATCTATTTAATGTGATGTCCCAGGGGTCATAGAGACTCAGGTGAGCGATCTAGGACCATCTTGGTCCTCTTGTTTGTTGTTGTTGTTGTTGCTTTGACGCCTTTTAAATTCATATTTGACCTCCAGAATTTCTCAGGTGAGGAGTCAATGACTCCCAAAATATCAAAAACTAACAGGAGCCCTGTAACAAGACCGTTGGGTCATATTTGGGCTTTGCCCGGGTGCATCCCTTTATCTCTTATGAGCACAATGAGTAAAAAAATGAAAATCTTCAAAAATCTTCTTCTCTGAAACCAGAAGGCAGACAGCTTTCATATTTGGTATGTGGCATCATCCAGTGGACCTCTACCAAGTTTCTTCATATCAAGACCCTGGGGTCATATTTGGGCTTTGCCCGGGCCCAACCCTTTTTACATAGAATCAAAGAGCGAAAATCTTTAAAAATCTTTTTCTCTGTAACCAGATGGCAGACAGCTGAAATATTAGGTGTGTAGCATCACCTAGTGGGCCTCTACCAAGTTTGTTCATAACAACAGGGCTCATGTTTGACCCTTAAACCAGGGTTTTGACCCCCCAAATCTGAAAATATTTAATTTGACCCCCAGAAATTTCTCACAAGGGGGTCATAATGACCCCCTTGAGAGGAATTACTTAGGGACAAAACATGGTTTTATACCTAAGATTTTCTCAAATTTATAACTAATTCAAATTCTGCATTCTAATAAGGTGTTTCATATCATTACAAGAAGGATTTAAAATGACTCTTAGTAATGCAAAATTCTTCATATAATTTGCTTTTTAGCTCACCTGAGCACAAAGTGCTCAAGGTGAGCTATTTGGATCGTAGAATGTCCGTCCTCAGTCGTCCGTCGTCCGTCTTCCGTCGTGCCTCGTCCACAATTTCTTTAAACATCTTCTCCTCCTAAACCAGTGGGCCAATCTTGATGAAACTTGGCAGGGATGTTCCTTGGGTCAAGCTCTACCAAAGTTGTTCAAATAAATGAAACCCAACCTTAACTTTCCCTTTACCCTTAACAAAAAGGGTGAAAATATGAAAATCTTTAAAAATCTTCTTCTCTGAAACCAGAAGGCAGACAGCTTTCATATTTGGTATGTAGCATCATCTAGTGGACCTCTACCAAGTTTGTTCATATCAAGACCCTGGGGTCATATTTGGGCTTTGCCCCGGCCCAACCCTTTTTACATAGAATCAAAGAGCGAAGATCTTTAAAAATCTTCTTCTTTGTAACCAGATGGCAGACAGCTTAAATATTTGGTATGTAGCATCACCTAGTGGGCTTCTACCAAGTTTGTTCATAACAAGACCCTTGGGTCATATTTGGGCTTTGCACGGGTGCATCCCTTAATCTCTTATGAGCACGAAGGGTAAAAAATGAAAATCTCCAAAAATCTTCTTCTCTGAAACCAGAAGGCAGACAGCTTTCATATTTGGTAAGTAGCATCAACTAGTGGACCTCTACCAAGTTTCTTCATATCAAGACCCTCGGGTCATGTTTGGGATTTGCCCGGGCCCAACCCTTTTTGCATAGAATCAAAGAGCGAAAATCTTTAAAAATCTTCTTCTCTGTAACCAGATGGCAGACAGCTTTGATATTTGGTGTGTAGTATCACCTAGTGGGCCTCTACCAAGTTTGTTCATAACAAGACCCTTGGGTCATATTTGGGCTTTGCACGGGTGCATCCCTTTATCTCTTATGAGCATGAAGGCTAAAAAAATGAAAATCTTCAAAAATCTTCTCTTATGAAACCAGAAGGCAGACAGCTTTCATATTTGGTATGTAGCATCATCTAGTTGACCTCTACCAAGTTCGTTCATATCAAGACCCTAGGATCATATTTTGGCTCCACCCTGGCGCAACCCTTTTTACATAGAATCAAAGAGCGAAATCTTTTAAAATCTTCTTTAATCGAAACCATAGGGCATGCAGTTTTCACTTTTGGTATGTAGCATCAGCTTGTGGGCCCCTACCAAGTTTGTTCATATCAAGATCCTTGGGTCATATTTGGGCTCCACCCGGGGGCATCCCTTTCAGCTCATCTGAGCATGATGGGTGAAAATGGGAAAACCTTCAAAAATCTTCTTCTCTGAAACCAGAAGGCAGACAGCTTTCATATTTAGAATGTAGCATCATCTTATGGACCTCTTCCAAGTTTTTTCATATCAAGACCCTGGGGTCACTTTTTGGGTCCACCCGGGTGCATCCCTTTTTACATAGAATCAAAGAGCAAAAAGGCATATCTGTCTTGCTCTTCGCTGAAAACGTTCTATGCTTTTGATCTTAGGCAATTATCTTCTTTTTGACATCTGCCTATCTATTTAATGTGATGTCCCAGGGGTCATAGAGACTCAGGTGAGCGATCTAGGACCATCTTGGTCCTCTTGTTTGTTGTTGTTGTTGTTGTTGTTGCTTTGACGCCTTTTAAATTCATATTTGACCTCCAGAATTTCTCAGGTGAGGAGTCAATGACTCCCAAATATCAAAAACTAACAGGAGCCCTGTAACAAGACCGTTTGGTCATATTTGGGCTTTGCCCGGGTGCATCCCTTTATCTCTTATGAGCACAAAGAGTAAAAAAATGAAAATCTTCAAAAATCTTCTTCTCTGAAACCAGAAGGCAGACAGCTTTCATATTTGGTATGTGGCATCATCCAGTGGACCTCTACCAAGTTTCTTCATATCAAGACCCTGGGGTCATATTTGGGCTTTGCCCGGGCCCAACCCTTTTTACATAGAATCAAAGAGCGAAAATCTTTAAAAATCTTTTTCTCTGTAACCAGATGGCAGACAGCTGAAATATTAGGTGTGTAGCATCACCTAGTGGGCCTCTACCAAGTTTGTTCATAACAACAGGGCTCATGTTTGACCCTTAAACCAGGGTTGACCCCCCAAATCTGAAAATATTTAATTTGACCCCCAGAAATTTCTCACAAGGGGGTCATAATGACCCCCTTGAGAGGAATTACTTAGGGACAAAACATGGTTTTATACCTAAGATTTTCTCAAATTTATAACTAATTCAAATTCTGCATTCTAATAAGGTGTTTCATATCATTACAAGAAAGATTTAAAATGACTCTTAGTAATGCAAAATTCTTCATATAATTTGCTTTTTAGCTCACCTGAGCACAAAGTGCTCAAGGTGAGCTATTTGGATCGTAGAATGTCCGTCGTCCGTCGTCCGTCTTTCGTCGTGCCTCGTCCACAATTTCTTTAAACATCTTCTCCTCCTAAACCAGTGGGCCAATCTTGATGAAACTTGGCAGGGATGTTCCTTGGGTCAAGCTCTACCAAAGTTGTTCAAATATATGAAACCCACCCTTAACTTTCCCTTTACCCTTAACAAAAAGGGTGAAAATATGAAAATCTTTAAAAATCTTCTTCTCTGAATCCAGAAGGCAGACAGCTTTCATATTTGGTATGTAGCATCATCTAGTGGACCTCTACCAAGTTTGTTCATATCAAGACCCTGGGGTCATATTTGGGCTTTGCCCCGGCCCAACCCTTTTTACATAGAATCAAAGAGCGAAGATCTTTAAAAATCTTCTTCTTTGTAACCAGATGGCAGACAGCTTAAATATTTGGTATGTAGCATCACCTAGTGGGCTTCTACCAAGTTTGTTCATAACAAGACCCTTGGGTCATATTTGGGCTTTGCACGGGTGCATCCCTTAATCTCTTATGAGCACGAAGGGTAAAAAATGAAAATCTCCAAAAATCTTCTTCTCTGAACCAGAAGGCAGACAGCTTTCATATTTGGTAAGTAGCATCAACTAGTGGACCTCTACCAAGTTTCTTCATATCAAGACCCTCGGGTCATGTTTGGGATTTGCCCGGGCCCAACCCTTTTTGCATAGAATCAAAGAGCGAAAATCTTTAAAAATCTTCTTCTCTGTAACCAGATGGCAGACAGCTTTGATATTTGGTGTGTAGTATCACCTAGTGGGCCTCTACCAAGTTTGTTCATAACAAGACCCTTGGGTCATATTTGGGCTTTGCACGGGTGCATCCCTTTATCTCTTATGAGCATGAAGGCTAAAAAAATGAAAATCTTCAAAAATCTTCTCTTATGAAACCAGAAGGCAGACAGCTTTCATATTTGGTATGTAGCATCATCTAGTTGACCTCTACCAAGTTCGTTCATATCAAGACCCTAGGATCATATTTTGGCTCCACCCTGGCGCAACCCTTTTTACATAGAATCAAAGAGCGAAATCTTTTAAAATCTTCTTTAATCGAAACCAGAGGGCATGCAGTTTTCATTTTTGGTATGTAGCATCAGCTTGTGGGCCCCTACCAAGTTTGTTCATATCAAGATCCTTGGGTCATATTTGGGCTCCACCCAGGGGCATCCCTTTCAGCTCATCTGAGCATGATGGGTGAAAATGGGAAAACCTTCAAAAATCTTCTTCTCTGAAACCAGAAGGCAGACAGCTTTCATATTTAGAATGTAGCATCATCTTATGGACCTCTTCCAAGTTTTTTCATATCAAGACCCTGGGGTCACTTTTTGGGTCCACCCGGGTGCATCCCTTTTTACATAGAATCAAAGAGCAAAAAGGCATATCTGTCTTGCTCTTCGCTGAAAACGTTCCATGCTTTTGATCTTAGGCAATTATCTTCTTTTTGACATCTGCCTATCTATTTAATGTGATGTCCCAGGGGTCATAGAGACTCAGGTGAGCGATCTAGGACCATCTTGGTCCTCTTGTTTGTTGTTGTTGTTGTTGTTGTTGCTTTGACGCCTTTTAAATTCATATTTGACCTCCAGAATTTCTCAGGTGAGGAGTCAATGACTCCCAAAATATCAAAAACTAACAGGAGCCCTGTAACAAGACCGTTGGGTCATATTTGGGCTTTGCCCGGGTGCATCCCTTTATCTCTTATGAGCACAAAGAGTAAAAAAATGAAAATCTTCAAAAATCTTCTTCTCTGAAACCAGAAGGCAGACAGCTTTCATATTTGGTATGTGGCATCATCCAGTGGACCTCTACCAAGTTTCTTCATATCAAGACCCTGGGATCATATTTGGGCTTTGCCCGGGCCCAACCCTTTTTACATAGAATCAAAGAGCGAAAATCTTTAAAAATCTTTTTCTCTGTAACCAGATGGCAGACAGCTGAAATATTAGGTGTGTAGCATCACCTAGTGGGCCTCTACCAAGTTTGTTCATAACAACAGGGCTCATGTTTGACCCTTAAACCAGGGTTTTGACCCCCAAATCTGAAAATATTTAATTTGACCCCCAGAAATTTCTCACAAGGGGGTCATAATGACCCCCTTGAGAGGAATTACTTAGGGACAAAACATGGTTTTATACCTTAGATTTTCTCAAATTTATAACTAATTCAAATTCTGCATTCTAATAAGGTGTTTCATATCATTACAAGAAAGATTTAAAATGACTCTTAGTAATGCAAAATTCTTCATATAATTTGCTTTTTAGCTCACCTGAGCACAAAGTGCTCAAGGTGAGCTATTTGGATCGTAGAATGTGTGTAGCATCACCTAGTGGGCCTCTACCAAGTTTGTTCATAACAAGACCCTTGGGTCATATTTGGGCTTTGCACAGGTGCACCCCTTTATCTCTTATGAGCACGAAGGGTAAAAAATGAAAATCTTCAAACATCTTCTTCTATGAAACTAGAAGGAAGACAGCTTTCATATTTGGTATGTAGCATCATCTAGTTGACCTCTACCAAGTTTGTTCATATCAAGACCCTAGGATCATATTTGGGCTCCACCAGGGTGCAACCCTTTTTACATAGAATCAAAGAGCGAAAATCTTTTAAAATCTTCTTTAATCGAAACCAGAGGGCACACTGCTTTCATTTTTGGTATGTAGCATCATCTTGTTGGCCCCTACCAAGTTTGTTCATATCAAGATCCTTGGGTCATATTTGGGCTCCACCTGGGCGCATCCCTTTCAGCTCATCTGAGCATGATGGGTGCAAATGGGAAAACCTTCAAAAATCTTCTTCTCTGAAACCAGAAGGCAGACAGCTTTCATATTTAGAATGTAGCATCATCTTATGGACCTCTTCCAAGTTTGTTCATATCAAGACCCTGAGGTCACATTTGGGGTCCACCAGGGTGCATCCCTTTTTACATAGAATCAAAGAGCAAAAAGGCATATCTGTCTTGCTCTTCGCTGAAAACGTTCCATGGTATTGATCTTAGGCAATTATCTCCCTTTTGACATCTGCCTATCTAATTGATGTGATGTCCCAGGGGTCATAGAGACTCAGGTGAGCAATCTAGGACCATCTTGGTCCTCTTGTTTAATAAATGTACTTGCTAGGCAAATCATCCATGGTAGTGCAGTGGCTGTAGTGGTTTGTAATACAGGGGAAAAGGTGGGGGAGGGGAGGCTACTGTAATAAACACATTTATGCTTATCATGTCTTAAGGTGGGCAAAAGCAAAATCACTAAGAAAAAAACTCTTACATTCATATTCACATGTATGGCTGACATTCCTTAACCTGTTAAAAGTAAAAAAAAAAATCTCATAATGAAATTAGATAATTATATCATAGTTAAAGATAAGTTGTCACTTATTGACAGATATGGTATGAAAGTTATCATCCATTAATCAATTTGTTGACAAGGGTCATGATAATTATCAATATACAGGGTTTGTAAACATAGATTCCTGTTTCATTTGTCCAAAAGCAAATATGGGGAGTTTTAGACTGAATACACCTTTTTGACCATTTGTTTATTTATAATTTTGCATCCGCTGTCATAACGCTTTGTTTGTAGCTTATTAGACTGTCAGTCGTAAGGTCTCGGGTTTGATCCCAACAGCAGCACTCATCCTTTCTGACTTTTTGTCTCCAAACCATTGGGTTGATAATTATAGAGTAGACTGATGGGGAATAGCAGCTGGAGGCATAGAAAGGATGTGATGGTTGTACTGGTGTGAGAAATTCTAAGAATTCATTTTAAGTGCTTCAGCCTCTGCAATATGACTGAAAGATTGGTTAAATGGGGCTAAAAACCCTATTCAAACAAACAAGTTACCATATTTACAATTCTATTGTAAGCACAACTCCCAATATGGTATTGATGAGGTACAGATAACTTCATGAAGTCCAAAATCTGTATTTCTCAGAGAAGAAAGTCATCTTTTACTTGACCTGGTCACCAGGGACAAGTAGAGTAAATGTGTATTTTCACACCCCTGAGCTATAGACAAAAGTGACCTTGAATTTTTGGCCTTTATAAGAGGCTTCAAAAGTTTGTAAATTCACATATATGATATGGTCAACTTCAACCTCCAAGAAGGAGGATGGGCTTTTATTAGAGCATGGGACTCTATTAGAATGTTTAGGGTAATTATGTCCATGATCAACCACCCACACATTTGTTGGAGACAAATGACAGAAAGGAAGTGTGCCACCATTGGGAATCAAACCCAGGACTCTGTGATTGCAAGGTCAATGTGGTACCAATTGCATTATAACTGCAGCCAAAAGCAATTCAAACTAAGACAGTAAGTGCAATGCCCTAGTAATGAAATAAAAGCTGAAATCAATCAGTTTCCTCTCATATTCATTAATCTATTATTGCTGCATTCTTTTCACCAATCATATCAGGTGTAAACTGTTGCTATGGTAACCAACTTTCATTTACAATTTAAGCTGTATTGACATGTTTTTTCCCAGGGCCCAAAAGGTTGACAGTAATAGTTTATTGATTTTGCCTGTTTATTTGAAATAGTCAGGAAAGGGTGCCAGACTGCTAGATTTTCCAAAATGATCTCTTTAGTTTAAAAATCCTTTGGTGAATTGAATAGGTCAAAAGTCTTCATTTAATCCTGTATGTGTATAAATTTTTGGCATATATCCTTAAAATAATTATATACTGATGCACAACCAATATACTTATGGATGCAATCCTATTTTAAATGAGCACATTCAAAACAAGGATGAACCTGTAAATTTTTCGTCGAAACCAGATTGACCAATTACAAAGAGGCTCACCTCATTATTTTTGTGGATCAACTTATTACCAAGTCTAGAAATTTCACTATGAGGTCCCTGATTGGATGAGATACTATAAATGTCTTATCCAATCAGTGCCTTCTGTATATGAAATTGTATACTAAAAGGGTTCAAAAATATGAAAAGTATTTATCCAGTCATTAAGTCCTTATCCAGACATTGTCCCAAATAACACAAGGTTTAAATTTAAAGTAAAAGAAAAAGTGAAAAAGACTGGAAGAAAATAAATATGTGATATTCCAGAGGGGGGGGGGGGTATATATTGTATCTGTCATGACATACGGTGAGTCTGAAAACCTCATCCTAAAATGTAAATAATTAAGTTGAGTAGGTCATTAGGTGTCACATGACATAGAGTAGTATTTAGGCCCACACATCATTATGCTCCAGAAGATAAATCATGACCTAGATTACTGATGACATACAGTTGTATAAAAATGTCATAAAACATTGTTTACCTTTAGTACTGTACTCTGTATCTATATGTTTCATAAAATCCTTGTGGATTTTGAACCAAGATTTAAGATCATGCAATGCCAATGTACTATGATATGCTGACCCTAGAGTATTTGGGCTGAGGCAGGAGGTATAGACAAAGATCGATCTGCACAAATACTACCTGATTTTGCTCTCTAAATAAGAATAGTTTGAAATTTGCATTTCCAAAATAATCACTTTCTCACAATTTTGACTACAAGTGCCTTCAGTGCTTTGATTGTAATACATTTTTGTCAAGCCTTTTATTCGGCATGACAAGAGGTAACCCTTGCAATGTTGAATAAAGACATTGACAAAATTGTATTAAAATCAAAGTACTGAAGCAGCGCCTCAAAAGCACTGTATGCATTAATAATGTTATTCTGTTTTTATTTACATGAAACACCAATTTCTTGTTTAGATGGGAAAATCAGGTGGTATAGACCAAGACCATGATCTTTGTCTAAAACTTCTTCCAGAGAAGGGAGATTTTGGTTTTCAGCATGACGTGGGTTAATTGCAAATTGTTGATCATGCCTTAACCAGGAAAAAATTTCAAAGACAATCAGTCACCACATTTCTCTATTGCTAAAAAAAAATCTAAGTACCAAAAAGACTACCTGAAATCACAGTTGATTTTAGACTACGTAACCATTCCTAACTCTCTCAGAGTATCTTAACTGGTCACATGCATGCACTAATATTTGTTTAAAAAAAAAAAAAAATCTATAATTCAATTCAAAAATCTTCTTGAATTAAGAGATGGGATCAGGGCCCGAGGTTATAAAACTTTTCTCAGGCTCAGGCTCAATTTTTTCAAATTTCAAATTGAAATAAATGTATAAAAAGAAAAGATGACATTAATAAGTTGTTATTTATAACAACTTATTAATATCATCTTTTATGTTAATACATTAAAATGAGTAATAAAACAGAATTACAGCTTTAATCTCAAATTGAAATTTGAGAAAACTGAGCCTTAGCCTGAGAAAAGTTTTATAACCTCAGGCCAAGATTACCCTATGAAGGATTTGTTTGGCAAGAATTATCCAAATCACTTCTACAACATAGGGTTTGGGTAAGAACAGTTAAGATCAACCTCTCCTCTCACCTGCTTTCAATTAAATCTTACAACAAATAGTATAGTAAAACTTGTGTTGAGCGACCACGTAGGGGACCACTAAATAAAAAGTGGTTGTTTACGATGATGGGAATGGTCGCTTAGTACAAAATATCATGATAAATGTGACAGGTCAGTTTGATAGCATTTATCAATGGTCGGTCAAGTCATACTGAATCCTATGATGTTGGAACCCATTAGAATTGTCTAATTGAGACTATTCTAATGGGCTCCAAACAACATGAGATTCAATGATAACCTATTTTTCGTTATGAAAGCCCTCTTTTACTGAGATTTTACTTACGGTGAAGGGACTTTTTATGGTGGACGCTTAATAAAATTGGTCACTTAATAGAAGTGGTCACTCGAGTAATATCGACTGTATAAAGCCCATATAATGGCTGGGTCCTCATTCATTACAACATATTGTATTTCTAGATGTTAAACTTGAGTCAAGAATGACAGACTAGGTTATTTATTTGTCTATTTACATGTTAAGGTCAGGTGTAATTATTTGAGTGCAGAGGTATCAATTACTTACTATTGTTTACTATGAGGGCATTTTTGTGGTCAAGTCTTGATGGCTTAATTATTTCCTGGACAAGTTTAATGGCATTTATCAGAGAAGGGAAATGACAAATTTTAAAATCTGGATGATTTTAGTATGCAAATCAGACATTTTGTTAAAAGAATAAGCCTCCATTATTCATAAATTGTTAGAGGTGACTATTGAGTTCAAAATTAGTATCATGATAGTATAGGGAACTTTGGTATGACGTCATAGCCCACTAGCCAATAAAAATGGTTGGCGTTGAATCGCCCAGCTCTATTTAATTTATGTAAATATCGCCCAATCTAAACCACTTTTTTCGCTTCGCTTGTAGAAAAAGGTATCAAACCAATATATTTTTGAAAAGTCAAACATTCGAACTTTTCAGAATACATGTTTGTAATGAAAATGACACGAATTTAGAATTAATATCCATCTTTGAAAACACCACTATCACAAAGAAATAACATCGATTTGGTTGATTTTCTGCAAACATTAATCATTTTTCACCGCCGATTTATCTTGTTTTTATTAAATCCTGATTTAATGGTGTTTTTTTTTAAATATTATTATTAATAAAAGAAAAATAGATTTATGTTTTGATTGTTTATGCAAACAAAATCGTTCGGTAAATCGGCATTGATAGTCTTTCCCAATCGCTCAAAATATAACCATAAAAAAATATATATATCCCAAAAATATCTATAACACTATTACAAAAATTTCGGCATGTTACAATTTTCATAAGATGCCTAATGACATTTCATAATTAGGGAATATTGATTCTTGAATGACAAGTGGTGTCATTATCTATTATTTGTTTGACAAACCCTTTCACCTTGTTGAAAAACAGTGAAAAGGTATTCGATTTGCGCTAATTGAACTATTGGAATACAAAGCGTTCAAACTGAAGATTTTTAATGATGCTAAGATTGTTCCATGACCAACGAATATATGAATTCAAAGTCAGCTTGTAAGAGGGATGGACGAACGGACGGGCAGTCGGACTGATGGATGGACGGATGGATGGACAGATGGATGGATCATTGGAAAACACACAGATAAGTGAACGACTTACGAAAGTCAGAACTTCAGACGAATGAAGGAACATTGTGCATGTAACGGGAAATGAATGAAGGAAGGAAGGAAGGAACGAACGGAAGAACGAACAAACAGAAGAACGAACGAACAGAAGAACGAACGAATGGTAGAACGAATGAATGGAAGAACGAACGGAAGAACGAACGAATGTAATTTATTTATTGCAAATTATAAATGAGTTTGATTTTATCATATCGATAACATTTATATCTTTGGCCGTGGTGGATAAAGGATTTTTTTAAAAGAGGTTTCGAACTTAAGATATAGATGGTGCCTTTTCCTATTAGTGCCCAGTTTAAATTGAATTTCTCTATGATAATTGAATGACACCCCATTTCACTCCTCACTGCAAACCCGCTCTGGATCCGTCAATTATTTGATTGTTGGAAGTCTACATTTCTCCTTATTATTACAACGATTTCAGCGACTGTAATAGTTCTTTAATTTCAACGAGATGGGCCTTCAGATGATTACAATCAGTGGAATGTTACAATTCTTTAGTTGCAATGGTTTGAAGCATGTGGAATATTTTGAATTTTTGCATGACAGCATGTTATTTCTATGTCAGATTAAGCATAACATTTGATGTGTCAACCAAGATTCACACATTGTGCTTTAAGGACTTGTTGTGTCAAACTGAAAGCAACCAATCAGTGGCATATGACATGGCTTATTGATTGGTGCATGACCACGGTCAGATCAAAGGAAATTAGGAACGTGATATAAAATGTTGCGTAAGAAAGGGCGATCTTTATGGCCCGTGCACGTGTGTGTGATAAGCGGCTACCGTTTTATGACATTGACAATATTGATTGGCGCATCCGGTTGTGGTCAGATCAAAGAGATACGCCGTGTAGTATAGATCATTTGGTTAGGAATGGCAAACTGCATGACACAATCATGTTTGTGTGATAAGCCCCAATTTTTTCATGTCCCATAATGAAATTTCTCCGTTAGGGTTTTTATACCTAACAGTATGTGTTCGAAAAGCCGTTCATCCGAATGTCTTGGATTTGCAACATTCGCTTATTATCTAACATGACCTTAATTTCTGAACATGTGTGTGTGTTTCCATCTGTATCAATTTGGATTTAATATTTAGACAGCTTTTGACGATTCTCAATATTCCTAGGTAAAAATGACTGGATTTATGTTGTAAGAACCATTAAGGATAAATTCAAAACTTAAATCTATGTTTGGATGATCTAAGGCAGGATAAATATCGTAACTGGGATAAAGAAAATTCAATATAAAAATTCAAATTAACGCGGAATAGGTAGGATATGACATATCTCGTTGTTGAGTGGCCAAAATACCGTAAGTACAGCTTTATTTGTGTCCTATTTCCGATACTTTGGTTTCTCAACTACGATTCATTTGGATTCATATGCCTCTCCGAGTGGTTATATTTCAACACAAAGTATTCGTTTGAAAGACATTGTCACATGATGCCAACTGCATAACCAAAAGATGGGGTGATTTATCTACATTTTGACACCTTTTTCTCTTAGAATTGATCATTACAAATCGTCGGCTACGTTCTATAAGGACGAACCATTTTGGTCGAAAACATTTTAAATCGAATCACTATATATATTATCTGCCGTCATAAATATCAAATTTTGTCTCAATAATGATTTATTTAAGAAAAACAACAAAAAAATCGTCAAGTACGTCATTTTTTCACTTAATTTTTACGGAACAAAATGCCGTATAGACAAAAAAAGGCATAAAAGATAAATGCATGAAAAAAACTAATTAAATTTGATGTTATATAAGAAATAGGACAAATGGCCTGTAAAAAAATGTCTTTTCAGGTGCAAACGAGACCCCGAAATCCGTTGAGTGAGACGTTTCTCAAAAAAAGTGAAAAACGCATATAATAATTTTTATGTATGTAACTGAGACACACGAATTATATGGCCTGGGTAAAGGTTGTCTTCTTTTTCAAACTGATCTTTAAAATTAAACTTTTATCATAAGGAAACATGAACAATTATCAAATTTGTCAATACGTCATTTTCGAACTTCACTTTTCGACCACTTCCGGTGCGAAAATGACGTATCTTACAAGTTCAAGAAGCTTTTTTGGGGGGATACGATTAGCTATCAGGTCCAGCATCTTCGCTAAAAACGCGGGAATATCATATGTGTGCGAAAACGCAATAAAAGAAAAAATGGAATTTTGCATATACGTCCTTATAGAACGGAGCCGACGAAATGTATAATCTTTCTACTTGAAAATTGGATTTTTTGCTCTTTGTGTATGTTAAAATGGTTGGCAACGCCAACCACTCATATTTTGATGACGTCATCAATACCTGTGCCGAAGTCCCCTATAGCGATAGTGAAGTTGCTATTGGGATAGTATTGCAATAGTCAGAAAACTATTGCAATACTATCACAATAGTTGTTTTTACAGAAAAATTAGATAGTAATCAATGTTAAAGTGTAAACCTTTTATCAGACAGTAACTTTACATTGGTCTTATAAGATGCTGTTTTTACCTTGTCAATGGCGAGTAAATGATCAATCAGTTAATTACAGATATTCCCTTAAAAAGAATTGGATTTGACCCCATTCTCTGATAAAAACATGCAGAAAGGCAGCATTGTTACTACATTTTGTTCTACTTTCATTTTCAAGAAAAACTATTGTAAACTATCGATAGTCACAGGAATTATTGCGATATCCATTGACTTGAAAAAATGCTATCAACCTATTGCTATTGCAAGGTAAACTATCATGATACAGCGATAGTTTGACCTATTGTTACACCCCTATAAATTGTTACACTTCATTAAAATTTGTTTGATTTTTGATCTATTGAAAGATAAAATCCTTTTCAAGCCCAATAGTTATGTTCAGAGTATTTGTATGCTCAATAGGCTGAAGGCTACTGGGGTTATTATCATGACAATTTTTTAATCTGTATGATGCAAAATCCACTCAAAAGAATAATACATATATTTGATCATGCAGCTGGTGGCTTTAATGAAATATTGTGGGTGGACTAACTGGACTGGTGACAGAACACCATAGGCAGGTGCACTAGCCGCTATGATATAATCCAGTGAACCCAGTCTAGTAGGAAAAGAATAATGTAATAGATATTATCAACCCTTGTCATGCTGAATAAATGTTGGCTAATTTTTAGCTCCACTGGCTGAAAGCCACTGGGGCTATTGTCATGGCGTTGTGTCCGTCGTGCGTCCGTCCGTGCTTGTGTGCGTGTGTGCGTCCGGTCGTAAACTTTTCTTTAAAAATCATCTCCTCAGAAACTACTGGATGGATTTCAACCAAACTTCACAGGAATGATCCTTGGGTGACCCTCTTTCAAAGTTGTTCAAGAAATTCTGATCCAATGGAAAACATGGATTTAATGGGCGTGGCTAATTTCCAAATATGGTAAAAAGTGAGTTTTCTCAGATTCTAATCAATGGATACCAATTAAATTTTACATGAATGATCCTTGGGTGTCCCTTTATCAGTCTACAAAAAATCATTGTGATCGGATGGAAAATATCCTTTTTATGGGCGGAGGTCATTTCTCTATATGTTATATAGTGGAAACTTTGCAAATCATTTTCTCAGAATGTAAGAGATGGATATCAACCAAATTTCACTGGAATGATCCTTGAGTGACTCTTTATCAGTCTACAAAAAAATCATTGTGATTGGATGAAAAATATGCGTTTTATGGGCGGAGGTCATTTCTCTATATGTTATATAGTGGAAACTTTGAAAATCATTTTCTCAGAATGTAAGAGATGGATATCAACCAAATTTCACTGGAATGATCCTTGAGTGATCCTTTATCAGTGTACCAAAAATTATTTTGATTGGAAGAAAAATATGCATTTTATGGGCAGAGGTCATTTCTCTATAATGTTATATAGTGGAAAATTGGATATGTGGAGGTCAATTCTCAATATGTTAAATAGTGGAAACTATGAAAAACATTTTCTCAGAATGTAACTGATGGATATCAAACATTTTTGGTATGATCTTTGGGTGACCCATTATCATGCAGCCAAAAATTTTTTTTTTTTATTTGATGAAAAATATGTCTTTTAATAGCAGAGGTCATTTCTCTATCTGTTATATAGTTGAAACTTTGAAAATCATTTTCAACATCAGTAGAACTCCAAATATCTAAAAATCTAGTCAAAACATTTATTTGCTTTTACAAGAATTTCAAGCCTGTGGAGCGACTCAAGCCATTCATGGCTTTCTAGTTATCAAAATCAAATGGCAAAAAGCACTGAAAGTTTCAACTATAGGGCAATTTTTATTTGAAAATCTAAATTTATTGTCAATTCTGGTTTGAAAGTGAGAAACAGGTGGTGTAGACTAACATCAGACTGCACACATGTGCAGGCTGATGTTTGTCTATAGCCCCTGCCAAAGCAGGAATATTCCGGGTTCAGCATGACAAGGGTTAATTATTATCATGAATTGTACTTCTGTATTGGAGTTCAAACTACTGAAGTCATGGCCTGGATAGCTCAGTAGACTGTCAACCCTGGGGTGGTGAATTCAAACCCCAGCTTGTCCAACTTTCATCTGACATTTGGCAAACGTCACTGTGACTCAAATCATTTATCTCCCACCAAGAGGAGTAGGGGTATAGAAATACGACTTTTCTCCACTTGTCCATGGACAAGTAAAAGTCAATTTTCTACTTGTCCAGGATCAAAATGATCTTGCCCACAAAAAAAATGAAATGATAAATATTGAGATAAACATTGTTTTAATGAAGAAAATGCTGTAACCTAGCATTTTCTTCATTAAAGACAATGTTTGCTCCCCTTTCACATAAACAAAAAGATATCTTTCCTCCTAGATCTTTTTTGTACTGTATAAAGATTTGCTCTGGTATATACTTGTCCACGGACAAGAGGCGTAGAAAAATGTACTTGTCCGCAAGTCGAAAAGCCCGTATCGGACAAGTCGGGCATGGGAATTCCACACCCCTGATAAGTAAGTGGATGAGCAGCTGATGGCTCAGATAAAACGAAAATGGTTTGCCCAGTTGCACTGGTGTGAGAAACAACAGGAAACTAATACATTTGGCACAATCTTCTCTTTTAATACATTCATCAAGTTTAGACCTTTTTTTAGCAATAATGCTACTCAAGCAGAGGTACAGATAAGGGGGGGGGGTTAAAGCAAGTCTAAAATCATTATTTCTCATCCAACCCTTTGTTATCGATACTCATTGGAATTGTCTTGACAAGACAATTCAAATGAGTTCCAACAACATAGGGTTTTTGCTATTGTTATTATTATTGAAATACTTTTATCTAAACTAAAATAAAGAAAACTTAAACCAAGCTTCGCCCAAGTTCTTCAGACGCTGTCAATGCTTTGTTGCCTACTAGTACCTTCCCAAACAAATTTGTCTTGTATGAAAAGTGAATTTGATCTTTAGTACATTGTAATTATCTGGCTGATTTACACGGAGGTAAATAGTCTACCTAATGAAGCTTCCTGCAAATTCCTGACTATGAATTTCCTAATGAGATTTTACCTTTGACAATCCCCACTTAGTTTAGAAATTACATAGCCAAATTCATTTGTATATGAAAAGAGAGGGAAAAAATCAGCAGTTTCTTCTTTCATCTCAAATATTTTTTTCTAACAGTAGGTAAAATTATGTGACTATGATACTTGTAACATACAGACCTATACCATGGGAAAAAGTCTTAAGAATTTTCTTTCCAGTGATTTTATGCAACTGAAAATATTGGAAAAAAATGAAATTGCTTGTAACAGGCAAGTTCTCAAAATGTTTTCTTCAACATAATAGATTGATTGATTGAAAGGAGTTTAATGTCGCTTTCAACATTTTAGCAGTTATATGAAGACCGCTGGAGCACCTAACAATGCATTCCTGGTATTTGTCTCACCAGAACAACCATCACATCCTTTCCTAGCCTCCAGCTGACATCTCACATAGGTCTACGATTATCAACCCATTGGTGAGAGACATATAGTCGGAAAGAATGAGTGCCACCGTCGGGCAACACAATAGATACATCATTTACATAGCATCATTTTCCATTGGACCCACTTTTCAATATTTTCCACAACATCTTTGAATTTGGAAGAGTTTGAAATTGAAAAACCAGGAAAGGGTATAAGAGTTAGATATATGGCAAGTTTGGTCATACACCATGAAGTCCTAAAAACCAGTTTTGTGTGGTAATGGGTAAAGATATTTTCAAGGACACTGACTTTGGTTCTAGCTATGTCATCAAAATCAATTTATTGAGTTTTTCTACAGGTGTAACAAATACCTGTCTCAGGAGACCACTGGAATTCATGTAAACAAGCATGGAGGTCATTGGACATATTGGCCCTGGAGCTAGCCTTCCTAATATGGAAATTAAAGTTATTTGATCAGCATTTCAATTTGTATTCGGATGATTATCATGGTATATATATGCAGTATGAAATTAGAAAATAATTCAATCAATTTAAGGGTATCATAATTGTCTGGTCAATTTTTAGGAGAATTAATGTAACCCATTCCAACATACTCCCACTTTTTTGCACCTCTGAAAGAAATTAATCCTTGCCATGCTATAAAATCTTACAGCAAAATCAAGTGCTCTAAGTACTGGTTGCACTAAATGTGAGTCTTCATTCATTTTGAAAAACTAAGAGTTTCAAGCTTTCCTGGTTTCAAACGAGGAAAAACAGTCGGCAGAGACAAAAATCAGACTGCACATATATGTATGTGCAGGCTGATGTTTGTCTATAGCTCCTGTCAAAGCAGGAATTTTCAGGGTTAAGCATTATACACAAGGGTTAAAAAGAAACATTTTTGAAAGGAAGAAATCTCTACCAAGCATTTTTTTCATTGTCTTTGTCCACAGTTTTCTACCCCAAAGGAAACAGTTGTAGAAATTCATAAACTAAAATTTGTTATCAATTTCTTTGATTTTGGACCATCTGATTTTTTTCATCCAAAATATTTAAAGTGCCCAAAAGCTTGCATACAGTCTGCACTATAGCCTAATAGAAAAGATTTATTGAAAGGCAGGCTTTTAGAAGGGCATTGCCTTTGAATAGGTATTCCAGACAACCAGGGGTTTGTTTATAAATACCAGAAATCTGAATAACAATGGCATATCAGTTCTGTTTTGAAGTGTTCCACCAGATGGTTTCAACATATTGTTGTAGGTATTATTAAGGCATATCAAGAGGGACCTTTTTGAAATACAGTGTTTATCTTTATCCCTTTGAATTCTGGTTTTGGTATAGTTCATCAAATAAGAGAAAGTGATCAAAGGTCAATTTTGTCTATACAGGTATAGACAAAATTGACCTTTGATCACTCACTTTGTGGATCTATATCCAGGAATTTGAAAAAAAATTGGTACAGTCAAGCAGTCCAGCTGAAATTCTACCCAAATTTATCAAGTATAGAGTAGTATAAGATCAGGCTGCAATTCTGTTCAAGCTGATTAAGGTTTTACTGTCTGCCAAAGATTTTTATTATTATTAAATTGTATATCGTCAATTTTCTACCAAAACCTCGTAACTACAGCTTTAAACGAGCTATAGTTACGAGATTTTAGCAAACACCAACAATATTATGTCGCTAACAACAAGAGAGGGTTTAAGATGGCACAAATAAAATACAGATATATCAAAAGAATGAAATAATCTTTTCCCATTATTCTTTCTGTCGGTCCTTTGAAAAATTTTATGGGTCTTCCTAATTTTTCTGTTATTTTAATTAAAGCCTTTATTTTAATTCTTATATCAAGTGTCTTGTCTTAAAGCAACATCAGTTCCCAATGATATGCAGCTTGCTAAAGGAAAAGAGTCTCTGTGTGTGAAATCAAAGGACATTTTTTCATGGCTCTCTGGGTTTTATGATCTTCTTTATTATCATTCCAGACAGTAGAGCCTATGTTATGATGACATTTGATGTCTGAATCTTCTAGATAATTCCAGTCTATTGAATCTGCTCAGGTGTTAGAGAGGTAGAGTTTGTCTATTACAACCAGAGACAGCAGCAAGCTGAAAAAATTTTGAATTTGAGAGTTTTTTGAGAATTTACAGACAACAATGTTTAATTAATGAAGTTCACACAATTCGAGGGTTTAGTGCAAGAGTGTACTATGTGTATATACATTGTATATACACTTAGTACAGTCTTGCACAGAACTCTTGATATTAGAACTGCTTTTATCAGTTAAAGCTTAAGCCGTCATCATAGCACAGTAGGAGTCAGACTATAATTCAAAAGGTCATGGGTTTGATTCTTGAGGGCAGCACTCAACCTTTTCGTCATATTTTCTTCCACTTATGGATTTATAATCGTAGACCACCGTTTAATAGCAGCTGGAGGCTAGAAAAGGATGTAACTGGGGTACGAGGGATGTTCAATTATTATTCGGATTAGGTCTATTAATCATCACTGATTTATCGCTAGATCTATGTGAAAAAAGTATACTCATGTTAACGGGACACTTTAAATGATCAAACTTGCCAAAGCCTGAAGCAGTTGAACGATGTATATTCATTTCACACGCAAACAAAAGTACATGGGTATTAGGTGGCGGTGCACTGTACATGACGTTGGCGACGTTGTCGAGAATTGAGACATTTTGGTGTTGTGTAATTTAGCTTGTCACTCGTTATTTATAGAAGAAGAATGAATTTAGTGTTCCTGTAATTAAGCTGTGCTTTTATGGTTTATATAAAGGTAAAATCGAATGGTACGACGTCAAGGTTCTCAGAAAGGTACCTCTTAGTTAATCGCCTATATCTTCAAGAGACTCGGCAATTAACGTCCCTACAGTTGCTTTGACAAGTTTCTCTCTGTCCGTTCTTCCTCTTATCTCACGGGTCACGGAAGCGTCTTCACCGATAAAATTAAGCATTTGGAAGAATGAACCATTCCCTTTCAGCGTGAAAAGTTTTTGATTCATGTCTTTCGTTATTTAGGAAGATAATGAATAGAATTATTAAAAATCAAAATTCCAAGCATCTAGTAGACGCCGTCTAGAGCGTTTCGAAACACTTACCCCGCCACATTTTAAACGAATATTATCGGAAAACTATACGGTCAAATTACTTCAAATTAAGATAAGGCATTTGCATTACTTATTCCAACAACTCACTTAATTTTCAAATGTTTCAACAGTTAGAAAAGAAGGAATATTTACAAACGAAGACCAAATATATGTATTATTTTATCTGCTGCGCCGGGTACTCGTTTCCATGGTATTTTATATGGCAGATGCGCGCGCGCTATGTTCGATAACTATATCAATTCTACATAACCATATGTGGATTGAATTCCGACAGCGAATGATACCAAATTTATTTTGCGGGGCAAAATCCGGTTAATTTTTTTTTACCCTCGTAATGGTTAGAAATCCCAGGAATCTGTTGTAAGGTGCTTCAGCCGCTGCAATATAACTGAAAGATTGTTAGATGCAGCGTAAATCACAATTCAAACAAAGAAATCAGTCAAAGCATTATATTCTTTAACCCCACCCAACTACACAGCTTCATTTAACCCTTTGCTGTTTAATCCCTACTTTTTACGTGTCTGTGATTTTATGATTGAGAAAACATTGTGAAAAAAGAAGAAATTGCTTCTAACAAGCAATTTCTTATTTTTCCACACTATTTTCTGCCCTACTGAATGGTTATTTTTCAAATTAAATCCACTTTGAATTTTGTCTGCAAAACCTTAGAATTTAGACAGGTCCAAAATTTTGTAAAACAGGAAAGGGTTAAACTGTATTTTGCCCGATTTTAGAATTAAAAGTGTCAATACATGGACAAAGAGTAAAAATGAAGTTATGTAATCATGCATAAAGATAACAATTATCATGTCTTGCAGCAAATTAAGATATGGAGATACTTAAAAGACAAAGCAAATATTTCTTTAATGTTACACCCAAGATAAGATTACAACCTTTATGACACATATTTGTCTTGCTAAAACTAGAATATTCTTACTTTGGCAGCTGGTAAAGACAACAATATGTGCAGGCTAATCTTAGTCTTTACCACCTGATTTTCCTGTTCAAACTAGAAAAGTTTAACAAGAGCACCGCCTACGGCTACCTAAGCTCGGCTGGTGAGTGCTGGATGGTTGAAAAATCTTAGTTGAAAAAGGGGCATAATTTGCACAAAATGCATCTAGTTATCTCCCTTGATAGTGTAGGTTGCTCTCTTGATTCCAAATTTCAAGTGAAAGCCTTCAGTAGAACCAGAGATATCACAAAATGTCAAAGACCACGTTGACAACAACGACAACACCAAGGCTATAGCAATACCTTGGGTTTTCTCCGAAAACAGCCAAGCTAAAAGTTAAATTTTCAAGATATGAATATGTCTGACTTGCAATTTTGCCTTGGATTTTTATTAAGCATGACAAGGGTTAAACAATACCTCATCATTTATCATCTAACACATGTTCATTTAGGTTTATAGCTCTGATGGCCAATGGGATTTCCATCATGTCATTATGTCTGTGCGTCCATATATCTGGTTGTAAACTTTTTCTTTAAAAATATTCTTTTAATAAACTTCTGGATGAATTTTTAAGCTAACTTCACAGGAAGGATCCTTGAGTTATTCTTTTTCAAGGTTGTTCAAGGATTTTTGATCCAATGAAAAACATGGCTTAAATGGGCATGGCCAATTTCCAAAAGTGGTAACATGTGACTTTTCGCAGAATTTAACTGATGGATTTAAACCAAATTTAACTGGAATAATCCATTAGGGACCCTAGATATGTATCAGTATACAAAAAATTAATGTGATCAGATGAAAAATATGTCTTTTATGGGCGGAGGTTATTTCCAGGGGTGTGAAATTACACATTTTCTCTGCTTGTCCCCGGACAAGTAAAACATGATTTTCTACTTGTTCAGGATCAACATGAACTTATCCGGAAAAAGAGATCTATATATTAAATGGAGAAATTATTGTTTTCAAAGAAGAAAATGCTGAAGACCAGCATTTTCTTCAATGAAAACAATATTTTCTATCTTTTGATACAAACAATTGGCTAATCAAAGTCTTACGTCTTTTAAGTACCATTCCAAGATTTGCCTTTGATTTACTTGTCCATGGACAAGTTGCAAAGAAACATGTACTTGCCAGCAGATAGAAAAACCCATGTCGGACAAGACGGGCATGGGAATTCCACACCCCTGATTTCTCTGTGTTATATAGTGGATACCTTGAAAATCATTTTCTCAGAATCAAAATGATGGATATCAATAAAATTTCACTGGATTGTTCCTTTTATGACCCATTATCAAACTGAACAAAATTATTGTCATCAGATGAAAAATATGTACTTAGCATGCGGAGGTCAATTTTCAATATGTTATTCATCAGTCTTGCACTTTTCTTTGCAGAAATATTTCAGCATGTGACACAGTAAAACACTTAATTATTTAAATATACTTTCATTCATTCATTTACTTAAATTTTTGTAAAATAAAATCAGTAGATTCAGGCCTGCGGAGCACATTAGCTGCTCAAGTTAAGGTTTTTAGCTCCACTGGCTGAAAGCCACTGGGGCTATTGTCATGGCGTTGTGTCCGTCGTGCGTCCGTGCGTCAGGTCGTAAACTTTTTCTTTAAAAATCTTCTCCTCAGAAACTACTGGATGGATTTCAACCAAACTTCACAGGAATGATCCTTGGGTGACCCTCTTTCAAAGTTGTTCAAGAAATTTTGATCCAATGAAAACCATGGATTTAATGGGCGTGGCTAATTTCCAAATATGGTAAAAAGTGACTTTTCTCAGGTTCTAATTGATGGATACCAATTAAATTTTACATGAATGATGCTTGGGTGACCCTTTATCAGTCTACTAAAAATTATTATGATCGGATGAAAAATATGTATTTTATGGGCGGAGGTCATTTCACTATATGTTATATAGTGGAAACTTTGATAACCATTTTCTCAGAATCTAATTGATAGATATCAACCAAATTTTACATGAATGATCCTTGGGTGACCCTTTATCAGTCTACCTTCAATTATTGTGATCAGATGAAAAATATGTATTTCATGGACGGAGGTCATTTCTCTATATGTTATATAGTGGAAACTTTGAAAATTATTTTCTCAGAATGTTATTGATGGATATCAACCAAATTTGACATGAATGATCCTTTGGTGACCCTTTATCAGTCTACCAACAATTATTGTGATCGGATGAAAAATATGTATTTTATGGACGGAGGTCATTTCTCTATATGTTATATAGTGGAAACTTTGAAAATTATTTTCTCTGAATCTAACTGATAGATATCAACCAAATTTTACATGAATGATACATGGGTGACCCTTTATCAGTCTACCAACAATTATTGTGATCGGATGAAAAATATTTATTTTATGGACGGAGGTCATTTCTCTATATGTTATAATAGTGTAAACTTTGAAAATCATTTCAACATCAGTATAACCCAAAATATCTAAAAATCTAGTCAAAACTTAGATTTGCTACTACAAGAAATTCAAGCCTGTGGAGCGACACAAGCCATTCATGGCTTTCTAGTTATTAGCTCCACTGGCTGAAAGCCACTGGGGCTATTGTCATGGCGTTGTGTCCGTCGTGCGTCCGTGCGTGCGTCCGTCCGTGCATGCGGTCGTAAACTTTTTCTTTAAAAATCTTCTCCTCAGAAACTACTGGATGGATTTCAACCAAACTTCACAGGAATGATCCTTGGGTGACCCTCTTTCAAAGTTGTTCAAGAAATTTTGATCCAATGAAAACCATGGATTTAATGGGCGTGGCTAATTTCCAAATATGGTAAAAAGTGACTTTTCTCAGGTTCTAAGTGATGGATACCAATTAAATTTTACATAAATGATCCTTGGGTGACCGTTTATCAGTCTACAAAAAATTATTGTGATCAGATGAAAAATATGTATTTTATGGGCGGGGTCATTTCTCTATATGTTATATAGTGGAAACTTTGAAAATCATTTTCTCAGAATCTAACTGATAGATATCAACCAAATTTTACATAAATGATTCTTGGGTGACCCTTTATCAGTCTATCAAAGATCATTGTGATTGGATGAAAAATATGTATTTTATAGGCGGAGGTCATTTCTCTATATGTTATATAGTGGAAACTTTGAAAATCATTTTCTCAGAATGTAAATGATTGATATCAATCAAACTTCATTAGTATGATCCTTGGATGATCTTTTATCATTCAGCCAAAAATTATTGTGATTTGATAAAAAATATGTCTTTTATGGGCAGTAGGCGGAGGTCATTTCTCTATATGTTATAATAGTAGAAACTTTGAAAATCATTTCAACATCAGTAGAACCCAAAATATCTAAAAATCTAGTCAAAACCTAGATTTGCTATTACAAGAAATTCAAGCCTGTGGAGCGACACAAGCCATTCATGGCTTTCTAGTTTTAGAAATAGATTTAAATGAGCAACAATCTTAAACTCTTCTTCCTACAAAAATTCAATGTGAATAAATTGTATGACATCTAATACAGTCAATCTTGCTCAAGCGACCACGTCTATCAAGCGACCATTTTTATTTAATGACAATTTTCAAAATCCCCTTCTTTTAATTGAATTGAATTTTTGTAAATGAATTCTATGCTGTAAAAAAAACCCTCACCAGAATCCTCTTAATGAGACGATTCTATTGAGTTTTAACAGTATAGGATTATTTAGAATTTCGTAATGATATACATAATAAATCAAAGTTATTATTCTTATTTGTAAACAAAACATGTATTCAGCAACCTTTTTCTTTAAAGACCGCTTTTTGTTGGTCCCGTTTGTGGTCGCTTGATACAAGTTTTATTGTATTTGTCAATAAACATTGAAGTCAGAATTCTTGTTTTCATAAGTCAGGTAACCTCACCTTTCTTAAAGAGGTTGACAATATCAATAAAAACCCAGACATTGATTAGTATCTTTACATCACATATATTGTGCTTTTTATGCCCCCGATAGGGAGGCATCATAAATTTGACTTGTCTGTCCGTCCGTCCGTCTGTCCGTCCGTCATTCCGTCCAAAAACTTTAACATTGGCCATAACTTCCTTATTACTTAACATATTCGCATCATACTTTACCACAACATTCCTTGGTACATTACCTTTCTGTAGGCACATACTTTGGTGACCTTGACCCCTGGATGACCTTGACCTTCAACATAGATTGGCCATAATTTAAAATCAAAGCGGTGTCGGGGGCATTGTCATCTTACAGTGACAGCTCTTGTTAACACCTAGAGAAAAATTATAATAAGAATATGAAATAAATTGCTTTTGACAGACAATTCCTTTCTTGTGATGAGGTTCAGAATTTGGATGACTAAAAAATAGGTATTTTTGAAAAAGAACACAATTCTGCTGCAAGATTTTATTGGAATAAGAAAAAAAAATAAAAGAAAAAGAATAATTATGGAGTAGATTATTAGCAAGCAAGATCATAATGTAATTGTAGACCACAAATATTGCGAAAGGAAAGGTAACTTGATCTGGCAATCTTATAGAAAAAATAAGTTTTTGTTTCACATAACATGAGAAAGAATAAACAGTCTCGTGTTTGGACAGAAGAGTCAAATTACGTGTCATGATTCTTAAACTTCATAACTATAGCTTAAATGAAGCTGTAGTTACAAGGTTTTTGAAACTTCACAAATGATATATACATGTCTAGATTTTTAACAGGTGATCCAGTGCAAAATTAAAACAAAATCAAAGAAATAGCTAGAAACTATTGTTAGTGCCTATGAATATAAAGAGGGGTGAGTGCAACACTTGTAAGTGCCTATAAATTTATAGGCATTTACAATAGCGTTGCGCTTACCCATTGATATATTGAGCCCTTATTATAGTTTTTGTATAAATAACCTACAATTGCTAAAAGGAAGTTATATTTTTATGCCAGTGAATCAGTCTTGAATCTTGAAGATGGGGGCATATTGTTATGGCCTTAAAGCCATTCTGTCTGTAGGCATGTCCTTATGCAAAGCATCATCAATCCACCCCATCTTAGTACTGTATGTGATACTAATGATAAAATGAACTGGCACAGGAAACTTGCCGATATATAATAGAAGGATCATTCAAATGGCTTTGAAACTCACCTTCTTTTGGAAAATGACAGTTCAAATAGCTATGAAATTCACCTTCTTTTGGAAAATCGCAGTTCAAATGGCTATGAAATTCACCTCTTTTGGAAAATTGCAGTTCAAATGGCTATGAAATTTGCGTTCTTTAGGAAAACTGCCTGTACTTATTATCAAATTCACCCTGACTAATTATAAGAATTCTTACATTCTGTTAAAAATCATAATATCATGATTTGAACTTAAATAACTTTAGAACAAGTTGTTGGCATGAACTAGGATGTATACTTATACAGTTGCAGCAGTAATGAAAAAAAAATCTATGAATGAGTCATCCAAATTTATGTAGAGTGACCTTTCTTAGAGCTGATGACTGAGGTCATACCCCAAGGGTATAAAATACAAGATTTTTGTCATGTTTTTATGATGACCATTCTTGCTGTCAACAGTTTCAATTTAATTGTCACCCAACTACTATACCTGTTACATATTTTCCTTAAGTTTGTGATATTTTTAGGGGACAAAGTTATGGCGTGACTCAGACTCTCAAGAATAAGTGCCCAGGACTTAAAAACAGTCCAATGATTTTGAGTCAATGAACTAAAATTGAGAAACCCCTTGGACCCCAAATGATCTTTATCCAAATAAATTAATATCAGATAATCTTTCCAAATGAGGTTAGAAGGAAATAGTTATCATGTATTTTTATAGTAATATGCCTAATCCACAAAATCAAGGTGTGTTGTGATTTAGAAAATATCATATTTTGTTTTAATGAATTGCCAATTTTTTGTTACATTACAACAAGGTGAATGATTTTGGAATGATTTAGGTACGAAATTGAATGAGTGTGTGGAGCAAGTTTGAATTACATTGTTGATTCTATATTTCTCAATGGGTTTGAGAGTTTTTGAATGGTTTGAGTGAGTGTTTCGAATGAATGAATGGAGCGCTGAGAGAGCAATTTAGAATGATTTTGATAGAGGTGAATGTCATTTTCACGATGTAACTAACAGTTTTCTTTAGAGGAGCTATTTTGGATTTCAAATAATATTTTTTCAACTATACTTGAACAAATTCTATGTTGTGGGTACTCACCAAGACAATTCAAATGAGTACCCACAACATAATGGTTTAATGGAGAAATAAAGACTTAAGACTGGCATTACCCCCTCTTATATGTAGCTCTGTTAATCTTGATAAAATTTGCCAAATAAGGTTGAGATACACTAAATGGGAAGCTGACCTAAACACAGTTGAGGTGACTCTGACATTATTTGCATATTTAATGACCTGTTCTCGTTCAGGTTTGTTTGCTCCTTACCCTTATAATACTGAATCTTTTTTTTTATTCCCTGCTGTTCGGTATAAGGGATATAATAATGGTCTCTTTCTGTCATTCTGTCCATCCATCCGTAAACTTGTCTGGAGCATATCTCCAAAAGTATAAAAGCTATCAACTTGAAACTTAATAGGTGGATAGATCTCATGGAGAAGAAGTGCAGTACACAAGAACTACAACTCTTGCTAGCATACTTTTACAGTTATTGCCCTTTGATTAGGCTTCAGTTTACAATCAAGCTTTGATGGCAGGGTATGGCCATGTCCCACTTGGCTCTTGTTTTCAAAAAAATAATATGTAATTCAAAGTACTGAAGGAACAGTAATGCCTTATGACCTGTCAAGTTTTAATATTTCTGAAATTATTTTGATAGATACATGTAATACTATGTCTGGCTTTAAAGATACAAACAGATTGTGTAGACCGAATATACTCCAGGGCTCGTGTTTGACCCTTAAACCAGGGTTTTGACCCAAAAAAATCTGAAAATATCTTAATTTGACCCCTAGAAATTTCTCCCAAGGGGTCATTTTGACCCCTTTGAGAGGAATTTGTAGGAGTCAAAACATGGTTTTACACCTGGGAATTTCACAAATTACTATCTTAAGTTCTATAAATTAATAACATGTTTCATATCATTACAAGAAAAATTAAAGTGACTCTTAAATATGCAAAATTCTACATATGTTTCGCTTTTTCAGTCATTTTGACCCCTTTAAATTCAGATTTGACCCCCAGAATTTTTTAACCCTTTCCTGTTTTACAAAATTTTGGACCTGTCCAAATTCAAAGGTTTTGCAGACGAAAATTTAAAGTGGATTTGATTTAGAAACAACCATTCAGTAGGGTAGAAAATAGTGTGGTAAAAGAAGAAATTGCTTGTCAGAAGCAATTTCTTCTTTTTTCACAATGTTTTCTCAATTATAAAATCACAGGCACGTAAAAAGCAGGGATTAAACAGCAAAGGCTTAAGTGAGGAGTCAATGACTCCCTGATTAGAAACACTTACACGGGCCCTGTACTAGTAGTACCCAGGTTGTTCTTTGTCTTTACTAGCTACTTCAACTTCAATACTCTTAGTTTACTATAACAATGGTTGAATTTTCATTTTCACTTATGAACACTTTTGTGCAAAAATGAATTGCAAATTTTACGATTTGATTTAATTCTATTTGCCATAAATGGGATCCTCATAAAAAACATTTGTACTGTTCTTCCTTTGTTGTAACAATTATTTCTATTTTGTCACAATAAAAGTGTTATTGAATTGTATACTTTGTACTTTGACCTATTTTTCAAGGGGTCAACAAAAAACTATTGCATGTGCTTATATACTTATAGGCACTTGCAATAGTTTTTCACTGACTCTACTATTTGTCTTACATTTGCTGGTACTACGGGTGTGCATAACAGTAATAAAACAGCCGTGGGATAAAAAAAAATGGAAAAGAAAATTGATTAAAGTCCTAGACAAAAGTCTAGCACCTCTTAGACTGTTATCGTTAGAAACTGTAGTGCCTCTTGGTCTGTGATTGCTATAAACTTTATCTGACACACTAATTCACAATTTCAAATAAAAAAATTTACAAGCCAAAGGTATGTCTGCAATCAATTGATAATGTGGGAAAAGAAGAAATTGTTTAGTGGGCCATTTGCTTCTTTTTCTATGGTATTTCATTCAAACATTGTCATTAATATACTTATGCTCTTGTGGTAAATGTTTTCTCACAGCAAAAGATTTTAGAATGAAAACTGCTCAAAACCACTAAGTTATACTGTTTGGCTAGTCCAATTTAATAGAGGAACAAAAATATGTGAACTTCCTCATTCTAATTTTGACATGGGAATATTTTTATCTACCACTTGTTTACAAATGTTTCATGATTGAATATTTATTTTGAAATCTTAGTTCGTCAAAAAAGATTATCACATAACCTAATATGTAACTTTTGTTCTATTTTTAGAAACCTGTTTTCCCGTAAATCAAAGGACTCCAATAGTAACAGTGATAATGAAGAGAACCAACCAGGGTGGAAGTTGTTTGGGAAAATCCCACCAAAACAAGGACCAATCAAAGACCCTGGACAGATTGAGGTCGAATATAAGGTATACTTAAACTTTTTACTGGATGAAACAAATTACAGAGAAATCCCACCAAAACAAGGACTTACAAGAGTCCTAAAAAGTTCCTGTAGGTTACATTTAACCTTCTTTGGGCAAGAAAATAGTACAATGGTCAAAACTGGAGCCATTCTGATAAACAAGAGTCTCAGCCTTGGACTTTCAACATAAAATTTCATACACTTATCCATACAAAATTTTAAAAAGTTTTAAGGAAAGAGGTTTGGATAAAAAAAAATAAGCTTTGAAAATATTTGACCTTGCACTTATTAAACATTTTCAAAAAGTTTCAAATGGTCCAACGCACAGATTCTGAGCATGCTGCCCATTCTGATTGGGCGGAATGTTTGGGCAGTTGGTCTTTACAATCTCTACCCTTTACTTTACAAATTTTGAGGAATTTACTTCTCTTTGGTTTTATACCAGAGAAAATACTGTATAAAAAGGAAGAAGTTGTCTTTTAATAAGCAATTTCTCCTTTTTTCACAACATTTACTGGCCTTTAAGATAGTCTCATTTCAATTTGCACCCACTTCTCAGGGCTGTTACCAACCCTTTTCAATTGGAAAGTGTCTAAAATTTGGAAAGAAAAAAGAAAGTGATTAATTGGTACCTAGATCTATCAACATCATTTTCTCTGAAGACTTCTCAATCTACTTAGATACCCACCCAGGTTAGCATGCTCAGGTTTACCCAGGTTTTTAGCTCCACTGGCTGAAAGCCACTGGGGCTATTGTCATGGCGTTGTGTCCGTCGTGCGTCCGTCCGTGCGTGCGTCCGTCCGGTCGTAAACTTTTCTTTAAAAATCTTCTCCTCAGAAACTACTGGATGGATTTCAACCAAACTTCACAGAAATGATCCTTGGGTGACCCTCTTTCAAAGTTGTTCAAGAAATTTTGATCCAATGAAAAACATGGATTTAATGGGCGTGGCTAATTTCCAAATATGGTAAAAAGTGAGTTTTCTCAGATTCTAATCAATGGATACCAATTAAATTTTACATGAATGATCCTTGGGTGACCCTTTACCAGTCTACAAAAAATCATTGTGATCGGATGGAAAATATGCATTTTATGGGCGGAGGTCATTTCTCTATATGTTATATAGTGGAAACTTTGAAAATAATTGTCTCAGAATGTAACTGATAGATATCAACCAAATTTCACTGGAATGATTCTTGAGTGACCCTTTATCAGTCTACAAAAAATAATTGTGATTGGATAAAAAATATGCATTTTATGGGCGGAGGTCATTTCTCTATATGTTATATAGTGGAATCTTTGAAAATCATTTTCTCATAATGTAACTGATGGATATCAACCAAATTTCACTGGGATGATCCTTGAGTGACCCTTTATCAGTGTACCAAGAATTATTTTGATTGGATGAAAAATATGCATTTTATGGGCAGAGGTCATTTCTCTATATGTTTTATAGCGGAAAATTTGAAAATCATTTTCTCAGAATCTGATTTTTGGATATCAACTAAATTTCACTGGAATGATCCTTGAATGACCCTTTATCAATGTTCCAAACATTATTTTGATTGGATGAAAAATATACATTTTATGGGCGGAGGTCAATTCTCAATATGTTTAATAGTGGAAACTATGAAAAACATTTTCTCAGAATGTAACTGATGGATATCAATCAAACATTTTTTGTATGATCTTTGGGTGACCCATTATCATGCAGCCAAAAATTATTTTGATTTGATGAAAAATATGTCTTTTAATAGCAGAGGTCATTTCTCTATCTGTTATAAAGAAGAAACTTTGAAAAAAATTTTCAACATCAGTAGAACCCCAAATAAGTAAAAATCTAGTCAAAACATTTATTTGCTTTTTAAAGAATTTCAAGCCTGTGGAGCGACTCAAGCCATTCATGGCTTTCTAGTTTTGTGTATTTCCATTAATTTATTGTCGCTACAGTAGCTCTTGACCATACAAGCAATGCCCCACAAGACGGTTAGTTGTCACAGGGGGCGGGGATAGTGCAAGGATACATGACAAAACTAATGCTGAGATCCACCATGGTTCTTAACATGCTAGGTGTAAATAACCGTCTCATTAAACCTCAGTTTAATGTCTCATCGAAAAGACAATTAGTTTGTTAGTGTGCATGCCTGTGGTTGAACCGATGTGATCAAACTTCAGTGGTTTAGAAGGCCAGTGCTTTATCAACTGAGCTAATCAGGCTGACAAGGTTTTTAATGAAGACAAAACTTAATAAGCATGAAAGTGAAGTGAAAAATCTAACGAGATTGTGCAGATTCACAGGTTGGTATGAGTCTTTACTTAGTGCATATTTGATATTGATGGAAATGTCGCACATAGGCTCAAATGTTGTGAGAAATGTTAGTGACATGTTAACACTTGTCATGCTGAACCCAGAATTTTCCTGTTTTGGCAGGATCTATAGACAAACATCAGACTGCACATATGTGCAGTCTGATGTTGCTCTTGACCATTTGTTCTCACTTTCAAACCAGAAGAATCGTCAATAGATTTAGTATCAAATGAAAATTGACTAACAATTGGCACTTTCAGTGATATTTGCCCTTTGATTTTGATGAAAATGTTTAGCCAAAATATATTCTGCATGACCAGGGTTTAACTTTTATCTATTCAGGAGAAACAGAAGGAAGATCAGCTTGCAGCCAGCAGAGCCAAGAAAGAAGACATTGAAGTATTGTCAACTACAGCGTTGATTCTGGAAAACAGGCCAATGTAAGATATATAAGGTTTTGTCAATTTGACCCATTATCATGCTGTATTCAGAATTTTCCTGTGTGGTTGGAGGTTGTGACAAAGATTAGCTTGCACGTAAGAGCAATCTTTACCACCAGCTGTATTTTGTTTCTCAGGATTAAGAATTTGAAGCTTTCTCAAGACTTTAAATCCGGATACCTTGCACTGCGTCATAGAATTTCAACGAAATCAATCGAGATATCCCGTTTTAAGGCATTAAGAAATCTTAGAATTCATTATCTAAAAGCTCACCTCTGGTTTTCCTTTTTTACACCCAAAAAGTTCAAGAATTATATTTAGAAATGAATACTGACTAATTATCATTGCATTCTGTGCTCTAAAGGGTTTAACCACACTTCAATCTAAATGCAATTTTGCCTTGATTTTATATTCAGCATGACATGGGTTAAACTTTTTCAATAATGAGAAAGAAACATTTTCTTCCTGAAATAGAACATTTGTTCTCGGGGGTAATAAGATACCAATTGACTTTAAATTGCTTGCAGAACCACACTTATGTGAAATTATACTTCAGAAAACACTAGTTATTACTGAAAACCAAGGAAGCTCTGATTGGAAAACTTTTCCTTTTAGAGTTAAACTTATCTACTGAAAGTTCAGAGCAAATTTTAAGCTCCACTGGCCAAAGGCCAGCAAGCTATTGTCATGGCGGAGTGTCTGTCGTGCGTCCGTGCGTGCGTCCGTCCATGCGTAAACTTTTTCTTTAAACATCTTCTCCTCCCAAACCAATGGGCGGATTTTAACGAAACTTGGTAGAAATGATCCTTTGGTGGCCCTCTTCTTAAATTGTTCAAAGAATTTTGATTGGCCCCCAAATATGGGCGTGGCAGGGCGTGGCATTTTTTCACTATGAAATCTTTAAAAATCTTCTCCTCCCAAACCATTGGGCCGATTTCAATGAAACTTGGCATGGATGTTCCTTGGGTGGCCCTTTACTTAAATTGTTCAAGAAATTTTGATTGGCTCATAAATATTGGCGTGGCAGGGCGGGGCTTACTTTGAGCCCGAAATATTTAAACGACATCTCCTCCTGAACCACTGGGCCAATTTCAATGAAACTTTGACAGAATGTTCCTTGGTTGACCCTTTACTAAAATTGTTCGAGAAATTTTGATTGGTTTTTAGCTCCACTGGCTGAAAGCCACTGGGGCTATTGTCATGGCGTTGTGTCCGTCGTGCGTCCGTCCGTCCGTGCGTCAGGTCGTAAACTTTTCTTTAAAAATCTTCTCCTCAGAAACTACTGGATGAATTTCAACCAAACTTCACAGGAATGATCCTTGGGTGACCCTCTTTCAAAGTTGTTCAAGAAATTTTGATCCAAAGAAAAACATGGATTTAATGGGCGTGGCTAATTTCCAAATATGATAATAGGTGGCTTTTCTCAGAATCTAACAGATAGATATCAACCAAATTTTACATGAATGATCCTTGGGTGACCCTTTATCAGTCTACCAAAAATTATTGTGATCGGATGAAAAATATGTATTTTATGGGCGGAGGTCATTTCTCTATATGTTATATAGTGGAATCTTTGAAAATCATTTTCTCAGTATCTAACTGATAGATATCAACCAAATTTTACATGAATGATCCTTGGGTGACCCATTATCAGTCTACCAAAAATCATTGTGATCAGATGAAAAATATGCATTTTATGGGCGGAGGTCATTTCTCTATATGTTATAATAGTGGAAACTTTGAAAATCATTTTCTCAGAATGTAAGTGATGGATATCAACCAAATTTCACTGGAATGATCCTTGAGTAACCCTTTATCAGTCTACCAAATATTTTTGCAATGAGATGAAAAATATGTATTTTATGGGCAGAGGTCGTTTCTCTATATGTTATATAGTGGAAACTTTGAAAATCATTTTCTCAAAATGTAAGTGAAGGATATCAATCAAAATTCACTGGAATGATTCTTGAGTGATTATTTATCAGTCTACCAAATATTTTTGCAATCAGATTAAAAATATGTATTTTATGGGTGGAGGTCATTTCTCTATATGTTATAAAAGTGGAAACTTTGAAAATCATTTCAACATAAGTAGAACACAAAATATCTAAAAATCTAGTCAAAACTTAGATTTGCTATTACAAGAAATTCAAGCCTATGGAGCGACACAAGCCATTCATGGCTTTCTAGTTAGAAATGGACGTGGCAGGGTGGGGCCTATTTTGAGCCCGAAATTTTCAAATGACATTTTCTCCTGTACCACTGGGTGGATTTCAATGAAACTGTACCAGAATATTCCTTGAGTGTCTCTATTCAAAAAATATTTGCTAAATTTTGATTGGCCCATAAATTTGGACGTGGTAGGGCAGGGCTTATTTTGAGGCCAAAATCTTTGAACAATATCTCCTCCGGAACCACTCAGCCAATTTCAATGAAACTTTACCAGAATGTTTCTTGGGTGACTATTTACTTAAATTGTTCAAGAAATTTTGATTGGTCCATAAATATGGGCGTGGCAGGCGGGGCCTATTTTGAGCCCGAAATCTTTGAACGAAATCTTCTGAACCTTATGTTTTAATAAGATGGGTAAAGGGTTGCAGGTTCATTGTGATTGAGTATTTTGGTGCAATATGGACCAGAATCAGTTAATCATTATTAAATAGGTCTTAGGAGATTTCGGAGTGTTAATGTATTCATTTAAAGTAAGCTTTATTTAATGAAAGTCTAAAGATTTTAAAGCCAGTGGAGCGATACAGGCCCTCTTGTTTCCTCAATGCTGTGTTTTGCACCCTCATTAAAAAGACTTTTTATACGCCCGTCGAAGACGGGTCGTATTATGGGATCACCCGTGACGTCCGGCGTCCGGGCGTCGGGCAGCGTCCACTTCTTTGTCTGGAGCTTAACTCTGTCACTTGAAGTCCGATAGACTTCAAACTTGGCAATTGTATTCTTCTCATCATTGCGGAGTGCAGTGCACAAGAAACATAAATCTACCTGGCCTATTTTTTGAGTTATTGCCCTTTGTTGTTTTTCATACTAGAATCTTGTCCGGAGTATATCTCTAAAAGTATAGTAGCTAGGATCATGAAACTTCATGGGTGTATAGATCTCACCAAGGGGGGGTGCAGTGCAAAGGAACCACAACTCTACCTGGCCTATTTTTTGAGTTATTGCCCTTTGTTGTTTTTCAGACTTGAATCTTGTCCGGAGTATATCTCTTAAAGTATAAAAGCTAGGATCATGAAACTTCATGGGTGTATAGATCTCACCAAGGGGGAGTGCAGTGCACAAGAACCATAACTCTACCTGGCCTATTTTTTGAGTTATTGCCCTTTGTTGTTTTTAGCTCACCTGAGCACAAAGTGCTCAAGGGAGCTATTGTGATCGATCGTTGTCCGGCGTCTGTCTGTCCATCACGGCATCAACTTTTTCTTTAATCGACATCTCCTCCTAAACTTATGGGTCAAAATCAACCAAACTTGGCAGAAATATTCCTTGGGTGGTCCCTTATGAAAATTGCTCAAATGGAAAGGATCCGTGCCATATCACGGGAAAAGGGGACTTAATGACAAATTTCTTGTTTTCACTCTAGAAGCCACAAATACGGTCCAATCTTCATGAAACTTGGTCAGAATGTTTGTTTGGTTATGAGGATGAAGTCTATTGAAAATGGGAAGGATCCATGCCATATCACAGAAAAAGCCGCCTTAATGACAATTTTGTCAACAATATCTTTAAACGACATCTCCTCCTAAACTTATGGGTTGAAGTCAACCAAACTTGGCAGAAATATTCCTTGGGTGGTCCCTTATGAAAATTGCTCAAATGGAAAGGATCCGTGCCATATCACGGGAAAAGGGGCCTTAATGACAAATTTCTTGTTTTCACTCTAGAAACCACAAATATGGTCCAATCTTCATGAAACTTGGTCAGAATGTTTGTTAGGTCATGAGGATGAAGTCTATTGAAAATGGGAAGGATCCATGCCATTTCACAGAAAAAGCCGCCTTAATGACAATTTTGTCAACTTTTTCTTTAAACGACATCTCCTCCTAAACTTATGGGTTAAAATCAACCAAACTTGGCAGAAATATTCCTTGGGTGGTCCCTTATGAAAATTGCTCAAATGGAAAGGATCCGTGCCATATCACAGGAAAGGGGCCTTAGTGACAAATTTCTTGTTTTCACTCTAGAAACCACAAATATGGTCCAATCTTCATGAAACTTGGTCAGAATGTTTGTTAGGTCATGAGGATGAAGTCTATTGAAAATGGGAAGGATCCATGCCATTTCACAGAAAAAGCCGCCTTAATGACCATTTTATCAACAATATCTTTAAACAACATCTCCTAAACTTATTGGTTGAAGTCAACCAAACTTGGCAGAAATATTCCTTGGGTGGTCCCTTATGAAAATTGCTCAAATGGAAAGGATCCGTGCCATATCACGGGAAAAGGGGCCTTAATGACAAATTTCTTGTTTTCACTCTAGAAACCACAAATATGGTCCAATCTTCATGAAACTTGGTCAGAATGTTTGTTAGGTCATGAGGATGAAGTCTATTGAAAATGGGAAGGATCCATGCCATTTCACAGAAAAAGCCGCCTTAATGACAATTTTGTCAACTTTTTCTTTAAACGACATCTCCTCCTAAACTTATGGGTTAAAATCAACCAAACTTGGCAGAAATATTCCTTGGGTGGTCCCTTATGAAAATTGCTCAAATGGAAAGGATCCGTGCCATATCACAGGAAAGGGGTCTTAGTGACAAATTTCTTGTTTTCACTCTAAAAACCACAAATATGGTCCAATCTTCATGAAACTTGGTCAGAATGTTTGTTCGGTCATGAGGATGAAGTCTATTGAAAATGGGAAGGATCCATGCCATTTCACAGAAAAAGCCGCCTTAATGACCATTTTATCAACAATATCTTTAAACGACATCTCCTCCTAAACTTATGGGTTAAAATCAACCAAACTTGGCAGAAATATTCCTTGGGTGGTCCCTTATGAAAATTGCTCAAATGGAAAGGATCCGTGCCATATCACAGGAAAAGGGGCTTTAATGACAATTTTTTTGTTTTCACTCTAGAAGCCACAATTATGGTTCAATCTTCATGAAACTTGGTCAGAATGTTTGTTGGGTAATGAGGATGGAGTCTATTGAAAATGGGAAGGATCCATGCCATTTCACAGAAAAAGGCGCCTTAATGACCATTTTGTCAACAATATCTTTAAACGACATCTCCTCCTAAACTTACGGGTCAAAATCAACCAAACTTGGCAGAAATATTCCTTGGGTTGTCCCTTATGAAAATTGCTCAAATGGAAAGGATCTGTGCCATATCACGGGAAAAGGGGCCTTAATGACAAATTTCTTGTTTAGTCTCTAGAAGCCACAAATACGGTCCGAATTTCATGAAACTTGGTCAGAATGTTTGTTAGGTCATGAGGATGAAGTCTATTGAAAATGGGAAGGATCGGTGCCATATCACAGGAAAAGGTGTCTTAATGACAATTTTTTTGTTTACTCTCTAGAAGCCACAAATATGGTCCAATCATCATGAAACTTTGTCAGAATGTTTGTTATGTCATGAGGATGAACTCATTTGAAAATGGGAAGTATACGTGCCATATCACAGGAAAAGGGGCCTTAATGACAATTTTCTCGTAAGAGCTCCAAACGCCACAAATATAGTCCAATCTTCTTGAAACTTGATCAAAATGTTTGCCAGGTCACAAGAATGAACTCTGTTGAAAATGGGAAGGTTCATGCCATATCATAGGAAATGGAGTCTTAATGATAATTAACTTGAAATATCAGGTGAGCGATTTAGGGCCCTCAGGGTCCTCTTGTTTATACTAGAATCTTGTCCGGAGTATATCTCTAAAAGTATAATAGCTAGGATCATGAAACTTCATGGGTGTATAGATCTCACCAAGGGGGAGTGCAGTGCACAAGAACCATAATTCTACCTGGCCTATTTTTTGAGTTATTGCCCTTTCTTGTTTCTCAGACTTGAATCTTGTCCGGAGTATACCTCTTATAGTATAATAGCTAGGATCATGAAATTTCATGGGTGTATAGATCTCACCAAGGGGGAGTGCAGTGCACAAGAACCATAACTCTACCTGGCCTATTTTTTGAGTTATTGCCCTTTGTTGTTTTTCATACTAGAATCTTGTCCGGAGTATATCTCTAAAAGTATAATAGCTAGGATCATGAAACTTCATGGGTGTATAGATCTCACCAAGGGGGGGGGGGGGGGGGGGGGGGTGCAGTGCATAAGAACCATAACTCTACCTGGCCTATTTTTTGAGTTATTGCCCTTTGTTGTTTTTCATACTAGAATCTTGTCCGGAGTATATCTATAAAAGTATAATAGCTAGGATCATGAAACTTCATGGGTGCAAAAGATATTTGTTCAAAATAACCTCAGTTCTATTCAAACCCCCAGTTAATACTAAGCAGTGTGACGGGCGTATCATGTGACAATTTGGCACCTTGTTGACAATTGTTCTGAGAAGAAATATTTGCAAAAATCACTCACCCCAATCCCCACCCCAAAGTTTTCTACCTGGGGACATATAGGAGAGGGTTAAACTGTCATAGATTTAAAATTGTTCTACAATGTCTATATCTTATTCCAGTTAAGAACAGTCCATAGTGCGTTTTTGTCTTGTAAACTATCTTGGGCGATTTTGCCCGTCATTCTGACTTGTAAGATTAAAGTTGCAATATCTGATGGGTTTTCATGGAAGAAATGGTTCTAAATCACATGATCTTGGACAAAGAACTAATCTAGATACTTTTCTTTGAAGGACTACATAAGGACAGATTTATGCAAATAGTTTCTGGGTCCTGTCACATTTATTGAGGACAACATGCTGAACTTAATTTGCAGGGACTTGATTACCACTCTTTTCTGAGAAAATATGAATTCAAGCTTGGTTTTGCCGGTGTCATAGTGCAATAGGAATAGTGTTGACCTCCCAGTCATGGGGTCCCAGGTTCGATATCAGATGGTGGCACACAGCCTTTCCCAACCATGGGTAGATAATCATAAACCTAAGTAGGATTGGCTGCTTGAGGCTCAGAAAGGAAAACATAGGAGTTAGTGGAATCCACTTAATTGCAATCTTATATAATAGCAACTGACTCTGAGCAACAGCAATAAGTTTAAAGAACAAATAGCTTCTATTACAGGGCCTGTGTTTGACCCATAAGCAAGGGTTTTGACCTCCAAAAATCTGAAAATATCTTAGTTTGACCCTCAGAAATTTTTCACAAGGGGGTCATTTTGACCCCCTTGAGAGAAATAACTAGGGTTCAAGACAGGGTTTTATACTTTTTAAATCAGGAAATTCATACCAAATAAAAGCTCCCTGGCCATGTTATGTTAGCTCCAGGGAGTATTTATTTGGAGAAATATGGTACCAGCTAGCTCATTTTGATCTTTTCAAATAAGTTTTGATACAAATATATTAATGATAAACGATCAATGATTCCTGAATTTAAAAAGGACAACAAGCCATGGATAAGGTGAAATTAGGTCAAGACCCATTGTTTCGAATGAGAAGGGTTTACTGGAATTCTATGGTAAAATTTCTTGACAAATTTGAAGTGACATCCATGTCAATTCTGGAGGCGTAACAAATTAGAGACCAGTGAAAATGCATTTAGTCACTCAAGACAAACAAGGTTTTTAGCTCCACTGGCTGAAAGCCACTGGGGCTATTGTCATGGCGTTGTGTCCGCCGTGCGTCCGTCGTGCGTCCGTCCGTCCGTCCGGTCGTAAACTTTTCTTTAAAAATCTTCTCCTCAGAAACTACTGGATGGATTTCAACCAAACTTCACAGGAATGATCCTTGGGTGACCCTCTTTCAAAGTTGTTCAAGAAATTTTGATCCAATGAAAAACATGGATTTAATGGGCGTGGCTTATTTCCAAATATGGTAAAAAGTGAGTTTTCTCAGATTCTAATCAATGGATAACAATTAAACTTTACATGAATAATCCTTGGGTGACCCTTTATCAGTCTACAAAAAATCATTGTGATCGGATGGAAAATATGCATTTTATGGGCGGAGGTCATTTCTCTATATGTTATATAGTGGAATCTTTGAAAATCATTTTCTCTTAATCTAACAGATGGATATCAACCAAATTTCACTTGAATGATCCTTGAGTGACCCTTTATCAGGCTACAAAAAATCATTGTGATTGGATGAAAAATATGTATTTTATGGGCGGAGGTCATTTCTCTATATGTTATATAGTGTAAACTTTGAAAATCATTTTCTCAGGATGTGAGTGATGGATATCAACCAAAATTTACTTGAATGATCCTTGAGTGACTCTTTATCAGTTTACAAAAAATCATTGTGATTGGATGAAAAATATGTATTTTATGGGCGGAGGTCATTTCTCTATGTGTTATATAGTGGAAACTTTGAATATCATTTTCTCAGAATGTAACTGATGGATATCAACCAAATTTCACTGGAATGATCCTTGACTAACACTTTATCAATTTACCAAAAATTATTTTGATTTGATGAAAAATATGCATTTTATGGGCAGAGGTAATTTCTCTATATGTTATATAGTGGAAACTTTGAAAATCATTTTCTCAGAATTTGATTTTTGGATATCAATTAAATTTCACTGGAATGATACTTGAGTGACTCTTAATCGATGTACCAAAAATTATTTTGATTGATGAAAAATATACATTTTATGGGTGGAGGTCAATTCTCAATATGTTAAATAGTGGAAACTATGAAAAACATTTTCTCAAAATGTAAATGATGGATATCAATCAAACATTTTTGGTATGATCTTTGGGTGACCCATTATCATGCAGTCAAAAATTATTTTGATTTGATGAAAAATATGTCTTTTAATAGCAGAGGTCATTTCTCTATCTGTTATATAGTTGAAACTTTGAAAATCATTTTCAACATCAGTAGAACCCCAAATATCTAAAAATCTAGTCAAAACATTTATTTGCTTTTACTAGAATTTCAAGCCTGTGGAGCGACTCAAGCCATTCATGGCTTTCTAGTTCATTTGATTAATGGATTTGACAATACATTTTGTCTTCCCTAAAAAATGAGAATGAAGATTTCTTTTTGCTACAATAATCCATTCTTGAAAAACTTGCTTTGAGTTAAAAGTAGTAGCTTACACAGTGTAGTTGCAGTTCTCATCCTTTCCAACATTTGTTTCTCACAAATCAGGTGCGTAGTTAGCCTATAAAAAATGTGGATTCAAAATAATCTAGGGGGTTCAGGGGGAATGCCCCCCCCCCCCTCTGAAAATTTTAAAATAAATGGTACATTTTGGTGCATTTTGGGGCCTCCAGAGGGCTTTCTTGACCAACGAAAATCCATTTAATTTAGCATAAAAATGGAGATGAATAGCTTTCCTTTTGTTTATTTCATCTAGTCTTCATTTCACAGCAAGTCTTACTTGTGGCCTTTACTGGCAGATTTAGGCTATATGATTTATAAAGTATTAAGTGAGGTTATTATCAGATTGGACGAACCCAGCTGAATTTCAAAATAACTTACCTAAAGGCAGCTACGCGCCTGCAAATAGGTGGAAAATCTTAAACCTTTTTTTACAGCTGGAGGCTTGGAAAGGATGTTGTTGTAGTACTGGCGAGAGCAATAGCCTGAATACATTGTTCCAGTTATCGCAATATGTCTAAAAAACTGCTAAAAACTGCTTAAATCCCCTTTAAAACAAAACAACCTAATGAAGTTAGGGATGAAAATATATCAAATGTAAACCATCTACCACTATACATGATATATGAAAAATGGCTGTAGTTGCACCATCTGCTGCAACATAACTGAAATAAGGATGAAAGTCCATTCAAAAACATACAATATTATCACATACTGTTGAAGGCAACGAAATCTTATAACTTATTGAAGCAGGTAGTATGAAGTTTGGATGGCCCAAATACAAGATTAAGATAGTCTTCAATTTCTCTGATATAACCTTGAAAAGGACCATTTTTGTCAGGAAAAAATCGATTGCTCAGCATGAAATGTTTGTAACTGGCTGTTAAATATATAGGCAGTTACAACCATTTCATGTTGAGCCATCGAAATGATGAATATTTGTCTATTGTGCCATAAAGAGAAGATAAATGACAGCCAAATTATCAACCGTCTGAAGACCCACTTATTTCTATAAGCTGTGTCTGAGCTATTTTCTTGCTGGCTAATTCCCCCCAAGATTCTATTAACCTTTTCATATTTCCTGAGACAAACCACAATTATATTATAGTAAGAAATGTTATGCCTTGACTATTCTTATTATAACTGAATACAGATATTTAGCCTGAGAGAGTTGAATATCATTTTAACCATTTTTCAGCGAAGCTGCCTGTTAATCTTTTAACTTTGTGAAAGTTCTGGCCAGATTTAATCCAAATATTATAGCAATGATCATCAGCTGCTTTCTTTCTATGTACAGTAAAGCTTGTATTAAGTGACCACTAACAAAAAGTGGCTGTTTTAGAAAATGGTCGCTTATTGCAAGTTTTCTATTTCAAATAAGAAACAAAACTTCCATTGAATATGTATATTATTGCAAATTTTCAATAATCCTATGTTGTGTCTCTCTTTGAGTTGGTTATATTGAGTTTGTACAACGTAGGATTCATTTAAAATAACTTTTAGAGCAATAGTATCGACTTTTTAGGATATTTTGAAGTAAAAAAGGAGATTTTAGAACAATCACTGAATGAAAATGGCCCCTCATCAGATGTGGTCCCTCACACAAGTTTGACTGTATTGTGTGTATATAGACATAATTGAATCATTGCACATTTATCGAAAAAAGAGGGGTTATGTTGCTTGGCATTTGTTTGTCAGTCTGTTGGTCCGTCTGTAGACCATTTTTTGTCTGCAGCATATCTCACAAAATATGCAAGCTAGAATCAAGAAACTTCAAAGGTGGATAGATCTCATTGAGGAGAAGTGCAGTGTACAAGAACCATAACTCTACTCATCATATTTTGCAAGTAATTGCCCTTTGTTGATTGACAACAGGCCATTGACCTCCTTTTATGGGAGGGGGGGCTTAATATTTTACAAACATCTCTTGTTTCTTTTCAAAGGATGTTGTATGTGTGCATTTATACCTTCCAATATAAACATACTGTGCTTTTCTGTTCATCAAAAACTTAGGTTTTTTTCCTGAAAAGATGTTTTGGTTTTTACAGATTTCATTTCCATGATTCATTTGCATCAATATTTTTAGCTCACCTTAGCACGAAGTGCTCATGTGAGCTATTGTGATCACCTTTCGTCCGGCGTCCGTCCGTCGGTCGTCGGTCTTCGTCCGGCGTCCGGCATCCGTCAACAATTTCTTTAAACGACATCTCCTCCTAAACTACTAGGCCAATTAACACCAAATTTTACATAAATGTTGCTTAGGTGGTCCCCTTCAAAAATAGCTAAAAGAATTGAAATCCATGAAGAACTCTGGTTGCTATGGCAACAAAAGGTGAAATTTTAAGAAAATCTTTAAAATTCTTCTTCTTCTCAACCAGTAGTCCTACAGACTTAAAACTTGGCATGGATGATCAGTTCATAGACCTGAATTAAAATAGCTAAAATCATATCTTTTGGGCCACCAGGTGCAGAGCACCAGGGGGTAGGGGGTAGTACTTTGGGTAAATTTTGTAATCTTTAAGCTTCTTCTTCTTCGGAACCAGGAGCTCTACAGACTTGAAAATAGCATGGATGATCAGCATATGGACCTTTATATAAATAGCTAAAATCATATCTGTTGGGCTGCCAGGTGCGGAGCACCAGGGGGGAGGGGGTAGTACTTTTGTGAAAATTTTGTAATCTGTAACCTTCTTTTTCTTCTGAACCAGGAGCCTGACAGATTTGAATATTGGCATGGTTGATCAGCATATGGACCTTTATATAAATAGCTAAAATCATGACTGTAGATTCACCAGGTGCGGAGCACCAGGGGGGAGGGGGTAGTACTTTTGTGAAAATTTTGTAATCTTTAACCTTCTTCTTCTTCTGAACCACAAGCCCTACAGACTTGAAAATTGGCATGGAGGATCAGCTCATAGACCTTAATATAAATAGCTAAAATCATATCTGTTGGGCCACCAGGTGCAGAGCATCAGGGGGAGGGGGTAGTACTTAGGGTAAATTTTGTAATCTTAAAGCTTCTTCTTCTTCGGAACCACAAGCCCTACAGACTTGAAAATTGGCATGGAGGATCAGCTCGTAGACCTGTATAAAAATAGTTAAAATCATATCTTTTGGGCCACCAGGTGCGGAGCACCAAGGGGGAGGGGGTAGTATTTTGGGTAAATTTTGTAATCTTTAAGCTTCTTCTTCTTCGGAACCACAAGCCCTACAGACTTGAAAATTGGCATGGATGAGCAGCTCTTAGACCTTAATAAAAATAGCTAAAATCATATCTGTTGGGCTGCCAGGTGCGGAGCACCAGGGGGGAGGGGGTAGTATTTCTGTGAAAATTTTGTAATCTTTAACCTTCTTCTTCTTCTGAACCAGGAGCCTGACAGATTTGAATATTGGCATGGATGATCAGCATATGGACCTTTATATAAATAGCTAAAATCATGACTGTAGATTCACCAGGTGCGGAGCACCAGGGGGGAGAGGGTAGTACTTTTGTGAAAATTTTGTAATCTTTAACCTTCATCTTCTAAAGAACCAGGAACCCTACAGACTTCAATTTTGGCCTGGATGATAAGCATATGGATCTAAAATAAAGTAGCTAAAATCATGAATGTAGGGCACCCAGATGTGGAGCATTAGGGGGGAGGGGGTAGTACTTTGGATCAATTTTGATATCTTTAACCTTATTCTTCTCCTGGATCAGGAACCATACAGACTAGAAAATTTTCATAGGTGATCAATATATTGACATTAATAAAAACAGCTAAAATCATGACTGTAGGGTCACCAGGTGCTGAGTGTCTTGGGGAGGGGGTAGTACTTTGGATCATTTTTGAAATCTTTAAACTTCTTCTAATGAACCAGGAGTCCTACAGACTTGAAAATTGATATGGATGATCAGCATATGGATATTAATTGAATTTGCTAAAATCATGACTGTAGATTCACCAGGTGCAGAGCATCTTGGGGGAGGGGGGAGTGCTTTGTTGAGAATTTTGAATCCCTCCCTATATATTTGACATGGATTGATCAACTCATTAAAGAAAACTTTAAAAGTCTCAGACTCAGCCCGTATATCTGGCATAGATTAGCTGATCAAAGACCTTTTTTGAAAAAAAGCTTAAATAAATAATGACCAGGGGAGGAGCAGAGGGGGGGGGGAGGATTATTTAAAATGTTATCTAATTGAATAATAGAAAATCTCTTTTTCTGTGGTTGCATGGACATACCTAGGTAATGAAGCTTTTTTCTCAGGTGAGCGACCCAGGGCCAACGGCCCTCTTGTTCAGTTTGAACTAGTCTTACAATTTTTCTTTTTGCATAATATTTTGTCCTTGAAAAGATTTTTTATTTTTTTTTATGCTATTTTGTTCTTAAGGAAAGCTACTCTTTGTTGTGCCAATTAATTAGAATATCCAACTCAATATTACGTTAATGATGAATATCAATTTTAGAATTTTGTCACCCTGTTTTATGAGAATTGAAGTATTCTAAGAAAAACATTATCACATTACTATCAAACAAGCCAAATATGATACATAATGATGAATAATAATTGATGTTACAAATTAATGTAGACAATTAATTAATGTGATGATGAGGTAATTACACTGTTATTTATCTGTACCATGATTGTTTATATGAACCTTGTGAGGTAAGAATATTGTGTTTTAAAGTGCTCAACATTTTACCATAACTGCAGTACTATTCAAGTAACATCTCTCTTATATGGCATAAAGGTTCTTCTCATCAATCCACATCTTTAGATATCAAGGCCACCTGATAAAGTAAATGAATTTCAAGGTCAGACTTCTAAAAATAATGGGAAGTACATGTATTGTTTATTTACACATCCTTTTTATTTGATATTATTATGCCCCCCCTTTGAGAGAAGGTATCTTGTTTTGCACTTGTTGCTTGGTCTTTCTGTAGACTGTTTTTTGTCTAGTCCAGAGCATATTTTGACAGGTGGATAGATCACGTTGAGGAGAAGCGCAGTGCACAAGAACCATAACCTTACTTATAATATTAGTGAGTTATTGCTCTTTGTTGATTGACAAGGAATAGGCCAATGACCTGCTTTTAAGGGGGGGGGGCATAAATGTTTTACAAACATCTTTTTGTTTTCTTCTTGCAGGAATTTACCAATGAAAGATCCAGATGAGATAGAAAAACACAGAAAAGAATATGATGCAATGGTTGCTGCAGCAAAAAGAAAAGGTTACTTAAATAAACATTTATTCTAAACAAATCAGTCCACCCTGCTTTTCACGAAGAAAGAACATTGTAAACTGTTTGCAAAATATACCCAGCTTTGCACATAAGTGCATGTGCAAGGCAGGGTATAATTTGCAAACAGTTTTCACAATTTTGTCCTCCTGAACACAGATTTGGTCTCCCTATCTTTCATAATCTGTTTAATATTCATTTTGAATTAAAAGCATATCCTCAAGATATACATAAAGGAAAGCTGAGGGTGTTTAAATAGATAACAGTTAACGGTACTTGATATGCATGTTTGCTTTAAGCTGTGAATTTTCATTCGATAAAATGCATAAGACAAATATTTAATGAATAAGATTTTATCAAAGGACATGATTTGAAGCTTTGGCTTCAACACCTTTGAATTAAATACATGTACTTCAGGGGTGTGGAATTCCCATGCCCGACTTGTCCGACTTGGGCTTTTGTGCTTGAGGACAAGTAAATTTTTCTAATCCAGTTGTCCAAGGACAAGTAAATACCAGGGCAAATCTTGGAATGTTACTTAAAAGAATTAAGAGAGAAATCATCCTAATGTTCATATCATAGGGTAGAAAACATTGGATATCAGCATTTTCTTCATCAAAAGGTAATGTTTTTTTCAAATTTTTCTATTTACTCTTTAGTGGACAAGTTCATTTTGATCCTGGACGAGTAGAAAATCCGCTTTTACTTGTCAAGGGACAAGTGGAGAAAACTCAACCCTTTACTTTGACTACTTTTACATGTCATCTGTTTATAGATGACTCGTTTAATAAATTCAGTATTCCATGAACACTCATTCAATATCCTCTATTTCTCATACAAGGGGTTTAGTTGTAATGGGTTAAACAATAATCTTGTAAGTTAACCCTTTGCTGTTTAATCCCTGCTTTTTACGTGGCTGTGATTTTATGATTGAGAAAACATTGTGAAAAAAAGAAGAAATTGCTTCTGACAAGCAATTTCTTCTTTTCCACACTATTTTCTACCCTACAGAATGGTTATTTTTCAAATTAAGTCCACTTTAAATTTTCGTCTGCAAAACCTTTGAATTTGGACAGTTCCAAAATTTTGTAAAACAGGAAAGGGTTAAATAAATTTATGCTTATCCAACAGAACAAAAAGAGATCAAGCTAAAGAAGAAACAAAAACAACAACAACTACGGCAAGAAGAACAGTTGATGGCAGCCAGTCGGGTGTGGACCAAGGAGATTCTACCCAACTGGGACTCCATGTTAGTAAATTTGTTAGATTTACTTTATGTATATCAAAAGATATTTGAATAATTGTAATCATTGGCTGGCGCATGAATTTAGACGAAATTCAATCTAACACTGAAACAAAGATCTCTATGTAATCATGGTCTTGGATGCCTTTGGTGGACTCAAATGAGGTTGATCCCAATGGGGACTCCATGTTAGTTCATTAGTTTGACTTGCTTTGTTAATTTTCAAAGAAACTTTGTTGGTAAGCACAAAACTAATGTCATTGCCTATGTATTTATAAGCTCATACAATGGTTTTCCATTCCACCCTTGATATGCATATATTCATTGACTGTTGAATAAATTCAAAGCAAATGGTTTCCAATGAATTCTGTTTTAAGTATACTTCAAAATCATTTGCATATACTTACAGTATTATTGATTATCACATAATGACCACTGGTCTAAATATTCTGCTAAGAAGCAAATCCCAATGTAAAAAACTACCTTTTGTGGATGATTAGATGAAAGAACATTGAATACCTAAAAGTTGTTTCTTTCATAATCATTCCTTTATTTCATAGACTGTCTTTGAGAATACCAAGCATAAGCACACAGGTCATATTGAGGGGGTCAGTGCAATACTATTGTAAGTGCCTATATATTTATAGGCACTAAAAACAGTATTGTGCTTAACCCGTGATTATTATGGGCATTTACTGTACATCCAATAGGTGTCTTTATTTTGTAGAAGTTGTGTTCTACAAATACACTTCTTTTAAAATCAAATTTCTCACTTTCCCCCACCTTCTGTGACAGTACAGCCAGGTTTTTGTTGGACCAAATTAGTTAATTATGCCCCCTTTGAAGAAGAGAGGGTATATTGCTTTACAGTTGTAAATTGTTGGTTTTCGTCTAATAAGGCCCATATTTATTCACTTATTCAAATAATTTCAGGAAAAGTTCTAAGAAGGCAAGAGATTTATGGTGGCATGGCATACCCACCAATGTCAGAGGAAAGGTCTGGCAGCTTGCAATTGGAAATGACTTGAATATTACTCAGGGTAGGAGTTTCTTACTATGAAAAATATCCCATTTCAATGTTTCAATGTGAAACAGTTATAACTGCCTATAAAAATATAGGCAGTTAAAACTGTTTCACACCGAGTCATCTAATTGCAAGATATTTATTTATGGTGGTATGTAGGTACAGCTATGAATGTTAGAAGAAAGGTCTTGCAGCTATCAATCGAAAATGACCTGAAAATTAGCGCAGGGTAGGAGTTAATTATTTATGGGATAACAAATTGTCGTTGTTATTGAACATTTTACCATGCATCTGAGTTGTAAGGCTCAATAAATAATGCAGAATTCCATAAATGAATTACCATGGCTGTGATATAACTGAAAGACTTTCACCATCACCATTTGAAAAAGCTGTTTATCCAAGTTACTTTATGGATCTTGTGTGTATATCAAGAAATGATCTTCATTTAATGCAGGTTTCAAATGTTGAAGCATCAGTTATTTTCACTATGTATAGTCTGAAAGAGTGTTAAGATAGTATCAAACCCCCATTTAAACATGTATTTTTTACCAAAATGCACTGACAGGATCTTCAATGTGTCTAAATCAAGAAAAGAACTCATTTAAATCAGTTTTCAATGTCCTTGATCCATCAATTAGTACCACTATGTAAATTTTTTCAGAGCTCTATGAGATCTGTGTTAGCAGAGCTGAAGAAAGAATCAAACAGATGGATGAGTCCTCAGTTATATTTGGCATGACAGAAAGTAAGTCTATTTTGCTGTTTAGATACGAGGATAAAACTGAGTTAGAGACTTGATTGTAGTGAAGATCCTAGATCATCCATGTTCAGAAAAGAATAACTTTAAACAACTTTATTCATTACTTTGAAACCACTGAATGTAATGACTTGAAGCTTAGCATGTGTATTCACCATTACAAGAGCAATCCATACAAACCAAGTGGTATAACTGTAAAATATATAGAGGATAATCGTTTGTTTCAGTGTAAGATTGATTTATATTTCACTGAGTGAATAATAAAAGCTATATTTTCATAATAGCAGAGCCACGAGTGAAAATATAGCTTTTGTTGTTCATGAAATGAAATATTAATCCATCATACTCGAAAATCAAACAATTATTCTTTTTCTTTTATGCAAAAATGAGATAAAATGTAAAAATTTCCAGGACATATTTTCGTAAAAGCACGTCATTTTGCATGTGATTGCTATGCAACATTCATTGTGATGTCACTTATTTCACTCGGCATAGATGACGTCAGATAGGGTGAAATGCACAAAAGCAGAATATAAGTTTTTGATAATTTCACTGCTTTTCTGATGAGATTATCAAGTGATAATCTACCGTTATTTCTGGATAAACTACCGAAAAGCACTTAAGAAATCTCCTTACTTATTTTCCACTCTCTAGGACCAGAGGTACTCTTGTCTTAAGTTTGATAAAGTGCTGATGTTTTTTCATTGACCCTTGTCATGCTGAACCTGGAATATTCCTGCTTTGGCAGGAGCTATAGACAAACATCAGCTTTCACATATGTGCAGTCTGATGTTAGTCTACACCACCTGTTTCACACTTTCAAACCAGAATTGTCAATAGATTTATTTTTTCAAATAAAAATTGACCTACATTTGGTACTTGCAGTACTCTTTGCCCTTTGATTTTGATGCAGATTTTTAGTCAAAATTTATTCAGCATGACAAGGGTTAAGATTGATATAATGCAGGCGTGTGAGTTTGTTAGATATCTTAGGTATTTAAAAGATATGAATGGATCTCTGATGAATGGTGTTGTAATGTCTCCTTCAGCTACTACAGAACCACCGTCCAGTAAAGAATCCAGCGTAGAACTAATCAAACTTGATGTATCTCGTACATTCCCTCAACTTTGTATATTTCAAAAGGTAAGTTACAGTTTTATCCTAGTGTAATTTTACCAAATGTAAAGAATCCAGCGTAGAACTAATCAAACTTGATGTATCTCGTACATTCCCTCAACTTTGTATATGTCAAAAGGTAAGTTACAGTTTTTACCTTGTGTAATTGTACGCAATGTAATTAATCCAGCGCCGCTGTCATAGCGTAGTTAGTAGCGCGTCAGGCTGTTAATCTAGAGGTCCCAGGTTTGATCCCCAACGGTGGCACTCATCCTTTCCTACTATTTGTCTTCAGCCTATGGGTTGATAATCATAGACCAATGTGGGATAGCAGCTTGAGGCTAGGATAGAATGTAATGGCAGTAGTGGTGTGAGAAAATACCAGGAATCCATTGTTAGGTGCTCCAGCCGCTGCGATATTGCTGTAAGATTGTTAAAAGAGGTGTTAAACCACATTCAAACAAACAAAGAATCCAGTGTTGAACTAATCAAACTTGATGTATCTCATACATTCACTCAACTCTGTATATTTTAAAAGATGAGTAATTGTTACATCTAAATTCACTTATTTGTGCAATGAAAATAAAAGCCTTTCTTTATATTAGAAAATGTCATGGTTACTATAGATATCAGTATTTTAACGATGTACAATACATCTGCATGTTAACCCTTGTCATGCTGAATAAATTTTTGTTATAAATTATCATCAAAATCAAAGGGCAAAAAGCACTGAAAGTCCCAACTGTATGTCATTTTTTATTTGAGAAATTAAATCTATTGACAATTCTGGTTTGAAAGTGAGAAACAGGTGGTGTAGACTGACACCAGACTGCACATATGTGCAGGCAGATGTTAGTCTATACTTCCTGCGAAAGCAGGAATATTCCGGGCTCAGCATGACAATGGTTAACATTCCAAATTCTTTCTTCTAAGGATTTCTTGTAATCAATGAAGTTAAATCTATGCTCACTAAGTGATCAATGGGTGTGCTTGCTGTACACTCAACCTGGACAATGCAATTTAAATTTTGAAAAGTACAGGTTTCATGCATATGTAATTGGGTATGAGCTATTGTTAGTTTGTCTTGATGGGATTGTAACAGTTTCTCAGCCTATGAAATCAGCTGGAGAACCTTACAGTAGATCCTTGGTAGTTCTTGCATCAATACTAAAAGAACTCCATTTTCAAGCTTCCAGCTACTATTATTTATCTAATGGTCGTAGTTTCTGTGTAGAAAATCTATAGGTTCTTCATTTTAATTGGCAATAATTGCAATCCAATAAAATAAAGAATTCTGATTGGTTCAAATCGCATCACGTGGGGAAATCCATTGCACTTTATCTCTGTATAAAATGCAATAGGTCTTTCGGGAAATCCCCAAAATTCGATCTGCAAGTCCTGTGTTGTAGGAACTCGAATTAACCTAGTTCCCATTCATCAGTGCAACATTGCTATTCAATCTATTATAAATAAATATATTTTCGAAAGAATTTACGATTACAAGCATGCAGTTCTGATTCTGAGCCGACCTAAACTTAGAATACAGCGAGTCGACGAAGACCTTCAAGCAACCCTCTAAACTAAGACCGACCATGCCGTTTTCGTTTAAAAATACATACTAACTTGGCAGAAACAAGCTTTTGGTCATAAGTACCTCTACGAATTTTAATGGTGTCTTTTGTTTGTGTATCATTTGTTTTATAATATGACATTACACTCTGATAGCGAGATAAATATTACATGATCTAAAAATAGATTGTGTAATTTATATAAGCGCAGAAAGGAGACTTGAAGCTTTAATGTTTGGCTGAGTATTATAATAGTTTCTTCGATCTTGATGATTGGTATAAAGTTCAATTGCCTTAGCGCATGGCTTAATCAAAACGCCCTACGGGCGTTATTTGCCATGTGCTAAGGCAATGGCACTTTATACCCCAATAAACGCAGTCAAAAAGACACTCATCCCTATAATAAAGAAAAATTGTTTGACATAGACATAGGAGGTCAACTTTGCACTTCTTTTCTAAGTGAAAAATTTGATTGGTTTTGATAAGTTGTGGAAATTTGTTCATTTGTTGGGGTACCTAATCATAGATACCTAGAAATTATGTTTACAGAACTACCAAAATATTAAGTGCAGGGTTTTAAAGGACACAGGTTTTGCGAGTCTGAGACTCTTGATAAGGTGGTACTTTTCTGATGCTAGTGCCTAGGACCCTCTTGGGATCAATTTCAGAGACTGTTTTAAAACTGTCTTCAATCCTTCTCTGAAGTTAATACTAAAAAGTTTATTTCTATATACAATTCCTTGTGCAGCTTAATTCAGAGAAAATTTAAAATTTACACGAAAATATTAGGATAGCTCAAAAGAAAATGGTACGCATTTAAAGCAGGGCCTCACAAAACTTTAGCAAGAACCCCTATGAGCCTAACTATTTTTGTGGATGTAACACTAAAACAAGATTAAGTTAATCTTTCAGGGAGATTGAATGAAGAATGAAAACAGTAATGATATTCAATTCTCTCACCTATGGCAGCACATACTGTCTTTTTCAACCATAGCTGAAAAAAAATATTTCTTTCTCTGACAGGATTTTAACCCACGCAGAAACAGCAACATTGCGTAGCTCTGCAATGTTCGACATCCCTAACCACTGCCCTACTGAGCCAACCCCAAAAATTAGTTGACCAACCTTTTTAGGAGTTGGCTGGGTAGTGCAGTGGTTAAGGACAGCATACTTTTCAGAACAAGGCCACTTTGCAGTATCAACGTAGGTAAATGAAGAATGTTTACTGATGTTTAATATTTACCTTGCAGGGTGGGCCTTATCATGATTTACTCCATAGTTTACTTGGTGCTTATGCATGTTACAGACCAGATATAGGATATGTAAGTATCTATGTGTGATTTCAGAAGAAAAAATTCAAAACTATAAATGGTCCATAATTAGTCCCCTACCGGCGAAAGCCGAAGGGGACTATAGGTTTGCACTCCGTCCGTCTGTCCGTCTGTCCGTCTGTCTGTCCGTCCGTCCCTCCGTCTGTCTGTCAGTCCGGATTTCAGTTTTCCGGACTTTTTTTCTTAACCCTTGGAGATATTGAGCTGATTTTTGGTATGTGAGTCCGCATCAATGAGTTACAGAACGAGTTCGAGTTTGGTTCCGGTCCATTGATTTTTGTGGAAGATACGGATGCTGGACTTCGAAATTACTAGGAAATTTCAGTTTTCCGGACTTTTTTTCTTAACCCTTTGAGATATTGAGCTGATTTTTGGTATGTGAGTCCGCAACAATGAGTTACAGTACGAGTTTGAGTTTGGTTCCGGTCCATTGATTTTTGTGGAAGATACGGATGCTGGACTTAGAAATTACCAGGAAATTTCAGTTTTCCGGACTTTTTTTCTTAACCCTTGGAGATATTGAGCTGATTTTTGGTATGTGAGTCCGCATCAATGAGTTACAGAACGAGTTCGAGTTTGGTTCCGGTCCATTGATTTTTGTGGAAGATACGGATGCTGGACTTCGAAATTACTAGGAAATTTCAGTTTTCCGGACTTTTTTTCTTAACCCTTTGAGATATTTAGCTGATTTTTGGTATGTGAGTCTGCATTAATGAGTTACAGAACGAGTTCGAGTTTGGTTCCGGTCCATTGATTTTTATGGAAGATACGGATGCTGGACTTAGAAAATTACCAGGAAATTTCAGTTTTCCGGACTTTTTTTCTTAACCCTTGGAGATATTTAGCTGATTTTTGGTATGTGAGTCCGCATTAATGAGTTACAGAACGAGTTCAAGTTTGGTTCTGGTCCATTGATTTTTGTGGAAGATACGGATGCTGGACTTAGAAATTACTAGGAAATTTCAGTTTTCCGGACTTTTCTTCTTAACCCTTGGAGATATTTAGCTGATTTTTGGTATGTGAGTCCGCATTAATGAGTTACAGAAAGAGTTTGAGTTTGGTTCCAGTCCATTGATTTTTATGGAAGATACGGATGCTGGACTTAGAAAAATACCAGGAAATTTCAGTTTTCTGGATTTTTCTTCTTAACCCTTGGAGATATTGAGCTGATTTTTGGTATGTGCGTTCCCATTATTGAGTTACAGAACGAGTTCAAATTTGGTTACGGTCCATTCGTTTTTGTGGAAGATACGGATGCTGGACTTAGAAAATTACCAGGAAATTTCAGTTTTCTGGACTTTTTTTTCTTAATCCTTGGAGATATGGAGCTGATTTTTGGTATGTGAGTCTGCATCAATGAGTTACAGATTAAGTTTGAATTTGGTTCTGGTCCATTGATTTTTGTGGAAGATACGGATGCTGGACTTAGAAAATTACCAGGAAATTTCTGGATTTTTTTTATCCTCAGAGGTATTGAGCTGTTACATAAAATCTGATACAACTAATATTTTGGAGAGGTAGTTATACCTTTACCACCAAAAAAGATACCGCTATAGGGATATATTTATTTATCCGGTAGGGGACTTGGTATTGCCATGCAATACTTCCAAATGCTTGTCTGAAGCAGGTGTTTATTATTTAAGGGATAATTGATTGTTTCAATGTAAGATTGATTAATCTATCTTTGATGAAAACAAAAAATGCTAATTTTTCATGAATATTAATCTTCTGTTGTCAACAGAGAATGAAAGATTTATTGATTGTAAGAAAAGCAAATGAGTTTCTTCACTGAAAAAAAATATGAGATGTAAAAAATTTAGTATGAACTGACTTGAAGCATATTATTTCACACACGATTACAATTATATGGCAATTAATTGGTAATTCACTGCTTTATTTGTGAAATGATAAAGTGGATAATCCAACAAGAAGAAATCTGAAAATCTACCAAAAAGCATTAAAAACTCATTTATTTCTCTCTCATAGGTCATTTATGAATGGCCAAACAAGAATCTTAACTACAATGCCTTTATAACATACAGTCAATCTTATAGCAACCACCTCTATTAAGTGGCCATTTTTCTTAAGTGACCATCATAAAAAATCTCATCACTGTATGCAAAATCTTTGAAAAAATGAACATTGTCAATCGAAAAATTGTTAAATTTTTATCTTAGGCTGTTGGAGCCCATTAGAATAGTCTTAATGAGATGATTTAAAACATCATTGGAATCATAATTATAAGACAAAACTGAATACATTATCAAAATATCCTGTCTCATGTATCATGAAATATTGTATTAAGTGACCATTCCCATAAGCGACTACCTTTTGTTGGTCCCTTGCATGGTCGCTTAATATAAGTCTGCCTAAACAGTAAATTCCACTTACAACAGTACTGTATAAGACAATATATCACTTATGAGGAGGTAGTTTCCAAACTTGACTCAATGATTTATTTTCAGGTACAAGGAATGTCCTTTATTGCTGCTGTACTGCTGTTAAATATGGAGGCTTCTGATGCATTCATTTGTTTTGCTAATTTGCTCAATCGGCCTTGCCAAGTGGCCTTCTTTAGGGTAGATGAAAGCTTGGTTAGTAGTTTATTTTTATATATAAGCCTGTTTGTGATGTGTACAAAAAATTGACAATTGTGCAAGGTGCTAGAAGATGGTATCCTAGAATTCCTCGTAGTACACATAGAAGATTGTCTGAAGATACATTGAAACCTTATCAATCTTTAGAGGGCCTAGAGAAGATTCTGGTCAGACTGTGTGGATGCACAGACTGACCAGAATGTTTGCTTCATGCGCATTAGAAATTGGTTGAAATCTCACACACAGGCTCATTGTTAATCAAGATTTACTTTTCAGTTAGGTTTTTACTTGTTCCTCTTTATTACTTTGATGAATCTGACCAATATAAAATGAAATTCAAATGAAAATATCCTTCTTATTCGTTACAAAAAAAAATAGAACATTTTGGGAACAATTCTGTTCAGTTAATGCTTTATTGGTCCCTTGATTTGTGGCTAAGTACAAGTATTCCTGTATAAGCATACTTTTATGGTAAAAAATGTTAAACTTCTAGCAAACAAATCTCAGGAAATTAAGAAGTATCTTTCTAGTATTCTATTACAGCAAATTTTGATTACAAATTAATATTTTGTCTCCATACAGATGAAGCTGTATTTCCAGACATATGAGGAATTCTTCATGTACAATTTACCCTGCCTTCATAGTCATTTTAACAACACAAATCTTACAACAGATATATATTTATATGATTGGTGAGTAGACAATTATACATATAGAACTCTACAGAATTTATCAAGGATTTCACATTTTCTTAGATAAAAAGAAAAATTAGAACCATTGGCAGGACTTAGCATTAATATTAAGAATCAAGAACAAAAAAAAAAAATCAACACATTTCACACTCAATTCCAAATATTTTTGAAATTGTAAGAGTCGCATAGATACCACCACCAATCAAAAGAAACTTTTTTCAATAAAGAATTTTATGAAGAATGATAAAGAAGAAATATTTTCATTCAATTTTCTCAATTACTTGCGTTTAAGGATAAGACAAAGCTTTTGAACAGTTGTTAAACCATGTTGTTTTTCAGGATATTTACATTGTATACCAAGTCCCTCCCCCTAGATATAGCTTGTCGTGTGTGGGATGTGTTCTGTAGAGATGGGGAGGAATTTTTATTTAGGACCGCCTTAGGTAATGTATTACAGTAAAATTTTAAACTAATACAATCTGAACCCAAATTCAGTGAATTTTTAATAGAAAAATCGATTTGAAGAAAATTTGTTTCTTAGATCTAATCTGATTTTGAACAATTTGAATGATTTTCATGAATTGAGGTGTGACTTTTAAAGATTAAAGATTAATATACGCAACCAGAGGTGATTGTATATTGGTATTGTATACTGGTACCCTTCTTCTGTTCCAGGGGTTAGGAATTCCCACTGGTCCAACCAGCTTTTCGACCTGTGGACAAGTACATTTTTCTAGGCTACTTGTCCATGGACAAGTCAATACCAGGGCTAATCTTGGAATGGTACTAAATAGATAGAAGAGATTAATTAGCCTAATATCTGTGTCAAAGGGTAGAAAACATTGCTTTTAATGAAGAAAATGCTGCATTTCAGCATTTTGCTCTTCAAAAACAATATTTTCTCAAAATGTATCGATTCTCGTTTTGCGGACAAGATCATTTTGATCCTGGTTCAGTAGAAAATAAACTCTTACTTGTCCATGGACAAGTGGAGTGAAGTCGTATTTGCACACCCGTGCTTCTGTCTGTCTGTCTATCTCTCCGTTCATTTCTTTACATTATTCCTCCTTTCATAATGGACAGATATGCATTGGTGATATAGAATTATTGATGCAAAGCTTCATTCAGGGTGAGAATATTTTAGCTCAATTTGGTAAAATTTATTGACAGCTGTTTTCAGGCATATAAATTGCGAGTGTGAATTCAGAGTTGGGGTCATAATTCGGGGTCCTTTAAGTGAAGCAAAATAATTGATGATTATCATGCTATGAGAATTGGGCATTATCATTAGTAGAGCAAATAAGATGTCGTGCTCACAGCTTTATCATATTTTAATTGCCTTATTATTATATAACAAAATGAGTTCATCTCTGGTAGAAGCTTAGATGAAAAAATGTTGTATTCACACATGCATGTTGTTCATTGGTAAATAATGTTGTATTTTTATTTCAGGAATACTGTTGCACCACCAAGACTTGTTAATGAGTATGGACTTTATCCATTTAGCTCAGTTCCTCACCAAACTTCCGGACTGTGATTCAGACTTGTTGTTTCGATCCATCGAGACCATACAAATGACGATGGATAAGCGTAAATTCACTAATGTGCTTGCAAGTAAAAAAGATACAAGGGACAATACTTGATGTTGATTTCAGGATCATAATGGGTTCTGTAAACGGTATGTGATGCTGGCCGTGCTGTGCTGGCCATACAAATAAATCAGCTGTGCTGAAGGTGATTCAATGCCGCATTAATCAATGCAATTTCACATCATGTGTAAGATTAAAGATTAATAAACGCAACCAGAGGTGAACATATATTGGTATCATATATACCTGTACTCCACATCTGTCCAGGGGTGTGGAATTCCCATACCAGACTTGTCTGACTTGGGCATTTCTATCTGTGAACAAGTACATTTTTCTAGACTACTTGTTTGAGGACAAGTCAATACCAAATCTTGGAAATGTACTAAATAGATATAAGAGAATAATTAGCCTAATGTTTGTGTCAAAGGGTAGAAAACAATGCTTTTAATGAAGAAAATGCTGCATTTCAGCATTTTCATCTTTAAAAACAAAGTTTTCTCACAATGTATCTGTTCTCTTTTTTACGGACAAGTTCATTTTGATCCTGGACGAGTAGCCGAACTTTTACTTGTCCATATACAAAATTCTATCTGTCTGTTTATTTCCTGTTAACATTACTCCTCCTACATTAATGGACAAATGACAATGGAAAAGCCTAAATTCACTAATGTGCTTGCAAGTAAAAAAGATACTAGGGACAATACTTGATGGTGATTTCAGGATCGTAATGGGTTTTGTAAAACCATACGTGATTGAGCTGTGCTGCCCATTCAAAATTAATCAGCTGTGCTGATAGTGAGTGATTCAAAGCAGCATTAATCAATGCAATTTCACATTATGTGTGTGCCAGTCAAATTGCAATAGCCAATGTGATACTTGTATTACACAAAGAGTGTATGTGGTTGCAACTTGTACGTCAATAATAATGCAACATCAAATGTTCAATACAGAAAGGACAAAAAACAGTAAACCCCTGTTTTGTCCCAAGGATTTATGTTCTTCTGGTTTTAGACTTGAGAAAATGTTATGGGAAAAGGAAGATGTTGCTTGTAACAAGTAATTTCTTTTTCCACAATATTTGCTTTCACATACCATGATTTCTTTTTCGGCATCATTTTTTTTAATTTCAACCAGTCTAAAATTATGAAAGACAATAAAGGGGAGGATAGTACACTGTTTGTTTACATATCAGTTACATTGCAATTTTCAAGTGTAATGATTTGATCCTTTATTTTAGATTTTTTCTTTTAAACACAGCAAAATTTTAGTCCATTAATATAATATTGATTAAAATGGGAAAACAGTGACCGAATAATGTTGGAAATAATGTGAAAAAGAGTGGAATTGCTTCTTTCAAAAGTAGTGATAATTAGTAACCGTAATTGATAAAGCAACTTATGTTAAAAGAAATCATAGATAGAAATTTGTTCCAGTAAGCATCCAATTGGATAAAAAGTATTATATTTCTAATTATCAATTATTTCTCCATTCCTTTCATGTGTTCTACAAACTCTTTGAAAGAGAGAGAAATTGTGAGAGAGACAGAGAGAGTGAGGGGAAATATTGAATGAGTTTTCATGAAATAACTAATATATTAAACAAGTCAGTAAACAATTAGGCTTTGAAAGGTTTTGAGATGACAATTTTTTTAAAATTGACAATTTATGAGCATGAATTTGATATTATTTTTCAACGACCCAATTTTGCTGTGATAAAAAGAAAAGCTCATGATTTTTTATTTGCATACCAATGAACACTTTTTGTAAAATGACTGTAAACGCATATAATATGACTTCATTAACATTTTAATGGCAACGAAGAGGAGCTACACTTCAACTCTATAAGTACCCTCTCCATTATAATGCAAATGTAGGTACAAATTGTACTTTACTCTCTAGGCTTTTTGCATACTTATTACGCTAGTGTTTTAACACCCGAATGATATAAATCAATGGGGTTATTTCACTCCTGTGTGGTATGTCAAAAAGTTTGATACAAAAGTTTTCTTATAATGCACAAGTCTTTTGTGAAATAATTATCCATTGAAAAAAAAACATTGATACAGAATAACCCATTTACCTTGTGCCAGTGTAAATATAAATGAATACTCATAATTTAAAACTTGTCATATTTCACTCAATCCATTAAATTACATACATGTATAAAGTTAAGGCTCTTCCTAGAGGATAAAATAAAAAAAAAACAGCTCCAAAAACATGAATAATAAGTGAAATGTGGGATAAAAGCCTTGTGAGAAAGACAGAAAGTGCTTTCTTCTTACTTTTCATATATCAATTTTCACATAATACTAGCTTGATGATTAGGAGGTTAAAGGTATGAAAACATGGTGAGAAAATAAGAATTTGCCTACTTAACTTCTTTGGATTTTTACATGTCTTGAATTTTATTGTCTGGTTTGAACTATTTGATATTGCAAAGTTAATTTCAGATATTAATGACTGGTCATTAATAGTTCTTAACTAAACAATGTGATTTCTACAAATAATCATGTCTTACAAAGCAATTTTTACATTTTATAAAATGAAATGATAATTATTTGAAATTATTGAATAAAATAAATTGTGATATGTTGATTAGATATGCCTTAGACTCTTTTCTCAAACCATGGGGACGACTCTATGTAAAAAAGTTTGCACACGGGATCAGAAAACCTCACTCTCAATAGAACTCCACCTTAAGGAAGTGGACTGGTAATAGTTCGGCAACATTTGAGAAGTGTATTGGTTATGAACTTTAACAGTGTTAACCTAGGTTCCCTAATGAATTCATTAGGAAACCTCGGTAAACATTGTGAAAGACCATGAATTCCCAAAATGTTGCAGTATTATTACGATTCCACATCCTTAACCATACCTCACAGTGTTATATTTCCACCTTACTTAGACTATGCTCATTAAAAGTAACGATCTAATTATTGAACCAAAGCAGAAAGGACCAGGTCAGCAATTGTAACTGCAGCAGGATACTTTAGCATTCTTAATTTATGCTTTATGCTATTCTTAATTGCCCCCCCCCCCCTTTGAAGAAGAGGGGGTATATTGCTTTGCACTTGTCTGTCGGTCCGTCGGTCGATGGATCAGTCTGTCCGTAGACCGATTTTTGTCCAGAGCATATGTCAAAAAGTATGCAAGCTGGAATCATGAAACTTCACAGGTTGATAAATCTCATTGAGGAGAAGTGCAATGCACAAAAACCATAACTCTACTCGCCATATTTTCTGAGATGTGCCCTTTGTTGATTGACTAAGAATAAGCTTTTGACCTGCTTTTATTGGGGACTTAAATGTTTTACAAACTCTTCTTTCTACTTCAATTATGTTAAGACCGCGTGATACATGTTTGATTATGACATTCAAGATCGTACTACAATGCTGCCAAGATAGATATCCATACTGTCTCTATGTTGGAGCTAGATATTCAGAGATAGATATTCATACTGTCTCTGTGTTGGAGCTGTTTGAACAATACCTGTTGTACTTTCACTATATGTTGCCTTGTCTGTCCGTCAACACATTCTATAAACATCTTTATCAACAAAACACAGATTTAACATTGATTTTCCCAATAAGAAATATTAACTGTGCCTGTGCGTGACATTTCCAACAATTTCAAGTGTGCACAAAACAAAGACTCTTGCCAGCCTGTGCATCTGCACAGTCTGACCAGAATCTTCACTATTTGCTGTGTAGTTAATAAGGTGTCGGTGTATCTGTAGACAGACAGGCATCTGCACAGTCTGACCAGAATCTTCACTATTTGCTTTGTAGATTAATAAGGTGTCGGTGTATCTGTAGACAGACAGGCGGTATTCTAATTATACAACGTAGCTATTTAGATTGCTAAATGTTTTCACCCCATTAACATGTCAAGTTTTTGGAAATCTCCCGTACTGGCCGAACTGTAATAATTAGTTTTACAGAGTCGATATGAACGAACCGATGACGTACGCCGAGATCACGTAAAATATTCGTTTGACGCCAGGTGTACGATAACGTACAGATGGTTAACCCTGAAATGCACGGAACGATCTAATAACAATAAGGCTGGTCATAATCTGTCTTCTCATTTTCTGTAAACCTATAAATGACTGACAGTATCTTTATTAATTGATTAAATCGTTACATCGTGCCGTATGCTTTTTGGAAGACCCCTAAGGTCCTGTTGATTTCCAAATCCATTTGTATCAAACCCAAAGATGGCTTATTGGCTAGTCCTAGTGTTCAAATGGCAAATTACTTATCTTTCTGTCATTTGTATATTTAACTATTAAACAGACTGATATTAATCGATAATTGTTATAAATACACGTCTGTTTGAGCCTTATTATTATTTACTATTATTATTTTTTAGCTAACCTGAGCACGAAGTGCTGAAGGTGAGCTATTGGGATCGTAGAATGTCAGTCGTGCGTCGTCCGTCGTGCGTCGTGCGTCGTCCACAATTTCTTTAAACATCTTCTCCTCCTAAACCAGTGGACAAATCTTGATGAAACTTGGCAGGGATGTTCCTTGGGTCAAGCTCTACCAAAGTTGTTCAAATAAATGAAATCCACCCTTAACTTTCCCTTTTCCCTTAACAAAAAGGGTGAAAATATGAAAATCTTTAAAAATCATCTTCTCTGAAACCAGAAGGCAGACAGCTTTCAAATTTGGTATGTAGCATCATCTAGTGGACCTCTACCAAGTTTGTTCATATCAAGACCCTGGGGTCATGTTTGGGCTTTGTCCGGGCCCAACCCTTTTTACATAGAATCAAAGAGCGAAAATCGTTAAAAATCTTCTTCTCTGCAACCAGATGGCAGACAGCTTTAATATTTGGTGTGTAGCATCACCTAGTGGGTCTCTACAAAGTTTGTTCATATCAAGACCCTTGGGTCATATTTGGGCGTTGCACGGGTGCATCCCTTTATCTCTTATGAGCACGAATGGTAAAAAAATGAAAATCTTCAAACATCTTCTTCTATGAAACCAGAAGGCAGACAGCTTTCATATTTGGTATGTAGCATCATCTAGTGGACCTCTACCAAGTTTGTTCATATCAAGTCCCTAGGATCATATTTGGGCTCCACCTAGGGGCAACCCTTTTTACAAAGAATCAAAGAGCAAAAATCTTTTCAAATCTTCTTTAATCGAAACCAGAGGGCACACTGCTTTCATTTTTGGTATGTAGCATCATCCTGTGGGCCCCTACCAAGTTTGTTCATATCAAGACCCTTGGGTCATATTTGGGCTCCACCTGGGCGCATTCCTTTCAGCTCATCTGAGCATGATGGGTGAAAATGGGAAAACCTTAAAAAATCTTCTACTCTGAAACCAGAAGGCAGACAGCTTTCATATTTAGAATGTAGCATCATCTTATGGACCTCTTCCAAGTTTGTTCATATCAAGACCCTGGGGTCACTTTTTGGGTCCACCCGGGAGCATTCCTTTTTACATAGAATCAAAGAGCAAAAAGGCATATCTGTCTTGCTCTTTGCTGAAAACGTTCTATGGTATTGATCTTAGGCAATTATCTTCTTTTTGAAATCTGCCTATCTAATTAATGTGATGTCCCAGGGGTCATAGAGACTCAGGTGAGCGATCTAGGACCATCTTGGTCCTCTTGTTTTTTTACATTTTGGCCGGATTTCATCGATCAAGATGTCCCTTGAAACAGGCTAATTGCTTTCATAATCGACATTTAGAGAACATGAATCCACATTTATGTACTACATGTCAATTCATTTATATTGACACGGCGGCCACGTTAGCTTACATTTTGCACAAAATTACCATGCATAAAAAACTTGTTGCTTCGGAGCTCTTGAGCAAGGAGGAAAATTGTACAAAAAAAAACATTAAAAAAGCACACCAGAGATACAGATAGAGGGGGTATCCTGGATTTTAGATCAAAGTGTTTTAAAAATAATGACATTTTATGTGTCGGACAAGAAAAAAAATCATTTGGTCAATATACATGTACATGTGATTTCGAAAACTTAAAAGGATTTGGAAATCTAAATGAAAAAAAAAACGGGGTTTCTAATGTTTGATTTAGTGAACCACAAAGGAAACGTCGAACTAGAACAATTTTATTTATACAGAAATCTTTTAGTGGCAATTCTTATTATTAGACTCGAGGGTCGACACTTACTTTTAATACTACCAGCCTGAAGGACCTGTTAGCCGCAAATCTTACAGGTCCTCCCTGAAGGTAACAAGTCCTCCGATAAAACAATACTAATTATTTAGCAATTATAGGAGCAAATTGTAAAGAAAACAGTGTGTTAAAAGAAGAAATTGCTTGTGACAACCAATTTCTTCTTTTCACACAATGTTTTTATTTGATATGGAAAAAAGAAATTGTATGGCAATGGCCTTTTTTTCCAAAAACTGGATCGTATAGGAAATACTTTGGCCATTAACTACAGGCCTGAAGGACCTGAACCATAGTAGCTTCTACCAGTCCTCCTTAAAATTCACATGCCTCAGGCCAAAGGACTGGTGTTACTGTCGATCACTGGATGTAAATCACCAAAGATAGCACTAGTCGAGATATCAGCGGCACGTTCGCCTATGTCGAGCTCCAAACATAGGACCCTAGACGTATGGCGAATCCAAACTTGCTCAAATTCAAGCAGTGGTTGTTGATGTGGTCTCTGAATTCCCTAGACGTATGGCGAATCCAAACTTGCTCGAATTCAAGCAGTGGTTGTTGATGTGGTCTCTGAATTACATAACTCTAAAAAAATCTCTACCAGAATTATGCAAAATCGATCCCATTTTAAGACTCGCCGCTTTATTTTTTATACGGAAATTGTTGTTAGGAAATATTGCTACATACCTACAACAGTTTTAAGCCGAAAGTTATTTGTTGCTCTCTCGCGAGCGCGCAATGAATGTCACACGATTTTCGTTCAAATCCCTTGTAAGTTCAGCTTTAAACTAGCTGGAGTTATGGAGTTATATACTCTCCAAAAAAGGTTATTTGACATCTTTCAAAAATCGATTTTGTTCTTGATTATGACAAAAAATGGATGGCTGTTGGTTGCTTTAGGAACAGTAAATGTAACTCAAGAAATTCACGCGATTTGCGATGCATTACGAGGGTGGATCAAAAAATACGTGATAGACTTTTACTATAACTTTTGAATTTCTCGATAGAAATTAATGAAATTTTGTACATGTTTCAAACCATTAAATGTTGGCATAATACTAAATTTACAAGAATCTGCTATGACTTTGATGTAAAAAATCCATCATTTGATATGCCTGTGTAGGTGCCATCGGCGCAACCCATTTTGTAACGTTACTTTCTATTGTTACTATCCATAATTTTCCCCCAAATTTGGACAAAATCCTTCCAAACTTCGCCTATTTACGTGTTGACATTATCTGTAAGGATTTTTAAAATTTAATCATAATCCATTCAGTTTTTTTTTAATTCGAAGTCAGTAAGCTAAGGAGCTTCGCCAACTTTTGAACTTCGAAATGACGGCACCGGCGCAGCCAAATGCAAACTGGCAATAATAAAGTTCTACTGGATCTATGGAAAGCCTAATCGAGATGTTATAGTGATAAAATATGCTAAAGGGTCTTCAAATGTAAACAGGTACCTTCTTTTAAAATGGTTTTAAAGGTTTGTTTTAAATTGGAGAGCGTTTCTGAAGGATGACACTCGGAGAATGAAAAATATCTCCTCGACGTTTGATCCGTAATTGTCACAGATCAACATCAGTTCAGTATCTTAAAGACTCATTACGCATTTAATTTCACCATTTTGGATCAGCTGGATATGAAAATAGTACTTGTCCGATGGAAAGGCGATGCAGAACTTGTGTTTATTGTTGAGTTGAGTTTTTTTGAAAAGTGCTGACTTTCAACGGAAGTTATCAATATCGTAGCGTCCAAATGACGTCGTTACCATGCGCCGGTACCAAATGACTACATGTTTTAGAATGTTTGCTACATGGGACCAACTAGTTGAATTTCATCCAAAATTACACGACAAAGAGAAAAATGCCACAATTTGATAACAGTGTAGTTTTCATTCCAAAGTCAGTGAAATCAAATTTTTTGTAACGCAAGTCTACGTAACTTTTGATTCACCCTCGTACTTGATGGCTGTTTTGCATATCGACGCCAACGTCAAATTACGGAAAATCTGATCTTCTCAAACGTGCACTTTCAGATTAATTCGATAGTTCCGAAAGTTCTTCGTTATGTTCTGAATGGAATTTCATTCCTTAATTGCTTTTGGAATTAAACGTCTTTGCGAAGATTTGACATATAAAATGGTTAATGTACGTAGGAACAACGTCATAATGCTTCAGGTTGCCATAAGACAGGCTTCATACGAAAAGCCGTTGTAAATGACCTTTTTTTTTTGTTTCGGGACAAATCATGTCCAACATCTGGCATTACTTTAACGCGACTCGCTCCTTTATGTATAGAGTTAGATAAATCTAACACGTAAAAACAACGTTCGTCCAGCATAGCGAATAACGTTTAACGATATTTGGGTTATTTATCTCTTACCGCAACGATATTCACAAGGAACTATGCAATGCAGGACCGTTAAGAACAGGAAATCGAAGAAGATTTGGATGTTTAGTGAATTTCTTCTTTTCCCATTTCGTTTTCTAAAATATAAATATTTCATAAAATATTTCGAACCTTCGGCGAGTGGCTAGCGTAAACGGTCGGTAGGAGGGCAAAGATTAACATCTCATTTTGAAAAATAATAATAATAATAATAATAATAAAAAGCATTTGTTCGATTGATTAGTCCGGAACTCGGGCGCTTTTTTACTGCGCTGATGGAAATGGCAAATTTCAAGCTCTCGCAAAAAATCCTGAAGAAAAAGTCCATAAAAAGTCCAATTATATGGTATTAACATATCAAGATGTGCTCGAAAAACTGTATTAAGTTTTTATACCTTCTATAATCATCGTCGATTTTTGCGTTGATCCCTATTTATGTCAAGGTAAACTTTAATAAGTCCTTGAGTTCAAGGTGAAAACGTTTGCTAAACGTTTAAGGGAATTTGTTCCCCGCTTTGCACGCGTTCCATCTTGCAAAGTGGGGTACAATTATTAAACGTTTTCAAACATTTTTTGTATCCTGAATGCAGGACATGTTTTGAGTGCACTATTCACTGTTATCAGTTTTCAAAAGCATTATTTCACGATAAAGCATATAATGCAACTTGGATGTGTGGTGACAGGTTATGAATAATAATTACGTTGTGAAAATGGCTTCATTTCCATTACTCGTGGTTTTAATTCTTATTCTTTTCAATTTTTCTGTGGAAACAACGGCAGGTTCGAGATCCGTGCAAGTCACGTGTAAAACTGGAACATTCATAGGAAACGCAAAAACTGTGACCGCCTTTGGAGAAAGCTTTGAAATAAACCAATTTCTAGGGGTTCCGTATGCAGAGCCTCCGTTGAACGAATACCGCTTCAAAAAGCCTGTGCAGAAGTTGCCGTTTACGGAACCATACAACGCAAAACAATTTGGTCCCTCATGCCTAGGATTATACATGGAAATGGAAGGAAAACGAAAACCGGGGATGGATATCGAACACTCGGAGGATTGTCTTTTCCTGAATATCTTTAGCTCGGGATCAATAAAGGGGACAAAATTACCAGTGATGATTTTCTTTCATCCGGGTGGATTTAATGTCGCCACAGCAACAATATTCCCTGGTAACATTCTGAGTGCGTATGGTAATATTGTCGCGATAACGGTGAACTATAGACTCAGTGTTTTTGGATTCCTTAGTACAGGCGACGAGGCCTCGCCTGGCAATTATGGACTATGGGACCAACATATGGCTATTGAGTGGGTGTATGAGAATATACGGGATTTTGGAGGTGATGAGAATCAAATAACAGTATCCGGTGATTCGGCGGGTTCAGCGAGTGCTATCTATCAGGCTCTGTTTCCTGGTAATGAAGGAAAAATTAAACGCGTGATTGGTCAAAGTGGATCACCTTTGTGTCCATGGGCGTTCAACCCAGATCCCGTAAAGACAGCAGAGAAATTCGGTAAACAAATAGGATGTGATCCAAAGGGGAAATCAACATATGAGCTCGTTGAGTGCATCCGCTCGAAACCAGCAGATGAAATCGTGCGCGTTATGAATGACAAAGAACAATACTTGGTCTTTCCAATGGAATTTGTATCGGTAATTGACAATGAGTTTATCAAATTCTCTCCGGACGAATTATTGAAAGAAAACGGCCAAGTTGGATCAAAAGAAAGACAACTTTTGTCAAACTACGAGTTTATGACAGGAGTGACCACAAATGAAGGGGTAATGATGATAACTACGTTCGTCGGAGTCCACGACACGGAACATTTTACCATCAACAAGAGACAGTTTACGGACGTCGAGATACCAAAGATCACCAATATTATGTTCCACGACGATGCAACAAAACTCATCGAAGAACTTATCGTCCACGAATACTTCCCTTTTGATGACCCCTATAATGATACTAGAATTAGAGAAGCGTTCTTAGACTTAAGCGGTGACTATGTGTTCAACATTCAGGCTGTCAAAACAGCACAATTACACGCATCACTCGGCAACAAGAACACCTATTTCTATGTATTTGACGCCATGCCATCCCAACACTTGTTACAAAGTCCATCTTGGAGCAACAAACCAAACCATGGTGGTGACATTACGTTTTTATTTGGGTATGATACTGAGGATGGCATAACGGCCTGGACGATGCCATATACTGAAGATCCGCCGGCGAGCTGGGAACTAGAACTCAGCAAAGTTGTAATGGATATGTGGTCAAACTTCGTAAAAACTGGGTATGTGAACATACTTAAGCACAGTCCAAACAATGATCTCTCTCACACAGAGTAAATCGCATCGTGAAATTAACTCCCTTATCGATCAAAACCATTCGAAATCATTCGATCGGCACTCCAATCATGCATTCTAAACATTTAAGAGGGTCGTCCCAAAAGTCCGTGGACTTTCTTTATATCTTGAAGACTGTTCAACAAAAATTATTGAAATCAGCATATGATGAATGTAAACCATTACCGTATTAGAACTTTTTCATCCCATTAATTCACATAACGCGTTCAACAGGCGTTACCATGGAGACACACATACGTCAAGCGGCGCAAAGAAAAATTTTCATGTTCAACGCTTACACATTCTGTGACAGTAGAACCGATTATATTGTCTAACACTCAAATACAGTTCTTAGATTTTAGCATGTTATTTCACCAAAGACAAACTGGTATTTCCAGATAAGTTTATTGGTTGAAACACATTTCACAATAAAAAACCTTGATCAACATAGGTGGTAAATAAAAGCCAGCCACCAGTATGTCATAAGGCAAACGTCGGATTATCTTCTGTTATAGAAAGAGATACTCTATGAGTGTAGGTAATCGAAAGGATTGTCACTGACACATAGTAAAGAGCCACAACAACATTATTTTCACAATAAAACATTGAAAACAAGCTGTAAAAATTCCGAATGTAAGGAAACATTAATTTGGCGTCAAATGAAGGACAAGTATCAACTGTTTGTAAATATATAATACGTACTTAGTGTATTATATGGAAAAAAATATCTAACGAGGTTGGGAGAATTGAAAATTGTCGAGGCTCTGCCGAGACAATTGTCAATTCTCACAACCGAGTTAGATATTTTTTTCATACAATACACTAAGTATGTATTATATTTATCTTATAACCTCTTTTTGTCTTCTTTTCGTCGATGTTTCTTACTGAAATGCAAGTTTCTAAAAATAACTGTATGATATTATTGTTCTAAAAATAACTATGTGATATCATGAAAAATATCATACGGGGTGTTATCACATGGATATTTGTATAGTTATAAGATAAAATATGTTACTAAATTACGAGACATAATGTCAGGTCACTTAAACACTTAACCATAGCTAATGTTTAAGCCCTGTGACCCAAAATATTGATGATAAAATGGTGCATTTGGAAATCATCTGTAGTGAATCGAAATTTGGGATGATCTTATTGAATAAATCCCAAATGCAGTATGTGTTTTGGATATCTTGAAAACAACGACGTACGTCAGAAACTCGCGGCGTGCGCCGCTTGGTGCATAGTGCGTGTCTTTGGACGTTCATCTGTTTAGCGTACTTCTTTTAAATTTGGTGAGTGAGCAGAGAAAAGAAAGCTCATTAAAATGACATGATCTATATTTTCATACGATTAGCAATCTTTGAGGTATGGCGTTAGTCCACGAATTTCTGGAACGTTCCTCGTACTCCTATCACTCAAAAACTCTCTGAAAATGCTTAAAAACGCTTCAAAATACTTTAAAATGATCAATCAAATCGATAAAAAATGCATGATTTAAATTGCTTCTGTGACTGTACATAAAGCGCATGATTTGTCTTGAAACACACAATCAGAAAAGTAGGTAGAATTTATTAAAAGGGATGTAAAGAATAATCGCCTTTTTCACCGAATTTTGAATTAAATTATGCATTATTTTTCATCTCCTTGAAAACAATTAAAAACTCGCTCATCACGCTCATTCAGTTTCATTCCAAAACATTCAACTTGTCATTTTTATGATGTTCTCTTCTGTAGGCATCCGTGCTAGGAGGTCTATATAAATTCTCATCATATCAGCAACTTCAATTCATATCATATCAGCACCTTTATTGCACAAGAACATGTCCTGTATGACCATCGCTGTACTTTTTTGATGTATTGTAAAATCGTGATTAAGTTTATAGACGTTGCGCAAGATACTGGTGACACCTTACAAAAACGTCGACATTGTTAGCTGGTAATTGCGATAAAATCCTTATTTTTCGTCGGAAATCAATGAAATATACACCAAACTTTGCATCAAATAACATTCTACACGATTATTTGGTAGAATCCGTATAATGCTGAATGTGCATTGGTTATTTTGCCTTCTAAACGTATAAAAATAATGTAAAAACGACGTGTCCCGCGTTACACTTTCCTCCGGTCGAGGTCTTTCATTTTGATGTCTTTATTACTTGGCCGTTAACACAATAATAATTTTATATCTGGACGAAAGAATAATGTTTCTGGTTTCGTCAGTGTTAATTTTTAAAATTTATTTAGAAAAATGAAGATCGCACGAATGATAGATTAAAAAGATAAGAGCTGTCCCACTTTAACGATGATATAAGTGAAGTCGCGTTCTTGTCTACACCGTTCTATGTAAAATTCACTGATCAGATTGATTTTTACATTAAAAAATTCATTTTCTCTGTAGATTAGAAAAATGTGAATATAATTATTTTTTGAAGCGCCGTTAAGAAGCAAAGTGAAAATGCAAAAGTCACCAAAAATGTCTCACTGTCATTTTTGACGTCGATAATCAAGAATTGCTATTTTCAACCTAAATAATTTATATCTTTAACTTGTTGCATTGAATTAGAATTTCTATGGAAAAATACATTTTCATTTCTGTTTACAAAGATATGATTCTTTCAATGCTCAGCCTAATAGTAATGATTTTATTGATGAATACAAAAGTCACCCAAAAATGTCCCACCTACGTTATTTTTCAGAACGCGACGTTGATTTTTCCCCGTTACCAAGCAAAATAAGAATAAATAAGATTAAATACATTCGCATTTCACATGCTTGATTTGATTTTTTATGTTTTATTTTAAACTTTAGATAATAATTATTATAAAATAATAACCGAATAAATTAAAATGCTCCAAATTTACGTATGATATATAGAAAAGAAGATGGAGATTCAAACTCTTATCAATATGAAATAAACCAAAAACAAATTGAAAAAAAAAAAAATCAGTAAATAAAAAACCCATTGTACTGTCACAAACTGATCTATATGAGAGGATCCTTAACAGAAAACATTTTATCAAACTGAATAAAAAAGAAGTAAAATATCAAATTCTTTTCAAAGTAAGATTTCTTCAGTGGTAAGATCGATTTGTTCAGATAAACACGATTTCTTCGGAATCATCTTATAAAGCATAATTGAAATTAATAATAATATTGATTTTAATAATAATAATAAGTAATAATGATAGTCAATTTCTAAAAATACATATTACTAGTAAATCAAAATCTTATTTTTGAACCGCTAAAAATATTTGATATCGCTCGTATATCTTTACTTTGCAAAAGTGTTTCAAAATTACACCAAATCAATTCTACTCTGCACTATATCATTGGATCTGCGCCGGAATATTCGGAAATCCGTGTCCATTTTGTGTCATAAAGACCAACCTTTTTGTATTTGAATCTTCGCAAAGTTTAACAGCGTTTCAATGAAATGAATGCAAAGGTTGGAGTGAAGATAGGTTAGTAAAAACGGAACGTTACATTCACACCGACGTCGAAACTATTTGTAACGCAATGGGTCACCAGTATCTTGCGTAACGTCATAAGATTCCATAAATGAATCAATTTCAGTAACAAACTGAAATTGATTCATATGCAATCTTATAAACTACTTTCACCCCAAACTTATTTTGCTTGGCGGAAAATAATTTCAGAACATGCTCATTTTTAACTGCGCGACGATTTAATGTTAATGCGCATGAGATTTGAAGATTTTTTGAGCTTATAAAATTCAATAGTTTCTTGAATTTGTTCAGTCACAATAAGTCAAAATCTAGCCATTTGTAATCTGAATATAAATTTTGTATTCATTAATTATGATTGTGGCAAAGTTTTTTTTAAAAAAACATTGTCGTCAATACCCTTTTATTCGGGTATTTTAAAGGATCTGTCACATTCATCAAATTTTTGACGTTTTCCACATTGTCTGCTTCAAACCGGATTCAAATTGGTTACGAATTAACAGAATTACTGACGGTTTTTTTTTTTTTTTTTTTTAAATTGCTGTGTTACGTGATTCTCCGCCGTGTCATCTCTTAATTGAAATTGCGAGTTAACACTATGTTTCCCTCTTTGTGTTTTCAGAGACCCAAATACGCCACGAGATATCAAAAGCTACACTTCTACCAAATGGCCACCATTTTCACATGATAATGAAGAATATTTGTGGATATCCCACAAGATGCTACCACAAGATTCCATTAGAAAGCGTCCATTTGCAAAGAGTTCTCGCTTCTGGTATGAAGCACTCCCTTCGGTCATTCAGGCTTCGAAAAGTTCCACGGACCTTCAGTATTGTCCTAAGCCGTAACCACGGGCACGAGCAGGAACGTCGATAATGAATTGAAGGATGCGCCCCGTTACAAAAACTTAGGAATTTGGTGGCCGGAAGAACAGAGAAAAACTCTGAGGCGAAAACCATCGGCTTACAAACCGATTCGACACCAGAGGTGGGACAGACCTATAATAATCAGATATTTTGTGTGGTGTGTCTGCGTGCGAGTATTTGTAAATTGTCGATTGTATTTGTGATGTAATGGATTCAGATAATCATTAAACTTTGTTCCGCTCAATTATTTGTTTCCGTTTAAATTTCCATTTGGAGAGTATGTCTTTTCTTTATACGTGTAATAGTGAATTCCTGTTCTTAAAATTTTTTAGACCTAAGCAAGACGCATGAATAAGACAAAAATCAGACAAACTCTGTCTCTGTGTGGAATAAAATAAGGCTGATTTTTATCTATGGTGCCACTTAATTTTAGCCACAATAAAGCAAGTATAGATGAAGACAGGCAGTCGGAAGAGTTGAAGAGTTTCCATACAGTCCAAGGGCGTTACTCCCATTACGCAAGTGCGTAAAAGAAATAATCCTCTGTTGAAAAATATCGTCGATGAATGATCATAACATCGAAACTACAGCTTATTCAAGCTGTAGTTACGATGTTTTCGTTATTCACCAACGGTTAAATCATAAAAAGGGAGTGGCATTCATCTTTTGCCACAGTTCACATATCACCTTTATCCTTTATATTCTTAAGTTGTCGCCTTCTATGTGCGTATAATTTTCAAAGCCCTAGATACGTCTATGCAGTCCAGTATTTTGACTAAAGCCTACTTACAGGTTGGAAGCTCGAGACTGTTAAGAAAGAAGTAGAACTTTTCGATTGGTGTTTAATCGTTTTAAGCCGCTGAGTTATTGACGTCCATCCTTTTCGACTGCTTTTAGTCGAGCACATCTAATCAAATTGTGACTTTTTTCAAAACACATGACAGGCAGAAATTCTTTACACATGTATCAATGTCATGTAAATAAAATGTTGTTGTAAACCGCGAATTATACATGCCTTTTATCTTTTCTATACATTCCTAATCAAGTTTTGCATAGCTATTAAATCTATTCCCGGAGATTATAAAAAAAATTATTTAAAAGTATCCAGTCTAAAATGTGTAGAAGTATCAGTCTATGCACTACTTGGGATACTTTGATCTCTTCAGAAGGACGAAAGTTGTCATCTGCGAAAATTCAAAACTTTTATTTATTATTCATAATTTACAATTCTGTATTCAAACATTACCTACTGGCAAACTCATTTAAGCCGACACTTCGGGCTAGAATGTGTCCAGTTTACACGCCCGAGAGGAGCCCACCAAAATTGGACAAATTCTGCCACCTTTCTCACCCTGCACAGCGTGTTATGATTGCCTTGTATCAGGACTACATACAAAGAAAACAGGATCTGCTCAAATGTTTTACCCCTATTGCCCCTGGTAATTAATCTTTAGATGTAATGAAATACAATACAAGAGGACAATGATTGTCCTTGATTGCTCACCTGAGTCTCTTTGACCTCTGGGACACACAACAATTATCGTCGCGTATTGAGTTCTCGACATACCCACGTTCATGATAGTTTAATTTCTCACGAGATTTCTGCGAAGTTTTGACGTCACTGGCCTGGATTTCAATATAAATGTGTCGACTGCATTTATCCAATCTGAATTGGCTTTTTTTTGCATGAAAAATATGCAATAAATAAACGATAATACTACGCATTTAAACGCTTACCCCCTGTACTATAAGTTTTTCACTATTTCCTTTTTACCTCTGTGCTAAAAATACTTTTCCTATTTCATCCTTCATTCAAATTTAAAACTACACGTCAATATCGGTTGAGGCACCTTTTACAAAAATGATGTCAACCAGCTCCGCAGAAAATTCCCGCCAAAAGTTTTATTTATTACCTGTTTACCTGTTCCTAGAGACCTTATATAGGCTAATTGCCTCTATGGCCCATTTCTTGAGATACTTGTCTTCTCTGATTGTCCGCTTCCGACCCGTAACAATCCGGAGAGAACTTTACTGGGTGATTTTTAAAACAATTATTTATAGCACTTTTAAAACTATTTACAGTTTTACTACTGACAACATCCCTTGGCAGTTTATTCCAGGCATTTACTGTTCGTTGTGAAAAACTTTGTTTGCGAATGTTTTTTTTGCACACTTTCTTGAAAATTTTATACTCATGGCCCCTGGTGTTATTCTGTGTAAGACTGGACGGGAAAAGCTTATTTTTATCCATCTTGTCAATATTTTTCATAATTTTAAATACTTGTATTAAATCAGATCTTTGACGTCTATATTGAAGTGTTGGTAATCCGAGGTGTTTCAATCTTTCTTGGTAGCTTTTGTCTTTAAGAAAGTATAAGATCTTGGTGGCCCTTCTCTGCACATTCTCCAATTTTGCCTCATCTTTTTTATAGGTTGCAGACCATACATTTGATCCGTATTCAAGTTGTGGGCGGATTAAACTTTTGTACAGTATTTTGAACATGTTTGCGTCTAAATGGCTGAAAGTTCTTTTTATCAATCCTAGCATTTTGTTTGCAGATTTAGCTTTAATGTTGATATGTTCTCTGAATGTCAATCTATCATCAATGTGAATTCCTAGATCTTTTTCGGTTTTGTCTTTCGAAATTTCTTTTCCGGCCAATTGGTATTTAAAATTTTTTTCTTTTCCTATATGTATATGTTTACATTTGTCTTGATTGAACTTAATTAGCCATTTTTTAGACCATTCTTCAAGGTTTGTTAGATCTCTTTGTAAGCTTTTTTGGTCCATCTGATTATTTACAACAGAGTAGATCTTTGTATCATCTGCAAATAATTTTGTTGTGTTCGTTGTGCAGTCTGGCAAATCGTTGATGAATATGTTGAAAAGGGTTGGCCCAAGAACACTTCCTTGTGGGATGCCACTAGTTACTGCAGCAGTATTTGAATAAGCTCCATTAAGTATAACCCTTTGTTTCCTGTCTGTCAAGAACATTTTGATCCAATTTAGTAGTTTTTCCTGTATTCCATAACCTTGCAATTTCTTGTATAGACGTTCATGTGGGACGGTATCAAAAGCTTTCTGGAAATCAAGATAAATTACATCTATGCTGTTGTTGTTTTCTATTTCCTCTGTCCAGTCGTCGACTGCCTCGATTAACTGCGTGATGCATGATTTACCTGATGATTTATTGAGGCCAAAAAGGGGGAATATGTGTTATCTGCAATAATTGCTACTGGTTTGAATTTTATTTTCAACCGGCGATGAAAACAAATAGTAAAATCATGAAATGTTAATAAAAATTTTATTTTTTTGATCAAATTGGACAGTTAAAATACAGAAAAACATCTTTGATGAAAAAAAACCTTTCCTCAATTTTATGTGAAATATTAAATTACGATTTATCGTGGGCATGTCATATTTTGTTTTGACCTTGTTTTCTTTTGGGTTTTTCCTCGATACTTATAAATGGCAAAAAATAAATTATTCAAGTGCTTCTTCTATATTAATTTATCAAATAATTTGTCAAGTACCATGATTCCCGATAGCTGCACAGTGGATTAAGTTTTCATCCAATCAAACACTTGTTCAAATTACGTAATTTATATTTGCTATCGAGAATATGGGTATGCGCCTTTTGTAAGTTACTTTTTACGTAAGCTTCGTAGATGTTTAATTCTAATAACACAACCGACACATTGGAACTTTTAACATTATATTTTGTGGCTTAATGATTAAAGCAAACAATGATATAATAAAAAAAGGCACATGCTCGCTCTCTCCGCTAAAATGTAATGGAGATAACCAAAGCCTATCGAGAACTGAGTACTCCAGGATATCGTTGTTTAACTAGTTTTCAATACTCTAACGAATGGGAACAATTAGTGGCAAAATAAAGCAATGGACCTACAAAATCAGACATAAACCCTGAATTCTAACCTTTTCTGTCTCCAAAAATCTTATATTTGCCAATTTTGATCAAAAAAGCTCTAGAAGACAAAAGCTTTTTCACACAGGGTGAAATAGGTCACGGTTTGTAAAATTGACCTATTTTCGTGACCCTTTAATCGTTTCTGGTAAAAGGGAAACATGGGACAAGACCTGCACTGTTATGTGAATTTTTTCAAACAATCAAATATGCCCGTCCTCTTCACAGCTAACAAATTTTTTTTAGGTCCTTTGTTGGCCCTTTTACACGATTTCTGTGAATCCATTTAAAATTGTTTTAAAAAGGTCTTTAAAAAATCCAGAAATAAAAAATGAGCAATTGCTATCTTTTTTTAAATGCATTTTGTTTAATTTTGTGTAAGTGAAGATCTCATGATCAACTAATTGGTAAAACGTAAACAGTGACAGCCAGGTCACAGTGAACATGCTCAAAGATCAAGGTCTGGAATTCAGGTATGTATTGAAAACAGGTTGACTTACAATGAATAGGCAGATGTCAACAAGGAAATGATTTCTACATAACATCATTACCATGGAATGTTTTCAGCAAAGAGCAAAATGGATATGCCAAGGCACTGCTGCACAGCCCTTATATAAACATATATGGGGCATGAAATAAATAAACTTGATGAAATTCAATTATACCCTTTTCCTGTATCTCTATTCTTCGTATCAATTCATTAAAATCAAATAGTTTAAATTAAGATTAAACTTACTATTTTTGAACATGTGTGTGTAGAAAAACCATAATTCCATCTGGGCATAGCACTTTAATTTAGTAAATAGACCCAATTAATGAGAATCCAATGATATTTTAGACTTTCCCTACTCAAAAATCTGTTATAAATCCGTTCTCTATGACTTCATTAATCATTTGAGCTAGCTGTTTGCAGTTAATTGGGTCACAAATTCAATGCAGCAACTAAGCTAGGCATAATGCATATATCTAAGAAAACTTCAACAAAAAAATAATTTTGCATGTGAGTAAGTTTAAACCTTTTTTAACAACACCCCCCATAAAATAAGTCATGAATGATTAGTTTGGTAAAAAATTCTTGCAGCTTAAAAAAAAAACCAATGCACCTTAAAATGACCTAATTTTCCACTTTTCCCGTATGCATGTAATAGCAAGAATGTAGACATCTGATTCACTAAAATCATATTTTTTAGCCAAATATAATGAGAAAAGTAACAAGCTGGAAACTGCAAACAGAAGGAAGCCATCCTTTTTGAGTCTACGCTGATTGTGATAACTAATTGGGAGCTACAATAATGATCCCTCTCTCAGATAGGCTGGAGGCCTTGCACAGAACATGACACAAGGGTTATGTTACAGCAATTTTCTTACTGGAAACTAGGATTTGGACACTTTATGAAATCAAGAAAGTCAATCTATTTTACTGCATGTTTATCATTTTAATTATACACTTTTTACCTTGGGCAGGTCCAATTATCATTTTCCAGTATTGGTTTTCAAGTTCAAAGATAATATTTTGGTGTATCAGGTCCTTTTTTTATGGAGAAAGGTTTAAGCCCTTATAGTTATACTTATATTTAATCACACACAATAAGCAGACCCATAGATGCACTAGTGAGGCTAAGCCACCATACCGTCATTATTTTGGATAAATTCATCTTTTTTATTAAACATTTATAGAAATATATAAATTCATGAGGACACAACCAAATAGTTATTACATTGTATATATACCCTGCTGAATGTGGACTATATTCATCACAACTCTCCATTCTGTCTCCATCTGTCTGATTCTCCACATGCCCGTCTCAATTTCCAGTTCTTGCTAACATGTTTCCTCCTTCATTTATGGACAGATTTTTAAGAAACTATCATAGAATGTTCCTAAACCATTCAGCATGCACATATAGACATGATATAGCTTCTAAGGTTGAATAACAATGACTGACACCTGTGTCAGAGAAGATCTGCTTTGGCTCGGTGGTAAGCGCATTGGTCTTAATAATTTCAATATCACTTGTCTATGTGGGTTTAACACCTGCCTGTGTTGGTTCATTTTCAGCTATTGCTTCAGTTGCGCACCAGTTGTTTGTAAGACAACTGTTTATGTAAAATGTTTGTTAACTCTACTCCTCCTAGATTTATGGATGAATTAATATGGAACTTTCACAGAATGTTCCTTATATGGCCATGTACATTTTGTCACTGTTAGGAGATACATGTAATATGCCTGATAAATGAAAATGGATCTGAAAAATTCATAGAATGTTCCTTTTTACATTTCCATGCACATCAGGGAGTAGCATTTACTAAGCAGGGGCCTAGTCAAGGCTCCTTGATTTTGGGATAGGCCCCTATACTTTTTGAGAAATGCCTAACTATATCCCTAATGTTAAATATTGAATCCCGAAGTCTTGGCCCCTAGGTTAAACTTGTTAGGCCTGCACATATTTTAGCTGTTTGGAGATACTATGCATTGTTGAGGAAAAAGTAGTCATGACATAATATTTCCTCCAACTTTCTATTGTTTACAGTATCCAACATTTATAGATTGATTTATCTGCAATTTTCACAGAATGTACAACATGGAACTTAAGGTGGATCATATGATTCTTTCAATATCAAAGGATATTAATTCTTCATTTTGTGAACACAACCTTATTTTCACTATTTATTTATATAATGAAACATCACAAGAATAAAAGGCTGTCATCTTGATTTAAACCCTTTTTGAGGTGTATATTGAGTCAACAGCACTCTTGTTAATGTCTCATTTCATAGTAAATTTTGAATATTATTATGTTCATTTAGTTCAGCAGAATTACTACCAGACTCTCTACAGATCAAGATTTGGATCATCACCTACTATAGATAATAATTCCAGGCAAAATAGAAGACAAAAAGGTTAGTTTACATGCTCAACAAGCTATACATTAGGGTTTAAGTGTTACATCAACAAATGGCGTCCCAAAGGCTTGGTAGTTAGGCTCATAGAGGTCCTTGCTTAAGTTTTGGGAGTCCCTGCTTAAAACGAGATTATATTCTTGTAAGCTTTCCTCATTTTTTGGTGTAAATGCTAAATTTTCTCTTGATTATGCTACACAAGGTATTGTATAGATACATACTTTTAAGTATCAACTTCTGAGGAGAATTGAAGTTTGTTCTAAAACAGTCTTCAATTTATCTTCTATGTTGATCCTAAGGGTACTAAGGTCTCTCATCAAAAAGTTTTGAGAGTCCTGGCCAGAGTCCCACACGAAACCTGTGTCTTTAAAAACCCTGTACATGTAGAGAGAGAGGTAACATAATCACTCGGCTAACTTATTTCTGGCCCAGGTGGGTCAGGTATTTTTCAGTTGGGTTTCAACTAGAAACCAGCTCAGCGTTCAGGCAGATAAACCATTTTCAAGTTATACCCTGCTTTGCATGTGCACATGCATGCAAAGTGAGTGAAATTTGAAAACAATTTTCAATATCTGGTCAGTCTGAACACAGGCCTGTTTCTAATTGTGGTATGACTGAAAAACAACAACAGCAGGACTTGGGCCAGATAAAGTTGGCCCATTGTTATGTTACCTTTCTCCCCTAAGTGTATAGATTCAAAGAAAAGTTTGAATATAACCTCTGGCAAATGCCTTGTAGATCGTCTTTGGCTCAGTGGTAAAAGACTTGGTCTTGCAGCCACAATAAAAAAGCAAAAAGGGTCAGAAAAGACAAAAAATACATTTGAAATGTGTACAAAGGTGGCCAGTGTATGGTCCATAATTGGCCATAGCCCAGCAGATTGCAGGTATTTTGTTGTCGATAAATTGTTGTGTAAAAAATCTAAATGGTGTCATCGACTAGTTGGCAAGTTTTAGCGTGAAGTTTAACCTGTCAGCCACCCTACCAATCCCAGAAAAATCTAATATTGAATTGGCCGATGCACCAAATGGTCATATTTTTAAAATGTCAAATTTTATCACCAATACCACAATATCTAACTATCTATCTATCTCTGGATACTGTCCACCCCTCTCTCGAGTATTACAGACAGGAAAATGTGCGCGTTGGAATGTTAGTAAAGTGAAAGAAATAAAAGTAAAGATCTGACATGTCAGATAAGTGAAAGTAGATAAAAGTAAAGAATTGGTTTAAAATGTTAGTAAGTGAGAGTGGAGTAAAAGATCTAGTTAAAAACAATCACCTCCAGACTAATATTGAATACCTGCCACAGCTCTCTTAAACTGATCTAACTCAGAGAGTGTGGCGATATGACAGGGTAACTGGTTCCAAAGGCTAATAGAGTGAGGGTAGAATGAATATTTGATGTAATCAGAGTTAACCTGGATTTGTCGTTGAGAGAGAGGGTGCATATGTCTAGTTAATCTGGTTGGTGCATAGATATACAACGGAAGTTTAATTGCAACAATGTTGTGATATATACGATAAAACATGATAAGTCTGGCGTCAATCCTGCGATGCTCAAGAGACCTCCACCCCAGATCATCCTGCATGGCTGTAACACTTAAAAGAGGGGAATAATCATGCTTGACCCACCTGATGGCTCTTCTTTGGACCTGTTCCACCTTTTTAATATTGGATTTGGTGTGGGGGCTCCACACAGTGGAAGCATATTCCAGCTGTGGCCGGACCGGAGACATGTATGCCAATTCTCTGACTCTCTCCGTCTTAGTGGTGATATTTCGTTTTAGAAAGCAAAGAGACCTATTTGCAGCTGCAGTAATTTTTGTGATGTGGGCCTAGAAGTTCAGATCAGAAGATAGATCAAGGCCCAGGTATCTTGCATGCGGAACAGTTTCTAAGGCCTGGTCATGGAGATAATACTTGTGCATGATTGGGTTTTTGCTTCTTGTGACATGCAGCACTTGGCATTTGGAAGGATTAAACTCCATGTCCCAGGCTTGTTCCCATACCTGCAGTGCATCCAGGTCTCTTTGAAGATCTTCAGGGTCAGAAGGAGAGTTGATTGTAAGATAGATAGCAGTGTCATCTGCAAAGAGGCGGACTTGAGATTTAGAGACAGATTGAGGTAGTTGGTTTATATAAACAAGGAAGAATAGTGGGCCCAGGACTGACCCTTGGGGCACGCCTGAGGTAACTGGTACTTCATCCGACTTGTCTCCATCAAGAACAACTGTTTGACTTCTACCAATCAGAAAAGAGCGACTCCATGATATAACCTGTGGAGATACGCCATACTCTTGGAGAATATAGAGCAGCTTTTGATGGTTGACCTTATCAAAAGCCTTACTGAAATCCAAGAGTATCAGGTCAGTTTGCTTACCAGCAGAGATGTTTCTGAATAGACATTCGGTGAGCTCAATAAGTTGTGTCTCACATGAGCGTCTCTCCTGAAAGCCATGCTGTAGTTCATAAAGAATGTTGTCAGTGAGGCATTGTCCATGTGCCAGAGTGTTTATGTGATAGTAGCTGTACTCATAGGGGTAAATCACTGATTCCAGATCACAGTATTGCTTGGGCACTCTTTAAGTAGCTACCAACTTACATCTCTTGGCACTTTCCATGATTTTACATTATACCCTCTTTCTTGGTAAAATATTTGTCATTTTAGAATAATTCTACATGTGTATAAAGTATAAGGTATTGAACAGCCTGTTATTTAGTCATTTACAAGTAAGTTTATCATGTTAAGATTACAATACTCCTTCATTGACATTAGAATTCTTACCGTTCATTATGTATTACCCACATGACTTATCATTAAATAGATCCAAGATCAGACCATCATGAAGAGTTTGTCAGTGTTGAGAGAACATCAAGCTCACATAGTGTAGATCCATCATCATGGACACCTAGTGACACAAGTACATACTCCGACTCTCCACCAATAGAAACACAGGGATACAGAATCCTGTCACAGTTTAACCAAGAAGAGTGTCATACTTCATCAGATACATTTCAAGGCAGTGGAGATGACAAACCTACAGAAAACAGGTTATTCTTTACAGTTAATATGAAACAATCAGGGTTCAACACTAAGGGGAGTCTGGGAGTCTGAGACTCTTTGTTTATTAGTTGGGACACCGTCATTTTGTAAGTAAGGAGTCCGATGGACTCCCAGTATCATCTGAGAATATTTTGAAAAACAAATGCACAGGGCAGTTTCCTTTTCATCTCTTGTCAAAACTGTAGATTGTTATCCCCCGACGAAAAAATTCCCCCGCCGAAAGAAATTTTCGAGGGGGATATTGTTTTTGCCATGTCCGTCAGTCTGTCCTTCTGTCATCCGTCCGTCTGTCCGTCCGACATTCGTTTCCGCGCTATTTCTTGAAAACTATAGACCAGATTTCAAAGAAACTTGGCACACAGCTTCACTACAATGAGGACATGCGCATATCGTCTGGGTTAACCGGTTCAACCGTCAATTTGAGAGTTACTGCCCCTGATTGTTTAAGCCATATACATACATAGTGATATTCGTTTCTGCGCTATTTCTTGAAAACTTAAGACCGGATTTCAATGAAACTTGGCACTTAGCTTCACTATAAAGAGGACATGCGCATATCTTCGGGGTTATCCTGTTCAACAGTTGAATTTAGAGTTACTACCCCTAACTGTTTAAGCCATATACATACAGAGTGATATTCGTTTCCGCTCTATTTCTTGAAAACTATAGAATGGATTTCAATGAAACTTGGCACATAGCTTCACTACAAAGAGGACATGCGCATATTATCGGGGTTACCCTGTTCAACCGTCGAATTTAGAGTTACTGCCCCTGACTGTTTTAGCCATATACAAACAGAGTGATATTCATTTCGGCGCTATTTCTTGAAAACTATAGGTTGATGTAGATAAAAGATAACCTGTATCTAAGTTTGATATTAACTCTATTGACAATGAAAATATGTTCGGCGGGGGATATCAATTCAACGAATTTGCTTGTTCGCTACATAAATTGTTGAAGATAACATTAGCTTGCATCTAGTAGAATTTGAAATAAAATCATTAATTTGGGGGAACTCTTGTTGAAAAGAAGAATTTGCTTGTAATAAGCAATTTATTCTTTTCCACAGTGTTCTCCCATTATGAAAAGTCTGACTCCTTAATTTGAGCTAGGACTCCTTGATTTTAAAAGATGGGAGTCCAATGGACTCCTTACTCAAAGAAGTAAGAGTCGATCCCTGACAATCCTTGTTTTTGAGAATAATAGCAATAAAAAGATGAGGATAAAGCATAAGAATTAAGATTTTTATGCCCCCAATTGATAAGATTGAAGGCATATTGTCCATCTGTCTGTCTGTCTATCTGTCTGTCAGTCAGTTGGTCTGTCTGTCTACAAAACTTCTCCAAAAAACTTAACATTGACAATTACTTCAGGGTTATTTAAGGTACAAAGCTTGTATTTGGCATGATGATTGATCTCATGGATACGGATCTGGAGATAACAAGGTCAAGGTGATGTGACCAGGTCAAGGTAATCTGTCAAGATCAAAAAGTTCGAGTTTTGGGGGCATTTTGATGGCTTGGCGCTAAATGGTTGTAACTGCCTATAAATATATAGGGAGTTACAACTGTTTTGCACTGAGCCATTGATTTGTTTTATACAAACACATCTTATTTTTCAGTTTATCTTTTTTGTCATGTCTTTTAAATTGGATCTTAAAATTAAATTTTAAATTTTGATACTGCTGCAAAAAGAATAAATAACAGTAATTTTTTAACTCTTTGATACTGTGCTTCCAATTATTTCATTTTCAACATGTTTCAAATTTTGACATATTTTAACCTTTCCTTTCCTGTTTTACAAAATTTTGGACCTGTCCAAATTCAAAGGTTTTGCAGACGAAAATTTAAAGTGGATTTAATTAGAAAAATAACCATTCAGTCGGGTAGAAAATAGAGTGGAAAAAGAAGAAATTGCTTGTCAGAAGCAATATCTTCTTTTTTCAAAATGTTTTCTCAATCATAAAATCACAGGCACGTAAAAAGTAGAGATTAAACAGCAAAGGGTTAAAGTGCAAATCAATTTCCATATAAGCATTATATGGTTCATCAATATTGTGTCTACTTTCATTTGCAAGTGGTTCAGAGTTTGGACTCTTTGAAACAGTAACATCTGGCGTGGAATTCAGTTTGAAGGAAACAGGCACTGACACAGAAGCTAGAATAGATGGATCCCAAAGTTTGTTTTCTCAAGATGGTCAAGAAATGAGCATTGCCTCATCAATACCCATGAAAGCCCAACCCAGGAAAAATACAACTTCTTACGGTATTAAGAAAAAATGTCATCAAATGCAGGAGAGATTTGGGAAAATGAAAAGTATCACATTTGACAAGAATAACAATAAAACAAGAAATTTAGACACAGATAATACACCAGGAAATGATCTCTTCACTTCAGAAACTGGAGCTTATTTTGATATTACCTTAGACAATGACAATGATAGAAGTTCACTACTTTCCTTTGACTCCCCTGCAAAATCAACCAAAACTGAGCCTGTAGCAACTCCGGAATGTAGCATCGTGGATCGTGCAGGGGATAGCAATGTCATGGCTTTCTTCAAATGTGATAATGTTGAAAATGAGAAGACATTCTATAACCATAATAAATACAAGTTCCCGACCTCATCAGCCCAGGATGTTTTGGACAACAGTTTTAAGAATATGGCTGTAGACAGTTTTGTACAGAAAGATATTGCTAATGAGCAGACTTATGATGAAGAACTCTCTGTTGATACAGAAAGTCCTTTCCTTGAAAAGAAACAAAAACTGTTTCCTATATTTGGTGATCAGTCTTGCCAAAAAAGTAAAGAAAAGAGGTAGGTTATATTAAAAAAATCTGACAGCCCTTGTTCTTGTATTGTTGGCCTTGCCAGCGTAAGAAATTTACAATGTCCTTTTACTTGATGCATGCATATTTAACTTTTAATTTACTGAAATTCAGGTTGAGATTATTGTTTTTCCTGTGAAAACAATATTTCAAGAGCATAAGAAATATCTTGCGTATGAGCCTGTGCATGACATTTCCAACAATTTGACATGTGCGTGAAGGGCCAACATTAACCAACTTTTACTGCCTTGTAGTATAATAAGATGTTTACCTGACTTTCTAAAGACACTATAGGACCTTATCTTTCTACAAAGCGCAAAGTGAAAACCCTGGTCAGACTGTGCAGATGCACAGGCTGGCCAGTCCTTGCTTGGTGCACATTTGAAATTTTTGGAAATGTCACGCACAGGCTCATATTATTGTTTAATTTTTTTTATAATACTTAATGTCTCGTTAGATTTCAAAATAATCATTGTTCTAACTTTGATTAAACTTCTAAATGATCATGATTTGTTTGTATTATAAGAGGCTTAAAATAATTTATTAAAACAAACTCAGTCCTGTTCTGTAATTCAAAAAATCCTAAAAAGAAGATGATTATTGGTATTAAAAAAATATCATGAATGAATAAAATATTTATAAATTCATTAGAATATTTTGGGGTTTTAACAACACAGGGTTACTGAAAATTTGTTATGACATACCTATTCAATAAAAACCATGTTTCCATTTTATAAAGTGGTCCCATAAGTGGTTGCTTTATACATGGTTTCCTGTATTCAACTTTCAAATACTGACAGTTTTAATTGCTTGTTTTCTTATATTTCAGTTGTAGAGAACAAGATCAGAATGGTAATATTTCATGTGAAAGCTCCCATTAAGAGAATTATCAGTCAATTATTGAAATGAGAAAATTTAATGAATAATTTTCAAATAATATTTCAAAGCCACAACAACAAAAACACAAAGAGAAACCCCTTGATTACTACAACTCAATATAATCTATTTTTCAGTATATAAAACTTTAGCAACATGGCTCACTGATTACATTTGTTTTTTACAATATATATAAAACAATTCCCTTTAAGAATACTACTAAGCTTCATATATTGTGCTAATACATCTTTTGATATAAGTGAAATATATTTCTGTGCAATTTCTAGATAATCAAAACACTAGTCGTTAGACGTAAATTAATACCTATAATGATTGCATAATCTACAGTATTATGTAACATTGACTCTTTTTTTCACACAAGCATCTGACAAAAGGAAAAAGTCAATGTCTACAAGTAACTTTGCTGTACCTTTCAAAAGACCCAAGCTGACCAGCAATCAACCAAAAGAGGTTAGTATTTAAAATAAGGTGGCAAATTGTCATAAGATACGCCCATTACACTGCTGGATGTCCAAGTATGAAAAACAAGAGAGGGCAATAATTTAAAAATTAAGCTAAGAATAGTTATGGTTCTAAAGCATTGCAATCTATAGTCATTAGAGGAACATATCTGCCAAATTTCAAGGCGATTGGACCTTAGCTGACAGTTATGCCCTGGACAATGAAATGGCTGCTCTTTTTGGGAGCAAGTTTACTCATTTCATATGATCTTGCGTGTGACACTTCCAACAATTTCATGTGTGCATGATGGACAGACATGGAGCTCTACATTCGGAACACCACTTGGCCAATCTCACGATTGACCTCAGATGTACATAGACGAACTACTTTTAAAAAATTTGGGAAACCTTGGAAAAACTGAATGACGTCAGTTAAAATGGCGTAAGCCCTTGAAACTGAGTGAAAACACTCAACGTTGCCAACGGTAATTGTTTAAGTCATTGCCGTGAAACCATCGAATTCTAATATAAATATCTTAAATTTTCTTAAATGGCGACTGAAAAAATCTTAATTTTGTGATAATGATTCGTCATTCTCAAAAAATAAAATTTTTCAGCCGTTATTTACTGTAAAAGATATAAATCTGCAGTGCTAGTTTTTCTTACACTGTTTCCTCCTAACAAACTGCACGATTTTGTTGCATACCCATACGCCTTACATACATCCGAGGTCTGTTGCAGTTTACGGAAATGGCCGAGTGATTGTTCCGAATGGGAGCTCCCTAGACAACCACGCACTTAGTTAAAACTTATCTCTGATTGTAAACATAGACTAAAAATCCCTAGCCATCTATTGAACGCATTGTAAAGGCTCTGATCAGACTGTGCAAATGCACAGGCTGATTGAGTCTTTACCTTGCGGACATTGCAAATTGTTGGAAATGCCACGTGCAGATTCATATATCTGTGTTAGACAACCAAAATTTAGTTACTACAGTACTTGTGACAATTTGGTCACCATCTGACAATAAACAAATTCAGTTTCATACTTGTATGATTTCAGAGTTTTAAAGAAGGTCTTTTACTGATTACAGACAGTCTTCCTCTAGAACACCTTAATCAAATTTTATCTGATATACTGAAGTATGAAGAAGTTCTCTTTGTGCTTATTTATAAAGATGGATCTACACAATTAAGAGACATTTTGTTTGGGAATGAAGACAAGGTAATATTTATCATTTATAAAATGTAAAAATAGATCAGTACATATTACAAAACAAATCATGCTTCTATGCTGAATAAATCTTTTCTCAGAATTGCATTGACCTCGAAAACTTTCCTGATCTTTGTCGAATATATTTTACATGGAATTGCAGGCTTAACCTATGTCATAATGAACCTAGAATATTCCTGCTTTGAAAGGTGGTTTAGACAAAGATCAGCCTGAACATATGTGCAGTCAGATTTTAGTCTATACCACCTAATTTAAAAAAAAAAAATAAAAAAAAATGGAAAGGTTTGATTTTTTTTAAAAAAAATGAAAACTGACTCACAGTAAGTTCATCAATTGCTGTCAGCACTTCAATTTTAATGTGATTTTGCCAAATTTTATATTTAGTATGACAATGAATAAGAAGGGCATACAGGTGGTGTAGACTAAGATCAGTACAAGCAAACAGCAAAAGGGTAATACAAATCAGCAGAAGTTGAATAAACTTTTCCAACTCTACTGGAGAAGAAACATAAAAACAAAACTAAAGACCTTTAAATTACATAAGACAACAAATAAGGGTAAAAATCATATGCTTATAGGAACTGAAATTGACCTTGTTTGTATGTTACCTTTTCTTTGATATTTTTCAGAAAAGAAATAGTTGTAAAAGTAAACAGATCCATGTTGAGGTAGATGGTTTGGCTGTGACATCTTGTTCTTCACCACACAGACAGGTCTTTACATTCCCTGTGAAATGTCAGCATTTTGATACCATCAGGTAATCATACATGATGTCAAAAAATTAAGCAATGAAGTGAAGTAATTATTATACAAACTGTGTGTAAATTGTGAAAAAATAAAAGAAATAAATTAAAAAAATGAAGAAGTGGACAGTATTTTGTAGTCTAATACATGTACTTTATTCTTATATTTCCTGCAATAAAATTAACAGGTAGAAGATAAGGAGTTGATGGAAATAATTAAACCTTTCATTTCCTCTGACATCAAAGTCAAGGACACAAGACAGTGTTTTAAAATATATATTTTTAGGTTGGCAGTAGTGCTTCACAAAGAGTTCCTTTTTTTTGTTCAAAAGAGTGAACAATTTATATTCTTTGATTTGAAAGAATAACTTCAGAATTTGATAATGGCACCTCATGCAGTGGTTACAAAAATACTGTGAATCTTGCATTAAGGGACCACCAAAAAGGGGCTGTTAAAGAGAATGGTTACTCAGTACCAGGTTAGTCTAATAATATAGATGATAATTTTGATTGAATATGTTTGTAACTGTGGATTTCTCAATAATCCTATGTTGTTAAAACCAAATAGAATTGTCTCACTGAGACGATTCTAATGAGTTTTAACAACACAAGATTCTTTTAAGATTAATTTATAGAACAATAATATTTACTTTTTGAGATATTTTGATTTATAGAAGGGGATTTTGAAAACGGTTGCTGAGCGAAAATGGTTGCTTTATAGACATGGTCGCTCAAGCAAGATTGACTGTAAGTTAAATGTATTTTTTTGCATTTGACCCATATCTTTGAAAGGAAATGAGAAATAAGAAGGCAAAAACAACCATAAGAAACCAAATCCTAAAAGATATGGTGTATCTGATGAAACCTTATATTTTTAGAGAATTCTGGGACCAACTATTGAGAAGTCATAACAGGAAGGTTGGATTTCATGTTAAAGAAACTTTATCAACCATCATGAAAATTTACAAGTTTGACTGCCATAAAGGTAGGTTGTTTTCTAATTAAGAAACAAAATAACCACCATAGTTTTGATAACAAAATCCAAGGATAAATATTTCAAAGCTCAATATAATGTTCCTGTAGAATAATGCTGTATTTTACTTAGCTAACACATTTTTTTCAATGCTATGTGAGTCATCTATTAACAGATAAAAACGAGGCTGTGCCGAGTTTTTATCTGTTTATAGATGACGAGTTTAAAAATTTGGTATTTTATGAGCACAAATTTTATATTCTATTCATAATAAGGCCAGATTTTTGGCGAAATATCATCAAAATTCTTGAAATTCAACATTTCAATTTTCTGAGAAATTTATAACGCTGTTTAAAACTGATGTCACTATATATGGTACATTATGACGTCATTTTCGCAGCTTCTAAATAAAATAGTGCTGCTTTTTGCTGTTGAGCTCATTTGTATAGTTATTCCGCTAGTGTAATAACACCCGTGTAATATTAAAAATATTCAACGGGGTTATTTCACGATGTAGGTCATATTATAAGTATCTATATTATTAAAATCCATAACTGGTTATTGAAAAAAAGTCATAAATCTATAAATAGCCTCAGGGAGAATGACATATTTCTGTGACTGTCCCTGAGGTTATTTATAGATTTGTCCTTAAAATAAGCCTGTGATGATCAGAATTGGGATAAGTTCTTGTCACATTGAATGTTGATGGTTAACCATCAGATCCCCAAATGTTATTTAAGATTGTCATGTTTGCAAATTGTGATAAAAATCCTTTTTTTTTTTTTTTTGCAAAATTACATTTAGAATATTGTTTTAAAGCAATATAATGAGGGAATGAAAATAATTTAACCCTTAAACATGAAAGGAAAATATTGATTCCCCCTATAACATGTTTTTTGCACTTGGGATATAACGAAATTGTTGGGACAAAGCATATTACCTTGTTGTAACTTGGTCTCGGTGTAACTGGGATGAGTGAAAAACTACATTTCTTTTGTTTATTCTCGATTTTGCGGATATTAATCTGCATTTGTATTATTATAAACGAGTTAAATAGATAGTTAAATATTGCAATTTAATACACAAGCAATTCAAATAAAATAAAATTATAAACAATATATTTGTGCATTAAATCAAAGCTTGCTATTACTTGAAAATAACTGTAGTTTTTTACAGACTCTTTCTTTTACTTTATATTATTTTTCTTATTTTCAAGTTTGTATACAACTTAAAATGGCAGCCAGCTGTCAGAGAGATACAGGGTTTTTGTCCGAAATCAACATAATAGGGTCCAAAGGACTTAATCAGGATCTTAGAGGTCCTTTCTTACATTTTGGGAGTCCATAATTTAGGTATAGACTATTTCTTTAAGGCTATAATCTTGTAACAGATTTAGAATTATTTGCTTGTAAAAGGTGAAGAAATTGATAGAAGTATATAAAGCACAACTTCAGGAAAGAATTGAAGACTGTTTAAAGCAGTCTTCAATTCTTTTCTGAAGTTGAACCCCAGAGGGTCTATGAGAGTCACATCACATTATTTTGAGGGTTTTGGCTACTTATTTTTGCGTCTCAGATGCACTGAACCTGCTTCCTTTAAAACCCTGAGATAGTATTTGTAAATCTAGGGACAGTCACCCAGTCTACATACAACCTATGCTCAATTTGAGAATAGAACAAAACTATAAAAGGCTTGCAATTAATAAATCTACTTATATGTGTATATAAAGAAAAAATATGCATCTGTATTTATCAATTTTACAACTAATCAGAATTTCGGAAGAAAAAAAAATCGAAAATTGGTCGTCAAATACCTGGACATTCTTGTTCAGACTTAATTCTTTATTACAGGATCTCTTTATACTTAATAGGTAGGCAAATACTATTGAGACCATCAAAATATGTACATAGTATCTGATACCTTGCTACAGCCAATCTTGTTATATCCGATAAAAAGCAAAAGGAAATAAGAGGAGAAGAAAGCAGGGACTTTGAAATGTACTCGTTTTAGCGCTATCTTGTTCAAAATGATCTAGTTATAAATGGAGTGCAGTGTATTGTGTTTCAAATATTCCACAATAACAACTTTGTGTTTGATTTAGTTGATATGTGTTGGACTGTCTTGGATCCCATTGTCGGCCAGTGGTTGCTGGATTCAGATAAACCAGTATCAGAATTTGAGGGAATCCTACATGCAGTTAATTTACCTGAACAGGTGGGTGTTAAGTATGTTACTAGATGGCAGGTTTTTACACTGTTCAATATTGGAGGGGGTATCACTTTGATTAAGGCCAAAAAGTTGTATTCAAAAAAGTATTTAGGGTTGTATATTGGATGGCCATAGCTGCCATAGTAATTTTACTTTATTTTCAGACAAGGCATTGAGAGTCTTGTAGCCTGGATCTGATGATACCTAATGGAAGCACACATAGTAGTGAACTTAGCCTTGATTTAAGAAAGACAAATCAATTGAATATTTTCCTCTTTGGACAATGTTTTCAAAAGAAACTATCTGAAGTGAAGATTGCAGAATTGTGTGGTTATGGTTTGATTTTTGATTCAGTACAATATTATCTTTATCATTTCTCTAAATGTTCTTAATTCTGAATTCTATTCTTGTTGAGGCAGCTTGAGGTGAGGAAGACATAGTGGTCAAAATGACAGGTTGGTGTATGTGTGTTATCACTTTCCTGTTTTACAAAATTTTGGACCTGTCCAAATTCAAAGGTTTTGCAGACGAAAATTTAAAGTGGATTAAATTTGAAAAATAACCATTCTGTAAGGTAGAAAATAGTGTGGAAAAAGAAGAAATTGCTTGTTAGAAGCAATTTCTTCTTATTTCACAATGTTTTTTCAATCATAAAATCACAGGCACGTAAAAAGCAGGGATTAAACAGCAAAGGGTTAATGTGTCTGTCTATCTGGCAGATTTTGTTTCTGGGGCCTGTTTTACCTAACTTCTTACAAAAAAAAAAAAAAATCATAAGTCAAAAAAAAAAATTGTACCTGGTGTTTACATTCATTGTTAGATTCTGCCTGGTAATATCTCATTGGAATTCTCTTTAAAGGAAAATTCCTATGAGATGATGCATAGCAGAATTACATATTTACTTACCTTTGTAGAGGCAACTTAAATTTTTTGACTTGCACAAAAAATGATCGCAAGATGTGTAGTAAAGCAGACCCCTGTTCCACACGATTACTCCTACATTTATGAATGAATTTCAAAACAACTTGGCAATAGAAGTTTTATTTACACTAACATTTACAGTATTTTACATTTGTCAGGTTCCTAGTAATGACTGTTTGGATGTTTTGTATGAAGATATGATGTTATTAGGAAAAGCTATGGAAAAGATCATTCAGGTAAGAAAGTCAAACAATATACACTCAACCAATATTATTGACAATACTTTGAATCAATCTGTAATATTGAATGTGATCTGTTATCCAGGAAAACTTGCCTAAATGACAATAAAATTGACAATAGATACAAACTCCAATTCTTAAAAAAATGAACAATTTATTGTTCATGAAACAAAAAAACAACATATAAATTGAAAAAAGAATAAGAGGGTTTGTACCTGTTTATGTAACCATTTTCCCACAAATCAAAACTATCATTCATTGGCTGTAAAAAGTGAGGAAACAATGAGGAAAAAGAGAAATTTCTTGTTATACCCCCCACCTATGAAGTAGAGGGGGTATATTGGTTTCACCATGTCTGTCTGTCCATCCGTCTGTCCATCAATCCATCCATCCATCCATACCCCTTTTCATTTCCGGACTCTAACTCAAGAACCATGTGACCTAGAAATCTGAAACTTTATACAAATATTGCTTATGACCCAAGGGAGTGCCCTATTGTTTTTGGGTCACATAGGTCAAAGGTCAAGGTCACAGTGAGCCTTTGATCAATTTTCGTTTCCGGACTCTAACTCGAGAACCAAGCAACCTATATTGATGAAACTTTATGCAAATTTTGCTTATGACCCAAGGAAGTGCCCTATTGTTTTAGGGTCACATAGGTCAAAGGTCAGTTGCGACCTCTGCGACAGTTCTAGTTTCAAGCAATTTCTCTCTGTTTCTCAAAGTTTTCTACAATAATCTGCAGCCTATTAATAATATTACTGGCATTGAATAAACATCTGCAAATTCTTTGAGATTGGTTTAGTCTGAAACTGTTTGTTTTGCAGTATTACAAAAACAACAACAACAAAACAAACATCAGGAATTAGATAGTGATGTCATTTAGGCAGATATTCCTATATAACAACAGATCATAAACATGATCAGTAATTATGTAAATCCAAAAGATTGTCAATATTATTGATCTTATATGGACTATATTGAAGATTGATCAATTTTGATTAAACATTATTAACTCCTGCCGTTCGGCAAACTGGAAATAGTAATCTCCCACTGTCATTCCGTCCTTCCGTCACTAAACTTGTCCAGAGCACATCTCCTAAAGTATAAAAGGTATCAACTTGAAACTTTACAGGCGGATTGATCTGATGGAGGAGAAGTGAAGCACAAGAACTACAGCTCTTGCTTGCATAATTTTGGAGTTATTGCCCTTTGATTAGGCTTCAGTTTACTATCAAGCTTTGATGGTGGAGGATGGCCATGTCCAACATGGCGCTTGTGATTTTGTAAATAATATTTGTATCATCTGCTGTGTAGTACAGCTGCCAAATTTATTTGCCATGTATGGTAGGCAAGCAGTTAAGTATTCATTTAATCATTTGCTTCAAGGTTCAACATTAAAGTAATAATTTACTATTATCTTGTATATTTCATGTTGATCATATACTTTAATCATACCTTTTAATAATGTATAAGTATCCTATTGTTTTGTGTAATACATAACCAGACATATTTTTCAGAGACTGAAGAACAAAGACATGATGGATTTGTATCTGTGTATAGAGACCAAGCTTGTGAACCTTCTGGCTGGTATGGAAATGAGAAAATTACATATAGCTACACACACACTTATCAAGTTTTCTGAAATACTCAAGGTAATCTTGTATCTGTGTATAGAGACCAAGCTTGTGAACCTTCTGGCTGGTATGGAAATGAGAAAATTACATATAGCTACACACACACTTATCAAGTTTTCTGAAATACTCAAGGTAATCTTGTATCTGTGTATAGAGACCAAGCTTGTGAACCTTCTGGCTGGTATGGAAATGAGAAAATTACATATAGCTACACACACACTTATCAAGTTTTCTGAAATACTCAAGGTAATCTTGTATCTGTGTATAGAGACCAAGCTTGTGAACCTTCTGGCTGGTATGGAAATGAGGAAATTACATATAGCTACACACACACTTATCAAGTTTTCTGAAATACTCAAGGTATCTTTGCTTTGACTTTTCTTGCCAGAAAACAAGTAAGGTTAATAAAAGGAAATAGCCAAAGGTCTGTGATTATAAGAATGATTATTTTGATAAAATTTTTGAACTTTATAATATATTTAAGACGTTTTTAAGACATATTTTTGGTACTGGTAGCATATTATGATTCAATGCATTTGGCTTCAGCTTATTATACAGCTCAAACCAGTAGATTTAATCACTGGGTACAAGAACATAATAGTCAGTTAATCAATTGCATGATCTTACTTAAAGGCACTAATTTAGTAAGCATCAGCCATTTTAGCTTGGCTTTTATCAGAGAAAACCCAAGGTGTTGCTATAGCTTTTGTATCATCATGGTGCAAGAACTTTGTCATTTTGTTATATCTCTGGTTCTAATAAAGGCATTCACTTGAAACATGGTACAAAAATTCACTATCAAAAGAGCAACCTATACTATCAATTGGGATAATCTAGATATATTTTGTGCAAGTTTTATGCCCCTTTTTGTCCTGTAACCAGCACCCAACAGCATTAGACGGTGGTCATGTTTATTGGTTGTGTTTCATTCAGATTGAATCAAATGAAGGAAATATATATTTTCAGAAGAAACTGAAGAAGTTGGAACAAAAAGCACATCAATCTGCAGGCCACATATTTCTCCTCAACAGTCATGCTCAATTACGTCAGGTATCAATTTCTAACTGACTATTAATTGGTCTGAATTCCATAATAGTTTTATCAACATTGCTGTTTTGCATCAAAAGTCGAGGCATGCTATCACTCACATTCATAGTGTCAGTGTTGGCATGAGCACTGTTGTAATTGTGGGTTTAAGTTTTATAAATTTATATGAGTTGCATTGTGACAAAAGCTTTATCTTCAAGATAGTTTCTCCAACACTCAATTTCACTTTAGACTCACAACCTAGAGATCACAAGCGGAGCAGCTTTACCTTCTTCTTTTGTTTGAATGGGGTTTAAAGCAGTCTTTAACCATCTTTCTCTCATAATGCTGTGGCTGGAGCTCCTAACCATGGATTCCTATTTTCTCTCACTAGTACATACCACATTATCCTTTCCTAATCTTCAGCTGCTCATCGGACATAGTTGTGTAATTATCCACCTACATTAGGAACACCATTCGGCCAATCTCACGATCAACCTCAGATGTACATAGACAGACTTTTTTTAAAAATAAAATAGGCAAAAAGACTTTTTTTGAAATAAAATAGGGGAAAAGCTTCGTTAACTTTGAGTGAAAAGATTTGACGTTGCCAATGCTGCTCGTTTAAGTCACTGACGTGAAACCACCGTATCTTTGTATAGATATTTTTAGATTCTTAAATAACAGCTGAAAAATCTTAATTTTTGAGAATGATTTGTCATTCTCAAAAGATAAGATTTTTCAGCTGTTATTTACAGTAAAAAATACCAATCTTAGGATAGGGCCGGTTGCTTCCGCACTAGTTTTTCTTACACTGTTTCCACCTAACAAAATGCACAATTTTGTTACATTACCATCCACCTGATTTACATCCAAGGTCTGTTGGAGTTTACAGAATTGGCCGAGTGATGTTCCAAAAGTATCCACCTATCGGTGGGAGACAAATGTCTGAAAGGATGTGTGCCACTGTCAGGGATCTAACCCATGACCCTATGATTGAAAGAACATTGTTCTACTAACTCCCCTTTGATGATGGCAGTTAAACCTTGGGGAACAAGGTACTTATCGTTGGTGTTCTGCTAAAGTCTCCTAACTAGAGCTAGGTTAAATCTGTAGTTACGAGGTTTGGGTTGAAAATTGACTATATATTTGAGCCTGTGTGTTGGCAGTTCCATCTATTTTACCTGTGTGTGATTGAGAGACATTGACCAGCCAGGACAGCTACAGATTTCATTGAAAATATTCTTCAATTGTGCACAGAGAATATAGGTCTGTAGCTATGTATAAAGTATGAAGTGAAGACTCTGAACAGACTGGATGCCCAGGCTGATCTGAGTTTTCATGTTATGTACAAGTACAGCCATATTTGTCCTTAAATGGTGTTGTAATTTGTTCTTTCATGCAATTACTAGTTCATGTTATCACAATTAGACTGCAATATAAAAGTTCTTTTGATTCATACTAAGTACGATTTACCATTCAAAGGTTTATTGTTCTAAGATTAACTTTAAATTTCTTCCAACAGGTGCTATTTGAAGAGTTACACCTGGATGCAAGACTACCAGAAAAGACAAAGGTAGCAAAGACAAATGTTGGAAGAGAAAAGTCAACATCTGAGACAGTTCTGACACAGTTATCTCCCTTCCATGAGCTACCTGGAATTGTACTGGAATACAGGCAGGTATAATTTGTTATGAATGGTTGATTTTTTTCTACAGTGTTTAAATGCTCTCCTTTCGCTGGGGCTCATACTGCACTAAATGTCTGTAAAGTTAATTTTGAGGGGTGAGAGCAGGGGGTGGAAAAATGAATTTTCAACACTTGTCCATTTAACAGGAAAAAGGATTTTCTACTCATTCAGGATCGAAATGTCTACAAAAAAGAGAATAGATCAATTTGAGAATACATTATTATTCATGAAGAAAATGCTGGAACTCAGCATTTTTTTCATAGAAAAAACAGTGTTTTCTACCATTTGATATAAAAATTAGGAAAATTAATCTCTTGGATCTATTTAGCATCGTTTCAATCTTTTTCCTAATACTAATTTGTCTTCTGACATAGGGAAAAGAAAATTGTACTTATCTGCAGGTAGAAACACACTATGTCAGACAATTCAGGGAATTCCTCGACCCCTAGTGAGGGCAATACTATTGTTTGGGCAATACTATTGTTTATATATAAACATGCTTACAATATTTTTTATCCAGACCCCTTGGTAAAGTCTCGTGCTTGTCAAGTTATATCCAGATTATCTATTCATTGGAAAAGAGGAAAATATGCTGTTATATCCTTGATTATAGCCAACATTTCTTTTAAATATCTATGTTTTCAAATTACAAATATGTGAAGTTGCTCACGACTCTCCTGCATTTGATGGCAAACCCATAAATGGGTGAACTTTGAATGGCAGGCAAATATCTAAAATTGCACTGTGTGTTTGTTCAGGCAGATCAAATCCCTGTGCTTCATAAACATGTGAAATGTGTGGAAATGTAACATGCAGGCTAAATTATTATAGGGTTAATTCACGTTTTTGATAGCTTTAACTTATGCAGAGACCTAAAAAATGGTTAACTTCGCACTCAGGCGTTAATGCATTTTGAGGGTCTCTGCAAATGTTTACGCCCGAAAAAACGTGACTTGACGCTATTATTGCATGAAAATATAGATTAGAGTATAAATTCAAACAGAAATTGCGAAATTATCTCATAGAAACGATAACAAACTAACGAATTTGCAGAAACTACACCATGCATTACACCATCCATTTTGTTTATACTGACGTGGCTTGATAAATTCATGACGTCACACAATTTAACGCGGGAATTAGAGCAACGTCTTAAGGTATGCTCTATGATAATGTTGGACCTTAATAATTTTCACGCATTTACTAATCATTGTGTACAGTCGTTTAGATCTCATTTTAGTTGTATTTTGAATAGAATGCATAAAACATCCCTTTTTCCCAATCTAATATTGCAGAAAAAGATATAAGAATCATTGAAATTGATTATATTGTAATAAGTCCAAATTGCGGATACTTAAGTAAAAAAGCCATTAACTGCACATGAGTTTACTGATTAATCCATGTTTTCTCCCGTTAACATGTGGGTTTTGTCCGTTCAGTTACAGAAGCTGAAATCCACATATATTGATGGTATCCTGTCTTGTATAAAGAATGAGACACTGAAGACTCATTGGGATCAAACTGCTGCTGCCACAGGGAGGTTAACATCATATCAACCAAATATACAAGCTATACCCAAACAACCAGTCACAATATCTGGTTATCAGGATAACTACATTGAGGGTTAGTCATGTATATTTTGTAAAATGTAAAGGCCTTGCCTGAACAACCAGTCAAAATTTTAATTATCCGGTTTGTCATTTCAAAATATGAATACAGGTTTCACCTAAGCAACAAGTCAAAAAATCTGTTTATTATGACAACTACATTGCAAGTCACTAATGTATATCAACCTAATATACAGGCAGTTCATGAACAGCTGGTCACAATATTGGATAAGTTATATACAATTGGGGTTTTTTTTGCAGATAAAGAAATAGATGATACAGTTGAAATTTATGCCAGAGATGCTTTTGTTAGCCAGTCAGGATACTCATTTGTGGCTGCAGGTATCAATTTTCATGCTCATGTATATAGGAAATCTAACTGATTGCTGTCATTTCTCTTTGATCACTGATATGGTCTACCGTCAAAGATATTTTTACAAATGTTGCTTCGCAGGAAATCATATTTTTCTTGTCAATAAGCAAAAAACAACTTTTTCTTTGGTTATCTAAATGATAAAAAAGCTTGAGTTATGAAGGTTAGTTCACCCATCATCAAATTGAGAAAGAAAATGAGGGAGATCAGTATCTCATTTTTATACGCCGCTGGAGGCGGACGTATATTGGCGTCATCTTCTCCGTCTGTCCATCCGTCCGTCCATCCGTCCGTCCGTCCACTTTTCTTGTCAACGCAACTCCTCCTAAACTTCTTGCTGGATCTTCTTGAAACTTGGTCAATGTTATCACCTCAATTGGTAGATGTGCATGAAGGAAGGATTTTACGGTTCGTTGATTTTTGCCTGAGTTATACCCCTTGATAACTTAGTCTCTGGGTCCACTTTTCTTGTCAATGCAACTCCTCCTTAGTTTCTGGCTGGATCTTCTTGAAACTTGGTCAATGTAATCACCTCAATTGGTAGATGTGCATGAAGGAAGGATTTTATGGTTTGTTGATTTTTGCCTGAGTAATGCCGCTTGATAACTTAGTCTCTGGGTCCACTTTTCTTGTCAACGCAACTCTTCTTAAGTTTCTGGCTGGATCTTCTTGAAACTTGGTCAATGTTATAACCTCAATTGGTAGATGTGCATGAAGGAATGATTTTATGGCTCATTTATTTCCCTGAATTATGCCCCTTAAAACTTAGTGCCTGGGGCTTATTGAAATTGCAGCCTTGTGAAGGCAACTCCTCCTAACTTTTTGTCTTGGTTTAAATGAAACTTGGTCATTTTCAATTTGGTTCTGTCAAAATAAGTAGTGTCTACAATTATTTTCGTGAAACAGCAGCAAAGTGGCGGCGTATTTTGTGACGATGGCACTCTTGTTGGATTATTGAAAGATTTTCAAGGTCATTTGATTTTTTACAGACAGTTTTGATCTGTCAATTATACTCAGATCATCTGTCTGTCCTGTTTATTAATGGTTATGTGGTAGAGAAGGGCAAAAATAAAAATAGAATCTTAATCAGTTAGTTCAATCCCTGGCTTGGCTCAAATATATTCTGACAAGAGACGAAAAATTATTTCTACAATAATTATATCTAATGTCCTTAAGTAGATAGATAAAAATAGTTGGAACTAAGATGCTGAATGTTTTTTGCATCTGTTTGGAAAAGCAATTTTGAGGGGTTAGTGCAACACTATTGTAAGTGCCTAAAATATATAGGCGCTTACAATAGTTTTGCACTTACCCATCGATTTGTAGATGCACAAGTTTAATAAATATGATATAACTACAAAGTATAACGTTACTCATCTGAAAAAGCAAACCACCCAAAAGTAACTGATTGTTTCAGATTTCCAACAAATTGAGCTGAGACTATTAGCACATTTAGCAGATGATCCTATACTGATTCAAAACTTCACTGATCCCAACAACCCAGATATATTTAATGCTTTAACAGCACAGTGGTAAGATTTAAACTGGAAAATACTTTTTTTCAGTGTAGATCAATTCAACTTTCATTGAGTGAACAATAAAAGCTATATTTTTGTTAGTTGTTGAGTCACAAATGAAAATACATTTAAAGCTTTTGCTTTACACGAAATTAAATTTATACTAGTTGCACACACAAATAGAACAATTATTCCATTTTGTTAATTCAAAAATGACACTTCTTTAAGAACATCTTTGATGCAATAATCACAAAAAGAGCTGCAATAATTATCGTTTGAAATAACTATGGGGCCCTTTAAAGAAGATTTCAAAAATACAGATAGGGCTCCTTCTGAACTAACCCTATATAACATAGAAACACTAATGATGTTTTATGTAGGCCTTCATATTTTGTATCCAAAGGTGAGTTTTGTTGACCTGACATTAACTTTTGTCTTTGAGACAAGTGAAAATAGTATAATAACTACTCAGCATTGTGTGTGCTTGCATGGGAATAAAACAACTATGGTAATGAAGACAATATATGCTTGGGGCTTTGATAAAATGTATGAGTTATTGATATTTGAACAACTTTACCATTAAGGTCAATGTTGGGTCAAATGAAATTTACTATAGCAGCATATTTTACTTATTTTTTACAATTATGTAGTATTTCTTACTTAATGTGTATGTTTTCAGGTTAGGTAAACCATTTGAAGAAGTAACCAGTACAGACAGGGAGCAGACTAAGAGGGTTGTATACTCTGTTATGTATGGGGCTGGTAAAGTATTTTTATTCCCATCACATTGATAGATGAGGATATCATTGATTAACTGGTGTCTATCTGTATGTCTGTCAAGCAGTTAACCCTTGCCATGCTGAACCCGGATTATTCCTGCAGTCTGATCTTTGTCCATACCACCTGTTTCTTCCTTTTTAGCTCCACTGGCTGAAAGCCACTGGGCTATTGTCATGGTGTTGTGTTCGTTGTACGTCCGTCTGCGCGTCAGTGCGTCCGGTCGTAAACTTTTTCTTTAAAAAACTTTTCCTCAGAAACTACTGGATGAATTTCAACCAAACTTCACAGGAATGTTCCTTGGGTGACCCTCTTTCACATTTGTTCAAGAAATTTTGATCCAATGAATAACATGGATTTTATGGGCGTGGCTAATTTCGAAATGTAGTAAAAAGTGAGTTTCCTCAGATTCTAATTGATGGATACAAATCAAATTTTAAATGAATGATCCTTGGGTGACCCTTTATCAGTCTACAAAAAATTATTGTGATTGGATGGAAAATATGCATTCTACGGGCAGAGGTCATTTCTCTATATGTTACATAGTGGAAACTTTCAAAATAATTTTCTCGGAATCTAAGGAATGGATATCAATTAAATTTTACTTGAATGATTCTTGAGTGACCCTTTATCAGTCTTCTAAAAATAATTGTGATCAGATGAAAAATATGTATTTCATGGGCGGAGGTCATTTCTCTATATGTTATATACTGGAACTTTGAAAATCATTTTCTCAGAATGTAATTGATGGATATCAACCAAATTTCACTCGAATATTTCCTGAGTGACCCTTTATCAGTCTACCAAAATTTATTGTGATCGGATGAAAAACATATATTTTATGGGCGGAGGTCATTTCTCTTTATGTTATATAGTTGAAACTTTAAAAAATCATTTTCAACATCAGTAGAACCGAAAATATCTAAAAATGTAGTCAAAACTTTTATTTGCTTTTACAAGAATTTCAAGCCTGTGGAGCGACACAAGCCATTTATGGCTTTCTAGTTTAAAACAAGAAAAGCTAGAAAATTTAATTTTCAAAATGAATACCTAATTACATTTAGTGCATTCAGAGCTTTGAGCACTTTGATTTTTTTGAAAATTTGCCAATTTTTTTTTTATTTTTAATCAGCATGACAAGGTTTAATTAGTCTGGCTGCAAAAAAACTTAACCTGCAAGCTAATCATGTTCCAATAGCTTCATCACTTTTCAAGTGATCAAGCTTAATTTTGGTGTGAATACAATTCAAGAAAAATTATTTTGAAAAAGTAACCACTGCCCTTATCCCTTTGGTACCCAGTCTCCCAAAACCAAACAAATCATTTGAACAATAAGGAAATGTTTATTTATTGCCACATATTTTTTTCATCATACAAAAATTGAGAAAATTCTGAATTCAGGAAACCAACCAAATAAGCTAAGATAAACAAATAGTATCTTTCAGAAAAATTATAAGAATAATTAAGTTAAAGCTAGTGCATATAATGATATGGAATTTGTAATGAAATTATTCTTTCAAGGGAAAATCAAGCTACCAAAGTGAAAAGAAATAAAGTTGTCAAAGTGAGTTATTTGTGTTTCAGGAAAAGAAAAACTTGCAGAATATCTCAAAATCAGCCCAGAAAGTGCTAAAGCCATCATTTCAAGTTTCTTAAGTATGAAGGTTTCATTTCTTTTATAGTAAGACATAGTACGCTGCCCTTATGGCAAAGTGGTAGACAGAGCTATAGATTGAGGCGATATTTTGGCTTTCAAATTAAGATATTTCACTTGTTCTTTCTTAAACCCTAACCTATGGGTACTTATTGAAATTGTCTTGATGAGGCAATTCAAATGGTTACCAACGTCATAGGGGTTCATTGAGAAATATAGATTTTAGACTGCAGTTACCCCCTCTTTATACGTTTCTCTGGTGGTAAAGTTGCTTTACTTATAAGCCTTTAAGTTCACCAGACCGCCATCTAAGCGCAGTGGTAGTGCATCAGACTATCATTTAAAAGGTCTCGGGTTTTGATTCCTGATGGCGGCACTCATCCCAGCATTTTGTCTTTCAACAATGGGTTGGTAATACTAAACCTATATATGTAGCAGCTGGAGGCTAAGAGAGGATGTAATGATAGTACTGGTGTGAGAAATAACAGGAATCCACTGTTAGGTGCTCCATCTGCGCGATATAACTGAAAGATTTTTGAAAGCAGTGTAAACCCCCATACAAACAGAAAAATAAAAATTTGAATCTCACCAGGATGTGATTATGTGATTAAAAGGCAATTCCAGTCTAACAAGAGTTGTAGTTCTTGTGCACTGCACTTCTCCTCCATGAGATCTATCCACCCATAAAGTTTCAAGTTGATAGCTATTATACTTTTGGAGATATGCTCCGGACTAGTTTAGTGACGGAACCTCGGATCCATGGAATGACGGAATGGCGGACGGAGACCATTACTATATCCCTTTGCGGCAGGGGAAAACAAACTGAAATAACAGGTAGCAGTTGGTTTAGTCTACTGACTGTCCCTTATGGACACAAAACATTGGGATCAAGTATTTAGAGACTTAGAGGTTTATTCAATACTTTTGTTACATAATGATGTCCCCATTCTTAAAGGTCATACATGCCTAAATTCTTTAACAGTGGGGCATTGCTATGGTAAAGCATATTCACAGAGTTCTTGAAACCACCATAAAGATACTCATTTAGTGTTCTTGAAATATGTTTTTTAGCTTTGTAGTTTTTAGAGAAAACCTGAGGTATTGAGATTATCTTGGTGTTGTTTGTGTCAGTGTAGGTGTTGACATAACGAACTCAAACCTTTGTTATATCTCTTATGTTATTGAAGGTAATATCATGAAATTTAGCATGTGTGTTCACCATCACAGGAACTCTCCCGGCTATCAAGGGGAATAACTCTGAAAGCATTTTTGTCCTTTTTCTGACTTAAATTTTTCGAATTATCCAGCACCTGCAGTCAAACATAGGCACCTGATGGTGCTCTACTTTTATTAGCTACTTTCTTTAAAAAATCTTCCTGTTTTCATTTCAGAAAAATTTCCTTCTGTCAGTCAATTTACAAAGAAATGTGTAGACTTTTGTAAGAAAAATGGTGAGTTCACTTTCATGAATATTTTAATTGAGGCAGTAAAAACCAATTAGCCTTTAAAACAAATTGATATGTGTGCTATACAATATGATTCTGGATATAAAAAAGCTTGGTCAATAATGGAGACAGCTATTATTCCTTTAGTCAAAAGTTGAAACAAAAGGATTAGCTGTTTGCCACCCAACTTTTGACATAATTCATTGTGTAAAAATTGACTATCCACCCAAGTGTGTGCAAAAGATAAGTAGCAATGTCAAGAAGAAACGGCTTATGGCTTGGATGATGATTTTTAGGCAGGAACCCATGTTAAGATGCACCAAATTTTGCAAAGTATTTTAAAGCAAACTTGGTAGAAAGGTTCCTTTTGTTGGTCTAGGTCTTTACTTTGAACACATGAAATTGTAAATATCATGTAAAGGCTCATCAATTTTTGAATTGCCATGAAACTTATAAAGAACTATTCTATTTTATCTAATGCCTTTCTATGGTTTATCAAGGAATAACTGTAAATTATCATTTTGATAAACTCACTGTAACCAGTAAAATTAAATTCACTGTTATCATTTGTTTCACCCTATCTGACATCTTCTAAGCAGAGCCCAAAAATGGCCATCATGAACCTTGCATAGCAATCACATGCAAAATGACTAACTTCAAAAAAAATATATCTCATTTTTGCATTAAAGAAATAGATTAATTGTTTGTTTTTTGAGTAAGATAGATTGATTTTTCATGAACAACATAAGCTACATTTTCACTCGTAGCTCCACCACTTGTGAAAATATAGCTTTTTTCATTAACTGAATGAAATATTAATCGATCTTACTCTGAAATAAACAATTATTCTCTTAATAAATTTTTTCAAAAGGCTACACCAGTAGTATATTCAAGAGAAGAAGAAGCTTCCCCAACATAAACCATCCTTCATCATGGTTGAGAGCTCAGGCAGAGAGACAGTGTGTCAACTTCTGTATACAAGGTGAACAATTATCTTTTCAGATAATTAGTTATTCAGAAATCTTTTATCTGATATAATTGCAATCCAGTAATATAGAATGGATTGATTTAGATGAAACTATTTGATGAAATCGAATGCCCTTGTCTTCCCCCTTATTGTGCAAACAATTTTTGGAAAGGATTACCCATGGAACATTCAAGCAAAATATCATTGAAATTTGTCCTAGTGGTGTAGGAGGAGGTGTTGTTAAAAAATTTCATAGTGAAGAATTGCCATATATTGCCTATATTGATGGGCCAATCAGAATTTCACAGACATATTTTTGAGAGAGTGAACCATGAAACATTTGGAAAAGTTTCATTGAAATTAGTCCAATAGATCCAGTGGACAAAGAGATGTTGTTTAAAGATTTCAAAGTGAAAAAAATGTGATGCCCTGCCTAGCCCATATTTATTGGCCAATCAGAATTTTTTTAACAATTTTTGAAGAGGGTTACGCAACAAAATTCTCACAAAATTTCATTGAAATCAGCCTTGAGCTTCAGAAGGATTTTAAGCATGCTGACAACGCATGACAGACTTAGTGTCATCTTTAAAGCTCTCATTGAGCACATTGTACACAGATGAGCTAATAATGCAAGAAAAGATAACAGAGGCTCATACTTATCTTGTTACAGGATCTGCTGCAGATATCTGCAAGGTAGCCATGATACAAATAGAAAATGCTCTCGCTACAGATACAAACATTCAGGCACAGTAAGTCATTTTATCTTGAAAATGGTGTAGCTTTAGAACGAGAATTTGATTATTGCCCTATGTTCAGGATGCAAAAACATTTGCAAAGATTGAAGAATGAGTCTTTGCATGACATTTTCAAAAATTTCATATGTGCATGATGATGAAGTTGGAATATTCACATACTCCATGAAGATGGCTCCAGAACTTATTTGTCTGTAGAGAGTATAGTGAAGACTCTGGTCATACTGTGCGGATGCACAGATTGACCAGAGACTTTTCTTTGTGCACATGTGAAATGTCATGCACAGGGTCAAATGATATCTGGCTAAAACATATGCAAAGCAGGGAAGCATGCATGAAACCTTTTGTAAGCCTTTTGCTGAGGTATGTTTATATTTGTGCTATCATTGTTGTTGTTTATGGCATTGATGTGACAAATTTCAACCTTGTGTTAATGCTATTGTTATTTAAAGATCTGGAAATTAAACATGTTCACATTTACAAGAGCTTGTTATACTAAGAAAGGTGGAAATTTTAAAAATATCTTTATACACCTGCATTGATAGATCTGGTTCAAATTGTTTTTGACCAATGAGTTTGTCCCCCAAAAATTTTAACATTGGCCATAATATTTGATTTGTAAGGGATAAAGCCTTCATATTTCACATGGGTATTGGTATTGCTTGTGACAAGACATTTCTGTTGGTCTTACTTTTAAGTCTCATTATCAAGGTAAAATATGTTGAAAAATTCTGAGGGCATTGGTGTTCAATCACATCTTGTCAGAATTATGCTCCATTTTAAATATGGATTTCTAAGTTCTGTAATAAGTAAAAATAATGTCCTTGCTACAAAGTCAAGAATGCATATTAAATTAACAATCAGATTACCGATACATTAAGTTAAGATATCTAGTTAGGTTTGTTGAAAAAACACCCCAACAGTTTTTGCTTTCGATTTTCAGTGTAAACTTCATTCATTCAACCTACTTAAAATTAAAATGTATTCTATCTTTCTTTTATTGTGTAGACTTCTAGTACAGATTCATGATGAGTTACTTATAGAAGTGGCTGATGAGGCTGTACAGAATGTTATTGGTAAGTAAAAGATATTCGACCTTTCACACGAAAAGGAACCATCTTGGAGCTCTGTAAAATGAATATTTGAAAAAGAGATTCAGTGCAGCATAGATCAACCCGAGATCACATTTCAAAATTCTTTCACAGGAAGGTAGATTGATCATTCTAGATTCAGAAAATAAGTAAAGTACAAAAAGTTTCGATCTTAGTAAGTCTGCCCAATCCCTGCAGTCTGACTAGGGTTGACACTTTACGCACTAGCCTGATGGTCCCTTTTTTCCTGATGGGTCACAAACTCGCATCCTATGAAAATGCACTGCATAATTTTTTCGCGTATATTTTCAGCTTGGCTGGTTTGGGAGAAAACCAATGTATTAATACAGCCCTAGTGCCTTCATTGTTGTGCAAAAACTTTGACATTACTCCATATTACTGAATGTATTTGCCAGAACTTGCCACAAATGTATGATATCAAAAGGGCAATCTATACTTTCAAGGAGAAAAACTCAAGATAGATTAAGTGCAAGTTATGTTTGTATTTTCATTTATCTATCGTCGCACATGCCCATAAGAACAGCTGCTCCTGAAGACTGTCATTTGTTACCGGTAAGTTGTTTAGGGGGATAATGCAAGGATACATGAAAAAACTACTGCTGAGATCTGCCATAGTTCATCAACATGCTCTAACTTGATGTGAATTATAGTCAGGTACTCTTCTGACTGAGCTAACAGGGCTGACAAATAATGTCTGTATTTACACTTTATCAAACACAATAGCCCAAACAGCCAAGCATAGGCACACATAGGCAATGTTCTTGTTTTAGTAGGAGTCTGGAAATGCACTTTTTCTCCAGTTGTCCCTAGACAAGTTAAAAATAATTTTCTTCATGTTCAGGATCAAAATGAACTTAACCCCCAAGAAGATGGAATTGTAAAATTTTAGGAAAATATTAATTTTAAAGAAGAAAATGCTGGAACCCAGCATTTCTTCATTAAAAAACGAAATTTTCTACCCTCAGGCATGGGATTTCTACACCCTGGTTCGAGTGTGCCATTATTTCAGACTTGAATCACATCAGTTTTTCAGATCTATAATAAACTATTTACTATACAATTATCAGTGTAACCTTTGACAAGGTCATAACTTTATGCACCAAAGACTCAAGAATCAGTTATCAATGACAAGCATTTTAGATGCAAAGTACCTTTGCTGTCATTCAATTTATGGTGATGTAACCACACATTCAGTAAAGTAAGTTGCATTGTGAAATTCACATTCATCTCAATCATTCTAAATCACTCACTCACTCATTCATTTCAAACACTCACTCAAACCACTCAAAAACGCTCTAAAACAACTAAATAGATAAGATCAACAACTACATTCAAAAACAAATAAAGCTAGAGAAAAATTGGAATTTCATTGACTTGATCAAAATTAAAAAAATCTGATTGGTTCTTAAAGAGATAGGAAGCTATTTATTAAGCTTCTATGCATAGTTTTTCAAAGGGAGGTAATAAATATCCATAATTTTGTTCATCCTGAACAAAATTAGCAATATTGAATAACCTCCCTATAATTTCACTCAAAGCCCACTCATTGCACTCATTCAATTTCATTCCAAAATTGTTCCAAAATCATTCATCTTGTCAATGATGTTGTTAACTGTACAATGATAGTATGGGGCCTATCACTTTGTAGACCAGTTGCCGTAGTCAAGACAGTTGATTTGAGCATTTACTGAACTCTCAATATCTTTTATATTTACACTGTATCCTCAATGACCCTGGAGGTCTAAACCTGTAGCTTGGTTTTCTAATAATTTGAAAACAACTGTTACAAATGGTTATTTACATTAATTTGAATAACTTTCTTTGTGTTTTTCCTTGAAAAATTCCTCTTGCTTTCAAAATGTCTTCTGATCATCTAAAAATAAAAGTTACAATTTTGTAACTTTCTATGCTCCTGCAATGAAAGATATGAGCATGTTGTTTTTTACCAGTGGCAATTTGTCTGTCTCTTCAAAAATCTTACCTACAATATAACTTCAACAATAATCAGGTTACTAGCTCATATTTGTTATTAAAGGTTTTTCTCATCAATCTGAAGATCAAGGACATCTGACAAGGTCGAGGTCTTTTTACAATCAATAATGCTTATATTTGGCATTAAAGGTTTTTATCATCAATTTGATGGTCATCTGACCAATGTAAAGGTCAAATTTCTGAAAAAAATACCACACAGGGGCAAAAGTGTTTAATGAACACATCTTGTTTGTGATTTTAGAGATTATACAGAAGGTAATGCAGTCACAAGAACAACTTTGTGGATCCATGGTCAAGCTGAGAGTTCCTATACCAGTGTCAATTAGTGTGGGAAAAACCTGGGGACAGATGAAAAATATTTGAAATGTATGTAAAGTGAAAATTGTTTAATTACAGTAAAAAGGGTATTTAAGTGACCATTTACTGGCCCACCAAAAAACAGTTGTTAAAGAGAAAGGTCACTTAGTTAGTGATTTGTTTACATATTAGGAACACATTTTAGATTGAAAATGTAAGTTATTGCAAATTTCTCAATAATGTTATGGTGTTAAAATTCAATAGAATCTTCTCATTGAGACGATTCAAGTGTGTTAACAACATAGGATATATTTTAAGGCAAAAAATATTAACTTTTCAAGATTATTTGATTACAAGGAGGGTATTATTTTATTATTTGATTATTTTTATTTAACAAGGAACATAACTGAGATATTCAATCAAAGAATTATGAATGGTAACTTCCTCTTATCATTTAAAAATTACATGCATTCTCATTGACTTGGGGAAAGATTAAAAATAAAAATTTCCTTGTGGAGAATATACTTCATTTTGCAGACATTATGTAAAATATTTCTGTGAAAGTAACTAGAAAAAATTCAAAAGATGTATAAAATCACAAGAATCGACTTTATGATAGATTTTCTTTGAGTTCTACAAACACTTGTGTCCAGTTATGTCTCAATCAAAAGCATTCACTTCTAATGATGTTCTGACAAAAGGTCATTTTGACAATTGTCTCTTTACGAAAGTTGTACCTTAATTTGGATGTTTTCTGAAGCAAAAAAGGTTACAAAATTAAAACAATATTACTACATTTTAAATATACCTCTATTCATTGGTTCTAACCTTGTATACAGGGACTAGTAACAATCAAAAATTCAAAACTCTATCATATAATTACAATTTTTGGTAATTTCAGCCCTGCATTCAGGATACATTAACTTTGGCAAAAGTTTGAAAATTATACCCCGCTTTGCGTGAGACTACTAATCAAGGGGTCAGAGCAATTCTGTTGTAAGTGCCTATAAATATATAGGCACTTACAATAGTATTGCGTTGGCCCCGCATCATGCAAAGTAGGATACCATTTGTTAAGTATTTAGAGAATGTTTTCTTCCTAAACGTAGGTATGGTCTATTGTCCATATACAGAGCTCCAGAAAGAGGGGAGTATTTTGGCTTTCAAATTTAATTATTTCAAATATACTTACACAAATCCTATATTGTGTGTGCTCATTAGAATCGTCTTGACAAGACGATTTGAATGAGTATCCACAACATATGGTTTCAACGATAAATAAAGATTTGAGACTGGCTTTACCCCCTCTCGTCTGTACATTTTGCATGTATTTGAGCCTTTGTGTGACATTTTCAACAATTTCAAATGAATGCCAAGCACAAATTTTGACTAGCCTGTTTATCCGCACAGTCTGTCCAGAATCTTCACTTTGCACTTTGTAGCAAGACAAACTCTCAAAGTGACTTTAGACAGACAGAAAATCTTCTAATTGCAATAAGTGACAGTCTAGTCTACTCAGTGTTTGGAATTCACTCAAATGGCAAATTGTTAGAAATGTCACAGAAAGGCTCATTTATCAACAACTCATATTTGATTGTTTTTCTCGTCTGTATGTTGTATCATAGTTGTTTTCTCTGTAGAAGTGGATATCTGTATTTCTTTATTATCCATAATGTCATCTATAACTGGTGTGGCTGTCAGTGTTATAAACCCCAAAACAGATCCAATTAGTATAGATATACCTGAAATGAATTCATAAAGCTATAATAAGGTATTGTGACCTACTATTACAATACATTTGTTAACAATCAGCAATTCAAAATAGTGAACTCTTCTTATACAACATACAGTTTTAGGTAAACCATGTGTTGACCAATCACCCAAGAGACCATGGCACTCTTTTGTGATTTATAAGAAAGATAATTTGACTGCATAATAATCATTGTTTTTCGACCAATACAAGGTAAACAAATGAGTATATTTGGAGATTTAAACACAATTTTTCTGAATCTTATGTTGTTAAGACTAGTTTGAAAGCTGTAGTAACGACATTTTGGGTGCCACCCAACAACAATTTGCTTTTTGTCCATGATGCGAGACACACTGCTATTTCAGAATACATATTACTACATTGAAAGAAATATCCAATAATTGTTAAGTTTCTTTGTTGCATCAAATTAATTATTTGTAGCTTATTATTTGTTGTTATATTTTCTGAAATTGTTGAAAATAAGTCTGAGAAATTATGTATTCCCTTTTGGCTAAAGTCTTAGCCCCTTCTATTGACCATGTGTTTAGAATGTGTGATAATATACTAGATATTCAATATACTCTTATCTAAACTGATATTTATGCAAACAGGGTTGATACCTACGGCCTTGTGATCACCATATCTGAGTTTTCATGACTTGTAAAAATAATTTCTTAAAAATTCTGTCTCATGTTTTACTGACACATATGTTTATAAGTTTTACACTATGGATTTCAAATCTTGGAGTACAGTTTAATTGGCATAATTTGGGGAAAAAATCACTAAATGCACAAGAAATGTGCTCACCTTAGCTCACCTTTTTTAGCTCACCTGAGCACAAAGTGCTCATGTGAGCTATTGTGATCACCTTCCGTCCGGCGTCCGTCCAGCGGTTGTCGGTCGTCAGTCATTGTCAGGCGTCCGTCAACAATTTCTTTTAACGACATCTCCGCCTAAACTACTGGGCCAATTAACACCAAATTTTACAGAAATGTTGCTTAGGTGGTCCCCTTCCAAAATAGCTAAAAGAATTGAAATCCATGAAAAAATCCTGGTTGCTATGGCAACCAAAGGTGAAATTTTAAGAAAATCTTAAAAATTCTTCTTCTTCTCAACCAGGAGTCCTAGAGACTTAAAATTTGGCATGGATGATCAGTTCATAGAGCTGAATTAAAATAGCTAAAATCATATCTGTTGGGCCACCAGGTGCAGAGCACCAGGGGGGAGGGGGTAGTACTTTGGGTAAATATTGTAATCTTAAACCTTCTTCTTCTTCGTAACCAGGAGCCCTACAGACTTGAAAATTGGCATGGATGATCAGTTTATAGAGCTGAATTAAGATAGCTCAAATCATATCTGTTGGGCCACCAAGTGCGGAGCACCAGATGGGAGGGGATGGTACTATAGGTAATTTTTTTAATCTTAAACCTTCTTCTTCTTTGGAACCAGGAGCCCAACAGACTTGAAAATTGGCATGGCTGATCAGTTCATAGACCTGAATAAAAATAGCTAAAATCATATCTGTTGGGCCACCAGGTGCAGAGCACCAGGGGGAGGGGGTAGTACTTTGGGTAAATTTTTGAAATCTTTAATCTTCTTCTTCTTCAGAACTAGGAGCCCTACAGACTTGAAAATTGGCATGGATAATCAGCTTGTAAACCTTAATTAAAATAGTCAAAATCATGACTGTTGGGTCACGAGGTGCAGATCATCGGGGGAGGGGGTAGTGCTTTGGTGACTGTCTTCTTCTGATGAAGCAGAATCCCTACAGCCTTTATATTTAACATGAATGATCAGCTTTTGACCCTATCTGAATTTGCTAAAACCATGAATGTTTGGCCACCAGGTGCAGAGCACCAGGGGGCGGGAGGGTAGCTTTTCAGAGCAATTCTTAAATCTTTAACCTTCTTCTTCTGATAAACCACATGCTCTACAGACTTGATAAATGGCAAGGATGATCAGGATAAGGACCATAATTAGAATAGCTAAATTCATAACTGCTGGGCCACCAGGTGCGGAGCCACTGGGGTGGAAGGGGTTGTACTTTGTTATTTTTTTTTTAAATCCATAACCTTCTTCTTCTCTGAACCAGAATACCTACAACCTTTATATTTGACACAGATGATCAGCTCATAGACCCTATTTTACATAGCTATAACCATGAATGTTTGGCTACCATAAAGAGCATTAGGGGAGAGGGTAGAATTCGGGGACTTTGAAATTTTAAACCTTCTTCTGATGATGAAGTAGGAACCTTACAGGCTCTAAATTTGGCATGAGTCATCAGCTCATACACTTTAATCAAAATAGATATAGTCATGATTGTTTTGTGACCAGGGGCAGAGACCCAAGGGGAGGGGGTAGTGCTTTGTTGTAAATTTAACAATTGTTCTACTGAACCAGAATTCCTACAGCTTTTTCATTTGACATAGAATAATCAGCTCATAGAACTTTAATTTAAACAGCTATTATGATTGTTGGGCCACAAGGTGTGGAGCAACAGGGGGGAGAGGGTAGTACTTCAGGTCAATTTTAACATTTGAACTTTTTTTTAAGCTCAGCTGAGCACAAAGTCCAGCTTCCGTCCTTTGGTTGTCGTCTGGCATCCATCAACAATTTCTTTAAATGACATCTTGTCCTAAACTACTGGGCCAATTTACATCAAATTTTACAGAAATGTTTCCAATATAGCTTAAAGAATTGAAATCTATGAAAAACTTTGGTTGCTATGGCAACCAAAGTTTAAATTTAAGAAAATCTTTAAAATTCTTCTTCTGATGAACAAGAAGCCCTACAGCTTTGGAATTTGCCTAGGATGATCAGTTCATAGACCTTAATTATGATAGCTAAAATTATAACTGTTGGGCCACCAGGTGCGCATTTCTAAAGTTATCCCAGATATTCTCTTGTAAAATGATCATGCAAAAACCAACATCTGATAACAGTTCCATTTTGGATCTTGTATTTTCAAACAGAAATAGTAAAACTGAGACTGTGGAATCTTACTGGTCTGACCATAAGATTATTTTCCTTTACACATAGATTTATTACAGTTCAATGACTTTATCATCTTAATCAAAGGTAATGCAAGTTACCCTTAGGTGCTTTGACTAAGGTGAGCGGACCAGGGCCAAATGTCCTCTTGTTTACATGTGTAGTCACAAGCAATTTTTATTACTAATCATATTATGTAAACAAAAAGGTATGTTGTGAGTAATTATCTGAACCTTCTGAAACTTTACAAATCAAATTCTGAAATACAACCATGGATAGTTTGCTGATAATTTGATAAAGAAATATCAATGTAAGATTAATCATGTCTTTAACCTGTTCCTATTCTATTTAACATATTATTGAAAAATACTTATTTTTTTCTAACAAGCATTTTTGATGATCCAAAATATTTTCTTTAAACTAGGGTTATTTATTTAAAAAATCTCCTATATAATTTCGCTGCAAACTATTTAAATTCTATTACTCTTAAATTTCGAAAAAAATGTGAAAGGGTTAAAGCATGAGATGAGAAATTTATACAGATGATGCATACCCCCAAATAGGAAAACTCCTTCATATGATGTTCCCTTGTCTAAGGCAATACCTGAAAATTGTAAAAAAAAAATTAGTTTCCTTTCTAAGCTTTTATCATCATTATGTAACAAACATGTATGCTTGAAAAAATCGTAAAAAAACAAAAATATATGTTTTCTTTAAGAGATGAAGTTATTCCTCGGCGAAGCAAAGTAGGTATTGCACAGCCGCACAGATTTGAAATGTTAATGCTGCGAAGACACCTGACTGCCCGGATATCTACAAAAAGCATTAATGTTAAGATTTTGTTGGTTATTTTAAAACTGTTTAAAACTTTTTAAATACTGGAGTCTATTTTGTTCCACAATATATCCTAGGAATCCATTGAAATAAATACTCTACCGATTGAACATGAGCATTCTGTTCCTTACTTCAACATTTGAAGATTTTGGATATTTGTTGTGCTATTATTTATGTTGTGAACAATTACGAAATAAGAGTCGTTTTTCCCCTCTCTATAAATTCATAACAGTACATACCCGCTAAAACTGGCCCTATCACAGCACCCACTCCGCCTAGAGATAGTTCGATACCAAGAGCTGACGCAATATTCTTGATTCCAAGATATGTCACATTAATAGGGGTGACTGTCACAAATGGTGTCCCCATAAATAGTCCAAGGAATGTGGCATACAATAGCTGACCAACATAGGTATGTGAATAGAATGGAAACAACATAGTTATCACAGCTAAAAATCCCATACTTCCTGAAAATAATATCACTTCTTTGTTTTGTTTCCAGTTTGATATTGCACCAACCAGTAACCGGCCAATAATTGATGATATACCGCTGATTGATATCACATACGAGGCCTGCATAGGGCTAGCACCGTTTATGATACAAAATGTTGGGAGATGTAGAAATATTATGTATACACCAAAACAAAATGCTAGTATACTTAAAGACACGCATACTACAGCTCTATTAGTTATCACAGCCATGTATTGTACGAAGGCAGATGACGCCTTTTCTGATAAAGTCGATTCTTCTAATTCCATAAATCTCTTTTTCTGTGTATAAAGCTCCAATTTGGACGGCCTCATTATCACACCAAAGAACACGAGATGAAAGGTTATACACGCAAACGCAATAAAGAAACCAGTGCTGCCATACATTTCAGCCGCCTTTTGAACCACGGGTCCTATCCCAAAGATCCCTGCGCCTGTCCCCGCCACGGCGATTCCCTGAGCCACATTGCGGTACTTTCTGAAGTGGAAACTGATCACTACCATTGAAGCTGTCCAGCCTACCGCTCCACCAAGACCTGGAATAGTGAAAGTGTGTCCGTAAAAACAACATTTTCCTAATATTTGCCAAGGACAAATCTTCGATATGTAGCTCATTAGAGCTGCGACGAGTACTTAAGTTCCCGAGAATCGGGTCGGGAAACGGTTCTTCCCGAGTCCTGAATCATTACTCGGTAACCGATTATTATATAGCAATATTTACCTTTGGGGATCAAATTCAGAAATAATTGAAGACTATTAAAAACAGTATCGGGTAGGGTAATGTTCCTACCGGGTCATTACCCGTTACCCGAACATTTACTTACTATAGCACTATACATACCTTCAGGGATCGAATTCAGAAAATATTGAAGACTGTTAAAAACGGATCGAATTCAGAAAGAATTGAAGACTGTTAAAAACGGATCGAATTCAGAAAGAATTGAAGACTGTTAAAAACGGATCGAATTCAGAAAGAATTGAAGACTGTTAAAAACGGATCGAATTCAGAAAGAATTGAAGACTGTTAAAAACGGATCGAATTCAGAAAGAATTGAAGACTGTTAAAAACGGATCGAATTCAGAAAGAATTGAAGACTGTTAAAAACGGATCGAATTCAGAAAGAATTGAAGACTGTTAAAAACAGATCGAATTCAGAAAGAATTGAAGACTGTTAAAAACGGATCGAATTCAGAAAGAATTGAAGACTGTTAAAAACGGATCGAATTCAGAAAGAATTGAAGACTGTTAAAAACAGATCGAATTCAGAAAGAATTGAAGACTGTTAAAAACAGTCTTCAATTCTTTTCTGAAGTTGATATCCAGATGGCCCTACGGACTTACATCAGCAGATGCTAGTAGTTTTGAGAGTCTTTGCTACTTATTTGCGAGTCACAGACTCGCAATGCCTGCGTCCCTTAAAACCATGTCGGAAATTGTATGTTCGAACCCCTTTACAGAAATTCTTGATCTGCCAATGTATTGGTTGATTTGATACAATTATGGACAGTAATCATTTGGTACTCAGTCAAATTCAGTCATTACAAACAGGTGCATAGATCAGATGCCTAGCTCAGTAGATCTTTGCCTTTGTTGTTTCAAATCAATTCCGAGCGGTTAGCTCTATCAAAGTGCTGTCAGCACTGTAAATCGTACATCATTGAGAGGCTGGGATAGTGCAATAGTTCGCCAATCAAAAGGGCTCAAATTTGGACAATAAAAGTTGGTAAAATCTTTAAATTTGTGAGTTTTTTGTCTTAACACTCCATCTTTTCGAGGACATCGCCAGCTCATCCAACCTCGTGGGTCCGATTTTGAAAGTTTGCTGATTCGATAGCCCTCTGCTAGTCTAAATTATTTCTTAGCAGATTTTTACGTTGTTATAACGAGCACGCGCCAAGCTAAAAGCTTGTCTGTTAATATTATTCCTCTCTCTATAGAGTTTAAAAGCCTGTTTAGCAACAAACATTTTTCATTAAACTATTTACAATTTTGATTACCAACATGTTTGTATTTCAAGCATTGGGTTTTCCTAAATACTGTAAATGCAATTTCCCTCAAGAAACACGTGAAATCGCCAACTATGCTATTTATATCTTTGGTTTCTGACCATCGATTAAATCTAGCAGCACTCTATGATTATTCATGAGTTGTTCTAAAAATAGATCGCTCTTGCTGCTATATCAGTTTATCGTATGTTTTTGTCGGTTTATTTGTTGTTGAATAATTTTTCTTCATACTCAAATTTGAATTTAATGAAAATAGGATTGGAGCGTGATCAGAGTGCTCATTGAAATCAAATATTTCAAAATTACAAAATTATTTCTATTTGTTAACACATGCGAAAAAAAAGTAAACTTCCCACGCTCCCTGTTTGAGTGCAGACGACTATTGACAAACAAGTTAATTGACACATTTCGAGCAGACGATGTCCATTTGCATCTACCACGTAGTCTGAATTTACGCGTGGGTTTTGACCGAGTGATAATCATAACAGAATTTGATTGGTTGTCAGCCCTACAAATGGTAAATGACCGTTCGAGAAAGTTCAGAGCAGTAATATTGTAAGTGCTACAAATTAATTATACAGTTAACCTATTGTACGTTTCAAGTCCTTTACTCAACCGAAAATCTTGTTATAAACACTGAAAATACTAACTGGTAATTACTAAAAGCGAAAATTACATCAAATTTTGTATTAGCCTCTTCTCTATTTGTCGAAAAGTAAATAAGGTATAAACAAAGTTTGTAGATTGTGACTGAAAAGGCCGTTTCTTCGGTGTTTGAAAACACATAATTTGGTTTGAACACACTGCTCAGAAGATAATGGTAAAAATGTAGTGGGTCAAACAGACTGGAAAACGGTAGATATAAATCTACTGCTTCGCAGTACGATTTAAAAACTACTGTAAGTGCCTGTTTATCATTAATAGGCACTTACAATAATTTTGTACTTACGCATCGATTTGGATAAGATTCTCATAGCAGAGTTCGGTTATGGTTAAAGAAAAATATAACTTTTAGATTTATTTAAAGATTTTTTGTCAATATTCCTTCTTTAATTTTCGATAATCGAGTGATGCGTCCGTTGGCTACGGCGCTGCAAATAGCAAACGAGTTTTAGCTTCTTTTTATCTTTAGCATTTTATCAAATTGTGCAAACTCTATAGCAGTGAAAAATGCTGAACAATTTGAAAGATTCCCAAAATAGTACCTGACACAATCCCGCATGTAAAAATTGTCATTGGCAACGAATTGGCATAGGCTGTAGACACATATCCGCCGGTGAACAGTAGTCCGCTGGTTATTATAGCTGTTCGAACACTGAACCGGTCTATGATGAAGCCTGACAGTGGAGCTAAAAATACAGAGAAAAATAGTTTAATCCTTTCCTGTTTTTCAAAATTTTGGACCTGTCCAAATTCAAAGGTTTTGCAGACGAAAATTTAAAGTGGATTTAATTTGAAAAATAACCATTCAGTAGGGTAGAAAATAGTGTGGAAAAAGGAGAAATTGCTTGTCAGGAGCAATTTCTTCTTTTTCCACAATGTTTTCTCAGTCATTAAATCACAGGCACGTAAAAAGCAGGAATTAAACAGCAAAGGGTTAAGTTAAGTTTCATTTAACACGAACAAGTGATGGGTTTGACATTCGTGTTCATGCCCAAATGAACAAAGTTTAGGAAACCGAATTATTTTACGCGTAAAATAGTTCGATGAAAACGAATTAAAACCCCGGTACAAAAAATAGTTTCCTTTTGCGTGATGATTAATCAAACTTTTCGTTTACATGGAGGTACGAATAATATATATCAACATAATAACCCCGCGAATGCATTTCATTGAATGGGTGTAGCTTTTCACACATGAAAAAAGACTTTTTGAATTATTTAAAAGTGTACCGATCGAATTATTATAATTATGCAACCTCTCGAATGGTGGAAAATTTTCATTTACAACAATTCTGTAAGTCAATATTTGTAAGTGGCTTATAAAAAACTGTCACTTAGATAAAAAAAATAAGGTCAAGTTCAAAGTTAAAAAGAAGTCTTGTTAAAGAGTTCTTGACATAAAATTAACATTTTGTAATGAAAAGGTTCTTTTTTGTGTGTCAATGTACTTCATGTTACTTAATTTTATAACATTTTTATGACCTTCTGGACATTTTCCGAGATAAGAAATGCCTGTTAGATTCATAACAGAAATGGGAGATCGAGTCGAAACTTCAAAATCTTTGGTAAGCCCCGCCCACTTCAAACGCGTACATAAATCGCGACTGTGGGATAAAAAGATGTTTCATATAAATTTGCTGCGTGCCAAGACTTAAATGGCCTCAATTTTAACAAGTTCAACTTATTTTATTTCCATGTTCAGAATATCAATTCGATCAACTGAAAGCCCGGAAGGTGGAAAATTGTTTTCATATGAATGAAAATAAATCTAGGGAGAATTTACGAGAAAATGTAGTTACCTGCAAGATTCATAAGTGCTGTATGAAGAGATCCTACCAAAGCCGTGCTGGCCTGATTCTCGCCAAATCTCTCCAATAATGTACTGTGTATGAGCCCCACCGAGTAGTTAGCCCCGCCCACCACAAACGAAGCTGCGAAAGCTGCCACCATCACAAGCCAGGACCAGGCCGAATCTAGATCAGTGAAGTCCATCATTGTCAGGTCATCTTATCTGTGAAATAAATGCATTCATAATGTGACCTACGTTTCGGGAGTGAAACAACCCCTTTGAATATGTTTGATATTACACGGGTGTTATTTCACTAGTACAATAACTATGCGAATGAACCGAGAACGTACAGCAGCGTTATATTTTCCTATTGAAAATGGCTTCATGATTCATTTTTGACGCCATTACGCAAACGGCGTTATATGTTTCGCGGAAAGACTTTAATCCACCATTTCTGACATTTCCTTAATTTGTCGCAAAAATTTAGGTCACATAAATAGAATATTGAATTTTTACCCATAACATACAGAATTCGTTAAACTTGCCGTCTAAAACAAAGAAAAGGTCGACAGAACTTTTTTTTTATCTGTTTATATATATTTCGTTTAATAAACTCGGTATTCAATGACCACTCATTGAATTTCCTCTATATGTGACCGGAGGTGCGTTCGTTAGGGCGAGATTCTTAAGATTCTTATTGAGATTTTTAAGATAAAGCGTTCGGTAGAGCGAGATTTTTAAGCCGCTCAATAAGAATCTAAGATATCTCAATGAGGAAACGAAGATGGTTTTGCATTGGCTTAAAACGAGTAGTCATGACGACGTCGAATATTTTCACTCAAAATATCGAAAATCGTTCATTGCGACAGCTTAAAAATCTCATTTAGATGGATTTTTCATCTTGCTCTAACGATTGCACCTCGGTAATGCTAACAAGGACCATCTTGGGGAAAAAATGAACAACAAAAAAAATTAATATCGAGCCTGGCCAAGCTTAGTTGAATTCGCAGACTGTCATGGTTCCAAACTTTTTTTTGTCATTGTAATGTTTTATGAATTAATAATTATCAAGGCTCATCAGTCCTAACAACCGAGTTAGGTATTTTTCAATAGACCAAGTACGTATTGTATTCATCTTATATCCTCTATTTGCCTTGTTTTCGTAGATGTTTCTTACAGAAATAGCAAGTTTCTGAAATAAACCGCATTATGTCATTGTTCTAGAAATAATACCCATGTGATATCATAAGAATATCATTTGGGGTGTCATCACACGGAAACTTGCATAGTAATAAGATGGATAAATGTATAATGTATATAAAAATCTAACTAAGAAAAAATATGTTTTCAAAACTTTCGGAAGAAAAATACATGTATGGCAACATTGTTGATAAAAAGGAAGGTCGTTGATCTACATGTATCTCGTTAATAACTCCTGCAGGTGATGGAAAACATATATGTTGATTGCAAATTGAAATTAGATTTCGTCAATATAACATTCGTTTATGTACGCCTACATAGACCTATTCAAACACCGGTCCATGTGTAAGCTGAACAAGTATATTGAGCTTCTTAAAACAAGGGGAAAATAAATTATAATATAGATCTAAGGTTTATGTAAAAATTAATGTTCAATTTAGAAAAACTAAACCACAGGTTTTGTTCTCTTGTTTAATCAGGAAAGATAGATTAGTTTTTCGAAAGAAATAAATTCAAACTAATCGGTTTATCCCCGATTTCTATATATCCGTTCTTGTCTACTTTGCCGTCCGCAGCACTGGAGTATTTATTGTAAGGTGTGAAACCTCATTACGTAATCAAACAAAATGCTAACCGGATGTTTACATTCTTACTATTACATGCAGCCGGGAAAAGTGGAAAATTAGGTCATTTGATGGTGCATTATGGGTATTTAAGTAAGCTGCAAGAATTATTTACGAAATTAATCATTCATGGCTTATTTTTTGGCAGTGCCTTTAAAAAGGTTGAAACTTAGTCACATGCAAATTATATTTTTGTGTCAAAGTTTTCTTAGATATGCATTATGCACAGCTAAGCTGCTGCGTTGAAGTTGTGACCCAATTAACTGCAGGCAGCTAGCTCAAATGATAAATGACGTCATAAGAACGGGTTTATAGAAAAATGGCGGCCACAGATTTTTGAGTAGGGAGAGTTTAAAATGTAATTGGATTCTCATCAATTGAATTAGTTTACTTAAAAAAAGTGTTATGCCCAGATGGAATAATGATTTTTCTACACACACATGTACAAAAATAGTAAGTTTAACCTGAATTTTAACTGTTTGATTTTGATTACTTAATAAGAAGAACGGAGATACAGGAAAAGGGTATATTACATTTTTGTGTCATTTCGATGCAACTCCATCACTTACAATTTTTCCTACCTTTTTGTCGGCGGAATTTCCAGTTTGATATCCAATCGATTTCTTCGTTACAAAAATAAGGAGGCATTAGTTTTGTTTTCTCGTCGCTGTTACGCTACAAGATTATGACGTAACAGTACTATAAGCGCGCGGAATCGTGCATGACAGAAACCGCTTTTAGTCAACAAAATTCTTTCAACCAAATGTGATTGGAATTGGCAACATAGCTTGGCAATATTACCCTCAAAATATTTTAAGAGGGTATCAACTCAAGTGCATTTCTGGTGACATTGTTTTAAATCGAATAAGAGGTAGGTGCAGGATATAAAATTTTAAATAATAATTCCTTTCCCCCTTTTAAATACACGTGCAAAGATTTTAGCTTTTCTCAATAAGATCAATGAATAGCCAGATATACATGATGCAAGCCTTATGGATCTGAAGACAACTTTTAAAGATTTCTATATAGATCCAGGATCTCGCCATTCCTACAGCGCTGTTCCCCTGGTTGACCAACATTCATTGTAAAATAAATTTCAAAAGATATATATAAAGTGATGATCAATGCCAAATATAACGGTTGTCAGCCCTCTGGCATAGACCGAAAAAAAAAAGAAAAAGAAATCAATATAAAGACCCCGAGACCTACATCCTGTCCATGGTGCTCTGCACCTGGTCGCCCAACAGCAATTTTTTAGTTATTTTCAAAAAGGTCTATGAACTGGTTTCCATACCATATATTAAAGTTGTTTGCCACTTGGTACAGAAGAAGAAAAAAAAATCCATAGATTTTTTTTATCAAATTGCTCCTTAGTTCTATCCCCACCCCACCCCCTTTGTTCTGTCCATGATTGCCCAACATTGATGATTTTAGTCATCTTTTATAAAGGTCCGTCATCTCATAATCTAAGCTAAACTGAAAGGCTGTTGGAGTCTGGTTTAAAGGAAGGAGAAAAATTTAAAGATTTCTAAAATGACCCATGAGTACTCGAATGTTTTGATTTTAGATTTAAATATTAGTTATATGAACTGGTGATCCATGTCAGATATAAAGGCTGTTAGAGCTCTAGTTTAGGGGGAGAATTTTTGACGATATTTAATTTGATCCGACTCGTCCCCCTTCCCTTGGCGATCCATGGAATTTCAAGGCTGAAGGGTTCATGGTTAAGAAGAAGCGAAATTTTAAAGATTTAAAAGAGTTATGGAGTTATGAAACTAAAAACCTTATCACACTCATGTATAAATCCGTTTCGCGTATTCATACAGTGTAATTAGATTTTTAGTTTCATACCTCAATGAAATCAACAAATACTCTCTTCATCACTTAAATAAATTCACTTTATTCGACATTAATCGAGCAAAATACATTGTATCGTTTCTACTGATTGAACAAATGTGACCCGTCACCCGAGAAGGGACCATCTTGGTAGTCGGTAAGTGTCGCTCATTGAAAATATCTTGATAGGCCTACTTGACTTAAAGATTCTTCCAATATGCTAGCCATGGTTTTATCGAAATGCAACGGTCGAGGGACCGAACCCAATTCCAGCCCCGTCCGCTGATCCGCGCATAATCTCTAATTGGTAATAAGATAATTAGAAAACGTTTCCTTGACAACCGGTCTTCATATAACATATCAGCAATCAGAAAAGGCTGAAAGGAATCGATCGTTTTAATGATGGACTATCTTTCTTGTTCAGTACAAATTAATTTGGATCAATATAAAGAACAAGATGGTGAAATTGAAATTCCGAACCAGTTCAATTAAACTGATCACCAAGGCTTGGAAAATTCAATAATCAATAATTACAAAATAAGACTGAGACTAAATGAAGTAATAGGCGAAAATTCGTGCCACTATGACGATTTTGCTATTTTGCGATTATCCGATTAATCTATTTGTTATTCCAATCAAATAGCTAATTTCAGGCAATTTCAACCAGACATGCTCAATTTTATCCCACAAATAATTAAGTAGAGGGGTCAGCGCAATAATATTGTAAGTGCCTATAAACATATAGGCACTTACAATAGTATTGTTCTGACACCTCGAAATAGAAAGCAGGACGTGTAGGATAAGATCTGTCTGCACGTCTGTGAAGGCTGATCGTAGTCTTCACTGCCTATCAAAGTTTTGTAAAGATCAGGAATTTGTCACGAAAAACATGAAAAAAACCACAAAACACTCATTTTCATGGAGTTATGAATCAAAATATATATCTAGCAAATCGGAATGCACGAATAACGATAGACACAACGACAATTAAATAAGCCTGTGAGTGTCATTCCCAACAATTTTACATGCGTGCAAAGCAAAGTCTCTGGCCAGCCCGAATCTTTGAGAGGCACAGATAGATAGATAAGATCTTATTCCGTATACTGCCAATCAGTACTGATGTTGTAATTAGATTGTGTGGTTGACTAGGCTTCATCATGTCTAATGATCACACACAAAATTGTTGGAAATGTCACACACCGGCTCAAATATTATAACTGACCACTCGCGCGAAAAAAGACCGCCTGGAATTGTTAAAAGCCTCGCCGACCCGGTCAGACTGCGCGGGCCGCACAGACTGACAAGGATCGACAATTTTCGTAAATAAATAATTTTCTGAATCCTGCATGATTATTATTCTAAACTACATAATTAATATTGAAAGGGATCTCTTTTTAACCTCTGGGTGAATCCAATCTACTTTTACAAATATTTACTTTACGTACGAAGTTCCAAATTGGTCCAATTTCAGGAAATAGGTCGAAAATAAATTATTATTTTATAAGATTTTTTAAGGACAGTTTTTGCATGAATCATCAATTAAGTGAACTAAATATGGACAGGGAACTAGGTCAAGTTTAACATGATATTTGTTTTTTCTTTTGAATTTTTAATTCGTATTATCCTAATCTCTCGAAGTTCAAGGTCGGTGAATTGTAATCGATTAAAACCTGCCTAAATGACAGTTGAACTGTCAAATTGACGTGAACTTAACAAAAAAAAAAATAATAAATAAATAATAATAAATATTATTTGTAAAAAAAAAAAAAGAAAAAAAGAGAAGAGTGTGTTATTTTCGAAATAAAATCAAATGCTTTGTACCTGTTTGTGTTTGCACTGATACTAATGAAGTTGGAAAACATCAAGAATAAAGGGAAAATTGCATGTTTCAACCATTTTCTACCCCTTCCCCTTTTTTATGCTTACTACAATAGTTTGCTTCTTTTCAATCTGAACGTATATCGAATTAATGTCTGCAAATTCTTAAATGTAGTGGACCCGTAATAGTTAGCTACGTTTCGGAAGCAATGATCTTTCACGGTGCTAACAGAGGTTTCCTAATGATTTTCATTAGGAAACCTCGGTCAATATGGTAAAAGTTCACGAGTTCCAAAATATTGCGGAACTTTTACGGTTCCACTTCCTTAAGATTGGATTAGTCTTAAAACGTCTGCTTTGTAGTAGTAGACAGCCCCGATCACAAAGTGACATCATTTATGCTGGTTTTCCTTGATAACATTTCATGTGCATTTCGTAAGCATAAGGCTTAATCTTTTAGTGAACTTAATGATCATTTAATTCAGAGTCTGTGATTTTCGCAAAATGCAACAGGCGTGGGACAACAACCCTAATATTAGATATTATCTTATAACTATACAAATATCCGTATGATAACATCCCGTATGATATTTTTTATGATATCACATAGTTATTTTTAGAACATGATATAATGTGGTTATTTTTAGAAACTTGCATTTCAGATAGAAACACCGACGAAAACAAGACGAATATAGGTTATAAGATAAATATAATACATTCTTAGTGTATTGTATGAAAAAAATATCAAACTCGGTTGTGAGAATTAATAATTGTCTCGGCATAGCCTCGACAATGATCAATTCTCCCAACCTCGTTAGATATTTTTTTTCATATAATACACTAAGAATGTATTATATATTTATCTATATTATAAAGTTCAAGGAAAAATGCTAATCCAGTTTAAGATGGTCACACTTTGATTTGTGAAGATAATAACGAACTTGTAATTTTCCACAAATATTTTGGAAAATTGTGGAGAAGTAAGAAAGACGGTGATCTTTCCCGCCTTTTTCTCGTTATGTTAAAATAAAATGTCCACCAACTACAAGAAAATAGCAAAAAAAGAGAAGAAGAAGTTTCAACACTAATTATAGCGCGGTTTTATTGACCCGAATCTGACCCCTGCTGTTTAGATGAATAAAAATCTGATTATTCCTACTCGGTTTTGCACGTGCTTTCATAGGAATAAATTGCAAACGGCATTGAATGTAATAAGTATTTTGTTAATTGATAAAATGCGTCGGTAATTGTTATTTAAGCATTTTTTTCCACAGAGGTCAAATTCGGGTCAAATAAACCAAGGTATACACACTGCAGGCTGACGAGGTACTTTTCTCTTTTACAAGATATTATTATTGCGCCTGACAAATCACTCACGGTCATTACTTGGCGATAAAACCGCCTTAACTAAATTTAAATTCAAGAATTGGATGTATTATTTTGTCATTAACGACAATATTTCAAAAGGCACCACCAAACATTTGGCAAAAAATGCGAACCCAGTAGTTTTAGCTCGTTTAAACATGATAGTAAGAAGAGAAATTGCTAAAAGTCTGTCAAATTTCTTCTCATCATTGCGATTTTTAAGCCAATTGAATCATTTTTTCTCGCAAATATTCTGACACCGATAATTCCAAAATTTGAAAGACAAAATGGAATTATATGTGGCTGTCATGCAAAAATTCGAACATCTGGAAACCCCCGTAAAATAATTATTTTGAAATAGAAATTGGTTCATGCTTTGGACAATGGGAGGGTGCATTGCAAGAATTAGAATATTTTTTTCTAGATTCAGAAAATTAATTGATCCTGAACTTGACATTTCCAACAATTTCACATGTACGCACAACAAAGCCTCTCGCCTGTCTGTGAATTCGCATAGTCCGACTAGAGTCTTTGCTTCATATACGCTCTGTAGATAGATACATGGGTAAGGTCTCAAATGCATCACCTAGTGCCCAAGAAATATTCTTATTGCATTAAATGGTTGTCTGGACTGCACAATGTCTGTCCAACGGGGACGTTTAAAATTGTTGGAAATGTCTAGCACAGACTCAATTAAGTGTGAAAAGTACCAACCTAGTCAGCCTGCGCATTAAAACGCAAAGATCAGGCTCAGCATGAGCTGGTATTCAACAATTACACAAATGGCGAGGCAGACGAACAATTCCTCATTCAGAAATTCTGCTAAATGCGAAAAGGTTCGATCCAGGTTAACTTGCGCGAGCTACGCGATATGCATGCATCGAAACTTTTCTTTAGATTCTTTTCGCTTTCAAGAGGAATGCCATATTTTAGTTAAAAACAAGATGTATTTGTCAACATCAATGCAACCACCACTGTCATTTTTCAGAAGCAGTAGTTTGATACCACACCGTAATCGACAGCAACTATATCTTCCATTCGGTAATCAATAGCATAACGACATTCAATATGAAGTTATAATTTCCACATATTTGACCTTGAATAACCTTGACCTTGACTCATGAGAATTGTACCGATAGAAAGGACTTGACACAAGCAATATACACGTAGTATTTAAAGTCAACCACTAACCATTTAAAGGTTTTGGCAAAATGTAAACGTTTAAGGGGACAAACGGTTATACAGACAAGACAAAAAATAGAAAGAAAGAAAGAAAGAAAGAAAGAAAGAAAGAAAGAAAGAAAGAAAGAAAGAAAGAAAGAAAGAAAGAAAGAAAGAAAGAAAGAAAGAAAGAAAGAAAGAAAGAACATGCCCCCGATCTATCGATGCGGAAGGCATATAATACATACTTGGTAAATGCCCAGGTGTCAAATAGTTCCATGTACGTAATATCAATACTGAAAATAGTCATTTAATACTAAAACACACACTTTAATGGCACACCGTATGCGACCCTTGATAATGTAAACTCTTTTACAATAAAGTTATTTTTCCATAAACATCTTTTATTAATCTACGTCATACTTTGTTATCGAATTTTTTCAAAATATATTTTGGAAGTTGAAATTAAATTCAAAGTGAGTATGATTAATTTGCATAAACTGGTCGTATAATAGGTAAAAAGAATATAATACTTTGTATGTTCAGTGATAAAGATTTTGAAATAAAATGAGGGGTCTTATTTCACTTTTTCTTATACATGAGAGATTCACCCGCCCCACATTCAGGATCACAAAATGTTGCAAACTGTTTGCAAATTACACCCCGCTTAGCACGTAAATAAACGTGTAAAACGGGGTAAAATGTGCAAACAATTTTGCGCCGTTTTGTCCCTCTTGAACGTTCAGGATCACCAAACGGCGCAAACAGTTTGCCAATTTTACCCCTCTTTGAACGCACCGCTTTGTCTATCTTGAACGCAGAGCTGACCAGCCCGCTTAGCCTAGTCAGAAACACGTTGAGTTGTCAATACTGGGATCGTAAGTTGGATCCCAGACTCTGCCTACTTTAATACGACACAATGCAATTAGTAATTGTGACACGTGTTATATGGATGAATGATAAGTACTACGCCTACGTGGGACGGGTAGCCAGTGGCTCGGATGAAATGTTATGTCCGTTGTACTGGTGGCAGATACGATAGGAAGTAGGCCTAATGTTTATGTGCCCCGGCCGGATAAATATAACTGCAATAATACTGCAAGTTGCGTTAAGGGTTCGCCGCAAATATAAATGGAGGCCATTTGTATTTTTGGCCAAAATTTTATATGCAAAATTAAGGCTTTTCTTTATGCAAAGTCAACTGAATATGTTATAAAATGTATTAAAAAGGGGAAATGAAGATGTTTTTGATAAAAATATTTGCAAAGAATGCTTTTATAGCTGAAAACAGAGTTCCACATTGCACTTTCGCATTTGCATCCATTTGAAAAATGTACCGATGCATTTGGGACAAAAACTTGCAGACGTCAACTGGAATATCCAGAGTACAATCAACGAGGCTTACTTTTGGCTAAAATGCCTGTGGGAAAGATATTTCGGCGTTGAAAGACACGTGTTTATTTTCAAGGAAACATGGCAGCCTTTTTTTACAACAACAAAACATGTAAACAAAGATGTTTTAAGGAATTGCAACGATCGTATTCCTTGAATGCCAAAGGTGACCGTCCATTATCACTCTTGGGCATTTCTACTTAAAAAATAAGACTAAATTTACCTTGATTTCTACTTAGAAATCCTTGCTTTTATTCTGTTTTTCTCAGCTGTCAAATAAAAAAACTGCCGTGGGAAATTTGTTATGAACCGCTTCACCGAAAAAGAGATAAAAATATCACTCCTCTAAAAAAATAGAGTGGGACCTTTCATACTTATTTGAGATCAAGTTAAAACGGCCTGAAGTCAAAACGGCCCAAAGTCAAAACGACCCCAAATTCGCTGAAACCAGTCAATACCAAGTCAAAACTTTTACTCATTTGGTCAAAAAAGCAAAAATTAAATTTTTCATGTCATATAAGAATATATACAATTAATGGCTCGATTTATACATTTTATACATCTTTTTTTTAATAAGATCACAAATTAAATAGCTTTATTTTTTGGTTTATTTCAATACAAATACACCTCAATTTACTTTTTACAGTCTCTCACATTACATCTATAAAGGTTTGTTTCAAATTAAAGACCAATACCCTTATTCATATAAATGTGTTATTATTATAGTCCGATTGCCTTGTATAAGGACCGGTGTTTTCACCAATTACACAAAAATACGTTGGTAAAATCTTTTGTATGTAGTAATATCTTAATTTTATCTTAATCCAAATTAATTTTAGACTATAAAATGGTTCCAGAATGATGCTTTTGTCTACTTAGTAAATGATAATTTTCCGCATTTTCCACTCTTAAGGCTGCTAAGTAGTAAGAATATGTACACATATACTAAAAACTTGTGTTTTTATACTAAACTTTTGACACAATAAATGACCAATTTTCTTTTGTTGGATATGCGTATTTTCATATCGACGGTACCCAATTTTAAACTAAAATATCACGTATTTTTTTACCGTTCATAACTCGCTATTTACTGGTTATATCTCGTGAAAAACGCAACGATTTCGTTAAATAATCCATGATTTGATTGGTCCGAATTAGAGAGTACAGGGTTGATCCATGAAACGTTATAGGCGATTATCAATATCTTGTCAAAAGGTTCACGAACAAAGATAGGACACACTCATTCTAATATACTTTACGAGTGATTACACAAACATAATCAATTTTATAGAAAAACTCGATATCATATATTGAAAAAAAAAAAAAAAAAAAAAACCGGCTCCTTTAAAATCATCCTCTTTTGATTCGATGCAAATTGGTACCTATTTTGAGAAAGACACTTCACTTTCCCCTTATTATAGAAACAATAAGTTGTAATAGGCCAGGAGTTTCATGTAGACGGACAGACAAAATCATTATTTTACTTTCAAAAATCCTGAAAACATATTTTTTCATGGTAATAGATTGAAAAAAAAGATATTATGATAAGCAAAATTTGCGCTTGAAAATTACTTTTAATTATATTGTATCATTGTTAATTAGTTCAAAAGACAATCCAAGTGTGGGTGGCCCTTTTTTGACGTTTCGTTTGCGAAATCTACCACTCCAATTCAAACACGAATAAAATATTGGGATTTCATAAATCAGAATGAAAATATAACTTCTTTAATTGAGCTTCAGCCTTTGAGTAATTTCAATTGAACAAAGAAGATACCATCACAAGCTCTATTGTGAAATTTTGCCCTACTATTAACAAGGAATTGTGAAGAACATGTTGATAATAATGTGGTCATGATCATACTTTATATTTAGCAGCAAATCGTAAAAAGAAAGACTGTGACACCAATATTTATATTGGTGAAATGAATCAAAGTCAAATTTACTACACCACACTTCTTTAATAAACGTTTAACTAAAGTTTGTCTGTCTTCTTATCTTCCAAAGAAGTCTCTCCCCGCTCACCGCTCTGTGGGCGCCTTTATATACCTCTTGTATGTATACATTCCTAACAGAACAAGGTCATCTGATCTACCCACACATTGGCATGCTGCCCAGCGGCTCGCTATCTGTTGTAAATAGTTTATGACCGAATAATCAGACCACATTCAAAGACAGGTATGGTTGAGTCATTCAAAAAGGAGGCTCGCAGAGATTGAATGTTTTACATATCTAATTGGTATATTCTCTATAACGCCAGAAATTTATTAAGAGAATACAGGTTTAAAAGGGTGAGGCAATTCAAAAAACGTTACTTTGTACTTTTTCAAAATGGAAAAAAGTAACACTTAATTTCGTTAATGTTTCCTATTTTCTTCTGTATAATCGAAGGACACTTAATACAACTCCCTGGAGGACACCTTTTCCGTATGATAATATATGCACTCTAAATATATACTCTGTACTCTTTTTATAAAACACTTTATTAACAACAGGATTTTTTCATGATTAAATTGATCAAATGTCATCTTATTATCCGGTATTTCAAGCGTTTAAGCCTGTTGTCTTGATTATAAATAATGTTTGAAAATGCAGTAATAAATTATCTTTTATCAAAACCGTTTTCCGCTTGACACAACGAAGAGCTAAGTTTTGGGGATTAGAAACTATGTGTTTTATTAATTTTGAGAGGGAAATAGAGAGAGAAAGAAGAATAGAGGAGAGAGTCAAGTTTCTTCAAAATTATAATAATTACTAATATGAATATCAAAAGTCAACCTTATTAAAAAAAAAATCTGGGTAGAAACTGTGTGTTCAAAATCTTTAGCATATGATACTTTATTTATTAAGCTCCAATAAAAAACATCAAAGTCATATATTCCGTTCTTTCCCTTTCTTCAGTTTAAACCCGCTACGCTCATACGTGAGATGACCAATCAAAGGCCTCAATACATTTTGACCAATGAAACGAGAGGAAGCAACGGACCAATGGTGTCTATGCTTACTTTAGGATCTAGTATCGATAAATGAGGACAGGCTACCCAGTCTCAATTAAAATGGGCCTACTTTTTGCACAAGAACAAAATCCGGAAGTGTAGTTGGGTTTTTCCGCGAAAAATCGAAGAAGGTGAAAATCGAAGAAAACCTGGAAAATCAAAAGCTTAATCGATAGATCAAGGTAGTTTTTGCCGTTTTTCTGTTCATTACATCATTCCTTACATGCAGGCAGAAGGAAACGCCAAATAATTTGAGTTAAATCAATAAAATCAGCCAATTTTGTTAATTTACGCTAAACGTAGATTTCACGTGATGTTTTTACAACAGAAATCTTTCAAATAATCTTACCTATGGAGACCAAAAGGAACCATACGTATTTCCACTATATTTTGATGGGTTTATTTTATTTATTTTGCAAATATCAATCAAAAATCAAAGATTATCATATAGTTTTGATATTCATCTTCCTCTTTAAAGTGAAATTTAATGGTCCCGAAGCACAGGTAACAGGTAAAAATTAATTCAACAACTTGAAATGTTCAGACATAGTATTAACTTGGTCACCATATGTTATGAAGCGGTCTACTTTCTTTTTATGAATGAAATATCATTTGGCGTGGGAATAGTAAATGTAAACAAACTCTATGTCTGCCATTTGCAAATTATTTTTCTGGAGTTGGTCATTTTCAGATGCAAAATGTGAGTTATGTGAAATGTTTATGCAAAATTTAAGCCTCCTTCATTGTTCTTTAACCTTTCCTCTACATGTAGACATTTCTTGTTTTATCTATTGTGCAACTGAATCTTTAGTTGAACGCAAATAGAAAATGTTGTAAATGTGTCATATTTTCATGCTTTAAAGACACATTTTGATATTTTTTTCTACATATCCAAACTATTTTGCATTCTTTAGTAATATTTTAAAGCTACTATATCAGTTTTGGTCCAATAGATTACTTTGTATGAGTTTTTAATTTCATGTCCATTGACTCAGTTTCTGTGAATTCAAATCGCGGTAAACCCTTAAATGTCTTAAGTAATAACCGATCTTGTAAATGAGAAACATGTTTCGGACTTTCAACGCTTAAGGCATTTTTTGTTTCACCAAAATTGAAAAATAACTCGATCTTACACTGAAAACAACTATGCACTTTTTTCTGCCTTACTTTCTGTCAGAACCTGGTTACGTCTCGACAGACGAATACGTTGTTTACTCGCGTGTTTTATATATCACGGTAACATTGACCCACTTTTGCGATAACATGTAAGGAAAACAGAAACTTTGAAGCAAAATCCAAGCGCAGATCCAGAAACATTTCCGGAGGGGTAGCTGAAATTATGAGATAAGCCTGTGCGTGACATTTCCAACAATTTCAAATGTCACAACGCAAAGACTTTTGCTAACCTGTGGATCCGCATTCGCCTTCTACCCTATGAGTTTTACGATTATCCACTAATTAGTAGGAGCAACAGAATTTAAACTAACACTATATTTGGACAATCCATTAGCTGTACAAAATACCTACCTACATAAATCTAATTGTTTTTCTTTTGATTTTTTACACAATGGCATCAGATGACAATTCTTTTACAAAACTCTGTATATAACCGAAAGAGAACAAGACATTGTAATTACAGCGTTTTTGTTGAAGACGAAACAGCCGTCTTTGAATTAGAGGGATGGGGGACCCTTTCAGTTCATTAAAGCTCCAGAGCCCTAACACATTACGTTTCATAGTCAAAATGCAGAAAGACTGTTGTTTGATCTGGTAAAATATGGGTTCCGCATGTTGAAATTGAATTACCTTTCTGACTGTTTTTTCGAGTTAAGAAAGAAATGATGTTACGTCATTAAAGAAGCAAAACGCTGTCACTCGGAGCAAATAATTGAATAAAACCCCAAATATTCAGCAAATAATATCAAATTCCATTTGATTTATGAACCGAAATGTAGATTAAAACAACAACAATAAAACCCAAACAAAATTACACTATGTTTTCTGTTAAGTGGTCTTCCATTTTTTTTTTTATCTTTTTCGTTGTAATATTTGAGAACAAATTCGACATGCAAAACAAATTAGAATTTACAACGAGAGTTGTCGAAATTTTGTCGAGACACTTTACTTTAAAATTTTTTACATATATAACTTCTCTTTTCTCAACGAATTTACTATATCGCCGTCATCAGAATCGTTCACCATCAGTACTTTCAGTGCTTTGATTTGATATATTAGACTTTAAGACATCTCACTTTTACGTGACCTTGGGATTTAAAATATATCTTTAATCTCTTTTGATTACGACCAGTTGAGAGGTTTTTGTGCTAATTAAACAAAGTATAAAGTGCAAAGGACTATCTACCAATATATAAGTCAGTTTTAGAGGTCAATTTAATTTAATCATCAAAGTAAAAGACATACTAAAGAACCATGTTAATGTAGTGGACCCGTAATAGTTCCGCAACATTTTGAAACCCATGATCTTTCATTAGGAAACCTCTATAATCACTGTTAAACCAAACTCGCTCCACATACTCATTCAATTTCGTAACAAAATCAAAACAACTTGTCATTTTCACGATGTTTCTAAATGTACCACATTCCGTGATCTGAACGCCAGCCTATATATAGTGTACATGTACACATATGAAGGCCTTTGTGCATATATGTGACCCGTAGGGCGAAAAGGGATCATCTAGGAAGTGCTAATATTATTGATCCTAGTCAGCCTGCGCGTTAGCACGGAATGATAAGGATAAACACTTAAGGCTTTTTTCTAAATTTTTTACATGAAGAGTGGTCATTCTACCTTTCTGCATAAATATGTTTGATATGCGCTCTCTGAATGGCCTCTATTGTATATAATCTCTTTTTCAAATACTTATTTCACGGGCCACCACGATGACGGTCACATATATAATGCGTTAACCCCTGTATCATTCAGCATGGCATCAACCAATTAATGTATAGGAACAAGTCCAATACCTTTCATGGGGTACAGACAAAAATCGAACTAGGACAAAACCCAACCAAAAATCGTTTTATCTTTATAGGGTTATGTCCTGCTTGGGGTTCGTCTAGTGGGGTTGCCATATTGATTTTTTTTCTTTGGTGGGGAAGGGTTTTCCTACACATTTATGACCCAATTGCAAAACAGCACCTATCTCGAAAGACACTGCTCACTGAACAGGCTTATTAAGATGGAAACGTAACATCCATTCACAATTATCTAAATAAAAAATGGGTGTTTTACAAAACTTAATGCTTCGCTTTCGAAATACTTGATCTGGGTAAACTATGCCATATCATAAATTTTTGAATAATTAGTTTCGCGGAAATCCTTTGTTTTTTTCGTGAGATGTGTCAGTGCGCGATCAAGATTTATTATAAGCTACATATAAGTTCTACCTACCGAATTACTACAATAAATAATCCAGTAACTAGTCCATGTTACAAGTTTGTACCGGATTTTCTCACAAGGAATTCCAGTCATACTTAACCCGTACAGAAGTCATTCCAGGTAAAATAGAAGTTTGTAAGAGCTCTTTGGTAAAGTAAGCAACATCGTGAAATTGATACTCACTCACAAGCCCAGAGATTAATAAATTGATTAATTCATTCATTCTAATCACTCATTCCAAACGCTCATATATTCATTTATTCATTCATGTATTCATATATTCATTCATTCTAAACACTCATTCCAAACACTCAAACCATTTAAAACGCCCCAAAATAGTTAAGAGATATACATGTATACAAATGCATTCAAATCCCTGAGAAATTTCAATAATTCCACTTTCTTGAAATTTGAAGCAACAGCTTTATTTGTTACGTGAACTTATTCATTTGTATGCATATTTATTAAAGGGATGTAATAAACATTGCTCATTTCGTTCATGTTGAACAAAAATATGGATGCTGTATTAACTGTCTCTAATTTCATTCGACACTCATGAGTGCATCCCACGGCGTTCGATTTCATTTCAAAATTATTCAACTGGGGACCCGTTTCATACAACTTCTTACATAAAAATTGATTGTTAGTCAAAATCACAAATTGTATAAGGTGCTTTCATTCATTGTTAGATTCTGACCTGCGATATCTCATTGTAATCGTCTTCAGAAAACGATTCCAATGACATGAAGCATGGCAGAATTCCATATTTAGTTACTACTGTAGAAGCAATTTTGATTTTTGACTTGCGCAAAAATTGGTCGTAAGATGTTTAGTAAAACAGGTCCGTGGTTTATTCCACGGTGCTACTAACTGTATGTTTTGTGCAGTTGATGTGCATCGAAATCATAAACTATAGTTTAAGTACCGAAACCTGGCGTCTTAATCGGTTTCGACTGGAGTTTGCATTCTGTTTCAAGTAAATTATTCGTTTGTTTGAATTGTGTTTAACGTCATATTCATCATTTTTGCAGATATGTCACGGCGGCAGGTGCAACTACTCATGGTTTCAAGTCGTGTCTCACACCAGTACAACTACAACATTTAATCCGAGCCACCAGCTACTAATCCTACTACTATTCCACTTAGGCATACAATTATCTGGGTAGTGCGCAAAAGGTCGATCCAAGTCAGGCTTCTAAAACTGCATATGCTGACTAGGGTCGATTTTTCGAATTTGGTTGATTAAATGAATCTACAAAGCTGCCATAATTAATAAAGAATTGAAAGGTCAAGTTTATTCTATATGTATGCTATCAAGTTAAATAATTATAATAATAATAATAATGATAATGATGATGATGATGATAATAATAATAATAATAATAATAATAATAATAATAATAATAATAATAATAATAATAATAATAATAATAATAATGATAATAATAATAATAATAATAATAATAATAATAATAATAATATCATTATTTATAGAAGGTAAAACATTAAGATATCATTTTCAAACAACAATAGGCTAAAAAAATGTCTTTTTTACAATGTTGCCTTCTCTCCCTCATACACAATCGATCTAACTCATCTATTTTCTGACTCAATCTCACTACCACTGACAACCAAACTATCTACACCTCTCTCTCTCTCTCTCTCTCTCTCTCTCTCTCTCTCTCTCTCTCTCTCTCTCTCTCTCTCTCTCTCTCTCTCTCTCTCTCTCTCTCTCTCTCTCTCTCTTACGTCATTCATAACACTTATAATGCGATTAAAATAATTCAAGATAACACAAACAATTAGATTAAATTCATATGAAATAAAAGCATGTAATTAACAGTTAACAGTTAAAATTTGAGCAAAAGGGTTTTGCCAAAACTGCCAATTTTTATTTGACCATTCCCTTGATTTAGTTGAATTCAACCCTGTTCAGACATAGTTCTAAATCAAGGTTAAGCGTTTATACGTGGAGCATTTGTACATGTATATCTCAAAAATCTGCTTCTACCAAAGCTGTTGCTTCGAAACTTTGCACATACTTCTGTGACAATAATGAGATTAGATAGACAATAGATTTATTTCTCTGACATTTCAATGAATGGAATATTAACCCTTTTCAGTGTAAGAATTTGTTTTTAAGACTTTGACTTGAAACCGATCCTACATAAGATATTGTTTTGAAACTTTGTACCTGCTTGTGTGACCATAATATCTGCCTCTAGACAAAGATATATCCATTTTAGTGGAATTTTAACCATTTTCAGAATTTTAAACTATGATTTTCTTTTAATGAAATTTTTTTCAATGTCGACATTGATTCACAGTTACTTTCCAGCACTCGGTATAGTCCCCCGACAGCTCTTGTTTAAATAGATATTGGTGAGTATTTCTTGATACATTTCACGTTTCAATGTCATAGTTTTAAACTATTCGAAAACAGACGGACCAGTATTTATCAATTCTCTTAAGTGCTCCCTCCCCCCCCCCCCCCCCCCAAAAAAAAAAAATTATCTCGTTGCTTGAGAATGAAAAGACTGATAAGCTCTTTTATCTTATAACTATGCAAATATCTTTGTGATAACATCCCATATGCTATTTTTTTATGATATCACATAGTTATTTTTAGAATAATGATATTATACGGTTATTTTTAGAAACTTGCATTTCAGGTAGAAACATCGACGAAAAAAAGACAAATAGAGGTTATAAGATAAATATAATACGTACTTAGTGTATTGCATGAAAAAAAATATCTAACTCGGTTGTGAGAATTGATAATTGTCTCGGTAGAGCCTCGACAATTATCAATTCTCCCAACCTCGTTAGATATTTTATTTCATATAATACACTAAGTATGTATTATATATCACCCCATCAGCAAAGTTCATCTACCTCTTCAAAACTAATAAGATAATTGACCCTGTTCTGTATGACCTATCTGTAGTATACATATAGACCTACTATACCAAATATCTAAAGCAACGCAAGATTATGGGCTTCGTGTTATTGACTTAGTTTCATAATGACAAAGCAATTTCATTCATAAAATTGCTTTTTCATCAGCGATAGGCTATCCGTTGTTAAAATCGCTGAAAATCATCGATCTTTTCATTTTCAGGCTAAGAAAAACACTTAAGGCGGTAGTTTCGAAAGAGAAATTTTGAAAACCTTGCGACTTCGATCGAAGCCTTATCTTTTAAGATAAATAAAAAAGAAAAACAAAAACAAACAAACAAACAATAAAAAAAAAACAAAAAAAAAAACACGATTTCTTCCATTTTATGTCGCCGCAGTGCTTAAATGTCATAAAAGGCTCTTCAATATAATAGGCTTTAAATACATTTATGAAATTTGACAGTATAGGCCTTTAAAAGCGTTTAGTGAAACCGATAAATAACGTCGATTTTCGAATGCCTGCAACCCTAACCGATGTTGTTCACGACTTATACAAAACTGTAGCAGACAGTATAGACTAAGATCAGACTACACAGGCGTATGTCTTATCTTAGTCCAGTCTGTCTACTTTGTATCCGATTTATGTGACGAAGACTAATTGAAATGTGTCAAAAATTGGTGATTTATTTTGAATGAAATTTAACTTAAACACGATAATGGTAATGATCACGTGGAAAGAGTCTGCTGAATTTAAAAACAAAGGTCTGTCGAACTAAATATTTAACTTACGTAATTTGAGTTGCTAGAATCACATTGTTAATGCTTGTTTGACTCCGTTATAATATCACTTTATATTTTTAATCTCATTAACTACATTCCGCCATGTTTAAACTGTAACAAGTCAGTTACACAATCATGCAAAATTAATGATGTTACATCTCATATCTATTATGCAATTGACGCTACAAGTTTACGCAATAAATATGCAGCTGCTGTTTCGTAACTGTGCAATTCTAAATGCAAATTTTCATGGTACATAAATTAATTCACGTGAAAATATTAACGATCCGTATAACGTAACTGGATCATTCAGTGATTTAGTAATACAAATGAATGAATCTGTGTTTGATACATTTACGAAAATTTTACACTTGCGCCAAGTTTAGACTCCGATCAACATGTGCATTCGTAATGTCTGATCAGAGCTTTAGATAGTTTATCTAAATTTCTGCAGACGGTGGGCCGGAACTCTGAATGGGTGATGGTCGAAACAAGGATATTAAGAAACGCGTGCTAAAGGCGACTACCGGAGAATGCATACTGTTAAACGGGTGTTATTAGCGAGCGTTTTATTTTCGCGGTTATTCGTGACTATTTGAACATTAAATGACGCTTAATCTTTTTGTGTGATAAAAAAATCGACGCCTTGGTGCTTAAAGGTCAGAAGAGCCTAAATAGACACTTACCCTGTACATTTTTGTATTGGCACTTCACTCTCGCTATTATGCACTTGCCAATTGATACGTCTGTCCGATCCGAAGGCGTCAGTGACTTGACTGGCGCGAAATTCGTCCGATTTTACCTAGGCAGGGCAATTCATGGAAGTATGAGACTAAAAAGCTTTTATAAGCTTCTTAGTCTCGTACTTCCATGAATTGTCCTGCCTAAAGTAGCCCTGCATAAAAAGATGAAGCGAATTTATACCGAATTGTGATTAGATTCATAGGATCATACCTCCATGAGTTCTAATAGAATCTCTTCGTCTAACGACTTATAACCTGATAGTCTGCCTCCTTTAAATCCTAAGATGACTTCTGATGGCATTCTTTGTTAATGCTCGGCATCCATGCTAGAATTGTTCCCTGGACTATTACAAACAAGATAGGGGTGGATGCCCAGCGTGATTTTTTGATTTAAGGTCACAGTGAGGTCAAAGGTCAATGAGTGCAAAAATCAAGAAAAACTAGCTTGTAGCTGAAGCAAAATTATTTTGGTCAACACAAAATGAAATCAATGTGAACGAAATCAAATGAATTGAATCAGAATTTGTCAGAGTCTCACTCCAGAGCCTATCTTGTCATTTTTGAACAGTATTTTACCATATTTATGCTTAAAAAAATGCTCAGGCCAATAACAAAATAAAGCACAATACTTAACGAAATTTTCAATGAACATTAGTTAAAGGTTTAAATACATACATATAACCCAAGGCATTCTTGTAACCAAAGATAGCCATGCTAGAAATATTCTAGACTACTTCAAACAATGTTAGGATGCATGCTTAGTGTCTGTTTCGAATTTCAGGTCAGAATGAGGCCACAGGTTAGGTACGTTCAAATTTTGGAAACTGACAAATACGTGCAACTGATGCACATTGTACATTATTATTTATCTTTAAAATTATGATAACAAGAACAAAATCAAATTCAAATAAGTAAAATGAAACCAAAGCTCACCACAACCTCTGAGTTGATATTTACAGGTAAAACTTTACCATATTTCTGCTAAAAAGCGCCCCGGCGCAAAGCAAAACAAAGAAATTACACAATACTGTGACTTAACATGATGGAACACAATGCTTTATATTATTGACATATACATGTTATCAAAGACACTTCTAAGGTCCAAAAAGTTTCTGATATACAGCTTTTATTACCACACACCTTCTAATAAATGTCCATATGTGACTACTTTCCGAAACATGTTTGTATCCTTTTAAAAGTGTCCACAGGTCGGCCAGTTGAAATTGCACTGATTCTGTGTACTCGATAGCCTCCAAGGCTACTTCAAGTCCTATGGGGTTAGCACATCCTACTGCATCGCATGCACATTAAATTATACACATCTGACCAGCCTTAAAGCACTACTTCATGATTATCCGTTTTACAAAATGCACTTTTCCAGTCTACTGGAGCGACTGGTCGTCACGCTAATCGAAAGGTTGGTTCAGTTACTTATGTTTTTGAAACAATTTATCCTATGCTTTTTAGCCCAACTATTCGTAGAATACGAGGGCTGTTCCGGTCACTCGGGCATCGGTGTGATGCTTTGGTTAAGTTTTTATGTGCAAGTATGTCAAATCTCTATTTCTACTAAAGCTATTGCTTTGAAACTTTGCACATGCTTCTTTAGACATAATATCAGCCCCTGGACAAAGATTCATGACTCTGATATTGAATTTATTGGAATTTTAATCATTTTCAGACTTAGAAATTCTTGGTTTAGTTTTTATGTGCAGCTGTTGTTAATCAGTTATACCTATATTTCTACTTAACCTTTTACTTGGAAAGTTTGTACATGTTTCTGAGATCAGCCCCCAAACAAAGATATATAACTCTGATATCTTATTCAGTGGATTACTTACGCTTAACAGCCTTTAAATTCTTGGTTAGGTTTTTACGTGCAACTGATTTATATTTGTAATATCTCTGTTTCTTGTTTGATCATAATGTCACCCTTTAGATAAAGATTTGTTTCTCTGAAATTGAATTTGAAGGAATTTTAACTCTTTCTGGAACTTAGTAATCCTTGGTTAAGTTTTTATGTGCAATTGATGTTTATACATGTATATAATACCTCTGTTTCTATTAAAGCCTAGCTTGGAAATTTTAAATGCTTCTATGATCATAATATCAGCATCTGGACAAAGATTCATTACTCTGATATTCAATTTAGTAGAACTTTAACCATTTTTCGACTTAGAAATTCTTTGTTCAGTTTTGCATACAACTTTTGTGTAACAGCTTTAACTCTGTTTCTTCTTAAGCTATTGCTTGAAAACTTTACACATGCTTCCATGACCATCATACCATCCTCCAGAAAAAAAAATTCATTACTCTTACTTTCATTTAATGGAATTTTTAATGTCGATATTGATTTGCTGTTACTATCCAGCACTAGGAATAGTCGAGCTTCGCTGTCCTCCAACAGCTCTTGTTTCTGCAACCTTTGAATATACATTTCGGATGTAAATGAGCTGTAACAATACTTATGCAATTGTATCTCTGAGGATGCCCACCCAGTGTCACTCAATGAGTCAATCCTATCTAACACGTCAATACTGGCAACATCTCTGAACATTCTCCGCTTTCGCATAAATTCTTTCTCTTTCTTTTTCCCATCCTCGCTACCAACCCCTAGCTGATCTCTCCTAGATGCCTTATATATAATGCAAAAATCAAAAGAGCGTTTCAACACACGAAGAATGGCTCCAAATAAGCATAGTACCGATTGTTTCTTGCGACGTCGAATTCGACGAAAATTGTAGCAACAACTTCACAAAATCGAATTTTATTAAAAATCTAACCCGATGACACATCATTTTTATTTGATTAAAGCAATGCATATTATTTTCGCTTCAAAATAACTAAATATTAGCAAAGGTCACCGGGCAAAATTTTGAGAAATTTCTATTTATTTACATACAAATAAAATGAAAAAAGGAACGTCAAATGTTAACTTTTGCGAAGTAGATAGCGTTTCGGGCCTGTTTTTTCTATTTGAATGTGCACAGGAATTAAACGACTAGCTCGGGCGTTCTTTGACTTTCTAAATAAAACCTTTTTCGTAAAAATCGGCCGATTAATTCAGAAAATATTTGCAAATGCTGATTTTGGCGGATCAAAAAGGGGTCGGCCCCTTAATGACGTCACGACGTCAAATGAGCGAACTTCGGACCCTTTTCATTGCGAGTTAGCTTATGGCCGCATATCAAATATAAATCTCGACAATTATTGTGAGATTTTAAGAAAGTTGAAAATTGGACAATTATTATCTGTCCGCAGTTACCTTAAATTCTGAATTTTAAAAGAAAGATTTATAATGAAAATCAAAAAATGCTCCAAATTACTTAAATTGATAAGATTAGCAACTGCAATAAAAAATGGTAAATAAAGTCCATGTTTTCACAGGCATAATTGAATTTCAAATGCATATGATGGGTTCGAAAAGATAGAATCTGTATGCATGTTTTATTAAAGAGAGGTAGTAAATATCGCTAATTTTGTTCATTCTGAACAATATTATTGATATCGGATTACCTCGCTTTAGTTCACTCAAAACTCGCCCCACACTCTCGTTCAATTTTATTTCAAAAACCAATCCAAAATCATTCGTTTAGTCAATTGCCAGATGTTCTTAACTGTACTAACTAGCATAAAATCAGCAGGATACATTGACAAATTGTACAATCAAGTCTCAGTGACACATTTTACACGAAAAACAAAACTGTTTGTAATGTATTTATCACCTTATCAGAATATAAAATATCTTTTGACTTCAAGATAGTGAGATGGTTTGTTTTTGTAGAATGAGTGCACGTCACCTAGCGTCCGAAACAAATATATCCAAATTGTCGTTTTGTAGTGCTGTATTTACTGGTGTTTGCACAGGGTAATTAAAATTGTGTGTTTGCCTATTACAATCCTTTTTAAGTACTAAGCAAGTTCAACCGATTCCATTAGCCTACGGTCAGAGTACTGACATCAGTTTTAATTGATAAAAGCAAAATACTATCCAAATATTCCCAGACCCTTACACAACGTAGAGGACACAATCACAAATGAAGGAATGCATATGACTGAGGCATCATGGCAAATGCTGTTTAAAAAAGACTGAAAAATGTCCAAATATTCAGATATAAGCCGTTTTTAGCTTCGGAAAGTACATTTTCTATCCCATAATAGTCAAAATATTCACACAAAGTCATCTTTTCTCTAAAATAATGTCTCTGATGCAGTTTTCAGAAAATTTAGCACAATTATTATTAATAATACAGCATGTATAGCAATTAAAAAATATCACAATGGAGATTCTAATATGAAAGTGCACCTGTTTGACCTTTGACCTTGCTGTGACCTTAATTCGAAGTTTCAGACTGGGCATCCACCCTGGGAGGTTTTATCATACCTCAAAGAATATTACTAGCATGGATGCCGAGCATTAACAAAGAATGCCATCAGAACAATTTTCTAGGGCCCGTACGAATTATAGTCGGTAAACTATGATAACATAGGTCGAAAACTGCAAAATGCTTACAACTTTTAAGATATTTCAATTGCTATATATTTTTTTTTAAAGTTTGAGGTTAGTCCAATGCTTTAGGGTTTTTTTTCATATTTGATCATTCAAAATTACATGTACTTACCAAAACAATCAGATATGTGCAGGATATGTCTAAGAATTTAATCCTAATTATTTATCCAAGTTCTATAATGTAGAACTGGGGAAAGTTTATCTCACGTGTTTATTGTGTGGAAGAAAATGAAGGAATCCAAGAAAAAATAACTGGAGTTATCAGAGGTCATTGTCATCACCTCGTTAATACACGGGGTGGTTACATAGACGAACAGTGGTTTGGTTCGGTAAATGCATCTCTTTGGAGTACACTGAGCGTTCAGATGGACGAACAGTGGTTTGGTTCGGAAATAATCTATTCTGTGGTGGAAAATGAAGGAATCCAAGAAAAATTCCAGACGTTATTAGTGGACATTGCCATCTCCTCGTAAATGGCGACAAGGGACTATCTGGGTAGTGCGTAAAGAGCCGACCCTAGTCACATTGCGCGGATTGCGCAGACTGACTAGGATCTTAACTTTTCTCAATATGCTTATTTTCTGATTCTAGAAAGATCAGTCTACCTTCCAGTCCATGAATTTTCGAAATAAGACCTATAGTTGATCTATGCTGGACCCAATATCTTTTTCAAATATTCGTTTTACAGAGTTCTTAGATGGTCCCTTTTCGCGTGACGGGTCACATTTATCTATTAAGTCCCTGGAAATTTATATATTGTGCGCATTGTATAATGTGTGCTAGCGCGCGTGAGTGTGGAGGGGGATAACTCTCAGAGGTCGATGTTACAAACTCGTTAAAAAAAAGGGTGTGTATAGTGGCGAAGACTGAACGGCAGGAATTTTGTACAGTATTTTATTTTTTTTTTTTGGGGGGGGGGGGGGGGGGGGAGGGGGTGTAAGCAAACAACGGAATCGTCGTCGTATTGTTGTTTGTTTCATGTCCGCGTCCATAAGTAACTTTTTTCAATATCTGGGGGGTATGTCGTGACGGAGGCCAAGAGACGGAGTAAGCGATCCATCAATTTAGCCATCATTAATAAACAGGATACAATACAAGACAGTTTCAATCGACACGCACACTGGTACGTAGAAAAACTACGCACACAATGGGCGTAACTAGGATTTCAAAATTCATACGCACAAAATTTGCGACGACCCGAAAATAGCGAAAACTTAATCAAAATGGCGTCCATCAGTTCCTTTCGGCGAGAAATGGGTGACAGAGTGAGGAGCCACAGCAACAATTTTAATGATTTCAACATTGATGAATGGTCAGAACATCGTTACTACAGCTTGAAAAGCTGAAGTGCTGCTGTTATGATCAGTAATCAACGATATTTTTCAACAGAGGTTTCATTTTATATTACGCACTTGCGTAATGGGAGATACACCCTTGCACACGGGAGTGAAAATAGCATGGTGTAACACAATTCTTAAATAATATTTCTCAACAAAAGCACTGCCTACGAGTGCCAACGCTCGGTTGTGAGGTGACTATAAAAAAATATAAAGTCGAAGAAGGGGCACAAAACGCACAAAATGACACCCCCCCCCGCCCCCCGATAGTATTGGTTACTCCTTTGATAGTGAACATATGTGCCAAGTTTCGAGTAAATGCCTTTAGCAGGGCTAGAATTATCACAAAATGTCAAAGTTTTTTATGAACTACGACGAAGACGACAATGACACCCAGGCTTAAGTATTACCGAGCTATCAAAACTCTATTGGATGAGAACTGATTATAGTCGTCTCAACTAGACAATTCTAAAAAGTACCTACAACATAGGGTTTGGTGCAAATGTAATTTTGATGTTTACACTGTAGCTTCGGTACCAATACACAAACTACAAATAATAGCATCGCCTAAGAGTGACAACGCTCGAGTGCAGGTGCTGGATAATAAAAAAATTCTAAGTCGAAAAAAAGCCATAACTCTTAAGAAAAAATGCTTTTAGAGTTGATAGTATGGACAGCTCTTGTGATGGTGGATGCGGTAAATTCATATTCACAGTTAGTTGGTGTGCAGTGTGTTATGTGGGGGAGTACCTCTCAGAGTACGTTGTTACAACCTGTTAATACAGATGGACCAACAGTGGTTTGGTGCAGTAGATATTTGTGACCCGTCACGCGACAAGGGACCGTCTGGGTAGTGCGTAAAGAGTCGACCCTAGTCAGACTGCGCGGATTGCTCAGGTTGCCTAGGATTGAAACTTATCTCAATATGCTTTTTTTCTGATTCTAGAAAGATCAGTCTACCTTCCAGTCCAAGAACTTTTGAAATGCGACCTATGGTTGACCTATTATAGACCGAATCTCTTTTTCAAATATTCGCTTTATAGAATTCCGAGATGGTTTCCTTTACGCGTGATGGGTCACATTTTTAGCTCACCTGAGCACGAAGTGCTCAAGGGAGCTATTGTGATGTATCAATGTCCGGCGTCCGTCTGTCCATCTGTCCGTCACGGCGTCAACATTTTTTTAAAACGACATCTCCTCCTAAACTACTGAGTCAAAATCAATCAAATTTATCAGAAAAATTCCTTGGGTGGTCCCTTGTAAATATTGCTAAAATGGGAAGGATCCGTGCCATATCACGGGAAAAGGGGCCTAAATGACAACTTTCTTGTTTACACTCTAGAAGCCACAAATATGGTCCAATCTTCATGAAACTTTGTCAGAATGTTTGTTAGGTCACAAGGATGGATCAATTCGAATTCTATTGAAAATTGGAAGGATCCGTGCCATATCACGGGAAAATTGGCCTTAATGACAATTATCTTGTTTACACTCTAGTGGCTACAATTATGGTCCAATCTTCATGAAGCTTGGTCAGAATGTTTGACAGGTCACAAGGATGAATCATATGGAAAATGGGAATGATTTGTTCCTTATCATGGGAAAAGGGGCCTTAATGACATTTTTCTTGTTTTCACTCTAGTGGCCACAAATATAGCCCAATCTTGCTGAAACTTGGTCAGAATGTTTGTCAGGTCTCAAGGATGAACCCTATTGAAAATGGAAAGAATTCGTGCCATATCACGGGAAAACGGGCCTTAATGATATTTTTTATACTTTAGAAGCCACAAATATGGTCAAATCATCATGAAACTTGGTCAGAATGTTTGTTAGGTCATGAAGATGAACTGTTCTTAAAATGGGAAGGATCCATGCCGTATCACGGGAAAGGGGTCTTAATGACTATTTTCTTGTAAGAGCTCCAGACGCCTCAAATAGGCCTATGGTCCAATCTTCATGAAACTGTTTGTCAGGTCACAAGAATGAACTCAGTTGAAAATGGGAAGGTTCATGCCATATCACAGGAAAAGGAGTCTTAATGATAATTTACTTGAAATATCATTTGAGCGATTTAGGGCCCTCAGGGTCCTCTTGTTCTATAAAGTCCTTGGAAATTTATCTAGAGTGCGAATTGTATAATGCGTTCACGCGCGCGTGTGTGTGGAGGGGGTTAACTCTCATAGGTCGATGTCACAAACTCGTTGAAACACGGGGTGTCAACAGCGGCGAAGAAACAGGGGTTTGGTTCAGTATTCGTGTGTAAGCAAATAACGGAATCGTCGTCGTTTTGCTGTGTTGTTTCATGTCCGCGTCCATATATTTTGCAGATAAGTAACCTTTTTAATAAGGGCCCGATGTGCCGTGACGGAGGCCAAGGAGCGGGGTCTGTGACCCGTCAATCGGTCATTATTTGTGACCCGTCACACGAAAAGGGACCATGTCGGAACTCCGGAAAATAGATATTTGAAAAAGAGATTGAACCTACTATAGGCCAACCAGAGGTCGCATTTCAAAAATTCTTTCATCATAAGGTAGATTGATTATACTAGATTAAAAAATTAGTAGAGTGCAAAAAGTTTCGACCCTAGTCAGTCTGCGCCGTCCGCGCTGTCTGACTAGGGTCGACACTTTACGCACAACCCAGACGGTCCCTTTCCGCGTGACGGGTCACATGTTTAAACATGATACAAGACAGGACAGGTTAAAGTAAGACACTCACAGGGACGAAGAATAACTACGCACACAGAAGTAAGAATAACATGGTGTAACACAAGTCTTAAATAATATTTCTAAACATAAGCGCTGTCGAAGAGTGCCAACGCTCGACTGTGGGGTAACAGACAGTAAATAAACAAATATTAAGTCGAACAAGGGACTCAATTCGCACAAAATGACCCCCCCTTCCCCGATAGTATCGGTTTCTGCATTGATAGTGAACATGTGTGCTAAGTTTCGAGTAAATGCCTTTAGTAGGGTTAAAATTATCAAAAAATGCCAAAGTTTTTTATGTACGACCACGACGACAATGACACCCAGTCTAAATTATTACCGATCTGTTGCAACTCTATTGGATTAGAACTGATTATAGTTGTCTCAACGAGACAATTCTAAATAGTACCTACAACATAGGAGTTGGTGCAAATGTAATTTTGATATTTGCACTGTAGCTTCGATACCGATAAACAGACTACAAATAATAGCATCGCCTAAGAGTGACAACGCTCGAGTGCAGGTGCTGGATAATACAAAAATTCTAAGTCGAAAAAAAGCCATAACTCTTAAGAAAAAATGCTTTTAGAGTTGATAGTATGGACAGCTCTTGTGATGCTGGACAGATAAACCAAGTTTCATAAGATATCTTTAATAACAATAGACTTATGACCAAGGTTAAAGTTTGTCACATCGACTCCAACACCAACGCCAACAGCAACGACGCCAAGGCGTCAGAATACCTCGGGTTTTCTCCGCAAACAACGGAGTTAAAGATACAGTTGACGTACCATTCATCTCGTATTCGTTATTGATCGATATTGGAATTTAATTTATAATTCAGGTCGAAAAGACCTATATCTCGAGTGAATGAAATATGTTCTCAGTAAAGATTCGGATTGGCCGGCTCAGTTTATAGAAAACTTCATTGTTTGTAATGTATTCGTGGTACACTAATGACCCAAAACCATTGAGGTTTAACCCCCCCTACCATAGACTAACATTATAACCATGGGCCAAACCATCCGCCCTCATATATATTATGATATTGGTCTATGGGATGATATGGGGTTATATTCAGGACTCTTGTTCCCAAATGATTATTGCATGTTGAAAATATAATGAAAAGGAAAATGTAAGAGTCATATCAGAAGGACGAATCCTTGAAAATGTTTAAGTTTTGCTTTCCATTTCGCTGTTTTCTTTTAGATAATAGTATTATGATGCGATACAAGTTGTCAACTACAGTCCAACAGTAAGGCTAGGGAAATACTGGAAAACGAAGAATTGCCCGGTTAACACAACTTTATTCAACAACGTCAAAATCAAGTTGATAAAGAACATATATACAAAATGTAACTTGCTGTGTGCAACCTGAGAGGGGCATGTATTCAGTGATGCAAAACGGAACAAATGTGGGGAATTAGGCTCTGTGAGGGGTACACAAGTTACGCATCATACTTGCATCTCTGGATACATGATCCAATCTATTGTCACGACAAGTTGTTAAAGACATGTAAGTCACAATGTTGAAGATAGAAGATTATATTTAAAACATTCAAAATTCTTAAAGTTTACACAACATTGCATGATAATCTACAGAAATAGAGTTTCACCTAAATTACTACAAAACATAGAATTCTTATTAAGACAACATTCTGCAATCTCCAATCAAGCCTAGTACAATATAACAGTCAAATGTTAAATTTAGTGAATAATAAGAGTAAAGGAGAAGATGCAAATAATCTTTGAAACCGATATAAAAAAATAGAAAACATCATGTGAAAAAGAGTAATTTAGAATAGTCAAAATATCAGTAAATCAATACAATAGAGAAATTGAGCTTTACAACAACACTGGAAGAAAGGCATAATTGTTTAAAGTATAAGAACAATGATTCTCATTCTTGCAATGTATTTTTAGTTATTCAGACAGACAATTTTAGTTTTTAAGTAGAGCAGGTATGCAGTTATTTACAGAGAGCATTCATCTAGGTCAAATTCAATTTGGATCAAACATAGGTTTGACCAAGGCTGACAAAAAGCCAAAAGTACAGTGATTTAGATTTCCAAGTTAAAATAGATATCAAAAATAATTACAAGATCAGAAATATGAAATATAAAGAGAAACATAAATTTGACTTACCTGGAAAACAAAGAATTGCCCGGTTAACACAACTTTATTCAACAACGTCAAAATCAAGATGACTCTCTTGAAAAGGTCTGTGGCTTTATATAGGGCGACCGTTTCCAGGCGACATACTTAAGCAGCTTTAACACAGATTGAGAATTAAATTTCCGTTCAAAAAGTAATAATTGTTCTTACCGATCGCCCTATTTTTTCCTCCAATGAAAGGCATCTATTTCGTTTGAAATTCAAAAAATATATCCCATAACATGATGGTCTGCTCGAATAAGTGAGCTACGTGACTTTAGGTCATAATGGGCGGAGACTACATTCAAAAACAGACAGCGACGTCATAACCTTGTCCGATAAAATGTCCCGAAAGACCCTTAACTTGCAATCTTGTATTTATAAAAATGCGTTTTGTGAGTATTCTTTTGAAGTTATGCTTATATTCAATTACTCATTAAAAGGAGGATAAAGTTCTTGAATGATTTGTGTGCATGTTTATCAAGACAAGATTTAGCGGATAAATCAACGATTCTGATAATAAAATATTAATCTACATCGTATACAGCAGTAAGAATGACATCGACGAGTTTGCTTGAACCGAGCCTTTCTGTACTTTTTCACATTGACATAAAAAAAAAAAAAGAAAAGACGACAGGGTTGAAACGATATAAAATCTCGCTTCTTTTTTAAAATAAATACTTTGGATCTTTTGAATGGCACTTTAATTCAATAGTACTGCAAATGTGCACATTCTATGGATACAAATATGTGCAAAAATAAAGTGATTCGAAGCATGTTAGGCCTGTAATAGCTGACTAATCATGTATATCGAAAAACAGTGTGACCCGTTTAACTGTGTCGTATCGGTTGGGAACCAAAACTTGGTAACTAGAGCTTGTCAGTGCACTTTGAATGTTTTCTACTAACGTGTTATTGCAAACTTGTTATTATTGATAATGAATATGTCGTGGTTTTGTTGGTTTCTATGTGGATTAACACAGCTTACAAGAGTCCAGCGGCTGGAGAAGCTAACAATGAATTCCTGGAATTTCTTACACCAGTTCTACCATTCCTTTTCTAGTCTCCAGTTGCTATCCCACATAGGTCTACGATTATCAACCCATAGGTAAAAGACAAATACCGGTAGTCGGAAAGGATGGGTGCCTCCATCGGGGGTCGAACCCGGGTACAATTCAAATGATTGTCCGACGAGCTCACACTGCGCAGCTAAATATGTAGTTGCAATAACGTACCGCCATCCCTTTTGATAGTCTGATCCTCGTCATCAAAATATCAGAGAGAGGGCTACATTATTGCAGCTACTAAATATGCCGTGGTAGATAACCGTTTTTCTAATAATACAAAGCCTTTATTGTATATAAATAATCCGAATGGTTTTTACCGTGTCTATTTTTAGACTGGGAATTTTTCTATCTCTTGACACTGTTAGGTAATATATACAGAGTTCCATAAGAAAGTGTGCACTTTCACTTTTCGCATTTTTCTAGATTTTTACAAAGTTGGAGGAAAATTATGGAGTAAATTTGATGCCATACTTTAGTCAAGGCCTTTTGAAATTAAAAGTCAAATCAGGTTTGGATAAAGTATCGCATGCTGCATACGCGCAGGCAGAGCTAAAAATGGTTGAGATTTGACCTCCTTCCAACTGTTTCTATGGTAAGAGCTATGAGTTGATGTTGTCTTATAGAGTTTAAGAAGCCATTCCAAGCCCTTTCCAAACAAAAGTTTTAATTTTTATGCAGACGTTACGTGTACGTCGACGTTAGACATTGCTACGTTGCTAGGCCAGTAACTTCTCGTTGAATGGTTATATGGCGTTCTATGACATATCGATTTGCTTATTTAAGACCTTACAAAATAATGACCTCGATTTCTATTGGAACATTAATGCTCAATCAATTTAAACGACGTTCGAAATCTGACAAGGCTCGATTTTATTCGACGACGTTTATTGATGGCCAAACTACGCTGTAGCATCATGCACAATTGTATTGAAAATGTGATTTTATGCTTATGAAAGTCGCAAAGATTGAACTGAATGCATTTTCAGACCAATTATTCGTCTAACGCGTGTTGCACATGCAAAATCAAATGTCTCAATTAAGCTGAAAATTTTTGCTCATTGCGTGATTTTTGTTTACAAAATATCGTTTGCACATACTCTAGGGGATAGTCATGCGACATTTCGTGACGATAGATTGCATCATTTCAGAGATATTGCAAATTCAAAAGTGCTCACTTTCTTTTGGAACTTAGTATATATGTAGAAGATTTCAGATCTTTCTAGAAAGGACTTTTAGAAAGTGATTCAGACTCTAAGGGAGACAGAATGTCCAAAAAAACCCTAACTAAAAGGAATACAAAATCCACTAGTATCAATCACGAGGTTTTGTTCACCGAACGTTCTCAAATGATAATGTCTTTCAAAATGACAAAACAATTACAGAAACCCGACGTTGATTAAATTCACTCCTCCCACTTTTTGTTTACCTCGATTTGATTGGAGAATGTATGACGCAACAAAAATAAATGACATCAATGATTGACCTGAAACTCCATTGAACTAGCGTTATTTGATGAAAAAATAAGTCGATCGGTAAAACAGTTATAGTTCATATTCTGACAATTTACGCGTATAACCTTGCGCTCCGCTAACGCTCCGCTAACGCTCCGCTTAGGTTATACCGCGTAAATTGCCAGAAATGAACTATAACTATTACATACACACTTCAGTTTGGCCATATTGCTTACCGCCTACTTGAGACAGTTAAGACCGAACCAATCTGTGGACTTGTGAGAACTAATTCAAAGAAAAGTGGATTGGAATGTTATAACATTAATTGTCCCAACAAGATTAACATACTTAACAAAAGGTGCGAAAACAGTCTCCTATCATCAACAAAGTGCTAAATACAAATCTCATTACAAAGGCTTAACAATGATTAACCAACATTGTAAGATTTAGATAGTTAAATCACCTTACAAGTTATTAGCAAACCCTTTCTAAGCCAGAATTTGTTATATGAAAATATAAAATTGACAATAAAAATGATGAAATATTTTGCACAAAAATATGGATAATAATAAATGTTCATAACAATGGCAATCAGTGATCATTGGGTTAATAGTTTATCATTACAAGAAAAATGCTCACCTGACTAATGTAGTAATGCATCCGAGTGCAGCATTTAGAACAATTTCATGTCCATTACAGAGGTTGAGCAGTCTAGTCCGTCATTATTAAGTGTTGAGAATATTCTCTGAAGGCTTTAAGCACTGGGTAAGCTATTCTATGGTGCAATTGCACAGTCTTGTCTGTGCGGGTTGTTCCCACTTCGTCTAATCCCATTTGGTCTAAAAGTCAATTTCCCATTTCGTCTAAAACCCATATTTTGATAAATTCACATTTGGTCTAAAAGATCATTAACTCATTTGTATAAAAGAATCATGCCTTATAATATGTTTATTATACATTTTCTTATAAAATATTGAAAAAAAAGAGTTAACCACTTTTAATGCCTTTATAACATAAAATATTTAGATAATGCTTTTAGCTATTTTCTGATATGAAATTATCTTAACCATTTATTTTTATTTATCCAAAAACATTTTTTTCATCATTTAGAAGAAATACAAGTCAACAATTATATATATAAAAAAAATATTCATATATCGAAAAATAATTTTGGAAGTGTGTTTTGGGAGGGGGGTGTATATAACACCTTTATGACATTAACACCTCTATGACACTCATAGCATGTCAAAAACCATTTTGAAGACGAAATGGAAAATTGATACAATAAGGTGTCAATTTTTTTAGACCAAATGGGAATTTTTGGTCTAAACCAGTATTTTTATAGTGTAGACGAAATGGGATTAGACGAAGTGGGAATAAACCGTCTGTGCGTTCGCTGCGATCACATTTCAAATTCATAGAACTTTCAAGCACATGCTCCACTCCGTTATGTTTTTCTGGACAATTAATTTTTTTCTGAAGAGTATAAAGCACTAAAGCAAATTTCAGCCTGCACATAAAATGTACAGGCTGTTCTTTATCTGATTTTTTCATCGTGTGTTGATTTTTTAATCTTCGATGGACCTTCTCCCTAATTATGTCTTTCCTTTAACTTTTTCGCGTTTTCAATTTTTTCCCCTGTTCCAAATTGAAAGAAGAGGCTACAGATAATGAGAAGTGGGTATTGTTTAATGCTTTTTGGTGGTTTTTCATTAAATAATGGTGGATTATCACTTGATAATCTCACTTCAAAAGGACAGAAATTAGCGCCTGATTTGCTCCACAGGCCTGAATATCCTGATAATGACTATTAGAGGATGATAAAGCTGTATAAATTAGAATTGAAGTGAATGAATGAGTGAATGTTTATTTCAAGTGAATAAGGGTCATATGCTGAAATATTTCTGCTTAAAAAAACTCATGATCAGTGAATAAATTGACCTCTACAAATATTTTTCATTTAATCACAATAATTTTGTGCAGTCTGATAATGGGTCACCCAAGAATCATTCTAGTGAAATTTTGTTAAAATCCAAATATAAGAATTTCAACACTACAAGAATGTCACTGCACAATATACTGGTACTTTGTCTGCAAAATTTTGATTGTAGATCTTTCCACTTTAAGTTAAACACTACGAAAAGATGTCACTTCACAACAATTGTTTGACATCAAAACAAAATTCTAACTAATGATAGTAAGAAGTAAAATATTCAATCCAATATATTTATTTTATTCTGCCCAATGCCTTAGAGTGCAGTCAACTCAATTTCTTCTACCCCACTCATAATGTCAGGAGGTCAGAACATCATTTTACACTCTGTGAAGATTCACCCTTCGTTCAACTATAAACTCACCAATTCTGAGGAGGTATTCTCAGGCTACTTATTTCAACTATTGTTTCTATACATTTGAATTTCAACGAAGGTTTTGTTCCTTCTAATCTATAATCATTACACCTATAAATTGAACAAGTCTAGAAAAATTCATCAATGAGATGATACCAAAAGGGTGATCAAATATTCACTTTATATGGTATTATACCCTCTGCCAATAAAAGAATTTGCTGTTCATCTAATAAAAATATTTTTTTGCAGACTGATACAACTCCACAGAAATAAAATATCCATGATATCTAATCCATCTGTTTAACCTTTCAGGATAGTTTGTTTTACCCTATATTGGATATATTGGATATTCCACCATATAACCTATCTGAAGAAATGACCTCTGCCCATTAAAGACATAGTTTTGATCTGGTCACAATATTTTTTCATAGACTGATGAAGTATCACTAAAGAATCATTCTAATAAAATATGGTTGAAATCCATTGATTAGATTCTAAGAAAATGATTTTCAAAGTTTACACTATATAACATATAGGGAAATGACTTCTGCCCATAAAATATATATTTTTCATCCGATCACAATAATTTTTGCTAGACTGATAAAGGGTCACTCAAGTATCGTTCATGTAAAATTTGGTTGATATCTATCGATTAGATTCTGAGAAAATGATTTTCAAAGTTTTCACTATATAACATATAGAGAAATGATCTCCGCCCATAAAATACACATTTTCCATCTGATCACAATATTTTTCTATAGACTTGTTGGTGGTCACTCAAGAATCATTCCAGGGAAATTAGGTTCATATCCATTGATTAGAATCTGAGAAAATGATTTTTAAAGTTTTCACTATATAACATATACAGAAATGACCTCTGCCCATAAAATACACATTTTTCATCTGAACACAATGATTTTTTGTAGGCTGATAGAGGGCCACTCAAGGATAATTCATGTGAAGTTTGGTTTATATCCATCAATTAGTTTCTGAGAAAAGCCACCTTTTACCATATATGGAAATTAGCCACGCCCACTACAGCTATGATTTTCAACCGATTAAAAATCTTTGAAGGAATCTGATAGAGGGTCATCCAAGGAACATTCTTGTGAAATTTGATTGGAATCCATCCAGTACTTTATGAGGAGAAAATTTTTAAAGTAAAAGTTTACGGACGGACAGACAGACGCACGCACAGACAAAGGACACCCCGCCATGACAATAGCCCGCTGGCCTTTCGGCCAGTGGAGCTAAAAACTTATATCCTGCTTTTGTACATTATATCCTATCTGATGTCATCTATGCGGAGCGAAATAAGTGATGTTACAATGAACATTGCATAGCAATCACATGCAAAATGACGTGCTACGAAAATATGTCCTAGAAATGTCACATTTTGACTCATTTTTGCATTAAAGAGATAGAATAATTGTTTGTTTTCAAGTAAGATCTATTAATATTTCATTTCGTGAACAACAAAAGCTATATTTTCATTCTGGAAAATATAGCTTTTGTTGTTCACTCAAAGCAGTATAATTCGATCTTACATTGAAACAAACGATTATCCTCTATCTATTTGAAATGATAACCATCCTTTGTGGTGGAAATTATTATGGGGAAAAAAACTTTTTTTCCACAATATTTTCTATCAATAAATTGGGGATCTCATTAATATGAGTCAAAAGCTCTACCGATCGCTCTCTGTCACTGGTCAACGTCAGACCGAAATTCCCAAATATAAAATATAAAGGATGTCAATCATCAGGCTTCATTTAAATATTTAGTGCACAACAAAAGCAGATCAAAGGTAGAGCTTTAAAATCTCGATCTTGTTGCACACAAAATGAAAGATTTATAGATTTTTAAACAGAGTTTGAATATTAAGTAATATTGATTACTGTACGGAAACATTATGAAAGAAATTCAATTCAGCTGTTTTCAAAACAGAACTCATGTATTTTATTCAACAAATTATACTATTTAACAAATTTAATTCAATAAATAATTTAAAGCAAACATGCCATTTAGTACTAATGAACCCATTGTCTGATGAAAACATATTAGAACACTCTAAATTCGAAAATGTTGCAAAAGGCATCTTTAAGATTAATTTTTTTTTAAAATGTATCCTTTTGGTAAGAGTACATCGTGAGAAATGTAGAAATTGCTTGGTGCAAGAATTAACAATTTCAAATCATTTTTTTAAGAATTTCTTAATGGGCCTTATAAAGGCTGGATTGTGTGGCAATGTGTAAAATCAAGAACTTGATTTTGATTCTGAGGCATTGGTACAACTTTACACAACTCTGTAAACTTAGACAACCAGCCATAAATTTTTTTCAAAGAGGACAAGTGAAAAATGAGTCTTTGGGTAGCAGATAATGCAGAAATTACTTGTAACAAGTAATTTCTCCATTTTCCACTATTTTTGGCCATGTTATTGCTTGAGTGGTTTGAATGAAGCCTAGATTATGTGGGATTGTGTGAATTCAAGCACTTGATTTTGCCTCTGAACTATTACCATTAGATTCTTGATTTAAATTACTCAAAACAAACACTAGATGCTCGTTAATAATGGTACTAAGCTCCTTAGATATATTCATAAGGACGGTAAAATTATCCCTATCAGCAACTACCCCTGATGGGTTGGCCATCACATCTGACAAGGTTTTATGAACTTGAGAAATCTTTTGAAATAGAGACATATCCAGAGGCATTGGTACAACTTTACACAGCTCTGTAAACTTGGACAGCCAGTCATAATAGTCTTGACTGCTGAAGTCTGGATTTGCTACAAAGTCTACTACACTAGTCTCAGAATTTACATCATTATTTTCAATATTGTTTTCTTTTGTATCACAAGTTTTGTCTTCATCATGAGGCATACATGATTCTGTAATTGCCTCACTCACAGAGTCTTCTTGAATATCAGCAATTTGAAGAGTCACTTCTCTAGAATTTTCAATTTGTTCTCCAGTTTCATGTGACACAATTTTCTCTGATATGTCTATATTACCTTCATTTTGACCCTTATCATTTTCACTCAACTCTGTGTATTTTTCATTTAAAGATACAATACTAGAACTGTCGAATATAATACTTTCAACTGCGACCCTTTCTACATCATTTGTATTATCAGTGATTTTATTTTCGTCCACTGCATTTTTTCCAGTAACGGTGTAAGTATCAAGTGTTGTGTTTGTTTCATTGGTAACAGAGTTATTGTTGATGTTACTGTTAACAGAAATATCAGCGGTGTTATCGATTGGAGTTTGATCCGTTAGTGTTATTGTTGAAGCAATCACATCGACTGGTTCTGTGTTCACAGTAATGATGTCAGCAGGTTGATCTATGATACTAGAGTAACCCACTGGTATATCATCCGGATTATCTGGGTTGTATGGTAATAAAAGTTCCTTCTTCTCCCCATCTTCTGTCACAACTTGTACTTTCTGATAAAACTCAGGCTGAAAGAAAGTTCATTGAATATAAATCAGCTTATCAGGGAGGGAGATACATCCTTTTTCTTTCAAAACATTGTAACTACAGGCTACAGCTTTATATAAGATGAAGTTACGAGGTTTTAAAGGAAAATCAACAATATGCTATAATTGTGAATAAAGGCTACAGGTTCGTAGCTATCAATTGATCATGTATTGAAGACTTATCAGACTGTGCAAATGTACAGACCGACTGGCATCTGTTGTGCACATGTAAAATTGTTGGAAATGTCATACACAGGCATATATAACTTTTTTTTATTCAATTTAATGTGATTTTTTTAATCAAAATGGATAACTGGAGAGAAATGAAATGTAAAATGCACATCTGTAAAAACTAGAACTGTCACAGAGCTGACTTATACCCCCCACAAGCACTTAGTCAAAATGCAAGTGCTATAAGAGCAGGATGTGTTTGTAACATGATTGTAGGTTGCTTGGTTCTTGAGTTAAAGTCCGGAAAAAAATTGAACAAAGGCTCACCGTGACCTTGACCTTTGACCGCATAAAGTTTCATGATTCTAGGTTGCTTTTTTTATTAAGAAGTCTGGAAACAAATATTGATCAAAGGCTCACTGTGACCTTGACCTTTGACCTATGTGACCCAAAAACAATAGGGCACTTTCTTTGGTCATAAGCAACATTTGTATAAAGTTTCATGATCCTAGGTCACTTGGTTCTTGAGTTAAAGTCCGGAAATGAAAAGGTCTACAGACGGACAGACAGATGGACGGACACATTGACGGACGGATGGACAGACAGACATGGTGAAACCAATATACCCCCCTCTACTTCCTAGGTGGGGGGTATAATAACAACAGATGACATTTTTAAACATGGGCTTAGATCACTCCCATTGTTTATCTCAATATGGGTTTATTTGATTAACAATTTTTCAGTCATATTGCAGTGGCAATCACATCTGAATTCCCAGTATTTATCAGTACTACCCCCATATTCATTCTGAGCCTCAAGCTGCCCATCTCACATTGGTAGAAGGCCACTGTCATAGCCAAGTTGGACTGTCAATCTAGAGGGCCTAGGTTCGATCCCTGACGAAGGCACTCATCCTTCTGACCATTTATTTCTCACCAATGGGTTGATAATCATAGACCTATGTGAGATAGTAGCTGGAGGCTAGGAAAAAATGTGGGGGTTGTACTGGTGTGAGAAATACCAGGAAACCATTGTTAGGTACTCCGGGCACTGCGATACAACTGAAAAAATGTTGAAAGCTGCGTTAAACTCTAATTAAATAAACTAACGTTGGTAGGAGAACAGAGTTGGAAAGGATGTGTGATGCTGTTCGGGATTGAACTCAGTACCCAATGATTGGACTCTACCAGGGGTGTAGAATTCCCATGCCCGACTTGTCCGAAGTAAATACCAGAGCAAATCTTGAAAAAAGAACTAAAATGTTCTAGAAGAAAAGTCATCATAATGTTTGTATTAAAGGGAAGAAAACATTGTCTTTATTGAAGAAAATGCTGGGTTACAGCATTTTCTTCATTAAAAAACAATATTTTCTCAATATTAATCATTTTTTTTGAGGGAGGTTCATTTTGATTCTGTACAAGTAGGAAATTTAACTTTTACTTGTCCATGGACAAGCGAAGAAAAGTTGTATTTCCACAACCCTGACTATACAAACTACTCTTCACCCAATATATTATAAACCCCTTCTGACGCCACTCACCTGAGCTGTTTCTGTTTTATCACCTGTATTCCAGGCCCCTGTATAATCACTTATGGTAATATAAGTATGATCAGCATCTTCTGCTTGCACTTCAACACCATGTAACTCCACTGGTATCCCTACCTCACTTTCTATAACACTCGCATCAACCTCTCTCTCTAACTGACTGATATCTGTATTGAGACTAGTACCATCAGGCTGGGAACCATTTGTCTCCGGCATACCAACCACAGAAATATTCTTCAATCCAGAATTTCCTTTATTTCGAAAGTTTTTGATTATGTCAAAAATTCTTCTTTCATTTAAAACTAATGAACCACTTTTATCGTTTTCTTCGTCCATTTTAAAGCTGTATGTTCCGTTGTTGGAATCTTGTATTGAGAATGCGAGTGTTTGTCCATGGCCATGACGTCTGTCTAGATGAGCACGAAGCTGGCCCGGTCTCTTGAAAGATTCGGAACACAGGTGACATGTATGACGTTTAGCGTTTTCATGTTCCTTTTCGTGGCGATTTTTACTAGAGACGTCTGTAAATCTCGCTTGACATTTGCTACAGGAATATGGCTTTTCACCTAGAATACAAAAAGAGAAGATAAATTTAAATTTCAGTAAAGAACTGTACCCAAAAATTTCAACTAAACATTGCTTTATATTAGCACCATCATAGTTTGAAATGTGGTAAGTATAAGAAATATCCCAATTTTCAAACTCAACACTAAACAGTTTTAACTACCTTTAAACATATCAGCAGGTAGTTACAACTGTTTAGCACTTTGCCATCAAATTGTAAAACAATGTATATTGCCTTATGGTACGTCAATATTGATCTGGAGGGCAAAATTCAAAAGATCTAACCTTAAATCTCAGCAAATAATTTGTGGTATCTTGTTCAATTATTCATCAATGTTTAAAGAAGCATGGACATTTTGAAATTCAAGCCCTCTAGAAGTTCATGAGGGAAATTCACAAGATTTAGGTTTCTTCAATGCTTCTTGTTGGTCTTTCAAGACAAAATAAAGATTATCCCTTGATAATCTCACCACCAAACCATTGTCATTACTAAAAGATTATATTGTGCTTTGGTTCATTTCACCCCATCTGACATTATATATGTGACCCGTCACTCAAAAAGGGACCATCTGTGATGTGCGTAATGTATCGTCCCTTGTCAGACTGCGCCGGTTACGCAGACTGACTAGGGTTGAAACTTTTTTCACTTTACTTATTATCTGAATCTAGAATAATCACTCTACCTTCCTGTGAAAGAATTTTTGAAATGCGACCTCTGGTTGTCCTTTACTAGAACCAATCTCTTTTTCAAATACTTATTTCACATAGTTCCTAAATGTTCCGTTTTCGTGTGACAGGTCACATATAACTCGATCAAAATAAACAAGTTGCATCATACCATTGCCTAGTATTGATGTGCAAAATGATGTGGTTGAGGAAAATTGTCCCAAAATGTTCTCATTTTGTCTTATTTTTGCATTAAGAAATACAATAACCCTTTATTTTATGTAAGATCAATAAATCTTTCATTGAGTGAACAACAAAAGCTATATTTTCACTCATGATCATGATAAAAGCTTTCATTGTTCACTGAACGAAAGATAAATTGATTGCTATATTACACATACCTGTATGAGTTGTTCTGTGACGTTTAACATCTGACTGGTGAGCAAATCTTTTGTCACATTGTTCACTGAATGAAAGATAAATTGATCTCTATATTATACATACCTGTATGAGTTGTTCTGTGACGTTTAACATCTGACTGGTGAGCAAATCTTTTGTCACATAATTCACATTTGTAGGGCTTCTCTCCTGAAATATCAAATATCATCAATTGATGTAACCTAGTTCTACTGTCTTTGAATCTATACATTGACTGAGTATTTTTTAATTTTTACAATGAACAAACCAAATAATTTGCTCAGCTGTTATATGTCAGAGAGATGATACTGAATATCGATGGTCTAGCCCTTAACAAATGTAACTGCCTATATCTTTAAAGGCAGTTACAACTGTTAAGGGCTGAGCCATCAATAATGAGCTTTGCATTTTTAGCTCTACTTTTTGTAGAATAGGGGGGCTATTATGGTTACCAGGCTAATCTGTGATTACTTCTAAAACAGATCCACTACCTTAAGGCACTGAAACCTTAGATGACTGTTTTTACATTTGACCTTGAAATAAGACTTAAAACCAGAATCGCTGTATCATGTTATAGGATGAATATGTTTACAGTTGCAACATCTCTGAGAGATGTTTGTGAAACATTCATGTCCCCCATAAAAGCAGGTAAGAAATTAAACAAAGAGCAATAACTTGAAAAATATACAGAGAAGAGTTATGATTATTATACACTACACTTCAACTTAGTGAGATCTATCTACCTGTGAAGTTTCATCATTCTAGGGTTTATTTTTTTAGTTGTGTTCCAGACAAAAATGGTCTATGGAATGATCCAAAGATAATTGCCAAGCAATATACTCCCTCTTCTCCAAAGGGGGGGGGGGGGGTGAACTGTTTAATCCATACATGTATTAGTTAGTTAATTGTCAATACCTGTATGTACTTTCATATGAGATCGTAGATACGCAGGCTGTGCAAACTGTCTGTGACATACTGTACATTCGTACGGCATTTTGTCCGAATGTGTGGCAATGTGTCTACGATAGCAGGAGACCTGGCGGAACCGTTTCTCACACTGTTCACACTGATATGGCTTCTCGTTGGAATGTCGAGCCTTATGCTCCTTCAGTGCTACATGACTTGTAAATCTGTTTTGACACACATCACATTCAAATGGCTTGATACCTAAATTTTTTTAAAGAACATTGAAAAGTATTCATTAAAACAAGGACATCATTAGCTCTACAGCAATGACTTTTGTTTTTAAAAAAACCCCTAGTTTTCATCCTTTATAACCCAATAAAAATATAGAGTTTACATAAGTTTAAGGCTTGGCTCATTTATTTATTTTTCTATTTGTGATATGATAAATATCAGCTTGTCTTAAAGAAAATCCAGCAATGACCTCTTTTCTCATATAAACAACATTTTTGCTTTCTTGCATAGTCAACATTTTTTGTGATTTTAAACACCAAAGAAATACTGAATTGGATTTGCTTAGATTATGTCAAAATATACTGCTGGCTCAGTGTGAAGCAGTTGTAACTGCCTATAAATATATAGGCAGTTACAACTGTTTAGCGCTGAGCCACCGATACATCATTTATAAAGAGTTCCTAAACATTTGAAAGACATGGAGGTCTCTCATTCTTGTTTGTTATAGAAAACAAGATTTAATAAGCTATATCTATTAGATTAAGATGACCATTACCAAACATTTGCCAAATTGGTGCCTTCAAAGCTTTAATTTATTACCTTGATGTGACTGAAGATGTCTACAAAGTCCTTCATTACTACGGAATTGTTTATCACAACCTTCCTCTACACAAGAGAATGGACGTTCATGGGTATGTACTAATAAATGAACACGCCGGTTGGCTGTTAGATAAAAAAGACGCCAAATTGGTGTCTTCAAAGTTTTGATTTATTACCTTGATGTGACAAAAGATGTCGACGAAGTCCTTCATTACTACGGAATCGTTTATTACATCCTTCCTCTACGCATGAGAATGGACGTTCATGGGTGTGTACTAATAAATGAACACGTAGGTTGGCTGTAAGATAAAAGTGTAACTAACTTTAGAATAATATAAAACAAAGCATAACATGTTTATTCAAACAATACATAGGGTCTATCCAAAAAATATACAAGTTAAATTTTGTTGAAATAATCTTAAAGATTAGTGCCTGTGCATGACATTTCCAACAATTTAAAATGTTTGTGAGGTGTAAACATTGAGTAAAGTTGACAGCCACATACTGTAAATAGAAAGTTACATGATGCTTCACAGACACTTTGAGACCTTATCTACTAAAAGCATAGTGAAGACTTTGGTCAGATTGTGGGGATGCACAGGCTGGTCAGAATCTTTGCTTTGCACATAATGGGAATTGTTGGAAATCTCACGCACAGGCTCATTTATTTTAACCCGTTTCATGCTGAACCCGGAGTATTCCTGCTTTGTCAGGAGCTATAGACAAACACCAGCCTGCACCTAAGTGCAGTCTGATGTTAGTCTACACCACCTGTTTCTATTTTTCAAACCAGAATTTTCAATAGATATAGTTTTTCAAATAAAAATTGACATGCAGTTAGTACTTTCAGGTTTTTTTTACCTTTGATTTTTGATTAAAATTTTTAGCCAAAACTTATTCAGCATGACAAGGGTTAAAAATTTGTAAACCTGTCAACAATGCCTCTTATAGTTGTTGGTAAGTTATTTGTCACTTTACATTTGTAAGGCTATCTATCAAATGTAAATCAACCAAAGTGCATATTTGAAATGAATTGTGCTTGACTTTGCAAAACCTGTGATCATAATGTTGTAACTACAGATTCATTTTATTATATTTACGCCTTTTCACTCGCTCATCAACTAACTTGGGTAATGCCGTCCAAGAGATTTGTTTAGTCTGGTTAAGTTTTGAGTGTATGTAGGGTAGTGTTGATAATGATTGGGTAGATAATCATTTTCTCCAATTTTCCAAAAGACAATATATTAAATTTCGAAATTCCTAGATATAACAAAACTTTTATGGATTTTACTTTACCTTTTTTAGATTGTAATTGGTGTTTCCCAGGTGGCAGTTAGGTCCCATTTTTTAAGGGGGGGGGGGTGAAGGGGAGAGAAAAAGTGCTAAAGCAATAAAATCCGCTTCTTCCGTGTTTCTTTTCTTTAACCACATCCACAGCCTTATAATGTATTAGCATAATTAGAGAGCTTTAAAGTTCAAGAGAATTTCAAGTAAATTTCTTATAGAATTGTTTTTATCTTTAATTTCTGATAATAGACACAGAGGTACAGATGATAGAGGTTAAAGCCAGTCTAAAATCTTTATTTCTTGATGAAACCCTATGATGTGGGTACTCATTTGAACGTCTCAACAAGTGCTCACAACATAGGGTTTGAGCTATGATTTATGAAATACTTTGATCTAAGAATATCCAAAATAGCCCTCTCTACCTGTAGCTATGTAAACAAATACCTCTTTGGTTAAATATTTTTCCACAATCAGGACATTTATAACTCATCTTCCAGTAAGGCCCCCTTGGTCGGCCCCTTCCTCTTTTTCCAAGTGCCGTAAACTCTGAGTTGGGCTCTTCTCCTGAAAAAAACATTGGGCTAATTTGACCCTGAGCCAGTCTACTGCCCAGGCAATTAATTGGCCAACTAACACTTTCCCAGCACCCCATTTTTCAATTTTCTTACAAACATAAAGGCCTCAACCAGAACATAGTTATCTAGAGTATCCTTTTTGAAGACAAGTTCATTGTCATCCTAGATAGGTAGAAAATCATCTTATACTTGTCAAGGAACAAGTCGTTTGCTCAATAAGAAACAGTTGTTACTGCATATAAAGATATAGGCAGTTACAACTGTTTTGCAATTAGCCATCAAAGTGGAGCAAATGCATATTTCCACACCCCTGATGTTCACAACATATTCCTGTTGTACATAAAGCTTTAGCACCCAGGTCAGACAAAGACCAGTTTGCTCAGATGTGTGGTTTAATCTAAGCTTTCTATTTAATTAAACTGCTTAAAATGTCCAAAAAAATTGGCATATCATAAGACAAAAGAAAGAAAAAATTGTCAGGAAAAGGGTTAAGTAAGAAAGCTTTTATTAACCATCTGCTGCCATTTCACTTGTATCCATGTTAACATTATCTGGTCCCTTTCCACTCTCTTGAGTTCCCCTTTTCATAATTAACCCTTTCCTGGTTTACAAAACTTTGGACCTTCCCAAATTCAAAGGCTTTGCAGACGAAAATTTAAAGTGAATTAATTTGAAAAATAACCACTCAGTAGGGTAGAAAATAGTGTGGAAAAAGAAGAAATTGCTTGTCAGAAGCAATTTCTCCTTTTTTCACAATGTTTTCTCAATCATAAAATCACAGGCACGTAAAAAGCAGGGATTAAACAGCAAAGGGTTAACAGCGGCTCTTAACCCATGCAATTCTGAATCAAAAATATTTCTGCTTTTGTAAGACATGATCTTGGTCTTAAACTCTTTTTTTTTCCTTTTTAAATCAGAAAAGTTCATGAAAACTGTGTTTTTTTTCTTTTAAATACATAATTCTACAGACTCACACTAAGTGCAATCAGTGCTTACAGCACTTTGATTTTGATGCAGATTTCACAAGTTTTAAAGAAAGCATGACAAGGGTTAAAGAAGAAGGCCTGTAATAACCCCCTGTTCCAAATTCACCGTTATCAATGTGGACATCACTATCTGTCCATCTTCACTTTCTTGGGCTCCCTTTTCACAATCATTTCTGCTTAACAAACTGTCCCTTTATCCTTGTAATTATGAACCCAGAAAATTTCTGCTTTAGCATGAGGTAGGGACAAAGATCAGACTGCACCTATGTGCAGTCTGATCGTAGTCTGATCGTAGTATCTACCTCCTAATTTTCCTTTATAATGCAGAAAAGTAAAGAAAATGTGATTTTTCTTTAAATATATAATTCTACAGATTAACACTTAGTGCATTCAGTGTATTCAGCACTTTGATTTTGATTTAGATTTCCCAAGTTTTTTCAGACAGCATGACAAGGATTAAGGAAAAAGCCTTTACTAACCCTCTGTTGTCATTTCACCAGTATCTATGCTGACATTACTCTCTTGTCCCTGTTCACTTTCTTGGGCTCTCTTCTTCGCAATCATTTCTGCTTCTTCTAACTTTCTTTCGACCTCTGCTGACGTTGGTGGGTTGAAACATTCCGGCGATATACTGTTTCCTTTCACTGTTGTCAATGGCAAAAAGTTTTTTCTTGGCCGACCAACTGAAGATCATATAAAATTCTCTGAACATTATCTTGTTTTCAGCATTTTAAAGAAATACAGGCTATATTTTTTTCAAAATGATAATTTGTCTTTTTGATATTTTCAATTAAACAAGAGGGCCGTTGGCCCTGGGTCGCTCACCTGAGAAAAAAGCTTCATTACCTAGGTATGTCCATGCAACCACAGAAAAAGAGATTTTCACTTATTCAATCAGATAACATTTGAAATAATCTTCCCCCCCCCCCTCTGCTCCTCCCCTGGACATTATTTATTTAAGCTTTTTCCATACAAGGTCTGTGATCAGCTAATCTATGCCAGATATACAGGCAGAGTCTGAGACTTTTAAAGTTTTCTTTAATGTCAATCCATGTCAAATATAAAGGCTGTAGGGATTCAAAATTATCAACAAAGCACTCCCCCCTCCCCCAAGATGCTCTGCACCTGGTGAATCTACAGTCATGATTTTAGCTAATTCAATATATGTCCATATGCTGATCATCCATACCAATTTTCAAGTCTGTAGGACTCCTGGCTCATTAGAAGAAGTTTAAAGATTTCAAAAATGATCCAAAGTACTACCCCCTCCCCAAGACACTCAGCACCTGGTGACCCTACAGTCATGATTTTAGCTAGTATTTATGTCTATATATTGATCACCCATGACAATTTTCAAGTCTGTAGGGTTCCTGATCCAGGAGAAGAATAAGGTTAAAGATTTCAAAATTGATCCAAAGTATTACCCCCTGCCCCCTAATGCTCCGCATCTGGTGGCCCTACATTCATGAATTTAGCTATTTTATTTGAGATCCATATGCTTATCATCCATGCCAATATTGAAGTCTGTCGGGCACCTGGTTTAGAAGATGAAGATTAAAGTTACAAAATTTTCACAAAAGTACTCCCCCCTCCCCCCTGATGCTCCGCACCTGGTGGCTTTACAGTCATGATTTTACCTATTAATATTAAGGTCTATGAGCTGATCCTCCATGCCAATTTTCAAGTCCGTAGGGCTTGTGGTTCAGAAGAAGAAGAAGGTTAAAGATAACAAAATTTTCACAAAAGTACTACCCTCTCCCCCCTGGTGCTACGCACCTGGTGAATCTACAGTCATGATTTTTGGTATTTTTATAAAGGTCCATATGCTGATCATCCATGCCAATATTCAAATCTGTAGGTCTCCTGGTTTAGAAGAAGAAAAAGGTTAAAGATTACAAAATTTTCATCGATGTACTACCCCCTCCCCCCTGGTGCTCCGCACCTGGTGGCCCTACAGATATGATTTTAGCTATTTTTATTAAGGTCTATGAGGTGATGATACATGCAAAATTTTAAGGCTGTAGGCCTTCATGATCAGAAGAAGAAGAAGGTTAAAGATTACAAAATTTTTCCAAAGTACTACCCCCTCCCCCCTGGTGCTCCGCACCTGGTGGCCCAACAGATATGATTTTAGCTATTTTTATTAAGGTCTATGAGCTGATCATCCATACCAAATTTCAAGGCTGTAGGGCTGCTGGTTCAGAAGAAGAAGAATTTTAAAGATTTTCTTAAATTTTTAACTTTGGTTGCCATAGCAACCAGAGTTTTTCACCGATTTCAATTCTTTTAGCAATTCTTAAAGGGGACCACCTAAGGAACATTTCTGCCAAGTTTGGTTAAAATTGGCCTAGTAGTTTAGGAGGAGATGTCGTTTAAAGAAATTGTTGACGGACGACGCACGGACGCCGGACATAAGGTGATCACAATAGCTCACTTGAGCACGTTGTGCTCAGGTGAGCTAAAAAAAGCTTTTCAAACAAAAAGTAAATGAAGATGGTAGCAAATCACTATGGATTAATCGAAGAATGTGTGGGAAGGCAGTAAATTTTAAGAGATTTATCAATGTAACTTGAAAACTGAATTTCATTATCATATTTATAACATAAAACTTTGGTTGATAGATAATAAAATATATATGAAATTTTAAACTAATGGATTTAACCATACAAAAAACTCTGAAAAACATCATTTTCTTTGTTGTAAGAATATCACTTTGCAAATTCAATTTCAAATATGAATATTCAATATCCTCCAATCTCAATATATATATGACCTCCTACAATAAGGCTTGATCAAAAGTAATTTGAAGGCTCATCATGAAATAGTTGTACTTGATTATAAATTTATAGACAGTTACAGCGTTTTTGTGCTAAACCTTCAATAAGAGCTTTGCATACCAGGTCTGGGTAAAATTGGGTCCCTTTCAGGCTGTTTTGCATCTTTAATGGTTGTATCAGGGGGCTTTTTTCTTGCAGGTTTAGTGGTCCGTATCCTCTTTGTGTATTCATGTGGATCAAAGTCTGAATCTGAGTCCTCATCATTCGATACATTCTTGTAATCCCTGTATGAGACAAGAATAGGTCTTGTGCTAGCTTTATAAATTTGGGAGTCGTTGACCCCATTGACCATAAAATTCTGGGAGTCAAAACTGGTTTTGAAGGGGTCAAAAAAAGAGCAAAACATCAAAACTTATCAGTCTTTAAAGTAACCTATATAACTGAATCAACCTAAACAACAAAGTATAGACATTGATTTCAATCATATCTATAGATCTGTTGTAATAGTATGAAGAAAACAAATGATATATATAATATTTAATCCTTTATATTGCATAGGTTGCACCACTGGAAATTCAGTTGGACAAAATGACCCACTGTTGAAATAATTGAGGGTCAAAATGGGATTTTTGGGATTCAAAACCTGATTTACAGGTCAAAGAAAAGCTCTGTAAGATGTATTTTTGAAACCCAAATGCATTCCATTTTTTTCAAACATTGACATTGACAGACTACCATCACCTTGTCACATGAAATTGAATCTACAGATACCTATCATCATGCCATATATGAGAATTGTATCTTGAATAGGCTTAAAGTAATTGACAATGTTTAGATTTTTGGTAAAGTAAAATGGTTCAACAATATGTCCCAAATCTTGTCAATGTATGGGTATAAAATGCTTAGAATTTCATGAAAATTATAAGAGAATACATTGAAACACATTCAAATGATCAAGTTATAAAGTATTAAAGATTCTAGACTAGTTTCAAACTACATATATATGTAATTTGTATTTCTTGTACCATTTATTTGGAAAGCAGAGTGAGAAAAGGAGAACAATTGAATATTTTTTCTAAACTTAATCTAATACCTGATAATTATGATGATTTGATTACGCAGGCTAATATATATATATATATATAATATGTATGTAGTGTTTTGTATGAAAACAAATCTAACAAGGTTGGGAGAATTGTTAATTGTCAATGCTCAGCTGAGACAATTATCAATTCCCACAACCAGGTAAGAAATTTCTTCATACAATACACTAAGTATGTATTATATTTATCTTATAACCTGTAATTGCCTTGTTTTTGACGATGTTTCTAACAGAAATGAAAGTTTCTAAAAATAACTGCACTATGTCAATGTTCTGAAAATATCCAAGTGATAACATAAAAAAAATCATATGGGATGTAATCACACGGATATTTGTATAGTTATAAGATAAAAGAGGAACTTATTTATTAAAGAGACGGATTATTTATCTCTATCAAAACCTTAGATGTGGGTATCCATATTAAGAATGACTGATAAGGGATATTTTTTTTCTTTTTTGGTTCATTTGTTAGCTACTAAAGATAAATCAATCTTTCACCTAAATTTACTTGGAATGATCCTCTTTCTTGCTGGAACCTTTCCCGAGCGTCTCTCAATATCATAGTCATTGGCCTGAACTGAAGAGTCGGTGAAAGTCTTGTCCAACGATCTAAAATTACACAAATTCTAAAATGAGAAAACAGACAACATAAAATAAAATGGAAATAGGAAAAAAAATATCTAGATTTAGGTGATTCAGATCGAAAAAAGCTCTTTTGATGCTATTTGAAACAACAAGCAAATTTCCTCTTTTCAACCAGTAATTTCTTTAAAATATTTGCATTTAGTGAGTTTAAAGGATCAAATAAGAGAAATTCCTGAAATACATATCTTTATAAACATGAACTCTTGAGGTCTCAACTTTTGAAATGATGGGACCCATATAAGTTTAAATCAGACCAAAATTCTGCCTAAGGTAGCATATCTAAAACCAAAAGGATATATAAAATTGATTACCCTGAGAATTCTCCATTATTGTCTATATAATAAATCACATGAGTTTCTGTAGGTTCTATATTGGTATTACTAGTCTGCACATCTTGTCCTTTACAAGTACCATCTAGTTGAGAAGCTTCGGAACTCTGAAATATGAAGAAAGATATCTTACCAGGGTTTGACACTAAGGTGAGTCCAGGAGTCTGAGACTCCTTAATTTACTGTTGGGACTTCCTTATTTTGTAAGTCAGGAGTCTTATTGACTTGGTCATTGAAGAAAAATTCAACAAACAAATTAGCTTTAAATTTTTTTAGCTCTGCTCACAAGGGATTTTGCAGATAAACTTTCAGAAGGAACATGTGGAAAAGAAGAAATTGCTTTAAGCAAGCAATTTCTCCTTTTTCACAATGTTTTTCCAAATCAGAACATTTCTGACTCCTTACTTTGAGTTTGGACTCAATCATTTCTTATGGTGGGAGTCGACTCATTAACCACAAAAATTAGTGTCGAACCCTGATTACAGATTTTGTAGACTGCAAATATTTGCTCACAAAATTAAACATTTTGATGATGTCCCTTTACCATAAATACAGGCTCATGTGTAAAATATCATGGAATTACAGAAGTTTTGGTTCAAGATTTCTAAAAATTGGATTCAAACTTACAAATCAAGGATAAAGTGCAACAGTGTACTAAGTGTATATACATTTAGTACAGCCTTGCACTGAACCATCGAAATGGGGGCTTGTTTTCCTTTCATTACTCAATTCTGATTGAATTTTATCATTGAAAAATAAGGCAACAGCCGGGGTCATTGGATAAGCCAAAAACAGTTCCTAAAGCTTTCTCCATAAAGCCAAGCTTCAAACAAATTTAGCCTTGTAGTTGTCTGCTTTAAGCTTTCCGTATCAGCTGGGCTGTTCTAGGAGAAAACCAGAGATATTACTATAGCCTTGGTGTTGTGGTAATTTTTGTCTTCTTTGTTCAAAATTTTGATTTTTTTTATATCTCTGGTTATTTAAGCCATTCACTTCAACACTGGCACACATGTTAATGTATTTTATGAACAAGAGCACCGCCTACAGGTGCCTACACTCGGCTGTTGAGTGCTTGATTGTGGGAAAAAATCTTAGTCGAAAAAGGGTCATAATTTGCACAAAATGCATCTAGCGTTATCTCCCTTGATAGTATGGGTTGCTCTTTTGATGGTGAACATGTGTGCCAAGTTTCAAGTGAATGCCTTCACAAGAACCACAGATATAACAAAATATTAAAGTTTTCGCACAACGACCACAACGACACTGAGGCTATAGCAATACCTCTGGTTTTCTCCGAAAACAGTCGAGCTAAAAAGACCTGGCTCTGTAAGTTTAAATAAACACCAAGGCTCACCTGTTTATGAACAACTGGTCCCTGTATCTCCTGTAACTCTGTTTTGGCCTGTGCTACAATTTGGGGCATCCAATATGTCATTGTCAAGTTATCTTATATCACCCTAACAGGTGTCTAGATAATTTTAGCTCACCTGTATATGACCAACTGGTCCCTGTATCTCCTGAAGCTCTGTTATAGCCTGTGCTACAATTTGAGTGTCCAATATGTCATTGTCAAGGTATCTTATAACAACCTAACAGGTGTCCAGATAATTTTAGCTCACCTGTATATGAACAGCTGGTCCTTGTATCTCCTGTAGCTCTGTTATAGCCTGTGCTACGATTTGAGTGTCCAATATGTCATTCTTCAGGTATCTTATATCACCCTCACAGGTGTCTAGATAATTTTAGCTCACCTGTATATGAACAACGGGTCCTTGTATCTCCTGTAGCTCTGTTATAGCCTGTGCTACAATTTGGGCATCCAATATGTCATTGTTAAGGTATCTTATATCACCATCAAAGGTGTCTAGATATTTTTTGCTCACCTGTATATGAACAGCTGGTCCCTGTATCTCCTGTAGCTCTGTTATAGCCTGTGCTACGATTTGGGCATCCAATATGTCATTGTTAAGGTATCTTATATCACCATAACAAGAGTCTAGATAATTTTAGCTCACCTGTATATGAACAGCTGGTCCTTGTATCTCCTGAAGCTCTGTTATAGCCTGTGCTACAATTTGGGCATCCAATATGTCATTGTTAAGGTATCCGCTACCAGCATCACTAGCAGTGTCTGTCCCTGAAGGAGAATGCAATTTAACTTATAACTATACAAATATCCGTATGATAACATTCCGTATGATATTTTTTATGATATCATATAGTTATTTTTAGACCAATAATATCATGCAGTTATTTTAAGAAGCTTGCATTTCAGTTAGAAACATCAACGAAAACAAGACAAAAAGAGGTTATAAGATAAATATAAAACATACTAAGTGTATTGTATCTAACTCGGTTATGAGAATTGATAATTGTCTAGGCAGAGCCTCAACAATGATCAATTCTCCCAACCTCGTTAGATATTTTTTCTCATACAAAACACTTAGTATGTATTATACGTATATTTATACCCTATCCTGCTGAATTTATATTTTGTTTCAAAGAAATTGCCATTTTTAGAACATTTCTACCATTCAGGCTTAAGGCTTCCCTAAACCATTAACCCTAGTCATGCTTAACCTGGAATATTCCTGCATCGGCAGGAAGTATTGACAAAGATCAGCCTGCACATATGTGCAACCTGATCATAGTCCATATTACCTCATTTTCCTTTAAAAACCATAAGAGTTTAAAGATGATATTTTAATATAAATACTGACTCACAATTAGTGCCTTTAGTGCTTTGAGCACTTTCAATTTCAATACAGTTTTTCAAAGGCTTTTATTCAGCCTGACAAAAGTTAAAGGAGAAAGGAGGCAATGTAGGGTAAGATTAGACAGTGACTGCATGTCAACAAAATTTGGTCCAAATGAATCAATAGTTCGGCTTATATAGGCCCTTGCTTAAGGTTTTGGAGTCCCTGCTAAAAAACAAGAGGACCCTGAGGGCCCTAAATCGCTCACCTGATATTTCAAGTAAATTATCATTAAGACTACATTTCCTATGATATAGCATGAATATTCCCATTTTCAACAGAGTTCATTCTTGTGACCTGGTAAACATTTTGATCAAGTTTCATTAAGATTGGATTATATTTGTGGAGTTTGGAGCTCTTACAACAAAATTGTCATTAAGGCCCCTTTTCCAGTGATATGGCACTGATACTTCCCATTTTTAAATGAGTTCATCCTTATGACCTAACAAACATTCTGACAAAGTTTCATGATGATTGGACCATATTTGTGGCTTCAAGATAGTAAACAAAAAAATTGTCATTAACACCCCTTTTCCTTTGATATGGCACCGATCCTTCCCATTTTCAATAGACTTCATTCTCATGACCTAACAAACATTCTGACAAAGTTTCATGATGATTGGACCACATTTGTGGCTTCTAGAGTGTAAACAAGAAATTTGTCATTAAGGCCCCTTTTTATCGTGATATGGCACTGATCCATTCCAATTAAGCAATTTTTACAAGGGACCACCCAGGAAATTTTTCTGCCAAGTTTGGTTGATTTTGACTCATAAGTTTAGGAGGAGATGTTGTTTAACAAATTTATTGACAAAATTGTCATTAAGACCCCTTTTCCCATGATATGGCAAGGCAGGGGTGTGGAATTCCCATGCCCGACTTGTCCGACTCGGGCTTTTGTACTTGAGGACAAGTAAATTTTTCTAAGCCACTTGCCCAAGGACAAGTAAATACCAGGGCAAATCTTGGAATGTTACTTAAAAGAATTAAGAGAGAAATCATCCTAATGTTCATATCATAGGGTAGAAAACATTGTTTTTAATGAAGAAAATGCTGCATATCAGCATTTTCTTCATCAAAAGGCAACGATTTTTTTCAATTTTTTCTATTTACTCTTTAGCGGACAAGTTCATTTTGATTCTGAACGAGTAGAAAATCCGCTTTTACTTGTCCAGGGACAAGTGGAGAAAACTCGTATTTCCATACCCCTGGGCAAGGATCCTTCCCATTTTCTATAGACTTCATTCTCATGACCTAACAAACATTCTGACCAAGTTTCATGATGATTGGACCATATTTGTGGCTTCTAGAGTGTAAACAAGAAATTTAACATTAAGGCCCCTTATCCCGTGATATGGCACAGATTCTTTCCATTTGAGTAATTTTTATAAGGGACCACCCAAGAAATATTTCTGCCAAGTTTGGTTGATTTTGACCCATAAGTTTAGGAGGAGATGTCGTTTAAAGAAATTGTTGACAAAATTGTCATTAAGACCCTTAATCCCATGATATAGCACCGATCCTTCCAATTTTCAATAGACTTCATCCACTTGACCTAACAAACATTCTGACCAAGTTTCATGAAGATTGGACCATATTTGTGGCTTCTAGAGTGTAAACAAGAAATTTGTCATTAAGGCCCCTTTTTACCGTGATATGGCATGGATCCTTTCCATTTGAGCAATTTTTTCATAAGGAGCCACCAAAGGAATATTTCTGCCAAGTTTGGTTGATATTGACCCATAAGCTTAGGAGGAGATGTCGTTTAAAGAAATTGTTGACAAAATTGTCATTAAGACCCCCTTTCCCGTGATATGGCACCGATCCTTCCCATTTTCAATAGACTTCATCCTCATGATTTATCAAACATTCTGACCAAGTTTCATGAAGATTGGCCCATATTTGTGGCTTCTAAATGTGTAAATAAGAAATTTGTCATTAAGGCCCCTTTTTACCGTGATATGGCACGGATCCTTTCCATTTGAGCAATTTTCATGAGGAGCCACCAAAGGAATATTTCTGCCAAGTTTGGTTGATATTGACCCATAAGCTTAGGAGGAGATGTCATTTAAAGAAATTGTTGACAAAATTGTCATTAAGACCCCTTTTCCCGTGATATGGCACGGATCCTTCCCATTTTCAATAGACTTCATCCTCATGATTTACCAAACATTCTGACCAAGTTTCATGAAGATTGGACCATATTTGTGGCTTCTAGAGTGTAAACAAGAAATTTGTCATTAAGGCCTCTTTTCCCGTGATATGGTACTGATCCCTTCCATTTCAGCAATTTTCATAAGGGACCACCCAAGGAATTTTTCTGCCAAGTTTGGTTTATTTTGACCCATAAGTTTAGGAGGAGATGTTGTTTAAAGAAAAAAATGACGCCATGACGGACAGACGGACGCCGGACAACGATCGATCACAATAGCTCCCTTGAGCACTTCGTGCTCAGGTGAGCTAAAAAGCTTTAAATGTAGACTATTTTGTTTTAACTTTCCTCATATTTTTGTGCAAATATTGAAATTTTATCAGGATTAAGCTACACCAGGTGCTGGATCGATGTATGTTACTTTTGGAATCGATTTCAGAAAAGAATTGAAGACTGTTTAAGTCTTCAATTCTTTTTCTGAAGGTGATTTCAGGGGTTTCAGAAAGTCATCATTACTTATTTTTTGAGTCCCTGATTCATAAAATTTATGTCCCTTAAAACCCTGATGGAATATGTATTTTCAAAACCCATTACAGGAATCTTTGATCAGTCATTGAAACTTGATAATAAATGTTTTTCAAACAACTTTTTCAATGAACAAGAAGCCCATGATGGTCCTATATTGCTCAACTGAGTCTCTTTGACCCCTGGAACATCACATTAATTAAAAAGGCGGATGTCAACAATGAGATAATTTCTATATATGATCAATACATTGGAATATTTTCATATTTTTCAATTACCCTAGTTCTAGAGAGTAGAAATTGCTAAATAAATATCAGTTGCAGTTGCCCACATATCGGAAAAGGTTAAAATCAACATATAATTCCATACTTCCGCTTCCGGTTTAATTAGTTTGGAAAAATCTTGCGGGTGAAAAAATCGCAATGAATCCGGGTTTAAAGTGTTTGATTTCGGACAAACTGTGTTGCAAACTTGTGAATTAGATATCAGTGAATTGGATTGATAACATATTTCTGCGAATCGGTGATTTAAATGGACAGGATTGGCATTTTCCTCTGCTCCCGCGAGCGGCCCATTTTCCCGCCCATAATTATCCATGAGCGCGAATCAATTCAGTCTCAAAGTCACAATTTATAGATTATGCAAATGATTTTTAGTGACAGATTTTTATCTATGATAGAAAGTTACTCGTTCATACAGTGCTTATTGTGCCGTTATACTTTTCTAGAGACTTTACCATTTTCCCGCCTTTTCGATGGTTGATTCCCGCACCGTTGAAATTGATCATAATCATTTGTGTAGGGAATTATTAGGACATTTCTGGATTAGTTTTAGATTTATAAGTGACTTAATGTAAGTACCATAGCCCATTACCTCATTAAAATCTCAAGATGGGCCGTAAAGAGAACTCCAATTCAGGGGGTGGTGTGGCCACCAGCCCAGGACAGGCCAAAAAGAAACCATGTGCTGATTGCAAAATAAATGTGTCTGACAAACAAATAACTTGTGACATTTGTAATTCATCCTACTGTATGAAGTGTTCTAAATTATCCAAAGCCTTGTTTGATGCTATTGGTAAAGAGTCCAGTGTATTGTGGTCTTGCAATTCTTGCAAGTCATATCTGCCTGGTGTTCAGAACATGATGGCGAAGATAGTCTCTTTGGAAGCTAAATTCGATAGCCTACAGCAAAAAGTTGGTGACTTGGCTGGGACTGTATCTTCTGATAATTCACAGAATAGCCCTGCACCGGACATTCAGGCTGCTGTTCGGGAAGTCCTACACGAGGAGCGTGAGGTAGAGTCAAGAAAATTCAATATAATTATTCATGGTTTACCTGAAAGTAAAAAGGACAGTTTTGAGGCACGTAAGAAAGATGACTGTGATCGTGTGAAAACCATTGTTGAAAATGAACTTCTTTGTTCAGTTGACACAACAGAGCCATTTCGACTAGGAAGGTCCTTTGAAGGAAGACTTAATGCCCGTCCTATTCGCATTTCTGTCAAGGATTTTGAGTCCAAGCGGCAAATACTTGGCTCTTCCAAACGCCTCAAGAACCATGCAACACTCTCTAATGTATTCCTTACCCCTGATCTCACCAAGAGCCAGAGGGATGAAGCTTACAATCTGAGAGTCGAAAAGCGTCGTCGAGAGCAGTCAGGGGAATCTGGTCTGATTATCAGGAGGGGAAAGATAATTCAGGGCAAACAGCTTAACGCCCCATTTCAGGACCACGCTTACACCCCCAGCGGCAGGTCTCCCACCACATCATCTGGTAGGGGCAGGGGCAGGGGCAGCCCCACCCAATAGTCCAACAACTGATAGTTCAACATGTATATACGTTAATTCGTTAAATAGTTCTAACAGTTATCTTTCAAATAGTTCTGATGACATTTCCAGTTTAAGTGACACAGAATGTTCGTTTGCCGATGTCACTTCCGTTCACAATCTACAAGTATTTTATTGTAATGCTGACTGTCTTTTGAACAAAATGAATGAACTTAATGCAATCATAGCTTTAAGGAATCCCGATATTATTATTGTTACTGAAATATTTCCCAAAAGTATTTCACCTACAGCTATTCATGAAGCGCAGTATAAGATTGAAGGGTTTAACTTTTTTGTCGGAAGAATTACTGAGAACTGTAGAGGAGTAATAATTTATGTCAAGGACCATATTCCTGCAGAGCAAATTGTGTTTTTGAATGACAAAGACTTTTCTGAATCATCCTGGTGTGAAGTTCGCATAAATAATTCAGATAAGATTTTACTTGGAAGTATTTATAAAAGTCCTAACAGTACTGAAGTAAATCATGAAGCACTATTAGCAATATTATCAAATGACTTCATAACTAAACACTCAAACGTAATTATTGCTGGAGACTTTAATTTTCCCGGAATTGACTGGACTAATTGGTCGACTGTTCATAATGAAACCCACGTATCTCACCGTTTTATTGAACTTTTACGCGATAATTTCATTTATCAACATGTTAATACTTATACTCGGATTAGACCTGGACAGGAACCCAGTATCTTGGACCTTATTTTAACCAATAAAGAAGACAGTGTTTGCAATTTATCTGTTGAAAGTCCTCTTGGGGCGAGTGACCACATGAGCATATTTTTTGAAATTGACTGTGATTTAAACATTCCGAAAAGTAGTGTACCAAGAAAAAACTTCTTTAAAGGTGACTTTGACTCTGCTCGGACATACCTCCGTGATATTAATTGGTCAATTATAGAGAATATGAATGTTACAGATGCCTGGAACTATTTAAAGAGTCATGTTCAGTATTGTATTGACAATTTCATTCCTATGAAGAAGGATTCTCATGGTGTTTCTAAACCAAGGTGGATGGACAATTATTGCTTACGAGCAGTTAAAAAGAAATATAATGCGTGGAAGCGTTTTTCAAACAGTCGCGGTTACAGAGATTATGCTGAATACTGCCGTCTTCGTAACAAAGCCTCCAAGGCTGTTTGTTTTGCAAAAAGAAAGCATGAAAAGGGGATTGCCCAAAGTTCTGCACAAAGTTGCAAGTCATTCTGGGGCTACATCAAGTCATAAACTGGCACTAAAACTGGTATAAGCGACCTTCAGGATGCTCATGGTAATGTTATTACAGAAGATAGTGATAAAGCGGAGTTACTGAACTCATTTTTTACCTCTGTTTTCACCACCGAAGACGTTTCTAATTTACCTAAATTTGAAAAATGTTTAGACAGCGAATTTCACATTGACTCTGTGCATATTGACCCAGAGAAGATATTAACCCAGCTTAGACAGCTCAACCCTTCTAAAGCCTGCGGACCAGATAACTGTCACCCTCTGTTACTCAAAGAGTGTGCTGAATTATTATACATACCTTTATCTATCATTTTCAACAAGTCTTTATCAGAGGGAGTTCTTCCCAATGACTGGAAACTGGCTAATGTTACGTGTATTTTTAAGAAAGGCAAAAAGTCCGATCCAGGTAATTATAGGCCTATATCTTTGACGTCCATTGTGTGTAAAATTCTTGAAAGGATAATAAGAGAAGTTTTAATGAATCATTTCTCAAAACATGAACTTTTCACTAACAGTCAATATGGATTCAGGAATAAAAGAAGTACAGTTTTACAGTTAAGTATTAGACGACTGGACTGGAGCCCTTGATAACAATTTTCAAGTTGATTCTGTATACATGGACTTTGCCAAGGTGTTTGACACTGTTCCACATCGTCGACTATTATTGAAGCTCATAGCATATGGTGTTACTGGTTCCCTTTATGCTTGGATTGAGGCATTTCTCAGTGGAAGAAAACAACGAGTGATTATTAACAACAATGCTTCTTCATGGACTGATGTTATTTCTGGAATCCCACAAGGCTCGATTTTAGGACCAATCTTGTTTATCATATTTATAAACGATTTACCAGACATAGTTGACAGCATTTGCTGTCTCTTTGCTGATGACACCAAAATGTATAAAGTTATTCACTCAAAAGATGACCAGGAAGCCTTGCAGAAAGATATCTTTAAACTGTGCGACTGGAGTGACCAATGGCTTTTGCGCTTTAATCCGAGCAAGTGTAAAATCATGCATATAAGGCAAAACCAATTTGAATTTGATTACAATATGTTGGACAAGGATGGTCAAACTACAGAAGTCAAATCGGACAAAGCCGAAAAGGATTTGGGAATTCATTTCACTGACTCGTTGAATTTTGACAGTCATATAAGCCAGACAGTAAACAAAGCAAACCGTATTGTAGGACTCATTCGTAGAAATTTTACCTATATGGATGAAAAATTATTTTTAACATTATATAAGACACTTATAAGGCCTTACTTGGACTACGGCAACATTATTTGGTTCCCATCGTTGAAGAAAAATAAGCGTATACTTGAAAATGTTCAGAAACGAGCGACCAAACTTGTCCCAGAATTAGCAGGTTTTTCCTATGAAGAGAGATTAAAAAAGCTCAACCTTCCTACCTTGGAATACATGAGACGTCGTTTTGATATGATCCAGTTATACAAGATTATTCACGGAATAGATGATATTGACTTCAGCGAATTATTTTCAATTACTTCGAATACACATACAAGAGGCCATAGTTTAAAGCTCGAAAAACCAAGGGCAACAAAGAATATTCCACTCAATTCCTTCACCCATCGAGTAATTAATGTTTGGAATCAACTTCCAGATTCAGTGGTAACATCCAAAAATGTTGTGCAATTTAAATCGGGCATTGATAAATTGTGGATCAATCAAAGGTTTGATGTGTCGGATGTATATTAAGTGTTTACTCTGGATGTGAATTCCCTGAATGATTCTATATCTTAAGTGCTATGTCAAATGTACTCATCTTTAAACCGGAGCGGAGACAACAATCACAACAACGACTTCGAGGGGGATAACAAACCTTAGGGGTTTACTGAAAATTCCCCGATCAACACAAGGTAACACAACACAACACAAGGTATGTAAAGAAACAAAGACTCAGATTTGATCAGAGACACAAAATGAATTGTATAATCCATTTATTTAGACCTCTTTCCATTCAGCAAATGCCAGGCTGAAGATGCTTTCAGATTTAAGTCAGTAGCCTTACTTGGTTTTAGATTAAACTACATTTCAAGTCAATTGGTTAAACCTATTACTTTATAGTTATTTGAAAGTTATATCCTGAATCCAAGGGCCTATGTCTATGATTGAGATAAAAGCTTATGCGTCCTTTTTACTCAGCCTGTGTCAGTGCTGCACTTCGTCCAAGGTGATAAAACGGTGCTAACCTGTGTGCGAATTAAACCTCGAGTGAGGAATAATTTGCAAACAGTAGTTTGCAACGTATAGTGATCCTGGACGCAGGGCCGATTCGTTGACAAACCGAAAGTAGGCCGCCTAAAACATAAAACGTAAGGACATGCCCGGCCAACAGCCTCTCAAACTCTGGATGATTCCAAAATGTTTTCCAATGATGATTTTACACATCAGTATAGAAAGAAATTATGTTGATGGTTGAAATACTATCCTTAACTCTATTTCTCAGTCAAAATAGGGAACAAACAACGAATAACAGCGACGGAAATGTTCTTACCCTCTGAAACGGTACAAGCGGCCGCCATTTTTAGACTGGGAACTCGATCAGGGAAGTCGATCAGTAGACTAGATGCATTTTCAATAACCCGGATGTTTGGTTTATCGAGGAAGTATGATTTTAGTAGACACAACTTACCAGATCTTTATCACGGGCGTAACTCCCATTACGCAATTTACGCAAGGGCGTTAAAGAAATAATCATCTTTGGAAAAATATCGTCGGTGAATGATGATAACATCGAAAAGACCTACAGCTTGTTCAAGCCGTAGTTCTGACGATATCTTGAATATTCACCAGGGCTCAAATCATAGAAAAGGTGTGCGGACGGGGCATTCATCTTGTGACATAGTCCAAATATTGACTTTAGCCTGTATATTCTTTGGCCTTCTGAGTGCGTATAAATTTCGAAGTCCTAGATACGCCCATGTATATAATTCTAAACGGAAATACTGAAATACGATCTAGTTCAAGCAAGACCGATCTACCCTTTCTATCTGATGAGATATGATCTGGTAGTCACATAGACGATAGGCATGTACCAATAGAACCACGGATCCTACTGTTGTTTAAATAATAAAGGTAATATAATAATAATAATCTTTATCTATAGTCGGGGTTTGTACGAGGTACAGTTAACAATTAACATTAGCTATGTATAGCTATTTGCCGACTTTTTACTTATTCTGAATGGTATCGATTTTGCGTGAGAAATTCGAGAGGCAGTGGACGTCCTTTTTTTTGGAAGGGGTTTCATCCAGTGCTACCTATTTACAGCTGTGTGGACTGAGGCAGTGACTATTAAGTTTCTTGCCCAAGGAAACACCTCGATGTCACCAGAACTCGAACCCCTGACCTTCGGATCAGGTGACCGACGCTCTAATCACTGAGCTATTTAGGCAGTCAAGATAGCTCATTTAGAGTTCCTGATAGAACCAAGCCATGACACAGTTGAAATCCTGGGCACCAGTTTGCGTTTGAGGCTCAGTCAACAGAACCGCCGACACCGGTTCCGTGTTGATGACGCCCACCGAATAGTATAATAGCAAGTATCCACTGGACAGGCCTGGATCTGACAAAGTGTTGGTTTTTTTTTTCGGTACCGTACGTACACTGCTGGTCATGAACGGGTTTAGTAACTAACGATCCGTTAATAATTGCAGTCACTAGGCCGTGATGTGTGTATTTCCGTTTAATCATCGTCGCTACCGTAGAACATTCTCATATGACGCCTCAAGAAGACGGTTCTAAGTTGTTACGGGGGATAGTACAAGCCGGATACATAACGATAGTACTGCCGAGATCTGCCATGGTTCTTTAACACCGATGCTCGGTGTAAAGCACCGTATCAAGGGGCCTCAGTTTAACGTCTCATCCAAAAGACTATTAGTTTGTTAGTGTGGCAGCCCGGGAATCGAACCTGTGCGATCGAACTTCGTTGGTTTTGAAGTCCGGTGCTCTCACCGACTGAGCGAATTGGGCTGACAATAGACTCTAGGCCTCATATATATATACGTGGTATAGCGAGTATACAGACAGACAGACACTGGGCCCGTTTTACTAAACTTCTGACAAAAAAATAATCGTAAGTCAAAATCACAAATCGTTCCTGGTGTTTTTATTCATTGTTAGATTCAGCCTTGCAAGATCTCATTGGAATCGTCTTTAGAAGCAATTCCAACGAGATGATGCATGGCAGAATAAGTCACTCCTGTAGAAGTAACTTTAATTTTTGGCTTACGCAAAAAATTATCGTTAGATGTTGATGTTTAGTAAAACAGGCCCCTGGTGTCCAGGCCTCCCTGAACCGTCGGAAAAAATATTGTTATCAAGTTGGAGTGTCAGAGTCACTATATACGCCACTGTGGTAAAACTTTCAACTAAGGCCCTTCTTCCGCGACGCAGCATAACTTATCACAAAATCATGCCCGATCGCGATCAATGTGTTCATAACAGTCATATTCAGTGCCGAAAGACGGACAAGTTCATGCAAATCCATAAATCATACCGCCAAGGAGAAGTTGTGTTAACAATTCCTGGACGTACGGACACTCGGGCGGATAAACAAACGGATGGAAGGCCAATGGACAAAAACATGTAACCAATATACAACGACCTTCGGCGGCGTATCTTGAAAAACTGAAAATGAGCCTGTGCATGGGATTTCTAACAATTTCCAATAACCGCAAAGCAAAACCTCTGACTAGCCTGTGCATCCGAACAGCCTGACCAGAGTCTTTTCTATGCATTAAGTATAGAGATAAGATCTCAAAGTATCTGTAGACCATAAAGTTACTTAATAATTACAGTATGTGACTGTCCAGACTGTTCAATGTTTGCCCCTCACGCATATTTCAAATTGTTGGAAATGTCAGGCTCAGATAAGGTATCGATCGTTCAGTGGGCGAGCTAAATGTCGTAACTACATTTGTCCTTAGACTTACATTTTAAGAGGTGGTTTGAATATGATGGGCAAAATCATGGAAATTAACAGGCAATTGGTGGATTTACTTTACAAGATGCAACATATCAGACTTCATCCAAACAGGATAACAGAGTGTCAATATAAGTTTTAAGGTAGTGGACCCGTAATAGTTCCCGGCAACATTTCGGAAATCACAAACTTTCACAATGCTGACCGAGGTTTCCAAATGAAAATCATTAGGAAACCTCGGTTAACATCGTTAAAGTTTATTACTTCCAAAGCATTGCGGAACTATTACGGTTCCACTACCTTACAAAGGGCACGGGAAATTTCTGACACCCAATAAAGCTAGAACACCAAGCGGATTCGTTTCAAGTTAATCTGTACAAACGATGAACAGTTCGTTCGCTTTGGTAAATCTTATGCCAAAGTCACATAGAAATCGGCGATAACTATCTTTATCGGCCGATAAGTAATAGGGTCGACCGGGCGCCGGCGATTTCAAGACAAACTATTTATATTTCGGCCACATACACCGCCGATGTGACGATTTTTGGTTCTTGTTCAGTGATGAGGCAATGGATACAAAGTCTATTAAGGTATTGGACCCGTAATAGTTCCTCAACATTTCGGATGACATGCTCTTTTAATAATGTTGACCGAGGTTTCCTAATGGAAATCATTAGGAAACCTCGGTTAACACTGTTAAAGTTCATTACTCCCAAAAGGTTGCAGAACTATTACGGGTCCACTACCTTAAACGTAGCATGCTGACGATAAGTCGGCGAGATTCGACTGACTTCTGAGTAAGCGATACGCCAACGATGTGTCACAGACTAGTCGCCTATAACCGTGAACGGATGAGAAAAGGTCAGAACAGATATATCACGACATCACATCGGCATGTCGTCAGTAAGACTTTAATGCTACTAATTGACCCATGAAAAATAGAAACCACTGATGTGTCGGCGTAACCGCATAAACGCATCTTGAATTTTAAGTTTGGTTTGTGTGTGTGTGTTTATACATTTTTTTCCTATAAATTAATTGGACTATTTCCTGAAACAATTGAAGGACGGTTCGATGTAAAAAGCCTACATACGATTTAAGAGACGTCGCGCACGGTAATGTGGCACTTTTAAAAACATCACCCAATGTGTTTTAAAACTTATTTCTACGAGACTCCTTACTTTAACCATTCTTGTATCTTGTATCAAAATAACGCTTAAACCATTGCCAATTTATACATCACACTTTTATTGCAAACTATCTTAGTAAAATTTAGCTAAAAGGGGTTTCAATTTGTAATTTACACGAAAAAATGCGTGTAACATGTAACATGAAAGCATCACCGAAAGGTAAACTACTTTTATTTTTTACAGTTTGTTAATGTTTAAACTTCTTGAAAATACATCAAATTGGAACTGGTATGACATCGAATAATTTTACCAACGGGGATCGAATTTTAACAACAAACAAGAAAAATATTGTGTTATGATTAACAAAAAGTGAAGCGTAACATCAAACATAAAGACGCAGAAAAAATGGTGAGTTTCCTTTGTACTTTCATTAAAAATGGTCCAATTGCAACCAACTTTTATACTTAAAATATTATTTTTTCTGTATTTATTGATTATGTAAATAAATATCATTTTGACTTTTAAACAGAAATTTAATAACATAAAAATCGTGTGGAACGAAATCTGTTCAGGCTGTTATAAACCTGGGTTTTCTATTCTTAATACGCTAAGAAGTAGCAGTTCCTTTCATTATACGAGAATTTAAATTCAGTCAAAAATATTATTTTTCTCTTGAAAAACATATTAAAATTTCAAGAAAAAATATTTAAAAACAAAAGAGAAATTGATTTTAGTTCGTGTGGAACGATATCTGAAAAACGCGCAATTACTTAAAGCGACGTTATCTTTGATTCGTTGAAAATACAACACCGGCGTGCCCTCAGACGAATAAAGAGTTGATAAAACCACTATTTCAAAAGAATAATAAATAAATAGATAGATAAATAAATAAATAAATAAATAAATAAATGAATAAATAAATAAATAAATAAATAAATAAATAAAAGGAAGAAAGCGGAACTCCATGCGAGAAGAATATCAGTGTGGAAAAAGCGGATTAGTGTAAGGGGGGGGGGGGCAAAATCGCTCATCTTAATTTCATTTTTTTAAAAAAAAAAAAGACTTGCATTCTCAGACTGTAACTCGCTGTTCTATAGATTCAAAAATAGTGAGTTCAAAGGAAGCTCAGCAAAATGTAACAACTTTCCAAACATAAAACTAAAAAATAATGGCGGGATGCTTCATTTTCCTTTAGGCGTTAAATGCTGACATCACTTTATATGAACAAACTGCTGGTGGTTCGAACTGATCATTGCAATAGCAATAGGGTAACAAGAGCCGTCGGAGACGGATTATGCTCCCCGAATAAGGCATAGTCACAAAAACAAGAGCCATGTTTGACATGGACATCCCCTGCCACAAAAGCTTGATAATAAACTGAAGCGTAATAGAATAAAGATTCTTTTGTACTGTCAGAGATTTACCTAAAATCTAAGTATTAAAAATAACAAAGGGCAATAACTCCAAAATTATGCAAGCAAGAGTTGTAGTTCTAGTGCACTGCACTTGTCCTCCATGAGATCTATCCACCCATAAAAATTCAAGTTGATAGCTATTATACTTTAGGAGATATTCTCCAGACAAAATTTAAGTATAAAAAATAACAAAGGGCAATAACTCCAAAACTATGCAAGTAAGAGTTGTAGTTCTTATGCACTGCACTTCTCCTCCGTAACATCTACCCATACATAAAGTTTCAAGTTGAAAGCTATTATACTCCAGGAGATGTGCTCCGAACAATATCTCAGTATCAACAAGTTGATAGCTATTTTACTTTAGGAGATATGCTCCAGACATAATCTAAGTATCAAAAATAACAAAGTGCAATAACTCCAAAATTATGCAAGCAAGAGTTGTAGTTCTTGTGCACTGCACTTCTCCTCCATAAGGTCTATCCACCCATAAAGTTTCAAGTTGATAGCTATTATACTTTAGGAGATATGCTCTGTGGTCAGATTTAAAAGACTCAAATAAGCTGTTATCTTATACAGCTAACATAAAGGTAACAAACATTAAACCCCCTTTTTGCATGACCTATTTTAAGACACAAATTCCAAATAGTTTAGGGTAAAGAGCATCTGATACGCTACTCAAATGTGAAATTACATCAAATTCTGAGCATTAGACTAGGAGAAATGAAAGAATAACTGTAATTTCGCGCTTACGTAAAGGTAACAAACATTAAGCCCCCTTTTTCCATGATATATATATTTTTTAAGTTAATTTCAAATTGTTTATAGTAAAGGGCATCTGATTTGCTACACAAATAAAAAATTTCACTAAATTCTGACTGTTAGACTAGGAGAAATTTGGGAAAAACTGTTTTTTACCCTAAGTCCCCTTTTCCCGTGACGAGGCCTCAAATCCAAAAACCGTCACAGATGCATCATCACTATATCATAGGGAGTTCACATGGTAAGTTTCATTCAATTTGGCCCAGGGGTTATGGAGAAATAGGTGGGGACGGACGGACGGACGGACGGAATTACGGACGTACGTACGGACGGACGGACGGACAGACAAAGCGGCGGCTATATGCTCTCCCTTCGGGGAGCATAAAAATCTACAATGTTAGATTTTCCCATGCATTATAAATTAAATAATGTTCCAAAGAAGCGTCCAACCAAATACATCTTCAGATTTAAAATGAAAATAAGACCAACTCTACAGGGGGCTTAGCGACCATCCAATAATCACTAGTCTACACATCTATGCGAAGTTTAAAATCATGAGACATTTTTCATTCCTCGCGACGAAAAAGGGGTGATTTTTTTTCTAAAATAGATTACTATATTTTCTGGCATTCCTACTGCTGTAGAGATAGAAAGTAATAAATTAATTACGTTAAACTTTTTTTCGATAAAAGAAACTAGACGCTAACGTTACATAATCGACGTTCTCTATTTTGACGTTACATTTTAGTGTCGCATTACCGTGAGCGACGTCAGAATATTGGTGAATCTTCGGGAACTTTCATTTATATAGTCAAACACATTAAGCGGCCCATACATGAAATATTCTGTCAACGATGAACAATATTCACAAACGCGAATCCTTGCTTAGCTCGGCTGCTTTCGAAGAAAACCCTAGGTATAATGACCACCTTGGCGTCGGTGACAAACTATAACTTTCATCATTACCAAGTTCAAGGTCATCAGTCAAGGTCAATTTCATTTTCAATGTCAAATTTGCTCAAGAAATAAGACCTTAACATCGGCCATAAAGTTCAAATGGTAAGTGATAGGACCTTTTTGAAATATTTCCACATGACGATAGCTTTGGATAACCCCTTTCTGTTTGTACCAAGTTCAATGTCGTCAATCAAAGTCAAGAACATTTTTCGAGGTCAAATTTGTGAAAATTAAACTTTTAACATTGGCCATAAGTTTTGAATAGCAAGTTATTCATATTGCTTCATATTTCACACGGTGGATCATAACTATTTGTTGGTTCTAAGTTCAAGGGAATCAGTCAAGATCATTTTTCTTGGTCAAATTTGTTAAAAATAATAGTGATACGGCATTCATATTTCATAAAGTGATTGCTTGGGACTAGACCTTTCTGTTGGTACCAAATTCAAGGTCATTAGTGAAAATAAAAGGCCATTTTTATGGACAAATTTATGAGAGGGAAAAACAACAACAACAACAAAAAAAAAACAAAAAAAAAACACAAAAAACCACAAACAAAAAAAACTTTAATAATTGCTACAGCTTTTGAATGGTTAGTGATAGGGCCTTCATATTTCTAACAAGGTTTTTAATGAACAAATCAAAATCCGAGGTATTATAATCACTTGGTGTCGTTGGTGTTGGCGTAGGCATGACAAACTTTAATCTTTGTTTGTACGATGAAAACGTTCGCGAAACATCCGAATTATGTTGTGGTACCCCGCTTTGCACGTTTACACGAGTGCAAAGTGGGGGTATATATTTCAAACGCTTGGAAACATTTTAGAATCTTGAATGGCTGAATATAATGACATAATGGGACAACTTATTTCTGACCCTGGGCGGGTATTGTTTCCCCCTTTTTAGAATATCTCGAAGACAGCGGGTTACCAACTCTAGACTGGTCCAAATATGGACTATTAGAATAGCCTAGAATAGGCTATTCTGATAGTTCAAAGTGGGACCAGTCTACGCCCGACCCGAAAGAGGGCCAGAAAGAAGTTGGCCCATTGTCACAGTCTAAAAGACGCAGAAACAAATCCCAAGTAAAAATTGGAAAAGAAAGGATTTTATAGGTTCGGTGCTATACAATTCTGTCCCGCAGAACCACGTTTAAAGGCATTCAATGATGAAAATGGTCGGGATTTTATAATTAGAAATTAATTGGCAATTTCTGTTCCACAGTCGGAATGGCTTTAGAAATTGAGGAAATATAAAACGTTTCATTTCCCCTTGCAGTTGTCGGGTATTAAGTGTATTAAGTACTTTCTATTTATCCAATCGCAGGAAAGAAAAGCTAAATGGGATGGAAAATTGGTTTGTTCCTGATTTTGACCGAGGGAGACAAGCACCGAAGCGCCACGACCTTTCTATTCCATGCTTCTAGTTAAAAAAAAATCACAGTAAAATCCTGTAATCAGTATCCCTTTTGCGCTTTTAAGCAGAGTCCCGAAATTTAACATTCAAACATAATTTTTACAAAGAAAATAAATGATTGTGAAAAAGAAGGAATTGTAAAGCCGTTTCTCCGTTACCCACAATTTTCTCCATGACCGCATGGGATATCATCTTTTATTAATTGCACTCACTATTCAGGATCATCGGCAACATTTTTACAGTTGTTTTTTGGAAAATAATAATAATAATAATAATAATAAAAAGAAAACGGGAAAGAACTGGGGAATTGATGATAAGAGGTGTTTCTCACATGCATGCATTCTCGAGATTTGCTAAAATATCGTTACATGTAACCCCCCCCCCCTCCCCCCCACACACACACATAACCCCCCAAAATGCTCTTTATTTGAAACGGGGGTCTATCTTTATATTTAACTCTTTCTTACGGACTTTTGTCCTTCCGTATGTAAGTTCGTTAACATTTTCTAACTATCCTTTCTGAAACTCTAACTGTATTTCAACCATTTCGAGTGAATCATTCCTGAACGAATCTTTAATAGATGATTTTTATTTTTAATCATTTTTAGTATATTTAAACGTGTGGATCGAATCATGCGCCCTATCGCCTTCAGATGCAACCTAGGGTATCAATTAAGTATTGAATAATAATATTTAAGACAAAAAAATGGATTATGAAAAAACTTCAGTCCTGTGCACTTTTTTAATTTTAATTTTGAAATCATGAATATATAATGTATATGCTTATATGGAATAGCTGATGTTGTATAGACGAGGCGCCACGTGATTTTTAAGATTAAAATGTTAAGATTTCTTATAAGATTTTAATCGAGAGATATCTTGTTGTGTCGTAGAATTACAACTGAATCGCGTGATTGGGATATCCATATTAGAAATCTTAAAAATCTTAATTTAAAAACGCGCCTCCGTTGTTACGAGATTTGAGACTCTAGCACTTCAGTTGCCAGCATGTCAACTACTTTGTTGTGCCTTATCGGCAACGTGTTTGTTTGTTTCGTGCGCATTAACCATTACGCCTTTTTCGAAAGTTCAGACTATTTCAAATCCAAAGGGTTTACGGGCAACAATACAAGTGGCTACACTCTGGAAAGAGCACTATAAATTTATGGTATTAAATTTTGGGAAAGGCAGAATTTGCATGTTACAGTTATCGTGAAATTGACAAGTTGGTTGATTTTGGAATGATTTTGTAATAAAATTGAATGAGTGCGATGAGTTGGTTATGAGTCAAGTTCATGGGTGAGCGATATAGAATGGTTTGATCGGAATAAGTGTCAATTTCACGATGTTCTTAACTGTACATGCACTCCCCCCTTTTTTTATATATATTTTTCAACAATTTTTTCTCTCGTATAAAATCACAGGAATATGAATTCCTTGGACTGCACTGAAAAATTTAAAGTGGCGTTATTCGTTCTTTGCCAGCTTCATCAGTTTGTAGAAAATCGTCAAATCGGGAATTATCATTGTATGTCTGAACATCATTCTGTTTTCCGTCATTGTTGATTTCTTTCTCCTCACTAGAGGTCGCACCAGCAATGATAAAATCTGTTGAGTCCGAAACAGAGTTCTCGTCCTGAATTTCAATTGTTACGGTCTCTATATTGTCTCTATCATGTAACACACAACTACCGCTCTCGCTGTTCGTTGCTTCAGAACTAGATCCGCCAAAACCACTGTCACCAACAGCCCACAGAGATTTTCGCCATAGACGATTGTCTGAAAACGGACTTTGATTTCCTAGTTTGTCTTTTTCTAAAACACGTTCAGTCTCAAACTTATCGGGAACAAAGGACGTGTTATCAGTTCCAACGGTACTGTTACGCTTTCTGAAACTAGTTCTTGGCGTGTATGTTTTAGTGTTTTTGAATTTCGTTACACACTTTGTACACAATCCACTCTGGCATAAAGTCAATAAATCAAAAATCAATATTGCGCCAAACACACAACTCAAAAACAGTATGGCTATATATCCCACGTAGGTCGCGGATGGTCGATCATCCATGATACTCACTTTCTTCAAGTTCTTAGCCTTCTCTTTGATTTCAGTTTCTAATTCCATCAGCTCCTCTACTGGATCCACGTATATAGATTCTGACGGGAAAAAGAAAACTGGAGACGGGGTCAAGGTCACTGTTGAGGTCTCCGTTACTGTGACAACCGATGTTTCCGTTACCGTTGTCGACAATATGACGTCATTTGTGACGTGAATTTCTCTTGTTACTGGCACGTCTCTTGAAACAAAGAAATCTTTAGTAACGGTTCTAACACTTGTCTGGTAAACGTCATGGGTAACGTAGATGTCTTTGGTTACATATATTTCAGAGCATTCTATCTCGATGGAGCTTGTTGACACTGAAAAAGTATTGCAGCATATTTGTGTACTATTTCAAAGGGTAATTATCGAAATCATAAATTTGTGATCCACATTTTAAATAAAAAACGCTATGAGGTCAGAATTCTGTCTTTTTAGCTCACCTGAGCACGAATTGCTCAAGGGAGCTATTGTGATCGATCGTTGTCCGGCGTCCGTCTGTCCATCTGTCCGTCACGGCGTCAACTTTTTCTTTAAACGACATCTGCTCCTAAACTTATGGGTCAAAATCAACCAAACTTGGCAGAAATATTCCTTGGTTGGTCCCTTATGAAAATTGCTCAAATTGAAAGGATCCGTGCCATATCACGGGAAAAGGGGCCTTAAAGACAAATTTCTTGTTTTCACTCTAGAAGCCACAAATATGGTCCAATCTTCATGAAACTTGGTCAGAATGTTTGTTAGGTCATGAGGATGAAGTCTATTGAAAATGGGAAGGATCCGTGCCATATCACAGAAAAAGGGGCCTTAATGACAATTTTGTCAAAAAATTCTTTAAACGAAATCTGCTCCTAAACTTATGGGCCAAAATCAACCAAGCTTGGCAGAAATATTCCTTAGGTGGTCCCATTTGAAAATTGCTCAAATGGAAAGGATCCGTGCCATATCACGGAAAAAGGGGCCTTAATGACAAATTTCTTGTTTTCACTCTAGAAGCCACAAATATGGTCCAATTTTCATGAAACTTAGTCAGAATGTTTGTTAGGTCATGAGGATGAAGTCTATTGAAAATGGGAAGGACCGGTGCCATATCACGGAAAAAGGGGCCTTAATGACATTTTTGTCAAAAATTTCTTTAAACGACATCTCCTCCTAAACTTATGGGTCAAAATCAACCAAACTTGGCAGAAATATTCCTTGGTTGGTCCCTTATGAAAATTGCTTAAATGGAAAGGATCCATGCCATATCACGGAAAAAGGGGCCTTAATGACAAATTTCTTGTTTACACTCTAGAAGCCACAAATATGGTCCAATTTTCATGAAACATGGTCATAATCTTTGTTATGTCATGAGGATGAAGTCTATTGAAAATGGGAAGGATCCATGCCATATCACGGGAAAAGGCGTCTTAATGAAATTTTTTTTGCTTACTCTCTAGAAGCCACAAATATGGTCCAATCATCATGAAACTTTGTCAGAATGTTTGTTAGGTTATGAGGATGAACTCATTTGAAAATTGGAAGTATCTGTGCCATATCACGGGAAAATGGGCCTTAATGACAATTTTCTCGTAAGAGCTCCAAACGCCACAAATATAGTCCAATCTTCATGAAACTTGATCAAAAGTCTGCCAGGTCACAAGAATGAACTCTGTTGAAAATGGGAAGGTTCACGCCATATCATAGGAAATGGAGTCTTAATGATAATTTACTTGAAATATCAGGTGAGAGATTTAGGGCCCTCATGGTCCTCTTGTTTTACCATATGATAGCTTTCGGTCAATCGTATTTTCTGATCAAAGAACCACAGACAATGCAGATGCTGTAATATTTTAGATATTGAATCTTGTATAGTTTATTAACCTTTATTAGTTTTCAAATGCACTCTTATTCAAAGTATCAACTATTTTATCACAACTGTTACATAGATTCAGGGTAACCATGAAATTGCAATATTTTGGTGAATGGAAAACCCCTGTGTTAGAAACGCACTCTAAATTCACAATATTCTGAGACCAAATAAATAAGTTTACTTTCTTTTCGAACAAGGCTTTAATTTTCTAGAAGTAAGTTCGGAAGTATTTGCACGATGTTATATTGTCAAAAGAAATCAAAGTAAGATTTAGAAAAAAAGGGGGGGGGGGCAATACAAATAAAGGCCAAGGCCAAGGCCAACGTTAATACCAAAGACGCCACGGTGATCACACTACCTTGATTTTTCTCCTAAAACAACCGAGCTAATAATGTCACCATCAGAAACTACCTACTTCAACTTCAACTTTTAATTCAATTCTCACACCAAATTACAAGGTATTTGAGAATAAACATCATACAAACATGTAAAATAGAATTGATCAAGTCATATGGCAGCACACGAAAAAAAGTAAAAGAAACCAAACTTCACAGGCACGAACCTTGTGTGTCACTCTTTCAAAATTGTTCAAGATAGTTTATGCAATGATAAACATGTCTTTAAATGGACGTGGCTTATTTTCATTTATTGTAAAAAAAAAGTACTGTATAGATCCTAGCCATTGGATACAACCAAATTGCACTGGATTTCACATAACTTCGACTTACCTGGAATGAAGGTAGGTGTCGATTCAATGATCTCTGAAGTGGTCAAGATGACTAGAGGAATGGAAGAAGTCGTGGATGGTCGAGATAGGCCATGAATTCAAGTCTTATCTCACCTAAATCATAACTTCGACTTACCTGGAATGAAGGTAGATGTCGGTTCAATGATCTCTGAAGTGGTCGAGATGACTAGAGGAATGGAAGAAGTCGTGGATGGTCGAGATAGGCCATGAATTCAAGTCTTATCTCACCTAAATCATAACTTCGACTCACCTGGAATGAAGGTAGATGTCGGTTCAATGATCTCTGAAGTGGTCGAGATGACTAGCGGAATGGAAGAAGTTGTGGATGGTCGAGATAGGCCATGAATTCAAGTCTTATCTCACCTAAATCATAACTTCGACTCACCTGGAATGAAGGTAGATGTCGGTTCAATGATCTCTGAAGTGGTCGAGATGACTAGAGGAATGGAAGAAGTTGTGGATGGTCGAGATAGGCCATGAATTCAAGTCTTATCTCACCTAAATCATAACTTCGACTCACCTGGAATGAAGGTAGATGTCGGTTCAATGATCTCTGAAGTGGTCGAGATGACTAGAGGAATAGAAGAAGTTGTGGATGGTCGAGATAGGCCATGAATTCAAGTCTTATCTCACCTAAATCATAACTTCGACTCACCTGGAATGAAGGTAGATGTCGGTTCAATGATCTCTGAAGTGGTCGAGATGACTAGAGGAATAGAAGAAGTTGTGGATGGTGGGGATAGGTCCAGTAATTCACCTGTTACCTCTCCTAAAATAGATTTTTTTAGTGCCAGAAGAGTTAGATATTCTGTGAGACCTTAGGAGCTACAATATCACTTTTATATTGTCGTAACATTCAAGCTTAGAAAGGCATATTTATTTTAGTAATCTGAGGAATAAGAAAAGAAAAATTACAAACAACAACATGAATCTCACAACAACATGAATCTCGCGTAAAAGAAATCTTAAAGTACTACAGCTCTCTTTCTTGGTTTTGTAGCAATGTAAGTATTCGGGAGAGCAGACTTTTTGCTCATTAAGATTTTATTCTCAAAACAGAAAAAGATGACAACATGCATACTTATTCAATCGGTATTGAACTTGTATAAGGAATAAAGACTACAATCTTAAATTGTCACGGACCGCCTTTGTCCAAAAGGAAAGTATCGACCGTGTAAGAAATTAATAATTTTTACCCGAATTACAAGTACGATGATAATAAATCCATCCTTGATGAGTTGAGTAATAATTAGACAGTGTCCACTTATTCCCGCTGTTAAATTGACACCGTTTGCCATCAGCATCGTACTCGAATGACTGACAGATAAACACGGTGTTGGTGAGGCACACATCCTGACATTCGTCCGCCGCCTTGTCGTATAGGTACATGTAGTTATTGGCTGCTATGCTGGCGTTCGGATATACCTCAAATCTACACTCCCCTATAAGAATTGTCATCATGGGACATAAAAATATATCAAACGTGATCCGTCACGCGAAAAAGGACCATCTGAGAACTCCGTATATATAATATTTGAAAATAAGATCGGCTCCAGTATAGGTCTACCGGAGGTCACATCTAAAAAAAATTTCGCAGGAAGATAAAATGATCATTCTAGATCAGAAAATGGTCCAAGCGTGAAAAGTTACGACCCTAGTCAGTCTGCGCAGTTTGTGCAGTCTGACTAGGATCGATACTTTACCAGCTTCCCAGATGGTCCCAATTTGCGCGACGGGTCATAAATATAGAAAAATACAATAATCAGTACAAAGTTCTTTTGTAAAGTGAATATATAAGGGACACCCAGAATATACCAATATAATGATAACCGATTTTCTGGCAACAAAGGAGAACTAGTCTTAATTAAACAATGTGAGGCAATAACGGAGTCGGGTTTTCCCTTTAGTTATAGAATATCACTGTAAATAGAATAGTTATCATCATGATGATCGTCTCACAGACCCCGATTTCCAAAATAATCGTAGTGCTTCGGGAGAACGCATTTTCTCCGATTTAATACGAATTCGGGCCGTTTTTCTCCGATCATCCTTGGACGGGGCGTAGTTTTAGATATACACGCGGTGTGTTCCCGATGGGTTGCGAAAAACTACGATGCGATACGATTTACTACGCTTTTGCCCCGATTTTGTTCCGAAGTACCCCGAGTTAAGGAGCCGAGTTACTACGAAACAGTACGATCTAGACCGACTGTCCCGATTTCTTACTACGATGGACTTCGATGCACAAAGATTAAATGCGACATACGCCGACAGATCCGAATCGACTACGAGTTCCAAATCTTTTTTCAGGATTATGCCCCGATTTCGTACACTGGGTATTTAAATTCCGTGATTTAACAGCAACAAAATCAGTTATCATATGGATATTAGAGTGACAGTGAGAAATTCGAGGAGGATCGTGTCCTTTTCATACTCTGTCAGGACGCCGTGTTTGAACGGCTTCTTTTTCTTTATGACAGCCTCAAACTCATTTTGCAGTACAACTGGCTGATCCGGCATAACAATAGGGTCAGGTTGGTTCTCTGTGCTTAATGTTGGAGCTTGGTCGCTCGATGGATGAGGCATATCTGTTGTAGCTGCCTGTTTTTAGGTCCCTTGTATTGAAGAATAGGGAAGCGTCTCGTTCAAAGGTTTTGAACTGAATGAATTGTTTTCAAAGGGGATTCGCCTTTTTATACTCCTCGAAATTCGGGGTACTTCGTAGTACTACGGGATGATATCTTAGAAGTTCGTAGTTATTCGGTGTAGGTCGGTGTAGCTCGGGTTGCTAGTCGCGTATCTCGGCGTACTTCATCGGCGAGAATCGGGAGTTACTCGTAGTGCATCGGTGTTATTCGGGGTTCATCGCCGAGGTAGGTTCGCCGAATTAGGACCGATTCTGTCGCCGAATAACGCCGATTTGCTTACTACGATCAACGACGACTTAGAACGAGGTACACCGAGGTGCGCCGATTTATGCACGATTTTCGAAATCGGAAGAAAAATTTGCGCATGTTGAAATTTTTGTCCCGATTCATTTTCGATCCCGAATTGATGCCGATTTGAGTCAGGAGGCACTACGACTCTCCCGAAGCTAGCCGATTTCGCGCCGATTTTGAAATTTTCGAAATCGGGATTAAATCGGGGTCTATGAGACCGGGGGGTTAGTTTTCTAACATCATATTTATATGTGATAATGTTGGGAAAAACTCTAGCTCTGCTTTACTTTCTTCCTATATAGATAAAGAAAAAAAGAGAAGAAGACAGCTTAACGGTTTCTCTATCACAATAATTAATTGATGGAACTACGTTGGCCTACCTCCGTCATACTGACACAGAAATGGTAGCCGTAATGAGCATGGATGGCTGGTCCATGTATAAGGATTTCTGAAAGTGGCTGCCACGCAATTTCCGTTTAAACCCGCGTCCCCTGCTTGCCAGTTATTGTATGTTATTGTGTGGTTATCATCCCATATCCATGTGTTATCGCCGAATTTGTGTAGACCTATCCATACAAGAGCTTCGTCAGTCCTTTGTAAAAAAAATATGACCAGTAATCAAAAAGAAGGAGACACTATCGAGAGAAATTAATTGACGCTGGAATGCTAAATGCAGGATTGTTGATAGCTTATTACTCAAATTTATTACACATACTTGAGTATATATGTCGTCCCTAACTTATGAATGCTTAATCTTAAGAACGAGCAAACGGTGAATAAGGGACTTTGTCCGTTCTTAAGAATTAACAGATGGTCTCGTGTGTATAACATCACATATTTTCTCAGTCCTATGTAGATATCCATATGTCTGTTTTCTTCATTAGAAAGCAAAACAAAACAAAACTACGTCTGTGTTATTCCTGTCATAGCACATAATTAAGAAAACTAGAATTTTTCGCAAAGCGGACTAATACACCACATAGGTGTCCACATGTCCATGTGGAAGTGCCATCCGTAAATGATGTGTTCATTACTTGAACATGATGTGTTTATTTCTTCAAAGTTTGATCCATACCCCTCCTTTAGTCGCTTAAAATTGAGCAGACAAGACTTTCCATCAAAGGGCTAAAACTCTGCCAAAAGTCGTAACTAAGATTTTAAAATTTATACGCACTAAGACGGTGACTGACATAGAATATAAAGGATAAAGGCGGTATATGGACTATGAAATAAGATTAATCTCCCCTTTTCTATTATTTGAGCGTTGGTGAATAATCATAACATTGTAACTGATGCTTGTAAAGCTGTAGTACCGATGTAATGATCGTTCATCAACGATATTTTTCGAAAGACGGTTTATTTCTCTTACGCACTTGCATAATGTGCGGAATGGTAGTTCCGCCATTTGTTAATTTGCAGAGTCACTATTAAGAATGTCTCTTAAAAGGTAAAAAAAATCCTCACTCAAGTAAGAAGTCTGAAAGACCAAGATCGGGTATCGTGGAGAAGTCATAAATGGCTGCAAGATGGCCGCCATCTTCTGCACAGATATCACGTGCCTCTATCCAAGATGTCTGGGTTAGATTTAATACAAAATGGCGTGGTGTCTGGTAGTCTTCCTGACCTGAAAAGTTAAGGGGTCAGCGCAAAACTATTGTTAGTTCCTATATAAATATAGACATTAATATTAGCTTGGATTTGACTATAAATATAGGAAATTACAATAGTTTTGCACAGATCTATAAATGCAAGGAATTGAAATAGTTTTGTGCTGGCCCGTCGAAATTTATTAAGTATAAATAATTTGAAAGAGCTTCATATAAGATCTAGAGATACTGATTTTATTTGATATACGGTGGTATGAAACTTAAACCCACTCATAATGTATGTAAAGGGCTTATTAAAACGTAGTGGATTTAAACGTAATAAGTGATGTACGAAACCGATTTATCAGTCGATCAAAATGTTCGAATCTCTATTGACTAGATTAATCTTAAATTGTTTTCCTTGAATTAGGATAGCTTTACTTCAAAGTTTCACATGTAAACGCTCCTCAGATCAAGAAATTGCTTATTCTAACAACCATTCAAGCAGAATGAACTAACCCTAATTTAAGATGGCAGTTAATTTCTCAGATTATGAAACTTCAGGTAGTGGATCCCTAATTGTTCCGCAACGTTTCGGAGGTAATGTCTTTAACAGTGTTAACAGAGGTTTCCAAAATAATATCACTAGGAAAACTCGGTCAACATTGTGAAAAGCTACGAGTTGTGAATGTTGCGGAACTTTTACGGATTCACTACCTTAAAAGTGCCTATTCCCATTTGACGGATTAACTTAACCTTAGTCAATATTACATGATAATTCCCTCTTTTTAAATATTTTAATAGTAATAAAAATCAAATAATAATAATGATGATGATAGTGATTAAAATAACTAAATTTATCGAATACCATTACTACAAATTAGAACATTTTAATAGCATCTTATAAATTTTCAACACGACCTTATAGAATTTGAACCAGAACAACAAAAAGAAAATTCTCTCTCGCCCCCTTCTCTCTCCCCCATCTCTCTTTCTCTGTATGCCTGTCTGTCTGTCCAGTGCTAAACAGCATTATAAAGAATTCTCACCTTGAAGACCATAAACTAGTAAATATAAACAACATATTTTCCATTCCAAATCAATTCTCCGAATATGTAATGTCCACATACTTGTTGAACCATTGATAACGACGACACAATTCTACACTGTCATTGAATACCAATGCACTAGAGTTACGCCAACGGTAATCCCAAGCTTCGCTGAGATGCATTACCAAGCACATTAAAGGAATGTCCCGTGAAAGCCTGATGAGATATTAACGAAAGATTGGCGAATATTGGAGAACATAATGCTGGAGTGTAGTGTTTTATAAACATTATCCATGGAATCCAACGTTTTACGTCTAGATTAGTTTTATTCAAAGAAAAATGTTTCTATAGTACTCGCTTATATTTTTCAATTTCATAAGGATATAAGTTAATTTTTAAAGAAGCATTAAATTATACTGTTTGCCTGTTATTGATTTGCTTATCAAAGGCTGTTGATGACCAGTACCTACGGCGGTCTGTTTTTTATTCTTCTCTTTTTTTTTGCTGGAATAAATTTATCGGATTTAAAGTATCTGAGATTATCTTAAGTATCTAAACGATATTTATTTTTTCCTAATGTCAAAAAGCGCCCGTACTAGCCGACGATACTTTTCCGGCGACTTTTTGTGGATTCAATGAGAAAATCTGCGACCAATCGACTTCAAGGGATCGATATTGACCCTTTTTGACCGGCCACACTATAAATTGTTTGATAGAAAACAACATATTTTCTATCATTGGATTTTGATGATTCCCAAAGCTTAAATGCTTATTGTTTTGTATTACATATCCATATGCGTTTGCGCCTAAATCTAATCACGTCGTTCGCAAGTATGCTCGGTTTCGGGCGTCTGTGTGCGGGCGTTTCACGTATTGTTGAAAATGATATGTCTTTGGTAAAGAGCAATGCTCCGCTACTGCCATTTTAAGAAACTTTAAACATATTTTACCTTGAAATATAACCTTGACCTTGGCAGATTACTTGACCTTGGTACCAGAAGCAATGCTCCTGTGAAATATGAAGGCTCTATATCATGCAAAAGATTTGGCCAATGTTAAAGTGAGGGGGGGGAGGGAGGGGGAACGGGCAAACAGACCAGCAGACAGGTAAAAACAACTAACTCCCGGTCAATAGATGCAAGGGCCTGAAATACTCATCTTTAACCCTTTCCTGTTTTTCAAAATTTTGGACCTGTCCAAATTCAAAGGTTTTGCAGACGAAAATTTAAAGTGGATTTAATTTGAAAATAACCATTCAGTAGGGTAGAAAATAGTGTGGAAAAAGAAGAAATTGCTTGTCAGGAGCAATTTCTTCTTTGTTCACAATATTTCACAATATTTTCTCAATCATTAAATCACATGCACGTAAAAAGCAGGGATTAAACAGCAAAGGGTTAATGCGTATAATGTAGTCCCAGTAAGTTAAGTTAAATGAAAATAACATATCAAAATGAAGAAAGCGTTGTCATACATGTAAAGGGCCTATTTGTTATCATTATAACTGTTGTTTTTATTTTAATCAATATGATTATTAGTATTATCATTTCTATTAAACATTACATTTTGAATAATTGATTAATATATTCTAATTAACATATATATTTTTTTCATTCTCTTACAATTACAAGAATGAGCAGGAATATTTCTGGATATATCACGTGACCAACCATAGCATCGGACATGGATTTCGGAGTCCGTATTTTTTCCCTCTAAAATGAACTTAGAAGAATTGTTGGGGCCTAATTTTTGGATAGGAAGTGTAACAGTGTTTGGACTTCATGCCTCCCAAACAAAAGACTCAAAAGAAGAAGAAAAAAGAAGGTAAAAAGAGAAAAGAAATTTCGCCTATTGAAAATGAAGTATCTAAAAATAGCACGGATTGCACGAGCGACCAACGGGTCAGTGGCGAAACTAGTTTGACCAGTTTGACCAGTGGACAAAACAATAACAAAGAAGTGAGTAACCAAAACAAAACACAACAACAACCTAAGAAGCACAGAACTCAAACAGACCATTTTAATTTCGATTCACAGACTATTAATGAGTTTATGAATTCAAATATGAACACTGCCACTACTTCGAACTCAAATTTGACTTTAATGCAGCCATTTACCGGCCATTATGCGCAAACTAATCCTAACCCTAACCCGGTTGAATCACCACCGTATCATTTCAACCAACCATATATGGTGCCACAACATACCAGTACCCCATCATTCAACCAACAAGCATACCCCGCGCTACCACCACCATGGGCTATAACCATAATGGAAGACATCAAAGGTATAAAAAATAAAGTAGATAAAATTGACAATATTGAAAAAACAGTAAATTCAATGAATTTGAAACTCGTCGATCTTGAAACCAAAATGAGTGATATGGAAAAACGAATCACTGAGGTAGAAGGGACAAGCTCATTTCTGAGTAAGCAACATGATGACTATACTAAAGATTTGAAATCTGCTAAGGATAATGTCGCCAAAATACAGAAAGAGTGTTCTAAACTAACTACAGGGATTGAAACAATGTCAAACAAACAAGAAGAATTGAAATCAAGGATTCTTGATAATGAGTTCAGGAATATGAGAGAGAACCTTATATTTTACGGATTGCCAGAAATATCAGACCCTAATGTCCTGAAAACCCAAAATGAACAGCAAGTTTGCGAGAATCTAGTGAAGAACCTCATAGAGAAAAATCTTGAAATCGACACAAGTGAAATCCAGTTTGACCGAGCACATCGTCTGGGCAATGATAAAGCAAAGAAGCCTCGCCCAATTATAGTGAAATTTCACAACTATTCACAGAGAGAGAATGTACGACAAGCAGCGTATGCGATTAAAGACGATCTAAGAAAAGCGAACATTGGAGTCGGCGCACAAATCCCAAAGGAATGGAGAGAAGCAAGAAAGGCACTAAGTCCCGTGTTTCAAAGTGCAAAACAAAGGTAAAATAATGCTTTTTGGTGATTTTAATAGTCGCACGGCAAACAAACCCGATTTTGTCTTATCCGATCAATTCTTAAACGCAGGCTTATCCTTTCCCGCGCAATTTGATAATTTTCCACGTGCAAACAAAGACCACGTGCTTGACGCACATGGAGTTAAATTAATTGACCTATGTATAACCGCCAATCTATTTATAGCAAATGGTCGCTTATACAATGATAAATCGATTGGAAATTATACATTTGTTAATAATAACGGAATGAGCGTTGTAGATTATCTATTATTATCAAAATTAGATTATTCTTTTCTGTCCGATTTTGAAATATTGATGCCAAATAGTTTGTCCGATCATAATGCACTTAAATTTTCAATTTCATGCATTAATGATACAATTTTTCAAGACGAGGCTAACTCCACCCAAGAGTTATTTATAGAATGGGACGACAGTAAAATTGACCATTTTCGATTAAAATTATTGGAAACTATTAATAATCTAAATGACGTCATGCTTAATTTGCATACTACGTCTATAAATAGCAGCATAAACTCTTTCACAATGTATATGCAAAACAGCGCCCTCTCTGCGTTTGGTAAAGAAAGGAAGTATAATTCAAACAAGAAAATATATAATAATCAACCTTGGTTCAATAAAGAGTGCTATGAAGCTCGAAAAAAATTTAATATATCAAGAAATGCTTTTGTGAGAAATAAAAACGAATCAAACAAAAAACAATATCTAACTGATAAACGCATATACAATAAGATAAAACAAAAATGTAAAAATCAACGAGGGAAAACGTATTTTGAATTTGGCAAAGAGTAACCCTAAAGGATTTTGGAAAAACATAAAAAATCAGTACAAACAAACAAAATTAAAAACAAATAACATTTCTATTGATGACATGTACGATCATTTTAATACATTATATGGATCAACCCCAGAGAGTGATCAGAGTGACTTTGTCAATACAGATCCTATATATAATAATGATCTTGACTGTGAATTCACAATGGAAGAAATCCAACATGCCGTATATTCACAAAATAACTCAAAAAGTCCCGGTACTGATAAACTCATATCGGAATTATTCAAAAGTTCTTTTGATATTATATCACCTTTTTTACTTAGATTTTATAACAAAATATTCAATGATGGACTATTTCCAGAAGATTTGAGTGAGGGAATTATTGTACCAATATTTAAAGGGGTAACGACGAAGCAAAAAATTACCGAGGTATAACCTTAAATAACATTTTATCAAAAATATATTCAAAATTACTTGTAGAACGCATAATAAAATGGTCGAACAAGCACGATAAACTGATAGACAACCAATTTGGCTTTCAAAAGAATAAATCTACTGTAGACTGTATATTCATCCTACATGCGATTATCTCTAAAACACTTTCGGAAAAGAAAAAACTTTATACAGCGTTTCTTGACTGGGAAAAGATGTTTGATAAAATTGATAGAGTATTATTATGGAAAAAACTTTACGACTCAGGTATCAGTAATAAACTCATCACAGCTATTAAATCAATGTATAAAACAGTAAAATCATCCATCCACTATAATAATCTTAAATCGAACCCTATCTCGTCAAAGATTGGAGTTAAACAGGGCGACCCATGTAGTAGTATTCTGTGCTTATTTTTCATTAATGACATTCTACAAAATATCAACAGTAGTATAGAAGGGCTTTTCTCGATTGATGACGTTAGATTATTTATACTCCTTTTTGCCGATGATGCTGTAGTTTTTGCTCACGATCCAAAATCACTTCAATCGCTACTCAACGATATCGAATCATATAGCAATAGGTGTAATCTCAAATTAAATGTATCAAAAACAAAGATTATGATTTTCGAAAACAATAGATCGAGACCGACAGTACACAATTTTTATCTTTACAACCAGACTATTGAAATAGTACAGTCCTTTAAATACCTTGGGGTATATTTTTTCAAAAATGGAAATTGGAACCGTACCCAAAAAATGATAGCACAAAACGCAAAGTTTCCTGTTCATAACCTGTTCACAATATTCAATCAATTAGAAATAACAACGTCAAAAAAACTCAAACTCTTTGATTCTCTTGCTTTGCCAGTATTGAATTATTCTGCAGAAGTCTGGGGAATACACCCAGGTCAAGATATCGAATTAGTATTTAAAAAATTTTGCAGGAGAATTCTTTGTGTAAAACAATCTACGAATCTAAACGCTTTATATGGCGAAATAGGCCGAATACCTATGTCACTACATAGAAAATTAGTAATGATCAAATATTGGGTTAAGATCTTATCATCAAAACGCGACTCAATTTTATTCAGAGCATATAATATGCTTCATGCGGATTGTGAAAGAAATCTAACATATAAAGACAATAACTGGGCATTTTACATTAAACACACATTAAAACAAATAGGACTTGGTGACATTTGGGAAAACCAGTATTATATTGAAATTGATTATAATTTTGTTAAACAGCGTATACTCGATATCTACAAACAAAGCTGGTATTCGTCAATTAACAACTCACCACGACTTTCATTCTACAGTCTTATAAAACACGAACTTGAATTTGAAAATTACCTTGATTTCCAAAATGAACCGAAATATAGAATATCCTTAACAAAACTTCGAGTATCATCTCACGAATTAGCAATCGAAAGTGGACGCACAGAAAATTTAACAATGCAAGAAAGAATTTGTAAAAATTGTAATTCAGGGTTGATAGAGAGTGAATTCCATTTCATATTAGTTTGCACAAAGTTTTCCAGTATTCGATCAAAATATATAAAAAGATACTATTATACATGGCCAACCATCCAAAAACTGTCTAATCTTTTGTCATCGTCATCGAAAATTAATATTCTTAATTTGTCAAAGTATATCTATTTTGCAAACAAGATTCGATCCTAATCCATGCACTGTAACATCATGTGCTCTTCCGTAAATCCATTTCAGAACGTTGCTATGTAAATTTGTAATTGCTATAAAACATGTTATGTTTTCATGCAATAAAATATATGTTATGTTTATGTTATGTTATTTCTGGATATACAATTTTACAAATATGAGGACTTATGAAGGAAAACACAGGTAAACGGAAACCCCATGCCGATTTATGAATTAAATTGTCAGTTGTCAGAATTTAATGATTGTCATAAATAGACAACTGTATCGGTCTATTCTTTCTGGAAAGAGTGCCAAGCAGATGTAAGTAATAGCGATAGAATATATTTAGCGTTAATTTAAATTTTCGCGAAAACGGTTCTTAGAGAAATATTGGCGACGTGGTGTTTAACCCTTACCTGTTTTACAAAATTTGGACCTGTTCAAATTCAAAGGTTTTGCAGACGAAAATTTAAAGCGGATTTAATTTGAAAAATTACCATTCAGTAGGGTAGAAAATGATGTGGAAAAAGAAGAAATTGCTTGTCAGAAGCAATTTCTTCTTTGTTCACAATGTTTTTCAATAATAAAATCACAGGCACGTAAAAAGCAGGGTTTAAACAGCAAAGGGTTAAGCAAAATTTTAATTTAGTCAAGTGGTAGTACAAAAAGACGATTGTAGGCCTATCTAGGTACTTCCGACTTTATGGCGTAGGTTCGCCCTTTGTTTCTTTAGCATACAAAACTTGGCGATATTCTTGAAATCGCGTGTTAAGTTAGTCGCGAATATTAGCGAAAATACAAATCTCTCTAGTAAGCGAGGTTAACCGTAATAACCATCCCTTTGAAATATGTAAAAGTGACAAAATATAGCGCAATTCATTGTTGGGATTTGGCTGTCAAGTGGCGCCATGTCCGTGTAGAAAATCGCTGCCAAGACAACTCTACTCTACTCAACATCGTAAAATTGACAATGTGAACGATTTTGTAATGATTTAGGCATGGAATTGAATGATTGCACTGTGTGAGCTTTGAGTGAAATTAAAGTGAGGTAATCAAATATCACTTATTTTGTTCATTACGAACAAAATTAGCGATATTTATTACTTTCCTTTAATAAAGTATGCATACAAGTTCTATATACAGCTGTAGTTGTTGATCCTGAATGGAGCGCTGAGTGAGCGATTTAGAATGGTTTTGTTTGAGATGAATGTCAATTTCACGATGTTATTAACTGTATTTCAAATTTCATTTCAAAATAGATTAATGAATATGGGATTATCCTCGTATGTCAAATGAAAAGATCGGAACCGCTTTCAAAATCTTTTGATATTATAATTTCTGATAGGGAAATAAAAGGAAGAAATTATAATCATATTTCTACTTGTGTAGGCCAAAAAGTCGCATCAATTGAAAAGGGATCGCACGAGATATTTGGAAACGGTCAAAACATCAACGATATTAATTACTTTGGATAATTAGATACATTTACTATCAATACTAGTTTAGTTGAGGACCCTTTAATCCTTGTCATGCTGAATAAAAGAAAAAAACCTTGCAAAATTACATTAAAATCTAAGTGCCAAGAGCCCTAGATGCACTAATTGTGAGTCAGTATTCATTTTGAAATAATAACATTTAAACTCTTTCCATTTACAAAGAAAAATCAGGTGGTATCTACTAAGATCAGACTGTACATGTGTGCAGGCTGATCTTTGTATAATTGCAATCTAATAAAATAAAGAATTTTGATTGGTTTAAATCGCATCACGTGGGGAAATCCATTGCACTTTATATCTGTATAAAATGCAATAGGTCTATCGGGAAACCCCCGACCTTCGATCTGCATGTCGTGTTTTAGGAACTCGAAAACCCCTCGTTCCCCTTCTATATCGTAATATTGCTATTTAATATAATAGAATATTTTCGAAAGAATTTATGATTAAAAGCATGCAGTTCAGATTCTGAGTCGATGTTCACAGCGAGTCGACGAAGACCACCAAGCAACCCTCTCAGCTAAGTGCGATCACGATAGTTTCGGTTTAAAATGCAGAATAACTTGTCAAAATTATGTTTAGATCATAAGTGCCTCTACGAATGTCAAATTGTCGTTTACTTGTGTACCATTTGTTTAACTTTATGCCGTTTAACTTCGATAGCGAGAAAAAATACACGATCTAAAAATAGATTGTGTAATACACGCAGAGAGTAGACTCGAAACTTTAATGTTTAGCCGAGTATTTTAATAGTTTCTTAGACCAAGAGGATTGCAATTATAAGGGCCGAGTGTCTTTTTCACAGCGTTTATAGGGGTATAAAGTGCAATTGCCTTAGCACATGGCTTAAACATAACGCCCTACGGGCGTTATTTGCCATGTGCTAAGGCAATTGCACTTTATACCCCAATAAACGCAGTGAAAAAGACACTCATCCCTATAATATACCTCCAGCTAAAGCAGGAATATTCCGGGGCAGCATGGCAAGGGTTAATTACTTGGTTCTTGTTGAGGGCCGGTAACAATTGTACATTTTGTACTAAGAAGCAAATTTAGACCAAAAAAACCCCTTTACTTTTTCGGATGAAAGTTCCATCTTTTATTAAGTCTTCATTTTTCCCCGTGCCATATATCCTGTTCTCTAGGGCATTTGATTGTATAACGGAAATAAAACTTGAAGAATATTACAATGAATGTCAAAAGCCAATTGCAGGGATCGTGGTCATTACCTGGTTATTCGATTTAATCCGATTGATTCCTTTATTCCCACATGATTGTGCATTTTTAGGCACCTCCAGAAATAAGATTGGGAAAGAAGGCGAGAACATGCTCAAAACAAGCATTTTTTTATTTTAAAGAGCTTTTCCAACGGCGGATCAAGGATTTCGGTAAAGAGTGTTCGAACATACAAAAAAAAAAAAGGTCGTCCTAGTTACACAATTTAAGTCTTATCCTGATGAATTTAAATTTCGTTTTTTTTGGACAAGTCAACGAGTCTGCTTCAAGATTTTTTAAAGAAAAATTAAATTGAAGGTAGACAATATATCCTGAGATCTGACTGCACATCTTGACAAATATGAACTACTCTTGTCTTTTACGCGTTATCTTGAGAGAAATCTCGCTATTGTATTGAATGTGCATGGGCGATATTGAGGACTGAACAATGTCTTGAAATACAGTTAGTTACACCGTGAAATTGATATTCATCCCAATCAAAACCATTCTAAAGCACTCACTAAGCGCTCCATCTATTCATTTCAAACACTCGCTCAAACCATTAAAAAATCGCCCCGAAATCACGAAAAGGATAAGATCAACAACTACATTCAAAATAAACATAGCTGGAAACAAATGGCGATTTCACTGACTAAATCGAAATTTTAAGCGTCTGGTGTTTCTTAAAGAGATAGAAAGCTATTTATAGAACTTGTATATTTAATAAAAGGAGGTAATACATATCGATAAATCAGCTATATTGGATTACCTACCTTTAATTTCACTCAAAATCCACTCATCGCACTCATTCAATTTTATTCTAAAATTGTTCCCAAATCATTCACATTGTAATTTTTACCATGCTGATAACAAGAGCATCAATGGGACTCACAACATATTTCTTTCAGGGCCTTTTCGCGATATGACTGTAATAATGTCAAAAGTGACTTAAATCCCATTCAAACAAATAGACGTGCTTTAAACCCCTTTTTATTGCGTTTTCCTTACTGCCCACATTTCAAAGATAAACCTTCGTTAGAATTTGAGAAAGTCGACATTTTGACTCCTTTATGTGTCTCTCCGCATTTACCTTAAACGCTAAACGCCAAGAGATGGGTTCTATAATAAATGCACTGTTCTATGTCCAGAAAATGGAGTGACGGAACAAATGAATCCTATTACTTTATCTATGTATTAGTATTGCACTATACCTCTAAAGTCTTGAATATTCAAGGAAGCTTTAATTACAATATTACATGCAATTACAGTTTTTTTTTGATTTGGAATTTGCATAATTCATGTGTTTAATCTTGTATGTGGTGTTTTCTTCTTATTTAATCGCCAAGTTACCGGTTACTCATTAAATTTTCAGAATATTTATTCATGAATTGTCCAGGTCAGTCGATCTTGAAATACTCTTGCGTGTTATTTTTTTTTTCGCAAATCAGGCAGAATGGGTCATCTTGAATTACCAAAAAATAAGAGTTTGAAGAAAAACATTGTATCCAGTATAGGTCAAACAAAAATGGGCCTATGCGTGACATTTCCAACAATTTCAAATATGCGCAAAGCAAAGACTCTGACCAGTCTGTACATCCGCACAGCCTTTCCAAAGTCTTTACTATGCGGTCAGTAAATAGATAAGGTCACATAGTATCTGTATGCCATCAAGTAAATTTATATTTACAGTATGTGGCTTTCTATGCTACTCAGTGTTTGCGCCTCACGAAATTTTCAATTTGTTGGAAATGTCACGCGCAGGCTCAAATTTCTTTTACAGGAATGTAAAAAAAATCGGCTAGGTACGAATAGTTTGACCATAGTCAGATTGAGCAGTCTGAAATGTCGACCCTTTAAGCACTTCACATGTGGTCCGCTTTCGCCTGAGAATAACATGTGTTTCCACTTTATAAATTAGGGAAGATTTACAGGCACTATCTGTAGTATTTATATGAATATCAATTAAAATGTAATTAAATAATTTAAATTTTCTCAAATGATTAAAATTAGTATTTTGACCACAACAAGTACTCAAAATACTAGAGCCTGACAAGGAAAAAAGGAACTTGGCCTCCTGCAATGTCACAAACGTTACATTTTCATATTTGTTACTAGGAAAAAAGGAACTTGGCCTCCTGCAATGTCACAAACGTTACATTTTCATATTTGTTACTAGGAAAAAAGGAACTTGGCCTCCTGCAATGTCACATACGTTACATTCTTACATTTGTTACAAAGAACAAAGGAACTTGGCTACCTGAAGTCACAAACGTTACATTTTCATATTTGTTACAAAGAACAAAGGATTATGGCTTCCTGTAATGTCACATACGTTACATTTTCATATTTGTCTATGTCGGAATATCCGCTCTTATAGTGAGGTAATATATAATCTAGCAGAAAACCAAACAGTTACTTGTTGAAATTGTCGATTTACATTTACAACTTTGACAACTATTGAAATCGACTGTTCATACTGATAATACTGAACTGCCCTGCATTCAGGATGACAAAACAATGCAAACAGTTTGCCAATTATACCCCGCTGGGCATGCAAGTGCACGTGCAAAGCGGGGTATAATTGGCCAACTGTTTCTGCACCGTTTTGTCATATTGAACGCAGGGCCGGTGATAACTTTCCTTTATTAATTTTGTAATTGGTAGCGCATGGAAAAACAATGCCTTTCTATGTAGGACATTAACACTTTTGCTCAGCAAAATTGAGTTCATATAAGCTGGTAAGCCTATCCCATCTACGCTACCGTTCGATACTGGATACTGGTATCGATAGATTAGGACAGGCTCGCCAATCAAGACTTAATACAGCCAGATACATTGTGAGTATTTTGACACATGTTTGCCATCTCAGGTTGGAACCTTTCTTTATAAAACTGCTTAGTTTTTCTTGCTTCTGTTATATATAACATACGTGAAATGAAAATAAACAACACAAACTTTTCAACTGAATGATAAAGACAGAGCCTATTATAAAATATTAAATGTTCATTCACCTTATGCAATTACTAGTAGTTGCTTTTTAAAGTCGGCCAAAACTGTGAATTGAACAACAAGTCGATATATTGAATGGAGACATTCGAGACAGTCAAATTCAATGCACTTGATATGTAATGAAATGTTAAAATTCCTTGAAGTGAATACAATCACAATGGTGATTTAAACGATAAATAATAAACAGTTAATACTAATCTTTGTCATTTTCTTGGCTGTCTATATAAAATCTGATAAACACTGTATTTCTCGTACATCTGGCTGGACTTTTGTTTCATTCTTTCCAATAAAAGTCGATTTCTAAGACTCCTTTCATAAAATGACACAGCTCCACAACTGTCGGTAGATGGTGCAACCTGAACGTCACGTGACCGCATCTCTCCAAACGAGGCTAGGGATCTGTTCAGAGCACAGAGAATGTCTTTCACCAACCGTTCGATCATTCGGAAGTTTTGGTTAAGAAATCGGTCTGCAGTGTCATGCTGCATTAGTTTTAATGTGGAATACATGTGAAACAAATCACCGTTATCTTTTGTTAGATCCGCAATCAACTGATGAAAGATAAAACAGCATGTCCTAGAAAACAATCAAACCAAACAAAAACAAAAAAGAAATAAATAAAAAAATAACTGTATCTAAAACTTCACTTGTTGCATATTCTGAAAAGACTAAAATTACCAGTGAATTTATTTTTTTCTTGCAAAAAGAGTTATACGGTATTAATCAACAACACTTCTAATAAGGAATTGATAATTTTTTGTTAAATTATTTTTCATCTTATGAAAGAAAACAACTTACAGTGTGGCGCAGAGGTAAGCCAATAGATGAATTCACCATAAATATACCATCTATACATGTCTGGTTAAACTGGAGGTCATCCGGGAAGTTCTGAAATTACAGAGCGGTTATAAAAAATTATCGTACCATATTTTATAAAATATTTTTAAAATTTTTCTTAAATTCTGACCCAAAGGTAGTCCGAGGTGGTGTCTTTTTCCTTTATGATTGTTAGCGGAACGAAGCTGGCATCGTAATTTCACCATTGATTGTCTACGTCATTGCAGTGCTTTAAAGTCGTAAGTACCTTGAGATACATAAGACACTTAGACACTTACAATTCAGTACTGTCTCAACGTCGGCTAAAAGAGGCGACAAGGGAAAGGTGCCAGATTGTGCAAATTGGCTTCTATAAAGTAACCTCTCTCTCTCTCTCCTCTCTCTCTCTCTCTCTCTCTCTCTCTCTCTCTCTCTCTCTCTCTCTCTCTCTCTCTCTCTCTCTCTCTCTCTCTCTCTCTCTCTCTCTCTCTCTCTCTCTCTCTCTGCGAGGGCTACCTTTCTTAGGGTATAACCCATATTACATGTAGTTTGTGATGTTCAAAACTCACATGTCTAAACTGTATACATGTATATGTCATGATTTTTTTTTTAAAATTCATTTAGCTCCTGCCTAGCACTACTGATTTGACGTGGCGTTGGATACGCAACTGCGTTTTGCGTACAACTCCCTACGCCAATGGCGGTTAGAGATTTTAAAATTACATAATCTAGACTATCTCCGAAGTCAATGGGGTTTTTAAATGGGAGAGTATTTCAACCATTTAGTTTGTAAAAATTCACCGAGACCTTTCTCAAAATTTCACATACATACGATTGGTTTCCCTTTGTCTTGTCTTGGTAATGTCATTAGATACGTTTCAATTTATCGCAGATATAAGTACTTATAAAACGATTCAGGGTTGGACAATATTGAGATAGGCTAATTTAAAGTTTTGACCAAATTCACTGTTATGTAAACGAACTGTCCTCAATAGTTAAAAAAATATCCGTCGTGAGCCGGCATGTTGATCAAAGAAGAAATATCCATTAGGAATATAATGTAGGATACACGAAGGACAATTCATGTTGAATCAACTTGGTAGTTTCAGAGAAGAAATTCTAGACAAAATATCAGTTCACTTTGTTCCATTAGTAAAATAGACCCATTTTTTTGAAAGTATGATTCCCACCGATCGAAATATGCAAGAGAACCGAATATCTAATATGGGGCCTTTCTGAATAATTTGATTGAAATATGAAGGAAAGTTTCCGAGCAAAAGTCATTTGAATAATTTATTAACAAAAGACTTATGTCAGTTTACTAACAAAAATGTACATATTGGTCGTTGGGCTGTGACTTTGAATGAAAAATTGAAACAATGGGAGACATTGTCGATATATCACTAACACAACTGTACGCCTCTTTGTCAAATATCACTTACAATCAAGGAAATAGTTCGTCCAATTTGCAGACTGAGCAGGCAAGTTCTGGAGGCAATACGACACAATTGTCTATGTAATGTTACACGGCTAGTCACCTGGTTATTTGATCGGATGTTTCCTCCACAGATTGTTAATCGATCGCTGTTACCGCTTTGTGCCGCAACACGTACCGAAAATGACGTCAGTATATCTGAAACAGAAGAGAGCATTTCATTAAGATAGTGGACCCGTAATAGTTCCGCAAATATACGGGAGTAATGAACTTTAACAGTGTTAACCGAGGTTTCCTAATGATCTTCATTAGGAAACCACGATTAACATTGTGAAAGAACATGTGGTCCGAAATGTTGCGGAACTATTACGGTTCGACTACCTTAAGTTTTCGTAGCTTAGAAATAGGCAACTTATGAAGATATTAATAATGACTCAAGCAATATCAGCCAGGTTTGTGCTTTGTAAATGGATGACAGACTTTAGAAAAGAGACTAATTTGATCCCTGCGCGGCTTTGCATTCTACAGTCTCTCGGACATTGTTCAAGTTGCAGATTGCTCTCTTTCTTTTATTATGATAATTATATATTTCAAGAGTTGGTTAGATCCGTACTACACTATTGTGATGCCTATGAAACGAATTAAGGTTTGTACAAGTTAGCTGTAATGCCTATTCCGACATTTTTGACGAAGATTTTACTTAACAATTTAGCACCTTAATAGGTCTACAAAATTGGTATCAAAATATGTAGGATATAGATATTATTACAACATGGAATTGTATATATAATAGCGAACCATTTGATTCAGAAATGAATACATAAAGAATTGAAATAAATATTAAATAAATAATATGTTTCCGATGTATTGATGCCTAATAAAAGCAAATACATGCATACTATATTTTACAACAAGTAATTGAACATACATATTAAAAAGCTGACGTATAACTTGAAAATCATTTTTTCTTTTAAAAGAATTAAAAAAATAGAAGTTGAAATCTATGAAATACTTTCACTCACCTTTCCAAATATCTTATAGTTTTATAAGCAATATTCTCGGATTTTCCTCTGCTTATGAGCACGAATCTCCAGAATTTTGGTCAGCGTATTCCGATATCCGTAAAAAATTGATATTACACATCACAAATTTGAGTCCTGAATTTCTAAAATAAGTATTCACATGTAAAAATTCCTATAAATTGCTCAGCTTTGAAATTTCATATTTTGATCACGATTCATAAAGAATCGATGCATAACACGAAAAAAAGGACCGTGCGGAATTTCCACAAGCTAAGATTTTTTAAAAGATAAGTATATTTGAAGCAGGTTAAATAATATTAAGATATAATTGCAATCTTATATAATAAAGAATTTTGATTGGTTAAAATCGCATCACGTGGGGAAATCCATTGCACTTTATTTCTGTATAAAATGCAATAGGTCTTTCGGGAAACCCCCGATCTTCGATCTGCATTTCCTGTGTTGTAGGAACTCGAAAACCCCTCGTTTCCCTTCCATATCGTAATATTGCTATTTAATTTATTAGAAATTAAGATATTTTCGAAATAATTCATGATTAAAAGTATGCAGCTCAGATTCTGAGTCGATGTTTACAGTGAGTCGACGAAGACCACCAAGCAACCCTCTCAGCTTAGCCCGATCACGATAGTTTCGGTTTAAATGTGGAATAACTTGTCAAAATTATGTTTTGATCATAAGTACCTCTACGAATGTCAAATTGTCGTTTATTTGTGTACCATTTGATTATCTTTATGCCGTTTAACTTCGATAGCGAGAAAAGAAATACACGATCTAAAAATAGATTGTGTAATACGCGCAGAAAGTAGACTCTAAACTTTAATGTTTAGCCGAGTATTTTAATAGTTTCTTAGACCAAGAGGATTGCAATTATAAGGGCCGAGTGTCTTTTTCACAGCGTTTATTAGGGTATAAAGTGCAATTGCCTTAGCACATGGCTTAAACATAACGCCCTACGGGCATTATTTGCCATGTGCTAAGGCAATTGCACTTTATACCCCAATAAACGCAGTGAAAAAGACACTCATCCCTATAATAAATGTAAATTGAAATACAAACTACATGTAATATACTACTTTCAGAAAATCTGTCAAATGCGTGGTGGTGGTCAATTACATACACAAATATTTCAAATGTTCAATCTTTCGAAGTCAAACATTATATCATATTGTCGCTTTTAGTGTGCCAGGATTCAAATATCAAATTAAATAATCATAATTGCTCTATGGCAATGATTGACATGTACTCAACGGAATGAATAGGGAAAATAGGGAAGGTTGGCGTTTACTTTTAATAATAAAATAGTTCAAATAATTTTTACTCTTCACTATACGAAACATTGCACCTTTTTTTTTTTTTTTTTTTCTTTCTTTGAAAATCTTACACACCTTGTACGCACTGGATAATGTACGCTTTATACTTGAAAAAATGGGAGAATGTTGATTCTTCGAAATACTATTTTATATGTTTCCAAACAAATGTCCAAATTTGACAACAAATACCAGAGCTACAAAAAGAGGGCGCATTTTGGTCTTCAAATTCAAATATTACATTATGCCTGACTTAAACCCTATGTTTTTGGTACTCGTTTGAAAAGTCTCATTGAGACGATTCAAATGAGTACCCACAACATAGGGTTTCATTGTGAAATTAAGATTTTAGACTGGATTTATCTCCTCATTTCTGAAATACACTTCAGGTGAGTTGAACAACATTTGAGGTTAACATTTTGGTCTCTAGAATTCAAACGATGCATTTCATTCATATTTTCATAATTATTTTATTTTTTCTTCCAGATTTGGTCGATAAAGCTCTTGTCATTTTTTTTCTTATTTAAATCTATAAATCTTTCTAGTAAAATACACTGTTTACACGGGGACAAAAAAAAAAAAAAAAAAAAAAAAAAAAAACCCAAAAAAAACCCGGACACGTCGGTATAAAAATGTATGTGCCCAATCATAAGAAAAAGAACTATCTGGGAACGCTGTAAAATAATTATTTTAGAAAAAAAAGAGATTGATCCTACTAGAGGGTAACCGGAGCTCGCATTGCTTAATTAGATTAATAATTCCCGAATCAGAAAATAAGCCAATTTCTTGAAGGTTTCAACCGAGTTATCGTGTGCAATTCGCGCAGCCTGACTATGATCGATACTTTACGCACTTCCAAGATGGTCCCTTTTCGCATAACGGGTCACATATACCGTAATCTATTTTTGTCGAAAACGGTTCCATCTTCTAGAGTCTTAGCCATGTTCCTTTTGTAGATGATGTCATGATTCGTATGTAATCAGAATAGTAAATGAAAAGGGGGAAAACTTGTAGAAAAATCGTGTTTATGATTATTTCAATGATTTTATTTGTGATCCAACTCTCAAATATTTCTGTGTGAGAAGTGCAAAAAGTATCGACTCTCGTCAGATTGCATGACTCACACATGCTGGCCATGATCGAAATTTTCGCGTAGAAAAGGATATTTCCCATATTCTAAAATGGTCTTTCAGTCATCTTTGCAATTATTTAAAAAAAATGTCATCTGACTAACCTCTTCTGAACTGAATCTCCTGTCGAAAAATTGATAGTTACCATGCATCGACCTTCTTTCTCTGAGATTAAAACTTTACCATTAAAGGGCCCAAAGTTACGAAACTTTTCTTAAGCACAACTGAGAATTTTTATCAAATTTTGAATTTGAATAACTGTTTTACCATTAAAGATAATATTAGTAAGTTGTTATTTATAACAACGTATTAATATTGTCTTGTATATTAATACATCAAAATGAGTATATCAACAGAATTACGGCTTTAATCTCAAATTGAAATTTTAGGAAATTTTGAACAAAGAATGAGAAAAGTTCTTTTTTAATCTCGGGCCCAAATCTAATATTGAAGCTGCACTATATACTTTTCATCACCAAGTCATTGATTCCTTGTAACTTTTATCTTTGATTGTGCCGAAAACTAACATATCTTGGTGATTAGACTAAAACTTCCCGTCTATTTCAACCAAGTGTATGCTAACGGCAACTATGCTTTTGAAAAGCGCCAAGATGATGAAATTCAAATTAAAACACATGGTCGATAATGAATTAATAAATGATTGAAGGAATGAATGAATAAAAGAAAGAATGAATGAATGAATGAATGAATAAAAGAATGAATGAATGAACGAATTAATGAATGAATAAATGAATGAATGAAATAATGAATAAAAGAATAATGAATGGATGATGATGAATGAGTGAATGAATAAATGAATGAATGAGTGAATGAATGAATGAATGCATGAATGAATCAATGAATGAATGAATCAATGAATGAATGAATGAATGAATCAATGGGGGGATGACATGACGGGTAACGTGTCCCTTAAACCATTTTTAAGTGGTTTCGAGGATTGTCTGATTTCTTGATAATGTCCTGGTGTCATTATGAAAGTTAAACTTGATGAAAATGTCTTTCATACATATCTTTACTTCGAGTGCAAATGAATCATTGAATAGAAAATATTCTATCCCAATTAATGATCACAAAAACCAACCAAGAACAAGAAATTTACCTGGAATGTAGATAAAATGGACAATAAATCGTTTATTGTCAACGGAGATATCCATAAAAATTGTAAAAATAATTATTACGCAGGTGGTAAAATAAGCAGATTCCCGTAGTTAAATGTTTCAAACAGACAGAGTTCAACGTCAGAATAGGTTAGATACTATTCCCGACAAACACATTTCTATTTCAATTTCAGTTTCTTTATTTGGAAAGTCGGCAAAATATTTGCCACTGGCCATTCAGGAAGAATAATTTAATGTAAACTATAAACTAATGCAATACAGTTTAACTAAGGCAAGGAATCTCGGCTATACAAGAAATAGTGGATAGGATAGAGTTATCAACATCGTGAAATTGACAAGGTGAATGATTGGGGAATGCTTTTGTGCGAAATTAAAAAAGGGGGGGGGGGGGGTTTAATCCAAAATCGCAAATTTTATTCTGGATGAACAAAATGACGATATTTATTACCTCCATTTAAGTTCTATAAATAGCCTCATTTGTATTCAGGAACTAATCAGACGCTTACAATTTTAATTTTGTCAAGGAAAGCGCGACTTTTTTCAGCTATATCTATTTTGAATGTAAATTGTTGAACTTATCTTTTTCAGTCATTTTGGAGTTTTTGAAAGGTTTGAGTGAATGTTTGGAATGATTGAATGAATGGAGCGTTGAGTGAGCGATTTAGAATGGTTTTGATTGAGATGAGTGTCAGTTACTCGATGTTACGATCTAAATTCATTCCTAGGAGCTCCATTTTCTTATTGTACATTTCTATTTTCAGAAAAAAATGCCTTTAATGTGGTATTTAACTAATAAATCCCCGACTGTTCACAGTAGTTCCTTTGCTGTATTGGGGAAGGGAATTTATTAGCAGCAAATCTGCATGTCGCAGAATCTTATCTGTTATGGAACATGCCTTCATAAGGCTGATGATTTTCTATTTTGTTGGCCTACAAGATATCTTAATTCAAATGCAACCGTGTTGCACAAAACCGCGTCTGCATACCATTTCTGGAGAAAGCAAAGGTGTAAAACTTACTAATCTTTTCTAAACTTTATGTCATTAATTTATTTCTTACAAACTATTTCTCGGTTGAGGCAATTGTATCGGTCAAGCCGTTTTCAATTACTGTCCGTTATTTTAAGCTGCCTTTCAAGATGTCGGAATTCTTTGTCATTTGATAAAAAGTTAAAATGGGCTTTACTTGACATTTTTCAAAACAGCCAAAAGTTTTCATCAGCCTATGAAATGCAAAACTTTCTCCCTTAAACGCTCTTAACTACATCACAAAAAAGTACTCATATAAATATCTTCTTTTCCACTTGAAGGTATTGGGTTTTTTTTACAACTATTTCTGATATTTTCTTCAATAGGGTTGTCAAAATTGTCCGGTTTTACAAAGCGTTGCGAAGTTCCTATCGCATCATAAAAGGGAATGTCTAATTGAAATTTAATTGAACCTGAGTACTCGATTTTCGACCCAATCTTTTGAACCAATCTTTCCCCTTTTTCAATTATTAACAAAACCCAAAATGTTTAAACCATCCCGTGCTAAGAACAGTTTCTGTTGTTTCGGTTGCAAGTATACTGACAGACCAAACAGGGGTTTTTGGTCCCTTAAATTTGAATTGAAATAAGGATGAGCGAAGAAAAATATAAAAAAGCGAGTACTTTTTCAGCAAATTATGATTATGATACCAATAAGGCGAAAAAGTAGAGACAAAAACACTACTAATGATAAAATTATTATAAGCTCAGCTATTTCCGGAGAAACCCGAGGTCTTTCTAAAGCCCGAGCGTCGTCGTCGTTGTTGTTGTCGTCGACGTGCGAAAATTTGACAATTTGTGATATTTGGTTTTATTGAAGGTATTCGATTGAAACTTGGCACACATGTTCACTTTCAAAAGAGCAACCTATATTATCAAAGAGGAAAAGTCAATATGCATTTTGTGCGAATTATGCGTCATTTTAGACTTCGATTTTGTATCCAATTTTCTCAAGTTAACTGCCGAGCGCAGGCACCCGTAGGCGGTGCTATTGTTAATGATAATTATAGGTTTTATAATTATATAATATATTCAAATAAAGGTGTAGTGTACATGTATTTTGTTACTTAGTTTTTTAATAACTCACGTGATTTTTTTTTTCGTGTAACCTGAGGACCAGGGTCCCGTTTTACTAAACTTCTTACGACAAAATTGATCGTAAGTCAAAATGACAAATCGTACCTGGTGTTATTATTCATCGCTAGATTTTGTCTTGCAATATCTCATTGGAATCGTCTGAAGGAGACGATTCCAATGAGATGATGCATGGCAGAATTCCATGTTTAGTTACTACTGTAGAAGCAACTTTAATTTTCGACTTACGCAAAAAATGATCGTAAGATGTTTAGTAAAACAGGCCTCTGTTCATCTAAAGTTTCATACTAAAGGCGCTTGAGCTCATGATTCGCCCCACAGAATTTTCTGATAATGATAATAAGAGAATGATAATGCTATTTAGAACAGAAGAGAAGTAGCCTACATGCATCGTTATTTAAAATCCACCTCCAGAATTTTATGAGAAATAAATTGAAATCAAACAATTATACCTTCTGGTGATTCAAAAAGACATCTTTATATTTACCATATATGAAATTAGTTCGTCTATAAAAGTAAAGTTTTGCTTCTTAGTTTAAACTAATTTATTTTAGTTCGATTGCGACGAAAGCTTAAGCTTAAAGAGTCGCTCTCTAACACCCAATCCAGATGTTTTTACATCCCTAAGAGAGAGGAAGTGATTTAAACCCACTGTGGGACTCGAACCACGGACCTGCAGGTCACGGGTTGAGTGTGTTTGCCACTAGGCCACCTAGGCAGTTCTGCTTCTTATCAAAATATTTTTTACAAAGAATGACTTAAGTGAGAATTTGGTGAATTTCATCAAGTAACATTCTGAGAAAATGATTTTCAAGGTTTCCATTATATAGTATATAGAGAATTGACCTCCGCCCATATGAGATATATTTTTCATCCAATAACAGTGATTTTTTGTGGTCTTATAAAAGTCACACAGATCATTTCAGTGAAATTTGGTTGAAATGCATTCTTCAGATTCTGTGAAGTTTCAATTATAAATTTTAAAGAGATATGACCTCCGCACATAAAAGACATATTTTCTGCCTGATCGCAATATTTTTTGCAGCCTGATAAAGAGTCGCCAAAGGATCATTCATGTAAAACAAGAGGGACATTGGTCCTCGGTCGCCCACCTCAGAAAATAGCTCTATCACCCAGATTAGTCTATGCAACCCAAGAAAAAGATTTTTCACAAATTTAATCAGTTAAGCTCTATGCTCATCGGAATTCTGCCGACAAAATTCTGTTGGAAATGGCATTTTAAATTGGCAATGTAACCTTTTGACTATTTTGAGAGGGTATCACGTAAAGTGAAAAACTGATGATCCATGCCAAAAATCAGCTGTAGGGCTACTGGCTCAGAAGAAGAAGAATTTTAAAGATTTTCTTAAAAATTCAGATTTGGTTACCCCGGCAACCAGTGTTCAACCGATTTCAATTTTTAGCTAGTTTGGAAGAGAACCACCTAGGATACGTTCCTAGAATATTTGGTGGAATTTGGCCAAGAGGATTATGAAATGGTGTTTAAAGAAATTGTTGATGGACGACAGACAACGGACGTCGGACGGATATGGGGTGATCACAAAAGCTCGCATGAGCACTCCGAGTTAAAAAGGCTGTTTAGAAAAGTCACTTATATTCTTAATGGATAAAAGCCATCTTTTTCATTTGAACAATTTTTTTCGATAACTTTGAAAGAGGGTCTCCAAATGATCCCTCCTGGGAAGTTAGCCTGGAAATTCCCATAGTCTCTGAGGAGAAGATTTTTAAAGAAAAAGTCTACAACCGGATGCATAGAGACAGTGCAATGACACTCGCCCCAGTGGCCTTCAGTCAGTGGTGCTGAAAAAATTGGCTCAGTAGTTTGAGAGGAAAAGATTTAAAAGGCAAAATAAACCATGTCCATCTACACCGATTTTTGGAAGTAAATCTTAATTTCATGAACAAACTCTGTGAAGGGTCACTCTAGAAACATTCATGCAAAGTTTGATAAAGATTTGCCCGTGGTAGAAGAAATTTAAAGATTTCAAAGCACATTGGTATGAGAAGATGTTTAAAGAACTGTTGACAACCTCTAACCGACGACACATATTGATCAAGAGGACCATGATGGTCCTAGATCGTACATCTGAGTCTCTTTGACCCCTGGGATATCACAACTATTAAATAGGCAGATGTCAACAAGGAGATATTTTCAGCCAGTCAGACAGATAGAAAGACAGACGGACATCAGTGAAACAATATGCCTTTGATCTTTTAATTCGAAGTATAAACAGTTGCTGTTCAGTACATAGTGATGGCTCAGTGCTAAACAATTGTAACTGCCTATAATCATAGACGCATATACAACTGTTTTGCGTTGAGCCATCGATAGGAAGGTTTGAAAATAATTATGCTTCTCAAACTTAGGCAGCAAAGAAAGACAACTGGAACATTTTTTCTTCCAAATTACCATTTATTATAATATGACCATGATTCAACAATGCTTAGAAAGACGATAGAGGGTTAGTGCACTTATCAGTGAAAAGAACAAAGTGACTTAAGATCATGACAATTTGACAGAAAATAAAATTAATTGACATTTAAATTGAGTTGATTAATTGATGGGTCAGGACAAAACTATTGTAAGTGCCTATAAATTTATATATATTATTACATAAGTTTTTTGCTGACCCCTCAAACCATATTGATTAATCTTCAATTTTGCAAATACACAAGTAATACAAGTGACAATAAGAGATGTTTGTAAAACAAGAGGACCATGATGGTCTTTTATCGCCCACCTTCGTTTCTTTGTCATAATTGATAATTATCAAATTTTCCAGCAAAAGTCATAATTTATGATTAGTTAAAGTGTAAATAAGAAAATTGTGATTAAGGGCCCTTTTCCCATGATATGGCATGGATTCTTCCCATTTTCAAAAGGGTTAATCCTTGTGACCTGGAAAACATTCTGAACAGGTTTCATCAAGATTGGACCATATTTGTGGCCTCTATAGAGTAAACAAGAAAATTGTCTTTTAGGCCCCTTTTCCCGTGATATGGCATGGATCCTCCATTTTCAATAGGGTTCATCCTTGTGACCTGGAGAACATTCTGCAATAGTTTCATGATGATTGGTCCAGATTTGTGGCCTCTAGAGTGTAAACACTTATATTGCTGATGTCTGACAACAGAGACGGACATCCAATGATCACAAAAGCTCACCTTAAGCAGGTGCTCAGGTGAGCTAAAAATCATGCCCCTCATAAAAAGCCTATTCTTTGTCTATCAACAAAGGCAATAACTCACAAAATATGATGAGTAGAGTGCACTGCACTTCTCCACAATATTAGTTATATGGTTTCTTGCCAGAGTATATAACGATTCATTTCTGGTTGGAAAAAGTGATGTCACCCGAGCCTTAGGCGTGGGTTGCCATCATTATTTACTGCCGGGAATAAATCGTCATATACCCCGGCAAGAAACCATATTACAAATTTATTATTCTTCAAAATTTGAAGACTAAAAACCTGTCTTTTGCCTATTTAAGGCCTTGGTATAAACCAAATTCTTTGAAACCACCAATATCCCTTAATACGCCCTTATTAAAAGTAAACATGTACAAAATGATGTCATTTATAGTTGTGACATCACACTACTACACTCTGGGATGTTGTGATATGAAAACGGTTCTTGACTGAAGCTGCGAGAAAGTTGGCACTTAATATGGACAGATTTTTAAAATTTTAAGGTATTTGTTGATTTTAAGGTATTTATCTATATCTTTTTTTATTCGCAATTTATTAACTGAAATGCTTTTTAACTGCAGCCTAACATGTATACTCGGGTTATGTTATCAGCAAAGTGAGAGAATCATGGCTGCTATTACAATTTCGATTTTTTTCATACTTTTTGAGATATACTCTGGACAAAAAAAAAAAACGGTCTACAGATGGACAGACCGTCTGACCATCAGACTGACAAGTGCAAAGCAATATATCCCCTCTTCTTTGAAGGGGGCATAACAATATAGCCAGACCTATAGATTGGTTCAAAATTATTGTCACTAGTATTAATTATGTATGTTAGGCTCCTTTATCATTTTAGTCTTGTCCTTACCCTTTATTTGCAAGAAATAGATTAGAACAAAATAATTGCTTTGTGCAAAACTATTGTAAGTGCCTATACATATCAATATGAAAATTTACATGCTGTCATTTGAGAAACATTGAGGTAAAAAGAGAAAATGCTGGATGGTTTGCAATTTTTTCTTCTTTTCCAGCAACCCTTCACAGACTACTACAGCCAAATAGTACTGCTTTCAATAAAATAGATTTGATAGCCATCTCCCTTCCCTGCATCATTTTTCCTAATAAAGAATTTTGTCAAAAATGTTATGTGACATAATAAAAGTACCTATATAAAACATGGCACAGAAAATTGAGAAAACAAGATGTGTTTGTGAAACACGAATTCCCCGTAAGAGCATTTTTATCAAAGTTTGACCTTGACAGATGACCTTGTCATGTGACCTTGACTTTGGTACCAGCAGATGCGGATCATTGAGATCTATCATCATGCCAAATATGAGCCTTGTATCTTGAATAGGCTTGAAGATATTGGCAATGTTAAGTTTTTTGGTTAACTTTTGCAGACAGACGGACGGACGGACAGACAGACAGACGGACAACGGTAAAACAATATGCCCCAGATCTATCGATGCGGGGGCATAAAAAGAGATAAATTTGTGTTCATAAAATACCAATTTTATTGAACTTGTCATCTATAACAGATTAATTTTAGTTCAATTACAGATAACTTTCTTAATATCTGTCTTATATTATATATAAACAAGTTCAGATCTAGTTGTCTTTATACTTTACACGTAAAATAATTTCTACCTGTCTAGTTATTTCTCTTTTTTTCCCCCGTCAAGGTCTACACAATTAAGGTTGCATGTAGATCAATCAGAGTTTCTAGTGATAAGGTCTAAAATTTAAGCCAAAACCATTTCTTAAAGATAATGGCGAAATTGAGTCAATATCATGCCATTCATTAGAATATTTACGATTAATAAAAGAGCGACATAAAACAAGACAGTCAAAATACACGGAACAAATTTCAATTTTGCATCACATTATATGATATATAATAATTCTTCAATGATATGTTATTCTAAATATGCCAAATATGACTAGAATTCAGCTTGGGCCTGTTTAACTAAACATCCTTCAACATTTTTTCGCAAGTCAAAAATCAAAGTTTCTTATTAAGTAGTATCTAAATATGAAATTCTGCCGTGCGTCATCTCATTGGAATTATCTTCTAAAGACAATTCTAATGAGATATTGCAGGCAGAATCTAACAATGAAGGAAAACACCAGGTACAATTTGTGATTTTAACTTCGATTAATGTTTTCGTAAGAAGTTTAGTAAAACGGATCCCTGCTGAGTAGCTGATTATAAGAATGACAAGACAGTTAAAGCCTGTACCAGCAAACCCTGCATTTTGATATCCTTATTTAAAGTAGATAAAGAAAATACCATTCCTATGCCAGCAAAACCTCTTAGATAAAGTTTTATTCAAGCTTTATATAAGAGGTTTTTAATAGCACATTGATGATATGTGAGAAAGGAAAATTGCTTTTACTAAGCAATTTCTCTTTTTCTCACATTTTTTCAACCTTATTTTGTCAGTACTATCCAATGCTTAAGGCAGTTTGAATTGTCATCTACATTTTCAAAAAATATCACTAAAAAATCAACAGAGGTTTTATATGCCTTTTCCCAAATCAAATGTTAAAATTTTGCACAGATTATGTTTATTTTTGGCCATTTTGAAACAGTTTTAACTGCCAATATCTTTTTAGGCAGTAACAACTGTTTTGCACTGAGCCATTGATATATAGCATAGCCTCTTTTAAAAACCCTATCCCTTTCTAATTGAAATGCAATGATTCTAGTAGAACCCCTGGGTTCTATTACAGCTTTTACTGTATTTCACTTTTGTACTTTTGCTCACTACTATAAATACTTAGAAAGAATTAAAGCGTTTGTCATTCTTTTAACACTAAAATCAAATTAATGTCATTGTACATTCAATCAATACTCAAGCAAAACACAGACTATAATTTGATACATTGTATTTCATTTCCATCTGCAGCTTGACATAATAAATTATGCTGCTCAAAGTCATAAATAAAATGCTACATTTATGGTTATAAAATGTGCAGACAAAATGTCATTTTCCAATTTACATGAATATTTAGAAAATACACAAATATCAAATGTATTCTTTAATTTTTATTTTCATAATTCTATTCTGTATATATTCCTTTTCAAATTTAATAATTCAAAGGATTCTACTTAAAGGTGAAAGAAAAAAATATATTAGAAAAGTATTAATGGTCAAATGCCTTGCAAACTAGATATGAATTCATTCACCAAAAACTGTGAAAATACTACATGAAAATCTACTTTGTTCATCCCAAAATGCAATAATAAAATGCAATAATAAATACATTTCTCAAAAATATACATTTAATTCCTCTTAACATTATTTACATGAAATCAATTTACTATCTACATGTCAAGGGGTTTCAGCAAAAACATTGTGTCTAAACATTGAATAGAAACAAACTAAGTTTTTGCACTAAGCCCATGATGTATAGAATTTTGAACAAGCTATCAATTAATAATCTAATCTTATTTGTTTCCATCAATTTTCGTGCATTCTAATTTGCTGAAAAAATAGCTTTATTCCTCAGTGAAATGAACTTGAGTATGCAGCTTTTTTAACCCTTTCCTGTTTTACAAAATTTTGGACCTGTCCAAATTCAAAGGTTTTGCAGACGAAAATTTAAAGTGGATTTAATTTGAAAAATAACCATTCAGTAGGGTAGAAAATAGTGTGGAAAAAGAAGAAATTGCTTGTCAGAAGCAATTTCTTCTTTTTCACAATGTTTTCTCAATCATAAAATCACAGACACGTAAAAAGCAGGGATTAATCAGCAAAGGGTTAAGCTTGTGTGCAAAGTAGTCCCATAAGGAATATGTCTAATTATGGAGAAATTCTTCCATTATTAATTCATGATATCAAATTATAAGATATGAAGAGAGTATTTTCGTAAATTTCATTGAGGTATGAAACTGAAAACATCATCATATGAATTGCTTTGTGTATTCATAGTGTGATAAGGCTTTTAGTTTCATACCTCCATGAAATTTAAAAAAACAATTCCTTCATCTCCTTAATTATGCCAAGTTCTAAGTATCTCTATAGTTAATGCCTCCTGATGTACACCTAATTTGCTGGCTGTACAAAAAGAATTGACAGACAGTGTAGACTAAGCTCATCCTCCATAGATGTGCAGTCTGATCTAAGCCTACACATCCTGCTTTGGACTTAATTAATTGTGAGAAAAACTTGGACCAGACTGGTTTAAATGTCTAAATTATTGGTAACAAAATTCAAATTCAGAAGCATAACTGATAGTTTTATGAAATTTTTCATGAGAATAAGGTACATCTATAAATTCTTGTAAAAGCTTTTTCTGAAGCCCAAAATGTTTTCATACATGAGTGTTCAAATGAAATAGATAACACATTCTGAATGGTAAAGACAGTTTGAATGAATGGGGTTTTATTCCACTTTCAACAATCTTTCAGTCATATTTTGGCAGACAGAGCGGAGAACCTAACAATGCATCCCTGGTATTTCTCACACCTGTACTACCATTACATCCTTTCCTAGCCTGCAGCTGCTATCCCACATGGGTCTACAATTATCAACCCATTGGTGAGCGACAAATAGAAAAGATGAGTGGGTCAAACCCAGGTAAAGATAGAAAGCCATTTCAGCCTATCATCAAACCAGTGAATTTGTTCAAAATCAAAGAATTTGAACAAGAAACTTTCTTTGATATTTACCAGGGTAGACAATGCCTACAGAAAATTCCCTCTACAATAAATATTAATCTCCCTTTGAGCCAAAAACACACCTATTAACATTAGTTGTTTCCCTTACATCCTATAATAAAATTATCTGTAGTTTGACACTATTTTCAACATGGCTCATGTAGTTATTTGCAACTTATTTGTAATGTAAGGGAGTTATGGAACCTTCGCTTGGGAAAAAAAAATCCAATAATCTATGCTTTCTGTTGTTATGTTTTTTTAATTCAAACTGTGTTTCCTGCTGAAATTCATAACGATGGCTCAGCATGAAACAGTTGTAACTCCCTATATATTTATAGGGTGTTACAACCGTTTCGCGCTGAGCCATCGATATATAAGTGTTGACCAATGATATCATTGATCATGCATGGGAGAAATTATGTTAGTTTGATTAAATATTTATTCAATTTGTTTTCAATAACAGTGATCAGGCAGGTACCAATTAAAACAGCATCGCAGTTACAGTTATTTTTTCAATATTCAGCACTAAAATGTACACAAAATGATAATTTTCTGATCACAATGGTTGATTTCATGATCTGTATATTTTTATAACGTCCTTTATTTCTTGTCGACAGATTGGACACAGCGCATTGCGCTCCTGTTTTACAGCCTGCGCGCATTCAAAACACATACACATATGTCCACAAGTGTAAAGCACAGCGTTAACAGGTCTCTCGTAACATACATTACACTCATTGCATTCATTGTCCGCAATTGGGTTTTCGTTAATTGAGCTTGGGGTAGGGGGCATTGAGGTCTGTGAGGGGAAGATTTTCGGGGTTGAAGGGGAAGGGGGAATTAGAGGGGTTGGTTGACTGACACTTCGAGACATCACTGGTTGATTGTGGCCCAGCTGAAGATTCATGGAGAGTCGTTGAGGTGGAGGGGGTGGTAGGGTGACTGACAGCGCCCCAGATGTTGACCTTGACCTTGGAAATGGCCTTGGTGGCTGTGGGGGAGGAGGAACTGTAGCACCTGAAAATAAATCCAAGTAGAATTCATAGTTTATAAAAATAGATTTCTTATTCACAAAAAAGAATGACTTTTTCATTTTTGGTTTTCTTTCTCTCTGGCTAGACAACCCAACCGCAGATTCCAATCCTCCTCATCAATGGACATTTGATGAGGAGGATTGAATTTTGTAGTTGGGTTGTCATTTGAAAATACAACCTGGTCAGTGGATTCTTTAGACCCTGAAAGTTTATCTTTATAGTTTCATTTGAACAATTCTAAAAAGTTTTCTTAGAATATTTCCTGAGACTCTTTTATAATGACATCCTACAAAGTTTTATAAGGGAAACATTAAATCAAGGGAATATGCAATATAACTGAAAATTGATCTCAAAGTGAATAGCTTCTCAATTTGTGACAAGAAGAAACTGGTTCTTAAACAGATATTTTCCTAAATTTCAAGGGGTATCACAAAATTACTGCATGTTTCCGTTGAGAAATTGTGAAAATAAATTCATTGTCAATTTTGCCAAACAAGTTGTATTACCCAAGACTCTAATCTTCTGCACATTTCCATAAACATCAAAGAAGGCCCATAGTGGTAATGTTCTGTCAACATGCATCAACATTGACACCTTGTGATTGTTCCGCGAATATCGAACTTCACCTGAAAAATATGATTATCATATCAACATAAATATAGCGAAAATACATATGCCATTTTCTGTTTGGACAAATAATCATATCTATATTTTTATTCACAAATTATTTATATAATATCAATATCAAGAGTTACTGAATAATTGATGAAGACTTTTATTGGATTTCATTTAAATATTTCACCACTTATTGGAATTGTCTTGGAGATAGACTCAGTGAGACAAGCCCAAGAACTATGCAAAATATATGTTTTTTTGAGAAATAACAATTTTAGACCTGTTTCACTCCTTATTCAAAGCTCTGAATTTTTGTCAGGGGAATGGGGGATACATTTGGTAACACTTACAACCATATAAACATAATATCATAAGACAATAGCTGTGAAACTGTCATCAACTTAAACTGAAATTATGTCTTTGCAGAGATCCAGAGACTTCAACATAAATATTTTTGAAAACAAGAGGCCCAAGAGGGCCTGTATCGCTCCACTGGCTTAAAAATCTCAAGATTTTAAAGAGAGATATTGAAAATAGAAGGTAATGAAAGTGAACAGCATTCAGAAGGAATTCAGACGTTTTCTAAGTTGAATCTGACTTATGAAGGAATGAACTTATTTAACTAATATGTAAAATTACAAGGAAGAAAACTATTTAAATATCACTTTGAAACAAGAGGACCAGAATGGCCCTAACCTGCTCACCTGAATTTTATTGATCCAGTGGATCTCATCCATCCAAATTTCTTGAACATTTTTAGAATAGGGTACTCAAGGAACATTCTGGTAAAGTTTCATTGAAATTTGCCCAATGGTTCAGGAGGAGATGTCGTTCAGAGATTTCAGGGTCAAAATAAGCCCTGCCCGGCCACGCCCATATTTGGGGGTCAATCAAAATTTCTTGAACAACTATTAAATAGGGTCACCCAAGGAACATTCTGGTAAAGTTTCATTGAAATTTGCCCAATGGTTCAGGAGGAGATGTCGTTCAAAGATTTCGGGGTCAAAATAAGCCCCACCCTGCCACACCCATATTTGGGGATCAATCCAAATTTCTTGAACAACTTTAGAAGAGGGTCACCTAAGGAACATTCTGGTAAAGTTTCATTAAAATTGACCCAATAGTTCAGGAGGAGATGTCATTCAAAGATTTTGGGGTCAAAATAAGCCCCGCCCTGCCACACCCATATTTGTGGGTCAATCCAAATTTCTTGAACAACTTTTGAAGAGGGTCACCAAAGGAACATTCTGGTAAAATTTCATTAAAATTGGCCCAATGGTTCAGGAGGAGATGTCATTCAAAGATTTCGGGGTCAAAATAAGCCCCGCCCTGCCACGCCCATATTTGGGGGTCAATCCAAATTTCTTGAACAACTTTTAAAGAGGGTAACCCAAGGAACATTCTGGTAAAGTTTCATTGAAATTTGCCCGGTGGTTCAGGAGGAGATGTCGTTCAAAGATTTCGGGGTCAAAATAAGCCCCGCCCTGCCATGCCCATATATGGGGGTCAATCCAAATTTCTTGAATAACTTTAGAAGAGGGTCACTCAAGGAACATTCTGGAAAGGTTTCATTAAAATTGGCCTAATGGTTCAGGAGGAGATGTCATTCAAAGATTTTGGGGTCAAAATAAGCCCCGCCCTGCCACGCCCTTATTTGGGGGTCAATCCAGATTTCTTGAACAACTTTAAAAGAGGGTCACCTAAGGAACATTCTGGCAAAGTTTCGTCAAAATCCACCCATTGGTTTAGGAGGAGAAGATGTTTAAAGAAAAGTTTACGCACGCACGCACGCACGGACGCACGGACGCACGACGGACACCTCGCCATGACAATAGCTCGCTGGCCTTCGGCCAGTGGAGCTAAAAACAAGCCTGCCCTGCCAGTCCCATGTTTATGGGCAAATAAAAATTTCCCAAACAATTTTTGAAAAGGGTCATTCAAGGAACATTCGGATAAAGCCCCACCCTGCCACACCCATTTTTTGGGGGTCATTCCAAATTTCTTGATCAACTATCAAAGTGCGTCATCCAAGGAATATTCTGGTAAATTTTCATTGAAATTGGCCCAATGGTTCAGAAGGAGGCGTCGTTCAAGGATTTCGGGCTCAAAATAAGCCCCAACCAGCCACGCCGCTTTTTGGGGGTTGGGGGGTGGGTGGGGGGCAATTCAAATTTCTTGAACAAATTAAGGAGAGGGTCACCCAAGGAATATTTTGATAAAGTTTCATTATAATCAGCCCAATGGTTCAGGAGATGTCGTTCAAAGATTTTGGGCTCAAAATAAGCCCCACCATGCCACGCCCATATTTGGGGGTCAATCCAAATTTCTTGAACAACTTTAAAAGAGGGTCTGATTATCAAAGGAACATTCTGGTAAAGTTTCATTACAATTGGCCCAATAGTTCAGGAGGAGATGTCCTTCAAAGATTTCGGGCTCAAAATAAGCCCCGCCCTGCCACGCCCATATTTGGGGGTCAATCCAAATTCCTTGAACAACTATAAAAGAGGGTCATCCAAGGAACATTTTGGTAAAGTTTCATTAAAATTGGCCCAATGGTTCAGGAGGAGATGTCCTTCAAAGATTTCGGGCTCAAAATAAGCCCCGCCCTGCCACGCCCATATTTGGGGGTCAATCCAAATTTCTTGAACAACTTTAAAAGAGGGTCATCCAAGGAACATTCTGGTAAAGTTTCATTAAAATTGGCCCAATGGTTCAGGAGGAGATGTCCTTCAAAGATTTCGGGCTCAAAATAAGCCCCGCCCTGCCACGCCCATATTTGGGGGTCAATCCAAATTTCTTGAACAACTTTAAAAGAGGGTTATCCAAGGAACATTCTGGTAAAGTTTCATTACAATTGGCCCAATGGTTCAGGAGGAGATGTCCTTCAAAGATTTCGGGCTCAAAATAAGCCCCGCCCTGCCACGCCCTTATTTGGGGGTCAATCCAAATTTCTTGAACAACTTTAAAAGAGGGTCATCCAAGGAACATTCTGGTAAAGTTTCATTACAATTGGCCCAATGGTTCAGGAGGAGATGTCCTTCAAAGATTTCGGGCTCAAAATAAGCCCCGCCCTGCCACGCCCATATTTGGGGGTCAATCCAAATTTCTTGAACAACTTTAGAAGAGGGTCACCAAAGGAACATTCTGGCCAAGTTTCATCAAAATCCACCTATTACTTTAGGAGGAGAAGATGTTTTAAGAAAAGTTTACGCACGCACGCACGGACGGACGCACGGACGCACGACGGACACCCCGCCATGACAATAGCTCGCTGGCCTTCGGCCAGTGGAGCTAATAATGAATCAAACCCTTCATTGTAGCTTCTAAAAAAAATTTACCGTCAGAAATATTCAATTTAGTAACCAAAACATAGATGAGAATACCACTATTCAATCTTACTGGGGGATGACAGTGTAAAATCAAATTGTTAATTCAAAACCAAAATGCAGTAAACACAGCTTTGGTCCAGCATTTTGCTTGCCCATCAACAAACTTGCAAATTTTTATTTCAATATTCAAGTTAATTTCAATACCATACCAGACATATAATCTAGTCTAGTGTTTGGAAACTGGGCCATCTTGGCAAATTTGATCACGTCCTCAAGGCTCTCAGCCTTCATCTTTGTCTCAAATCCCCTTATTTCCTCGTTTAGTCCATGGATAGCTTTAGCATGGATTTCTCTTGCTGATATGCCAAGACACTGTCCACATTCGAGAACTTTTTCAATGTATTTTTCTACAGTATCTGAGCCTTGTTGAATATCCAAGAATTCAGCATAAGTAAAAACTTTATTCACATTGTAGCCAAACCTTTCTAGAAACTCTAGGAATAATTTTTGAGAATCATTTTTTGTTTCTTCACTAAGACATTCATACCACCCTTCAGCATGTTTTCCCATTGAAAACCAAAAATAGATGCATTTCTCCTCCTCATTCCACTTTTCCAATGCAGACAGCAATTGAAATTTCTTTAACCAAAACTTGGCATTGTCCCCTTCTTGGAAAACTGGCATTGTTAATCCACTCATTTTTCTTATTCTAATTTATCACTTATATGTTTTTGGTAAGAGTGTACAAAACTCCTTCATTCAAAACTTATGAATTCTTAAAAGGGATAATATCAATTTTGATTCTTTTTCTGTTTTCTCCTTGTCGGAATCTTAGACATGCCAATGACTTCATAACCTTTTGGTTATCCAATCAAATTCTTTCCTACATCTATGCATGAATATTTCTTTTTCATTAGTCAATTCCAAATCAAATCAAATCAATAACATTCTACGTTGTATCATGTGTCCACATAATTCTTTCCTGTCACTATCATAAAGATCAAAGGAATTTAACACCTACTTGCTATTAATTACCTATATAGTTATGTAACCAAATTGGCTCTAAAGTTTCACAAGCATCATCTAATGGCAGAATAAACAGGTTCTAACTGTTACCACATGTCATATACAACCATAACAAACATGTCCAAGAAGAGATTGATAGTTTATGTGATTGTTAAAAGCTAATGATCGAAAGTAAATGATTTAAACAGTCTAAAGGAGGAAGCAGTATCAACTGTCTGATGCTGTTTCAATCATCATTTTTCTCTATGAGCATATAACTGACTGAGATTCCCTGAGTTTGAAAAAAAAAGAAAAAGAAAAATGATTATTGTTCAATGTTGGGGACAATTCAATATGTTACTAAACTGCACTATTTTAATCCATCATTTCAATTTGTATATCAATTTTTTCAAACTTACTAATGGAGGTTGGAATTTCTGTTATTTTTGTTATATTGCTGAGGTTTTTTAACTGGATTTCTCTAGAAAAATAAATCAATGTGACTACACTGCAGAGCGGGGACTCCAACACCCCCCCTATTGCTTCTAGATCCATAACTTTATATAGATTACTATATACTACTATACTTATTAAATTATTTCATCTGTAAAATTCATTTGTGTTCTTATAATTTCCACTCCTAAATCTCTTTTTTAAAAAGTTTTGATTAATTGGCCCATAAAATTTCATGGTCAAGGGGTCAATGACTCCCAAGTCCTCAATTTCAAATAATAGTTGTTACTTACTAACAGTCCTTGTAGTGACTAAATAATAAAATGTCTGGGGCTTCAGTCTATATCAAGATTCTCCAAAACAAAAGAAGAAGTTGGGGGATCTTTTTGTATTATTGTTAATTTCTACCATATTTTAGGCAGTTAATAACCTGTTCTTTATGAAGCTTGAGAAGTCTAAATGAGCCATTAAATCCTTGATCCATGTACATCTACAAATTATGGTGATGACATTAACCAAGTTTCATTTAAATAAAGACAAAAAGTAAGGATGAGTTGCGTTCAAAAGGCTGCAATTTCAATAAGCCCTAGATACTAAGTTTTAAGGGGGCATAATTTAGGGTTACATTAATGTTTTAAGGGGGCATAATTTAGGGTTAAATTAATGAACCATAAAATCCTTACTTCATGCTCATCTACCAATTTCGGTTATAACATCCGCCAAGTTTCATTTAGATTCAGCCAGAAACTAAGAAAGAGTTGCATTCACAAGGCTGCAATTTCAATAAGCCCCAGAGACTAAATTTTAAGGGGGCATAACTGAGGCAATAAGCCCCAGAGACTAAGTTTTTAAGGGGCATAACTCAGGCAAAAATCAACGAACCATAAAATCCTTCCTTCATGCACATCTACCAATCGAGGTGATAACATTGACCAAGTTTCAAGAAGATCCAGCCAGAAACTTAGGAGGAGTTGCGTTGACAAGAAAAGTTGACGCAGAGACTAAGTTTTTAAGGGGCATAACTCAGGCAAAAATCAACAAACCATAAAATCCTTCCTTCATGCACATCTACCAATTGAGGTGATAACATTGACCAAGTTTCAAGAAGATCCAGCCAGAAACTTAGGAGGAGTTGCGTTGACAAGAAAGGTGGACGGACGGATAGACGGACGGACAGACGGAGAAGATGACGCCAATATACGTTCGCCTCCGGTGGCGAATAAAAACATACCAAGTTCCATAAGCAAATGCTACAAAACTATTGCGGTTAATGACATATTTTGAAATCCAGGTTAATAACTTTGATATGAGTGAAGTGACCTCAAAAGCCTGAATGGCTTATCAGACTCTGTGAAGGATTTAATAGATTTCAGTGATGAAGTAGTCTTTCATCAGTATCAAGAACTTGTGTGTAATTATGTTTCCAAAACAAAGAAAGGAATGTTGTACCATTGTTTGGCTTTGCACCTGTCCAAAGGACTCTTGGAGAAATATATTGAATCAATGTTATCAGAATTGGTATTAATTAAAAGAGGTACAGATAAGAGGGGATAATACAAGTCTAAAATCTTTATCTCTCAATGAAACCCTTTAATGTGGGTACTCATTGGAATTGCCTAATCAAGACAATTCCAATTAATACCCTCAAGATATTTTTGAGTATCATCTTATAAAATATTCGAATCCAAAAAATCTATCTGTAGCTCTGAAATAAAGATTTGGTACACAAAGATCAATGTAGCCAAAAAGGTAAAGATTGGACTTGGAGAGAGTAAAAATATTCTAAAATTATTATTTCACACAAAACACATATGTTGTTGGTATTCAATTGAATTGTAGACAAGATGCTTCAAATGAGGATACAACACAGGATTTGTCACAGATTGATTGATTGATTGCATGGAGTTTAACGCCGCTTTCAACATTATTTCAGTTATATCGCGGCGGCTGGAGCACCTAACAATGGATTCCTGGTGTTTCTATCACCAGTACAACCACCACATTCTTTCCTAGCCTACAGCCGCTATCTCACATAGGTCTACGATTATCAACCCATTGGTGAGAGACAGATAGTCGGAAAGAATGAGTGCCGCCATCGGGGATCAAACCCGCGAACTCTAGATTGACAGTCCGACGCGCTACCAACTGCGCTATGACGGCGGCTATTTGTCACAGAGAAACTCTTAACTGTTGTTGAAATATCATATATTAAATGCTAACATCGCTTAATTTGCTTTCAATCTCTTAACCCATCTAAACAAAGGTCTTAATTTTGAGTTACAAGCTAAGTTTTACTGACCTGATATTAACCTGTAAGTCCCCGTTGGCATTGCCTATATTCTTATTCGAATAAATTACTGAATTTTGATGGCTCATGGAATGAAATTTTTATTTCGTTAATTGGTAAAATGTGTCATTTATTGCCTTTAAATACTCCGATAAAATTAAATTTTGGGTCAAATCAACCAAGCTATTACAAGACTAGAAAGCCATGAATGGCTTGTGTCGCTCCACAGGCTTGAATCTCTTGTAACAGGAAATCTAAGTTTTGACAAGATTTTTAGATATTTTGGGTTCTACTGATGTTGAAATGGTTTTCAAAGTTTCCACTATTATAACATATAGAGAAATGACCTCCGCTCATAAAAGACATATTCTTAATCAAATCACAATAATTTTTGGCTGCATGATTATAGATCACCCAAGGATCATACTAATGAAGTTTGATTGATATCCATCAGTTACATTCCGAGAAAATGATTTTCAAAGTTTCCACTATATAACATATAGGTAAATGACCTCCGTCCATAAAATACATATTTTTCATCCGATCACAATAATTTTTGGTAGACTGATAAAAGGTCACCCAAGGATCATTCATGTAAAATTTGGTTGATATCTATCACTTAGATTCTGAGAAAATGATTTTCAAAGTTTCCACTATATAACATATAGAGAAATGACCTCAGCCCATAAAATACATATTTTTCACCCAATCACAATAATTCTTGGTAGACTGATAAAAGGTCACCCAAGGATCATTCATGTAAAATTTGGTTGATATCTATCAATTTGAATCTGAGAAAATAATTTTCAAAGTTTCCACTATAATACATGTAGAGAAATGACCTCCGCCCATAAAATACATATTTTTCCTCTGATCACAATAATTTTTGGTAGACTGATAAAAGGTCATCCAAGGATCATTTATGTAAAATTTAATTGGTATCCATCAATTAGAACCTGAGAAAAGTCACTTTTTACCATATTTGGAAATTAGTCACACCCATTAAATCCATGTTTCTCATTTGATCAAAATTTCTTGACCAACTTTGAAAGAGGGTCACCCAAGGATCATTCCAGTGAAGTTTGGTTGAAATCCATCCAGTAGTTTCTGAGGAGAAGATTTTTAAAGAAAAAGTTTACGACCGCACGCACGGACGCACAACGCACACAACGCCATGACCATAGCCCCAGTGGCTTTCAGCCAGTGGAGCTAAAAACCTATGTTTGTGAAAAATATTTTTAAAAGTTTAAATGTTCAATTCAACATTTCAATGTATGTTTAACCAGATCTGTCTCACAGCAGACTAATACTTCTACCAGCGCCTTGTCACAGTTCAGTAACCAACTGTGTGACCTTGACCTTTGACCTTCATTGACCCCCAAACTATAGAGCACTTCCTAAGGTCAGGGGCAAAAATTTTATAAGGGATCATAATTCCAGGTCACTTTGTTCTTGATTTAGAGTCCAAAAACGAAAAAAGGTCAATGTATGGACAGACAAACAGAATGAAGCCAATTTTACCCCCTATACTTTGTAGGTAGGGGTATAATAAACTGCATCAGTTTGTACATGATGATGCTTACCATCTTTTGTTAAATGAAAACTTAATTCATCATCGATTTCTGGACTCCGACAGACATCTTTATTCACAACCCAGTATTCCAATCGATCGAGTAACAAATCAGCGTCATCTGGAAGGTCTTCCTTTTTTAATGTCGCTGGATCACATGACGTAAATCCAAATGCAAGTCCACCAATAAAAGAGCGGTCAACACCTTGTACATGTATCACAATTTTTTCACCACATCGAAGCGGACGCGATGTGAACACATAAGCGTTACAATATTCATCTTTTGACCTCATTGCCATAGTTTTATCTGGAGATATTCGAATATTGCGTCCACATAAACTGTGAAGAGGAAGCGGAGAAAATTCCGATGTCCCATGAAACCGACTTAATTGTAAGTCTGCCGGCAGACTGTTTCTGTTATTGTTTCGATTGTCTGATATAGTCAATGAGGTCACATGAGAGTTTCCGTTGTTATACATGCTTAGATTGGAGCTTACTGACTGAGAGTTTGTAAGCATGTTATTTAAAGGCTGTGGAACTGGGTTTGAAAATTCCACACATGATGTGTTACCATAAATATCCAATAAAGACCACAGAGGATTGTTTGTATTCACACCACTAAAAAATAATCCCTTTTCCTCACCATTCACACCATAAAACACATCACCTGCTCTTGTAAAATAGAAAAATAGTTCATTGCCAGCAACTGCGTATCTTTCACCCAAAGCTTTTGCCCAGTTGCCGGGCTTGTTTGTCATATCAGGGCATGCATATCGTGGTAAATCCGGGCCCCTTAATGTTCCAGGATCTGTACTTGTAAACCCAAACCGTAAAACTCCACTCCAACTTCCTGAAGTGTCGATAAATTTGATATACACTCGCTCTCCAATAGCGATTGGTCTGTTACTGAAGCATATTCCCTTACAAAAGCTATCACCCCGCTTGGCTTGTCGACGATCAGGACTGAGTTCTACGTTGTCCCCATGTACTGCATGGAACTGTAAGGGACAGTTAGCTTGTTGGGCAGCCAAGTCAGTCCCTCCTGAAAAAACAAAATTGTGGTAGCATTGTAATTATTTTGAACAATATGATACAAGCAAATCTAAACAGTTTTCAGTTATATTTGGATATATTATTAATGTGCTGCTGCATTTTGTTTGTGCAAAGTTAAAACAAAAGCAAAATAACATCAAATCAAATTGCTGAAGGCACTTGATGTACTTGCGTGAAGCAGCATTTCTTTTGAAAATATCATGTCTAAAAGTTTCTGGTTTATAAAGAAATCAGGTGGTATACACTAAGATCAGACTGCACATATGTAGAAAAGCAGGAATATCCAGGTTCTTAATGGCAAGGGTTAAGACGAGTTGTGCAGGCATTAAGCCATGCAATACTGAACCCTATGTAGTCTTCAGGCAAGAGGTAAAAACAAAGATCAGATTTTTGTCAATTTCAAGCCAGGCTACAATTAAAAATTAATTTTCAAAAGAATGTTTGTTTTTGTTTGGTAATTATAATTAGCCCACAATCTAAGACTTCCATATTTCTGACCCTTTAATTGAACTTCTGAAAAAATGAATTCAATATTGATAAAAAGTTTTGATAAAATCGATTCAATTCAATATTTCAACAAGAAAACTATACATGTACCGGTATTTTAAATAATGAACAAACCAATTGGGTTTTTCCGAAAGTACATGATAATTTATAGACAAAATGTTTTGCCTCAGGCTGACCATTAAGGTAGGCTTTAATGGTCATGTGAGCATGTTCATATTAATGTAAGTCATTATAATTTTCCTGTCACATGCTTTTATGGCTATTTTGTTGTAATTCATTAAAGGAATTCTGGCAACCACTTCCCTCTTCAATAATATCTACTGTATTTCTCCTAATAAATGCTCCTTGCTCGCAGCAGTTAGTGTCGATCAAAGAAAGGTAAACAATTGTGCCAAACTATTTTGAAATCTATGCAATGGCTGGAGCAGTAATGGATAGATAGATAGATAATCTTTTATTCCTCCAGGTATGAAGAGAACAACACAATAGAACAAACATCAAAGTGACATGTAAACAATACATAAAGGCATATGTACAATTAGAATAATATACATTTATACAGCACGAAGAAAAATGGTTATGCATTTTATTACTTGAACACGCTATTTTGACTTGTGATTGCAATAACAACTACCAGTCAAAGAAGCGATTCTATTTTTAAATGTCATTATACGCAAATATATATACAAAGTTAGAAGCCCAAGGCAATCTTTTTTATTTATGCCATCGTTGGGGGCGACACACCAAAGCCACATTTTACGTAGGCCGTGGCTACGATGTTTCGGCCGTCCATCGACGTTACAAAGTAAGCACTTTAACGAAGATAAAGTAACCATTCCTTCAAAATCTCAATTACTTAGAATTCTTATTTAACCCTTTCCTGTTTAATTCCTGCTTTTTACGTGCCTGTGATTTTATGATTAAGAAAACATTGTGAAAAAAGAAGAAATTGCTTCTGACAAGCAATTTCTTCTTTTTCCACACTACTTTCTACCCTACTGAATGGTTATTTTTCAAATTAAATCCACTTGAAATTTTCGTCTGCAAAACCTTTGAATTTGGACAGGTCTAAAATTTTGTAAAACAGGAAAGGGTTAACATGTCAATTATAATACATGTATGAGCTTTTTGCTAAAATGTGGAAAAATTTTAGAATCTGCTTAAAGCATGCTATACGGTTACTATCATGCATATCAAAACTAGTACACCCTGATAAAGTTCAAGAACCTGTAGGCACGGTGAAAGTGCACAAAATTTATTAAAGTTGTCTTCGCCTAGACTTTTCAATAGAACTATCCATAATTGATCCCTTATTGCGTCACGGAAAGAACAAAAGAGTATTAAATGGGTTGATATGCATTCTACAGTTACATTGCATTGAGTACATAGCACTGGGTACTTGTTTGAAAATAATCTTGAAAGTATATAGATTGCACTTTGACAGTATTTCAACTGATCTCTATACGTCCTACTGAAAATCCACAGATTACATGGCGTGAAATTGTTATGTATTAATGTGAATTGCGAAAGACTTTGGGTATTTACTATTGTGGATAAGATATTATTTTTCGTAAACGTTTCGATCGAGCAATTGACAATCTTTTTCCAACCATGACTGGAAGGGAAAGTTGCTTCAGATAAGTAATCATATAAGAATTGTTTTAGTGCATATTTTCCCAAGATACGATAAATGTCAGGCATAAAACCGATAACCGAATGCGGCGTTTCCATAAATGATGTTAACCTACCCGCAAACATTAGTTTTATTCTTATTTCAGTATCCAATCTGCATAACTGTCCAAAAAATATGAGTTTTCTTTTATCTATGTACGCTTCTAAGGGAAACATTTTTAAGCAGCAATATACAAGCGGTGTAGGTGTGGAACGAGGCATACCCTGTATATGCTTAATGCATTGTTTATGCGCGCGCTCGAGTGTAAGAAGTTGCGTGTTTGAAAGTTCGTTCCACAGTTCACTACCATATAGGGCCTTTGACAGAACAATTGTTTCATAGACATGTTTTAAGGTTAATGGATGTAAGGTTAACCTATTTATACTACAGTCGTTTAAGCTGAAGAAAGTACTGCGCAATTTGCTACATCATTGTTGAACAGAAATATTTAATTGTCCGTTTTTCTCATTGATTATACCTAAATGCGAGTATTTGTCCGTTTCTTCGACAATGTTATTACCCAGGCACCATTCTCTTTTAGAATTTGAATAGTCAGATATAGATTCATTATATACAATGACTTTGCATTTAGAAGGATTGTATGTATACAAGTTTTCAATCGAATAATTGAAACATATGTTAATCAATCGTTGAAGCCCATTTTTTGTTAAAGATAAGAGCATCATATCATCAGCAACCGTAGGGCAGCCATATTTAATGCCTCGAAATTGGAAGCAGTCATTACTTTGATCAATATTATTCATGAGATCGTTAATGTATATTAGGTACATCTTAGAACTTATTATTTGACCTTGCCTGGCTCCCTTTTCTATAGGGAACCACGCAGAATATATACCGTCTGTACGGACACAACTGAATACATCCGTGAGCAAATTTTCGATAATGCCAATTACTGATTTATCGATATTCGTTTTAGATAATTTCGATAAAAGTAAGCAATGATTAACATTGTCGAATGCTTGCTTTACGTCAAGATAGCATGCATATAGTTTCGAATTATTTTCAGTGGCGTAATAAACTGATTCTCGTGCCATAAATGAGGTGAACGTACAATTTAGTTTTTCTTGAAATCCACCCTGTAATTTGTTAAACGATAGATCATTATGAATACTATTTAGTATAAGTTTCTCGTACAATTTTAGTAAGGATGAGCAAAGCGATATTGCCCGATAAGAATCAGGGTCGCTTTTCTTTTTATTATTTCCCTTGTATAGAGTCGTAATTACCCCCCTTTTCAGATCAACTGGGCAGTAGCGAAACTTTGCCATAGCATTAAAGAGGTCTGTGATAGCCGATAATAGTCGGTCTCCACCAAAAATAATATGCTCATAGTAAATGCCGTCATAACCACATTGCTTTATTTCTTTTGCATGATTTAAGAGCTAATGAAATATTATTATTATTGAAAATAAGTTTATTATTATTACTATTATTATTATCATTATTATTATTTTGCGATTCGGGGACGGTATGTATACTTTCATTTATCTTAGTCTCTAAGGGATTGTTGGACGAATATAAATCAGTAAAGTAATTCATCCAACCAGAATTGATCGATTCTGGAGAATCACATACGACGTCATTGAAGCACATTTCAAAAGTCGGATTATTTTTTGTTTTACGCCTTTTATTTATCGTTTTCCAGAATGAACAACTATCTGTTTCTGCGAACATATCGATTTCTTCCTCTACTTTTCTTAAATGAGATAGGCTCATGGATTAAATCAACCCATTTATTACAAATATTTTTGAATATAATATTGGCAATAATTTGGAAGCACCTTACAATATTAGCATCTATAATGATCAATTATCAATCCATCAGATTGAAAATACTATTCATTGTCCACTGAAGCTAGATCAATTATAATTTCATTGATTCAATATTATTGCGTTTTAAAGCCCCAGTCTGCATTTAGAGTAAAAATAAAAGCTATTTCTTGAATATTCTTTGAATATTTTTTTTTTATTTAGTCTTATGAAAGATAAGTTACATAAAAATACAAATCAATCGACAAACGGCGGTGTTTTCGTGAAAAACGTGATCTGCAGTATAAAGTAAAATATGTAAATGAGATTTTGGTCTCGTGAAATACACCCACATGTAGGAGCGGTATAGGAGTGGTATTCAAATTGTAGTCTAATTTGTTGCGGGTCATAAATATTCATCAAGTTAGGACTATAATTTGATCATCGCGTCTTGATCATTTGCATTACCGAATAATGGATTCAGCTGGTATTTCTTACATCCTTGCTACCATTACATTCTTTCCTAGCCTCAGTCTGCTCTCCAATTAAGGTTTATAATTATATACCAATTGTTGAGAGACAAAATTAATGTCTTAAAGAATATCAGCCTTTGACAGGGATCAAACCCATGATATTCCATTTGGTTTAAACCTATTTATTTTACATTGATTGGGAAACAAGTCTTACAACTTAAATCAATCCCTCTTGATTCTGCTTCTTGGAAAATTCACCAGTACTTGCGCCGAATGTGCGGGCCAATGAAAGAGCCAACATCGATAGCCACTCCCGAGAATTGAACTCAGGACCTTTGGGTCAAGAGGCAGACGCTCTACCTCTAGACCACGGACACAACACATTCCATGACATTCCATGATTGAAGATTGAGAGTCAAATCCACAACCATAACCAATTTGCCACTTGGACCTCCCTATGATGGTGTCATCTACTCATCAACATTGTTCTGTGATACACAATGATTTATATATCAACAAATAACAACCATGTCGTACTAGTGATAAAACATGACAGTGTTCTGTCATGCATCAAAATTAATTACCCTCGTCAAGCTTGACGAAATATGACGTAGCTAACATATGCTATGAAGTATAGACTGAGTTAGAATCAATTGTATGTGCGTTTCGGGGTTCTAATAATAATACCCACTTTACTAAACGTGCAGTGCACCTAACTATAGTTTTCTGACCGATTTTTTTCTTACATGCAAGTATTAACAATTTTGGACAATTATAATGGCAGTCAACTTACAGCTTTAGGTATACAGTTAATACTTATCATGTATCTATTGCTGACAGACAAAATTTGGGTATCAACAATGAACAAATGAGAAGTAGTAGTGTATGAAAAGACAATGGCCATCCATTGACTTATGTCATTTTTCAATTTTCATACTAAAATAGGTAACATTTATCACAATGCAACAAATAATAATACAATTTCTCAAATTGAAGTTATTTAAACATAGTCATTTACTGGTATCCTTTAACTCTTAAATATTCCTTTTATTCAAGATCTGGTCAATAAATCCTTTGATTCACATGATTATACATAGATTTATTGATATTTCAAAAATACTGTTAATGAATCTGTGTTGTTGGCCATCATTGGAATAATCTCCCCCAGACAATTCAAATGAGTACCCACAACACAGGGTGTGCTTCAGAAGTAATGATTTTAGAATAGTATTGTAGCCTTCTTTTATCTTACCTTCAAAGATTAGGCTGTGGTGATCCCCTATTTCATTAGAGAAATAAATATGTCCTCCATTTTATGATATACCTTGTATATATCATTAAAATTTACTCCAATCTTACAAACATAAATCTTTATGAAACCACAGACTTCATGACAACCTTTTTCATGCCTGAATAATAATTGCATGCTGCAATTTCTTTTTTCTCTGTATCGAGTTTAAAGCAACTTTCAACAGTAATGCAGATATATTATAACAGTTGGTTTATCTTACACAGGCTTCCTTATAATTGTTCAGGTTGATCAAACAATGCAAGCTTTTGCAAATTATACCTGCTTTGCAAGCAAGAGCACTTGCAAAGCAGGGTATAATTTACAAACCGCTTGCACCGGCTTATAATCCTTAACACACGGTATACAAGTACAAACAAAGCATTTCAGCAACAAATGAAGCTTATCCCTGTAACTTTTGGATGAAAGTTATTGTAGCTGGGCTTCAAGCTCATAACCCAAATCAATGAGAAACCAAACATTGCTAACTTGGCTTATCATATGATTGCATTTAATATTGATGCATGATATATTAACCCTTGTCATGCTGAGCCCGGAATATTCCTGTTTAGGCAGGAGCTATAGACAAACATCATCCTGCACGTATGTGCAGTCTGATGTTAGTCTACATCACCTGTTTCTCACTTTCAAACCAGAAATGTCAATAGATTTAGTTTTTCAAATAAAAATTTACCTACAATTGGTCCTTTCAGTGCTTTTGCTCTTTGATTTTGATGAAAGTTTTTAGCCAAAATTTATTCAGTATGACAAGGGTTATGAATGTACACACTTTTGGAAAAGTCTGAATGTCCTCAGTATTACAGGGGAAATCTTTGGTTTAAGGGCAACAAGTTTGATTAACAGACCAGTCTGAAAACAAGTCATAAAATATGACCGCTTCAGGAAAATGTTCAACAAATGTTTGTTTTTCAGGCACATAGCAATAGAATTGCGCAATCCAGACAATGTCATTGTACATTATTAGAGCCGCCGTCATAGCGCAGTTGGTAGCGCGTCAGACTGTCAATCTAGAGGTCCAGGGTTCGATCCCCGACGGCGGCACTCATTCTTTCTGACTATTTGTCTCTCACCAATGGGTTGATAATCGTAGACTTATGTGAGATAGCAGCTGGAGGCTAGGAAAGAATGTGGTGGTTGTACTGGTGAGAGAAATACCAGGAATCCATTATTAGGTGCTCCAGCCGCCAAGATATAACTGAAATAATGTTGAAAGCGGCGTTAAACTCCATTAAATCAATCAGTCATTGTACATTATGCATGGTCACTTGATGAGAGACAGACTGTGAAAGTTTCATGCAAATCCATCAATAACTGAAAGAAGTTATGAGTTAACTAAAAAGTGACCTAAGAGGGCATGTATAGCTTGTCTGGCTTAAATATCTCTAGACTTTCATTAAACAAAGCTTACTTTGAAGTCTCTATAGAACTATTTTATAATGATTTACTGGGTCTGGCCAACATTGCACTTAATTACTCAATCACCATTAACCTGCCTTGCTACTACAATATTTTGGGGGTCAATCAAAATTTCTTGAACAATTAAAGAAGAGGGTCACCCAAGGAAAATTTCTACCATTGAGTTTTGCAAAAAAATTGTCCATTGGTTTAGGAGGCGAAGATATTTTTTAAAGAAAAAATTTAAGAACACATAGATGGAATGTTGCATGAATGACACACTACCATGCCAAATGCTTGCTGGCCTTTGGCCAGTAAGCTTAAAATGAACATGCTGACAAACAAACAGACGGATGTAGAATATGATACTAATATACCACCACCTCATACATCCTTGTATAAAAACTGAGACAGCAATAACTGCCACACCCATTAACACCTACTATCTGTACCTTACAATAACTGATAAAAACAAATATGTTTGTTTGTTTGAATGGGTTTTACGCCGCTTTCAACAATTTCGCAGTTATATCGCGGCGGCCGGAGCACCTTACAATGGATTCCTGGTATTTCTTACACCTGTACTACCATTACACCCTTTCCTAGCCTCCGACTGCTATCTTTCATAGGTTTACGATTATCTACCCATAGATGAGAGACAAACGTCGGAAAGGATATTTGCCGCCACCGGGGATCGAACCCACGACTTCCAGATTGGAAGTCTTATGCCTTACCAACTGCGCTATGGTGGCGGCATTAAAAACAAATATGAACAGTTCATGAAAAATGAACTCCAATATTTCATAATGTCACTCAGTCCTTAGACACTTGTTCTTCAAACAGTTTACTTTACCTAAATATTACACGAAACCAATAAAAATCAAACAAAGCCAAATCTACAAATACAAGAAATTTCTATTATTTACCTTTAAAGGAGAAATGTGTAATTATCACTGAACAGTCAATATTACTGACACCTTGTGCAATGATCCATTATGTACGAGACGATCAATACCGGATACATCTTACCTTAATGATCTTTTCTTACCTTTAATCAACTACTTGCCCTATGTTAAAGATGAATGTTCATGAAACTTTTGAGAAAATGTACTTTGCTTTGAATGTACCTGTGGTCTAACATACAAAGAGGGGTTTATCATTTTCAAACAAGAGCCCTAGAGGGCCTGTATTGCTCCGCTTCCACTAAGCTTATATATAATCTAGGAGATAATCAAAATTTTACAAGACTGTTTTTTTGCTTTTTTTGTGCCCTAGTCACATGGTTAGTATCATTTCAATGGCTCAGCACAAAACATTTATAACTGCCTATATATTTATAGGCAATTAAAACTGTTTTGCGCTGAGCCATCAATCTTATTTCACAACAATCTGTCAATAAATGTATAAGTTGTGATAACAAGAAATGTTGCTTCACAATGGCCCTCCTTCATCATATATCACATATATATAAATCAGATAGTTGATAGAGCATGTTCTAAGGATCATTCTTGTGCAGTTTGTTGAAATCTGACCACAAGAATTAGAAAAGAAGATTTTATATTTCATCATATGGTACATTCTTTAGTGACTCAACAGTCCAAAAAGACCCTGTAAAAAGCTCAAACAGATTTTAACAAAGAAATATGAAAGAGCATGTTCTAAGCATAATTCCTGTGAAGTTTGGTTACAATCTGAACAGTACTTTCAGAGAAGAAGTTTTTTTTATATTTCAAAATAAGGAACCATTTTTCATTGATGTGTCGCCAGCCCATAAAGCCCAAGTCACCAGCCTAATCAGAATCTCACATACAAATCTGAAAGAGCATGTTCTAAGCATCATTTCTGTGAAATTTCCTTGAATTCTGAACAGTATATACTTTCAGAGAAGAAGATTTTTTTATAATCCATCATAATAATTGTACCAATTTTCAGTAAGGCAGTAGCCTGTTGAGCACATGCTATCAGCTCGATCAGAATTTTACAATTAAATCTGAAAGAACATGTCCAAAGGTTAATTCCTGTAAAGTTTGATTGAATTCTGCCCAGTAGTTTCAGAGAAGATGTTTAAAGAAAAAAGTTAACAGACTCAAGGACAGACACACAAATGACAGACACCAGGCCACAACATTATAGCTCTGCTAGACTTCGTCCAGTGGAGCTAACAATTGTAAATAATTACTGTTATAGAGCCTAACAAGTACCAGAACTTTCAACCAATATCATAATGAGCCTGTGCGTGACATTTTCAACAATGTGAAATGTTAGTGAGGTGCAAACATTAGGTAGCGTAGACAGACACAAACTGTAAATATAACATTACCTGATGATCTACAGATACTTTGAGACCTTATCTATCTACTAAACGCATAGTGAAGACTCTGGTCAGACTGTGCAGATGCACAGGCTGGTCAGTGTCTTTGCTTTGCGAAAACTTAAAACGGGTTCATATTTTTATTAAGGAATCAACAAAATCTTTTTTAATTTTATTGGCTGATAAAGGTTGAAAATAAGGCCATATGCTTCCACTAAAACATGACTCTAAGAATGTTTGTTTATAAAAGAAAGCTTTCTCAGAAATAAACAAAGTGTTACAGTTTGATTAATAACCTGTGTGATATACACTTAACCCTTTCCTGTTTCACAAAATTTTGGACCTTTCCAAATTCAAGGGTTTTGCAAACGAAAATTTAAAGTGGATTTAATTTGAAAAATAACCATTCTGTAGGGTAGAAAATGGTGTGGAAAAGGAAGAAATTGCTTGTCAGAAGCAATTTCTTCTTTTTTTCACAATATTTTCTCAATCATAAAATCACAGGAACGTAAAAAGCAGGGATTAAACAGCAAAGGGTTAAATCTACTCAAACAGCAATTCTCAGAATGTCCCACCTACACAAGCGTTGAATACAAAAGTTACATGAGATCCCCCTCCAAAATCAAGCATTTTCAATATCACCAGTGAGAATAGTACTTTAAATTTGGTCTACAAAATCTATGTGAAAACATGATGTTCCTTTATTCTCCTTCATCTTACAGAATTTTGACAGCTAAGAAATTATCAATTTTTACACTAAACAACAATTAAAATGCAAAGCAAGAAAACATTGCTTCAAACAGGAAATTGTTTACCCAGCTGGATTCTTATGATCTTAGAAACAAGGAAAACATTGTAGGAAATGTTGAAAATGCTAATAACAAACAATACATTTACTGATACTATTAATTAAAGGTGTGTAGTTAATTAACCATGTTAAGGTGTTACTATCTACTTAATCAAAACAGTTCTGGTGGCTAATGGAACAAATTAACACTTTACAGTATCAGCAGGATGTTCAATTTACCCAGCCCTCCCTCCCCCTTATGAAACAGACTGATCTTTGTCTACATCCATCGTAAACAGCTAAAGAAGTCAAACAAAATACCAGAGTCAAATACATGGCCTACAGAAAAACAACAATTTTCAATTTACCCTTTCCTGTTTTACAATATTTTGGACCTGTCCAAATTCAAAGGTTTTGCAGACGAAAATTTAAAGTGGATTTAATTTGAAAAATAACCATTCAGTAGGGTAGAAAACAGTGTGGAAAAAGAAGAAATTGCTTGTCAGAAGCAATTTCTTCTTCTTCACAATGTTTTCTCAATCGTAAAATCACAGGCACGTAAAAAGCAGGGATTAAACATCAAAGGGTTAAAGCTCTTTTTCAGTGATGCTGAAATAGAACCATAAAATGTTGGTACTATGAGCATGGTCACATGATAAGGACAATTCTGTGAAAGTTTCATGCAAGTCTATCACACATCCTCGTTTTTCATCTGTTTATGGATGACTCGTTTAATAAATTCGGTATTCAATGACCACTCATTCAATATCCTCTATAGTCCATGGCATATCTTTTTGAAAGTGATTTGTTCTTCTCTTATCACATTAATATTTTGGTACAGACTGCAGAGTTATCTGTCTTGTTCATCTTCAAATCTTTAACAGACATCTCCTCCACTTTGAAAAATTGAGAATTTACAGTGAGTCTAAGCTAAGAAACTTTGTAGTTGAGATAATATTTTATGTAAAGGAGAAAAAAATTGCAGCTAACAATAGTTTTATCTTAATATATCATTTCAAATTCATGAAATTAGCAAATCGTCGGCTCCGTTCTATAAGGACGAACCTGGGAAAAGCCTACTTTTCAGGAGAAGGAAAAAACTTAATATCTTTTTACCTATAAACACTGGTACAACCATTTTGGTCGAAAATATTTTAAATCGAATCACTATATATATTATCTGCCGTCATAAATATTAAATTTTTTCTCTATAATGAGTTATTTAAGAAAAACAACCAAAAAATCGTCAAATACGTCATTTTTTCACTTAATTTTTACGGAACAAAATGCCGTATAACCAAAAAAAAGGCATAAAAGATAAATGCATGAAAAAAACTAACCAAATTTGATGTTATATAAGATTTAGGACAAATCGCCTGTAAAAAAAATCTTTTCGGGTGCATACGAGACCCCGAAAGCCGTTGAGTGAGACGTTTCTCAAAAGAAGTAAAAAATGCATATAACAATTTTTATGTATGTAACTGAGACACACGAATTATCTGGCCTGGGTAAAGGTTGTGTTCTTTTTCAAACTCATCTTTAAAAATAAACTTTTATCATAAGGAAACATGAACAATTATCAAATTTGTCAATACGTCATTTTTGAACTTCACTTTTCGACCACTTCCGGTGCGAAAATGACGTATCTTACAAGTTCAAGAAGCTTTTTGGGGGGATACGATTAGCTATCAGGTCCAGCATCTTCGCAAAAGACGCGGGAATATCATATGTGTGCGAAAACGCAATAAAAGAAAAACTGGAATTTCGCATATACGTCCTTATAGAACGGAGCCGACGAAATGTACAGAAATGTTTTTGTTTATTTTTTTTTTGTTTTTAAATAAGGAATTAACAATCTTTCAGTCATATTGAGGCAGCTAGAACACATTACAATGAATTATAATATGACATTTGTCGTAGGTGTGAAATAACACTGTTGAAAATTTTTGATACAGCACAAGTGTTATTATACTAGTGGAATAATTAATCAAATGAGCTAAGAACAAGAAGCAATGTTATACTTTCATTGGGAAAATGATGTCATAATGCATTTGATGACGTCAAATTGCAAAAGGCATTATATGTTTAGCAGAATATGTTGAATTGATAAATTTTTAAACTCATCGTCTTAAACAGATAAAAACTCTGCAAAGCCTTATTTTTATCAGTTTATAGATGACATGTTAAATACATTAGTTCATTATCCTCTATTTCCCTCATTATCCTCTATTCCATGGTTTATCTAGGCACCAGTACTACCATTACATCATTTTTTAGCCTCCAGCTGGTATCCCACATAGATTCATTTTTACAGAAAAGTGTTGATTTGTTTTGATATCTACTGCAGAGTTATCAGTCTAAATCTTTTAAAGTAATTCAATATACCCTGATAATACTCTCCCATTATCACAGGGCATGAAGCATTATCAGTCATCAATCTAATATAACTCATCAAGTCTTACTGTAACACCTGGCTGCAGTTGGGCTTATCAGCAAGCACATTTGAAATATGGTGTTTTGAATTCATTTGAACAATTTTTCAGCTTCATCAATAAATGAATGTTTTTTATTTCTTTACATATGTATATAAGTAATTCACTTGTGTACACAATTTGTCACTTTATTGCAAAACTCAATAAGTGTCCATACAATGTATAGACACTTATTTTGTTTTATGCAATAAAGTGACAATCTTAAGTTCTGATAAGATGCCTATCAGAATGCATATAAGAGATTTGTTTGTATCATGCTGTCAGCCCCATTAGCTCAATTGGTAGAGCACCAGACTTCAAAACAATTGAAGGTCGATCATGTGGGTTCAATTCCCGGGATGGCACCATCAAACTACTAATTGTCTTTTGGATTAGATGTTAAACGAGTTCCCATGAGACGGTGCTTTACACGAAGCACAGAAGCACGTTAAAGAATCATGGCAGATCTCAACAGTAGTTTCGTCATGTATCCTTGCACTATCCCCCATAGCAACTAACCGACTTCAGGGTGCATCGCTCATATGGGCATATGTTATGGTAGCGACAATAAATAAAAGGAAATAAAAAAACAATCATGCTGTCATTAGGGAGCTTTTCATTGACTTGAATTATACTTCAGTTATATCATTGTATTCCATATCCATTGTGAATCTATAAAATTCACCAAGTCTAAAACACCTTGATACAAAAGGGCTTATCAGCTATCAGAAGAAATGTCTTTGTGGTGTTTTGTATTGATTTGAGTAATCTTTAAGTTATATCAATGCAATATTTAGATTATATGTGATCGATCTATTGAACTCATTGAAAACCTGGAAGCAGTAGCTCTTTTTAGAAAGGATATTTAAGTGATTTGTTTGGATGGTGTTTTTGTATTAATTTGTACAATCTTGGTTAATATCAAAGCAGGGCTTGTGCTAGCTTTTCAATTTCAGGATCATCCACCCCTTGACCATAAAATTTAAGGGGTCATAACTAGTTTACAAGGGGTCCAAAAACGCGCAAACTATTATTTTTATCAGTTTAATAGTTTAAAATGATCTACATAAATGAATCAATATAAGCAATAAAGTGTCCTTAGACACTTTATTGTTTATGTTGACTCATTTATATAGGTCCCTTGTAATAATATAAAGAAAACAAACAATTTGTATAATCTTCATGCTGCCAAAATTGAATTGAAAGAAAGAAATACAGAAGGCCAAATTGAACCCTTACATGAAATTTTTGAGGGTCAAAATGGAATTATAGGGTGTCAAAACCCTGGTTTAAGGGTCAAACACAAGCCCTGTCAAAGTAATCAATCTTTATTACTGTTCTCATGTAACACCTGAATTTGGTAAGGCTTATCAGTCAACTTATACAACTGATTTTGTATTTTTTTACCGCCTTTGAATTAACCAGTCCTTCCCCAGTCTCCAGAGGCACTGACAAGAGGAGTCAAGCCAGTCTTAAATCTTTATTTCTCAATGAAACCATATATTGTAGGTACTCATAGGAATTTTCTTGTCCAGACAATTCTAATGAGTACAAACAACATCAGGCTTGTGCTATAATGAGTGAAATACTTTTATAATAAATCCAAAATACTCCCTCTATCTGTTGCTCTGGTTTCAAGTTGCCCAATGTGGTATGCAGTCCCCTTTTCATGTGACAAGTGCTAGACATTTCTACAGTGATTGAACACAATCTGATAGACCCGATACCATCAGTCACTCACTCACTTAATGTAGCACCTGGTAGTGCATGATAACAACACAGTTTCTCTGGAAGTTGATATTGTACAGACTCAGCATTGGATTTCAGATAATTGAGGGTCAAAACCCTGGTTTAAGGGTCAAACACAAGCCCTGTGTCAGATGACCTTGACCTTCAAAGATGAAAAGAGGAAACTTTAGGCCAAAGTGTTGAAGCTATGGATATTGATAGTTCACAGGTTAAGTTTTTAATGGACAGAAAACACAAGTAAGACAATACGCCTCTATTGATGTAAAATCATTCTACAATAGTTTATATTTGTTTTTGAAATTAAACCACTTAATAAGCAAATCTGATCTTTTATTCTAGTACTTGTTCCCAAATGGCATTCTTTAGATGGGTTGTCTTTTCTTAAAAAACAAGATGTGTTTGTGAAACACGAATGCCCCCGTAACAGCATTTTTTTTAAAGTTTGACCTTGACAGATGACCTTGACTTTGTCACATGACCTTGACTTTGTATGTCAAATACTTTTGGAGAAAAGGCAATGGTTAAGTTTTCGGGTTAAGTTTTTGGACAGACGGAAGGACAGACAGACAGGCAGACGGACAGACAGACAGACAGACAGACAAACATAAGTAAAACAATATGCCCCCGATCTCTCGATACGGGGGCATAAAAAATGTCATTGAATGTGGTTGAAATCTAGCCACTAGCTTCTGAAAAGATTTTCAAAGAGAAAGTTTTACAGATGTGAAAGCCAATTGACAACAGCATCTAAAATTTTGCCAAAGGAGCTGAAAAACTCATGTTTCTTTAAGATAAATAAGCTCGTAACCGTAAATGTACAGTCCCGAGTCTCAAAAAGTCTGTTTGTCATCCATAATGAACCAGACTCAGACTGTGTTACTCATAGTACCTTGATCCAAGTTAGATCACTGTCATGTAATCTAGTCTGAGTTACTCATGGTACCTTGACCCAAGGTAGATTACTCATGGTATCTCTGCACATTTTGGACTGGTTCCATGTTTTCTTGTTTGTTTATGAGCATGTCTAACAGGTAACAAATATCATTTGGAGCCAACCCATATTCTCCAACTGAAGTCATATAAAGAAGGGACATCCCGGGTTTAAAATCTGATTCAAAATATGAGGAGAATTGAAGGTTAGAGTAAACAGGTCCCCCTGAAACGGCAGATTCAAATATGTAGACCAATCACATTTTACTTGACTTGATTATTTTTAAATTAAGCTACTTAAAGTCTTAAAGTCATCTTGTTTAATGTTCTGCTCAGGACAATAAAACGGAAGTGTAGGGAAAGAATCGCCATGTTATTTAGTCTAGAAGTCCCAGCACTGTAAAATGAAACTGAACCTCATCATAAAGTGAAAAACTCACGATTAAGGAATGAAAGTTGGCTATGAACCTAGAAGTAGTCGATATTGCTCAAGCGACCCATCTATTAAACAACCAATTTTATTAAGTGACCATAATAAAAAGTCCTTGTCAAGGAGCAAAATCTCTGAAATAGTAGGTGTTTTTTAACAAACAGTTGTTTATTATCAAATCTCATTTGTTTGAAAACCATTTGAATCGTCTCAGTTTGGCAAAGTTTGTCTGATATAAGATTCATAAAACATTCAAGATTGGACTTGCAATTTTTTTAGATTGCATCTATGCAGGATCAACAGTTAACAAACAGGACTAAACAGTAAACATTTCTAAGAAATGGTGAGATGCACCAGATGGCTAGCTAGCTGTAATAGAGTGCAACATAGGGTATGCCGTAATGAACCAACATGGTAACTGCAATAGTGTGCAAAGTTGCATTCAGGCACATCAAACAAACTAAACAAACTGACAAAATAATTGAACAGACATTGCGCAACTTCAGACAAGATCTCAAGGTAATTAGAGTCTCTCTACAGCTAGTGAATGCTATTGTAAAGATATTGTGCTGGGAAATAGGACAAAGCTAGATTCCATGGCAGAGTGCCACGAACATTCATGTTGCTTTTTGTACCAATTCTCCCTGTCAGTAATTATATGAATGTAGGTAAATGAATTCAGCTTACCTATAGAAGAACTGACTGCAGTACTGCAGATATATAGAGCAATTTGAATTCAAAATATCTTATGTGATCAAAAGTCTATCAAATCCTAAGTTGTGGGTACTCATTGGAATCGTCTTGCAGAGACGATTCAAATGAGTACCAAAAACATAGGGTTTGGATGAGAAATGATAGATTTAGATTGAGATTTCTAACTTAAATCACCTAGTTCAGTGCGACTGACTGGGGAGTACATTGTAGTAAATATTGGCCTACCTGGAAACAAGCAAGCCTTGTGCTTTTTATGTCTTCTTGAAAACCTCAATGCTTACCGGTACTATTGATCAAAACCTTAGTAGTACTATTCTATCTTTAGAAATTCAGGAGGTACCATAATAGTCCTAACTAAATGCAAGGTTTTAACTGATGCAGGTTTTGGGAGTCTGAGACACACAAATAAGTAGCCTATCTGATGAGAGTCCCATGGACCCTCTGGGGATCAACCTTAAAAAAGATATGAAGACTGTTTTAAAATATGTATTTTGTAGGTACTTGCGGCTTGGCATGCAATAAATTTCAGACATAAGGATGTATACTCATACCAAGTAGTATGGCAGGGATTCAAACCTATGGTCACTAAAGACAACCTTACAAAATGTGGTTCAGTGAGTCCCTTTTCGATGTCTATTAATGGGCAGATTAATGGATTATAATCGATAATCAGTTGGTTTGGGCTTTTGATTGTGATAATCAACTAAGAAATTAATGAGTTCCTAACACATAATTGAAAGCCATTATTTATTGTTTTCGAAACTGACATCAGTTTGATGGGTCAGCATGAAACAGTTGTAACTGCCTATATGTTTATAGGCAGTTACAACTGTTTCATGCTGATCTATTAAGTTAGAAAACTAGAAAGCCATGAATGGCTTGAGTCGCTCCACAGGCTTGAAATTTTTGTAAAAGCAAATTAAAGTTTCGACTAGATTTTTAGATTTTTTGGGTTCTACTGATATTGAAAATGATTTTCAAAGTTTCATCTATATAACATATAGAGAAATGACCGCCACCCATAAAAGACATATTTTTCATCCAATCAAAATAATTTTTGGCTGCATGATAATGGGTCACCAATATAACATACCAAAAATGTTTGATTGATATCCATCAGTTACATTCTGAGAAAATGATTTTCAAATTTCCCACTATATAACATATTTAGAAATGACCTCCTCCCAAAGAAATACATATTTTTCATCTGCTCACAATAATTTTTGGTAGACTGATAAAGGGTCACTCATTGATCATTCTGGTGAAATTTGGTGGATATCCATCAATTACATTCTGAGAGAATGAATTTGAAAGTTTCCACTATATAACATATAGAGAAATGACCTCCACCCATTAAATGCATAATTTCTATCTGATCACAATAATTTTTTGTAGACTGATAAAGGGTCACCCAAGGATCATTCATGTAAAATTTAATTGATATCCATCAATTAGAATCTGAGAAAACACTTTACCATATTTGGAAATTAGCCATGCCCATTAAATCCATGTTTTTCATTGGATCAAAATTTCTTGAACAACTTTGAAAGAGGGTCACCCAAGGATCATTCCTGTGAAGTTTGGTTGAAATTCATCCAGTAGTTTCTGAGGAGAAGATTTTTAAAGAAAAAGTTTACGGCCGGATGCACACACGGACAGACAGACGCACGATGGACACAAAGCTTTCAGCCAGTGGAGCTAAAAACTGCAGAAAGAGTCTTTAGGTCCTGAGTTTTAACTAAACTTTCACATTCTATTCTAAGAAAATGATTGTACAATTGATCAATAGTTGATTTACTCTTCCAACTAAGAACCGAATATTGATTGTAATTTGAAACCGATTGCCCAATACTAATGTCAATGCTATTACAAAGAATTCACCCTCACTTATCCTTTGTATTGGTATTTTTTCAGGTAAATAAGTTGAGAACTGTAGAAGTTGAATTGAAAGATGATCCTCAATAATAAGCAGCTGTTGGCCTTGGCTTCCATGTTGACCAACGCTATCTCTCTGTTATCTTTAACTAGATCAGGGATTTGATAGTGTTCAGCTTGCAAATTGGCTGTTGGGCCAATTAGTGATAGCTCATCCTTTTTATGTTCTTTCAATCTGATACAAGGGCACATGTTCATAGCCAGAGTATATACTGAATTAAGGCTAATTTGAAAACTATTCTGAGTGTCTATAATGTATAGACTCTTAGATCAGTTATTGCAATTAGTTAGATAGGAGATTTTGCAAAAAAAATTGTTTAGAACTATAATATTCAAGTAATTCTCTGAAAAATCCTGTGCTGCTGGTATTCATTTGAACAGTCTCATTGATTTAACCAAAACAACTACACCCAGTTCCTATGAGGTTTATTCAAGACTTCAATGTTTTAAAATGCTGCTTGTCAAATGAAAAAACAGGCTGTTTAAATATTAAATACCAAATTTGCCTAGAATAGTAATGGTAGAATTTCTTACACATACAGTAATAAAAAATGAAGTTGTCAACATATTTCATCCCCCAACTTTGTAAAAGTCTTGGAAAAAATCTGTTTTCAAAGTTGTCAGATAATCATAGGAGGTTTTACAAATACTTGAATTAACTTTTAGATACAGAATCTAATCAGATTAAAATTATTTCACGAAGTTCTGTTATTGAATGATAAAGTACAATCTTTGATACACAAAAGCGTGCCAAACAGCAAATCTTTCAGAAATTTGACCTTGATAGATAACCTTGTCCTACGTCACATGACCTCGACCTCAGAAACTGCAGCTGTATAAGAAGGATTTCTATCTGTATCTTGAATATGTGACCCATCAGGCAAAAAGGGGCCATCTAAGAAATTAAAAAAAATAAATATAAAAACAAGATGTGTTTGTGAAACACGAATGCCCCCGGAACGGCATTTTTTTTTCAAAGTTTGACCTTGACAGATGACCTTGACCTTGTCACATGACCTTGACTTTGGTACCAGCGGATGCAGATCATTGAAATCTATCATCATACCAAATATTAGCTTTGTATCTTGAATAGGCTTGAAGATATTGGCAAGGTTAAGTTTTCGGGTTAAGTTTTCGGACAGACGGACGGACAGACAGACAGACGGACAAGAGTAAAACAATATGCACCCGATCTCTCGATACGGGGGCATAAAAAAGATTGGTTCTAGAATAGGCCAACCAGAGGTCGCATTTCAAAAAATCTTTCACAGGAAGGTAGATTGATTACTCCAGGTTCAGAAAATTAGTAAAGTGTGAAAAGTTTTGAAACTAATCAGTCTGCGCAGTCTGACTAGGGTCGACACTTTACACACAACCCAGATGGTCTCTTTTGCATGACGGGTCACATATGCTACAAGTAAAAAGAAATTTAGTTTTTTGCTAAAGTATGATCTTAACCCTATCTTATGACCTTATTTTAGTATATGGTTGATGCATATAATTTAGCTCTCTTATCATGCAAAATATGATTTTTATTTATTTGTTTTACGCTGCTTTCAACATTATTTCAGTCATATTGCGGTGGCTTGAGCACCTAACCATGGATTCCTCTTATTTCTCACACCCACACTACCATTACATCCTTTCCTAGCCTACAGCTGATATCCTACAGAGGTAAACAATTATCAACCCATTAGTGGAAGACAAATAGTCAGGATGAATGCCGCCATCAGGAATCAAACCTTTGACCTTTTAAATGATAGTCCAACCTGCTACCACTGACGGCGGCTTGCAAATTATGACCATTATACCTGTATAGTCTTCACATGAAAAGTGATGTTGAGTTTCTGTGCTTGGTATATAACCTTGACTTTCTCAAATAACATCAGCAAATGCATTTCATTGAGAATTACATTGAATCTTGAATAATTGCTTTAAGAAATTGGCAATACCTTAAAACTCATTAGATTAATTTGCTTTTCTTCAAGCCATGCCTTTGACCTTAGTACTAAAAGAAGCCAAATTACCTGTAAAATGACCTTAAGTTACTTCATAGCAATGGCTCAGTGCGAAACAATTGTAACTGCCTATAAACATATAGGCAGTTACAACTGTTACGCACTGAACCATCAATATACATTCCAAAGACATTCCAGTATAAGGAAATGTTCATCAGTGATGTTTGTATTGCTTTTCTCAATAACTTTGACACCACCCAGCTATTGTACAATAGCAATAGAATTAAGCAGAGAGTGAATTTCACTAAGAAAATTCCATGATTTTCATACAGAATGACTGGGATTAAACCATACTTACTGTGAAAATGAGCATTTTGTAGAAAGTTACCATGCTGTGCCAGCAGACTGCGCCAGTCCTGGCCACTTGCATATCCAAAGGCTTGTGGGGGACATGAATTTCGACGTTTGGAGTATGTCATTGCGTCAAATACAAGGCTTTCTACGCTAAATATCCCCATTAGAAACATGGATTAACCATTCTCAGAATAAAGAAACCTCCAAATTCATAAAACACAAGTTATATCAAAGACATGGGTCAAGTTGTTACCATTCATAGAATCAAGAAACACCATATTCACTACACAATAAAACACAAATACGATGTCAGATAAGCAAACACAACCTCTGGAGTAGAGAAAGAAACTAAATGAACTATAAACAGAAAACCCTAGGTCTGTAGTGAATTTTGCTGCGGATATCACACAGTAAATACCAACTAGCAGAGAATCAACCTTCAAAACAAAATACAGCGCCAGATGAATATAATGCCACAATGAGAAGATTTTTGAAACATCAACTTCTAACACAAGTTAATCATTTTAAGTGAACATTAAGAAATGTAAAACTATATAACTAGAACCAAGTTCTAGCAAGAGATCTAGATTAGAGGGGATTATGCGAGTCTAAAATCTCTATTTGTCAACGAAACATTATGTTGTGTGTACTCATTGGAATTGGCTCGTTGAGACGATTCCAATGAGAACACACAACACAAGAATCATGGTCATATTTTTCGACATATCTTAAATCTTAAATTTAGTACACCCCTGTACCAGTAGCCCCGTCTAGTGTAATGATTACTGGGTGTATCTAGAGGCTTATCAGTTCCAAATCTCCAGGAACATGGATGCCAGGTAATGTAGACAATTTTGTTGTTACAATCAAATATTTCACCAGCTACACTAACAAACTTGTGTAGTAGACAATCTCAACAGCCTCCTCATTGAGATAGCTCCATTGAGTAACAACAACATTGAGTTGAAGCACAAAGTGAACAAATTTGTGGATTGAATCTGAGCCCTTTGACCTCAAGCTTACAGTGCAAGCCTGGATGTGAAATGTTGTAGAGTGTTCAGTTTAATTAGAACCAGCATATAACATTTTCTCTTGAACCATTAACAACTCCCTACAAATCTTGATACATCATAAAAATTCTTGACAAATTCCTAGAAAGGTTGACAGAGGAAACTAGAGTAATGAGCATGCAAACTCTCTATTTGAACCATTAACCTGGAGCTGTCTGAAAATTAATTTCTTACAGCATATCTATTATCTATACTGATGACAATAAAAAACGCCTCCGTCATATAGAAAGGGCAATTATTTACAAAAGACACATTCTTTTTTCATATTATAGACAAATTCATTGCAGTCTGCCTCACACAAGAGCCAAAGGAATGTCAAGATTGGTAAAGGATATATCCAGCTATGAAACAATAACAGGGGAGAACATTTTGACCAAAACTCTAAAGCATCAAGTCATTGAACCATTGATATTTGCTTACTTATTGTCCATAAGCCCTTTCTATGCTTTTGTCAAAGATTTGGTAATCAAAAACTGATTAAGTAAATGACATTGACCAATGCAGTTGCCTTATCGCACTGATGTCACAAGCAGCTAACCCAGTCCAAGTCAACCAGATTATCTACTGCTAACATTTACAAACAAACTGTTTTAACAATTGTCAAACCTACCTCAGTTTAAAGCTTAACCCTTTGCTGTTTAATCCCTGCTTTTTACGTGCCTGTGATTTTTTGATTGAGAAAACATTGTGAAAAATGAAGAAATTGCTTCTGACAAGCAATTTCTTCTTTTTCCACACAATTTTCTACCCTACTGCATGGTTATTTTTCAAATTAAACCCACTTTAAATTTCCGTCTGCAAAACCTTTGAATTTGGACAGGTCCAAAATTTGTAAAACAGGAAAGGGTTAAAACAATTTTCTGGAACCAATCAAGAGGTCAATACAATGATGTCAATAATCGTTTTATCATCTCTGTAACGAACCATGTGGGGAATATTCCAATAATTATTGTGTTGAACTCTGGCATATCAAATGTTTTAGACACACATGCAATTTAGTATTGAAGCAAAAAATGTAAAGAAGGCACACATGATTCTCAAAAAACATAGTGACCGCTTCTTAAGTTTAGAAGGAGCTTGAGTAAAGCAAATCTAATGTTTCATGATGTAAAATGCCATACAGTAAACAATCCAAATTTTCACAGAAGCATTTTTTCTTGACGTCAGTATATATTTAATATAGAGAATATTGTCTGTGCAAAATAAAATATATCTGAAAGTAATTGTTTCAAATGGCATATTTTCTCTCGATGGACTAAACATGTGAGATAAATTGTTTAGGAATGATATATTCCAGATAAGCTTTATTCTAATGTTTGACATTGAGCTTTGAGCTTAAACTTATCTGATTTTTCTTTTCAAATGACATGTGCTTGTACCTATTTATAATGGAAAACAATTATGACAAGTCATTTGAAAGCCATCAAAAACTGAAAGAACTAGGATATGGACAAGAATAATTTCAATTTTTTGACCTTAGGCTGTAACCTTTACCTGGAAGCTTTACTTTTGAAAATGGCACATCAACTCAGGATAAAGAACAATACCCATCAACCTAATTTATATTTGATATGTATTGGGTTTTACACCGCTTTGAATAATCTTTGCAGCTGGAGCACTAACAATGGATTCCTGTTATTTCTCACACCAGTACTACCATTTCATCCTTTATGATTATCAACCAATTGGTGTGAGACTAATATTTGGAAAGAATGAGTGCTGCTGTCTGGGTTCAAACTTTGGACCTCTAGATTGACCGTCAAACATGCTCCCAACTGCGCTATGACAGTGGCAAAGTAATTTTGAAATCCATCCATTAAAATATGAATTACAGTCTAGACAAATTAGGACCTATGCACTGATACATAACTCATGCTCACTCATAACAAACCTGCTAGGCAAAAGCATACAAGGGTGATTGTAAGTGGTTACAAAGTCAAGTTATTTTACACTAGGACAATATTTTTTAAATGCAACAATTTCTAGAGATGCCACATGTGGCTAAATGAATGGAAAACTGTGTCAAAGCTGTTACCACATTGTTTACACCCTATTAAACAAAGGTATTCTCAATGGCCACTCAATCAGTGGTTTTCTTCATGTTTAGTCAACTTATACCACAACACATGAACATTTAGGCCTGTCTAAACTCAAAATCATGATTGCATAACAAAAAGTTAATTTAGCCCAGTGTTAAGCCTAATTACAACCCTGGATTCAGAAGTTGAAAACATTTGCAAATGTTGCCTCTCTATGCAGGTGAAAAGCGGTATAAAATGCTTACAGGCTGTAGAATGTTTTTACATTTCAAAAGCAGCTTAACATGGAGGTTAAATTAACTTTTTGTGTTACAATTGGGCTTGCTGATTTGATTTGAATTGGGGTTTTACATCGCTTTCAACAATCTCTCAGTTATATCGCGACGACTGGAGCACCTAACAATGGATTCCTGGTATTTCTCACACCAGTACTACCACCATATCCCTTTCCTAGCCTCCAGTTGCTATTCCACATAGGTTTACGATTATCTACCCATTGGTGGAAGACAAATGTCGGAAAGGATAAGTGCCGCGGCCGGGGATCGAACCCGTGTGAATATAGACCCCTGGATTAGAAGTCCGGTGCGCTACCAACTGCGCTATTGCCGCGGCTATTTGGCTTGCTGAGACGATTCAAATGAGTAACCACAACATACGGTACAATGCAGTTTCATTAAAATATTGTTTTCTAAAGATCAACCAGTCTGTTTCTTGTATTCTCCTCTCATAAAACTTCTCCCCTACAAATTTCTTTGCCAGGTTTTCATTTAGATCTGGCTTCATGCTGTGAAATTCATGCTAAAGAAACAAACTCCAGAAGATAAGTTTTTTTTCTTTCTTTTCTCCCTCTCTACTAAACATTCCTTCACCTTTTCAACAAGACAAAAATATATTTTTGGGAATAAGCTCTTGACAAAGTGATTATTTTAAGAAATTTTCAAGTATATCTATTTTGGTCATTTGACCTTCTTAATAATGTCTTCAAAGATCTTCAAAGACCCTTTCCTAAAGCTTTTATTATGAAAGTATAAATTTCTTAAGATTGAACTGAAAATATACTGACTGTCATAAATAATGCCTCACATGCATTCAGCTGGACATTAAATAAAAGTACCATTTGTTTTGACAGAAGCTACTGATCAGGATGTTGTTCAAAGGAGGAGTAAGGTTTTAGGCTAAAAAGAAAAACATTCATCACATGATATTCAAGATAAGAAATGACCACTGCCTTAAAGGTGTCAGTAACGAGTATGTCCACCATGACTAGCAATCACAGCCTGCAGGCTGTGTCTCATTGAGCCACACAGATTACACAGAAGGTACCTCGGGATGTGAGCCCACTCCTGATGAAGAGCGTCAGTCAGCTGGTGCACCGTTTGAGGCTGTGGCTGACGTTGACGTTAACGGCTTCCTATGATATCCCACATGTGCTTGATTGGAATGCAGTCCGGTGAATTGGCTGGCCATGGAAGAATGTCAATATAATTGGCTTGGAGGAAGTTTGTGGTGATACACGCCTTGTGTGGACGAGCATTATCATGCATATAGGTGAGTCCAGGTCGTCGGCATAACAGAGGTTAGACAAAAGTCTGTAAAACTTGATTTATGTACCCCCTGGCATTCAAATTTCCTTGATTAACAGCCAGGTCCGTTTTGAATGCATGGTTAATGGTGGCCCACACCATAAACCCACTCTCACCGAAGTGGTTATGCTCTAAAACACAATTGTGCACATTACGTTCATTTCGACGTCAATATACCGGATGCGTCCATCGGCATGTTGAAAGATTGAACCTTGACACAGCTTTATGAAGAAAGTTTGCGATAGCAGGATATGTAGAGTTTAGGCTATCATTCAAATTCATTATTCAAAATTCAAATACAATTACTGTCTTCTGGTTATACAAACAAAGTTATTTCAAAATTTTGGTGAGGCCTTTTTTATGACAGTCAGTATATATATATTTGGGAATTTTTCTTCAAAATTGAGAAAAGATTTGGGGCCTTTTTCTATTGGAAATGGGGCCTATAAAGGGCCCCTGAGAGATAGCAGAAAAAGCCCTGGTTACAGACATCATTGCAAAGAAGATTGAGGCAAGGCAGCTTTATTCATTTATCCTAATTAATCATGAATGGACAATTTTGAATGGTGTGGGGGAATGGAAATTAAGATTTTCTTCCCTTGACTTCAGACAAGTAGGAGTCAATTTTCTAATTGTCCAGGATGAAAATGAATTTGTTGGTAAATAATTTATTGAATGACAAATTTAGAGGAAACACTAACTCAGCATTTGCTTCATAAACAACAGTATATTCTTTGATATATGCTTTAGGATTGTTCATCTTTGATCTCTATTAACCCTTGTCATGCTGAATAAACTTTGGCTAAAAATTTTCCTCAAAATCAAAGGGCAAAAAGCACTGAAAGTACCAACTGTAGGTCAATTTTTATTTGAAAAATTAAATCTATGCACAATTCTGGTTTGAAAGTCAGAAACAGGTCATGTAGACTGACATCAGACTGCACATATGTGCAGGCTGATGTTTGTCTATAGCTCCTGCCAAAGCAGGAATATTCTGGGTTCAGCATGACAAGGGTTAAGTGCCCTATTGAATCAAGCTTGTCTTAAGCTTGGTAATATACACTTGTACAAGTTATCTTCGAAAAAATGCTCTTGTCCGCAAATAGAAAATCCCATGTCTAACAAGGGCATGAGACCAATACAAGGCTCAATGATGGCTCAGTGCAAAAGACTTGTAACTGCCTATAAACATATTGATTGGGAAACAAGTTCTTACAACTTAGATTGATCCCCCTCTTTCCTACTTCTCGATTCACCAGTACCCAGGCCGAATGTGCGGGCCGATGAAAGAACCAAGATCAAACTCAAGACTTTTGGGTCAAGAGGTCGACGCTCTACCCTACACTATGGACACCACACATACCAAACATATAGGCAGTTACAATTGTTTTGTGTTGAGCCCGATCGAAAAAGAATCCATGCTATTGTCAATAAAACTGTTGGAATTGTGAAACAGTTATACAAGTTTTTAAAATTAAAGCATTGTAATCATTGAAAAGCATTTTCTCTCAGTCTCCCTCAACAGAATTTTCAAACAATTGTCTATTTGCCAGACTGCCAGGATATAACCATCATTACATTCACAACCTTGTAACTAGATGTGATAGTCTAGCTGTAGTAAGAGTGTATTGAAATCACTCACAGTATGGTGAAGGGAGTCTACAAATCTTTGGGAAAACTGGAGACTGGTAAAGTCATTATAAAACCAAGGAAATGCTTTAAACATCATTTCAAAATTCTAATCTACATGCTCTCGTAATTCTAGACCTGAATTGCGTCTCTTTCCTCAGATAGAGTTAATCTTTTCATCTACAAAATAAATGAGTCGAGATGATCGTTGCTAAGCACTTTACCTTCAAAAATTTGTTTATAGAAATAATGGTTAACATCAGAAGGCTGGAATCATATTTTGACCCTTAGACTTAGGAATTGAGCCCTCAAAAATATGAAATTTCCTATTTTGACCGTCAATACTTTCTGTTAGCAGAAACATTTTTAACCTCTAAATTTCCTATATTGCATCTTGATACTACTGCAAATGACATAAATGTAACAGAAACAACTGGTTTCTTTGTATCTTTATAAGAGATTAATATTCTATATGAATCTTTAATAACTATAATATGATAATTTCGAGATCTATTATCAGGCCAATTATGAACGTTGTATTTTGAATAGGCTTGAATTGACAGTTTTGAGTTTTTTAGTTAAGTTTTGCAGACAGAAAGGCAGATAGACAATGGTAAAAACAATATGCCCCAAATCTTATTGATGTGGGGCATAAATCAAAAGTTTTTCCTAGTAAAAATCTTGAGTGAGGCAAAACTCTGATTTATAGACTGCCAAATCATATGTTGTCAATTTTCATGCATGTCTTAACCTTACTATAGGGATGAGTGTCTTTTTCACTGCATTTATTGGGGTATAAAGTGCAATTGCCTCAGCACATGGCAAATAACGCCCGTAGGGCGTTATGTTTAAGCCATGTGCAAAGGCAATTGCACTTTATACCCCAATAAACGCTGTGAAAAAGACACTCAGCCCTTATAATTGCAATCCTCTTGGTCTAAGAAACTTAAAATACTCGGCTAAACATTAAAGTTTCGAGTCTACTTTCTGCGCGTATTACACAATCTATTTTTAGGTCGTGTATTTCTTCTCTCGCTATCGAAGTTAAACGGCATAAAGTTAATCAAATGGTACACAGATAAACGACAATTTGACATTCGTAGAGGTACTTATGATCAAAACATAATTTTGACAAGTTATTCCACATTTTAAACCGAAACTATCGTGATCGGGCTTAGCTGAGAGGGTTGCTTGGTGGTCATCGTCGACTCACTGTAAACATCGACTCAGAAACTGAGCTGCATACTTTAATAATAAATTCTTTCGAAAATATCTTAATTTCTAATATATTAAATAGCAATATTACGATATGGAAGGGTAATGAGGGGTTTTCGAGTTCCTACAACACAGGAAATGCAGATCGAATATCGGGGGTTTCCCGAACCCGAAATACCTATTGCATTTTATACAGAAATAAAGTGCAATGGATTTCCCCACGTGATGCGATTTAAACCAATCAAAATTCTTTATTTTATTAGATTGCAATTATATGGTGATACATGACATGAACAAGAGTAACAGATTGTCAAATATGGTTAGTGGATAAAAATAAACATATCAGCATATCAGAGAGAGGATTACATTACCCAGGGCTCGTGTTTGACCCTTAAACCAGGGTTTTGACTCCCCAAAATTTAATTTTGACCCACAAAAATATCCTGCAGGGGGTCATTTTGACCCACTGAATTTTCAGTGGTGCAATGTTTCCAATATAAAAGAATTATAGATCAATTGTTTTCTTTATACAATTACAAAAGATCTGTGTAAATGATACAACATAAACAATAAAGTGTGTCTACACTTTATTGTTTATGTTGTTTCACTTATATAGATCACTTTAAAGACTGACAAGTTCTCATGTTTTGCTCTTTTTTTACCCCTACAAAAACAGCTTTGACCCCCAGAAGTTCATGTTCAAGGGGTCAATGACTCCCAATTTTTTAAAGCTAGCACAAGCCCTGCATTACCAAAGCTAGGAGTAACCTCTCCTACAAGTGGGTTTGTAGTTCTTCCCCAGAATTGTTCATATTGTTTTTTTCCTGTCAGTTTGTCTGTTAGTCTGTGACTCCGTTTGTCCATTTGTCCCCTCAAAACTTTAACAATGGCCATAACTTTTGATATGCAAGGGACAGAATCTTCATAATTCAAGGAAAGCTTGTGACAAAACCTTTCTGTTGGTGCCATTTTAAAGGTCATCATTCAAAGGCAAGGTCATTTTTCAAGGTCAAATATATTGAAAATTTCTTGTCAAACATATTGAAAACTACTGAAAAATCGCAGGGACATTGGTGTTAAACAAGCATGTGTTGTTTTTGAAGAAAAAATCTTCTAGTCTAAATTCTATTTGAGATACTTCTATATCTCCATTACTTGCTCTCTTTATTTCCCAATTTAATGTCACAATGCACACACAATAGAGATATTACACAAAGCTTTCTACGAAAACAAAAACATCTTAACTACCTTTACACTCAAATAAACTGAAGTTATGGGGTTATGAGCACCAAAAACTTGTATATGTTGTTTTTGACCGGCTAAAGGCAATTAAACTGCTAGCACTATCTTATATTGGTATTTAGGTCAAAGTTTTCAAAGGTTTACAATCTATTAGAAAATGATAGCTGCTTTATATTGTATCATCATCAAAAACAAACAAAACACTGTGCTCTAGATAATGATTATTTCTCTCAATTCCTTCAGATTCTTACTCTCAAATACTATCATCTTTTTCCAAGACTCTCCCAACATACAGCTATGGCCAAACTTTTAAAAACAAGTTTGAACAAGCTGAAGTTACAAGACTTTGGTAACCCAATGATGAAATTGTTTACTTTCTCTTAAAGCATGTAAATCCTCTTGGTTTTTGGGTACAGTTATTTACATGCGTTAACGATAATTGCAGACTAACTTTTGAAAGAACCCACAATACTTAAAACTAAACTTGCCAATTTATGTCACGGCTAAGCCACGCCCTTCCAGCTGAATAATAATGCAGAATACTAGACATTATCATAATGTTCTCAGGTAAGCTACTAATTATTATGAATTTTTGACAACACCAATAGCCAAAAGAAGACGAATGAAATTAGTTTAAAATGCTGTCACTTTTTTATCTTGAAGGAAGACAAAATAAGATTAACCCTTTTGCTGTAGACAGTCCTGGGGTTTTAGGTCCTGTTAGTTTTATATTAAATTAGAAAAATGTTGTAGAGAAAGAAGAATTCCATGTATATTGCTTGAGCCACCACTTTTATTAAGTGACCATTTGTATTAAGGGACCATCACAAAACGTCCATTCATCAAAAGCAAATCTCTGAAAAAGTGGACTGTCTGAAATAAAAAATTGTTGATCATTGAATATTACCTTGTTGGTCCCCATAACAATTGTCAAAGACACAATTCTAATGGAATCAATCAATATAGGATTCAGTCAGAACTATATGACAATCTATATATGCTTTCAAAACAACATGTCTTATCTATTTTGAAATATTGCATTAAACTACCATTCCCATAAGTAAGTTAAAGCAATCGCTTTTAGGTGGTCTCTAAAGAGGTCACTAAACACAAGTTTTACTGTATTATGTTAAACCAACTCTTCATACTCTTCTACAACCTTGTTCAATTCTAGCTAGTCTAACATTTGCAAAAGAGGAAAAGTGCTATGTACTTTTCCTCTTTTTTTTTCTATTATCCCTTATTTCTTACATCACTAATCTGTTGCCTACAAGGCTACAATTAGACTGGCTTCTATTCCAGTGGTCTCAAGTTATGTGAAATGAGCATATTTCAACTAGCTAAGAATGATTTGGTATCAGCTTATATTCCTCTAACTGGCCAATCAGTGTAAGTTTTTGAAAATATGGGAGGTGATTGGATAGGATAAAATAGTAAAACACTAGTTGTGTTCCTTCCTTATTGGTAACTTAGCACTAATAGCCTGGGAGCCAGACTATGCTACAATCAGCAGGATGTTTTATCCAGGTCAGAGCACAGAGAAAGAATTTCAATGCTTCAATTCCAGGGAGTTATGATTGAGGTGATAAGCGCCCTATAAATGACACCAGACATAACATTTGATTGGCTTATCTGATAGTCCAATGAAAGCAAAGGTTTCAAACATGCTGGCATTGTAAGAAAGTAAAATTCTGTTGGTTGTTTCTAAAACATCGCTATCAACTTTTTTTGGGGGAAAGTATTGTAAAGGATCGAAATTATCTAATTTCTATTTTGGTCCTAACTGTACATAGCGAGGGGTCAGCGCAACATTATTGTAAGTGCCTATATATTTATAAGCACTTACAATAGTGTAGTGCTGACCGCTCGATATGGTGTCTGTGGTCTAAAGGAAGAGTGTCGGCCTCTTGACCCAAAGGTCCCAATTTCGATTACCGGGAGTAGCTATAGATCTTGGTTCTTTCGTTAGCCTACAGATTCAGTGTGAGTATGTGTGATTTTTTCACATAAACTAATTCTAGATCCTATCAGAGGGAGAGGTAATGAAGTCTAACCACTGCTAACCACTTGCATAGCAGGATGGACTTCAGTGGGTCTCACATCCACATCCATTCATTTATGAATCAAGCACACTAACTGTTAAATCACATCATGAAATTGACACTCATCTCAATGAAAACCATTCAATATCACCCACTGAGCGCTGCTCCAAACACTCACTCGAATCAATCAAAAACAATCCAAAAATTGTTCAAAAAGTTAGACGCTTCTATATCATTCAAAATAATCAACATTTCAATCAAATCCACCAAATAATTGATTTTAATGGCTGGTGTTGATTTTTAAGCTTTTTTTTTTTTAAATTTTGTCTGTGAAGAAACAACAAATATTTTATTAAAGGGAGGAAAAAATATCAACAATCTCGTCCAATTAATTGAGTATGTTTAACCCTTGTCATGCTGAATTAATTTTGGCTAAAAAATTTCATCAAAATCAAAGGGCAAAAAGCACTGAAAGTTCAAACTGTAGGTCAAGTTTATTTGAAAAACTAAATCTATTGACAATACTGGTTTGAAAGTGAGAAACAGGTGGTGTAGACTAGCATCAGACTGCACATAATGTGCAGGCTGATGTTAGTCGATAGCTCCTGCCAAAGCAGGAATATTCCGGGTTAAGCATGACAAAGTTAACCTCCCTTGAAAATCATTCAATACCTGCTCCTAGCATTCATTCAATTTCATTTGGTAATAATTCCAAAGTCATTCAACTTTTCAATTTTTTGATGTTCTACTTGGCCTTATCTCATTTTTATCATGGCACCTGGTACACCTTGAACAAATTTCTGTCCTTACAATGTCATGCTATATTTAGCCTGGTCCCAATGAATTATGGTACACATCCAAAATTTAGATTTTACTGGTACACTTTACCATTACTTCCTATTGAATTAAGCATTGATTTCTTCACCCCTACAATACATCCAAGGAACAAGCTGCTTATCCACTTGGGAACTCTAATCTTAATTTTCTTAGCCAGGGTTTTAGCATGGTATATGCTGAAGTTGATCAGCAGAGAGTCCTAGGGACTTATGTCAGATGATTTTGAGAGTCCAGGCCTATGTTCAGGATGAACTGTTTGTAAACTACACCTTGCTTTGCACATAAGTGCACATGAAAAGCGGGATATAATTTGCAAACAGTGTGCTACATTTGGAGACATAATTATATATGGTAAGTTTCTAAGACATATGTAAAAATAAATTTTGAATAAAAGATTGCAAGAATTGGGGATCAATTTCTTATATTCTACTTTATTTACAGTCAACCACTAATATTTCTTACCACTAAACTTTGCTCATACTGAACAATTTTCCATTTCCTGTTGATGTTAGTTTTTTTTATTAGGTTTTATTTCACATTTTAGGCTGGTTCAAATTGAAAAGGATGCAGACAACTGTGAACTATATTATGCATAAACTTTCAAATTTATGTTGTTTTATAAGAGGGCTTTTTCTGTTATCTCTCAGGGGCTCCATTCCCACTTGAAAAAGGCCCAAATTTTTCCCAACTGTGTACAAAATATCTTATCCTTTCCGGCATTTGTCTTCCACCAATGGGTAGATAATCATAAACCTATGTGGAATAGCAACTGGAGGCTAGGAAAGGGATGTGGTGGTAGTACTGGTGTGAGAAATACCAGGAATCCATAGTTAGGTGCTCCAGTCGTTGTGATATAACTGAGAGATTGTTGAAAGCGACGTAAAACCCCAATTCAAATCCAAAATCAAATCTGTTATCTCTCAGGGGCTCCATTTCCACTTGAAAAAGGCCCCAATTTTTCCCAACTGAGTACAAAAAATCCCAATTCAGTAAAGTAAGAATAAAAGACTGATTTTCATCGGACACTTGAATGCAGTTCCCACTTCTCAGATGGTCCTACTTCATGTTAACCATCACAATTCAAGACCACAAATTAAATAATCAATTGCCTTTTGGGTGGATATGAAGTTAAACAAGGGCTCATCCTCTAATTGACAACATGAATAGAGAAAAGACTGACAATTCTTATTGAGGTTGAACCGTTCCAGACTGCCATAAATATATATTTAACAATCTGGGAGCCTTTTTTCCCCCAATGCAGGGGCCAAACTCAAATCAAGAAGTGATGGGTGATTGGGCCAAATTTAGGTATAAGGTGTTAGATGAAGATCTTGGCAGTTTTGTTTAGTATTCTTAACGAAAAACAATTTAGGGTATTCCTGCCCATTGCTTAAAGCTGCTCATAAATATAACATCATATAACACAAGTAAAATGGAGCAAATGAACCTTGTATTTTCATTTTCATAAATAAATGGTGTATTCTTTGGTCAAGAGCAAATAGAGGGGTCAGCACAATACTATTGTTAGTGCCTATGAATATATAAGTACTTACAATTGTATTGCGCTGATCCCTCGAAATGTCTTATAGAATGCCAAAATCGTTGAAGACACTAATTGCATATTGATGTTTTTTATATGCAACATGTCCAATTGTCCGCAGAAATTTTGTGCTTTAACTTCTTTTGTGCACAGACTCTGACATAGCCCACATCACTGTAATTGGGTGTAATTGAATAAAAGTAAACTAACAAAGCTACAGTAAACCTAGCAGATGTGAGTACAATCACATGTATACCTGCCTTTGATAGTCTCATTAGTCTGTTATGGAGGTTGCAATCAACATATGAGAGAGAGGGCCACATTATTACAGCCACAGTAAACAACTCAATATCCATAGCTTTACCTAAATTGGACATAGCCTGTTGACCTGGGCTGTCAACCCCTAAAGAGTTTAACAATTGCACATGCGCAATTCAATATATCAGTAGACTTTTTCGTAAGAAATCAAACTTTGAAATGGGGTGAGAACAGTCAAATCCAAACTAAATGATCATCCAGGACAAATTGAAAGTAGGTCTTTCTTCACGGGAATAACCAAGGTAGCTGTTCTAAACCAATCAGCTGCTTGTCTTGTCAATTCAACCCTTCTGACTGGTGACCGTGAGGTGAATTATAGGCCCAGAGTTGATTTTGCAAAGCAACTGAAGTCAAAACAAAAGTAAGAAACCTTTCCCTTATTAGTAATTAGTATAAGTTCATGACAGTTTTATTCATCATTATTTCTAGGAAATTATTTTCTTGAAAAAAAAATAAATAAATAAACACCAGTATCTTCAAATATTTTGCTATCTTTAACTTAGATCTAAAATCTACTACATATCAAGGCCAACGATTCCTTTAGGTTCATTAGAAGAAACATCTGCATATCAAACGAGAAAGTCAAGACCAAAGCCTATACAACTTAGGTCTATCCTGAACTTGAATACTGCTCTTCCATTTGGAACCCCTGGTAAAAATCCCATTCCTTCAAAAAGGAAACAAGAGGACCATGATGCTCCTATATCGCTCACCTTCGTCTCTTTGGCTCCTCCCTTAGCAAAATTAAATGCTTTAAAGATCATTAAGTGAAAATAAGTTTTTCAAAGAAAGACATATATTCTATTCCTTTGATCCCTGTATAATTTTCTAGCCATTTCTTAACAAGTTTCATGTGAACTGGCCAACATTCCGAACAAGTTTCATGACTATTGAACCAGATTTGTGGCCTTTAGAGACTAGAGTGTAAACATAAATTGTCAGACCCTTTTTCCTGTGATATGGCATGGATCCTTCCCGTTATCAGAAGGGTTCAACCTTGTGACCTAGACATCATCATGACCAAGTTTCATGTAGATTGAATTATATTTGTAACCTCTAGAGTATAAACAAGGAAATTGTCACTAAGGCCCCTTTTTCTGTGAAATGGCATGGATCCTTCCCATTTTCAAAAGGGTTCATCATTGTGACCTGGCCAACATTCTGACCAAGTTCCATGAAGATTGGGCCATTATTGTGGCCTTTAGAGTTTAAACAAGAAAATTGTCATTAAGGCCCTTTTTCCTGTGATCTGACATGGATCGTTCCCATTTTCAATAGGGTTCATCCTTGTGACCTGGCCAACATTCTGACCAAGTTTCATGAAGATTTGGTCATATTTGTGGCCTCTAGAGTGTAAACACCAAGATTGTTGAACTGGACGACGGACGAAAGATGACGCTCGGCAGACGACACACGATGGACATGAAATGATCACGAAAGCTCACCTTGAACACGATGTGCTCAGGCGAGCTAAAAATCCAAAGGGCTACATCCCTGTAGACTGTTTGTCTGTGTGACTATGACTATACAAGCAGAGTTTATCATCGTATCAGTGTTCCCTCTGCTTTTTCAATCTGGGGGTAAAAATGGGTATTTTACAGTGTACATGTACCCCCTCTATATAACACAAAGAAGGCTGGTTGCAAAAATTGGGGGTACAAGCTTCAATTTAGCGGTAAATCACCCCCATTTGGGTTTTTTTTGGTAACCTTGCGTATGCTACAATCCCTAAACTGGAAGACCATCCACCAATGGAATATGCATTCCTCACTCATATACTTCTACAAAATAAATAATAACCTAGTATATAACTATATATTGACCACAACCACGTAATTCCCACTCGTAACCAAAACTACCGTATCCTAAAGTCCTGCACCCAATATAATTGTAATGCATTTTTCCCAGAACAATCCAACTATGGAACTTCCTACCATTCAAAGTAAAGTCTAGTCCAAACCTTTAAAAATTCTACAGAAGGTTGGACGCGGCAACCCAATTGTAGTACTTTCGGTCCTGTTTTAATTTTTTTGGCATTTTATCCTTGTACACTAATCTTTTATCTTTTTAAAGCAACTTCTCTACTAACAATGACCCAGTGGTAGGTGATCCCTCCCATAAATATCAAGTGTCCATCGCCTGGGAGTACCAAGGAAAAGTAGTAGAGGGCTGACTGGCTGAGTGTTTAACACGCCAGGTTGACAGCGCACCATAATCATTTAGTGTGGGAATTTGGATATTGTTTAAAGGGTCAAACGACCAGAAGAGTCTATTATACGGGAAGAAATTGTTTCTCACCTGAATGAACATGCATTGCTACTACAGTCTCAACATGGTTTCACCAAAGGAAAATCTTGCCTTACTAATTTACTCACATTCCTTGAGGATATTACAAAAATAATTGATGAGGGGAAACCAATGGATATTATATACCTTGACTTAGTAAGGACTTTGATAAAGTGCCTCATCAAAGACTTAATCAATAAAATTCTACGACATGGAATCTCTGGTGATCTAACCTCGTGGATTGCTGAGTGGCTGAGGGGTCGAAAACAGCGAGTCGTTTTAAATGGCGAAGAATCTTGTCTTGAAGAAGTCCTATCTGGTGTACCTCAGGGATCAGTCCTGGGACCTACTTTATTCCTGATTTTCGTGAATGACATTGACAATGTCATTAACAGCTTTATTCAGAAATTCGCTGATGACTGCAAGGCGTATCGCTCAGTACCATCTGATAGTGAAATCTCTATTTTGCAAGATGATGTGGACAACCTCTGTAAATGGTCCGAGGAATGGCAAATGGTTTTTAATGTTAACAAATGCAAGACTGTACACATAGGTCACAATATTAGTAACCATGTGTATACCATGAACAATCAACAACTAGAAAATGTAACAGAAGAAACCGATTTAGGAATTATAATTTCAAACGACTTAAAGCCATCAAAGGAATGCGTAAGTGTAGCTAAAAAGGCAAATATGACTCTCGGAATGATTAAACGCCACATAGTATCAAGAGACAAGCACACTATTTTAAGACTGTATAAGGGATTTGTTAGACCAAAGCTTGAATATTGTATACAAGCCTGGAATCCTTCATTGAAAAAAGATATTGAACTTTTGGAACAAGTACAACACAGAGCAACTAAACTCATACCAGAACTTTCCTATCTAACATATCACGACAGACTTAAAGAACTACATTTCACCACTCTTGAACTAAGAAGACACAGAGGAGATTTAATTGAAACATTAAAAATCCTTAAAGGTAAAGAAGGCATCAACTGTGACCATCTCTTCACATATAATGTATAATCAACTAGAGGAAATTCTTTAAAACTAGCCAAACCACGTGCAATGTTAAATGTCAGACAGCACTTCTTCAGCCAGAGAGTTATCAATGCCTGGAACAGACTTCCAGATTGTATCATTGAAAAAGACACAGTTAACGGTTTTAAAAACGCTTTGGACCTTTACCTTCAAGACGATTATGGGGTTTCAATGACTAGGTCGATTAAACCCTAGGCCGCACTCAATGGGTGTGGCTGCAGGTATAAAAGTAAAAGCCACAAAAATTTAGTCTCTCATTTTCCATATTAATTCTCAAATTTGGCAGTAGACCAATATGATAAGCAGGTAAAGTTGAAAAATAAATCATACGGGAAAAGTAACGCTTTGTGGCTTTTCACGCTTCTAGATAACGCGTGTAAAACATTTAAAAAATCAAAATCAAAATGAAATACATATACCATCAAAGTTTAAATTTGTGTTGTAATGGCGGCCTCCATGGAGGATGATGATCTCGCGAGATTTCGCCATTTTGTTCTATTATTTATTTTAATTTGGCTTTTTTCTTTGGTTTTATTACTTATGATCATTATCAAAATTCAGATAGTTAACATAAAATTCGGATGAGAAACAGCCTTACATGCAAAAAGTTGCACATTTTTGCTTAGAATCTCGTCTGAATGACGTTTTCTTTTTACCCTCCGCAAATGACGTCATTCTACACTTTGGGGAAATAAGACGCTACTTTTTCCCGCTAAAGCAACGTCATTTGATGCGTACTAACGTCGGTTGAAAAAGCGGGATAAGACTTGAAAGAGATAAATCTTTAGCAATATTCCCGGTTTATACTTGAACAAGAGCTGTCACTGTAAGATGACAATGCCCCCGACACCGCTTTGATTTTAAATTATGGCCAATCTATGTTGAAGGTCAAGGTCATCCAGGGGTCAAGGTCACCAAAGTATGTGCCTACAGAAAGGTAATGTACCAAGGAATGTTGTGGTAAAGTATGATGCGAATATGTTAAGTAATAAGGAAGTTATGGCCAATGTTAAAGTTTTTGGACGGAATGACGGACGGACGGACGGACAGACAGACGGACGGACGGACAAGTCAAATTTATGATGCCTCCCTATCGGGGGCATAAAAAGATGAAATATTAATAAAATTCGCAGTTTGATTTTTTTTTTAATGTAAATACAGCTATTTTAGTTAAAGCTATGCCGGCAAACATCTTGTTGGAATCACATCATTTAGGATTTAGACCTGACGCAGTTTCCATAATACATGTTCCCATATTTAAAGTACCCCTCTCCCTTTTTTTACGAAGAAAAAAAAACAATAAGAATTGTTTTGAGTATCTTTCACTCATTTAAAGTTAATTTCTGCCGATGTAGCACTTATCTAAATGACTGTGACTGAAGAAATAAACCTAGACATAAATGAGAAAAGGCAAATAGCAATCATTATGATAAATATACTATTTTTGTCTTTGGAAGATAAGTTATCATGTGCATGTTTTGTACAGCACCAGGGGAAGTTAATTTCATATTATAAACAACTGCACTTATTTTTTCCAGTCACAGTATCTTCGGAGTAGAAAAAAGGTCAACAAATGCCGGATTATATTTTTTTTGTTTTGTTTGTATAAAACATAAAAATGACAAAAATCCGTCTTAAACCCCATTCAAGCTTTTAAAAAAAAAAGCTGTCGGAACAGACAGACACACAATATTGAAATTTGATACATCATTCATGTGTGTCGATACAGCAAAAGGTTGGAGTGCAGGAGCTTAATTGTCAAATTCTGTAGGCTTATAAGTTGAGTAAACGAGGAAATCAAGAATGGTTCTTTCTTCAAATTACTTTTCCCGTCTATAGGTTAAACCTATTATAATAGCGAGAGCAGCTCGCGAACGGCCGAAGGCCGTGAGCGCGAAGCGAGCGTTTATGGTAACATGTGTTATTCTATTCTATTTTACTGTCAAAACGAAAAAATCGTGTCATTTCTCACCCGGAGTGAATTCACTTGCAGGATAGAAAAAAAGTCAAAATTTGTATTGGAAAAATACCTCAACGTATCGTTCGTTAAAGAAAGATTTAAAAATTGAAAATTAATTTAAGCTATCCCATTAAAACGAGGTTTCTTTAAAAGTTTTATTTTCTACCGGAAGCAACAAAACAAAGCCAAAAGCGAAGCCGACCGAAGCGATTCACGAGGTCATTCCCACAAAATGTTCTTTAGTGTTAGTTATACAGAATGATGAGGCTAATTTTAACATCCTTACCTTTAGTCCTAACACTTTACGTCCTGGAACATGTTAAACCCCCAGATTTACACGATTCATGCATGTTTTGATTAAATGTCAATACAAAAACATTCTTGATGTCATCAATAATGGACAATGATGTCACGAATAATTTAGTCTGGAAATTTAAATTTTTCAATCATAAACTTGAGGACTTGTTATGCATGCAAGATGTTTCTTACGATTTTTGTATGTGTTTGATATAGAAAATAGTGACTATAGTTGCCTTGTAATAACCAAAACAAGAATGTAAAGATTTATTTTTTTTAAGGTCATCAGGGCTTGAAAATTCTACTCGTCCGCTCGTCCTGCATGATTTTTTCCTTCTTTGTCTTTATAAGCAGGACAAGTGGATTTTGCAAAATTTCACCTATAAAATTAATTGATCACTATATTTTCTTCTATAGCAGGACAAGTAGAAATTTCAAGAATTTTCAAGCTCTGGGTCATGAGAAAACATTGTGGGAAAGAAGGAAATACTAGTTGTAAAGTTTATTTTAATATGCTTGTCTTTTGTTATTGTTGCCTGTACAATGACCCGTTTTCAAGGGCAATTTTTTTAAAACAAATTTGAGTACACAGTTTTTTTTAATAACTTCCATGGAAAGTGCCCCCATGAACAATGTTTGCTTTTAGTGATAAATCTTTACGTTTTTGCTAAATGTGATCAAATCTGAGCTTATGAAGAAGTTATGTCTCGATTTCATAGAAGTATGCTTAACTGATGAACGGATCATTAAGTATTGGAGAAATAGATTGTAAATCACAAACATACATCTACTCAATACATTTTTAGTGTTATGTAATGGTACTTAAATAAAATAGACAAGGTAGTAGTCTGTTTTATAATTTATTGAAATTTATTAACCATTGTGGATCCCTGTAGAAAATGCAGATTCTATGGGAAATTTCAAGCAGTTCTGTTTTGATATTAATCAAGACGAGTTCTTATCACGTTATTGTATTCAAAAGCTGTAAGTTTATCAGCTTCATTTAAATGAACGAAATATAGGTCTGCTAAACCTACGATTTCAAATTCGAAACTTTTTCTAATGTTAAGTAGGCCATATACAATCGGTACATAAAAAATTGATATTTGAATATGGCTATAGAAATACAGGCTCATTAGTTTAACCTAGTGTTCATTGATTTTTTCTTTAACAATTTGGGAAATCTCATCCAGTCCAGAAATAATGATTTCTTTTGTCTGTTGTTCACAGAAATTTACACTATGACTAAGTCATTTTCAGTCTAGTATCTGTGGTGACTTCAGCTTTTTCCAGAAGAGGAATTACAAAAGGTTTGTTTGTTTTTTACCAGAAAATAAAATTGAATTAAAGGTAAGGTGCAAGTTGATTTGCGAAAATCTTATGTCACTTAATTTGTTTTCAGTAAGACATAACAAAATGAAATGTGCAATAATTTAAAATTAATTTCGCAGCTGATAGAACCTGGGAATACGCACTAAACTATAAAATACATATGCTCTCTCTCTCTCTCTCTCTCTCTCTTTCTCGTAACAAATAATTTATCAACCAGTACAACAATTGCTTCGCCCGCTTTTAAGGCTTTGCCTTATTTCATATTATTCTGAAACCAGATATCATTTCATATATGCGAGACATTTCTTTGAAAATAATCTATGAATGGATGATGAAAAGTGTAAACAAATAAGAAGAAATTCTGAAAGCTATGCGCCAAGACCATAGCCCCAACACTAAGCTACATATTCCAGAAATCTGTAGATAGTGGGAAACTACCATCCGACTGGCGAAGTGCAAACGTTTCACCAATCTTCAAAAAAGGAGACTCACATCTACCGGAAAATTATCGGCCAGTATCTCTAACAACGGTATCCTGTAAAATACTAGAACACATAATATGTAAACATATACTAGATCACCTAGAGAAAAACAACATTCTTACTGATCTAAACCACGGGTTTAGAAGTGGCTTTTCCTGCGAAACACAGCTACTGACAACAGTGCATGATCTACTCCAACATCATGACAACAAGTCCCAAATAGACATAATCATACTTGACTTCTCTAAAGCATTCGATACCGTCCCCCACGAAAGCCTTCTACACAAGATGAACCTCTATGGCATTGATGGAAACATTAATTGCTGGCTACGTGACTTTCTAACAAACAGAAATATGAGAGTAGTCGTCGATGGAGAGATGTCTGAACCAGTCACTGTAGACTCCGGAGTACCACAGGGAACAGTGTTAGGACCCCTGGCATTCTTGTGTCACATAAATGACCTCCCGGACTGTGTGAAATCATCAGTTCGCCTTTTCGCCGACGACTGCTTGCTATATCGCTGTATCAAAACAAGGAAAGACCATCTCCAACTGCAAACAGACTTGAAAGCACTAGAAAACTGGGCTTCAACTTGGGGCATGCGCTTTAATGCCAAAAAGTGCTATGTAATGAGCATAAACAGCAAATCTACACAATTCTATGAACTAGACAAACATATCCTCCAACAAGTAGAAGAAAACCCATACCTGGGAGTGACATTCACTGACAATCTCAAATTTGGATCACACATATCAAAAATCTGCAGTAAAGCTAGCTCAACACTGGGATTCCTAAAAAGGAACCTTAAACACTGTCCATCATCATGCAGGAAGACAGCCTATATCTCATTAGTCCGCTCCATCCTTGAATATAGCGCTATTGTATGGGATCCGTACCTACAAAAGGACACAGAAAAAATAGAAAAGATCCAGCGAAAAGCAGCAAGATTTATATCGGGGGACTATAAATCAAGAGACCAAGGATGTGTCACCAGAATCCTGAAAGAACTTGAACTTCCACCACTACATGAGAGGAGAAAAGCAGCAAGACTAACCTTCATGTACAAGGTGGCTGAGGGGCTGGTGCCAGCAATGCCAACGAAAACCTATCTAACGCCAATCTGTGGGAAACGCCTAATCAAACCAAAAAAACTAGACAACTACCAAAGTGCTAATATAGTGAACAACCAAGCCAAAAAACACAACAAGTGCTTCAAAACTATAAACTGTAAAAGTGACCAATATAAAAATTCTTTTTTTCCGAGAACTATAATAGAGTGGAACAACCTAGAAAATTATGTTGTGTGCGCAGAGACAGTAAAGAGCTTCAAATCAGCTCTCCAACAGTGTTATTAACATCCAATAACACACATCTCTCTCCCACTGTGAATATACCGAAAGGTCCTACAGTGTATACATTCAGATTCAGATTCAAATAAAGACAATCCAACTAACCTCTATGATGACCAGAATTTTGGTTACCCATCTTTTCCTTCTCTTCTATCAGACCTTTACGTCAATACCTGTCTGATAAACGCCATTATCAGGTTCAAATCAAATTCTCCTGGAATCTTCAAATAATGACACCTACTGCCAAATTGCAAAATGGGCCGTTTATATCCTTTAAACAAAATATATATTAAGAAGAGTATTTGCGACGTTTCTTTTTCATTTTTCAAAAGATATTAAAACATAAATACCAATTCGTTAATTTGAATAGATTTTAAACATCTTGAATTTGCTTAACCTCGAATATTTGGATTGTAAAATGAATTTTGATTGATTTATTTTTGATGATGTAAGCAAGAGTTAGAGTTGCTTCCCTTGAACCACAAAGAAAAACAAAAACAATGATGAACTCCTGTTTATCCGTCGAAAGTGAGATAGAGAAGGTTCTCACGAAGTTTTCTGGTCTTCATGACCATGCAGAAAATACGCTAGATGACTTCATCACTTCCACACAAAATCTCAGAGAAGAACTTGCTAAAGGTATTTCCACAAATTTATTCATGATCAAACGAAAATTGTGTGACAATTATCGTCCTGTAACATTGACTTCTCAAGTTGTTAAGATTCTAGAACGTATACTGCTGGATCAAATATCAGAGCATTTACTTCATAACAATATCATTTCTTGTGACCAACATGGTTTTCAAAATCGGTGCTCTTGTGTTACTCAGCTGTTGGAATCCCTTAATGATTGGACATTATCATATGATGAAAAGATACAGACTGATGTTATATACCTGGATTTCTCTAAGGCATTTGATTCGGTTGCACATCAACGTCTACTATTTAAATTATCACACTATGGTGTAAATGGGTACATTAAAAATTGGATTGAAGCCTTTTTGAAAGGTAGAAGACAAAGGGTAGTTCTAAGGAATGGCATCTCTGACTGGACTAGTGTATTTAGTGGAGTCCCTCAAGGCTCTATTTTAGGACCTATTTTATTTGTCCTATTTGTAAATGACTTACCTTCCTCTGTGGCTGCAACAGCTAAGCTGTTCGCAGATGATACAAAACTTTATCGTCAAATTACTTCCCGTTCTGACTGTCAACTTTTGCAAGATGACCTAAACACATTATCTGCTTGGTCCAAATTATGGCTACTGAATTTTAATGCATCAAAGTGTGTAGTTTTAAAAATTCGGTCCGCTATAGAGTTTATTTATACCCTGAATGGATTCGATTTGGAAACAGTTACAGAACAAAAAGATCTGGGTGTTCTCATTTCCAATGATCTACAACCAAGACAACATATATTAAATATCACCAAGAAAGCTAATCAGAGAATCGGGATGATTAAAAGATGTTTCACCAATATTACTCAAAGAAAAATTTCAACACTATTCATCACAATGATTAGGCCACTATTGGAGTACGCCTCGGTAGTTTGGCAACCTTATTTAAAAAAAGATATCCAACTATTACAAAAGGTGCAAGACAGATGTTTAACCTTATGCCCTAATCCACCTATATTTGAAAGTCTTGAGAACAGAAGGCATCAGATTGACCTCATTGAAACCTACAAGATTCTCCATAATAAATACAAGTGTGATCCTGAAAATTTTTTGTGCCGAACAGAGATCTTCGTGGTCATTCCTTTAAATTGCATAAGGTTAATACCAATAGTGATGTGAGGAAGTTCTTTTTCACAAATCGCGTAATAACTCCATGGAATTCCTTGGACGACAATACAGTCTGCGCACCAAGTGGAAACTCATTTAAGAGAAGATTGAGAGTCACACCTCAAGGAAAGAGTGACTCATGTCCCAAGTAACCAAGTAAGTAAGTAAGTGAACTGCATTGTAAAACCAGCTTATATGATAAAATAAGAATATATACCAAGGATGTGGAAATATGGATTATCTTACTTGTCAGGAAGAAGTAAAAGGGGCTGCATAGATGCCGTCAGGTCCTGCAACATGTATATCCAGATCCAGAGGCAATTTTCCCCTTGTTGGAATTCCAACTGTAGCTGAGCGCTGCATCCATAGGCAGTGCTTTTGTTTATTTATGTATTTTTTAAGGCTGTCCCTGATTCATTTGTTGTGGAATAAAAGAGCAAAATTACATTAAACAGGACAAACCAACAATGATATTGGAATGTGGTGCTTAACTTGTTTGTTTAATTACATCACCACATCTTCAAAATGACATTAATTATATTCAAAACGACATATGACCATTATAATACAGGTTGTGGAATTCCCATGCCTGACTTGTCCAACTCTGGCTTTTAAACTTGCGGACAAGTACATTTTTCTAAGCCACTTTTTCGAGGAAAGTAAATACCACATCCGAGGAAAATCTTGGAATGTTACTAAAAGGAATAAAGAGAGAAATCATTCTAATATTTATTTCATAGGGTAGAAAACATATGTTTTGAATGATGAAAATGTTGGATTCCAGCATTTTCTTCATCAAAAAGCAATGTTTTTCTAAAAATTTACTTTACTTTTTATTTTACTCTTTTGCAGACAAGTTCATTTTGATCCTGGATGAGTACAAATCTGCTTTTACTTGTCCAGGGACAAGTGGAGAAAACTTGTTTTACCACACCCCTGAATAACATATTTAAATAACTTTCGACATCACTTTTTTATGTTAATTGTTTTACATCAGAATGTTTAAAACAACTTAACATTTGCACTCAATAACTTAACATTTGCACTCAATAAATTCTAAGATCAGACTATGTTTCTCAGGAGCCTGCTCCAAGTCTTCAATATGTACTCTGTAAAAACCTACTAACTCAATTGCTCATTTATACACCAGTGGCTATTCAAGAACTCCAGTCAATCCAAACATTGTAGTTTCTGCTTATTTAAGCTGCAGTTACCAGGTTTTGGTCCCTTCAAATGGTATGAAACTTGATATTTTGAACAATTCCAAATATGCGCAAGGCAAAGACTCTGACCAGCCTGTGCATCGGCACAGTCTGACCAGAGTCTTCACTATGCATTTAGTAGCTAGATAAGGTCTTAAAGTATCTGTAGACCATCAAGTAACTTTGTATTTACACTATGTGGCTGTATATGCTGCTCAATATTTGCACCTTAAACACTTTTCAAATTGTTGTAAATGTAATACACAGGCTCATAAGGTATATAGTGATGGGCAGATTAATCAATTATAATCGATTATCAGTTGGTTTGGGCTTCTGATTGTGATAATTGACTCAGACATTTCATAATCGATTAATTAGTTCTTAACATCATAAATGAAATCCATTATATTTTGTTTTCAAAAGTGACATCAGTTGGATGGCTCAGTGTGAAACATTTGTAACTGCCTATATGTTTATAGGCAGTTACAACTGTTTCATGCTGAGCCATGAAGTTGGTAGAAAAATCAGCAGAAAGAGTCTTTAGGTAACAAGTTTTAACTAAACTTTCACATTCTATTCTTCAAAGGATAATACTCAGAGTGTTGTATTAATTTCTAAGAAAACAATTGTACAATCGATCATTAGTTGATTTACCCTTCCAACTCAAAACCGATTATCGGTTGTGATTTGAAACTGATTGCCCAACACGGGTGTGGAAATACGTCTTTTCTCCACTTGTCCATGGACAAATAATTGTTGATATCCTGCTTGTCCAGGATCAAAATGAACTTGCCCACAAAAGATAAATTGATAATTATTGAGAAAACATTGTCTTTAATGAAGAAAATGCTGTAACCGAGCATTTTCTTCTTAAAAGACAATGTTTTTCCCTCTCTGATACAACAATAGGATGCCTTTTCTCCTAGATCTGTTAAGTACTGTCTGTGGTTCGAGCCCCACTGTCGCCAGGGTGTGTTTATGGGCAAAATACTTAATAGCCAGCCCCAGTTCACCCAGCTGTAAAAATTGGTGGCAGTGGGTTTAAACCACTGCCTCTCTCTCGGGGACGTGAAAACATCAGGATTGAGAGTTCGAGAGCGATTCTATAAGCTAAAGCTTTCTTCGCAATCGAACTAAAATGAATTAGTATAAACTAAGTACTGTTACAAGATTTGCTCTATTAATTACTTGTCCATGGACATGTGGCCTAGAAAAATGTACTTGCCTGCAAGTGGAAAAACCCGTGTCGGACAAGACAGGCATGGGATTTCCACACCTCTGCCCAACACTAATGTTATATTACCAGGAGATCCCGACTCAGAAGTTCAGATTACTCAGAACCTGGTGATGGTACAAGCTCTACATAGAGTACAGGAAGCTTCTGGAAGGATTGGAACAGAGCATAAAGATCTACACAGTGCTGTCTCAAAAGTTGGAAAAACTGTGGACAGGGTAAGCAGAGAAACTGATTATGGGAGAGAGGAAGGGGGGTAATTTGGATGTAACATTTAAATTTATTTTCTGTTGTCACTTAAACCACGTGTTTATGGTATTCATTAGAATTTTCTCAAAGAAATTACTAATGAATATCCACAACAAAATAGTTTGTCAAGAATAATAATTGCAAACTTTCTTTCCCCCCTAAACATTTTGGGTAATGATACAAAATTATTGAAAGTTTGTAAGAGACTTAATAACATTTTCAACTGTATTCAAGTTATATGATATTAAATGGATGGTCAAGCTAACTTTGGCTGCAACAGCAGTTTTGACCTCTAAAAATCACAGTCAAGGGGTCAATAACTCTTCTAGCACAAGCTCTGTATGGGATATACAACCCTTCATATTCTAAATTGACATATAGATATGATGTGAATATGCATCTGATTTCTTGTTTTATATGGTTTTAAGGTACACAGGTTTTAGGAGTCTAAAACCCTCAAATAAGTAGCCAGGACCCTCAAAACTATCTAATGTGAGTCCAAAGACTGTGGGGACTTGTGAAAATAAAGCTTTTGTTGTACACTCAATGACTGAAATATAAATGTGACCAGTCACGCAAAAAGGGACCATCTGGGAACTCTATAAAATAAACATTTGAAAAAAAGAGATTGGCTTAGTGCAGGCCAACCAGAGGTCGCATTTGAAAATTTCTTTCACTGGAAGGTAGATTGATTATTCTAGATTCAGAAAATTGGTAAAGTGCAAAAGTTTCATCCCTTGTCAGCCTGCAAAATTCACACAGTCTGACTGGGGTCAACACTTTACATGCTACTCCGATGCCCATGGTCCCCTTTCGTGAGACTGCTCACAAATGGATCTTATACTAAAACAAACAATTATCCTCTCAAGTATTCATGATGTTATGTTTTTCAGAATTTTGTCTCCGATATCAGCTCAGTATTCACAGATAATATGTTACTTGGTGAAGATACCCAGAGTTTACTTAATGAAATTGTGTGTGAACATTTTTTACGTCAGGGAAAGTTAGACATCGCTGAAGCCCTAAATGAGGTTAGTAAATGTGTTCAGGATGTAAAATCGCTTATAAAGTTTTGTAAATGGTACCCCCCTTTGAATGAGAGAGTACGTGCAAAGCAGGGTACCATTTGTAAAATGTTTCACAACCATTTTAATCCTGAATGCAAGGTTGGTTTTTTAGCTCACCTGAGCACATCGTGCTCAAGGTGAGCTTTTGTGATCATTGAATGTCCGTCGTGTGTCTTGCGTCGTCCGTCATCAGGCGTCAACAATTTAAGTGTTTACACTCTATAGGCCACAAATATTAACCAATCATCATGAAACTTGGTCAGATTTACCATCAGGTCACAAGGATGAACCCTATTGAAAATGGGAAAGATCCATGCCATATCAAGGGAAAAGGCCTTAATGACAATTTTCTTGTTTACACTCTAGAAGCCACAAATATGGTCCAATCTTCATGAACTTAGTCAGAGTAATTGTTAGTTCGCAAGGATTGATCCAATTGAAAATGGGAAGGATCTGTGTCATATCACAGGAAAATGGCCTTAATGACAATTTTCTTGTTTACGCTCTAGAAGCTACAAATATGAACCAATCATCATGAAACTTGGCCAGAATGATTGTCAGGTCACAAGGATTAACTCTATTGAAAATGGGAAGGATCTGTGTCATATGACAGGAAAAGGGGTGTTAATGACAATTTTCTTGTTTACGCTCTAGAGGCCACAAATATGAACCAATCATCATGAAACTTGGTCAGAATGATTGTAAGGTCACAAGGATTAACCCTACTGAAAATGTGAAGGATCTGTGTCATATCACGGAAAAAGGGGCCTTAATTCCAATTTTCTTGTTTATGCTCTAGATGCCCCAAATATGGTCCAATCTTCATGAAACTTGGTCAGAAAGATTGTAAGGTCACAAGGATGAACCCTAATGAAAATGGGAAGGATCCATATCATATCATGGGAAAAGGGGCCTTAATGACATTTTTCATCTTGAAGCTCAAGCTGCCACACATATCGTCTAATCTTCATGAAACTTGGTCTGAATGTTTGTCAAGTCACAAGGATGAATCCTTTGAAAATTGGAAGGATCTGTGTCATGTCAGGGGAAAAAGGAGCTTTCATGATAATTTTCTTGTTACACTTTATAGAGACCAAAAGTCTTAAAAGTAGGATTACGACTTTTGCTGGAAAATTTGATACTAGTTAATTTAGACAAAGATACACAGGTGAGCGATATAGGACCATCATGGTCCTCTTGTTGTATAAAAAGGAACATTCTTTAGTTCCCTATTAGTGGCTCTTCCTATCTTAAAAAATCTTGTACTTATAGTACAAAAAAAATATATAGTAGGGTCTTCTTTCAAGTGGAATATGAAGATTGTTTTATTCAATTCATGCTGGTATGAAAGTAAAAACAAACCTTATTGTATAAATAGACAAAGTCAAATTTTCGAGTTAAATACATCCATGATTTCTTATCATTAATTATTATCAAGCTGAAATAAAGGATTTTACCATTCTAAGACAGATTTTGAGGGATTATCCCCTTTTCTCCTAGATTTGTGCATCTTAATGATAAAACCTGTGTGTACATTTATAAAAAGTGTGCATTAAAATATTTTCTTGATTTTCTATTGCAGAATTATGTTATCTGATGTAAAATAAACAAAAAATAATCATAGTCAACGAATTTATTTCAAAAATTTACAATAAAGTGCACTGGGGTGGCCAGTCTATTTCTGACTATAGTTTCTCATTGGATTTGTGCATCTGATTGAAGGAGCTTATTTGGGATTATTACAAAGATTTCATCCTATTTGTTTTTCTATTCGCTATCTTTAACATAAAGTTAGTCCACATGATAATTTTCAATACTAAGATTTGAACAAGTTGGAAACAGGGACATTATTTTCAAGGATGGTATGACGAAGTTAGTCGGCAATTTTTGGAAAGTTGGTAATTTCTTTAAATTCGTAATTAGCTGCCTATACTAGAAAAGAAACAAAATTAAGAAAACCTTTACACAGTTAGGTTTTACAGGAATCCAATGAGAAGGCACAAATTGATGAGAAACAGGGATACTTTGAACTTTTGCTTTCAATATAGCTGCAACCTCAAACAAGTTTTCATGTCAGTATAAAACATTTTTTCAGTCAATTAGAATATATTATGATTCACTCTTGTGAACCAAAGTAAAATTTAAATCATTCATTACAAATAAAAAAGAGTGAAATGTGGCTTACCATTAAAAAATAAGCCAGATTTCAACAAAGATTGTATTTTCATTTAGGAATAAGACCCATAATTGTTCTGCAATGTTTTGGAAGTGATGAACTTTAACGCTGTTAACCAAGGTTTCCTAATGACTTTTATTAGGAAACCTCAGTCAACATTGTGAAAGATCATGAGCTCTGAACTGTTGCAGAATTATTACGGGCCCCTACCTTAATTGCTTTTATATTTGTGCTTATAGGAGGCAGATTTAAATCTAGAACCTATACAAATGGAACCATTTCTTGAGCTACACAGGATACTGGGCGCTTTAAAACAGAGAAGGTTACAACCGGCATTAAGGTAGGTGCCTTAAGCCTTGTCATGCTGAACCTAGAAAATTCCTGCTTTGACAGGAGCACATATGTGCAGTCTGATGTAAGTCTACACCACCTGTTCCTCACTTTCAAACCAGAATTGTCGATAGATTTGGTTTTAAGTCCCCTACCGGCGAAAGCCGAAGTGGACTATAGGTTTGCGCTCCGTCTGTCTGTCCGTCCTTCCGTCCGTCCGTCTGTCTGTCAGTCCGGATTTCAGTTTTCCAGACTTTTTTTCTTAACCCTTGGAGATTTTGAGCTGATTTTTGGTATGTGAGACCGCATCAATGATTTACAGAACAAGTTTGAGTTTGGTTCCGGTCCATTGATTTTTGTGGAAGATACGGATGCTGGACTTAGAAATTACCAGGAAATTTCAGTTTTCCGGACTTTTTTTCCTAACCCTTGGAGATATTGAGCTGATTTTTGGTATGTGCGTCCACATTAATGAGTTACAGAACGAGTTTGAGTTTGGTTCCGGTCCATTGATTTTTGTGGAAGATACGGATGCTGGACATAGAAAATTACCAAGAAATTTCAGTTTTCAAGACTTTTTTTCTTAACCCTTGGAGATATTGAGCTGATTTTTGGTATGTGAGTCGCCATCAATATTTTACAGAACGAGTTTGAGTTTGGTTCTGCTCCATTGATTTTTGTGGAAGATACGGATGCTGGACTTAGAAACTACCAGGAAATTTCAGTTTTCCGGACTTTTTTTCTTAACCCTTGGAGATATTGAGCTTATTTTTGGTATGTGAGACCGCATCAATGATTAACAGAACGAGTTTGAGTTTGGTTCCGGTCCATTGATTTTTGTGGAAGATACGGATGCTGGACTTAGAAAATTACCAGGAAATTTCAGTTTTCTAGACTTTTTTTTCTTAGCCCTTGGAGAAATTGAGCTGATTTTTGGTATGTGAGTCGGCATCAATGAGTTACAGATCAAGTTTGAATTTGGTTCCAGTCCATTGATTTTTGTGGAAGATACGGATGCTGGACTTAGAAAATTACCAGGAAATTTCAGTTTTCCAGACTTTTTTTCTTAACCTTTGGAGATATTGAGCTGATTTTTGGTTTGTGAGTCTGCATCAATGAGTTACAAAACAAGTTTGAGTTTGGTTCCGGTCCATTGATTTTGTGGAAGATACGGATGCTGGACTTAGAAAATTACCAGGAAATTTCCGGATTTTTTTTTTTATCCTCAGAGATATTGAACTGATACATAAAATCTGATACAACTAATATTTTGGAGAAGTAGTTATACCTTCACCACCAAAAAGGATACTGCTCTAGGAATATATTTATCCGGTAGGGGACTTGGTATTGCCATGCAATACTTCCAAATGCTTGTTCAAATAAAAATTGACCAACAGTTGGTACTTTCAGTGCTTTTTGATTTTGATGAAAATTTTTAGCCAAAATTTATTCAGCATGACAAGGGTTAACACTAACTAGTTAACAAGTTTCTAGCCATGTCCATATCAATATTTTCCAACATTTTAGATTGATTATTTGAGTAAAAAGTGATCAGGGTGAGCTATTGCCAAACATCCTTGCGCATCTCTGTTTTTGTGAGTCTGTCGAAAATTTCATGAAATATCTCCTCCAGTCCTGGACTATTTGTCCAATATTGGTTAAACTTGTATAAGGGCTTAGTTTGTGGGTGAAGTATTATTTGTATGAAACCCTTTCTCACAAAGCCACCCCTATTTCTACACGATTAAAACATCATGGCTAGATAATCTAACACTTATGTTAGATCACTGAATAAATGATGGCATCTCACTGCAACAGTTGTCTACCTTTGTACTCCTTGTTTGTTAAACTGACACATAATTAGTGTGGAGCAATCGGTTTCAAATCATTATGGAATATCGATTTTTAGTTGCAAGTGCAAAATCAGCTATTTATTGATGCTACAATCGGTTTCCTAGAAATCAAAGCAATACTCAATGAATGTATACTTTAGCATAATAAGGCTACAGTGGCCCGTTTTACTAAACCTCTGACGAAAAAATTAATTGTAAGTCAAAATCACAAATCGTAACTGGTGTTTTCATTCATTGTTGGATTCTGCCTTGCAATACCTCATTGGAATCGTCGCTAAAGACGATTCCAATGAGATAATGTATGACAGAATTCTATATTTAATAACTACTGTAGAAGCAACATAAATATTTGAGTTACGCAAAAAATGATCGTAAAATGTTTAGTAAAACAGGCCCCAGGTGATTCCATTTTCTGAAGATTTATGCATTGACAATAACATGTATCCAGTATGTTTTAAGACTTCATATCTTTGTTGTTTGATATAGATATCAACAATCAATTGGTATATGTTGTTTTCTTTAGCATGTCACTGACCACTGAAGGCTCATTCTTAACATTTGTTTAGAAAATTTTTTTTTTCTCAATTAAAAGGATGTCACCAGAAAAATAGAAGAATCTCAGACTAAATGAGTGATATTTATGTCTCATAACATTTATTGGTTGCCATTTACATTTTACAAACAGATTTCTAAATCGATAGTTGTCATTGAAAGCACAAACCAATTGATTATCCATCATACCGATTAGTCAGCCTATCAATACACCTAATTCTATTTGTATATTTATGCCCCCTTCGAAGAAGAGCAGGTATATTTCTTTGCACTTGTCGGTCGCTTGGTAGGTCTGTCGGTCCATCTTTTTGTCCGAAGCATATCTAGAAAAGCATGCAAGGTAGAATCATGAAACTTCACAGGTGGATAGATGTCATTGAGGAGAAGTCCATTACTCAAGAACAATAATCCTACTCATCATATTTTTGAGTTATTGCCTTTGTTAATTGACAAAGAATATGCCATTGACCTGCTCTTAAGGGGGGGGGGAGCATAAATGTTTTACAAAAATCTCTTTGTTTCATTTGCGAAGCTGCAAATAAAGTCTAAAAGAAGAAAACAGCAGTTTTATGACACTCTAAATTGCACCAGTTATTTAACCATTTCTTTCAGGACCTTGTTAAATTCAAAGAGGTCTGCTATTTAATCCCCTAACACCACATAGACCAATATTATTAAATTGAACTATGTGATATTAAAGGGTTGAATCAACAAGCCTTTTGTTACATTTTGTCACAATTCTATGTTTTTCAGTTGGGCAGCTGCAAATAAAGACAAATTAGAGGACAACAACAGTTTTCTTGAGTTTAAACTCCACCGGTTACATTTCATTGAAATATTGTCAGCGGGTGGGGAGAGGCAGGGGGAGGCTTTACAGTTTGCAAGGGAACTCTCACGGTTTGCAGACAAACATGCAAGAGGTAAGAATAATCTCTGTTAGCATAAATTCATCCTTTTATGCTCGCCATTGATAAGATTTGGGCATATTGTTTTACCGTTTTCCATCTGTCCATCCATCTGTTGTCTGTTCATCCATCCATCTGTGCAGATCTTATCCAAAAACTGTAACATTTTCAAGTACTTCAAGGCTATTCAAGATACAATGATCTTATTTGACACTCTTATTTGGCCTAATGATGGATTTCATTCATGCATATCTGCAGATACCAAGGTCAAGGACATGTGACAATGCTCATGTCATCTGTCAAGGTTAGAGATTGGAAAAATTTCCTGTTTTGAGGAATATCAGGTTTCACAAACAAATCATCTGTAGAGGTCTAGAATTCTTTTTCCCTTAGATTTTATTCTTGAGAATATGTTATCCAGATTTTCAATTTGTATGACTGGATGCTCATATTTCTCAAGTATTCTTGTTGAGGTAAAATATTTCTATTGGTGCTAGATCTACATTTGAAAACTCATTCAGATTGGTAATAATTTTTAAGTTTGAATTCTATCACTTTCATATTAATGGGGTCTAATGTACCAGTAAACCCATCAAAATGTGAGAAACGACAGATGGATGCCTATTCTGAATATGACCTACCTTAAAGGATTGAAATAATCCCGTTGAATATTTTTGATATTACACAGGTGTTATTACACTAGTGGAATAACTATGCAAATGAGCTAAGAATATATAGCAACTTTTTATTTGCATTGTTAAAATGATGTCATTATGCATTTGATGATGTCAATTCGCAAATGGCGTTATATGTTTTGTGTAATAACATGAATCCGTAAATTTCTAGAATTTCTCGATTTATAGCAAGAAATTTTGGTCATATTATTAATAGATTTTTTTTTTTTTTTTTTTTTTAAATAAAAGCACCCTTAATTCAACATTTGACAGAAATTGCCTTTAACAAGAAATATTTTTGTGATATTATATATAGAACAAGAACAATATTTTATTCTCACACCTTGGTTATGTACATGGTATTTGAGAACAATAAACATAAGCATAATTTCAAAATTAGAATCAAGTTACATGGCAGAACATGAAAAAAAAAGAAAAGGAAAATATGTGGTCATTGAATACCAAAATCATTAAACTCATCATTTATAAACAGATAAAAATTCAGTGCAGCCTTGTTTTTATCTGTTTATAGATGACTTGTTTAATTAATTCGGTATTCAATGACCACTCATTCAATATCCTAACGCAAAACTTGCATTCTGGATAATACAGCACAAGAGAGAGCTCCAGAAATTGAACTCTGTGTTACCCAGTGAAACTTATGCAAAATCTGTTTCATACTTGGCTTGCTTGTTGTGCTTCATTAACCAAAACACAGGTCAAGTCTTTGTTTCCAGGCATCAGCATAAAACTATTGTAAGTGCCTATATATTTATTGGTACTTACAAAATACAATAGTTTTGCACTGATCCACCAATTTAGTTTGCCAAATTATAGTGCAGAGATCGATGGCTCAGCGTGAAACAGTGGTAACTGCCTATATGTTTATAGGCAGTTACATCTGTTTTGCGCTGAGCCATTGAGATGTAACCTTGGTTTGATGTTTGTAATACTATTGAATATGGTTTACATTTGATTAGAAATTTTGAATATGACAGGCCTTTTTTTTAGCTCCACTGGCTGAAAGCCACTGGGGCTATTGTCATGGCGTTGTTACCGTCGTGCGTCCGTCCGTCCGTCCGTCCGTGCGGTTGTAAACTTTTTCTTTAAAAATCTTCTCCTCAGAAACTACTGGATGGATTTCAACCAAACTTCACAGGAATGATCCTTGGGTGACCCTCTTTCAAAGTTGTTCAAGAAATTTTGATCCAATGAAAAACATGGATTTAATGGGCGTGGCTTATTTCCAAATATGGTAAAAAGTGAGTTTTCTCAGATTCTAATCAATGGATACCAATTAAATTTTACATGAATGATCCTTGGGTGACCCTTTATCAGTCTACAAAAAAACATTGTGATCGGATGGAAAATATGCATTTTATGGGCGGAGGTCATTTCTCTATATGTTATTTAGTGGAAACTTTGAAAATCATTTTCTCAGAATGTAAGCCATGGATATCAACCAAATTTCACTGGAATGATCCTTGACTGATTCTTTATCAGTCTACAAAAAATCATTGTGATTGGATGAAAAATATGCATTTTATGGGCGGAGGTCATTTCTCTATATGTTATATAGTGGAAACTTTGAAAATCATTTTCTCAGAATGTAAGTGATGGATATCAACCAAATTTCACTGGAATGATCCTTGAGTGACCCTTTATCAGTGTACCAAACATTATTTTGATTGGATGAAAAATATGCATTTTATGGGCAGAGGTCATTTCTCTATATGTTGTATAGTGGAAAATTTGAAAATCATTTTCTCAGAATCTGATTTTTGGATATTAACTAAATTTCACTGGAATGATCCTTGAGTGACCCCTTATCAGTGTACCAAAAATTGTTTTGATTGGATGAAAAATATACATTTTATTGGTGGAGGTCAATTCTTAATATGTTATATAGTGGAAACTATGAAAAACATTTTCTCAGAATGTAACTGATGGATATCAATCAAACATTTTGGTATGATCTTTGGGTGACCCATTATCATGCAGCCAAAAATTATGTTGATTTGATGAAAAATATGTCTTTTTATAGCAGAGGTCATTTCTCTATCTGTTATATAGTTGAAACTTTGAAAATCATTTTCAACATCAGTAGAACCCCAAATATCTAAAATTCTAGTCAAAACATTTATTTGCTTTTACAAGAATTTCAAGCCTGTGGAGCGACTCAAGCCATTCATGGCTTTATAGTTTTAGTTTACCGTAAAGGTAGCAGGTACTTCCTGAAGGAGAAAAACTCACTGAAAGGGAAATTTTCATATCACTTATAAATCAGTCATGATTGGTCTATTTCTAGATGAGTGATGAATGATTAAGACTTGTTAGAGGCCCATTTAAATGATTGCTTTTTTGACATCATGCTAGAAATCTTTTAGTATGATTATGAGCTTTAGAAAGGGGACTATTTTACTAAAAAGCAGGTAAAATGTATGTTTTAAAGAGAGGATTTGGCTGAAGTTTGGCATTAAAAAAAGCCTGTATGTGTATACTTAGTTATGTATCTTTAATTTTCCAGATTTACAAGTTCTAATGGGCAGCATGTTATATATGAAACAGGGTATACATAATTCACCATACGCATTCCTTCTTGATCCAATATACTGGGACGAGATCTGCGATGTTTTTACAAGAGATGCATGTGCTTTAATGGGAATGTCAGTCGAAAGTCCTCTCAGTGTATGGTGAGTGGTTTACCGTGACTTCAACAGGGCACATGTTATGCACTATTTTTAATCCACAAGTTTAATTGCTTACTTCATATCATTATAAGAATAGGGTGATTAATACTGAAACCAGTTTAAGTTAAAAGACAAGTTAGAAAGTAGTGACATGATTAATTGATTTAGATAGGTCATTCAGACAAACAAAAATGAATTACTTGTATTGTATTGTATTGTATTGCTTCTAATTTCAGTATTCGAGCAGGTTGTAAAGCGTTACCACCACTACTCAATATAAGACAAGTCATGCAGGCAAGACAGGTCTCAAGTGTGTGGACAAACAAAGATGAATTACCTGTAAGTTACAGTTTAGTCATTCTCACAAACTCAAGTGTGTGGACAATCAAAGATGAATTACCTGTAAGTTACAGTTAAGTCCTTCTCACAAACTCGAGTGTGTGGACAAACAAAGATGAATTACCTGTAAGTTACAGTTAAGTCCTTCTCACAAACTCGAGTGTGTGGACAAACAAAGATGAATTACCTGTAAGTTACAGTTAAGTCCTTCTCACAAACTCGAGTGTGTGGACAAACAAAGATGAGTTAACTGTAAGTTACAGTTAAGTCCTTCTCACAAACTCGAGTGTGTGGACAAACAAAGATGAATTACCTGTAAGTTACAGTTAAGTCCTTCTCACAAACTCGAGTGTGTGGACAAACAAAGATGAATTACCTGTAAGTTACAGTTAAGTCCTTCTCACAAACTCGAGTGTGTGGACAAACAAAGATGAATTACCTGTAAGTTACAGTTAAGTCCTTCTCACAAACTCGAGTGTGTGGACAAACAAAGATGAATTACCTGTAAGTTACAGTTAAGTCCTTCTCACAAACTCGAGTGTGTGGACAAACAAAGATGAGTTAACTGTAAGTTACAGTTTAGTTATTCTCACAAACTCGAGTGTGTGGACAAACAAAGATGAATTACCTGTAAGTTACAGTTAAGTCCTTCTCACAAACTCAATTGTGTGGACAAACAAAGATGAATTACCTGTAAGTTACAGTTAAGGGTTCGCCGCAAATATAAATGGGGGCCATTTGTATTTTTGGCCAAAATTTTATATGCAAAATTAAGGCTTTTCTTTATGCAAAGTCAACTGAATATGTTATAAAATGTATTAAAAAGGGGAAATGAAGATGTTTTTGATAAAAATATTTGCAAAGAATGCTTTTATAGCTGAAAACAGAGTTCCACATTGCACTTTCGCATTTGCATCCATTTGAAAAATGTACCGATGCATTTGGGACAAAAACTTGCAGACGTCAACTGGAATATCCAGAGTACAATCAACGAGGCTTTCTTTTGGCTAAAATGCCTGTGGGAAAGATATTTCAGCGTTGAAAGACACATGTTTATTTTCAAGGAAACATGGCAGCCTTTTTTTGCAACAACAAAACATGTAAACAAAGATGTTTTAAGGAATTGCAACGATCGTATTCCTTGAAAGCCAAAGGTGACAGTCCATTATCACTCTTGGGCACTTCTACTTTAAAAATGAGATTAAATTTACCTTGATTTCTACTTAGAAATCCTTGCTTTTGTTCTGTTTTTCGCAGCTGTCAAATAAAAATACTGCCGTGGGAAATTTGTTATGAACCGCTTCACCGAAAAAGAGATAAAAATATCACTCCTCTAAAAAAAATAGAGTGGGACCTTTCATACTTATTTGAGAGCAAGTTAAAACGGCCTGAAGTCAAAACGGCCCAAAGTCAAAACGACCCCAAATTCGCTAAAACCTGTCAATACCAAGTCAAAACTTTTACACATTTGGTCAAAAAAGCAAAAATCTTTTTTTAATAAGATAACAAATTAAATAGCTTTATTTTTTAGTTTATTTCAATACAAATACACCTCAATTTACTTGTTTCAGTCTCTCACATTACATCTATAAAGGTTTGTTTCAAATTAAAGACCAATACCCTTATTCATATAAATGTGTTATTATTATAGTCCGATTGACTTGTATAAGGACCGGTGTTTTCACCAATTACACAAAAAATACGTTCAAGAATTATGCTTTTGTCTACTTAGTAAATGATAATTTTTCGCATTTTCCACTCTTAAGGCTGCTAAGTAGTAAGAATATGTACACATATACTAAAAACTTGTGTTTTTATACTAAACTTTTGACACAATAAATGACCAATTTTCTTTTGTTGGATATGCGTATTTTCATATCGACGGTACTCAATTTTAAACTAAAATATCACGTATTTTTTTACCGCTCATAACTCGCTATTTACTTGTTATATCTCGTGAAAAACGCAAGGATTTCGTTAAATAATCCATGATTTGATTGGTCCGAATTAAAGAGTACAAGGTTCATCCATGAAAAGATATAGGCGATTATCAATATCTTGTCAAAAGGTTCACGAACAAAGACAGGACACACTCATTCTAATATACTTTACGAGTGAATTACACAAACATAATTAATTTTATAGAAATACTCGACATTATATATATAAAAAAAACAAAAAAACAGCTCCATTAAAATCATCCTCTTTTGATTCGATGCAAATTGGTACCTATTTTGAGAAAGAGCCTTCACTTTTCCCTTATTATAGAAAAAATAAGTTGTAATAGGCCAGGAGTTTCATGTAGACGGACAGACAAAATCATTATTTTACTTTCAAAAATCCTGAAAACATATTTTTTTACGGTAATAGATTGAAAAAAAGATATTATGATAAGCAAAATTTGCGCTTGAAAAATACTTTTAATTATATTGTATCATTGTTATTGAGTTCAAAAGACAATCCAAGTGTGGGTGGCCCTTTTTTGACGTTTCGTTTGCGAAATCTACCACTTTAATTCAAACACGAATAAAATATTGGGATTTCATAAATCAGAATGAAAATATGACTTCTTTAATTGAGCTTCAGCCTTTGAGTAATTCCAATTGAACAAAGGAGATACCATCACAAGCTCTTTTGTGGAATTTTGCCCTACTATTAACAAGGAATTGTGAAGAACATGTTGATAATAATGTGGTCATAAACATACTTTATATTTTGCAGCAAATCGTATAAAGAAAGACTGTGACACCAATATTTATATTGGTGAAATGAATCAAAGTCAAATTTACTACACTACACTTCTTTAATAAACGTTTATCTAAAATGTGTCTGTCTTCTTATCTTCCAAAGAAGTCTCTCCCCGCTCACCGCTCTGTGGGCGCCTTTATATACCTCTTGTATGTATACATTCCTAACAGAAAAGGTCACCTGATCTACCCACACATTGGCATGCTGCCCAGCGGCTCGCTATCTGTTGTAAATAGTTTATGGCCGAATAATCAGACCACATTCAAAGACAGGTATGGTTGAGTCATTCAAAAAGGAGGCTCGCTGAGATTGAATGTTTTACATATCTAATTGGTATATTCTCTATAACGCCAGAAATTTATTTAGAGAGTACTGGTTTAAAAGGGTGAGGCAATTCAAAAACGTTAATTTGTACTTTTTCAAAATTGATTAAAAGTAACACTTAATTTCGTTAATGTTTCCTATTTTCTTCTGTATAATCGAAGGACACTTAAAACAACTCCCTGGAGGATACCTTTTCCGTATGATAATATATACACTCTAAATATATACTCTGTACTCTTTTTATAAAACACTTTATTAACAATAGGTTTATATAAACTCTGTACTCTTTTTATAAAACACTTTATTAACAATAGGTTTATATAAACTCTGTACTCTTTTTATTATACACTTTATTAACAACAGGTTTTTTTTAGGATTAAATTGACTGTTATCAAATGTCATCTCATTATCCGGTATTTCAAGCGTTTAAGCCTGTTGTCTTGATTATAAATAATGTTTGAAAATGCAGTAATAAATTATCTTTTATCAAAACCGTTTTCCGCTTGACAAACGAAGAGCTAAGTTTTGGGGATTAGAAACTATGCGTTTTATTAATTTTGAGAGGGAAATAGAGAGAGAAAGAAGAATAGAGGAGAGAGTCAAGTTTCTTCAAAATTATAATAATTACTAATCTGAATATCAAAAGTCAACCTTATTAAATACATATCTGGATAGAAACTGTGTATTCAAAATCTTTAGCATATGATACTTATTTATTAAGCTCCAATAAAAACCATGAAAGTCATAAATTCCGTTCTTTCCCTTTCTTCAGTTTAAACACGCTACGCTCGTACGTGAGATGACCAATCAAAGGCCTCAATACATTTTGACCAATGAAACAAGAGGAAGCAACGGACCAATGGTGTCCATGCTTACTTTAGGATCTAGTATCGATAAATGAGGACAGGCTAGCCAGTCTAAATTAAAATGGGCCTACTTTTTGCACAAGAACAAAAACCGGAAGTGAAGTTGGGTTTTTCCGCGAAAAGGTGAAAATCGAAGAAAACCTGGAAAATCAAAAGCTTAATCGATAGATCAAGGTAGTTTTTGCCATTTTTCTGTTCATTTCATCATTCCTTATAAGTAGGCAGAAGGAAACGCCAAATAATTTGAGTTAAATCAATAAAATCAGCCAATTTTGTTAATTTACGCTAAACGTTGATTTCACGTGATGTTTTTACAACAGAAATCTTTCAAATAATCTTACCTATGGAGACCAAAAGGAACCATACGTATTTCCACTATATTTTGATGGGTATTTTTTATTTATTTTGCAAATATCAATCAAAAATCAAAGTTAATCATATAGTTTGGATATTCATCTTCTCCTTTAAAGTGAAATTTAATATTCCCGACGCATAGGTAAAGGGTAAAAATTAATTCAACAACTTGAAATGTTCAGACATAGTATTAACTTGATCACAATATGTTATGAAGCGGTCTACTTTCTTTTTATGAATGAAATATCATTTGGCGTGTGAATAGTAAATGTAAACAAACTCTATGTCTGCCATTTGCAAATTATTTTTCTGGAGTTGGTCATTTTCAGATGCAAAATGTGAGTTATGTGAAATGTTTATGCAAAATTTAAGCCTCCTTCATTGTTCTTTAGCTTTTCCTCTACATGTAGACATTATTCGTTTTATCTATTGTGCAACTGAATCTTTAGTTGAACGCAAATAGAAAATGTTGTAAATGTGTCATATTTTCATGCTTTAAAGACACTTTTTGATATTTTTTTCTACATATCCAAACTATTTTGCATTCTTTAGTAATATTTTAAAGCTACCATATCAGTTTTGGTCCAATAGATTACTTTGTATGAGTTTTTAATTTCATGTCCATTGACTCAGTTTCTGTCAATTCAAATCGCGGTTAACCCCTCAAGTCCTTCTCACAAACTCGAGTGTGTGGACAAACAAAGATGAATTACCTGTAAGTTACAGTTTAGTCCTTCTCACAAACTCAAGTGTGTGGACAATCAAAGATGAATTACCTGTAAGTTACAGTTTAGTCCTTCTCACAAACTCAATTGTGTGGACAATCAAAGATGAATTACCTGTAAGTTACAGTTTAGTCCTTCTCACAAACTCAAGTGTGTGGACAATCAAAGATGAATTACCTGTAAGTTACAGTTAAGTCCTTCTCACAAACTCGAGTGTGTGGACAAACAAAGATGAATTACCTGTAAGTTACAGTTTAGTCCTTCTCACAAACTCAAGTGTGTGGACAATCAAAGATGAATTACCTGTAAGTTACAGTTAAGTCCTTCTCACAAACTCGAGTGTGTGGACAAACAAAGATGAGTTAACTGTAAGTTACAGTTAAGTCCTTCTCACAAACTCGAGTGTGTGGACAAACAAAGATGAATTACCTGTAAGTTACAGTTAAGTCCTTCTCACAAACTCGAGTGTGTGGACAAACAAAGATGAATTACCTGTAAGTTACAGTTAAGTCCTTCTCACAAACTCGAGTGTGTGGACAAACAAAGATGAGTTAACTGTAAGTTACAGTTTAGTTATTCTCACAAAACATTTCCATGCTTCAACATTTTATTGAACCAAGATTGATTTGTGTGTATATTTGCAATATATTTATACCGGCCCTGAATTTTGACAAAAGTAAAGACCTAAATAGCACTTTCCTCTTGAAACACATTTAATCTACGGCCCTACAGGAATTTTTTTGGCACTTATCAGAGATTTTTTATGATGAACAAATTTATTATGATGATCATTTGTTGCAGTGTTAGATTGATGTATCTTTAATTGAGTGAAGAACAAATCCTTTATTTTCATGAGCGCAAAGTAGCTTTTGTTGTTCATGAAATGAAAGATTTATCAATTTTACACAAAATTCAAATAATTATTCTTTTTCTTTGTGCAAAACTGGACTACCTGTGAAAATTAAGGACAAATACTGAAAGCATGTCATTTTGTATGCAACCTTATCATGATGTCATTAAAATTTTTTTTGCTGGGGCACCGCTCAGATAATGTGAAATAGAGTGAAATGAATAAAAAGCAGGGAACAAGTTTTTGATAATTTCACTGATAAAGCAATGAGATTATCAAGTGATAATCTACTGTTATTTCTCAATAAACCATCGTAAAGCATTTAAGAATATGTAACAAGTTAAGATTGTCAAGTTGCCCACCAGTGATACACTTCTGTTTAATGGGATTTTCAACAAACAAATTCTTCATTGCAACTCACAAAAACTTTTCAGAAGTACAGAAAAGAGGGGTTAAGGCTAGTCTAAAATCTTTTTTTCTCATTGAAACTCTATGTTCTGGGTGCTCATTTGAATTGTCTTAACAAGACGATTCCAATAAGTATCCACAACAAATGATTTGTGCAAGTATAGATGAAATAATCTTATTTAAATCCATAATACCCCCTCTATCTGCCCTGTAAGAGTTCTGTTTGAAAATGTGTGGCTAACAAGAGTCTATTTAGTAACAATAACCAACTGGAAATTAAAGAGTCAAGTACCATTTACAAAGAAATTCATTTGTAGGGTTAAGACTAATGTTTTATTTGTCTGAATTTCAGTGGAGAATAGTAGGCGCAAACATTTGTAAGGCAAGCCTTATAAACCCTAACCACATATTTACATTTTGATAGCTATCATCTTAATTTAAGTATTTTTCTAATTTTGCAGGTTGAAATAGATCTCGGCAGTGAATACAGATATCACTCTATTTTTGCCTGTCCAATTTTACGGCAACAAAGTACCGAAAGTAACCCACCAGTACGACTCATCTGTGGCCATGTGATCTCAAGAGATGCTCTGCATAAATTATCAACAGGGAATAAGTAAGCTTATTGTTCTGTTTTCCCTAATTTATTTGGACATTCTCTGTATATTATTTCAAGGTAACACATCTGAAGATGCATGAATAGATACAAAGGAAAATCTTTGAAAAGTACACATAGAACTAAAAGATAATTCATTATATAGTTGAAAATTGTCATAATGTTTACAAAGAAAGTTTTACAGTCATTAAAAAAAATGGTAGAACTCAGCATTTTCAATATTAGCAATAATGTATTCTCAAAATCTATCTCCTCAATTTATTATTTTTAACAAGTTAAAAATCATGTCTTACTTGTCTAAGACACTGATTTACCCTATTGTGTATCACAAAAATCAAATTTGTGACTCATAATTTGAGCACTGTAAAATGAATATGTGAATCTTAAGTGAAAAGTGACCATTTGTGAACTTTGTAAAATAAATATTTGGAAAAAGGTTTGAGTTTAGCATAGGTCAACCAGAAAGGGATTTTTCAGAAAATGAAAATAGATACAAATGTAGAATAATCATTCTATATAAAGAAAAACTGTTATTTTTGAAGTTTGGACCCTAGTCAGTCTGCACAGATTGCACAGTCTGACCAGAATAAAAATGTTTTTGCTTTTCGCTTATATGATTGGTCACATATTTATATAAAAAGGATTTGCTCTAGCAGAGGTCATTCAGAGATGGCATTTCAAAACGTATTATAATGGAAGGTAGATTGATCATTCTAGATTCAGAATATCATACAACAGCAGCCTTACCAACCCTGCATTCAGAACAACAAAAGTGCAAACTGTTTACAATTTATGACCCCACTTTGAACGCAAGTGCACATGCAAAGAGGATATCATTGGCAAACAGTTTGCCACATTTTGTTTGCCTGAAAGCAGGGCAGGTTTAACATTTTGTACTCTACCCCAGATTGTCGGTTTTTGCTTGATGGGTTTCAAATTGTCATTCATATATTACCTTATTTTCCAGAGTCAAGTGTCCATATTGTCCTGTAGAACAAAGTCAGGAAGATGCTCGTGTTGTTATATTCTAGATGTTAACTTTTCTCTGCAACTGGATACTCTTGATATTGGAGGAATATGCTCTTGTTGTTTTATATCAGACAAACTATTCATTTAGAGCAGAGTCAGGAAGATGCTCGTGTTATTGTATGAGCCTGATCATGATATTTCCAACAATTTCAATTGTGCGTTAGACGAAGACTCTGGCCAGTCTGTGCATCTGCACAGTCTGTCCAGGATCTTCATGTTTGCACTTTGTAGACAGATATGGTCCAAACTTGTCTTTAGAAAGTCAGGCAAACTTCTTTTCATTCTATGTGGCAGTCAATGTTGAATAATATTGGCCCTTCAGGTGCATCTCAAATTGTTGGAAATGTCACCCACAGGCACAGGCACAGATTTAAGATATTCCCTACAACTTGATACTGTTGATGTTGGAGGAAAATTGATGGCTCAGCACAAAACAGTTGTAACTGCCTTTATGTTTATAGGCAGTTACAGCTGTTTCACACTGAGCCATCAATATGCTCTTGTTGTTTTATATCAGACAAACTATTCCTTGAGAAACATACTGTTATTATAAAAACTCATATAGAAGGAAAATGCTTTGATGTTGAACTTGCTACAGATAGATGGGGTATTTTGGATTTGAAATTCGAATATTTCTACAATCCTTTCACAAATCCTATATTGTAGGTACTCATTGAAATCTTGTCCAGACAATTCAAATGAGTAACGACAACATAGTATTTTATTGATAAACGAAGATTTTAGACTGGCAATACCCCCTATTATCTGTAAGAGGCAAATCAATCCTTCAAAAAGTGTTTATACATTCAAGGATTATTCTCTGTTGTTACCTTGACTGGACTAAGTATAGCAGAGCTTATGTCATGGTCTGTTATCCCTCAAGAGTCACCATTTTATTTAAATGTCTTATTTTCTTTATAACTTAGCAGATCTGGACCAAATTTCTGTGGAAAGAGCTTATGGAATCAATCTGTCATCTTTCATTGCTAATCAAGCCCTGTGTTCAGGTTGACAAAACGACGAAAACTGCAAATTATAAACCTGCTTTGCTTGTGCTTTTGCACGGATGTAATTTGCAAGCAATTTTCACCATTTTGTCATCCTGAATGCAGAGCTGGTTTCATTAATAAGTTGGGAACAAAGACAAATCAGCAAAAATGGTACAACATGATGAATAATTCCCCTTGTAGCGATTAAGCTGGAATTTTCCAGTCTTGGCAGGTGATAAAGTCAACAATCAGTCTGCACATATGTCCAGCATGATTTTAGACTATTCCACCTGATATTCCTTTTTAAACAAGAAAAGTATTATTTGCAAAATGGAGACAGTCTTACAAATAATGCAGTGCACGCTTTCATTTCTTTTATTTTAATGCACTTTCCAAAGATATTATTTTGTATATCAAGGGTTGATTTCATTGTCTTATTCTCTGTAACTACTGGACAGAGCTCAACCAAACTTTCAGGACAGTTCCATTGGACATGCTCTCTCAGATTTCATAGTTAAAAACTGATGTATAAAATTGGTATAAGGTCAGTCAAGTTAGCATAAACCGTCGAACATGGTGAAATATTAAAAAAAGAATAATAATTCAGGGATCGTGCTAGTGTTGGAAATTTAAGAGTCATTGACTACTTGACAATGAAATTCTATTGGTTAATAAGGATTTTTTAAGGGGTCAGAACCACAGTGAAGCAAATTGTGAGTAGAGCTTTGCAGGTTTCAGTGTTAAATGACCTTTTCTCATAAAGATAAAGAAGTAAGCAATTAATCTGTTTGATTTCTTAATAGAGTATAGAATATACATTATTGAAAATTTGTGTGAAAATATTCTAATTTAGACCAATACAAATTTCTCTCAAAAGGGTAAATTTCATAGGAGAAAATTCTAAGGGTCAAAATAGAATATTATCAGATTTTTTAGGGTCAAAACCCTGGTTTAAGGGTAAAATACAGACCCTGATATTTTAAATTTACTTTAGAATCATCCAAACTTCACTGGAGTGATTCTTGGTGTATACTTTTCAGTTTTAAAAATATCTGGGTTGTCCAAAAAATAGGTTTAAAGGGCAGTCAAGTGAGAAAACGAGAGGACTATGATGGTCCTATGTTGCTGGCCTTCGTCTATTTGACTCCATAAATGACTGTAAAAGGCAAATTTTTCAGCATTATCTTTATTATAGTTTTATGACGGACATTTTGACCAAGGTAATGAAGGTGGAACCAAAATCTTACATCCAAAGGTGTAAAAATTTTCATTACAACCCTCTGTTCCCATGATTTCAGAAGGAGCCTTCCTATTTAGATATTCTGACCAAGTTTCATGAAAAGTGAGCCATATTTGTGACTCCGCCCTCCGATTTTACCTTTTGCATAAAACTCCTCCTCCATCAGACTTTATTCATTGGTACATCATAGCAAAAATAAAACTATTTCATAAATAACAAATGTCTAGTCTGTAGATTGCACCTTGCTTTTGGTATTGCTTACATCTTTTCTTCTCTCTTTTTGTTACATGTTTAAAGTAGTTTTTTGAAAATTTGACTAATTTTCTTGGTTTATAGTGGAGCGACAATTACCCTCCTTGGCCTCTTGTTTTTTACTGACTTGACACTCAGTTTATCTAGGGTTTTCTTCACAGTTCTTTGATTTCAACTTTGTATTGAATTTAACCTTTGGATAGATTGTATTAAAAATTTATTTCCAGCCAATCAGGTTAGTTGTTTCAATTTATACCATTGAAACAAGAAACTTGATTGGCTGGAACAACTTGGAATTAAAACTTAACAGAATTTTTTATACAGCTGGGGACTGATGTGAACTTGTTTAAATATGATTGTTCCCTATATGAACCTTGTTTGTTTTATATTATTTATTTTCAATTTCTTTTTGAAATATTATTCAATAAAATAATGGTTTTCAAAAGATTTTGTTTGTAAATTGCACATATTTTTGGAACAGTTCATTGATAAACAATTTGCAACACCAAAAGATGAGGCAAAATACAAATACACTGTACCATTTCAATATTTTTGTACCTGTTCAATGTACCTTTGGCAAGTTGCCCTGCTCAAGATGGATAAAGACTGGTCAGCTCTACAGCTAGGATGTGTACTAAGGTATCCGGTACCAGGAAGGCAATGCTCCTACCTAGGTTTTAAATCACTACCTGTTACCTGACCATTGTAAAATGAATATGTACATTTGGGGATCAACTTCAGAAAAGAATTCAAGCCTGTTCAAAACAGTGCACAATTCCATTATTGGGTTGATTTCCAGATAGTCCTATTGACTTACATCAGATAGTTCTGAGAGTCCTGGCTACTTATTTGGGAGTCACAGACTCCCGACAACTTTGACCCTTAAAACCCTGTTTGGATTTGTATGTTTGAACCCCCTTCACAGAAACTCTGGAGCTGCATTTGTATTTAGTTGATGAAATAAATATATGGACAGAAATCACCAGTTACTTGAGTATCTGCGGGTAACAAGATCCTGGCTACCCAGGTACAAAATTTCTAATAATCCCAGCTTTTGTAAACACTGTCTCGCATCTTTATTTGACAACAGTGTGATTTTCTAGCTATCTAAGTTTGGGTGAGCGATTAAGGACCATCAAGGTCCTCTTGTTTAATGTGCCCTTGAGTTTGACAAATTGCATTTTTAGCTCCACTGGCCGAAGGCCAGCGAGCTATTGTCATGGCGGAGTGTCCGTCGTGCGTCCATCCATGCATCCGTCCGTCCGTGCGTCAACTTTTTCTTTAAACATCTTCTCCTCCCAAACCAATGGGCGGATTTTAACCAAACTTGGTAGAAATGATCCTTGGGTGGCCCCCTTCTAAAATTGTTCACAGAATTTTGATTGGCCCCCAAATATGGGCGTGGCAGGGCGTGGCATTTTTTCACTTTGAAATCTTTAAAAATCTTCTCCTCCCAAACCATTGGGCTGATTTCAATGAAACTTGGCATGGATGTTCCTTTGGTGACCCTTTACTTAAATTATTCAAGAAATTTTGATTAGCCCATAAATATGGGCATGGCAGGATGGGGCTTATTTTGAGCCCGAAATCTTTGAACGACATCTCCTGAACCACTGGGCCGATTTCAATGAAACTTTAACAGAATGTTCCTTGGGTGACCCTTTACTTAAATTGTTCAAGAAATTTTGATTGGTCGATAAATATGGGCGTGGCAGGGCAGGGCCTATTTTGAGCCCGAAATTTTCAAATGACATTTTCTCCCGAACCACTTGGCTGATTTCAATGAAACTTTACCAGAATGTTCCTTGAGTGTCTCTTTTTAAAAATTATTTGCTTACTTTTGATAGGCCTATAAATTTAGGCGTGGCAGGGTGGAGCTTATATTGAGGCCAGAATCTTTGAACAATATCTCCTCCAGAACGACTCAGCCAATTTCAATGAAACTTTACCAGAATGTTTCTTGGGTGACTATTTACTTAAATTGTTCAAGAAATTTTGTTTGGTCCATAAATATGGGCATGTCAGGTGGGGCCTATTTTGAGCCCGAAATCTTTGAACGACATCTTTTGAACCTTATGTTCTAATAAGATTGGTCAAGGGTTGCAGGTTCATTGTGATTGAGTATTTTGGTGCAATATGGACCAGAACCATTTAATCATTACTAAATAGGTCTTAGGAGATTTTTGAGTGTTAATGTATTCATATAAAGTAATCTTTATTTAGTGAAAGTCTAAAGATTTTAAAGCCAGTGGAGCGATACAGGCCCTCTTGGGCCTCTTGTTCAAATTTATCATTACTCCAATGTCCATCATGGTTCGTCCGTCCGTCCGTCCAACATTCGTTTCCGCGCGCTATTTCTTGAAAACTATAGACCTGATTTCTATGAAACTTGGCACACAGCTTCACTACAATGAGGACATGCGCATATCGTCAGGGTTACCTGGTTCGACCGTCGAATTTAGAGTTACTGCCCCTGACTGTTTAAGCCATAAACACACAGTGTGATATTTGTTTCTGCGCTATTTCTTGAAAATTGTAGACCGGATTTCAATGAAACTTGGCACACAGATTCACTACAATGAGGACATACGCATATCATCAGGGTCTCCGGTTCGACCGTCGAATTTAGAGTTACTGCCCCTGACTGTTTAAGCCATATACATACAGAGTGATATTCGTTTCCGCGCTATTTCTTCAAAACTATAGACCAGATTTCAATTAAACTTGGCACACAGCTTCACTTCAATGAGGTCATGCACATATTTGTTGGGGTTACCCCGTTCAACCGTCAAATTTAGAGTTACTGCCCCTGACTGTTTAAGCCATTTACATACAGAGTGATATATGTTTACGTGCTATTTCTTGAAAACTGTACACGGGATTTTAATGAAACTTGGCACACAGCTTCACTAAAATGAGGACATGCGCATATCGTCAGGGTTACCCGGTTCAACCGTGGAATTTAGAGTTACTGCCCCTGACTGTTTAAGCCATATTCATACAGAGTGATATATGTTTCAATGCTTTTTCTTGAAAACTGTAGACCGGATTTAAATGAAACTTGGCACACAGCTTCACTACAATGAGGACATGCGCATATCATCAGGGTCACCCGGTTTGACTGTAGAATTTAGAGTTACTGCCTCTGACTGTTAAAGCCATATACATACATAGTGATATTCGTTTCCGCGCTATTTCTTGAAAACTGTAGACCGGATTTTAATGAAACTTGGCACACAGCTTCACTACAATGAGGACATGCACATAATGTTGGGGTTACCCGGTTCAACTGTTGAATTTAGAGTTACTGCCCCTGACTGTTTAAGCCATATACATACAGAGTGATATATGTTTCTATGCTATTTCTTGAAAACTGTAGACCGGATTTTAATGAAACTTGGCACACAGCTTCATTACAATTAGGACATGCGCATATCATCAGGGTCACCCGGTTCGACTGTCGAATCTAGAGTTACTGCCCCTGACTGTTTAAACCATATACATGTACATACAGAGCGATATTCGTTTCCGTGCTATTTCTTGAAAACTATAGGTTGATGTAGATAAAAAGTAACCTGTACCTAAGTTTGATATTAACTCCATTGACAATGAAAATATGTTCGGCGGGGGATATCAATTCAACTAATTTGCTTGTTTTCACTACAATATCAATCAATTAGTTAACGAATTAATCAATCATTTGCTTTCTTTTGCTTTGACCACATTACTGCTTTTGAATTTGTGTTTGCTCTAAGAACCCAAAATATCAAAAAATCTAGTCAAAACTTTGATTTGCTATTACAAGAAATTCAAGCCTGTTGAGCGACTCAAACCATCACGGCTTTCTAGTTTTATTACTCAACATTTTCTAAGCAAAGCTTGTTGGTTATATAGTTATCATGAGATACTGGTATTAGGCATTTATTTGAGTAAATTAACAAACAATTGGAGGGAAAATATTGTAAGGACTAGTATTAAATTGCGTATTTATTTTATTACATCAACAAAAATATGTATGCAGGGGCCCATCAATACTTTTGTGAACTGTTTCAGGACACTTGTTGTATGAAAATGTTTGCAAATGTTTCAGAAATGATATAACTTGCTTTACACATGTACATACACAGAATTATTGATGGACCCTCACACATACCCAATTATGAGCATTAGTTTTTGTAGATGAGTATTTACAGGGCATTGATTTGTTAAATTTTGATGCAAATGGCATTAGAAACTTATATTCTGTGGTTATCATATGCCTCAAATTTAATTGATTAATTTGATCATGTTGAGTTTTAGGCAATTAGTATACCCAGGCTACATAAAAACGTTTTCAACAATTTCTTGCACATTCCCTGGATTTAATAGTCCTGCGAATTTATATATACTCATTGTAGAAAACGAAGAAATTGCATGCTAAAGTAATTTAATCAATTTCTCCTTTTCCCATAATATTTTCTAACTCAAAGAAGTGTTTCCTTTCAAGTTGCCCCCACTTCATTGTTATCTGCCATCTCTTCCAAATTGCTGGCCCCGCCCGTGACCTTTGTCATGTCACCCCCCCCCCCCCCTAACTTGAAAATTATTAACACTTGTCATGGTGGGCCTGGAATATTCCTGCTTTGGTAGGAGGTATAGACAAAGATCAGTCTGCAACTTTGTGCAGTCTGATCTTAGGGCACACACCCTGGTCTGCATTTTTAAAACCAGAAATTCAGTGCTTTGAGCCCTTTGATTCACATGTATTTTTTCAAAGGTTTTTATTCAGCATGACAAGGGTTAATTTGTAAGATATTAATTGACATGTTACAAAGAGCAAATCGTTGGAGGGCGACCATACTGCAGCTTGTTTAAGATGTAGTTACAACATTTAAGTCACCCGTCCATGAAAGTAATCGAAGGAAAACGTTGGAGTTTAGGTCATGGAACCGTAATAGTTCTGCAACATTTCGGAGCTCATAAAATTTCACAATGTTGACCAAGGTTTCCTAATGAAAATCATTAGGAAACCTTGGTTAACACAGTTAAAGTTCATTACCCCTGAAACGTTGCGGAACAATTACAGGTCCACCACGACTAAACAGCCACCTCCTTGTGAGTGAGTGTTTTGATTTGTCAATCGATTTTTAGATTGACAGCAGAGATCGGTTAAATTGACCACTTTCAGATACCCAACTAAGTAAAGGATCTACAAGATGTTAGTAGACATAGATTCCTTTGTAACAATGGAAGTAGGAGGTGCTGTATCTCTTGTTATTTGTCCGGGTGTCTTGTGTGGCTGCTCTGTACATATTTCTGTACTCTCTCCAACAGCCGCTGGGCGTTCAAGATTCGGCATGACTAGAAAATTTGTCCTTGATCTGTCTTCAGCGGGTGTGGCTGGGGTCAAATACACTTGGTGATCTGAAAATTGATTTGTTATTTACATTGAAAATTAAAAAACAAAACAAAAACAAAAAAAACATTATACTGTAGCACGAAAATAATTATACATTTGTAGATTGAAAACTTATTGTAATTCGTAAATATAATTAACTACATATCAAATTATTTCAACATTAAAATATGACAAACATTAAAATATCTCACAATTTATCCTGTTTTAAAATAATGGGTGTGAAACCAAATTAAAAAGAAATGATGATAAAATGACATATGCCCATATAAATGCAAGGAACTGAAAAATACCTCCCCCCTTCAAATTAATAAACCGAAAACAAATACACGTATATGGAATAACTGGAGAAATCCACGTTTAAACTGTCATACATAAGTTAAAAATATTAAAATACAATTGATCTTGAGCACAGAAAACTTTACATGATTCTCAAGAAACTGATAAAATTTTATCAAAATCTTTATAGAAATGAGTGGTCTAGATAGTTTTATTGCAGTGGCTGGTGAACACACACACACACACACAAACCCAATGGGAACGACACTTGGCTATTTCTGTAACCTGCAAATTTGCCGAGAGGTGTTCAGATCGACATACTCTGCCTTGCATTTAGGATGACTAAACGGTGATAACTGTAAATTATACAGTTGAAATTAAAAGGGAGGTAACCCAATATTGCTAATTTTGTTCAGGATGAATGAAAACACCGGTATTTATTACCTCGCCCTCCCTTTCATAAAACATGCATATGATTTTCATGAAAAGCTTCCATTTTCTTCAAAAACCCATCAGACGGTTACAATTTAAATCATGTCAGTGAAATCGTGATTTTTTTCTAGCTAAATTTATTTTTAATGTAGTTGCTGATTTTAAAATTTTCAGTCATTTTGAGCGTTTTTGAATGGTTTGTATTAGTGTTTGGAATGAATGAATGGAGAGCTGAGTGTGCGATAAAGAATGGTTTGGTTTGAGATGAATGTCAATTTCACGATGTTACTAACAGTACCAGTTTTGCACTTGCAAATCAGGGTATAATTTGCAAACCGTCTGCACCATTTTGTCTCCTGAACGCAAGTTAGTCTCCTGTCGTGTCAGCATTTCAACACAGCCAAGAGCTGCTAATCCTACTTCTGAGAACTACTATTCGCCGATTGTCATACAATCTACGCGATAATCTTTTTAAAATACACTTGAAATGGCATGATAACAGCCAAATGCCGAACAGCCGTTTTTGTTGAATCTTCCCTTCCCCTTAACCCTTGTCATGCAGAATGAATTTTCCCTAAAAATTTTCATCAAAATCAAAGGGCCAAAAGCAGTGAAAATTCCAACTGTAGGTCAATTTTTATTTGAAAAACTAAATCTATTGACAAATCTGGTTTGAAAGTGAGAAACAGGTGGTGTAGACTAACATCAGACTGCACATATGTGCAGTCTTATGTTTGTCTATAGCTCCTGTCAAAGCAGGAATATTCCGGGTTCAGCATGACAAGGGTTAAATGATAAAACAAAGTCTTTAGACGGCGTAATTCTTCCGCAAAAATATGTTGCAAAAATGACTTTGTCTACCTCTATATTGTTTTCTCTTTACTCTGTAGAACAAAACCGCCAGAACCCCAATTGCTATCAAACTCAGAAGAAATAAAACCAACAAAACTATAGTTGCTACTCCCATTCCACTGAAAAAAAAAAGATTAACACGTCACGGAAAAATGATCTTGGAATCGCAAAAAAGACGAAGCCTGGTCAGACTAGGATCGAATCTTTTCGCCTTATACAAGGGCGTAACTCCCATTACGCAATTTACGCAAGTGCGTAAAATAAATAATCATCTGTTGAAAAAATATCTTTGATGAATGAACATAACATCGAAACTACAGCTTATTCAAGCTGTAGTTACGATGTTTTGATTATTCACCAACGCTCAAATCATAAAAAGGGAGCGGACGGAGGGCATTCCATCTTTTGTTACAGTCCACATATCGCCTTTATCCTGTATATTCTTTGGTTGTCGCGAATAAATATTAAAGTCCTAGATACGCCTATGCTATATCATTTGTTTTCTAAATCTACAATGGTCAATATACGTTCTCTAAATGTCTGGACCAAAATGGCATTAACCATATCATGCACAATTAATTTACTGAACAAATGCGATTTCATTTGAAAGATAATATTCTGTTGCATTCCAAACATTATTGGTGTTTATAATTCGACGATTATGGTAATAAATCTCATGATGCTATTTATGATATGCATTTAGACTCATATGCGATCTTCAGCATAAGTAATTCCATTACCTATCCTTTTCCCCAGCCAAAATCGCCCCTCCTCTTTCTACACAACCTGCGCACGCCTGCTCATTTGGGCATCTGGAATCAATTTCTTCGTTCTCCGGGTAGGTAATTAAGTTCTTGTCGAAAATGAAGGTACCACTCAATGGATATTGTCCAACCTAGAATAATACAGGTATGTAAGGTGTTCAAAATTTTATTTTAATCTTTATCAATGCATTATTTGTATCGTGGATATGACACTTTCAAAAATCAAGAACATTTCTATTTTCTTTATTATGACCCCACATCGAAAAGATTGAAACATTTTGTTTTACTGATCATGTCCTCCTTTCCATATATACGCCTGTCTGTCTGTCTGTGAAACTTTAACAAACAAACAAAAAAAAAAAAAAATGAACATGCATCTTGAGATAAAATATTAAGCGTTTCTGACATTAGGACATTAGGCATGATGATAGATCTTATTTATTGCATTTGCTGTTACCAAGGTCAATATCATTTTACAATTTCAAGATTTTCTACCATGAGCTAACTTGTGAAAAATACGTTTCGAGGGCATTGATTTTGTGTACAAACACATCTTGTTTTGGTTTATCATAACAAGATTTACATATTTAATTAGGTAGTTTTTCACTCGCATATTAAATCAAAATTTAATTCGAAATGAAGAAAAAAATAGGTTTTGGGTAGATGATTTTAGAATTATCATTATTTCAATAAATAAAATGTAACCTATGGCTGTGGTACTGTTGAGGTCTGGCCTCCATAACGCAAATACACTACTCAAAAGTTCTAAGCGACCACCTTACCTTTCTCCATTTTTCACACATTTTCCGCTTTTATTTTGAAATGTGAACTTTGTCTTTTGAACGAGTGGCCATTCAGTCATCATCCTTTACAATTGTTTTGTAAAATCATGCATCAGTAAGTCCTAAAGACGGAATTCAATGCATGTACCCTCAAATTCAAAAGTCACAAAATTGACACTTTTAAGAGAAATTTGAATTTTTCGATACTTGAAAAACGCTAAGTCTATCAAACTTTTGTACTAATATCAGTGGAACCACGCCTGTGGACTTCTAAAATTAATAAGAAATGTCAAAACTTTCTATACAATCCTTATACTAACAAGAAATGACAAAAATACCCCACCCACCAATGCTAACATTGAAATCCCGGCTACTCCTACTTTCGTTTAATTTCAAAACAGTTCTTGTTGAATCATTTCACTGATTTTTCTCTTGTTGACATTATAAATGATTTGGCTAAATTATTCAAGCGAAAACGGGATGATAATAAGCGGCATTTATATCAAATGACCACAAAGGCAAGTGGCCGCTTAGGAGTTTTGAGGAGTGTATTGTAAAAAAGAAAATAATAAAGTAAACTTTGACCATATCTTTTATCAAAATTAAAAAGGATTAATTCGTACTCGTTTAGTAGGACAAATACATACCTTCACATATTTAAGCTTTTGTTTGTCGTTAGCATGCGTTTGTATATTGTAGAGAGCATATCCAACAGTCCCGTCACCATTACCATTAAATACATTCTGTGGAATTCCAGTGCCATAAACATCGAGTTGTACCTCCGTCTTGATCTCGTAAAATAAACCTAGGTGAAGTCAGGCAAATAATGTTTATAGAATAGCAGATTCTTACCATTCTTTATGTAAAAATAACCAAGCTCTCGTAGAATATTTATTGACCCTTAGAACTTAAAAGCGTGGTTATATTTCCATAAAAAAAGATAAAAAATGTTATTCTAATATAATTGTAAAAAAATCTGCTGTTTCTTTTAAAGACATATCAATTTGAAAATATTGCTATGTGTTTACGTATTCATTTTTGAAGGGATGTCAATATCTTATAATTATTACCTTCTGGATTGTTCAGGTAATCGTCACAAAGTTCCGTAACCGTATCACCACACACAGAACCTAGGAAAGAACCAGAACCTTTGAGCATAGACAATGCTGACATATATGCCGAAGTTGCCCAGCCGTCTAGAGTTGTATTTGAAGCGAAGGTTTCTGCACAGATTCTGTCGAAACGCTTATCGAAACTATTGTTGAAATAACACTGCCACTTTGTCTGTAAATATTCCTGTGTCCATGGGTTGTCTGAGTACGATTCTGGGTGAATTTTCTGAACAGCTGTAAGAAGTTCAGAATTTTCCGCCATTTCAACAACTACAGTATATGAACCAAGTAATGTTTTTCCGTAGTCGTTTTCTAAAATTTCAGTACTCTTTCCCCATGCTTCAGATCCAATAAATACAAATTGACCTCGTTTGATCTGGCCTGTCAGCACCTCCATTAAAGGCTTAACTACATGTGATCTTAAGAAAACAATGACAATTTTGGCATGTGGGTATTTTCTTAACCTTTCATAATAAGCATAGTAATTATCACTCTCTGGTACCTTTATGTCTTGAATAATACATATTCCCTTCGATTTTAAGATTTCTTTTAGTGAGGCAATCCCCCCTTCACCGTAAGCCCCTTCACTATAGAGAGCTTGAACATAATTAGCGCCAAGCTCCTCTAGTATGTTTGCAATCGCATTAGCTTGTTCATTGTCCGGACTGACGACCCTCATAAAGTATTTATAATGGTCTCGGTCGGAGAGAGTCGGGCTTGTTGCAGCATAACTAATAGACACTTTGTTTAGAGTATTAAGTACTCTAGATACAGCTATGCTTACTGTACTTCCGAGTGGACCAGCATATCCTAGGATTCTCCTTTCGACGTTGATTATATCTCCATTTGCTAAGTGCAAACCGTCTTTATGAAGATTGAGGATATGTCTTTGGATTACTGTAGGGTTATTGCAAGTGTTCAGAATAATAACACCAACTTTCAGGCCATTTTTCTGGAAGTAAAAGTTTCGATACGTTCCCTCTGGATCGTTTATTTTTGTAGCCGCAAGTTTGATAGATTCTACAAGTTGGTATCCGTTGGAAGAGCGAATGCTACCACATCCTTGAGTTCCAGACGTGTCAAAAACAGGCACCAAACCGACTATGTATAAATCCCCAGGTTCGTGGTAGTACCAATAAGGAAGGTCTTCCGGTATACACCTATGACATAACTTATCTATTCCGCAGACTCCTTTTCGCACATCAGGCCATGATGTGGCGGTATCTTCGTCGGCATAATCGACGATATTAGTAGGATCTAGGTGTAGAGTATCGTTAATTAAATCTCCAACCTACAAATATATCCATATAATATTGACTGCCTAGAGGTAAATGCACTCGATCCGTAACCAAGAGGTCCGTGGTCCGAGCCCCACCGTCGCCGAGGTGTGTTTTGGGGCAAAACACTTAATAGCCAGCCCCAGTTCACCCGGCTGTAGAACGGGTAGAACTGGGAAGCAGCGGGTTTAAACCACTGCCTCCCTCTCAGGGACGTGAAAACATCAAGCGATTCTCGATCAACATCGAGAGCGATTCTATAAGCTTAAGCTTTCGCATTCGAACTTAAATAAGTTCGTATAAACCATAAACTAAAATATATCCACTACTATTTTATAGATATATTGTTTACTTATAAGCATTTCATTTTGATTTTTTATTGCGTAAGGAATGAATAAAGCACGATAAGAAAACCGAAAGCATATGAAAAATCCTACAAGCATTTTCACAGAAAAACTTCAGGGTTTTTAATTTGAACTTTCGGGTAATTAATTCGAAGTCGTTTACTTATAAGATTACAATATGGGTAGACCAATCAGAAAAATTTTAAAAAATACGGACGAAATTTGAAAGTCTCTTATGATAATCGAATATACTGATTTTCTTCATGATTGTCTATATATCAAAATCGAAAATAAATTTCTGGTGCATGTTTAGCAGTCTTACCAAAGCAAATGATGAAAGTATTGCCAAACACTTGAAAAAGAAATCACAGTCTTGAATTTTACCTGGCCTATTCTTATACTTTCATCTCTATTTCCTCTAAAAGAATTATATATACATGTAAAAGAATCGCTGTCAAGAATACATCATATTACGTGATATCGTTACATTCGGAGTTTACTATTTATCAAAATGATACATTTTTGTCATCGAGAATAAGAATCTTTCTGTCTTACTAAGTATGAATTACAATTCACACAATATAATGATTTTGTGACTTTAAAAAGCCATAGTAGCAATGATTAAAATTACCTTTAAAAAGGTGATGTCGCCGACATTGCCATTGACATGTCTTAGGTTGAATAGCTGATAAGAAGCAGTTGATGAACTAACAGTATGCTCCCCATCGGCGCCAAATGTCATTTTGACTCCTGTCAAAGAGTCTAACCTGTAGTTATTGAACGGTTTTGTTATCGTAAATGTTAAAAAAGACTACATTCTAAGTGAACATCGAGATTCTTAGTTGAAATAAACAAATCTATCAAAAGCAAAACTTGTAAAAAACTCTAACGACAAGCTGAATGTTCACTTAGCATTTCATTTTTTCAATGTAACAATTTAATGAAAGTATTTGATTTATGTACTATGGCATTTACAAGACTTTTAGACTTTCTAAGATATTTACTAGCTCACCACAAACACATCAAATAGGATCGACATCTGTGGCATTCATAATAATCGGACTGCGCAGACTGACTAGGATCAAACATTTTCGCACTTTGCTTTATTTCTGAATGCAGAATGATCAATATTTCTTCCAGTGAAGGAATTTTTGAAATTCGTCCTCTGATTTACCTATGTTGATACCTATCTCTTTTTAAATAGTCATTTCCCAGAGTTACCAGATGGTCTAATTTCGCGTGACGGATCACAAATTTTATAGATAGATGTTTTATTGAAGTAACGAAAACTATACAGTTTCTAGTTACACAACAATGATGTACAGTGAATCAACTATATCAAACAAACATATATACAAACAAACAACTTGACAAATACATCTCAAACACTTAGGATAATATGAGAAGCATGTATAAACCAAATTCGTTCATTTGACCAGTGGTTTGCATACGAATGCACGGTTATCACCGCTCATATAGCGAATCCTAGCTATATGTATGAAGTTTGTTAAAGAAACATTAATTTGAGAGAAAATCATATATTGAATAAAGTTTATAACAAAGGATATGACGACAAATTATGCTTTTATTTATTGACATTTATCTTTTTATTTTTCAAATATCTCGCTTTCCGTATTATATTAAACCATCTAGATTAGAGTGAATTATCCAATTTCGAACATTATTCTGCGTTGAAAGGCCTCTGGTAAAAATTAAGCTAGATTCATTAATGTTATTTTATTATTGCTATTAGGTAGCTCAACTAACTTAAACATAGATGGTTTGTTTCTCAAATGTTTCTTAATATAGATTTTTCGCAAATCAAAATAAGATGAGCAAATGAGGTTGAAATGGTATTCATCTTCAACTTCACCTGTGTCACAACAAGGACAAATACGTTGATTATATTATATTCTGTGTGCACCGTAACGATCCGTTTCTATTTTTAAATTGTTTGAGGATAACGGATTTTTGCAATATATTTAAAAAGTTTTCTAGGTAATGAGGTAATATACTCTTCGATGAAGAATGAATCTTTAATGCTTTTATAAATCCTTGTAGAATTGACTTCTCTAATCGAACAGGTCCAGTTTTGGATATATATATATCTAGAATTCTCCTTTAAAAGATTGTTCTAATACTAAAATTACTAAAGACGAGTTAGAACTACCTGATTTGAAAATCTGTATCGAAGTCTAGTTGAATATTTCGAATTCTGTTGATCATATCACCTGGCCTGAAAACGTTGGAAAAGTCACATGACGGTGGTCCACCAGGACATGACGCCTCGTAATTAAATCTGAATGTCTTGGCCATAACATGCGCTGCTATGATTGCATACTGTACATATAGAGGTTGATCCGGAAAGAAATTGGCAAATTCAGTATCAGTTAGCGGCGTGAACAAGCACGGTGGTTGAGCACACGGTTTTAGGTCAAGGTATAGTTCATTCAACCACGGATTGGTTTCATTCTCTGCTTCGAACTTTGTTTCTTCAGTGAAGATATCTTTCCAGTGAGTTTGAAATTCTTCAATTACCCTGTAAGTAGGCGAAGTTATTAGGGAGCCCTTAGTATTGTCAATAAATCTGTTAAGATTTCGGAAAGCGTCAAGATCCATGTTGATTCCCTCTGAAAATATACCAATAGGAACGTCACTCAATCCAAGGCTATTGATTTTCTGGAGCAATAGGTTGGCTGTTGTTGCTGTCCCGAAGAATACAAAACCTCCAATCGAAGGTAGGTCAGTCGAGCCGATTAACATGTTTCTACTGATGTCCTCTATTTCTTTTGAGTCAATCCCGTTATGTGTATTGATGTAGGCGGTATAAGCGACACAAATGTCATATCTTTGAGATTGTATTTTGAGTGATTGCATGGCTCGTTGCCCATAAATGTCGTTTTCGTATATGATGGCGATCCTATTCCATTCCATCTTTATCAAAGATTGCACCATCATCTATAAAATCAAGGTATGTGTTCAGTTGTACAAGTATATCTAACAATTTAAGATATATCGAATCTTATGACTCGTAGTTTTGGAAACAATAGAAAGATAGAAAAAAGTAAAGGCTAAACCCATAAAAAGCCATGCGTACACGATTGCAAAACATAAGTTGTCTTTTCCCCCGTGAAATATAATATTTATGATTTTAGCGAAAGTACAATCTAATGCGGGTTACCCTTTTCAAATGTGAATTTTGTAATACAGAATAAAAGACACAGGACTGATTTTTAAAGGCATCGCAGTTTGTTGCATAAATATCAACACTTAGTTCATATGTCAAAGTTTCAAAACCTTTTAATTCCATACATATCTATTCTATTAATATTCGTTTTATCTATTCTGTCCAGTTATTTAGGCCCGTAGATATTTGGACCCAGTTCTGAATCTGGATATGAGCCTGTGCGTGAGATTTCCAACAATTCCTAATATGCACAAAGCACAGATTCTGACCAGCCTGTGCATCCGCACAGTCTGACCAGAGTCTTCACTATGCATTTAGTAGCTAGATAAGGTATTAAATAAGCTGTAGACCAACATGTTACTTTGTATTTACACTATGTGTTTGTCTATGCTGCCTAGTGTTTGCAATTTACGCACATTTCAAATTGTTGGAAATGTCACACAATGGCTCATATTTGTTCGACCTTACTGGTCCTTTCATAGCCTATGTTTCCTAGATATTTTTACTTAGAAGTCCGTTGAGCTGAATTCCACAAATCTCAGAGATTGTTCGGTAAGTCTTTTATGGTGATACATCGAAACATCCGAATCAGTCTACACATAAAGCAATATTATTTAAATATGGACAAAACCAACTTAAGCTGGGTTGGCTGAAACATATAAGGCCATTTGAACAACCTTATACGATAGAAATAAAGTGAAAAACTAGACCAAAACGACATTTAAGCATTTACATATACATGTAATATTATTTTGTTTTGAACAAAGGCAATAAAATACTTACTTCAACCTGGATGTCATCATTTGGTACAACTCTGTAGAAGTTGGGATACTGACTGGTGTTTAAACCGACTGATGTCGTGGAGTACCCAATCATTAATAGTCTTGACTCGTCTTCCAGTGAACTCAAGATGGGAGATATCACCTCTGCTTCGGAGCTAAAGGAAGGACCGACGACGCCTGTTGAAGATACCCTCACAAAGTTGGAAACAGTTCAAATATATATTATCTGAACCTGAAATTTTGCCTTTTGCTAAGCTTATACTTGTTAATATACAAATGCAGTTCTTTTACCTAGTTTGTATGTATCATGTTGTTTTTAATGAATAAAATAGATTATATCTACGTCTATTTTTGTCACCTGATTGATCCGCTTAAAGGCACGAATTCAGTGACTTGGGGCAGTTTTGTGGTGGGGCGTTACAAATATTCAACCAATTTGGTGATCGTTCTCAATGGACAATAGTCTTTCAGTAATTCATTCTATTTCTTTTGTAACGTTTTTAATTTTACGGATTAATGTCTTTTTCCTATTGAAATTATACGGGGTCGTATATCACCATGTAGTTGAAGATGAAAAATCAAGGTTCGTCGAAACGCCTTTATTTTACTACGCAAAATAATAAATAATTTGAAAACTTTTTACATAATTCTTATTATATGAATTTCCTTGACCAAAGCGTAATATTTTTTTTTATTTAAATAGGGCTGAAATCGGCTTGAAAATTTATTTGGACAATTCGTGTTGAGGAAATATTTTGGGAAAAAACGAAAAGGCTTGAAACATCTAATTTCTTCTTGAAATATGACCTGCTCTTTGGTTGTTTTATGCAACCTCTTTCAGTATTAAACATTCCAATATTTAAAATGTAGATATTTAAGATTTTATTATTGTTTTAATGTCAATGTTGAACATATTTTAAGTACATGTTACACCATCATTTTAAGTGTGCCACACAGGGTATAACGTGCCACGCCGACACCAGAAGGTTCGTGGACACCTGATCGATTTTTTCGATACGGAACTAATGGTGGAGCAACTTTTTGACTGATTTATAAACCGAAAATAATTATTTTCATTTCAATTTTTAGTATCGTTTTCGAGATAAATGGTTCTTCTTTTAGGAAATAAAAGTAGAGGGTAAAAACTAAGCTAAATGAGCGAGTTCTAGCCCTAGGAGTGAGTGACTTTGCTTGTTTTTAAGGTTTGTCATTAATTTTTTGTCAAACAACCTGACTATTCTTAATTGCTTGTGATTGTCTAAGAGCATTTATGTGTCCTCTACACGCATACCAAATTTCTCGGCGAAAGATCAACATAAAGCGAAGATATTCGTACTTTTATTGGCCTGGGTAGCGGAAAATATGATAACAAGACACCCCCTATCACAAATTCTGGTGTCGATTTCCAATCGAAAAAAAATCAAGGGGTGTCTAGTTATCATATTTTTCGTTATACCCTGTGGTGTTATAGACAAGATATTTACAACAATAACTCCTTACGACATACCGCAATCAATTCAAGGGCAGTTCTTTAAAAAAAAAACTATTGAAATTCGATAATATAATTATTACACAGCGAAATTTTATATCCCAATAAATGTATACATCTAAGGTGCCTTTTGGATCCAAGGTAACCTTATTTGTGGTTTTGCATGCTTGTATTATGTGTTTGATTTGTTGTCCTATTTGAGCATTTGGGGCTAGACATGGACTTTGGATATGGGCAACCAACTTTTACATTGATATTATGACTTTATTTTTCTCTTGGATAATTGCAATTTTGTATCTTATTGTATCTTTGCATTCTCTAAAGCCGCAGCCATATATTGGCAAAACATTAAATATCATTTTTCCAAAGTTAAATGCATGTTTTTGCCTACTCCGCAATAATTATTACATAGAGAAATTTGTTATCCAAATAATACTCAAAACTGCTCAGGCTAATCCGAGGGTTGACTCTGCGCACATGCTAAAATATTTGAAATGTCACGCAAGGACCCGTGTTTTATTCTCACCTATGATAGGCTCCGGGACATCCAGTCTATAGGATCGACTCATCACATCAATGGCAAGTTGAGCAGCCAAGCTATTTTGGCGGCACGTCAAATGACCTTCTAAACCTGTAATTTTGAGAAATAGATAAATCGCCAGTTTCCAGAAATTTCAACTTTTTTCTCAATTGGTTTCTCCACTAGAATTAATCGAGCATGTCGATAGCGGTGGATGGTTTAACACATAATTTTTGTAATAAATAACGTAATTTTCTTGACATTACCTCATAAAAGAAATCTAAAATTTAAGTAATCATGCAATTTAGTCATAATCATGCACTATCCATATATCAGAACGGTTCGAACCTACAAATGTAACCCACAGGAATTGAAGATGCCCTCAGATGTTATTCAAAAGGGTAAACTAGGTGAGATTTGTGCTTAATATACTCTTCTTATTAACCCTTAATATGTCGTTGAACAATGTATTTGGTATGCAAAAGCTTTTTGTACACTAGAAATATGCCGTGCAATGCCAAGGGTAAAAAAAGAGAAATATTTTTAGGCATACGTGTATACTAGCTTGATACCAGGAGAACTATTTAAGACATGACGGTCGATCAATGCATGCGTGCAAATTGAGCGTATTTTACTGTTCATACAATTCAGGCACACAAGCATAAACATGTGACCCGTACGCGAAAAGGGACCATCTGGGAAGTGCGTAAACTGTCGACCCTCATCAGACTGCGCGGATTGCGCAGACTGACTATGGTCGAAACATTACACATTTTACTAATTTTCTGAATCTAGAATAATAAGTATACCCTCCAGTGAAACAATTGTTGAAATGCGACCTCTGGTTGGCCTGTTCTAGAGCCAATCTCTTTTCAAAAATATTTATTATAGGAAATTCCAGGATGGGACCTTTTCGCGTGACGGGTCACATATGTATTTTTCAAGTTAAACACGAAAATAGCAATTTTGTTTTCCCACGTATTCACACTCCTTTGTAAAGTAACTGGATCTCAAATTTATTCATAATAAACGTCATAATTACAAACTTTTCAACGAATTCAATCGCGCACTTCCTGCATATTTTGCAACTTCAAATACATCTACAAGAATATGTTTAGTAGAGTTTTCGGACCTAAACTCTTTTTAAAGAGATATACAGCAAGTGCACGTGCAAAGCGGGAAATAATTCTAAAACTCTTTGCAACGTTTTCTCATACTAAACGCATGACAGAACACAGCAGTGTTCAACTAAAAATAAGTTTTTTTAACAAATGCTCTGATTCGGTAGAAGCATTATTTTTCTTCTATTTTTTTATTTATTTATTTTCTTTGGTGTGGATTTTCGGGATTTCTGGATAGATTGTCTCTTGGTATTTTGTGCTAATTCAGTAAAAATTGCCAAAAGATTAACCCCTTCCTTTGTTTCTATTTCATGTTTGACGCCATCTAAGTTGGACCCTTTAAATTAATGACGATATGCAATCATAGGCGCACAGACGTGTTCTTAGAAAAATGTACCTTAAAATTTTACATTTCATTCAACTTCAAGAAATAGAACTACCGTTACGTTTTGTGGAAGAGCGATTAAAAAAACCACTAATTATCACTTACTACTCGTAAAATATGTATTGTTTTTTAATTTTTCACACAATCGATTTAACATTAAAACAAACAAATATCCTCTGAAAAATGAGAAAAAATGCCCAAAACGATTATCATCGACCATTGCAAGTTCTAAATGGACGGGGTCTCCCTTATTTTCTTTGCGAGGGCATGAGCTTTCATTGTATTTCTGTGTTGGTGTTCATTGCAAAGTAGGTCAGCAATGACCAACCAAGCATTTAAATATATTTTTTTCTCCAAATCCTTTATTTGTCAAAAAGTAAAATATATTGTGTGAACAACTATACATTCTCTTATTCATCATTCCAAACAAATTCAAATATGCGCTAAGCGAAGATACTAGTCTGCATCTGAACAGTTTTACCAGGGTCTTCACTGAGTGATCTATAGATAGATAAGGTCTCACAGTATTTGAACCCAACTTTCTATTTGCATCTTGTGGTTGCCTTTGCTCGGTGATTGCATCTCAATGACATGGTAAATTGTGGAAATATCACGCACGCGCTCATATTTTTGGCGACATTGAATGATGACATGACAGTGCACATTTCCAACAATCAAATCAGGGTTCAGTCAAAGGGATTGGGCAGCCTGGACATCACAGAAGGTAGTTGGACTTTTCATCCATTTTCTAAATAAACAACGTATCCCATTTGCCTATAGCTTGTAAAGATGACTCTGATCAGACCTCCGTAAGAATAAAAAAAAATCATTACTGGTGAAGCAGAATCGAGAGGGATTAATCTAAGTTGTGAGAACTGGTTTCCCAATCGATGTAAAACGAATAGGTTTAAATCAAACGTAATAATGAAAAAGCTGATAGATCCAGATCCTTTACGTGCACATCTGTGATTTATGGACTTGTCAAATACAGTAAAACTTTTGTAAAGCGACCACTTAGGGGGGGGGGGTGTCACCAAAAAGTGGTCGCTTATGGGAATGGTCTCGTAATACAATATTTCTCTACAAATAAAACAGTGATTTTGTAAGCATATATAGATTGACGCACAAGTCGTACTGAATCCTTTGATGTTAGAACGCATTAGAATCGTCTCATTGAGACGATTGATTGACAACGTCGTTCTGAAAAATTGGAGGGTATCCAAATGCAATTCCAGATTGATGTAATCATAAGTTTTGACAAAAGATTTTGAATTATATGTGTTTCTTGATGATATTAGATGGAATCTTTAACAAAAACTCTTAATCAAATTTTGAAATGCAAATATTTTCTTTGAAAAATAATGTCTTCGTGTTCAAAATCATGCAAAAATAAAGTATTATTCCTAGAATTGAGTTTTCCCAACGAGGAAAAAAATAATCAGTAGAATTGAGGTACAGAGAGAAAGTACTTTATCCCTGCATAACATTCATTGCAAAATGACATTTCCATCTACTTCAATGTTCTGTATTTAAACTGTTAAAAGACGTTTAATTTCTATTATTTTGATATTCACCTGATTAACGTCATGACGTCGTTCTTTGTGACGTCATCAACACAACTTCATTGCAACAAACTGAAGGAGAAAATAATGTACTGTAAAATTTCAATAGCTTTATTAGTTTTAGAGATATAGAGCCAGTCTCACTATTTCTTGGAGGACCCTCGTATATATTTATTAAATATATTTTGTTTTCTTTCCATATTGTGAATATGAGAAAACAAATTTTTTGTAACTCAACCTGTATGAATAAGACTTTAAAAAATTAGATAAATAGAGTTAAACAATGGAAGAGAAAACAGACGAATTTGACAAACGTTGGTTGATCACGCGAAATTTAAGAAATAATTTCAAATATGTAACAACCTTGTTCTTTAAGCCTTTTCCGTATTAACGCTCATTCTAATAATTTTGAATTACGACCTATACGACATATTTCGTTTAGATGGTTGTTCTTGTTGAAAAAAAATAGCGATATTGGATTACCTCCCCTGAATTTCATTCAAAACTCTCTCCACACACCCATTCAATTTCCCCATAAAACCATTCTAAAATGATTTACCTCGTTAATTTCATAGAGGATATTAAATGAGTGGTCATTGAATACCAAATTTATTAAACGAGTCATCTATAAACAGATAAAATGAGGCTATGCCGAGTTTTTATCTGTTTATAGATGACGAATTTAATAAATTCGGTTTTGATGAGCACAAATTTGATATTCTTTTTATAATATGACCAGAATTTTGGTTAAAAAAGAGGGTTTTTTATATTTATCGATTCATGTTATTCCGCGAAACTTATAACGACGTTTGCGAAATGACGCCAGCAGATCCACTATGACGTCATTTTCATAACCAGGGGAAAAAAATAAGGTTGTTCTTCGTTCTTAGCTAATTTGCATAGTTATTCCACTAGTGTAATAACACCCGTGTAATATCAAAAATATTCAACGGGGTTATTTCACTCCCGCGACGTAGGTCATATATAAACGATGTTATTAACTGTAAATATCATAAAGACAAAGTCTTCGCACGATGACGACGACGCGATGGCTAAAGTAATGATTCGGATGACAATGATTGAATAGTTTATGACAATGTTGATGAGAACTTTAAAAGTCAAGGATTTTCTATAAAAAAAAAGTAGAGTCGCAAGAAGTATATCGTGGAAAATGGACTGTATCCTCCATAATCAAATATGAAACTTTATTCTCCATTAACCTGAGAAAAATCACATCTGAAATACGAGTTGAAAGCACAATTCAAACCATGTTTTAAATGCATAAACTCGGGCTATTTTATTTCAACAATGGAGCGGAAATCCTAAATTAAGCAATTTACATGATATAAGATCCTCTTTAACACAACGTATGAAAACTATTTACATCGAAACTATTCAGGTGTCAATGTCAATGTTATTCGGCTAAAATGGGTTTATTCAAAAATAATTTTAAAATTTGAAAATTATATAAGGAGTTTCACAAACGTTGCCTCGGCAGACCAAAATCGACCTCAAATTGATTAAACGGGACACCATTTATTTGTCTCATGATAAACGTGGTTTATAAACGTGATTTCTGATGCGGGGCTCTTCTTTTCTTTTAGAACATCCTAGCCATTTAAAGTTCTTATCATTATTATCTTCAATTATTATTCTAGTTTTTTTCTGGTTGGTTCGAGGGGAGAAAAAAGAGGGGTCGTTCCCGACCAAAAATGTACTCATATTGTTAAATTTGTCCGAGACGGTTCAAATGACAAAGCTACTATTTGGAAAAAAGCTGCGTTTACTAATTTTTGCTTACCCACCTAATATATGATACTGTAATTTCTAGATCTGTCGTCCCTAAAAACCACATTTATCCGAAATTTCAAAGGAAATATTTGATGTACATAGAACTATATATACGTGTATACCAAATTAGAATTACACATGAGTTTTCAAAAAAGGTCAAAGTGGGTGATCTGCAAAACTACATTTTGGATCTGAGCTTTATACCTAGAGTTACAGTAGAACCTGGTAAGCAATTAAGACTGTATTTTGTTAACCCTTTGCTGTTTAATCCCTGATTTTTACGTACCTGTGATTTTATTATTGAGAAAACATCGTGAAAAAAGAAGAAATTGCTTGTCAGTTCTTTTTCCACACTATTTTCTATCCTACTGAATGGTTATTTTTCAAATTAAATCCACTTTAAATTTTCGTCTGCAAAACCTTTGAATTTGGACAGGTCCAAAATTTTGTAAAACAGGAAAGGGTTAAGTCCTGAGCCAATCTTATCCATCATGTGGTTTCTGAATTTAAACAAAGTTACCCTTTTCCATATCTTTGGGGTATACCGGTATAGCTAGGGTTTTCTCTTATTGCCTATCTGCTTGTGCTCATGCATAATATAGCAGGACATTCTGTTTTTTTGTTGTCAAATGAAATGTCTTTGAACATAGACCAGAAAACAAATCTAAATCTTTGTATATGTATCAGATGACGCGTAAGTTCACTGTGCATATTCAAACATGAAACTTTTAGATTAATGTACTAGTAGGTCTTTAGAGAAATGTTACACCACTAAAAATATTGAAAAGTCGCTGTAGTTTTAAACAATAATTATGCGAATATTTCTCCTGATAAACGATCCCGGGGGCTGAATAAAACATAGTCAGGGAGCTGTGGTTAAGTACCCATTAATACATATCTACGCCTTTACAAATGTGGCGAAATGAGCGCAAGAAGCCCTGCGTTCAGGATGACGAAATGGTGCAAACAGTTCTTCAATTATACCCCGCTTTGCACGCAATTGCACGTGCAAAGCAGAGTATAATTGGCGAACTGTTTTCACCGTTTTGTCCTGAACGCGGGACGAGGTACATTTGGTGTTGAAATGACCAAGTTACAGTCTACCCAGAAATCTCAGGCTTATATCTAGAGGATAGTCGTTTGTTTCAGTGTAAGATCGATTTATATTTTACTGAGTGAACAACAAAAGCTATATTTTTATGAGTGGCAAGCTTCGAGTGAAAATATAGCTTTTGTAGTTCACGAAACGAAATATCAATCGATCCAACGCGAAAAGCAAACGATTATTCTATTACTTTGATGCGAATATGAGACAAAACAAGAAACTTTAAGATATTTTTTTCTAAAAGCGCGTCATTTTGCTCGTGACTGCTACTTTCATTGTGACGTCACTGACTTTGCTCCGCTTACACGTTGTCTGCGCATGTCATATTCTCCAAAGATTGAAAAATGCCACCTATCGGAAGATAACGCCGCTTACATTACGTCAGATAAGGTGAAATGAATAAAAGCGGGGTCTTTGATTATTTCACTGGTAAGGCAGCGAGTTTATCAAAATGACAATCGACCGTTTTCCCTCGATTAACTTCCGAAAAGCATTTAAAAAGTATGCATATAAGAGTGAAAGATTTAATTACTGTTTCGTGAAATTGATACTTTTCTGATTTGAATTGCATGTCTGATATGATTGGATTTGTTTTCTATGCCCACACAATTTATCAATATTTCTGAAAACGATACGCATAACTTAATGCTTAAAACCTTTGAAGTAAAATTCGAATTAAGCGACCACTAACGGGTCCACCAAATGGCGGTCGGGAAAGAAAATATTCGCTTTGAACACGTTTTGTTGACAAAGATAAAACATAATTTTGATTGAATTTGTAAATGATTGCGATTTCTCAATAATCCTATGTTGCATAAACTCATTAGAATGGTCTCATTGAGACTATTCTATTTAGTATTGTCAACATAGGCTTCATTTACAATAATATTTTGAACAATGATATTTGCTTTTTTTGATGTAACCTTATTTTAGATATTTTGATTTAAAGATTTGTTTGAATCGGGTATTACGCCGCTTTCAAAAATCTTTCAGTTGTATCTCGGCGGCTACATCACCTAACAAGAGATTCGTGGTATTTCTCTGACCAGTACAACCATTGCATCCTTTTCTAGCCTCCAGCTGCTGTCCATGATAATTTTACAAATAATCAACCAATTGGTGGAAGACAAATAGAGTCTAGTCGAAAAGTTTGAGTGCCACTGTCGGGAATCGAACCCGGTACCTTTTGGATGATCACGCGCTACCACTAGTAGTGGATATGGTCGCGTAAAAAATGGTTTCTTAAAAACGAGGTCGCTCGACAAGGATGGATGGATCTGGCCTAGATTGCGCTTAACTTACCAATGTTCAACGGTAGTTCACCAGCATCATTCAATTTCCGGAAGTACCATTTGATAGCCTCGGCTTCCATCACCGATGACGTCACGAGTTTGTTTCCACAACCACCATTTTCGGGCTCATAAACCTCGAACAATCCAACAACGGTAACGTTTCCTTGGTATATCAGTTGTTGACTGCTGACAGCATTAACTCCAAAATTTAAGATTAAAATGGCCCCAAATATTTTTAAGCGGGTATTGCAGAGTCTCATATTTGTTTTCTTGTTGTTTTCACGGCGAAAACAGTTTTTAAAAAGTGCAGAGTAACGGTTGCAAAATCAAAATTTTCAAACATGGAATTCCATATGATCATGCACATCAAATAGTACGTTTAGAGAAATTACGTCTACCCGAGAAATGAATCCATGCGCAGTATAATTTTGAAAGCCGCCCCAAACTTCAATCAAAGTGCTGTCAGCACTGTAAATCGTACATCATTGAGAGGCTGGGATAGTGCAATAGTTCGCCAATCAAAAGGGCTCAAATTTGGACAATAAGAGTTGGTAAAATCTTTAAATTTGTGAGTTTTTTGTCTTAACAATCCATCTTTTCGAGGACATCGCCAGCTCATCCAACCTCGTGGGTCCGATTTTGAAAGTTTGCTGATTCGATAGCCCTCTGCTAGTCTAAATTATTTCTTAGCAGATTTTTACGTTGTTATAATGAGCACGCTCCAAGCTAAAAGCTTGTCTGTTAATATTATTCCTCTCTCTATAGAGTTTAAAAGCCTGTTTAGCAACAAACATTTTTCATTAAACTATTTACAATTTTGATAACCAACATGTTTGTATTTCAAGCATTGGGTTTTCCCAAATAGTGTAAATGCATTTTCCCTCAAGAAACACGTGAAATCGCCAACTATGCTATTTATATCTTTGGTTTCTGACCAATCGATTAAATCTAGCAGCACTCTATGATTATTCATGAGTTGTTCTAAAAATAGATCGCTCTTGCTGCTATCCTAGGGGAAATTCAAATGGCAGCCCGAGAGACGCTTGAGATGATGTAATAATCTAAAATTGACTGTAATATACATGCGCAGAAAAGACATTCATGTGAACGGAGTTACCCACTGGTGGTAGTAAACAAACTTCTCATTTACCGCTACAATAATTAATTTACCATGAAATGTCGTTATCCCATTAAGAAATGTGATAAACTCGTGCAAAATACTATATAAAATAAGAAAAAAGTATTTGTTATTTAAAGTAATAGAGAATATTTATTTTTTTTTGTAATCGAATTGTTGTGCACTATTCTCGACGCCATTTTGGAACCCAAGTAACACCGGCCTGACCCAGGATCAGAAGCGTCGAGGTTGAAAGGTTACAATGACATCACTAGTGTCGAAACCGAGGCCGTTCTGATGGGTACCCGGTTAACTCGGGTCGAAACCGAGTCCGATATGAACTTACCCCTATATCAGTTTATCGTATGTTTTTGTCGGTTTATTTGTTGTTGAATAATTTTTCTTCATACTCAAATTTGAATTTAATGAAAATAGGATTGGAGCGTGATCAGAGTGCTCATTGAAATCAAATATTTCAAAATTACAAAATTATTTCTATTTGTTAACACATGCGAAAAAAAAGTAAACTTCCCACGCTCCCTGTTTGAGTGCAGACGACTATTGACTAATGACAAACAAGTTAATTGACACATTTCGAGCAGACGATGTCCATCTGAATTTACACGTGGTCTGAATTTACGCGTGGGTTTTGACCGAGTGATAATCATAACAGAATTTGATTGGTTGTCAGCCCTACAACTGGTAAATGACCGTTCGAGAAAGTTCAGAGCAGTAATATTGTAAGTGCTACAAATTAATTATACAGTTAACCTATTGTACGTTCCAACTCCTTTACTCAACCGAAAATCTTGTTATAAACACTGAAAATACTAACTGGTAATTACTAAAAGCGAAAATTACATCAAATTTTGTATTAGCCTCTTCTCTATTTGTCGAAAAGTAAATAAGGTATAAACAAAGTTTGTAGATTGTGACTGAAAAGGCCGTTTCTTCGGTGTTTGAAAACACATAATTTGGTTTGAACACATTGCTCAGAAGATAATGGTAAAAATGTACTGGGTCAAACAGACTGGATTTCTGAAAAACGGTAGATATAAATCTACTGCTTCGCAGTACGATTTAAAAACCCGAAATACGGTTCCCGGTACGCGGCATTTTAAAGAAGCAAGTATATAAAAAAACAAGTAAACTTTGATTTTGGCCGACGAAACATTGTTTTCGTCAAAAAATAAGATATTATAAGTAATCAAAAGGTGTTTTATTGCACTTTAAAATCGGACATTATATATAATGCCGACCTAAGCGAATGATCTTTGAGTTGTTCAATATAAATAAAACTAAGGGAGTATCAATTATTTCATTGGGGTATGAAACTAAAACCTAATCACAATGTATGAATACGCAAAGCCGATTCATACATAAGTTTAATTAGGTTCTTAGTTTCAGAACTCTATGAAATCAATATAATTATTCTACAGTATATCGAAGCAAAACTGTTCAGATCTATTAATAAAGATACAGATTTGTAATGGGACTTCTTTGTGTGGCAGCCTACAAAATTTCTGCGCACAAAAACTTGTTTCATTGAGCAATTAACCCAACTTTTTAGTCTATCAGAATACACGATTCTTCATGTACACAAATCAAATTATTTAACGTTATCAATTAAAAAAAAATGAGAATATCTGAACGAACATTCCAATATTTTATGATAGAGCTACATATATACTTTGTGTGAAAGTAAACCAAATAGCTCATTTTTGAAAGAAAGGAATATGTGAACCCTCAGGCGAAAGGGGACCATGGGCCCGTTAACATCTTACGATGATTTTTTGCGTAGGTCAAAAATTAAAGTTGCTTCTTCAGTAGTAACTAAATATGGAATGCTGCCATGCACCATCTCACTTGAATCGTCTTCATAAGACGATTCCAATGAGATATTGCAAGGCAGAATCTACCAATGAATGAAAACACCATGTACGATATGTGATTTTGACTTACGATTAGTTTTTTCCTAAGATGTTTATTAAAACGAGTCCATATGTGTAGTGTGTAAAGTGTCGACACCAGCCAGACTGCACGCGTACTGCGCAGACTGACTAGGATAGAAACTTTTTGCGATTTGCTTATTTTCTGAACTTAGAATGATCAATCTACTTTCCCATGAAAACCTTTTTAAAATGCAACTACTGGTTGACCTTTACTTCGGAACTAATCTCTTATTCAAATATCTCTATTACGTTGTTTCCAGATGATCCCTTTTTGCGTAACAGGAAGCAAAACACCATGTGCTGTTTCGTCACGACGAAAATCTACACCTTTAATGCGTATGTTAGTTGTATAGCTTTTCACGTGCTTTCGTAGTAATGAATAACAAACTGTATTGAATGTATAAGTGTATTCTCAAAACTGAGCTCGAGAATCTATATAAGATTATATGGTTCACAGCTCACTGCACAAAATCTACCTATAGTTTATGTTTTGTTAATTGCTTCAATATGTCGGTAATTGTTATTTAAGCATTTTTTCCACAGAGGTCAAATTCGGGTCAAACAAACCAAGGTATAACAAAAATTTAATGTACAAGACGTAATCATTATTCCTTCACAGACATTTTTATTTGTTTATTTATTTAATTTTCTTTCTGTAGAACTGATCGATGGTTGTATGATTTTGACAAAGACTAGGCACTTTATCTACCGCATCTTTGTTCCTTTGTCGACTTAGTGGCAAACATATGCGTTGTTTTTTGTTATAGTTTGTCATAAATGCTCGTCCTTTTGTCATCACATGTATTGGATGAATGGAGAATACATATCGCATTGTCAGCACATTTGTCCTTGAATTGTGCTAAACTTACAGTATGTGTCGCTCCAATTTGAATACGTTGAAAATCATATGTACACATATTAAGCGGAAGATGTTACATGATGAAAATGCGGGATTAATTTTAACGCTTTTATTATTATTTTATTATTTCTTTTTTTTTCAATTTTCTCAAATCTTATTTCTTCTACTAGCATAAACATGGTAGTTAGTATTCTGATACCTTATCGCTGTAACCTTTGCTCGTTCAACGCAGATAGCCATTGAATTTTTATTCATTATATTTGGAAAATAATCGATATCTGGGCCTTTTTGTCGCAAACCCGGCACCTTTCAATACAACAGACATCGCATTTAAGTCAATCATGAGGGAGCTCGGCGTGTTCAAACACAGCTTTTCTGTAGCCTTATTATTTTATTTTCGCTGGATAGTTCAAAATTGTGTAATAGGATTCCTAACTGCTAGGCGACATTTTCTAACATTATTTGTAGAGGACCAAAAGCCAATGTTACACGAAAAAAATAATCATGGTTTTGTGTTTGAAGACTTAGATATTTTCTACGTAGGTGAGTGAGGTCAGTGCCCATATTGGGTCCAAGTTGCATAGTTTAACATTATTATTTGTAGAGGACCATTAACTGACACCATTATCTTTAATATCAAAATTTATAACATAGGTTAAGAGATGACCATTTCTTGTAGATTTCTTTCTTTGTTTCCATTTGATGTGGTTGTACCCAAGTGGATCCTATATTGATCCCGGGGTACTATGCTTACAACATTCGCAAACGACCATAATACGATGTCGCTTAAAGAATATCAAACCTCTAGAACTAATGGTACTGATTCTTTGTTTGAAAAGCATGTTTACAGATTTTCTTCTTCATTTCCATGTTAATTGGAGTGTGTCAATACAGAAACGAAATGCAGTGGCGGATCCAGAGGGGGTCGGGGTTCGAATAACCCCCAATGTATCCAAAATTATTTCATTTTAGTGGACAAATTCAATAAAAAATATTCAACACAAGAAAACGACCCCTTTTGTAGTGTTCGAATCACAAACTTCAAATTCTACAAATGAAATATATCTCACGTGCAAAATTTGAGCAATTAGCCCCAAAGTATCCCTATCTAAATAGATAGGGATACTTTGGGACTAATAACTCGATGTCGAAGCCGAAATAGCCTGCCCCTTTGGTGAGGCAACTTTCACTCGTCCAAATTTCACAAGGATTGAACATTTAACATCCCCCTTTCTGTTGTTTGACATGTATGTTGAAAATCTTCGTTTTGTATACATTTGAATATTAGGATTGTTGAAAACACAACAGACATAATTCATTCAATAAGCGTTTTCATATGCTCGATTTCAAGTTAATAAGGGTATTCGAGACCGTTCACCGGGCAAGATATGACGTCACTGTCTGCTTTGTCTTGAAGTCCCCGCCTATAATTACCTTAAGTCACGTAGCACACGTATTGGAACAGTTCGTCGGGTTATGCGATATTTTTTTAATTTCAAATGAATAAGGCTGAAAAATTAGGGCGATCGGTAAAATCTGTTTACCTCTTTACGTGGGAGAGGAATATTTGCAAAGATTTATAATCATCTGGGCCCGAGGTTATAAAACTTGTCTCCTTCTCAAATTACATTTTACTCAAACTTCAAATTGAGATAAAAGCTGTAATCCTGTAATAAAACTGTATTATTTGTATGAATATAAAAGATAATTTCAATGAGATGTTATTTTAAAATAACAAGTTATTGATATTATCTTTGGTGCTCATACAGTTGTTTAAATTCTAAATTTGAGAAAACTTTCAGTTGAGAATGAGATAAGTTTTTATCAAATTGGGCCATGAACAATCTTGGCAGAATACAAAAATTTTAGACTAGTCAAATTTGAAAAAGATTGCAGACGACAAAGGTTTATCTTAGCCAAAACTGTATCTGGTCAGTAGAAAAGGTGTCAAAAATGTAACATTTGAATTGGTGATTTTACAAATATAAAAACGAATAATGTAAATAGATTTATGAATTCCTCAAAAAACGCAATAGGAATATATGAAATGTTCTTATTCATTTATTTGAAATATAAACGAGCCTGTGTTTGACATTTCCAACAATTTCATGTGATGGGGAGACATTGAGCTTCCTAGACAGCTGCAAAGTGCAACTAAAATTAATTTGGCAATTGACCAGTGTGAATGGGTCCCTAGCTACTGATTCAGTTTGAAGTGAAGACTCTGATCAGACTGTGCAGCTGCACAGGCTGATCTGAGTCTTCACAGATGCACATGTGAAATTGTCGGAAATGTCACACACGGGCTCAATTTTTTTTTTCAAGACATAAAACACTCATCTTTGTTAAAGTGTAGGGATTTGAACATGGTAATAAAACTCATCTTGATTAAAGTTTAGGGATTTCTGAACATGGTAAAACTCATCTTGATTAAAGTGTAGGGATTTTTGAACATGGTAATAAAACTCATCTTGATTAAAGTGTAGGGATTTTTGAACATGGTGATATTGAAAAACATTACAACTTCCTTGTATAAATGTGATTTTATTTTTTAACATGCATAATAACAAACAACCTGACAAATATAAATCTAAAACTTTTCATAATATTTGGAAGGGTCAGTGCAAAACTATTGTAAGTTGCTATATTGTTATAGGTACTCCAACTTGTTTTGCTCTGATTCCTCCAACTTCTCTATTTCTTTCATCACAGACCCTAATAATTGATTAAAAGTATATTGAGAGTCTCATATGTATGTTTATGTTGTTTTTCTCTTACAGCACACAGTTGTTTTATTACTTACCAGGACTTTCTCAAAAAACATTTAAGCTTTCTTTTAAGGTAGTGGACCCATAATAATTTCACAATGTTTCGAAGTCATGACTTTTAACATTGTAAACCTAGGTTTCCCTAATGATTTCATTAAGGAAACCTCAGTTAACAGTGTGAAAGATCAAGCCTTACGAATGGTTACAGAACTATAACAGATCCATTACTTTAAATTGTTTTGTTTTGAAACATTAATCAGCATGCATAGTACATCATGGTTGAAAAATCAATGGTATCATGATTCAGTGATTGCTGTATGAATTTTCCTTGCTTTTAAAACCAAATGAATTCTTTACCAGCAATATTTGAGCCTATGCATGATATTTCCACACTTCAGTTTCTTATGAGCATGAAGGACAGACATCTGAGTTTATATGTGACCCATCATGCAAAAAGGGACCTTCTGGGAATTCATAAAATAGATATTTGATAAAAGGACTGATTCTAGTACAGGTCAACAAGATGTCGCATTTCAAAATTCTTTCACGGGAAGGTAGATTTATCATTCTAGTTCAGAAAATCAGCTCTGTGCAAAAAGTTTCAACCCTAGTCAGCCTGCGCAGTTTGTGCAGTCTGACTGTAGTCCACACTTTACACACTAACCTTTTTGCATAACTGGTCACATATTTATTACACTCATGTGATTACAGAACCTAGGACAAATCAGATAACATTATGTCAAGAATAACATTGCAGGAAATTCCTCGATTTAATGCAAACATTCAGGTCATATTATAATAATACTAAAACTTATTATAAACTTGTCATCAAAAACAGATCTCTTTATAGTAATTTAAGTATTCAATGAACACTCATTCAATCTCCTATCAATCAACTATGAATGTCTAGTCTACCCAATAATCCACAAATATACCTGCTTCATGCTCATGCAAAATTGGTGAAAACATTAACCTTAGGCTGATGTATGAGGCTGTTGCTTGACATTTCAAAAAATTTCTCAACAGCACTAAGTTATAACTCAGATCAGCCTTTGCAACTGAACAGTATGATCAGGGTCTTGAATATGCACTTTTGAATTGTTTGAATGAAGTTTAATGCCCCTTTCAACATCCTTTCAGTTATATTGCAGCAGCCTGGGCACCTAACAATGGATTCCTGGTCTTTCTCACACCAGAACCACCATTACATCCATTCCTAGCCTCCAGCTGCCTTTCCACATACATGTAGGTCTACAACTATCAACCAATTGGTGGAAGACAAGTAGTTGGAAAGAATGAGTGCCGCAGTTGGGGATTCAAACAGTGACCTCTAGATTGACACTCTGACATGCTACCATCTGCACTACAATATGCACTTAAGGTAGTGGACCAGTAATAGTTCCACAATTTTTCAGATGTAATGAACTTTTACAGTGTTGACCAAGGTTTCCTACTGATTTTCAGGAATATTCGGTCAAAATTGTGAAAGACCGAAATGTTGCAGAACTATTGTGGTTCCACTATCTTAATAGATAGCTCAAGACCCTATTTGCAAACAGATAATGATTATAATGCACCGTGTCATAATTTGCCATTCGTGTTTATTTCATGTACACATGGAATTGTTGGACATGTAACACACAGGATTGAATTGTCTTATGTCCCTTACCTTCATACACATTTTCATTAGCTAACATACATAAGTAAAACATTTTTTTTTCTATTCATCTTTATTTTTTTACACTTTTTTCATTCAGCAACTTTGTGTATTTTGTTTATTCTCTGTATTATCTGGTTTTCTTTTTCTTTCAGTTTTACTCCAATCTCATTCTGAAAAGAAATTAAATAAGTTACATTTGAGCCTGTACGTGACATTTCCATCTATGTGTGACAATTAGACAATAAGGTAATGGACTTGTAATATTTCCTCAATGTTTTGGAAGTAATGAACTTAAACAGTGTTAACCGAGGTTAATGATATTATTTGGAAACCCTGGTCAACATTGTGAAAGATTGCGAGTTCCGAAATGTTGCAGATTATTTCGGGTCCACTACCTTAAGCCTCCTGGACAACCCAGCACTGGATCAAAATTGTACTGCAAATGTGCACAGCCAGAATAGGTCCTTAGCCATCTATTTAGCGCAATATGAATAATCTGATAAGAATGTGCACATGTTGCGCACCTGTGAAAATGTTTGAAATGTCACACACTGGCTCAATTAATTAGAGTTTGATTAAATTTCAGAGAAGTTCAAATTTATAGAAAATATTTATTACCAGTCTTCTTTCAAGAATTCCTTTTTTGTTGATTACAAAAAGTGACTGTATTCAAACAGAAATAAAAATTAGAGATATTTTTATCCTAGGGATATTAATATTCAATCAATCCTAGGGATATTAATATCCAATTATACATCCAGATAAATTCATATTTATTTCAAATACATCATTCACTTCCTCCTTACTGCTAAGCTAAATTCTTAAAATATAACATAAATTTCATAAATACTTTAAATAAGAGATTCTTTTGCAACAGTTGTGTAGATAAATTAAGAAAACATTAAAGAACAAGAGCCATGTCCGCCATGGCCATCCCCCGCCGAGAAAGCTTGATAGTAAACTAAAGCCTAATAGATTAAGGGTTCTACTTTAAGAAATTAAGCCCCTACAAAATCTAAGTCTTTAAAATAACAAAGGGCAATAACTCCAAAATTATGCAAGCAAGAGTTATAGTTCTTGTGCACCGCACTCCTCTTCCATGAGATCTATCCACCCATAAAGTTTCAAGTTGATAGCTAAAATACTTTTTAAGAATATGCTCCAGACAAAATCTAAGTCTTAAAAATAACAAAGGGCAATAACTCCAAAAATATACAAGCCAGATTTATAGTTTTTGTGCACTGCACTTCTCTTCCATGAGATCTATCCTCCCATAAAGTTTCAAGTTGATAGCTTTAATACTTTAGGAGATATGCTCCGGACAAAATCTAAGCCTTTAAAATAACAAAGGGCAATAACTCCAAAATTATGCAAGCCAGAGTTATAGTTCTTGTGCACCGCACTCCTCTTCCATCAGATCTATCCACCCATAAAGTTTCAAGTTGATAGCTAAAATACTTTTTAAGAATATGCTCCGGACAAAATCTAAGTCTTTCAAAATAAAAAGGGCAATAACTCCAAAATTATGCAAATCAAATCAAATCAAATCAATTTTAATTGGTATAAGAGTCCAGTCACAGGACTGTCACCATTGACATACATTTTGATAGTAACAACAAGTACACACAGACAAATTCAAATAACATGTAGGTACGCTATCCAATGAATTATGACATCTAGCAATTATATATAGTTAATTCATAATAACAGTAATAATAACTATAATGGCAATATTGCTTTCATTGACACCCTTCAACTTCGAGGCCATGTCAGTTAAGGCAGAGGAGCCGCAACAGTTCCGCAAATTTTGGACCATATGATCCCCCACAATGCCAACCAAGGCTTCCCAATGAACATCATTAGGAAACCCTGGTCAACACTGCTAAAGTTCACTACTCCTGATACATCGCAAAACTATTGCGGGTCCACTACCTTAGTATAGAGTAAAGGAACCACACAAACAATAAGTCGGTGGGGCACCATCACTCTATCTAAAAGGATAAAAGAAAGGGCGAGCCATGGAAAGATGGCGTCTAAGTTAAAGAGATGTCAATATCTATTGCAAAAAGCCACAAAATACCTTTAAGTAATACTGTTGCTTTTTATCAACGTTTCTCTAACTTTAAACATTTTACAAATATTCTTAATACATGTACTAGCAATGTCATAATCTTTACATTCCATTATAAAAGCAAACTTCTCTTCAGTCGTTTTGAGATCGAAAGATGGGACAATTTGATTCAATTCACTAAAAAAAGTAGTTCTCTGTGTCGAAAGTGAAACACACTCCATCACAAAATGCCTCTCATCCTCGACACACAAATTGCACAAGTTGCACTTACGGTCAATCAATGGAGTCCTAGTATGCCTGCCCTTTTCAATTTGAAGATCGTGGGAGCTTATTCGTAGCTTTGCAAAAGTGGAAATTTCATTTTTAGGCAATTCGTTGACAAAAAGATATGTTTCTTTTTCATATAATGATTTAAATATTCTATAGTTTCTTAATTTATTGCCATTGGGTAGGCTTTTACCGTCATCATGTAATTTATTTAACCAGGAGTGAACATAGGAGTCTCTAAGTTTAGATTTAATTGCATGTAACAATCTACTTTTCGAAATGGTATTCTGGTTATCCCAGAGATGAGAAAATTGAATGTTCTGCAGAAAGATTCTAAACTTTTGGGCAAAGCCTTTTTTAAAAGTCATGCTTTCCCTGTAGGCCAGATAGGCAAGAAAATTTTCTTTCAAATTCACTAGATGAACCCAAAAGTTAGTTGATGCCTGCAGACCATATATTGCTAAAGGTAGTATACCAAACTCTGCCCTGACTGCATCATTCACTGAATATTTGTTGACACCCAAAACATGTTTAAAATATCTTAATTGTATTTTCTCAGATATTAAAGAGTCGTACTTATTCTCCATTTGGTCAACTCCTGGTTTATTTATTAGAAAATCAATAGACCAAACTTCACTGCCATATAAAAGAATTGGTTTCACACAATGGTTATACAACGTCATGTAAAGTCCAGTGTTCATACTATCTGACAACAGGGCTTTTCTTATACAAAAGATAGCTTTAAGTGCCTTATTGCAAAGGTATTTAATGCCTTGTGTGAACACACCAGATGACCTAAAATATATTCCAAGATATTTATATTCATTAACAATTTCTAGGGAATTGTGTCCATATAAAAAATCATAGCCCTTTAGGACTCTACCGGATTTATTAAAAATAATTACTTTTGTTTTGGCTATATTAACTTTAAGGTTCCACTGGTTGCAAAAATCTTCCAATTTGTTAAGAAGACTTTGCAACCCACTGGCAGTTTGAGATAAGAGGACTATGTCATCTGCGTACATCAGGCAAGAAATTTGCAAACCGGCAAGTGTTACCGGGTCACAATTTTCGCCAAATCCTTTCTTTAAATCATTAAGATATAAGGAAAAGAGAGTTGGGCTTAAAACACATCCCTGTTTGACTCCGATCCTAGTTTTAAAGGAGCTGCTTAGACCATTTTCTGTCTTTATACAAAACAATAAATCTTTGTACATATCTTGAATTATATTCAGAAATGGGCCTTGGATGTTGTATTTTTCCATTTTATGAAAAAGGGCAAGTCTATTTATAGTATCAAAAGCTTTACTGAGGTCCACAAAACAAGAGTATAGACGAGAGGATGATTTAAAAGCTTTGTCTATTAGTGTTTTCAGTGTTAAAATGTGGTCAGTCGTGCGACAGTGCTTCCGAAAACCAATTTGTTCCACACCAATTATATCATTATATTCTAAGTATTTGTCTAGCCTGTTAAACAGAACTTTACTAAATAATTTTGAAAAACAACTCGAGATTGCTATACCCCTGTAGTTATTCACATCAGAGGTACCACCACCCTTATAAATGGGTTTAATAATATTTTCTCGCCATTGAGAAGGATAGGTCCCATGCTTAAGTATCTGCGAAAATAGGTATGCATACTCATTTGCTAAATGTGGGACTGATAGTCGGAGCATTTCGTTACAAATTTCATCTGTGCCACACGACTTTCCACCCTTTAACCCCTTAGCACCAAACACAACCTCTTCAGAAGTAACATCCTTATTCAGTATTGAATTATCCGGATCAGTAAAGTATTCTTCTGTAGAGGATTTAGAAAAGTTGTTTGGATAGTCGATGTTCATCAAAGATTTAAAATGTTCCACCCATTTTTCAGTGGAGATATCTGCTGAAGGATCAGATTTTTGTTTCTCCATCAGCTGGTTTACCGAGTTCCAGAATTCCTTAGGATTTTTCTTTTCATTTTCAAGCAAGCTGTCCAGCATTTTCCCCTTAAATTGTCTATGCTTTTTACGTATGAGCTTATTGTATTGTTTTCGAGCACTGAATACTTTTTGACGGAGGCTTATATTATAAGGATCATTGCCTAAAAGACGACTCATATATTTTATTTCTCTATACATTGATTCACAATCTCTGTCATACCAGACTTTTTTCTTATGGCGTCTTTTTTTAGGAAATTTAGCAGATGGAGAGGACGATTTCGTCTGGGCAGCTTGTTGTAAAGTAAAAGAAAAGTGTGACACCATTTTATCAATATTACTTTGTGTACATGATAAAGGCCTTTCATTTGAAAATTCAATTAGAGATTCTTTGAATCTACACTTGTTTACCATATTAATGTTGTTTAAAAAGCTTATCTTCATTTCATCATTCCACTTAACATTCTTAGGTGACTTCCTTTGTCTACCATTCTCAACATTATGTTCGAAACCACCCAATGACTGGACACTAACCAAAATTGGACAATGATCTGAATAAGTAACATCAAAATCAAGAACTTTAAAGTATCTAACCGAGCTCATGAAGCCTGCACTACAAATACAGTAGTCATCAATAGAAGATCCATTATAGTCATGATATGTAGGTTTACCCAGTGTATCACCAATAATACGGCCGTTTAGAATTCTTAATTGTGACCCAATACATAGGTCTAACACCTTGGTTCCATATTCATTAGTAACTTGTTGGATTGCTGTATTTCTCATTAAATGAGTATTGTCAATTAAATAGCTAGTAGGTAGAGACTCCTCCATTACATCTGATTCCTCACTAATGATGAAGTCCGGATCATTACAGTTTATGTGGGCATTAATATCTCCCATGATCATAGTATAACTGTCAGACGAGTATTTGATAATATCAGATTCCAACCTTTGAAATAGAATATTATCAATGCCTGTTCTCTTAGTATAAGCTGAATAAGCTGGCGGTATATAGATACCACAGATGTACAAGTCTTTTTTAAACTTGAAGAAATTCTTACAGAGTTTGATCCAAATCATATCCGTTTGTGAGTTATTAATTACTTTAATGCCTGTCCTAATATTCCTAATTATGCAAGCAAGAGTTGTAGTTCTCGTGCACTGCACTTCTCCTCCATGAGATCTATCCTCCCATAAAGTTTCAAGTTGATAGCTTTTATACTTTAGGAGATATGCTCCGGACAAAATCTAAGTCTTTAAAATAACAAAGGGCAATAACTCCAAAATTTTGCAAGCAAGAGTTGTAGTTCTTGTGCACTGCACTTCTCCTCCATAAGCTCTATCCACCCATAAAGTTTCAAGTTGATAGCTATTATACTTTAGGAGATATGCTCCGGACAAAATCTAAGTCTTTAAAATAACAAAGGGCAATAACTCCAAAATTATGCAAGCATGAGTTGTAGTTCTTGTGCACTGCACTTCTCCTTCATGAGATCTATCCACCCATAAAGTTTCAAGTTGATAGCTATTATACTTTAGGAGATATGCTCCGGACAAGTTTAGTGACGGAACCTCGGAAGGACGGAATGACGGAGTGACGGAATGACGGAGTGACGGAATGACGGAATGACAGATGGAGAGCATTACTATATCCCCTCGCCGAAATCGGCTCTGTAAATTGGAAATATTCCTGAAATTTTGTTATCAGGCATTGGGTTTAATTAATTATGATAATATGATTGATGAATCAAAAAAAAAATGTTTGAAAATCGTCCGAACCTGTAGGTTTCCAAGCATATCTTTTGCAACACTTTCCACAACTTCTCTGACATCCTCTGCAGTTAAATGTGAAAACAAATCAGACTGGGACACCTGTTCTTCTAACTCTGTGGCAGGGTCAGGCTTCTCCTCTACTTCCTGAGCGAAAAAAGAAAATATTAATTTTACAGTATTCTGGGTCTGTTTTTGCGGTGGATCCAGAGGGGAAACACTATCTGAGTGACTATTTATTTAATTCCATACAGAAATGCTGTCATAATTGTGTATTATTATGTGGGTTTAATTAAACAGATACAGAAACCTACATTGTAACATAACTTTTAACCCCTTTCCCCTTTTGTTGTAGTTTGTTGTGGTTTGTTAATGATTTAAGATCAATTCAAATTCATAAGAGATTACAGATTGCATTGAAAAGGGGGTTCTATTTGAAAAGATAACATCCTTTTTGATATAAAATATTGTGGATACGGGAGAAATTTCTTTTAACAAACAATTTCCTCTTTTCTAAAATTTTTCTAAACTGTAAAGTCACAGGGACGTAAAATTCAAAGATTGTACAAGTAAGGATATTTCATAGGTATGAGAATAATTGAAATTTGATATAACAAAACAACAACAATACAGGCAAAGGGAAAAAGAATATACAGTGGCTATTGTTCATGAAAATAATACTGATTGAGCAATCAAATCACTGGAGACTGTTTGCTTGGCTATAATTCCCACCATAATGTTTTGTTGTTTTTTTTTTTAAAGTTTTGTGAGACTGTGATTTTAGGGGAAAAAGGGATATTTTCACTTCATTTTATGCAAAGAAAAATTCTAATGAAGTCATAATTTTCTGTACAAACACCAATAACACAATATTTTGGTTAGAACTTTATACAGCAATACACTAACTCAATAAATGTTGTGCTCCATCCACATGTATCGATGGATAAGAATGAGCGTTAAAACCAAATGTGCTGTGGCTACTTTTGGCCATCTGTAAACAGCCAACTTAAACAAGAGTTGTCCGCGGACAACGTAGCTCGCCCAAACAGCTGCTTGTCACAAACAGCGCTTGACCGAAGACCGAAGTTCAAAGTGGTTTCTTTCAATGTTAAAGTCCATGATCTAATATATATCTGTTTGAGTAGTAATTAAGAAATATAAAAACTTTTTTGTTTTAATTGCATGTATAAGGTTAGGGTAAAGTGAAAGCCTACAAGCAGATGAGGTTACCAATGGAATTTCTTTGTATCAAACATGAAGTTTTTCTTTAAAATTTTTCTAAGTCCACAAAAGGTCAAGATCAAGGTCAAATTGTGAAGGACCTTGGTCTCTGTAGAAGCCTATCACCTAGTGAGTATGTGTATGAAGTAATAATGTCCCTAGAGTAAAGCATTCAGAAAATATAAGCAAGGTTTAATTTTTGGTTAAAGTTTTTCAGTTTAAGTTTTTCCAAGTCCATAAAAGGTCAAGGTCAAATTGTCAAGGCCCTTGGTTTCTGGTAAAAGCCTTTCATCTGGTGATTATGTATATGAAGTAATGATGTCCCTAGGTTAAAGCATTCAGAAAATATAAGCAAGGTTAAAGTTTTTGGTAAAAGAATTTCGGTTAAAGTATTTCGAAGTTCATAAAAGGTCAAGGTCAAATTATCAAGGACCTTGATCTCTCACAAAAGCCTATCACCTAATGAGTATGTATATGAAGTAATGATGTCCCTAGGTTAAAGCATTCAGAAAATATAAGCACGGTTAAAGTTTTTGGTTAAAGTTTTCAGTTAAAGTTTTTTTAAGTCCACAAATGGTAAAGGTCAAATTGTGAAGGACCTTGGTCTCTGGTGAAAGCCTATCACCTGGTGAGTATATATATGAAGCTATGATGTCCCTAGGTTAGAGCATTAAAAAAATATATGTAAGGTTAAAGTTTTAGGTTAAATTTTTTTGGTTAAAGTTTTTCTAAGTCCACAAAGGGTCAAGGTCAAGGTCAAGTTGTCAAGGACCTTTGTCTATGGTGAAAGTCTATCACCTAATGAGTGTGCATATGAAGTAATGATGTCTCTAGTTTAAAGCTTACAGAAAATATAAGCAAGGTTAAAGTTTTTTGGTTAAAGTTTTTATGAAAGGGTCAAGGTCACAGTCTATAGGTCATTTTGACATCCATGTTGGTCTCAAATGAAAGCCTATGCCCTAATGAGTGTTTCTGTAAAAAATAAAGCGTCTAGGATAAACATTGGTAGAAATAAAAAACTTTAACCTAATGCGGACGCCGACGCTGACGCCTACGCCGACGCTGATGCCGACATCCGAGGGTATGACAATAGCTCTTCCAAGACTTTCGTCCCGGGCGAGCTAAAAATCAGCATAAAATTTAAGGTTATGGGTATATTGACCCTTGCCATGCAGAGCCCAGAATATTCCTGCTTTGGCAGGAGGTATAGACAAAGATCAGTCTGCACATTTGTGCAGAAATGCTTAACACTTTTTTCACACAAAAAAGGACTGATGCATAAATACGGCACCACATACTTTCAGTACTTTGATTTTAATGCACTTTTGCTAAGATTTTATTCAGCAAGACAATAACAAGGGTTAATACATAATTAATAAAACAGGGTTAGTACTTTTATAAGTGATAGTAAACTGTAGGTGAAAATGTTATGCCTGTATACATAAGAAGGAAATTGGTAAAAAGTATCTGAATGTTATAATTCTAATCAAAGTTGGTTGCAAAAACAGAATTAGATGCAGCAAAGCTGTTCATTGATTTGAACCATTTCAAGACTTGCCAAAGACATTGAATTTTGGAAATTTAAGTAAAGGAGGACATATTTAGTAATTAAAAATGCTTGTTTAAGTTACAAAACTTAGACTCTCTAACCCTTTCTATTGGTATGGAAGCAATATCTTGAGTAGTCAAAGACATGGCTGCTTTAGCAAAATTAATTTCACCAATACACTGCCTAAAATGTATTTCCAAAAATTTGTATCTACCAATTTCTTTAAATTTTTCTGAATTTTGTTGAATGCTTTTAGTACATAAAATCTTAACTTGTCGTTCTAAGTACATCTATCTACATAAGTTCCAAAACTATTGACAAAAAGATTCCAATCCATTTTAAAATACCCTTCCAACAAATTTGAGAAAATAAGACAGTGAATAACTTTTATTAGTGCCTATATATTTATAGGCACTTACGATAGTGTTGCGCTGACCCCACTAAGTGACCATCATACTTAAAGAAAATTCATTAACCTTAGAAACTGTAAGAAAATTAGAGGGATTCAGACATGTTATAGGTGAATCTCCTTCTTACCACTTTTTTCCCTTTAGTAGCCCCTCTAGCAGAGCCCTTTGAGGAACCCCTAGATTTAGATCTAGACCCTCCTCTTTTTGACTTAGAGGAGGAGTCTCTAGATTTAGGGGTTTTAGCTCTGGAGAGGTGGGACTTTTTGGGACTGCCCTCTTGATCACTTTGCTGTAATATTTATTTTTAACAGATGAAGAAATACTCTACACATACTTAAGGATAATTCTTTAATAAGCCAAGCAAATTCATACATAAGAGTGATTAACTTTTTATTTCATATCTCAATGAAAAAAATAATTTCTTATTACTTTAATCTTAACAATACCAACCAAAATCAGCAAATATTTTACAACTTTCATGGTATCTTATGGAGCTCTTTGCCCAAGCTTGCAAAATAGTTGTGTACTCAATTTTTTTTCGTGAAATATGAAACCAATTTTCAGACAATCAGTTTATTATTAAACAAAACTTAAAATTAACTTACATATCATTAAAATGAAAAGGAATTAGAAGAAAGTAGTATTAAGTATAGCTGCATATTGACAATCAAGTGTAAGAAAATTATTTCAAACAGTTTCAAAATTGAAGAGAAAACAACCAAGACAATGTATCTTTAGAAAACAACCATTTGAAATTCAAAAAATAACATTACGAAGTTAAGAAGGCCTACTGATATGTAACCTTAAATATGCATGTAGTTTGCTCTCAGTCCCCAGATTTTAAAGACAATTCATAGAAACATTTTTATCATGCAATGAAGCCTGATTTCACCTGTCTAATAGCATAACATTATATCAGGTAGTATTTTTTAGGAACAATTTTCATACACTTTCACCTGAATTTCTTTGATTTAAAAGGTTAATTATAATTAAGCGCTGAAAAATGATTACATGATAAATAGAATAACATGTGTCTTAGAATATCAATGTTATCTGGTCTCAGCTGTGAGAAATTATCGTGACTTTGCAAAGCCTTGTCATGATAAATTCTCCCAACCTTAAGCAGATAACATTGATATTTTAAGACACTAACAAATTATTCTATATATATCTTAAAAGAACTCTACTTTCATGAAACACTAGTCTTCTATGCACAGTGCATTAATGTCACTATGTCCTTTGTCTTTAATAAAGAGAGGGGAATGTTTGGGTGATCAAGCTATGAGGTAATATAGTATATCCCTTGTCCAGCCTTTTAAAGAATAATAACTCAATATATAATCTTACCTCTGGTGTTGGTGTTGGAGGTGGTGTGGCTATGTAATCATTAAACATGCCCTCTGTCACACCCTCGTCTAACGGAGGAGGGAATGGAACATCTGATGATTTGGCTACCTCAACAGTTAACTGGAAACAAACAACAACTATAGGTAGATTTTGTGCAGTAAGCCATGAAATATATATTGATATATAGATTTTTGAGCTCAGTTTTTAAAATACACATATACATGAAAATAATTAAACTATCTTTAAGTAATACATATGTGACCGTCATGCAAAAAGGGACCATCTGTGATCCCCATAGAATAAACATTTAAAAAAGAGAGGTTTTAGTAAAGGCCAACCAGAGGTCACACTTCATATATTCTTTCACAGGAAGGTAGATTGATTAGTCTAGATGCAGAAAATTAGTAAAGTGCGAACATTTTTGATCCAAGTCAGTCTGCGCAGTCCGACAATTTACGCACTACCAAAATGGTCCCTTTTCACGTGAGGGGTCACATATAATTTATGTGACCTGTTAGACAAAAAGGGACAATCTAGGTAATGTGTATAGTAATTACCCTAGTCAAATTGCACAGGCTATCTAGGATTGACACTTTATACACTTGGCTGATTTCCTGATTCTAGAATGACCAATCTACAGAGCTACAGATAGAGGGGGTATTTTGGATTTCAATTTAAAATATGTTAATAGAACTTGCAGAAATCATATGTTGTGGGTACTCATTGGAATCGTCTCATCATGACAATTTAAATGAGTACCCACAACATAGGTTTTCTTTGAGAAAGAAAGATTTTAAACTGGCTTTACCCCCTCTTATCTATACCCCTAAATCTATCTTCTCATGTAAATTTTTTTATATGACACCCCAGGAGCACCTGTACTAGAACCAATTTCTTTTTCAAAAAATTATTTTACAACTTTCCCAAATGTGTGTTGTTTTTGTTTTTTTGCTTGATGAGCTCACAAATTGTAAGTGTTCAAATATAAATTGAAGCTAATTACATCTCAAGGCAATATGGAATTTTTTTTAAATAATAATGACTGAATGTTGTCTACTTTAAGACCACTGACAAGACCACTGACTTTAAGACACTGGGCTGTCAGCTGCTGGGAAGTGACAGAAATCTAAACACAAAAGAGAGCATCAATAATTCTGAGTACCGTATGCCTTCTAATAATAGCACCCTCCTTAAGACTTGAGACTTCCTTGGGACTTCTTCTCTAATTTGAGATGAATTTCCTCTAAACAATCACTTATATGATTGTTAAGAGGAAATTCGCCTCAAATTAAAGGGAAAAGGGCCTAAAATACATCAATTTTAATGATTTTTCAAATAAGAAAATGCATACAAAAATAAAAGCTCCCTGAGTGACCATATAATGTATAGCTCCCAGAAGCATTTATTAGGGGAAATTCAGTATGCCCTTATTTGGTCTATCAAAACATAGTATTTTTTCTACTATTTCAGGTTGCCAAATGACAATGTTATTGTATACTGATATAATTTTACTATACATAATATGTTAACCCATAAATCATCCATATTTATTAATCAATGTATGGTTTATAACTAAGCTTCTGTGAAAAGGTGACCACAACAAAGCAGGTGTGAAGTACTTTAACACAAAATAAATAGCAATTGTCAAACCTCTGTATGCCTCATTGTTTTCAGCTGTTGTAAAAGGAAAATTGATATAATATCAAATTATTCTTTTACATAACATGCTCAATGATTTCATGTTTAACTAAGAATGGAAGTTTTCTGTTTAAATCTAAAAACAACACAAACCCCTTTTGGTGCCCTTTAGAAAAAGATATCTAGGAAAAATATAATGGAGATAAAGGAAAATTCTATGTATGCAATTTCTCTTTTATCTTGAAGCTCAGTTGCTTATATACACTCATGTCTCCCTCCTTACATTTTTTTTAAAATTCTAATACACTTTGAATTGTATTTTTTGTTATCTGGTTAAGGATCAATGGAAGGGAAGTTACTCTTAAATTTAGAAACTTAAGACAGATAGATAGATAGATAGATATTCTTTATTACCTCCAAAATGGAGAGAATACAACTTTTTACACTTACAAACAAACAATTAACATAAGCAGATATTAACGCGCAATATACACGCACAAACAATTAACATATAAACAGAGAACAAAGATGTACAGATACACAGTGAAAGGAGTGATTGATTGATTTATGGATTGATTGATTGATGGATGGATGGATGGATGGATGGATGGATGGATGGATGGATGGATGGATGGATGGATGGATGGATGGATGGATGGATGGATGGATGGATGGATGGATGGATGGATGGATGGATGGATGGATGGATGGATGGATGGATGGATGGATGGATGGATGGATGGATGGAAATGGACGGGTGGATTGATGGGTGGATGGATAATATTTCGCTTTTTTTTTTTTTTTTTTTTTTTTTTTTTCTTGACGAAACGAAATCCAAGAAAAGGTTATGCTAAACGAAATGCTTAAGCGTGGTTTTTGTAATTCCATTCTGTAATGGCTTACCGAGCACGTAAGCCTCTACAAATGAATCATATGGTATTTGTGCGTTTCAAGAATGGTTATAAATTCGCCGTCATTTCGCCGAAACGCCATAACCACGGCCCAACGAGACCGCCGTCACGGTGCATCCGCAATACGACAGCAAATATTGGATTCATATATCTATCCAATCACCTGTATCAAAGTATGGTCATATATATGCACATAAACCAAGACATATACATAAGTACTTACACATAGAAATATACGCATGTACACACACATACACATACATACGTACACTCAAACATATGGATATACACATATAGACATATATATACTTACATACATACATACACACATACACCCCCTCCTGTTTTACCGTTCGCGGCATGCTCCTGTTATATTCATAGATTACACAAGCAGTGTAGACAAAGATAAGGCCGCTCTGCTGTGCAGTCATATATCAGTCCCCACTGCTTGCTTTCTTCCTATGTACTCCGAGAACGAGATCTGAGCTATATTAGATATAAATGACTATACTTTTAGTTAAATCATGTAAGTACCTAAGAATACTTTTGAAACAAGTCACTCTGTTTTCATCATTCATAGAAAATAATATTCGACCTGATACTAACTCTATGAATTGCATTTCAGGAGAAGTTTGAGTAAATTTTTGGTAATCAGATTCCCCTAAAATACTGAATAGTTTTGTCCATAGGTTTTCACGGGTATGCTCGTTCCTATGACAATAAAATACTAAGTGTACGACAATGCAATCTGTACCTTGTCTGCATAATGGACAAATCAATTCGTATTTTCTGGAGAAGAACCGACCAACAGCATGCATTACAGTATAGCTGTATTTCAAATAATTGCGGTAGACCCTGGAAAAATACCAAATATTTGAAATACCAGACTCAGGCTGCAGTCTTTCAAAAGGTATAGGGTGTTCCAGTCTATTCATATCGGAGAATAGCTTCGCCTTAACCACACGCTTTGTTGACTGCATGACCATTTTTTTCCAAGTATTCTTTGTCGGAAAGTGAGTCGAATCCAAGTAGGTAAATAAAACTTCCGACAGTCCATATTTACCTAGAATCCTGTAGATATCAGGCATGAAGCCAAGTATTTTGCTCGTTCTATGCATGAAAGCTACCATTCTAGAATTAAACATTTTTTTTATTCTTTTTCCAGGTTCTAACCTACAAAGTTGACCGAATAACATTAACTTGCGCTTATCAATGAAAGTTTCTAGAGGCATAATATCAAGACATGTCATCGCGATACATGATGATGTAGACCTATGGAACCCCTGCATATGTTTAATACATTGTTTATGCGCACGTTCCAGACATTGTAGCTGTGAATCAGACAAATTATTCCATAATTCACTTCCATATAAGGCTTTAGAAAGAACTACTGATTCGTAAATTCGTTTAAGTGAAATCGGGTGCATAGACTCTCGACTAATGCCACTACCGTTTAGGCTAAAATAAGTTTTTCGTAGTTTTGAACAACATTCGTTTACGGAATCATTCAATGACATATTTTTCTCATTAATGATACCCAAATGAATGTAACTTTCGTTTTCCTCTACAATATTTTGACCAATTTTCCACTGTCTTTGTCTATTTTCATATTCAGAGCGGGCTTCATTATACACTACTACTTTACACTTTGAGGCATTATAAGAGTAAAAGTTCGAAGAGGAATAGTTATAACAAAGATCCATGAGGCGTTGAAGACCGTCTTTGGTAAATGACATCAGCATCATGTCGTCTGCGACTGTTGGACAGCCGTATTTAACACTGCTTATCTTAAAACAATCGTTACTTTGATCTAGAGTATTCATCAAGTCATTTATATAAACTAGATACAATATCGCGCTGATTATTTGGCCTTGTCTAGCGCCCTTCAATATAGGGAACCACTGTGATATTTGTCCGTTTGATTTTACACAACTATATATATCGGTTAACAAGTTCCCAATGATTTTAATATATGATGAGTTTAAACCAAGTTTACATATCTTCTTGAGTAACAACCAATGATTCACATTATCAAATGCTTGTTTTACGTCCAAATAGCATGAGTAAAGTTTTGAGTGATTTTCCAATGCATTATAGATCGATTCCCTTACCATAAAAGAAGTAAATGAACAATTAAGATTTTTTTGAAAACCTCCTTGTTGTTCGTTTAAATGTATATGATTTTCAATACGACTTAACACAATCTTTTCGTACAATTTGAGAATGACGGAACAGAGAGAGATAGCCCGATATGAGTTCGGATCAGTTTTATTGCGGTTACCTCCCTTGAACACTGTGGTGATTACTCCCCTTTTGAGTTCTATCGGACAATAGGCGAATTTACTCATAGCATTAAATAGTTTTGTTAACACTTTAATCAACGATTCGCCTCCGTAGATTATGTGCTCGTAGTATATATTGTCAAATCCACAAGCTTTATTCTTTTTACACGTTTTCAACGCTTTTTGTGTATCCTCTATAGCAAATATTGGCGGTATGTCTTTGCGATCTCTACTTAAAGATTTCAACAAATTGTCAAAATTTACTACGTTTACATCATTCGAAGAATAAAGCTCTTTGAAATATTCTCTCCAACCAGTGTTAATTGTTTCTGGTGAATTGTATGTTTTCCCGTTAAATACCATTTCAAAATTGGGCTGGGGTTTTTGTTTGCGCCTCTTGTTTACCATTTTCCAAAAAGCGCATGAATCTACCTCTGCTGTTTTGTCTATTTCTTCCTCTATTTGTTCTATATATTTTGATGCGTATTGTCTATGACTGCGACGAAATTCTCTTTTTGCTTTTTTATATTGATGCAATGTGTCACTATTTTCACGAGGTCTATTTTCAGAAATCCATTTAGAACGCGCCACTTTTATTTTGTTGTGTAACAACGTTAGATTTTCGTTCCAATATGGACGTATATATGGTTTATAGGATGGTTTAGGTATATATTTTGAGGAAGCTTCTTTAATTATTTCAACCACTTCTTTATATAGAGAGTCTATTTCACTCTTTTCGCGAATTTCGCGATTATAGAGTAGCCGAAGCCGCGAGTTAGATTCCATATACTTTGTGTAATTTGAAATGTACTTATCGTTCACATTTTTCCATATAATAGTTTCTGATTTGATTTTTTGTGAACTTTTTATATCTGAATGACAATATATTGTACACAATACCGGTCGATGGGTTGATACATTCAAGGAATGGTCATCATGTATCACACAATTTATCACGGAGTCAATTATGGGTTTTTGTACCATTATATAATCAATTAAAGTTTCCCTTGTACCATTATACGGAACATTCGTGTAGCCAGGACCGATACAAAAAGGGAGACAATTTATTGGTATAAGGTTAAGTTCCATTAAGAATGTACAAAGTGATCGGCCCCTCAAGTCTGTATGCGTCGTATCGTAATCAAGTGAACTTGGTAGCTCAGTGTTAAAGTCACCCATGATTATTATTTCTCCACTATTTTTATAGTAGTTAATTGAGTTTTCAATTTCTTCTAGGTTCATGCAAAATTCTTTTTGTGAGTGATTTGTGCATGGCATATAGATTTGAAAGATGAAATAATAGCGCCCTGGGTTGAATCTATATTGTATGCCGATCATACTCCTACACTTTATATCCAATATAGCTACTCGATCGCTTAATGATTTTTTCCAGAAAATACAAAGTCCGCCTTTTCCAACTTTTCGATTTGATCTGTTGTCTAGATCGGGATCAGATACTGCATGATGGTCATATTTCTTATTTATTGAATCTAGAAAGTGCTGGTTATGTCTAAACAACCAATGTTCACTAACGCCACAAAAGTCTATATTATTATTATCTAGGAACTTGTTAAGGTAACTTGAACTGGACATAATACCAGTAGCGTTCCATGTTGCAAATTTAAGTTTATCTGTATTATCCATGATGTATATGTTTCAGTCAGTCAACTTCTGCAGTAACGCCTAATACTGAGTATCTATTCTGGTTCCGCGTATTGTTCATGTAGTCATCTTGTTGGTTTTCAGTCCTAGCGCTTTTACTATTATATCTATGTGTTTGACCCCTCGGTCTCCATGGTCTACACACTACACCTCGAGGCCAGAAATTGGGATCATCGGTTAAATAGTCCATGTTTGCTATATCCTTAACTTTGACGCATGCTGTTGCTTTGTTGTACTTGTAGTTGCGTTTGACAGTTACACCTATCACTCTCACACCTCGATCTTCTAAAAAGTCTGATATTAATTTTTCTGATATTGATGGTAATAAACCACCTACAAAAAATGAGAGAGGTTTACTTTTAACATGGCGCTCAAAGTCATCGCTTTGGTCGTAGTAAACTGATTCCGATGGTGGTATATACCCTCTCTGGGAAACAGGTCGATCTTGTTTGCGCTTTCTCGAGGCTTCGATTTCTTGATTAATTATGGCAAAGTTTATTTTGCGGCCTATATAGGTTTGACCTCCCTTCTTATGCGGTATATTTCTTTTCGGTTTATCATTGTTCCTCCTACTTGTAATGACGGTTGGAATTTTCATATTCCCAAAACAAAGGTCATTTTCCATATCGGTATCAGCTAAAGCTTTATCTTCAATCATTGCAAATTCATTAATTGTGTGTTTGTTGTTTATCTCTGGATTCCCTATGTTGACCAGATCGTTCATTAAATTGGTTTCAGGGGTTTGTCCGAAGTTATCACATTCGATTGACTCTTGTGCGTCTATATCGTTGTGCAACGAAAAAGGCTGATCTTCGACGCAAGTTAATGGTTCGTTAGTACCATTTAGATGTTCCGTGTAATGATGTGTACCTAAAGGATCGAATGTTTTCGATATGTTACTTTTCATCGTGTCTTGTATTGTTTTGATTGCTTCAGACAGTAATAGTACGTGCTGTTTGACTTCTATTATGGAGGAACTTGTTTGACTTGGATTGTTATTAGTATTGTCAAATTTAGATTCAAAATTGCTTATTATGCTTTTCATGTTCTCCACATCACGAGTTAATTCGCTTTTGAAGGAGTCTATTTCATTTTTCATTGCATCTACTGTATCGGTTGTTTTATCTTCGCATGTCTTTCTTGTATTTTCAGTCGCTATTTGCCTTTGTTTCATAAGTAGGATTTCTGATTTGAGATTGTTTATAGATTCGCGGAGAAGTGCTATTTCTGGTCGACATTGGCAACTCTGCGTATTTTCATTTGTTGAAGTTATATGTGAGGTTGAGCGTATTGACTTTCTTGATACACTTATCATTTCTTTCAATGAGAGGAAGTCACCCCCTTCTGCAGCGATAATCAAAGCGTGTACATCATTGGCGAGTTTGACAGATATTGTTTCACCAGTCTTTGATCTTGTGGCCACTCTGCGTTTGATATCACAATTTTCTCCGAATGGAAATCCTTCTGAGCTTCGAACCATATCAAAGAGCATTGATCTTGTGTTTTCGAGTTTTTCTGCCGAATAATTGTAGTCTATTAATAGTTGGTCTACAAACAAATCACTGGGGAGGTCTTTTACTAGGTTTTGTAGTCGTTTATACTCGAATAGATCTGTGTATATGTGATCCAGAGACGACACTGGTTTATTTGAATTCATCCTAGGTGATATAATGGAAGAGTTAATTGGGACTTTAACAGTTGTATTATCCCTAAGAGTGAGCGGTTCAAGTTCTTGTAGGCAAGTATTGTCCTCCATAGTTTATATCTATATCAACATGTGAACGAGATTATAAGTTTTACCTTCAATGTATCTGTTTTTTTTTTTTTTTTTTTTTTTTTTGTAAACCGAATTATCTGCCGAGACCGCCCGGGCTCATTCGTAAACCTCCCGGGATGGTTCGCTGTTCGTCGGAATTTTCGCACATAAAGGATTAACCGTCTTTATCATAAAAGCATATCCCTAGGCAGCTACTCAACTGTACACTAGATTTAATCTCACTATTGTAACACTATTGTAACACTATTGACTATGCTGTGACAACAATTCAAAATTCTATTGTTTTACACTCAAAGTCAATTTTCTCTGTGTAAAACTATTGTTTTTTCTTATTTCTTGCACAGAGATATTCCTTATTCTCTAACTGACATTTTGGTACCAAATTCAATCCTACACGTATTCTATAACTTTATTAAATCCATTTATTTTTAAGCGCTCGAAAAACACGTTTGCTCAACACCTGGATTAAATTCGATTAAATCTTTCGAATGAAAGAATTTTGTCCCTTGGGTAAAGACACTGCCAGGCCTTAGATTACATGTAAATCAGTTTTCATAAAAATGACTGTATCTAATGTGCGATTCTTTCTAATATCCCCAATTCTATACAATGTTTTAGCCTTAAACCATAGTTCTGACCATCAAAAATTTAAAAGATATTCCATTTTGACCCTAAAAAGGTCTATATAGATTTATATATCAAGGGATCCGCATAAATAGGTGAACATAAACAATAAAGTGTCAACAGACTCTTTATTGTTAATGTTAATTTTATTTATGATTTCTACATCTATATAAATGCATTGCTCACTTTGAACCCTTTTTGAACAATTTAACCTCAAAATGTTTTCTTGTCAAGATGTCAATGACTCTTGCAATTCACATGCTCACACAATCTGTGCTAAGAAACAACTTACATCTGTGCCAATAATTTCCTCTGCTTGTGAATGTGAGAACATATATAGGTATAATTTGTAATGCTGGAAAAAACTGAAAATAGAAATCAAGTGTGTAGCATTTCCAACAATTTTAGAAGTGTGCAAAGCAAAGACTCTGGTCAGCCTGTGCATCCGCACAGTCTGTCTAGAGTCTTCTCTGTGCATTTTGTAAATAGCTAAGGTCTCAAAGTATCTTGAGGAAACCAAGCTTTCTTCTATTTGGACTTTATAGCTTTCTAGGATGCTCAGTGTTTGCTCTTCACAAACATTTCAAATAGTTGCAAATGTCATACACAGGCTCAATTAATAAATGCATCTCTTTAATGAAAATATATGGCTAAATAAAGAATACAAAGTCATATGCTACAATTGTTAGGCTTTAACTTGTGGGAAAAAAAAATTTTGATTAATTACAAGCCACTAGCTTAGTTATCATTAGTACTGCATCTTCCATTTATGTAACAATAATATTAACACTGTTTAGTAGGAATATTCACTTTTTTGTTCAAATCATTAATAAAGCAATTATATCTTTTGCGGATAATTAATAAATTTCACCTCTGTCCCAAAGAGATGATGGCTCAGTGGAAAATAGTGGAAATTAGGAAATTACGACTGTTTACACCAATCCATTATACAGTTCAATATGTTACTATAACAGTGATGGTGTATAGAAAAGCAGTGTCAGCATGCCCCATACACTGACCAGCTACAACTATACACAAAAAAATGTTAAAATATTCTTCGATGAACATTCAACATCAGCAACTCCCTTATATACCAGCAAATTTATTTCAAATCAATTTCTTTGTTCAAAGTGTATACTTTCACATTATGATGTAGTCAAACCTACCTTGTATTGATATATTCTGTTATTAATTTAGCCTACTCTACTGTGAAGAAATCCAAACCTTTACTCTTTTGTCCCGAAAACACTCAGTCATACCTACCTTGTATTGATATATTCTGTTATTAATTTAGCCTGCTCTACTGTGAAGAAATCTAAACCTTTACTCTTTTGTCCCAAAAACACTCAGTCATACCTACCTTGTATTGATATATTCTGTTATTAATTTAGCCTACTCTACTGTGAAGAAATCCAAACCTTTACTCTTTTGTCCCGAAAACACTCAGTCATACCTACCTTGTATTGATATATTCTGTTATTAATTTAGCCTGCTCTACTGTGAAGAAATCTAAACCTTTACTCTTGACATCATCAACACCAATACCAACTAACATCTTCTTCATTTCATTTAAATTATCTACCATATTTAATTGTTTTTCTGAAAAATATAACAAATAAATTAAGATATATAGAGGATAATTGTTTGTTTAAGTTTTAGATCAATTCAAATTTCATTGAGTTCACAACAAAAGCTTTATTTTCATGAGTAGTGGAGCCACGGGTGAAACTATAGCTTTTATTGTTCACAAAATGAAATATCAATCAATCTTTCTCAAAAATCAAAGATTATTCTATTTTTTTAATGTGAAAAAACAAAGAAAATAATAAGACAAATTTTCTTGAAGGGCCTCATTTTGCATGTGTTTGTTGTGCAATGTTCATGGTGATGTCACTTATTTGGCTCCGATGACGTCAGATATGGCAAAATAAACACAATTGGGGTTTATGTAATTTCACTAGTTAGACAGTGAGTTTATCAAAATGATAATTTACCGTTATTCCTCTATTAACCACCAAAAAGCATAAAAGAAAAGAGCTTTCTTTAATGCTTTTCGTAGAGTTAAAAAAAGATTGCCCTGTTGACTATCACTTGGTAAAGTCACTTCAAAACCATAGAAATTTCAAAACTGGAAACTTACTTGCATGCATTTATTTCACGCCATTAGATGTCATCAAAGCGGGGTCCTTTTAACTAATGATGTTATCACATTGCCATGTATCAATTTTGTCTTAAATTTTCTCATTTTGTCTAATTTTTGCATTAAAAAAGATAAATTCGGTAATTGTCTATTTTTTGAGTAAGATCAATAAATCTTCTTTTTGTGAACAACAAAAAAATCCAAATTTTGGCTTCTTTCACTCAAGATCATGTACCTTAAAGCTACACTGAAACAAACAACTTGCCTCTTTTCTATGTTTTTATCAACCTTTAAACTAGGAAATGCGTAGTAATTTGGTTTTCATACATTCTTCTGATCATTTATCCCCTTCATCAATTTTTTTTCTTTCATTGTTCAATACCATTTCATTGCTTTACATGCTCTCCACTCACATGATTTGTTACCCCTCTATAGATAGTTTTGAATAAATTTTGATTGCTGAACTACAATTTTGTTTTAAAAAAGAATTCACATTTTTGGGACAATTCCAGTTAGACTCAAGGTCAATTCTTTACTTAAATAACATTGTGGAAACAAGAAAAATTCAAACCTTAAATGTTTTCTAATAGAGATAATATACAGTGAAATCCTGTTAATCCCAACTTTGATTTGTCAAAGTCTTTATTGCCACTGACTAGAAGTTACTATTAACAAGAACTATTTGTTTTATTTTTCTTTTCCTCAAGAATCAACACTAACACCAGTCCTTTGGCCTGAGACCTGTGGATTTTAGGGACGACTTGTAGATGTAACCGTACTGCAGGTCTTTTAGGCCTGCACTAAATGGCAGTACTTGGTATTTCAAATCTTTCCACTTTTGAAAAAATAATTGCCTTTTTAATTCTTGTATTTACATTTCGAAATGGAAATCTTTGTCGAAAAGAAGAAATTGCTTGTCAAAAGCAATTCCTTCTTTTCAACAATGTTTTCCTTTCAATTTATCCCTTATATTGCCAAAAATCAAACATGGGTTTCATGCAGGACCTGTTGTTATTGGACAAGATATGTTATATTTAGGGCTAACAGGTCCTTCTGGCGAGTGGATAAAAGTAGTTAGTGTCAAACCCTGTTTCTTTCTTGTTTTAATTCAATGTTTGTTCACAGAGTCAGTTTCAATTAAGCAGTGATTTTCTATTAACAGAATCGCAATTAAAAGGGTTCTACTGTATTGTTAAGTGCATGAGAAAAATTACCTGGTAAATCTCTTTACATAAACTTTATTGTAGAAACAGGAAATATCATACCTTTAACATTTTCTAACAGTGTATGTACAACAGTGAAGAAGCCTGAGAGTTGTTGTGCTGTGAATTTTTGTTGGATGCCCCAGTATATTGCTGATGTGTAGAAATCTAAAATGGCTGCTTGAGTCAGATCAATTTGGTAATCTGTTAGGCTGAAACGCTCTTTCAGTGCGCTGTAATAAAAGATACAAGATTTTGTAACTTGAACTTAGAAAATTAAATTTAAACTTCCATTTGTTACATGTAATAACAAGAGATGTTTGTAAAACATAAATACCCCCATTAAGGCAGGTAAATGGCCTATTCTTTTTCAATCAACAAAGGGCAATTACTCAAACATATAATAGTAGAGTTATGGTTCTTGTGCACTGCACTTCTCCTAAATGACGTATATCCATCTGTGAAGTTTCATGATTCTAGTTGGCATACTTTTTGAGATATGCTCTGGACAAGTAATTGTCAACAGACGGACTGACCGACCTACCCACCGACCGACCTAAAAATGCAAAGCAATAAACTCTCTCTTCTTTGCAAGGTTTACCCCAAATGTTGCAGCCATGTTATAATTTTCCCTGGCTGCTTTAATCAGATCAATTGGAATTGATTAAAATCAAACACTCTTTTAGTACAAAACTACAACTACCATTTGAGCCTGTGTCTTACAACAACTTTTTGGGACACAAAGTAAAGATCAGCCTGTGCAGGTATCCCATTTGTTCACAGGTCTCGATACTAAAGTCTATGAGGAAGGAGTCCCTAAGAATACAAAACAACCAAATCAAGGAGTCCAAGCTCAAAGTAAGGAGTCCGATTTCATGGTGTGGAAAACTTAGTTATAAAAAAGAAATTGCATGTAATGAGCAACTTCTTATTTACCACTACTTTCCCCGTTCGAAAAAGATGGTTTTCTTTCATAATTCTACTATCTTCAATAATTTCAATAGTGAAAAATATGTAAATCTTTAATTAGGATTGAAAAAAGAAACTGTCCTTAGTATTTACTGATTACTATGTTAGTTGAAATATTTCTTGTATTAACCAGGGAGTCCACGGGACTCCTTACTTACAAAATAAAGGAGTCCCAACAGGTAAAAAAGGAGTCTCGGACTTTGGGACACCCCTTAGTGTCGAACCCTGGTTCAAAGAAAGGGATTCCACTAGGATCCTTCTTTATCTTTAGAATTTTGATATTCTTTCAATCAGGATTAAATTCTTTTAAGCGAAGGCTCTAACTCGACTTTGTTCTGTACATTAGTTTTGTAAGGAACAAAGTGAAGTTATTACCTTAGCCGTGCAAAGTTATTAGAATATTTCAATGAACAAATGCTTTTCCTTGCTCTTTCTTTATAATCATATGTATGTAATTGAACAAAGTGACCCCTATTTATCTAAAGGGATCCTCATGGAAGCAAGAAGGGATTCTGGCAGGACTCCATTGAAAAATAGTAAGAGTCGACCCCTGGTCTCCAATAATTTCTTTGTTATTGGACCTTTCTAATATTTAAACATGAGGACTACAAGCATATGCCAGGCTCAGCTGAAGAAAAAAAAGCTAAAAGAACGAAGTCTAAGTCAAAAATGGAGCATAAACCACATGCTCTTGTGATAGTGAACATACACGCCTAGGTTCAAGAAAATATCTTCAGAAAATTACAGAGACAGAATGGCAAGGTTAAATTTTGTTGAACTGCCTAAACCAACATCTACACCAATGAAACAAGGGTCATTGCATTAACTTGACAATTTATTCCAAAACAGCCAAACTAAAACATGGTAAAGGATTAAAGATGTAGCTATTTTGATAGGTCAGTGCAACATTATTGTAAGTGCCTATGAATATTTAAGGCACTTACAATAGTCTTATGCTTACCCTTCGATTTACCTTACCTTTCAATCTGTAAGACATTACATGACATGAGGTTGTTTGTATCTGTTGTCGACAAAATCTTGAAGGCCATCGCATCTTTCTCCTCCCCTTCTTCATCCTACAATTTTTCAATTAGAGGATATTAAATGAGTGGTCATTGAAAACCAAATTTATTAAAAAAGTCTATATAAACAGATAAAAAACGAAGCTGTGCCACGTTTTTATCTGTTTAAGATGACGAGTTTATTACTTCGGCATTCCATTAGCACAAAATTCAATTTCATATTCTATTTATAATATGACTCGAATTTTTGCAATAAATTGAGGGAATTCAAGAAATTAATCGAATCAAGTTATTCTGCAAAACGTAATAATGCTGTTTGCAAATTTACATCATCAAATTTATTATGATTTCATCATGACATCATTTTTTACAATGAAAATAAAATATTGATATACGTTTTTAGCTCATTAGAATAGTTGTTTAGTTATTACAAAACGAACCCTTCAAAATGATTGCAATTCAAACTGTTGATAAATAAGGAATTGAATTTTTTGTCATTGAAAACAATTCTGTCTACTTTTACGCAATTTTTCAACATATGGGGACACATGAAGATACATGGACCTCTATAGAAGATGTCCAAAACTAATGCTATGGAACTATGAAGTATTCTGCCATTGTCAAAGTATTGTACTTTTCAATGAATTTCAAATCCCTGATCAGACACCCATTTCCCGGTTGATCAATTTCCTGATAAGGCAATCTCAAAAACCTATTTAATTACAAGGCGAGTATTTCACCAACCAACCTATCACTGCTGCTTGCATGTGTATGAAGTCTCTAATAACCACCTGTGAGTTCAACCAAAGCAAGGGTGTAACTACCATTATGCACATTAGGCAAGTACGTAATAGAAATAAATCCTCTTTCGAAAAATATTGTTGATTGATAATCATAATATCAAAATTACAGCTCATTGAAGCTGTAGTTACGATCTATTGATTATTCACCAATGCTCAAATCCTATAGAAAAAGGGAGTGGATGGAGGGCATTCATCTTTGTTATGTGCAGTCCACATGTTTCCTTTAACCTATATACGTAGTCTTTGGTAGTCACCTTCTGATTTCAAAATCCTAGTCATGCATATGCAGCGTACAATATGATACTTTGATTTTTAGGTGTTCCATAACATTTTGTCACCATATCCTAGATGTGTCTGGACCCACATTCTGATGATTTACCCTTTTTTCATCTGCATGTCTGTTGTCATTTATTCTCTTTTCCGTTACTTTGATAGTTGTATGGTTATTCTTTGCAAAAATGAATGCATGTAAGTTTCTATTTCCTGATCCTTTAAACCTTCATCCGAGGTTAGAGAACCTTAAAAATAGAAAATGCGAAATCTGACTTTGGTGTCTAGATTTTCAATCAATTGATAACGAAAGTGCGGAGTTGAAACAGCTGTAGTTACCTCCATTGTAACTCGCTTTCTGCCACCTTTTCCATCGCCCTTGGCGCTCAGACTTGAGCTTGAGCCACCACTTTTGCTCCCTTTTTCCGATAATCGTTGCTGACTTTTGGCAGCCATTAGTTTACGTGTTGCTAGGTTTACTCTTACTTTTTAGAGAGTACCTGTCTAAGGGAAATAAATGTGTACTTACCCGACTCGCTTTTCTTCTCCCTTTACCCTGGAAAAATACGATTAAAACCATTTATGACCTACATCCCGAAAACCTAAACATTTCAGAAAGAAAAAATAAAAATAAAAAGAATCACGAATACAACTAGATAACAAAGAAAATAACACACTCTTTTTCAATTCATATCCGCGATTTCTAAATTTAATTATTGAATTTATACTTTCGTTTTTTTTCACCAAAATCTTCGTAACTACACCAGCATTCAGCTGTGGCTACGAGGTCTTACGTCATTATTTAAATTTCAAATGGGTCTGACAAAAATATGGCATATATAGAATCTCTTTCAATTAGTTTGCGACGAAATGTCGCACCTACAGATGTAAATACGAGATTTTGTGTCCCGGCAAACGGCGTTCAAAATTCCAGGAAGGCCTGTACATAAGCAATGGCCTATTCTGAGGCACTCCTTCTTGGACCGATGTATGGGTCCACCATCCGAAGGTGAGCGGACCCGTAATAATGAGTGCCACAAGTTCACAACTCTTGATAAACCGCTGAGAATTCCTAATGAAATCATTTGGTCAAATTTGGAAAGATCATGAATTTTGAAATGTTGTAGGACTATTACGGGTCCACTGCCGTGAGATGCATCCACTGAAGCATCCAAATGATAAGCTGACATTTTTTCTTTGATAGTTATTTTATTGTCATGGGGAAATACAATAAAAAATGGGTAATAGAACGGAAACGAACTCATGAGGTGTTGTATTTATACCCGTGTTGGATCAATTTCGGAAAAGAATTGAGTCTTAATTCTTTTCCAAATTTGATTTCCAGAGGGGTCCTAGGGCCTTACACCAGATAGTTTTGAGAATCTCGGCTTCTTATTTGTCTCCAATTCGCAAACCAGCGTCCTTTAAATCCCGATGTCGGCATTTGTGTGTTAGAAACCCTTTTATAGTAATCCTGGATCCGCTATTGCATAGAATTTTAATTTCAACTTTTTTCGAACTCTGGTTTGGTTTTTATTTATATTTCGGTGTTACGTTATTTCTCAAAAGCACTATGAGCGAAACTGGCAAAAACACACAATAAGGCTTAGAAGCTTCAAGCATTAATGATTTGTTATGCGGCAAACGTTGGAGTATTTTACAACACAGACAATTTCAAAATGATCTAAAATAAAATGAACCAAGACGCAATTATTCATTTGATTTAAATTAATAGAAAATCCATGCAGATTTCATCATGATATCGTTGAGGGTAGCTATGCGACACAAAATGTGCGTAAATAAAGCAGTGTTTACAATCATGAAACAAAAGAGTTGAATTTCAACAGTCAAACGATTTGGGTAAAAACAAATGAGCTCAAGTCATGCGCATTAAATAAAGCTATTTAGCTAAAGGGAAAATTGAGTTCAGATTCAAATTATTTTGCCGTTTGAGTGAAAACTAACTGTCACCCTTCTTTCATATAGGGGCCACCCAGACATTGTATTTTTTCTTTGTTGCGATGCCTGGAAAATGCGTTTTATAATACATATACATGTATTCAATAATAAATGAGCCAGTGTATGACATTTCCAACAATTACATGTGTGCGCAAAGTTAAGACTCCGACCAGCCTCTGCGTCCGCATCGTCTGATCTGAGTCTTTACTATACGCTAAATAGACAGCTGCAGACCTATTTTTTAGTCATCTGCACGTACAAATTTGGGCGCGCATTCCTAAATTACACTGGTTTAAGTCCGAAACAATGAGGATGCCAGCGTGAGATGTACGGTTCCATCTATTACTTCTTTACAAAAATCTGCAAATTCTCGTAGAAACCAGTTTGGTCAATCAAATAGAAGCGCGCGTCTATATTTTAAACGGGCAATCCAAAGTTTGAATGAGAGCATGACTAACATATGAAAGTGCTTCTTTAATTACAGTAGCATCCATATTTTTAAGCGTGTGAGGCTCTGCGTAGACTTTCGGCACAGCAGATACCGTTTTAGATCTTTCGGAGTCTCCTCCCCGCCCCCAAGCTTTGGCTATGAGCAGTTCATACACATGCATTCTGGGCCCGAGATTATAAAACCTTCTCTTTTTTATCGTACTCAACTCCAGCAAGGACGAGGTTCACGAACATAACAAAATGGCCATATAAAATCGACAATTTCTGATTGCAAATGATCTCAATGAATTCAAATTTTCATGTTAACCCTTATCCGCTTTTCTCAAATTGTACAAGGAATATTTTTTATTTATACGTTGGCCATAATTGAAAAAATGCCCATTAAGTGGCCCTTTTAAAATAGAAAAATTGATCCATTTTTCAACAAAATTTGAAATTTATGCATCTGAAAAATATGAAGCCCAAATTGCGACACCATAATATTTCCCCAAAACCTTCTAGAAGTCATAGCTATTGTATACTTGATAGAAATATGGACGTGTGACAAAAGGGGCTTCATATATTTTGTAACTTCAAACCAATATTTTTTGGGAAAGTTAGGCATTTCTGCGAAGTAAGTCTACTTTATTGGCAAGGAAACTGTGGTTTTGGAAAATATTTTATACATTTTTTCAGAGACTGTGTATAGGTTAATAGAAAAAAAGTAAGTTTAATTGTGTACACTAGAACATAAAAAAATGCTCGTTTAACAGGGCCAATTTATATTGCTTGTGAACCTTGTCCTTTATTCAAACTTAAAATGTTTCATTACGGCAGAATCACAGCTGAAATTTCAAGATGAAATTTTAGTAAATCTCAGTTGAGTATATGTTTTTTTTTTATGATCTTGGGCCCTTGAGTATTACCAAATGGTATACTGGTACATACATTTTGCTGAAATAAATGGCATGATAGTATTGTGACCCGTCACGCGAAAAGGGATATCAGGGTGTTGCGTAAAGTGTCGACCCTAGTCAGACTGCGCGGTTTGCGCAGACTTACTAGGGTCGAAACTTTTTGGACTGTGCTTATTTTCTGAATCTAGAAAGATCAATCTACCTTCCAGTGAAAGAACTTTTAAAATGTGATCTCTGGTTGATCAATGCTGGACCCAATTTCTTTTTCAAATATTCATTTTAAAGAGTTCCCATTTGGTCCCTTTTTGCGTGACCGGTCATTAATATAAATAAAAGTGAAAATTTATACATCATGAGTTATAAGCCTTGGATAAATTTTCTCTTAAGTCGGCAAGAATTTTGGGGCAGGTTTCAACAAAACATTTAAGACGTATTTTTGGCTTATCGACGACTTAAAACATATCACATATCACAAATCTATCAATACATTTACATTTAGTGATTGTTGTTGTTACTGATTTGAAAGTCATCAGTTGGACAAAAATACATCTTAAATGTTTTAACGAAACTGGTCCAGACACCACGATAAATAATATTTAAGATTATTCCGAAAGCACTGAAACTGCTTTGATAAAAGACATACCACTTTGTCTTTGTTTACGATAATTTGCATGTAACAAGTATAATATTTACTGTAAAGGTGTTTTTCCTTGTTGTTTTCTTGTCTATCCATTTGTTTAGCCTTTTCTAGACCAGAAACGTTATTAAGCTTGTCGAAGTTTGCCCAGTAGCCTTTATATTATAGACTTGGTTGACCGTCGGTCATTAAAATCAAAGTGTCTCATGAAGAAAATATCAACACAGAATCTATAATCATTCTAGTTCTATTTTTGGGTGATAATTTATGTCGGTTTCTGTATTGGTTACGATTTTCATCCTAAACGTCGTAACTACAGCTGTATAGAAACTGGAGTTTCGAAGTTTTCAAATGAAAACTGACGATTTATAAGTTTTCATATAGGTCGAACATTTAAACAAATACGAAAAGAAAAGAACTGCCTGTGGTTATTTAGTCTAAATCTATACTTATAGACAAAAGTTCTGCACGGTTTTGTTTTGGTTTAGAAAGCGTTTAATTTGAAAAATAAGGTTTTGAAAATATTGCTTAACATATCGACCCTATCTTCAAAACACAGGGCTTGGTTTCATCGGTATTTGATCATGAATGACGATGATTTAGTCCCAACGACGTGGTAATATTATGCATGGATAATCCAAAAGGAAAACACCAAAAAAGTTTGTAGAAAATTAATTGCATTTTAGATACGTTATTTACATTTTAGAAAACGTTTCATTTTTTATTTATTTTTCTTTTACAGGTTGTTCGTTTGATAATGAAATAAAGATGTTTACTGCCATTTTTGGATTAACGAAACACGCATTGAATCAATTAGTTTACGGTTTTACGGTTCATCAGGCCTCGATTTTAACGTCGTTAGTCCGAACACTTGAAACAGCGTCATGTTGAACCCTTTCATCTTTTTTTTTTTAAATCTAAGCGCGATGTTGTTAAGATGAATTTTGTGTGCAAATATGCATGTTTTTGTTAGTTAAATTTCGCCCGCGCTTGGATCACCGAGTCGTAATCTAGCGTGTTTATTATTACGTTGTCTTATTCTAAGACCGTAGATCAAAGTTTTACACAACCACAGTAGATTGGGAGGTTCAATAGTCTGCTTTACAATTATGAAACATCCATTCATGTTCAATTTCTTAAAAAAAGATTTGGCCTTATTTGCATATTCGCGAATCCGAACAAGACTTTTGTCCATTAGTACATGTATATTATTGTTACATAACATTTCTACTTTGCTTAATGTTTATATATATATTTTCATACTGTATTTAATTTTTCATCTGATAACTTGTATCTAGATGTTTTCAGCATGATTCGCTAACGCTAATTCTATCAAATTCTCGTAATCGATAAATTATAATTGACAAAGAGACACTTACCCCCTTTTTGCTCATCTCTGCTCGCCGGAATAAACTTTCGGTGGTTTTGGACTACAGCCTGTTTAAAGAGAGTGAATAAATAAAAGTGTTAAATATTGTGACTGTGTTAAAAACGACTTGTCGTCATGGTCGTTCCCTTTAGATATGGCGTCATTTTTGCGTTAGGGATAACGTCAGTTTACGTAGGGTTGCGTTTTGTCCGTCATTTCCGTTGAAAGTAAACGATTCGCAGATGATAGATTCTAAAATTCGCAAATCATCCGAAATTAATGCATCTGAAAACTAGAGGAGTATAAGGTTATGAGAGTGAGAGGGCGACGTCAGAAAGTATGAAGGGGTGTCATTTATTTTAATATGAATTTTTTGTACATGACCATAGAACATACATTATTTATATCCTAAGTAGGATGAGCAGCTGGCGGCTCGGGTGAAATGTTGTGGTTGTCCTGGTGTGAGAAAGGACATGAATCAATTGGTAGGTGCACCAGTAATAACTGCAATAATAATGACATTGGCGTAAAACCCCGTACAAACAGAAACCTGCTGCTCTCACATATCTTTTATTCCCTATGTTTTCCTTTGAACACGTTCGAATTGTACACTTTATCGGCCTCTTTTAATTTCGATAAGCCTTAAAGTCATTGGACTGGTATTCAACAAATAAGTTCAGTTAAGGTAGTGGACCCGTAATAGTTCCGTACGTTTCGATAGCAATCAACTTTAACAGTGTTAACCGAGGTTTCCTAATGAATTTTCATTAGGAAACCTCGGTCAACATTGTGAAAGCTCATGCCGTACCTAAATATTGAACTGTTACAGGTCCACTACCTTAAGTTAGAAGATCCTCTTTTACAGGGTTCATTTCAATCTATCAAATTTCAATCTGAACTCGCGAGCGTTAATCTATTAAATTTGACAATAATCCGGATATGAAATAAAAACCCAGACTGTTTATATTAGCATGGATTAAGCAGATATTCTCTTTCAATGAAAGAAGGGCACAAAATACTCTCTCTCTCTCTCTCTCTCTCTCTCTCTCTCTCTCTCTCTCTCTCTCTCTCTCTCTCTCTCTCTCTCTCTCTCGTTTTATTGAAAACTTTAAATATACTTTTTTAGAATGATCATTCTGCACATAAAAAGTAAGCCAACAAATGAAAAGATTTGACCCTTGTCAGCAACAACAGCCTGAGCTCGCTAACATGGGTAGTTACTTTTCAGATCTACAGATAAGAACATCTTGAAAATTGACAGAGTGAATAATTTTGGAATGAAATTGAATAATTATGTGGAGCGAGTTTTGAGTATTAATAGGTTTACCCCCTCCTCCCCGCCTTTAACAAAATCTACTTATTTTTCTGATTTGGTGTCTTCGTGGTCTTCATGTCGTCAAATCAGACGCTAAAAATCAAAACCAGCCAATAAAATGATGCAATTATTCGATCGATTTGATTGAAATGCATATATTGATCAATTTGAACGATTTCGAAGCGGTTACTAACAATTTCGAAGCGTTTTTGAGTGAATGGAGTGAGTGTATGGAAAGAATGTTTGGAGCGCTGAGCGAGTGATTTTGAGTGTTTTTGATATAGATGGGTATCGGTTTCACGGTGAAATTAACTGTAAGAGGATCCGTTTTCGTTTGACACATCAGTCGCAGGGACGAAATAGCGAAAAGTCACGTTTGAGTTTTAGTAAATAATCACAAGTAGCTGATTGATCTAATGTAACAAGGTGAAAACAAGATCGGTCAAAGGATTTTCGATTAGATATGTCAACAAATTACTGAAAAGGTAACGTAAATATAAACCTTCACCAGAAAAGGACCCATTGACAAAAGTAATATACGAATACATTTATTAAAAAGAAATTTCAATCAAGCATAGAATTTTTGGAAATATCTCATTAATTCTCTGAAATTGTTGTTGTTGTCATGTTCGCGTGCGTGTGTGAACCATGTTCGTATGTGTGTGTGGGCGGGGGGGGGGGGGAGGGGGGGGGGGGGGGGTAACGTAGATGACGCAAGTCTTATATGAAAGGAGAAAACCCGTCGTGCTTCTGCTGCAGGCCTAGTTTAAGTTTATTCATTTTACGGGATAATATTATTCTATGCATTTTGGTCGACCATTCGCCAAAGAGAAGACTTTGTTCCATATTCGTTATTGCATATTTACGTCTTTTTCTTAGTGCAAAGACCATTTTTATCACTTTACAAGTAGATATATTTTACCCAGTGAGTTTGCGCCCATGCAAAATAATGCGTCGAATTTTGATATCTAGTTTTGCAACAATCTTTTGAGAAAAAGAAGCATAATTAAAATAAAGAAAAGTCGATAAATAAAAATTATTGAAAGGCAAATTAGGTAAAATAATCTTACTTAAATTTATGCAAACGGTTTAATCCATACAAAACAATAGTAAATTCCTTATAAGTCAATCAAATCTACCCGATTCAATACTTTTAAAATAGTGATACGATATGCTATTCCGTGGTTAGATCCTTTGAGTTGAATATTGAACCAACCCTTAGATCCTAATTAATTACTACAGCGCGATTTTTTAGAATTGAACTTGACCCCTGTGATAATAAATTAATAAAAACCTGATAATTTCTACTCTGCTTTGCACGTGCTTTTACACGATTTAATTACCAACGATATTGAACTTAGAGTGTTATTTTTATTGATAAAATATGTCAGTAATTGATATTTAAGCAATTTTTTGATAGAGGCAAGGAGCCCATTTAACTAATCTTCTTACGAAAAAATTAATCGTAAGTCAAAATCACAAATCGTACCTGGTGTTTTTATTCATTGTTAGATTTTGCCTTGCAAATTGCAATATCTCATCGGAATCGTCTTTAGAAGACGATTCCATTGAGATAATGCAAGTCAGAATTCCATATTTAGTGACTGATTTATAAGCAACTTAAATTCTTGACTTACGCAAAAAAAATGACCGTAAGATGTGTAGTAAAACGGGTCCCAGGTACGGATCAAATAAACCAAGGTAAGCTTCGTGACAACGACAACTATAGGCTAGTATGAAATGATATGTAAGCCGCCGTCATTTCGCAGTGGTAGCGAGTGTGAACAGCATTCAAAAGGTCCCGGGTTCAATTCTCGACGGCGACACTCATCCCTTCCGACTAGTAGTCTTCCACCAATGAATCTTTAATCGTAGACCTGTGCGGGATATCAGCTAGAGGTCAGGAAATGATGATATAATGATAATACTGGTTTGAGAAGTACCAGGAATCCATTGTTAGGTGCTCCAGCCGTTACATATAACTGAAAGATTGTTAAAAGCGGTGTTAAACCCAATAAAAAAACAAATAAACAAAAAATATATTAGTTAACCCCGCTCATGTGTATATGTCTTTTACATAGGTAACCCTGTCATAAAATGTTCGAGTCTTAGATTGATCATGCAAAGATTTGTGTTAATCAACATCGCTTGTAAAGCTATCATTTATTCTTTAATGTTTTTCGGTGGTTTATCGAGAAATAACGGTAGATTATCACTTGATAAACTCACCGCAAAAGCAGTAAAATTATCAGAAACTTATACCCTGCTTTTGTGCATTTCGTCCTATCTGACGTCATCTATGCGGGGCGAAATAAGTGACGTCACAATGAACAATAGCAATCTCGCGCAAAATGACGCGCTTTACGAAAATATGTCCTAGAAATTTCACATTTTGTCTCATTTTTGCATTAAAGAAATAGAGGATAATCGTTTGTTTAAGTGTAAGATCGATTAATATTTCATTTCGTGAAAAACAAAAACTATATTTTCACTCGTGGCTCTGCCACTCGTGAAAATATAGCTTGTTGTTCACTCAATGAAATATAAATCGATCTTACACTTAAACAAACGATTATCCTCTATATACTGGCAAATCTCTTCTGACAACGGATTTGATCCCAATTCCAATCAGGTCTTTCATGAAAATATACAATTGCAAGTCGTCGATTTTCTTTACACAAGCTCAGTGTAGTCACGGGATTGAGGAAAATAAACGACGATGATTAGTTCTTGACAAAGTTCAGTTAGTTACATCGTGAAAATGACATTAATCTCAATCAAAACAATTCTAAATTGCTTACTCAGCGCTCTTTTCATTCATTCCAAACACTCACTCAACCCATTCAAAAACGCTCAAACCCATTAAAAAGATATAATCAACAACGTCATTCAAGATAAATATTGATGGAGAAAAAACGGAATTTCACTGACATATTCAAATTGCTAGCGTCTCATGGGTTTTTGAAGAAACAGTAGGCTATGTACAGAACTTGTATTCATATTTTACTAAAGGGAGATAATCGATATCGCTAATGTTGTTCACCCCGAACAAAATTTGCGATATAGGATTACCTCCCATTAATTTCACTCAAAACTCACTCCACACACTCATTCAATTTCATTCCTAAATCATTCCAAAATCATTCACCTTATCAATTTCACGATGCTGTTAACTGTAGTGACGAGTTTTATATTGTATTGCCAATACAAATGTGATCCGTTATACGAAAGGGACCATTTGTGAACTCTGAAAATATATATGGAAAAGAGATTGGGACGAGTATAGGTCAACTATAGGTCACAGTTTAAAAAGCATTCACCTGAAAGTAGATTGGTTATTCTTGGTTTAAGAAATTAGCTAATGTGAAAGGTTTCGACCTACTCAATCTGTGCAGTCCGCACAATCTTACTAGAGTCGACAGCCCAGATGGCCACTTTTCCCTAGACGGGTCATAAACGTATATTTACGGCAGTTGAGTATTTAAAGTTCAATCAATGTGTAAAACACTTAAACAATAGTTCTCTACTCAAGCTTCAAGACACTATTGTTTGAATAATGGGGTAAAGTGGCAGTGCATAGATTCAGAAAAACACATGTAAACCATATTTTTCGACCCTAGTCAGCCTGCGTAGTCTGAGTAGATTGACCAGGGTTAACAGTTTTCATACGACCAGGCGATCTCTTTACGCGAACCGTACACATGCATTTCCGTTTATTTAACGTCGCTACCATAGCATACGTCCATATGAGCGACGCCCCAGAAGTCTGTAAGTGTTACGGAGAGAGGGGGAGGGGGGTCTCAAGAATATCGGTGACGGGACTACTGTTGAGACCCGCCATGGTTCTCAAACGTACTCGATGTGAAAAGCACCGTCGTATGGGGCCTTGGTTTAACGTCTCGCCCGAGAGATGATTAATTTGTTTGCCGGGGTGCCAGTGCGAGAATAGAACCAGCGATATCTATTGTCATTTGTTTTAAAGTTAGATACTCTACCGACTGAGCTAATCGGGCTTACTCACTACGCGAATCAGTGTTCACATATGTGACCTGTCACGCAAAAAAGGGCTATCCGGGCACTCCGTAAAATAAATAATTGAAAAAAGTCTGTTTCCAGCATAAGTCAACCAGCAGACGTATTTCAGTAACAATTAACACGAAGGTAGAATCATCATTCAAAGTACTGATAATTCGTCATTTGCGAAGAATAACAGCCCTGGTCAGTCGGTGCCTCGCCTGCACAGTCTGATCCGGATCGACATTTCTCGCTTCTCCCAGAGTGTCCGTTTTCGCGTTACGGGTCACATATGATAAGAAGAAGAGTGGCCAAGTCTGACCAGGCTGTTTGTCTGTAGATGCATACCTATAAACAGAAAACTAGTTGACTTTCGATCACCAACTAAAACTTGTAAATCCATATTTCGAGAACAGTACTATTATTTAAGTTTTACAATTCTAAGTCAGTTTCTTTTTCTTGTTAGTCGCGATGTGTCTGCTCAATGTACAGAGAGTTCCAAACCATTGAATTGAAAAGGAAAATAAATGATCCTTTCTCCGGAAAAAAACTAAATGACATCACCTTTTAATTTCATTTGCCCAACCAAGAAAACACTAAACATCCAATTTTAGACCAAACCAATTTCAGGGAATTTGCAGTCGTTATTTCAATGTGCGTTAAAATAAAAATGTGCGCAAAATATAAGAGAAAATATTTCGAAAAAGGGAGAAATTGCTCGTTTCAAAGCAATTTCTCCTTTTTTCTCAATCATTCACACTTAGTTAGATTTGTGGAAAATTTGTTACATGAACAGGTATATAGGATCTTATCATTTTTGGAAATATAATATCTTTTTTTTATTGTTTTATGAATGATGAATATTGACTTTTCAGAATCGGAGTTAAGGTCCATGGTCAAATTTGAAGGAAACCATGTAATGTGGCAGAAAATCATTTGAGACAAGGAGAAAGCCATTTCTTTTTTATTTTATTTATTTATTTATTTTTTCTATATAATACTTTCTCAATAAAAAAATCATTTAAACGTACAAGTCAAGTACAGGCACGAAGCAGGCAACGGTTGGGCGAATATACATGTAGCCTTTCTGAAAAAGGGCCCGTTTTTCTCTCCACGTAGGAAACTGCTCTAATTTACAGCATGGTTAAATTGGCCATTTATTTGATTTATAAAAACGTTTACATGTGATTGGCCCCGCAAAGCCTGCAGATGACTACGTCATTACGGCACCAGCATCTAAGTTATCTCTTCACCGTGACAGTGAACCAGACAGGATATACATCACAGGCAATTGTTTTAATGTATTGCATAATCATTTTTGTTCTTTTATGTAAAGTTAACAACATCGTGAAATTGACAAGGTGGATAATTTTGGAGTGATTAAGGAATGAAATTGATTGAGTGTGTGGAGGGAGTTTTGAGTGAAATTAGAGGGAGGCATTGGTGAACGAGTCTGATGGCATTCTAGAGTGATGTATTGATTTCGTTGAGAAAAGACAAATTACATATGTAAAAAAATGATTAAGGGAATGTGTCTCGACAAAATTTCGGCAATTCTCACTGTAAATAAAAATTTGTTTTGCATGTCGAATTTGTTCTCAAATATAACAATGAAAAAGAAAAAAATAGAAGACCACTTAGCAGGAAACATAATGTGATTTCGTTCGGGTTTTGTTGTCGTCGTTTAGATCTACATTTCGGTTCGTAATTCAAACGTAATTTGATATTATTTTCTGAATACTTAAATTTTTTTTTCTCAATTTTTATATGCTCTGAGTGGCAGTGTCGTGCTTCTTTAATGTTGTAACATTATTTTTTCTCTTAACTCGAAAAAGGCAGTCCGTAATTCAATTTCAAGATGCGGAACCCATATTTTACCAGATAAAACAGCAGTCTTTCTGCATTTTGACTATGAATCGTAATCCGTTAGGGCTCTGGAACTTTAATGACCTGAATGGGGTCCCAAATCCCCCTAATTCAAGGCCGCTGTTACGTCTTCAACCAAATCGCTGTAATTACAATATTTTGACCTCACAGATATACAGAGTTTTGTAAAAGAATAATTATCTGATGCCATTTTACAAAAAAAGAAGAAAAACAATAGGATTTATGTGGGTAGGTATTTTGTACAGCTAATGGATTGTCCGATTACAGTCATATTCTGAATTCTGTTTCTCCTACCAATTAGTGGATAATCGTAAAACTAATAGGGTAGAAGGCGAATGTAATGTAAGGATTTAGGCTAACAATAGATCTGATGCGAGAAATACCTGCAATCCATGTTTATGTGCTCCAGTCCACAGGCGATTGATTCACAATCCAAATTTCGTCTTATAGGTTATTACATTTTTACATGTATGGCAAAACTCGGATTATGAAAATCGCCTGTATCTCAGCCACCGCGATTTTACAGAGAAATTGTTTATAGCGGCATTCATCCATATTCAAACAAAAGTCACAAGAAATGTTGTACATTTAAAACATGTCTCAAATAATTCTTGAGACTGACTATCACATGTTGTTAAGTTTAATGTAAAACCCGATTGCATAAACCACAGATGCCACTATGGCTTTGGTTAGATTATAGAAGCGCAAGTCAAGTTAATTGAGTGATCAAAGGTCAATTTTATCTATACATGGATTAGAGACAAATTGACATTTCAAGTGAGCATCTGGTATAGGACGCACTAGATGGTTAGTGGATGCAACATATCGTTGCGAATTTTGGACCACTCAGGCTGATGAGACGATTGTCGGGTGTTCTTCTGAGAGAGACAGAGAAAGCACAGGTGGCAGTGTCAAATATCTTTTTTTTTTCAGAAATAAATATATGCTAACTAAATAGAGACAAGATTTCGTTCGTTTAAAATTCTCGAGGACATCACTGAGGTGACCATTCGACTCCTCAAGTGTAAGGGGAAAATGATAAAATTAGGGTAAATGGTTAGTGGATGCAACATATCGTTGCGAATTTTGGACCACTCAGGCTGATGAGACGATTGTCGGGTGTTCTTCTGAGAGAGACAGAGAAAGCACAGGTGGCAGTGTCAAATATCTTTTTTTTTTCAGAAATAAATATATGCTAACTAAATAGAGACAAGATTTCGTTCGTTTAAAATTCTCGAGGACATCACTGAGGTGACCATTCGACTCCTCAAGTGTAAGGGGAAAATGATAAAATTAGGGTAAATAACATGCAGTAAATGTTCAATCATAAAAGGGCATGCTATCGTAACTAATTTCCTGGTACATCAAGTCACTTATTTTGATCAAAGGGAGTTCTCAAAGGTTTCCTACCTTTTTAATCAGTAGCACTGTTGACAACTTTCACTTTTGTCCTCCATATTGTTTTGTTGGTATAAGGCCAATTTCAACAAAATTTTGCATACACATAGAAAATAACATGGACTTCAAAGAAACATTTTGATTTTTTTTTGTATTTGTGCAAATAATTCTTGGTAATATTGATTTGAAAGTTGACCCGGATTTTTTGAAAGACACCTTGCCATTATTTATAAATATTTTTTTTCTATATTTTTCTTTTCTTTTTCTTTTTTATTTATACTGCCACCTGTGAGAGAAAGAGACGGTGCACAAGGACGGACAGCTCGACAGTTCTAAATACAATTTGTGAATCATAATTAACGGAATAAAGTAAGGGAACTAAATCTAGTCGGGACAAATTCATGTTTTAATCTAAGTTGCTTCCCATTGACCATCAATTTTAGGCGTTATATGTTCGTCCTTTTTCGCTTTATTCCAATTACAAACAATTAGTCTTCTTCCTGCTTATCGATCTTTCAGTTAAGATTTAACTAATTGGTGAAGCTCCTACCTTAAGAGTGAAGGTGTGAGCACTTAGATCTACTTTCGGTTTACTACACACAGGATTGTGACGTAATAAGACCTTATACGCTCGCGCCAATCGGACTTCACGAAATTCCACGTGGTCTACTCGAGCCAATGAAGTACACAAACGTCGTAGTAAACACAGTCTGTATACCTCCTAAAAAGCGAGAAATTCCTGATTCAGTTGGTTGGCATTGCCAATGTTACAGTAAAGGATACGCACTTTAACGTTAGAGCGAATCGTGGAGAAAGTGCTAATAGATCTTCAGGTAAATATATTTTTCTTAATTAGTTCTTTGCTGCATGAATGAGGGATGCAATGAAGCGCGCGGGGAAATTGCGATCAGTGACACTGGTCACGTGACATGCAAAAAGTAGATGCATAACCCGTTACCTCACAACATTTAATGGATTTTACCATCACACAAGCAGCTTCTCATTTTCTACATCAATGTTGTCCCAATTTTCACCCATGATCTTCCAAAATTTTGCCGATTTAGAGTTCTAACGTCATAATGTGCTTCATCTTTTAAAAAATTGATACTGTAGGATCAGAAAGTTCAAACTCTAAATAAACATATATTTTGAGGGTCTGCTATATGATTCAAACGACGACCGGACAATGAAAATAATAGCAATTTGAATACAAATCACCCTTAGTTGCAGAAAAAATGGAGGTAAATGAGAAATAGCTTTTTTCTCGTGTAGGTCTTAACATTGGCGTAACTACCATTATGCATACTACACAAGTGTGTAATTCAAATGATTCCTCTTTCGAAAATTTTCTTGATATAAGCTGTAGCTATGATGCTTTGATTATTCACCAATGCTCAAATCATAAAAAGGGGTAATGGACTTAGGCCTAGGGCATCTATCTTTTGTGACAGTCCACATACAGTCATTGAACAAGGGCGTAACTTCCATTACGCAATTTACGCCAGTGTGTTAAAATCGTCCGTTGAAAAATGTCGTTGATGAATGATCATAACATTGAAACTGCAGCTTATTAAAGCTGTAGTTACAATTTTTTGAATATTCACCAATGCTCAAATCATTAAAAGAGAGCGGTTGGAGGACATTCATAGGTCCACATTAAGCCTTTAACCTATATATACTCTGGTTGTCACCTTCAGAGTGTGTTTAATTTTCAAAGTCCTAGATACGCCCATGATTGAACCCAATTTCATCCCACTTTCATCTTGAAAGCTTCACTTGGACCTATTGACAGGTATTTCATGAAAAAATTGATATAATTTGAAAGATATTTTTTTATCCCTAAAATAAGCCATAGTTTAAAGCTTTGCCTAGATATGATTGATGAAATTTTGATTTCCATTACATGCTATTTTCAGCCAGAATTTGAGTTTGATTTTCGGAGATGCATTAAAAAGTCCACTTTTCTGAGATACACATTGAAAAATTCAAGCGTCTGAAGGAGTTGAAAAGTGTAGTGTGCTGAAAAAATATTTTGCGAGAGCAATATTATAGTCCTTTGTAAACAATAAAAATTAAAAAACTGGAATTTCTATTTACAATAGGGATTTTTTTTAATTTTTTTTTTGAAGTGGACCGGAACTGGTTATGGTTTGGAACTGGTTAATTGACTGTATTGCCTTTATCCCATATATTTTTCAGTGGGTGCTATCTGAGTGCGTATAATTTTCAAAATCCTAGTTAGGCCAATAATAAAATCTTCTCTTTCCACTATATTCTAGAAATTCAAATTTTACTCTTGAAAGTAATTAACAACAGGAACACTCAACAGTAAAATGAAATGATAAACAACCAATAAATGAAGCCAGAAATATGATTACTTGTGTTGTAAAAAATTGCAAGGGTTGACATTGAATGCTCATTTCTTAAAGAATGGTTACCAAGGTGAAATAATTAAGTAAACAAACTAGAAATGGATCTACAAGTTTAAGGTGAAAATAATTTCCTGAGATATTGATCATAATGGATTCATTTTCTCTGGTTAGTGACAGTCTTTCAAGATTTGTTTTGAGAGAGTAAAGTTAACCCTTGTCAAGCTGAATAAATTTTGGCTAAAATTTTTCATCAAAATCAAGGGCAAAAAAGCACTGAAAGTTCCAACTGTAGGTCAATTTTTATTTGAAAAACTAAATCTATTAACAATTCTGGTTTGAAAGTGAGAAACAGGTGGTGTAGACTATCATCAGACTGCACATAAGTGCAGGCTGATGTTTGTCGATAGCTCCTGACAAAGCAGGAATATTCCGTGTTCAGCATGACAAGGGTTTAAATAGAGACTGGGCTACAGATTGTTATTTCAACAATTATGCAAAAATACACTTCCAGTGTTTGTAGATCTACTCCTGCAATCATATGTCTATATACATGTATATGCAAATGATGGGAATTTAAACTAATCCATTCGCTGAAATTATGAAAGTATCTGTTTGAGTGAACCTTATGTTTTCAGATAAGCAATAGCATTGGTTTAAAAGATAAATTTTAAAGATTCTCAATGCGTTACTTTAACCTGTTTTATCTATTTCGAACAACTGCAGGGGTGTGGAATTCCCATGCCCGACTTGTCCGACTAGGGCTTTTGTACTTGCGGACAAGTAAATTTTTCTAAGCCACTTGTCCTAGGACAAGTAAAAACCAGGGCAAATCTTTGAATGTTACTTAAAAGAATTAAGAGAGAAATCATCCCAATGTTCATATCATAGGGTAGAAAACATTGTTTTTAATGAAGAAAATGCTGGATATCAGCATTTTCTTCATCAAAAAGCAATGTTTTTTTCAATTTTTTCTATTTACTCTGTAGCGGACAAGTTCATTTTGATCCTGGACAAGTAGAAAATCCGCTTTTACTTGTCCAGGGACAAGTGGAGAAAACTCTTATTTCCACAGCCCTGAACTGACACGAGAATCTAACAGTAAAAAGTTGATTTCATGGCTCACCGCATAAAATCTACCTATAGTGTTAGACAATCATTTTCAAATCATAATCAATAATTTGTTTTAAGTAGAAAGAGCACAATCAACTATGATTGATACTAAAATTGGTTTCTTAAAAGTCAATACAATTCTCAATGAATGCATACTATTGCATAATGTGGTTTGTTTTACAACATCTTATCTTTGTTTTTATGCCCCCGATAGGGAGGCATCATAAATTTGACTTGTCCGTCCGTCCGTCTGTCCGTCCGTCCGTCCGTCTGTCTGTCCGTCCGTCTGTCCGTCCGTCCGTCCGTCCGTCCGTCATTCCGTCCAAAAACTTTAACATTGGCCATAACTTCTAAATCAAAGCGGTGTCGGGGGGCATTGTCATCTTACAGTGACAGCTCTTGTTTAAGAAAGATTATGTAACACAATTGGTACATGTGTTGTAGCATTTAGCACATCTGGAATGGGCCTACACCAATAGCCAAATTGTAACCTAAAATACGACCAAAAATTACTACACTTACGCCCAAGGTACTTTTCAGTTTAAAGTCCGAGCGATGTTCTGAATGGGACCTACGCTTGACCATCGGTGGTCTGATGGTTAAGTTTAGGTCCATTCTGAGGGTTGTTTTTAAGATATATTGTTTATCTCAAGTGCTGTTACCAGAAAATTAGACATAACCCAGACTAAATAAGTGACATTAATCTTTCAAAAATTACATAACTGCATTTTTTATGTTAAAACCGATTAATTGATTTAGGTATTTCTTAATTGATTATCTGCATTCTAAGCCCAAACCAACTAATTATCCATTATATCGATAAATCAGCCCATCACTACATAATAAACAAACGATGGCTCGGCGCAAAAGAGTTGTAACTCCCCATATGTTTATAGGGAGTTACAACCTATCGCTGAGTCCATACTTTTTCAGAGTATGGTACATGATAATGTTGTTGGTACTCGTTAAATTTGTCTTAAAAATTCAGAGGTACAGATAACAGAGGGTATTACAAGTTTAAAATATTTATTCCTCATTGAAACCCTATGTTATGGGTACTCATTTGAATCGTCTTGCCGAGACAATTCCAATGACTACCCACAATATAGGATTTGTGCAAGTATTTTTTGTATAATTTAATTTGAAATAAAAAGTATTCCTTCTATCTGAAGCACTGATCATGTGGATATTGGCATGCCTGGAAGGGCATTATTTTTACTTTAAAATCTGATATTATCGTCACCATCTCTTAAATCTCTTGACCAATTTACCATCTTTACAAAATTTGTAACACTCCTATGTCATACTGGTAAAAAAACAACTGGCAAAATTGCATTTAAATCAAAGTGCTCAAAGCACCCTATACACTTATTGTGAGTCAGTATTTATTGTGAAAATTCAGATTTAAACTCTTCTGGTTTGAAAAAACGAAAATCAGGTTGGTAAAGACTAAATCACTTTGCACATATGTGCAGGCTCATGATATTTGTCTATACGTCCTGCAAAAGTAGGAATATTCTGGGTTCAGCATGACAAGGGTTATGTTGCTTCTCGTTCATCTTCTACTATAGTCAGATGAGCAATACAGAGGGCCCTTCTGGAAACCAACCTTTAACAGGGGTGTGGAAATACATTGTTTCTCCACTTGTCCCTGGACAAAAAAAAAAGCTGTTTCTTACTGATCCAGGATCAAAATGAACTTGTCCACCAAAAAGTAGGTAGATAAATTTTGAGAAAATATTATTTTTAATGAAGAAAAAGCTGTTACCCAGTATTTTCTTCATTACAGACAATGTTTTCTTCCCTTTGATACAAACAAAAGGATGACTTTTTGGTACTGTATCAAGATTTGCTCTGGTATTTACTTTTCCAGACAAGTGGTCTAGAAAAAGGTACTTGTCCGCAAGTGGAAAAGCCTCTCACAAGATGGGCATGGCAGTGCCACACCCTTGCCTTCTGAACTCCGACCTTTAGTATTTATCATTTTTTTGCGTGGGGGCTAAGTATGGTATATGAGAGTAAGATACCATTAAACAAACAATACTTTTCACAAAAAATGGGCTCTATTGTTGTTCATGAAGGTGTAAAGGAATCTATTGCTTTCACTGAACAATTGACATTTCAGTAAATTCAAAATAAATAAAATAAAAGATTGATGTCTCCACTTTCTAGGGGTCAGTGTCCGAAGAGTTAAAAAAGAACAACAATAGGGACTGGGCTAGTCTTTGTTATCAGAGGTACTTATAAGAGGGGGGTAAAGCCAGTCTAAAATCTTTATTTCTAAATAAAACCCTATGTTGTGGGTACTCATTGGAATCGCCTTGACAAGACGATTCCAATGAGTACCAACACCATAGGATTTGAGCAATAATTTCTGAAATGATTTGATCTAAAATCAAAAATACCCTTTTATCTGTAGCTCTGGTTATTCAGAAGTCATTGACACTGGACCCTAACCCTTGTCATGCTTGGTTAAATTCCTCTTTCAGAAATGCACTCATATCAAAGTACTGAAAACCCCAGAATCCAAGGGTGTATGGCAATCTTTGTGATTGAAAATTAATTTCAATACTCAGCCTTGAAAGGGGACAAATAGGTAGTATAGACTAGACTAAGATCAGACTGCACAGAGGTGCAGGCAGATCTTTGTCCATACTTCCTGCAAACCTGAAAGTCTAAATCTTGTCATGCTGAACTTTGTATAATCCTGTTTTGGAAGGAGATATATAGACAAAGATCTGTCTGCACTTAAATGCACTCTTGTCTTAGTTTATACATGTACCACCTGATTTTCCTTTTGAAACCAGAAAAAGTATAAAAAATGGTTAACTAGTTACATGTTTTATTAATTGATCATTATAGTATGGCACCGTTAACACAAAATCTATCAACAACAGAGGAGCTATGAATGAGGTAGATAAAATCCAACAAAGAATATTATATGTGACCTGTCACACAAAAGCTCATTTTATAATGAAAACTTTGAAAACCATTTTCTTAGAATCTAATTGATGGATATCAACCCAATTTCACTGGAATGATTCTATAGTGATCCTTTATCAGTCTGCAAAAAATTATTTCTGATCAGATGCAAAATATGTATTTTATTTTCAGAGGTCATTTCTTTTGATAATTATGTTATATTGTGTAATATTCAATATAGTGTAAAACAAACTTTTTTCAAAGTTTAAGCAGACGGATTTCAACTAAAAATCATGTTAATTTTAAATCTGTGAAGTTGTATCATGCTGCAAAAAATATTTGATTAGATGAACAGCATGCTTTTTATTGGCAGAGGACATTTCAACATATAAGGTGAATATTTGATCACTTTTGGTATCACGTAAATGATCATTTTTTTGAGACTCGTTAAATTTAAAAGGTGTAAAGATTGTAGGTTAGAAGGAACGTAAGCTTTGTTGAAATCCAAATGTATTGAAACATTTGTTGAATAAGCCTGAGAATACCCCCTGAGAATTGGTCAGTTAAGTTGAACGAAGGGTGACTGCACAAAGAGGACATACAAGTGGTGTAAAGTGGTCCACTGCGGTTAAAAGTGCGGGGGAGGGGGGGAAAGAGCTGAATTGACTGCACTCTAAGACATTGAACAGAATAAATGTATTGGATTTAATATTTTAGTTCTTATTATCATTAGTTAGAATTTTGTTTTGATGACAAACAATTATTGTGAAGTAACACCCTTATAGTGGTGCTTAGTGAAAAGCGGAAAGATCTACAATCAAAATTTTGTAAATAAATGACCCCTATACATCTTCGAAGATGACCCCTATATTGTGCAGTAATATCCTGTTAGTGTTGAAATTTTTATTTTTGGATTTCAAACAAATTAGTGTGGAAATAGTGTGGAAAAAGAAGAAATTGCTTGTCAGAAGCAATTTCTTCTTTTTTCACAATGTTTTCTCAATCATAAAATCATAGGCATGTAAAAAGCAGGGATTAAACAGCAAAGGGTTAATTGTCAACAAAGACTTATTTATGTCTGGTTGGGTCACCAGTATAGTCATATTATACTCAAAGGAAGTAAAAAGGCCTTTAATTTCATAACACTGGGGCAATCTGGGTCAATTGGTCAGTGTAACTTTGTTATTGATACTGTTTGTACAGGTATGTGAAATTGTTAATGGCTATTATTGGTTACTGGATGTTGTATTTTTAGCTCACCTGAGCACAAAGTGCTCAAGGTGAGCTATTGTGATCGTAAAATGTCCGTCGTCTGTCGTCAGTCGTGCGACGTGCGTCGTCCGTCGTCCACAAATTCTTTAAACATCTTCTCCGCCTAAACCAGTGGGCAAATCTTGATGAAACTTGGCAGGGATGTTCCTTGGGTCAAGCTCTACCAAAGTTGTTCAAATAAATGAAATCCACCCTTAACTTTCCCTTTACCCTTAACAAAAAGGGTGAAAATATGAAAATCTTTAAAATTCTTCTTCTCTGAAACCAGAAGGCAGACAGCTTTCATATTTGGTATGTAGCATCATCTAGTGGACCTCTACCAAGTTTGTTCATATCAAGACCCTTGGGTCATATTTGGGCTTTGCCCGGGCCCAACCCTTTTTACATAGAATCAAAGAGTGAAATTCTTTAAAAATCTTCTTTTCTGAAACCAGATGGCAGACAGCTTTAATATTTTGTGTGTAGCATCACCTAGTGGGCCTCTACCAAGTTTGTTCATAACAAGACCCTTGGGTCATATTTGGGCTTTGCACAGGTGCATCCCTTTATCTCTTAAGAGCACGAAGGGTAAAAAAATGAAAATCTTCAAAAATTTTCTTCTTTGAAACCAGAAGGCAGACAGCTTTAATATTTTGTGTGTAGCATCACCTAGTGGACCTCTACCAAGTTTGTTCATATCAAGACCTTGGGATCATATTTGGGCTTTGCCCGGGCCCAACCCTTTTTACATAGAATCAAAGAGTGAAATTCTTTAAAAATCTTCTTCTCTGAAACCAGATGGCAGACAGCTTTAATATTTTGTGTGTAGCATCACCTAGTGGGCCTCTACCAAGTTTGTTCATATCAAGACCCTTGTGTCATATTTGGGCTTTGCACGGGTGCATCCCTTTATCTCTTAAGAGCACTAAGGGTAAAAAAATGAAAATCTACAAAAATCTTCTTCTATGAAACCAGAAGGCAGACAGCTTTCATATTTGGTATGTAGCATCATCTAGTGCACCTCTACCAAGTTTGTTCATATCAAGACCCTAGGATCATATTTGGGCTCCACCCGGGCTCAACCCTTTTTACATAGAATGGAAGAGCAAAAAACTTTAAAATCTTCTTTAATGGAAACCAGAGGGCACACTGCTTTCATTTTTGGTATGTAGCATCATCTAGTGGGCCCCTACCAAGTTTGTTCATATCAAGACACTTGGGTCATATTTGGGCTCCACCCGAGTGCATCGGTTAGCTCATCTGAGCATGATGGGTGAAAATAGGAAAACTGTCAAAATTTTCTTCTCTGAAACCAGAAGGCAGACAGCTTTCATATTAAGTATGTAGCTCCATCTTATGGACCTTTTCCAAGTTTGTTCATATCAAGACCCTGGGGTCACATTTGGGGTCCACCCAGGTGCATCCCTTTTTACATAGAATCAAAGAGCAAAAAGGCATATCTGTCTTGCTCTTCGCTGAAAACGTTCCATAGTATTGATCTTAGGCAGATCTTCTTTTTGACATCTGCCTATCTAATTAATGTGTTGTCCCAGGGGTCAAAGAGACTCAGGTGAGCGATCTAGGACCATCTTGGTCCTCTTGTTAACCCTTTTCATGCTGAACCTGGAATATTCCTGCTTTGGTGGGAGCTATAGACAAATATCAGCCTGCACATATGTTAGTCTACACCACCTGTTTCTCACTTTCATACCAGAATTGTCAATAGATTTAGTTTTTCCAATAAAAATTGACATACAATAGGAACTTTCAGTGCTTTATGCCCTTTGATTTCGATGAAAATTTTTAGCCAAAATTTATTCAGCATGACAAGGGTTAAGTAATAATGAATTAGAAAGGATGCTGTATGGTAGAGTGACTACAAAGGGATTAATTTAGACGAGTCCTACTCGTTGCTTTTTTAAGCCACATTCAAGAAAAAGAATATGAGAAAATACAGAGCTAAAGATATAGGGGGTAATTTGGATTTTTAATTGAAATATTTCTACAATACTTTCACAAATCGTATTTTGTGGATACTCATTTGAATTGTCTGGACAAGATTATTCTAATGAGTACCCACAAAAAAGGGTTTCATTGAGAAACAAAGATATTAGACTGGCTTCACCCCCTCTTATCTGTTTCTCAGAAAATACATGTATTGTGGATAATGAAGAAATTGCCAGTAACACAACTAAGCTCTGATTTTACTTGTAGCCATGTAAAATTTAAGACTGTTCCAAATTAAAATAAGTTGTAGGTTGTCAAATGTTAAGTAAAAAAAATGTAGTTACAGAAGGAGGTAGAAAATTTGTTACCATCGTTGTTTGAAAAGAGAAAATTGATTATCTTAACCTTTCTCGTACTGTTCGTGACATAATCCTTTGGTACACAAAACTTTGGCAGACAGTATTGCTTTAGACCAGCCTTCACAGTCTAAGTCTGTATTGCATGCTTTATACTAAATCATTGTAGTAAAAGCTTTACCCAGACTGGAAAAATGTTCAAAAATTGGTTAATTGTTTGAATCTAAATTGAAAGACAGCAGGCTGAGGGTTGATATTGGCCAAAGTGCTTTTCGAAATATTCTCTCTTGAAGAATATAAAAAAGATTGTCAGCTTAACATGGTTTTAGAGTGACATCAACAAAATAGAGGCCTAAGGACTCTAATATTGGGATCTTAGGGTCCTTTCTTAGATTTCTGGAGACCTTGCTTTAGGTATAGATCATTTCTTTTAGGATATCAATCCTTTATGTTGTAGATTTAGAGCTATTACCTGATTAAAGGTAAGAAAATTGGTAGAAGTATATTAAGAATCGGGGCTCAACTTCAGGAAAGAATTGAAGACTGTTTAAAGCAGTCTTCAATATTCTTTTCTGAAGTTGAGCTCCAGAGAGTCCATGGGACTCACAGCACATAGGTTGAGGTTCCTGGGTACTTATTTTTGCGTCTCAGATGTGCAAAACCTGCGTCCCTTAAAACCCTGGCTTATTTAACAATTCTGTGTCTCTATGACCCTAATAATAAATCTTGGAAGAAAATGGGAAATCCTTATGCAGACATATGTGCACACAGAAGTCTGATTTAAGTCTGAAGTGATACTTCAAACAAGCCTATGTATTCATATTCAATATTATAACATTTCCAAGTGGAAATTCCATTTTACTTAATCAGGGGTATTTAGTTGTTTTTGTTTACATTTTCAGAAAATATTTTTGTTCTTTTACATGCCTCTTTAATCTAAGTTTGTTTTAGCAAGTGCTGAACAAAAACTTCTTTTTAGGGACAGGGGATTTAATTGTAAGATTTATAATGATTTATTTCCTTTGAAATTCCTGTTAGGAAGAGTCTTAGTGGCCAAATTTGGGAACTACTTGCCTAGAATAGTACCAAAAATGTTAAGTCCATGTGTTTAGATACTCATCATAATGGGCCAAGTATAGGTAGATTTTGTGCGGTGAGCCATGAATTATATATTCTTATATAGATTCTCCACCTCGGTTTTGAAAATACTACTAGAAAAACATGATTGCTATATTAACCCTTGTCATGCTGAACCCGGAATATACCTGCTTTGACAGGAGGTATGGACAAAGATCAGTCTGCACATATGTGAAAGGTGTAAAACATTGCATTTTTGAAATCAATACTCATTACATTTGGTAACTTCCAGTCATTTTACCACTTTGATATTACATCTATTTTGCAAAGATTTTTATTCAGCATGACAAGGGTTAAGCTATTTATAGCTCCCCTAAAAGAGCAAAGTAAAGGCCACAGCTGGTGAATGATCACCTGAATGACAGGTTTTGATGACTCATAGGGTCCTGTTGCTGATAGAAAAGTCCAAACAAAGGAATTTATAATTGGATAAAATAGGTTATGGTATATTTGTCCTGGCTTGATGCCAGAAAATTTGAGAGCATGTGATTCAATGGGAAAAAAATGTAAACAATTGTCATTGAAAAAAAAAATCACTGGAAAAATTGCATTGAAATCAACGTACTGAAAGCACTGTATACACCAATATTTCGAGTCGCTTTTCATTTTGGAAACATATTTTTAAAATTTTCTGGTTTCACAGTAGGAAAATCAGGTGGTAGAGACTAAGATCAGGCTGCACATGCTGACTGATCGAGTTCTATACCTCCTGTCAAAGTAGGGATATTGTGCGTGACATAGGTCTGTCCTAGTTGTTTTGTGGACAAAAAGTTTCATATGAGTGTTCAGTATCAGTGTTCATATCATATGTTGAAAGAATATCTTTTATACTTTTCAATGTTTTAAAAAGTCGGGCGATGTAGACAAAATCAAACTGCACATTATGTACTGGATGATCTTTATCTTCACCCCAGGACAGCTATAAGGGAACTTTATGAAAAAGCAATATCAAATATGGGCTATATTGAAGATTGATAAAAAAAGCAATAATGAGTATGGGCTTATCGAATATTGACCAAAAGCATTATCATTATGGGCTTAACTAACGATTGGTCAAAATTTACATACATTATGGGCTATATATTGAAGATTGATGAAAAGCAATATCAGTTTAGGCTATACTGAAGATTGGTAAAAAATAATGTGAAGTATGGGCTAAAATAATTGAAGATAGGTCAAAAGCAATTTCATATAAATATTATACGGGCTATACTGAAAAAGCGATGCCAAATATGGGTTGTTTAAGCCAAGTTCAATGCATAAATATTGAGGTCTGACACCAAGTTGGTCCAGGTATTAAAATCCATGTAATTATAGGGTTTTCTCAAGGTGAACCTTTATTGTTATCCTCATTGTACTTCAACATTGGCAGGTAAATCAAACAAATTTTCTCCTAAATGAGTGGTCTTTTTTATTGGGAATAACAAGAGATGTGGAGAAGTTAATATTAAGGCCTAAATGAAAAAAAGCTGTGTTTTGTCTAACGGCTAGAATAAAGAGGGTAGGTAGGTAGGCATATCTTATTTTCTATAGGTAGGTAAAGCGATGATTTTTTTTGTTATTTTTTTTAATATGGTGATTTGCATAGTGAGCCTTAAGCTAACAATGGCCAAGAGCAATAAATTACCAATTTTATGTGACAGAGCTAAATTTCTTGCTAATGACACATTTTCACAATATAATTTGCAAGTCTAATAAGTTTAGATATGCTAGCAGCAATGGACTTGGAGAAATGGCCAGGACAAAATTCAAAATTTACTAGAGTGAAAGTAAAGTCAAAATGTCAAGGGCAGATGACTCCAGACTTTCTGGTCAAAAGTGATTTTTTTTAAGTAATCCGATGGAGGGTCACCCCAGGATCATTTCTGTGAAGTTTGATAGAAATCCATTCATTGGTTCTTTGGAAAGAAAGAAAAATTTACAACTGGACACACACATTGACGACAGAGGTACACATTGCCATGACAATTGCCCACTGGTCCAGACTCTGACAGCCAATGGAGCTTTAAATGACAAAAGACATAACTCAAACAATAAGTGCCAGAGTTCAGATAAGAAATCAGAATGCACATCAACACACCCTGCATAACCAGACAGCAATATGTTGGACTGTTCCAATTTGAAAGCTTTTGCAGACACCAATTTCAAGTTCATGATATCATTTTTCCAAATTGATTGCCAACAAAGACCAAGTCATCTTCTTTCAACTTTCATGCTGTAGAAAATAACATCACTAATGTCATTATGTTACCAATGAACTGGCTATAAATAAAAAGTTTGTATATTGTATCTTGTTTTCTAAATTTCTTGGTTATTTATTCACTTCGTAATCGTCTTGATTCTTTCGTAAAGCGTCTTTAGTATTCCAGGAAGAGTTACCCGAATAAAGCAAATGGAAAAAACTACTGCAATGTAATAAAGAAGTACATTTCGAAAGTTTTATAGGTCACACGAAAATAAGGATGGGTCAGGCATTTAAATTTTTATTAGCTCCACTGGCTGAAAGCCACTGGGGCTATTGTCATGGCGTTGTGTCCGTCGTGCGTCCGTCCGTCCGTGCGTGCGTGCGTCCGGTCGTAAACTTTTCTTTAAAAATCTTCTCCTCAGAAACTACTGGATGGATTTCAACCAAACTTCACAGGAATGATCCTTGGGTGACTCTCTTTCAAAGTTGTTCAAGAAATTTTAATCCAATAAAAAACATGGATTTAATGGGCGTGGCTTATTTCCAAATATGGTAAAAAGTGAGTTTTCTCAGATTCTAATCAATGGATACCAATTAAATTTTACATGAATAATCCTTGGGTGACCCTTTATCAGTCTACAAAAAATCATTGTGATCGGATGGAAAATATGCATTTTATGGGCGGAGGTCATTTCTCTATATGTTATATAGTGGAAACTTTGAAAATCATTTTCTCTTAATCTAACTGATGGATATCAACCAAATTTCACTTGAATGATCCTTGAGTGACCCTTTATCAGTCTACAAAAAATCATTGTGATTGGATGAAAAATATGTATTTTATGGACAGAGGTCATTTCTCTATATGATATATAGCGTAAACTTTGAAAATCATTTTCTCAGGATGTAACTGATGGATATCAACCAAATTTCACTTGAATGATCCTTGAGTGACCCTTTATCAGTTTACAAAAAATCATTGTGATTGGATGAAAAATATGTATTTTATGGGCGGAGGTCATTTCTCTACAAGTTATTTAGTGGAAACTTTGAAAATCATTTTCTCAGAATGTAACTGATGGATATCAACCAAATTTAATTTGAATGATCCTTGAGTAACACTTTATCAATTTACCAAACATTATTTTGATTGGATGAAAAATATGCATTTTATGGGCAGAGGTCAATTCTCTATATGTTATATAGTGGAAACTTTGAAAATCATTTTCTCAGAATTTGATTTTTGGATATCAATTAAATTTCACTGGAATGATACTTGAGTGACCCTTTATCAGTGTACCAAAAATTATTTTGATTGGATGAAAAATATACATTTTATGGGTGGAGGTCAATTCTCAATATGTTAAATAGTGGACACTATGAAAAACATTTTCTCAGAATGTAAATGATGGATATCAATCAAACATTTTTGGTATGATCTTTGGGTGACCCATTATCATGCAGTCAAAAATTATTTTGATTTGATGAAAAATATGTCTTTTAATAGCAGAGGTCATTTCTCTATCTGTTATATAGTTGAAACTTTGAAAATCATTTTCAAAATCAGTAGAACCCCAAATATCTAAAAATCTAGTCAAAACATTTATTTGCTTTTACAAGAATTTCAAGCCTGTGGAGCGACTCAAGCCATTCATGGCTTTCTAGTTGTTTACATTTTGCCGAGTCGTTTTTACGCCTAATCAGTCATTATTGAAGAATAAAGGCAAATCAGAAACCTGTCTTATGATCAATTCATTGTCACACTTTTTAACAAACCCAAGAAAGAACTTGTGTAAACTTTTCTCAGAGAAGAGAAAAGAGCTACATGGATCCAGAAATTGTTCTTGGGGATGTCCTGATAAAAATGCATTCTCAGGGTTTTAATGAATGCAGGATTGCAAGTCTGAGACTCACAGATAAGTAACCAGGGCTCTTGAATTTATCAGATTAGTCACAAGGACCCTCTTGGGATCAACATAAGAACAGAGTTGAAGACTAGTTTAAACAGACTACAATTCTTTCCTGAAGTTTTTCAAAATTTTCATAAGTACCCAACACTTTCTGTACCATTTCATGGGCTGGCACTCGAACAAACAAATTGTTTTAGGGATGAGATGTTAAACCAAGGTCCCACGTGATGGTGCTTTATACCAAGCACCTTAAATAACCATGGCAGATCTCAGCAGTAGTTTTGTCATGTATCCTTGCACTATCCCCAGTAAGAACGAACTGTCTTATTGGGGCATTGCTCATATGGGCATGTGCTAACATAGCAACAATAGATAAATGGAAGTACACATACCCTTAACTAGGAAATAGCTCTACATTCAAATAAAAAAGGCTATTTCTTAAAAAGAAATAGTTTACAACTTAAACAGGGACTCCAAAACTTTAAGAAAGGACCCCTAAGATCCCTATGATGGAGTTCTTTGGACCCCATTTTGTTGAATCTGTACTAAAACCCTGATTCTCTATATAATAATCTTCATTGGGTGAGAAATTTGTGTTAACAACAAAGCTGTGCTTTCATCAGTTTGATTGTCCACTGACCAAATACCATATTTATTCTAATAATCGCCCATATTCTAATAATTGCCATCCCCCAAAACACTTCCCAAAATCGACCATTTGAAGACCGATTTTCGGGAAAAGTTGATAACTCTAATAATTGCCCATCCCCGGATTTAAGAAAAAATGCCCAGAAACAAATAGACTGGTCCCACTGTTGACTATCATAAAAGCCTTCATAGATATACGAGAAGGAAAACAATCAAATAGATTTAAAATGAAAAATTATATTAAATTAAATGCGTGCAACAGCTATGATCGGATGTAGCCATGACAGCGATTTGGAGTATTTTTAATCTACGAAAAACAATGAATTATACGATTTTCTCAAACACGAGAATCATTAATCGAGCACTACAAACATGCATTATCAAGTAATTAGCTCACCTGAGCACAAAGTGCTCAAGGTGAGCTATTGTGATCACTCATCGTCCGTCCATCATCCGTCCGTCCGTCTGTCTGTCCGTCTGTCAACAATTTCTTTAAACATCTTCTCCTCCTAAACCACAAGGCCAATCAAGCTGAAACTTGGCAGGGATGTTCCTTGGGTGAAGCTCTTCAAAAGTTGTTAAAAGAATTTAAATCTATAAATAACTCTGGTTGCCATGGCAACAGAAAGGCTGAAAATCGCGAACAATCTAAGAAAAAAATCTTCTCCTCCTAAACCACAAGGCCAATCAAGCTGAAACTTGGCAGAGATGTTTCTTAGGTGAAAGTCTTCAAAAGTTGTTAAAAGAAATTAATTTCATCAAAAACTCTGGTTTCCATGGTAATGGAAAGGTTGAAAAATGGCCGAAAATGGCTTAAAATCTTGGAAAAAATATTCACCTCCTAAACCACCAGGCCAATCAAGCTGAAACTTGGCAGGGATGTTTCTTTCGTGAAGTTCTTCAATAGTTGTTGAAGAAATTTAATTTCATCAAAAACTCTGGTTTGCATGGTAACAGAAAGGCTGAAAAATGGACAAAAATTGCCGAAAATCTTAATCTCTTCCTAAACCACTGGGCTAATTAAGCTGAAACATGGTAGGGATGTTCTTTGGGTGAAGCTCTACCAAAATTGTAAAAATAATTGTATTCAATTAAAATCTCTAGTTTACATGGTATTGGAAATGTCAAAATATTGCCAAAAATATCAGAGAAGGTTAATCTTTGCCTTAACTATTTGTCATATCTTAAACATGGCAGGGATATTCTTAAGGTTTAGGTCTACTAAACTTGAATTCAATTCTATCATTTGATAAATTTGTTTGCAATTAAAAAGAAAATCAAATTGCAGTAGGAGGAAATTAAAGTCTGTTTCATTTAAATCCACCCTAAATGTACATCAGACAATTTCTGGAATTTATAACATTGTTGACAAGTTATGAGTTAACTTACTCAGGTGAGCGATATAGGACCATCATGGTCCTCTTGTTTCAGTCTTCTTCACCCAAAATCGATGTTAGGGGGTCTGAAAAAAAAACAAAAAAACTTCGGATGAGTAAACTTATGGACATGTAAATAAGATCATCTGGCTTATGTTTCTTGCTCTATTGAATATTGAATAGAGCTCCAAATACAAACAGGAACTTGAGGTGGTCAACGTTTTAACTTACCGAAGTGGACATTTTTTCGGACACTGTATCAGAAAGGGAATTGTTTTGCTATTTAATGATGAAGTAACTTTAAATTCATTTCAGAAATTATAGTAGAATATAAATACATTCGCAAGAATCTCTTAGTATCATAGCGAGTCGAGAATAATCACCTGGCGAGGTCAGAGTAGAGCCAGTATTTCGGGTATTAGTTCCTCATTTATGGAAATTCATTTTTAGCTCCATTGGCTGAAAGTCACTGGGGCTATTGTCATGGCGTTGTGTCCGTCGTGCGTCTGTCCATGCATCCTTGCCTTCAGTCGTAAACTTTTTCTTTAAAAATCTTCTCCTCAGAAACTTCTGGATGAATTTCAACCTAACTTCACAGGAATTATCCTTGGGTGACCATCTTCCAAGAAATTTTGATCCACATTGATTTAATGGGCGTGGCTAATTTCCAAGTAAAGGTAAAAAGTTCTTTCTCAGGTTCTAATTGATGCATGGCCACCTACCAGTTGGGTAGGCATAAGACTTCCGATCTTGAAGTCTCAGGTTCGATCCCCGGTGGCGGCAAATATCCTTTCCGACGTTTGTCTCTCACCAATTGGTAGATAATCGTAAACCTATGTGAGATAGCAGTCAGAGGCTAGGAAAGGGTGTAATGGTAGTACAGGTGAAAGAAATACCAGGAATCCATTATGAGGTGCTCTGGCCGCCACGATATAACTGCGAAATTGTAGAAAGCGGCGTAAAACCCATTCAAACAAACAAATCTAGTTGATGGATACCATTTAAATTTTACATGAATGATCCTTGGGTGACCCTATATTATTAAAAATTATTAAAAAATTATTGTGATCAGATGAAAAAATATGTATTTTATGGGCAGAGGTCATTTCTGTATATGTTATATAGTCGAAACTTTGAAAATCATTTTCTCAGAATCTAACTGATAGATATCAACCAAATTTTACATGGATGATCCTTGGGTGACCCCTTATCAGTCTACAAAAAATTATTGTGATCAGATGAAAAATATGTATATTATGGGCGGAGGTCATTTTGCTATATGTTATATAGTGGAAACTTTGAAAATTATTTTCTCAGAATGTAAGTGATAGATGTCAATCAAATTTCACTGGAATGATTCTTAAGTGATCCTTTACAAGTCTGTAATTATATATTGTGATTAGATGAAAAATGTGTGCCTTATAGGCAGAGGTCATTTCTCTATATGTTATATAGTGAAAATTTTGAAAAACATTTTCTCAGAATTTAAATGATGGATATCAACCGAATTTCACTGGAATGATCCTTTAGTGATCCTTTATCAGTCTGCAAAAAATTATTGTGATCAGATGCAAAATATGTATTTTAATGTCAGAGGTCATTTCTTTTGATATGTTATATGGTGTAATGTCCAATATAGGGTAAAAAAAAACTTTTTTCAAAGTTTAAACAGATGGATTTCAACCAAATATCATGGGAATATTATTTCTTTGAAGTTATATCAGGCTGCAAAAAATATTTGATTAGATGAGCAGCATGCTTTTTATTGTCAGAGGACATTTCAACATATAAAGTGAATATTTGATCACCTAAATGATTAATTTTTTAGACTCATTAGATTTAATAGGTGTAAAGATTGTAGGCTAGAAGAAACATAAGCTACGTTGGAATCCAAATGTGCAGAAACATAAGGTAAAATAGGGAGCCTGAGATACCCTCTGAGAGTAACTGGTCAGTTAAGTTGAACCATGGGTGACTGCACAAAGAGGACAAGTGTTGTAAAGTGGCCTTCTGAGATTAAGAGTGGGGAAGAAAGAGCTGAGTTGACGGCACTTTAAGGCATTGGGCAGATTAAAATATTGGATTTAATGTTTTACTTCTTATTATCATGAGTTAGAATTTTGTTTTGATGACAAACAGTTATTGTGAAGTAACACACTTATAGTGGTGTTATAGTAATTTATTTCTATAATACTGCTAATTTTTTTACCACACGGCACAATTTTAGCACATGTATAAGGTTTGAAATAAAGTGAAAAACAAGTTAGCCTTTATTGATCCAGTGGATCTCATCCAATCCAAATTTCTTGAACAACTTTAGAAGAGGGTCACCAAAGGTACATTCTGGTAAAGTTTCATTGAAATCGGCCCAATACTTCAGGAGATGTCGTTCAAAATTTTGGGGTAAAAATAAGCCCCAACCTGCCACACCCATATTTGGGGGTCAATCAAAATTTCTTCAACAACTTTAGAAGAGGGTCACCAAAGGATCATTCTGGTAAAGCTTCATTGAAATCAGCCCAATGGTTCAGGAGGAGATGTTGTTCAAAGATATCGTGGTCAAAATAAGCCCGCCCTGCCACGCCCATATTGGGGGGTCAATCCAAAGTTCTTGAACAACGTTAAAAGAGGGTCACACAAGGAACATTCTGGCCAAGTTTGGTCAAAATCCACTTATTGGTTTAGGAGGAGAAGATGTTTAAAGAAAAGTTTATGCACGCACACACGGACGTACAACGGACACCCTGCCATGACAATAGCTCGCTGAACTTCGGCCAGTGGAGCTAAAACTATGTTTACTCTTCTATAGTTTAAAGGCACAGGAATTTAGTATACGTTTGAAATTGGAATTTTTAAAGGGTTTCAACAAAGCAAAGAAAGGGGGCAAGTAAAAATCAGAAGAAAATAATATTCAATTGATTTAAATGAAATCATTAACAACATAATAATTCTTTCTTTCATTCATGGCATGAAAATATTATTAAACCAATATGGACTTTTAAAATAAATTGATATGACAACGTGGTGGGGTTTTGTCCTACTTGCCAAATACAGTGGTGGGGTTTTGTCCTGGTTGAGTTTTGTCTGATGGGGTTTCATCTGGTGGGGTTTTGTCCTTGTGGGGTTTTGTCCGTACCCCCTTTTTTTATGCATAGTTGAAGGGGCCAGGGTAAACTCTATTTCGTGTATGATTTGCATCAGTAGCAAGAAGTAATACTTAAAACTTAAAGAAATAAAATGTCCTCAAGATATAAAATTATAAGGGAATAAATAAATGAACAAAAGAAAGAATGAATAAATGAATTGGTTGATGAAAGAATCTACGAACGGATGGAACGTTAATGAATGAACAAAAATTTTATTAATGTCATTTGTCTTTCTTTCTTTAGACCAAATTGGAATTTTTCATCTTACCCAATATTTTTATAGTGTAGACAAAATAGGATAAGACAAAGGGAATAAGCCACAAAACTATGTACTGATTTTGTTATCCTCATATAGAATAGATTTTTAGAATTTGGTTGATTAAAAATGACCGTTTTACAATTTCATCTCTTGACACCGATTTGGCATGAGAAACGTTGTATTTTCAGCTTTCTCAAATCTATAGTTGCACTGTTTTGAATCATGTCGAAAAAGTGCTTTTTGTGTATGAGACAGTTAAGATTGTGTCAACTGAAATTTCCCGCTTTTTGCGTGATAGTTTGACAATATATGTGTCATAAAAAATAGATCAGTGATATGGGTAATTGTCACGGATAGATCAAAGAAAATTGTCATGAAAATTGAATATAGACAGGTCCCACTGTCGACCATCATAAAAGCCTTCTAATACATGAGTCGACAGTAGAACCAGTCTAGTCGGTATATTGACCAAAATAAAGGCGACACGCACATGTGATTAGGGACTTATCAATAAATGACATGGACAATTGATTGGTGCATCGGCACAGACAGATCAAAGAAACTTTGACACGTGGTATGGAACGTTGCGTAAGAAAAGACGATCTTTATGACACTTACACATGTGATTTGCGGCTTATGAAAGGACTTCTGTTTATCCTTCTCCTTTATCTTTAATTCTTGCAATGGTATAAGAGTCTGAGGTGATATCTAACTTTTGATTTAATTTATAAAAAAAATGAGACTTAAACAAAGCGTAAACAGCTGTGACAAAAAATAAATGAACAATAAAAAGGTCGTAAATTAAGGTTGAATTATGGATTATTGTGATCGCACGGATAAATTGCGTTTGGTGGAATAATGCCAAAAACGATCAAATCGGAATTGAAATTCGAAAACACCGCAGGATAGGTAAGATATACATTATATTCTTTTCAAGCGACTAAAATATCATAGATATAGTTTAAATTCAGCTGCGTTTGCAACATTTTGGGGGCTAAAGAACGATTTGTATAATTTCATAGCCTTTTCTGGTGGTAATCTTTAGAATAAAAATTTTCTTTGCACCGTTTTTGTAACATGATGACAACTGTATAATCATGCAAAGGGATAAAATAATTAAATTTTGATGTCATTGTCATGTTTGAAAATTAATTAAAAGTGTGTAATCAAACTGCTTGAAATTTAGATTTTTAATCTTTGTGTATTTAAAAATGGTTCCCAACGCCAACCACTTTTTTTCCATATTTTAATTGACAAGAATAATCAATCGGGATTTCCAGTTAGCGTTGTAAAAAACAAAAAAACAACAACAAAATGGCAACGAAACTTGAATTTTCCACAAAAACATGTGACATATCTCAGGTATATCATTAAAAACCATTTTATTGGTAGGTTTAAATTAAATGTTGCACAATAGATTAGACTCGGAGAGCTATTCCCAATTCGATCGTTGGGGCTGTCAGAATCGGGTACCGGTCAGACTCGATTTCTTCACCCTAAATTTCTGACTCGGCTTCAGACTGTGATGATACTACATCTTTAAAGCGAGTGGGCTCAAACGATCTCAGTTGAACATGTGGATAAGTGGGTAACAGGATAGATTTGTCTTCGTTTCATTTGAAAGTGGTCATAATTACGATGCTCTCTCTGTTTATCTAGAACGGGGAATCCCTCGCGGTGACGTCATAGCTATTGCGCATGTGCGTGTACGTATTTCTGGCCAGGTAAAATTTTCCAATAAATCACGTAGTGTTGTAAAATCGGACTCGGATCAGAATCGATAATCGAATTGAATCGGAAACTGTTTTCGATTCAATTATCGATTTTAGAATCGAAACTTCATTTTTAGCTCCACTGGCTGAAAGCCACTGGGGCTATTGTCATGGCGTTGTGTCCGTCGTGCGTGCGTCAGTGCGTCCGTGCGTCCGTTCGTAAACTTTTTCTTTAAAAATCTTCTCCTCAGAAACTACTGGATGAATTTCAACCAAACTTCACAGGAATGATCCTTGGGTGACCCTCTTTCAAAGTTGTTCAAGAAATTTTGATCCAATGAAAACCATGGATTAAATGGGCGTGGCTAATTTCCAAATATGGTAAAAAGTGAGTTTTCTCAGATTCTAATGGATGGATACCAATCAAATTTTACATGAATGATCCTTGTGTTACCCTTTATCAGTCTATAAAAAATTATTGTGATTGGATGGAAAATATTCATTTTATGGGCAGAGGTCATTTCTCTATATGTTATATAGTGGAAACTTTGAACATCATTTTCTCAGAATCTTATCGATGGATATCAACTAAATTTTACTTGAATGATCCTTGAGTGACCCTTTATCAGTCTTCCAGAAATAATTGTGATCGGATGAAAAATATGTATTTTATGGGCGGAGGTCATTCCTCTATATGTTATATAGTGGAAACTTTGAAAATCATTTTCTCAGAATGTAACAAATGGATATCAACCAAATTTCACTGGAATTATCCTTGAGTGACTCTTTATCAGTCTACCAAAAAGTATTGTGATCGGATGAAAAATATATATTTTATGGGCGGAGGTCATTTCTCAATATGTTATTTAGTGGAAACTTTGAAAATCATTTTCTCAGAATGTAACTTATAGATTTCAATCAAACATTTTTGGTATGAGCTTTGGGTGACCCATTATCATGCAGCCAAAAATTATTTTGATTCGATGAAAAATATGTCCTTTATGGGTGGAGGTCATTTCTCTATATGTTATTTAGTTGAAACTTTGAAAATCATTTTCAACATCAGTAGAACCCAAAATATCTAAAAATCTAGTCAAACTTTTATTTGCTTTTACAAGAATTTCAAGCCTGTGGAGCGACACAAGCCATTCATGGCTTTCTAGTTGTTGGATGCAGTTGTTTATTACCTCCAAAGACTCAAGTTTGTCACCTGTTGACAAACATCAACAGTAAGTGTTGTTCAAGCAAAAAATGGAATTCAAATCAACTGTACAAGTTAATAATAAAGATTGGAAATATTGGGGAGAAATATATATGAGACAGAAAATCATTAGAGCCTTCAAATTTAAGTTCTATAATGAAATCTCAAAAGTATCAAGTTACTTCCAAGTTGGTGATTTTTTGTTTCAGAAAACGATGATTAATGCACTTTGATACTTTGATAGTTATATAAACCCAGGATAATTACCATTTTTTAAACCTTAATTGCTCACTAACTTCTTCTTGGTCTAAAATAAGAACAACAACAAATAAATATGATTGCTGACATCAATAATTATTCCAAAATTACATGCATCATTTATATATATTTATAATTGACACACCATTATGTAAAAAAAATTCCGAACCTAATTGAAACAAAACAATCAACTGTAGCAACTAGCAAGTCGTTAGAAAATCAGATGTTGACTTATCTTTCTTTGTTTATGCCTTTTTGCATATTTTGATTATAACTCGAGAGAGAAAACTTTTAACTTTGTAGCAATAACATTTCAGGCCTAGGTAGGTGGTAAGATTTCTCTCAATCTGTCAGTGTTTTTAGTGCTTTGATTTAAAAGCCAAAATTAGATCTACAAGAGTTGAAAAAAAGAAATGTCTTTCAGAAGAATACAGGCACTTGAGATTGTCATAAAAATAACAAAGAATTTGATGGGTCGAACATTCTTGGGTACGAATAAGCAGAAAATTATCATTGTGTTTGTGCTTTTGAAACTGGAAAAATAAAAAAAAATCAGGTAAATTAAGACTAGCTATCAGTAATTCTTTAAAAATTGGACCCTGAAATCAGTTCTAAGGCCTCCTAATTGATGTGATTTGTAAAATAGAATTTGCTTTTTCTAGCGGTGTCGAAAGTCATAGAAAATCTGTTTACCAATTGTCAATTTTTCATGAGAAATTTGACCTATTTAGTGTTTTCATAAACATAAGAATGGATTTTCAGTTAAAAAAGCATATTGCCAAGAACATAATGACTGACATTCGGACTGACAATCTGGTAAAATTTACCCGACCCAGGGATTTCGTTCCGGCCATGTCTGACGGTCACTCTCCATGACTGGATATTGAAAAATATCTGACAAAGAAGCATTATTATCATCGTCTGCCATTTTTAGCTCACCTAAGCACGAAGTGCTCAAGGTGAGCTTTTGTGGTCGAGTGATGTCCGTCGTCCGTCGTGTGTCGTCCGTCGTCCGTCGTCAACATTTACCTTATAGACACTCTAGAGGCCAAATTTTTTACCCGATCAACCTGAAATTTGGTCGGAATGATTGTCTTGATAAAATCTCTGACAAGTTCGAAATTGGGTCAAGTGGGGTCAAAAATGAGGTCACGGGGTCAAATCTTAGAAAAACCTTGTAGACACTCTAGAGGCCACATTTTTTGCCCAATCAACCTGAAATTTCATCAGAATGATTGTCTTGATCAAATTTCGGACAAGTTCAATATTGGGTCAAATGGGGACAAAAATGAGGTCACGGGGTCAAATCTTAGAAAATCCTTGTAGACACTCTAGAGGCCACATTTTTTGCCTGATCAACCTGAAATTTGGTCAGAATGATTGTCTTGATAAAATCTCAGTCAAGTTCGATATTGGGTCAAGTGGGGTCAGAAATGAGGTCAAGGGGTCAAAACTTAGAAAAAACTTGGAGATACTCTGGAAGCCATATTTTTTGCCCAATCAACCTGAAATTTGGTCGGAATGATTGTCTTGATGAAATCTCGGACAAGTTCAAAATTTGGTCAAGTGGGGTCAAAAATGAGGTCACGGGGTCAAATTTTAGAAATACCTTGTAGACACTCTAGAAGCCTTATTTTTTGTCCAATCAACCTGAAATTTGGTCAGAATGATTGTCTTGTTGAAAACCCGGACAAGTTTGAAATTGGGTCAAGTGGGGTCAAAAATGAGGTCACTGGGTCAAATCTTAGAAAAACCTTGTAGACACTCTAGAAGCCATATTTTTTGCCCAATCAACTTGAAATTTGGTCAGAATGATTGTCTTGATGAAATCTCAGTCAATTTTAAAATTGAGTCAAGTGGGGTCAAAAATGAGGTCACGGGGTCAAATCTTAAAAAAAACTTGTAGACACTCTAGAAGTCATATTTATTGCCCAATCAACCTAACATTTGGTCAGAATGATTGTCTTGATGAAATCTGGGACAAGTTCAAAATTGGGTAAAGTGGGGTCAAAAATGAGGTCACGGGGTCAAATCTTGGAACAACCTTGTAGACACTCTAGAAGCCATATTTTTTGCCTTATCAACCTGAAATTTGGTCAGAATGATCATCTTGATGAAATCTCAGACAAGTTTGAATATTAGTCAAGTGGGGTCAAAAATGAGTTCACAGGGTCAAATTTTAGAAAAACCTTGTAGACACTCTAGAAGCCATATTTTTTGCCTGATCAACCTGAAAATTGGTCAGAATTTTTGTCCTGATGAAATCAAGGTCAAGTTTGAAAGTGGGTCAAGTGGGGTCAAAAATGAGGTCACAGGGTCAAATATTAGAACTAGAAAGCCATGAATGGCTTGTGTCGCTCCACAGGCTTGAATTTCTTGTAATAGCAAATCTAAGTTTTGACTAGATTTTTTAGATATTTTGGGTTTTACTGATGTTGAAATGATTTTCATAGTCTCCAACATTATAAAATATAGAGAAATGACTTCCGCCCATAAAAGACATATTTTTTATCCAATGACAATAATTTTTGGCTGCATGATAATGGATCACCCAAGGATCATACTAATGAAGTTTGAATGATATCCATCGGTTACATTCTGAGAAAATGATTTTCAAATTTTCCACTATATAACATATAGTGGAAATGACCTTCGCCCATAAAATACAAATTTTTCATCCGATCGCAATAATCTTTGGTAGATTGATAAAGGGTCACACAAGGATCATTCATGTAAAATTTGGTTGATATCTATCAATAAGATTCTGAGAAAGTGATTTTCAAAGTTTCCACTATAAAACATATAGAGAAATGACCTCCGCCCATAAAATACATATTTTTCATCCGATTTCAATAATTTTTTGTAGACTAATAAAGGGTCACCCAAGGATCATTCATGTTACATTTGGTTGATATCTATCAGTTAGATTCTGAGAAAATGATTTTCAAAGTTTCCACTATATAACATATGGAGAAATGACCTCCGCCCATAAAATACATAATTTTCATCCGATTTCTATAATTTTTTGTAGACTGATAAAGGGGCACCCAAGGATCATTCATGTAAAATTTAATTGGTATCCATCAATTAGAACCTGAGAAAAGTAACTTTTTACCATATTTGGAAATTAGCCACGCCCATTAAATCCATGTTTTTCATTGGATCAAAATTTCTTGAACAACTTTGAAAGAGGGTCACCCAAGGATCATTCCTGTGAAGTTTGGTTGAAATCCATCCAGTAGTTTCTGAGAAGAAGATTTTTAAAGAAAAAGTTTACGACCGGACGCACGGACGCACGGACGGACGCACGACGGACACAACGCCATGACAATAGCCCCAGTGGCTTTCAGCCAGTGGAGCTAAAAATCTAATAGACAGTCTAGAAACCACATTTTTTGCCTGATCAACCTGAAAATCGACAGAATGATCATCTTAATGAAATCTAGGTCAAGTTTGAAATTGGGTCAAGTGGGGTCAAAAACTAGGTCCTGGGATCAAATCTTAGAAAAACCTTGTAAGCAGTTTAGAGCCATATTTTTTGCCCAATCGACCTGAAATTTGGTAAGAATTCTTCATTCTTTCTAAATCTACTTTAAACAATTTTTGACAGTTCATTCAGGTGAGTGATTTAGGGCCACTATGGCCCTCTTGTTTAATTTGAGTTTAAGAGTGATGTCCCTTTATTTTCAATAAACACAACAGATAAAAACTACCGGAAAGGAAAACAAGTAACGACATCGATTTTTTGAAGCAAGAATCGATTGTCGCCGATCTTGGACTTCAGCGACGATTAATCGATTATTTCCGATAATCGTTACAACACTAAAATCACGGTCGTATTTTTGTCAATATCATTCTCATAAATTTGTTTTCATCGAAGCGAACTTTTTGTATCTCCTTATTTCATTGATAATTATCAGGAGATGTTTTAAGCACACGTTCCAAAATTAGCTTTTCATTTGATCTTTAAATGTTTTGATGAAACTGACCCCTGGGATCCTATTGGGTGCCACCCTTGGGCAACCTGTGATGTCCCAGGGGTCAAAGAGACTCAGATGAGCGATCTAGGACCATCATGGTCCTCTTGTTTTTCAAGCATTTAAGAACCTACTGGGTGTTTCTTACGTAGTTAAACTGGTGAACAAAAATGTTCACAAAAAGAAACTTTCCCTTTAACTTTTCAACATATCCATATTCCTGTCATAAATAAAGCCTTTGCAGTCAATTTTAGACAAAGACCAGCCTGCACAATTATCTAGTCTCATCTTATCTTACTGTGCCTGCTTTCTTCTTAATCAGTATGGGAAATTAGAAAACTGAATGGGTCAGACTGTCCCAAAACATGAGAAAATTGTTCAAATAAATTTAGATTTTAGCAGAATGAGAGATAATATGAAGTTAGTACATATTTTTGTCAATTTTGTCATAAAAAAACATCTCTATTCAAGTGTAGGAAACATCCAATTAATCTACTTGAATTCTCATCTAACAAAAGAGAAGATGAAATGAAAAGAAGAGTCCCATGTTTGACCCCTTTATAAAAGACTTCATTCAAAATGAATAGATTCACAGTAAATAATGTGACCCATTTTGTGATATGTCTGGCTTGTTAGCCAAGTGGTAAGATTGGATAGTTTGAGAACCAAAAAGCTGTCAAAGAGGGTAGAAATGGTTAGAATAATCCATTGCCTCTCTCTCTATGCACATGACAAGATGATATGAATTGGTTTTTAGCTCCACTGGCTGAAAGCCACTGGGGCTATTGTCATGGCGTTGTGTCCGTCGTGCGTCCGTGCGTGCGGTCGTAAACTTTTTCTTTAAAAATCTTCTTCTCAGAAACTACTGGATGGATTTCAACCAAACTTCACAGGAATGATCCTTGGGTGACCCTCTTTCAAAGTTGTTCAAGAAATTTTGATCCAATGAAAAACATGGATTTAATGGGCGTGGCTAATTTCCAAATATGGTAAAAAGTGACTTTTCTCAGGTTCTAATTGACCGATACCAATTAAATTTTACATGAATGATCCTTGGGTGACCCTTTATCAGTCTACAAAAAATTATTGAAATCGGATGAAAATTATGTATTTTATGGGCGGAGGTCATTTCCACTATATGTTATATAGTGGAAAGTTTGAAAATCATTTTCTCAGAATCTAACTGATAGATATCAACCAAATATAATATAAATAATCCTTGGGTGACCCTTTATTAGTCTACAAAAAAATATTGTCATTGGATGAAAAATATGTATTTTATGGGCGGAGGTCATTTCTCTATTTGTTATATAGTGGAAACTTTGAAAATCATTTTCTCAGAATCTAATTGATAGATATCAACCAAATTTTACATGAAGGATCCTTGTGTGACCCTTTATCAGTCTACCAAAGATTATTGCGATCGCATGAAAAATTTGTTTTTTATGGGCGGAGGTCATTTCCACTTTATGTTATATAGTGGAAACTTAGAAAATCATTTTATCAGAATGTAACTGATGGATATCAATCAAACTTCATTAGTATGATCCTTGGGTGATCCATTATCATGCAGCCAAAAATTATTGTCATTGGATGAAAAATATGTCTTTTATGGGCAGAAGTCATTTCTCTATATTTTATAATGTTGGAGACTTTGAAAATCATTTCAACATCAGTAAAACCCAAAATATCTAAAAATCTAGTCATAACTTAGATTTGCTATTACAATTAATTCAAGCCTGTGGAGCGACACAAGCCATTCATGGCTTTCTAGTATAGTCTCTCAAACCTTTTCATACTATCCTGGAGAAAAATGTCATCAACAATGGGGGGTGGGGGGGGGGGGGGGGGGGGGTTCATCCATCCTGCCTCATGTGGGAAGAATCCCAAGCCTGTCATGGGAAAAGGGGCCTTTATCACAATTTTCTTGTTTACAATCTATAGAGGCCACAAATATGGCCCAATCGTGATAAAACTTTGACAGAGTGTTTGTCAGGTCTCTAGGATGAACCCTTCTGAAAATGGAAGGAATCCATGCTTTATCATGGGAAAAAGGGCCTTAATGGCAATTTTGTTGTTCGCAATCAAGAGGTCACGAATATGGCCCAATTTTCATGAAACCAGGTCAGAATGTTGGTCAGGTCACAAGGATGAACCCTATTGAAAATCTGAAGGATCCATATCGTATCTCAGGAAAAGGGGCCTTAATGACAATTTTTAGCTCCACTGGCCTTTTGGCTATTGTCATGGCCAGGTGTCCGTCGTCCTTGCATCCATCTGTGTGTGTGTCCATCTGTAAACTTTTACTTTAAAAATCTTCTCCTCATAAAGCACTGGATGGATTCCAATCAAATTTCACAGGAATGTTCCTTGTGTGACCCTCTATCAGATTCTTTCAAAGATTTTCAATTGGCTGAAAATCATGGCTGTAGTAGGCGTGGCTAATTTCCATATATGGTAATAGGTGATTTTTCTCAGAAACTAATTGATGGATATTAAGCAAACTTCACATGAATTATCCTTGAGTGCCCTTCTATCAGCCTATCAAAATTTATTGTCAGCAGATGAAAAATGTGTATTTTATTGGCGGAGGTCATTTCTCTATATGTTATATAGTGAAAACTTTGAAAAACATATTCTCAGATTCTAACGGATGGATTTCAACCAAATTTCACTGGAATGATTATTTAGGATCCTTTATCAGTCTACACAAAATTATTGTGATCAGATGAAAAATGTCTTTTATGGGCAGATGTCATTTCTTCAGATAGGTTATATGGTGGAATATCCAATAAGGGGTAAAACAGATGGATTAAATATGATGGGAATTATATTTCTGTGAAGTGGTATAGGTCTTCAAAAATATTTTGATTAGATGAACAGCATATTTTTTTATTGGCATAGGACATTCTAACATATAAAGTGAATATTTGATCACCCTTTTGGTATCACCTAGATGATGAATTTTTCTAGACTTTTAAAATTTAATTTGTGTAAAGATTATAGATTAGAAGGAACAAAACCTTTTTTTGAAATCCAAATGTATAGAGACATTAGTTGAAATAAGTAGCCTGAGAATACCCCCTGAGAATTGGTCAGTTTAGTAGAACGAAGGGTGACTGCACAGAGAGTACAAGTGGTGTAAAATGATGTTCTGACCTCCTGATGTTCAGAGTGGGGTAGAAAGAGCTGAGGTGACTTCATTCTTAAGGCATTGGGCAGAATAAAATAGATATATTTTAGAATTTTTAGAGTTAGAATTTTGTTTTGATAATAAACAATTATTGTGAAGTAACATCCTTTTAGTAGTAAATTTTGCGGACAAATAACCTGTATATTGTGCAGTAACATTCTGTTAGTGTTGAAAATTTTATATTTGGATTTTAACCAAATTTTACTAGAATGATCCTTGGGTGACCCATTATCAGACTGCACAAAATTATTGTGATTAAATGAAAAATATTTGAGTAACAGGTAGAGGTCAACTTTCAATGTTATTCACTGATCATGAGTTTTTTATGCAGAAATTGTTCAGCATATGACACTTATAAACACTTATTTACTTGAAATAAACATTAATCATTCATTCATATTAATTCTTGTTTAAATAGCCTTATCATCATCTAATAATCATTATCAAGATATTCAGGCCTGTGGAGCGAATCAGGCACTCAAGCACCTCTAGTCTTGTTATCAACTTGAAACATGATTAGGCTTCAGTTTACTATCAAGCTTTGATGGCAGGGAATGGCCACGTCCGTCATGGCTTTTGTTTGTACTATAGAGGCCACTAGTGTGGCGCAATCTACTTGAACCTTGGTCAGAATCTTTGTATGGTCACAAGGATGAAGCCTGTGGAACATGAGAAGGATCCATGCCATAGCAGTGGGAATAGGGACCTTGATTAAGATTATTTTGTTTACACCACAAATGTGCCCCATACTTTTTGAAACTTTGTCAAATTAGTTGTCAGGTCACAAGGATTTACCCTTTTGAAATTGGGAAGGTTCCATTTGATATCACAGGAAAAGGGGCAATTTTTCTTGCTTACACTCTAGGAACCACAATTTTGTTCAGTCTTCATAAGAAAATACAGGAAAAAATGGCCTCTATGCTGTACATCCACTCTAGGGGTTATCTCTCAGTATTTCAGTATGTTCATCTTGTCAAAGGATGAATCCCTTCAACTTGTTTAGCAAAGGCTGGAAACTTATGTTTATATCATAGGAATACAATAATGTATTTCTTTGAAAAATTCAATGGTCATTTATGGTATTAATGTTAAAATTAGTTGAATTGCTGAGGGAGGAGTCAAAGAGACAAAGGTGAGTGATACAGGACTAAAATCATGGTCCTCTGTCCTTGTTAATTTACATATACACCATAAATAAGATTCCGTCACAAACCCTATTAATGTGGGTACTCTTTTAAATTGTCTCTATGAGACAATTTAAATAAGTACTTAACTGTACAGTGGCTTTCATTGAGAAATTAAGATTTTTAAAAGGTATTACCAACTTGTTAGCTCGTCTCAAGGTGAGCTATTGTGATCGCACAATGTCCGGCGTCCGTTGTCAGTCGTCCATCAGGCATCGTCCGTAGTGCATCATCCGTAATTTCTTTTACTATCTTCTTCTCCTAAACCAGTGGGCCAATCTTGATGAAGTTTGGCAGGGATGTTCCTTGGGTCAAGCTCTTCGAAAGATGTTTAAATAAATGAGCATCATTTGGTGGACCTCTACCAAGTTGGTTCATATCAAGACCCTGGGGTCATATTTGGGCATCACCTGGGCGCAACCCTTTTTACATAGAATCAAAGAGCGAAAATCTTTAAAAGTCCTCTTCTCTGAAACAAGAAAACAGAGAGCTTTCATATTTGGTATGTAGCATTATCTAGTGGGCCTTTTCCAAGTTTGTTCATATCAAGACTCTTGGGTCATATTTGGACTTAGCCCAGGCTTCATCCCTTTCAGCTCTTCTGTGCACTAAGGTTAAAAAAAGGAAAATCTTCAAAAATCTTCTTCTCTGAAATCAGAAGACAGACAGCTTTCATATTTGGTATGTAGCATCATCTAGTTGACCTCTACCAAGATTATTCATATCAAGACCCTGGGGACCTGGGGTCACATCCCTTTTTTGCTCATCTAAGTGAGATTGGTCAAAATAGGATAATCTTCAGCAATCCTCTTCTCTGAAACCAGAAGGTAGACAGCTTTCATAGTTAGTATGTAGCATCATCTAGTGGATCTCTACCAAGTTTGTTCATATCAAGACCCTGCAGTCACATTCGGGCATCACCTGGGTGCATCCCTTTTTACATAGAATCAAAGAGCGAAAATCTTTAAAAGTCCTCTTCTCTGAAACAAGAAAACAGAGAGCTTTCATATTTGGTATGTAGCATTATCTAGTGGGCCTTTTCCAAGTTTGTTCATATCAAGACTCTTGGGTCATATTTGGACTTTGCCCAGGCTTCATCCCTTTCAGCTCTTCTGTGCACTAAGGTTAAAAAAAGGAAAATCTTCAAAAATCTTCTTCTCTGAAATCAGAAGACAGACAGCTTTCATATTTGGTATGTAGCATCATCTAGTTGACCTCTACCAAGATTATTCATATCAAGACCCTGGGGACCTGGGGTCACATCCCTTTTTAGCTCATCTAAGTGAGATTGGTCAAAATAGGATAATCTTCAGCAATCCTCTTCTCTGAAACCAGAAGGTAGACAGCTTTCATAGTTAGTATGTAGCATCATCTAGTGGATCTCTACCAAGTTTGTTCATATCAAGACCCTGCAGTCACATTCGGGCATCACCTGGGCGCAACCCTTTTTACATAGAATCAAAGAGCGAAAATCTTTAAAAGTCCTCTTCTCTGAAACAAGAAAACAGAGAGCTTTCATATTTGGTATGTAGCATTATCTAGTGGGCCTTTTCCAAGTTTGTTCATATCAAGACTCTTGGGTCATATTTGGACTTTGCCCAGGCTTCATCCCTTTCAGCTCTTCTGTGCACTAAGGTTAAAAAAAGGAAAATCTTCAAAAATCTTCTTCTCTGAAATCAGAAGACAGACAGCTTTCATATTTGGTATGTAGCATCATCTAGTTAACCTCTACCAAGATTATTCATATCAAGACCCTGGGGACCTGGGGTCACATCCCTTTTTAGCTCATCTAAGTGAGATTGGTCAAAATAGGATAATCTTCAGCAATCCTCTTCTCTGAAACCAGAAGGTAGACAGCTTTCATAGTTAGTATGTAGCATCATCTAGTGGATCTCTACCAAGTTTGTTCATATCAAGACCCTGCAGTCACATTCGGGCATCACCTGGGCGCAACCCTTTTTTCATAGAATCAAAGAGCGAAAATCTTTAAAAGTCCTCTTCTCTGAAACAAGAAAACAGAGAGCTTTCATATTTGGTATGTAGCATTATCTAGTGGGCCTTTTCCAAGTTTGTTCATATCAAGACTCTTGGGTCATATTTGGACTTTGCCCAGGCTTCATCCCTTTCAGCTCTTCTGTGCACTAAGGTTAAAAAAAGGAAAATCTTCAAAAATCTTCTTCTCTGAAATCAGAAGACAGACAGCTTTCATATTTGGTATGTAGCATCATCTAGTTGACCTCTACCAAGATTATTCATATCAAGACCCTGGGGACCTGGGGTCACATCCCTTTTTAGCTCATCTAAGTGAGATTGGTAAAAATAGGATAATCTTCAGCAATCCTCTTCTCTGAAACCAGAAGGTAGACAGCTTTCATAGTTAGTATGTAGCATCATCTAGTGGATCTCTACCAAGTTTGTTCATATCAAGACCCTGCAGTCACATTCGGGCATCACCTGGGCGCAACCCTTTTTACATAGAATCAAAGAGCGAAAATCTTTAAAAGTCCTCTTCTCTGAAACAAGAAAACAGAGAGCTTTCATATTTGGTATGTAGCATTATCTAGTGGGCCTTTTCCAAGTTTGTTCATATCAAGACTCTTGGGTCATATTTGGACTTTGCCCAGGCTTCATCCCTTTCAGCTCTTCTGTGCACTAAGGTTAAAAAAAGGAAAATCTTCAAAAATCTTCTTCTCTGAAATCAGAAGACAGACAGCTTTCATATTTGGTATGTAGCATCATCTAGTTGACCTCTACCAAGATTATTCATATCAAGACCCTGGGGACCTGGGGTCACATCCCTTTTTAGCTCATCTAAGTGAGATTGGTCAAAATAGGATAATCTTCAGCAATCCTCTTCTCTGAAACCAGAAGGTAGACAGCTTTCATAGTTAGTATGTAGCATCATCTAGTGGATCTCTACCAAGTTTGTTCATATCAAGACCCTGCAGTCACATTCGGGCTCCACTCGGGTGCATCCCTTTTTACATAGAGTCAAAGAGCGAAAAGACATCCTTCTTGCTTTTGGTTGAAAATATTCCATGGTATTGATCTTATGTAGAAATTATCTCTTTGTTGACATCTGTTTATTTATTTAATTTAAGTAATGCCCCAGGGATCAAAGAGACTCAGATGAGCAATCTAGGACCAGCATGTTACTCTTGTTTTTGTACTTCTGTTCAACCTAACATATCTATAGAAGCCTTAGATAACCTTAATTGTTCAATTTCAGGCTTGACCGATAATTTCAAGGCTATCTGATCGAACACTGCAAGAGAAAACTGATGAAATTATTTCCATTATAACTTCTTTGATGATAATTACACTAGATGAAGGATAAAGACTACAAAGAGAATTGGAGCTACATTTACTTAAAGATAGGGTAGACCTCTACTATTGAGGTGTTCACTGTTCTGGGCCCGAGGTTAAAAATTTTTCTCAGGCTCAACTGAGAATTTTCTCAGATTTTGAATTTAAATAAATGTATGAGATTTAAAGATAATATTATGAGTTGTTACACTTAACAACTAATTAATATTATTTTCAATATTTCTTAAAATACATTAAAATGAGTATTAAAACAGAGTTGATTTCACCACCAAAAAAGCAACCTATACTATCAAGGGGGATAACTCTAGATGTATTTTGTGCAAATTATGCCCTTTTTTTATAAGCCTGTAGAAGATATTCATTCACAATAACTTCTATTCTACTCTTTACCTAAAGTTACATCAAGATGCATATCTTGTGACAATTTTGCACCTTGTTTGACTTAACCCTTGTCATGCTGAATAAATTTTGGCTAAAAATTTCCATCAAAATCAATGGCAAAAAGCGCTGAAAGTACCAACTGAAGGTCTATTTTTATAAGCTCACCTGAGCACAAAGTGCTCAAGGTGAGCTATTGTGATCACTCACCATCCGTCGTCTGTCCATCGTCCGTCCGTCCGTCTGTCTGTCCGTCCGTCAACAATTTCTTTAAACATCTTCTCCTCCTAAACCACTGGGCCAATCAAGCTGAAACTTGGCAGGGATGTTCCTTGGGTGAAGCTCTACAAAAGTTGTTAAAAGAAATTAAATCTTTAAATAACTCTGGTTGCCATGGCAACAGAAAGGCTGAAAATCGCGAAAATCTAAGAAAAAATTCTTCTCCTCCTAAACCACTGGGCCAATCAAGCTAAAATTTTGCAGAGATGTTCTTTGGGTGAAGCTCTTCAAAAGTTGTTAAAAGAATTTAATTTCATCAAAAACTCTGGTTTCCATGGTAACAGAAAGGTTGAAAAATGGCCGAAAATGGTCGAAAATCTTAGAAAAAATTCTTCTCCTCCTAAACAACATGGCCAATCAAGCTGAAACTTGGCAGAGATATTTCTTGGGTGAAGCTCTTTAAAAGTTGTTAAAAGAATTTAATTTCATCAAAAACTCTGGTTTCCATGGTAACAGAAATGTTGAAAAATGGCCGAAAATGGCTGTAAATCTTGGAAAAAAAATCTTTTCCTCCTTAACCACTGGGCCAATCAAGCTGAAACTTGGCAGAGATGTTTCTTGGATGAAGTTCTTCAAAATTTGTTAAAAGAATTTAATTTCATCTAAAACTCTGGTTTCCATGGTAATGAAAAGGTTGAAAAATGGCAAAAAATGGCCGAAAATCTTAGAAAAAAGTTTTTTCTCCTCCTAAACCACTGGGCCAATAAAGCTGAAACTTGGCAGAGATGTTCCTTTGGTGAAGCTCTTCTAAAGTTGTTAAAAGAATTTAATTTCATCAGAAACTCTGGTTTCCATGGTAACGGAAAGGTTGAAAAATGGCCGAAAATGGCTGAAAATCTTCGAAAAAATTCTTCTCTTCCTAAACCACTATGCCAATCAAGCTGAAACTTGGCAGGGATGTTTCTTCAGTGAAGTTATTCAATAGTTGTTGAAAAAATTTAATTTCATCAAAAACTCTGGTTTGCATGGTAACAGGCTGAAAAATGGACGAAAAATACTGAAAATCTTAGAAAAACATGGAAGGGATATTCTTAATGTTTAGGTCTATTAAACTTTAATTCAATTCTATCATTGATAACTTTGTTTGCAATTAAAAAGAAAATAAAATTGCAGTAGGAGGAAATTAAAGTCTGTTTCTTCTAAATCCACCCTAAATGTACATCAGACAATTTCTGGTATTATAACATTGTTGACAAGTTATGAGTTGACTTACTCAGGTGAGCGATATAGGACCATCTTGGTCCTCTTGTTTGAAAAACTAAATTTATTGACAATTTTTGTTTGAAAGTGAGAAACAGGTGGTGTAGACTAACATCAGGCTGCACATACATGCAGGCTGATGTTTGTTTTCTGCTCCTGCCAAAGCAGGAATATTCTGGGTTCAGCATGACAAGGGTTAAGATTATATCAACCATCCAGCACTCAACAGCCAAGCATAGTCACCTGTAGGCCGTGCTCTTGTTCAGCTTGACAATGGTCAAATCATGGTTTTGAACCAGTTTTGATGGGAATTATTCCTGAGGGACTCCGACAGCGGCACTCATTCTTTTCGACTATTTGTCTCTCACCAATGGGTTGATAATCGTAGATCTATATGAGATAGCGGCTGGAGGCTAGGAAAGGATGTGGTGGTTGTACTGGTGAGAGAAATACCAGGAAACCATTGTTAGGTGCTCCAGCCTCTGCGATATAACTGAAAAAATGTTGAAAGTGGCGTTAAACTCCATTCAATCAATCAATCAATCCTGAGAGACTCTTCATCAAACTGTTGAAGAAAAAAGAAAATGTTAGAACTAGAAACATGGCTTTTACAGGATGGTTTCATTAATCTCAATACATGAAGTAAACAGGGAACATCAGAAAAACAATCTCTCAAAAACTAGATATGTTTCATCTGTATTTATAGAAAATTTCTTTAATGGCTTCTTTATCAAAACTTACTTTTATCAGATGAATTATATGTTTTAGGAAAGTAATTGTTCATGTATAGTGAAAAAATATAAAATTATCAAGATATGTTGCAACTATATTTTCAGGCTGATGGAGCGATCACTTAGGCTTTCAACAATTGTTATTATCACCTGGTTCAACAAGTTGACAGAAAAAGGCTTAAGGTAGTGGACCTGTAATAGTTTCGGACCACATATTCTTTTACAACATTTACCGAGGTTTCTAAATTAAAAGCATTAGGAAACCCCAGTTTACACCGTAAAAGTTCATAACCTATGAGAAGTTCCAAAATTATTACAGTTCCAATACCTAAATTCCAGTGCCTAACTTCCTTTCCAGTTTTCAGTGATGTGGAGTCATTTTGGAGGGTATAAGACCTTCTGTGATTTCTCTAGCAAAACTTATAAATGGATAATGGAGAAAACCTGGCCATTACACTGCTTAATTAAAGGTAGTGGAACCGTAAAAGTTCTGCAATGATTCATAAGTAATGAACTTTAACAGTGTCAACTGAGGTTTCTTATGATTTTCATTAGGATACCTTGGTCGACATTGTGAAAGATCATTAGTCCAGAAATGTTGCAGAACTATTATTGTTCCACTACCTTAAATAGCTAATGGCTAGGAGAGGATGTTATTGTAAGACTAATGAAAAAAAAAATGATAGGATGTGTTAGTGTACTAGCTATCATCTTGAAACATTGAGGAGAAGTGCTCTGAATTTTGGAGAGCTGCTTGCCTTTGCTGTTTTATGACTTAATTTTTGTACCAAGGTCAAATGTTAAAAAAAAAAAAAATACCCCAAAAGTTAACATTGTCTATTACCAGCCTATTAAATTTACAATGTTCATATTTTGCATGGTGATAGATCTCAATGATGGGCATCTGCTGATACCAAGGTGGTGCCAAGCTCAAGGTCATGTGATAAGGTAAAGATCATATACCAAGGTCAAATGATATTACCAAAAAAGTTAACTTTGGCTATTACTTCCAGCCTATTTGAGATAAAGTGTTCATATTTGGCATGGTGATGGAGATGCCAAGGTCAAAGTCATGTGTTAAGGTCGTGGTCATATACCAAGGTAAAACATGATAGCTATCACTAAGAAGCCCTAACAAACCTCATGTTCAAGTGACCAATGTTTCATTTAGGTTAAGTCCTGTTGTTAGGCCTTGTGTTTCACAAACACATCTTGTTTCACAATATATTTCATCGTTGTGATTCCAAACCTTGTAACAACAGCTTGAGTCAAGCTGCAGTAAAAAGATTTAAGAATAACATGGTGATTTGCTACAAAATGGGATGGTTTCTATTTAGATTACTTTTATTTCATTGTTGTCCACAACCTTTTTATGCCCCCACTTAAATAGATCAGGGGCATAATTTTGTTAGCTCCACTGGCTGAAAGCCACTGGGGCTATTGTCATGGCGTTGTGTCCGTCGTGCGTCCGTCCGTCCGTGCGTGCGTGCGTGCGTCCGTCCGGTCGTAAACTTTTCTTTAAAAATCTTCTCCTCAGAAACTACTGGATGGATTTCAACCAAACTTCACAGGAATGATCCTTGGGTGACCCTCTTTCAAAGTTGTTCAAGAAATTTTGATCCAATGAAAAATATGGATTTAATGGGCGTGGCTAATTTCCAAATATGGTAAAAAGTGAGTTTTCTCAGATTCTAATCAATGGATACCAATCAAATTTTGCATGAATGATCCTGGGGTGACCCTTTATCAGTCTACAAAAAAATCGTTGTGATCGGATGGTAAATATGCATTTTATGGGCAGAGGTCATTTCTCTATATGTTATATAGTGGAAACTTTGAAAATCATTTTCTCAGAATGTAACTGATGGATATCAACCAAATTTCACAGGAATGATCCTTTAGTGACCCTTTATCAGTCTACAAAAAATTATTTTGATTGGATGAAAAATATGCATTTTATGGGCAGAGGTCATTTCTCTACATGTTATATAGTGGAAACTTTGAAAATCATTTTCTCAGAATGTAACTAATGGATATCAATCAAATTTCACTGGATTAATCCTTGAGTGACCCTTTATCAGTGTACCAAAAATTATTTTGATTGGATTGAAAATATGCATTTTATGGGCAGAGGTCATTTCTCTATGTGTTATATATTGGAAAATTTGAAAATCATTTTCTCAGAATGTGATTTTTGGATATCAACTAAACTTCACTGGATCCTTGAGTGACCCTTAATCAGTGTACCAAGAATTATTTTGATTGGATGAAAAATATTCATTTTATGGGTGGAGGTCAATTATCAATTTGTTAAATAGTGGAAACTATGAAAAACATTTTCTCAGAATGTAACTGATGGATATTAATCAAACATTTTACGTATGATCTTTGGGTGACCCATTATCATGCAGCCAAAAATTATTTTGATTTGATGAAAAATACGTCTTTTAATAGCAGAGGTCATTTCTCTTTTTGTTATATAGTTGAAACTTTGAAAATCATTTTCAATATCAGTAGAGCCCCAAATATCTAAAAATCTAGTCAAAACATTTATTTGTTTTACAAGAATTTCAAGCCTGTGGAGCGACTCAAGCCATTCATGGCTTTCTAGTTATCATTGACCGTCTGTCTGTCTGTCATATTTGACATGATCATTGATCTCGATAATGTGCATCTGCAGAAACCAAGGTAATTTGACAAGTCAAGATCAAAACTTTTAAAAAATTGCCGTTTCAAGGGCATTTGTGTTTTACAAACATATCTTGTTCAATAAGGAACATTATAAAATTTCCTTAAAGCAAATAAAAAAGTTCAAAGTTATTTTATATTTTCCAGGACATGTGGATGTAACCAACATTAACTGAAAAGGCTGATGTTTCCTACAAAATTTTGTACAGAATGGTAAGTTACTGCTAGTGTTGGGCAATCGGTTTCAAATCACTTTCAATAATTGGTTTGTAGTTAGAAGAATAAATCAACTTATGATCGATTGTACAATCATTTCCTTAGAAATTAATAATACAGCACTCCCAGTATCATCCTTTGAAGAGAAGAATGTGAAAGTTTAGTAAAAACAAATGACCTAAAGACTCTTTCTGCAGATTTTTCGCCTAACTTCATGGATCAGTATGAAACAGTTGTAACTGCCTATAAACATATAGGTAGTTACAACTGTTACACACTGACCTATCAAACTGATGTTGGTTTCGAAAACAATATAAAACAGCTTCATTTATGTTGTAGGAACTGATAAATCGATTATGAAATGTCTTAGTAGATTATCACAATCAAAAGCTAAAAAAACCAATTGACCAGCAACTCAAGTTATTGTACTCAGACTTACGAAGCAGAGAGGGGTATATTGGTTTCACCCCATTCTGTCTGAACAAAGAGACCTAGAATCATGAAACTTTATACAGTTGTTGTCCATTACTCAAGGAGGCACCTTTTAGGTCAAGGTCACAGACTTTGTAACTTTGTCCAAGAACCATTAATGGAACTGGGACAAAGTGGTGGATGTGTGGAGGGGGGGGGGGATATTAACCCTTGTCATGCTGAACCCGGAATATTCCTGCTTTGGAAGGAGCTATAGACAAACATCATCCTGCACATATGTGCAGTCTGATGTTTGTCTGCACCATCTGTTTCTCAATTTCAAACCATAATTGTCAATAGATTTAGTTATTCTAATACCTACAGTTGGTACTTTCAGTGCTTTTTATACGCCCGTCGAAGACGGGACGTATTATGGGATCACCCGTGATGTCCGGCGTCCGGTGTCCGGGCGTCCGGGCGTCCGGCGGCGTCCACTTCTTTGTCCGGAGCATAACTCTGTCACTTGAAGTCCGATGGACTTCAAACTTGGCAATTATATTCTTCTCATCATTGCGGAGTGCAGTGCACAAGAACCATAACTCTACCTGGCCTATTTTTTGAGTTATTGCCCTTTGTTGTTTTTCAGACTTGAATCTTGTCCGGAGTATATCTCTAAAAGTATAATAGCTAGGATCATGAAACTTCATGGGTGTATAGATCTCACCAAGGGGGAGTGCAGTGCACAAGAACCATAACTCTACCTGGCCTATTTTTTGAGTTATTGCCCTTTGTTGTTTTTCTGACTTGAATCTTGTCCGGAGTATATCTCTAAAAGTATAATAGCTAGGATAATGAAACTTCATGGGTGTATAGATCTCACCAAGGGGGAGTGCAGTGCACAAGAACCATAACTCTACCTGGCCTATTTTTTGAGTTATTGCCCTTTGTTGTTTTTCTGACTTGAATCTTGTCCAGAGTATATCTCTTAAAGTATAATAGCTACGATCATGAAACTTCATGGGTATATAGATCTCACCAAGGGGGAGTGCAGTGCACAAGAACCATAACTCTACCTGGTCTTTTTTTTTAGTTATTGCCCTTTGTTGTTTTTCAGACTAGAATCTTGTCCGGAGTATATCTCTAAAAGTATAATAGCTAGGATCATGAAACTTTATGGGTGTATAGATCTCACCAAGGGGGAGTGCAGTGCACAAGAACCACAACTCTACCTGGGCTATATTTTGAGTTATTGCCCTTTGTTGTTTTTCAGACTTGAATCTTGTCCGGAGTATATCTCTTAAAGTATAAAAGCTAGGATCATGAAACTTCATAGGTGTATAGATCTCATCATTGCGGAGTGCAGTGCACAAGAACCATAACTCTACCTGGCCTATTTTTTGAGTTATTGCCAATTGTTGTTTTTCTGACTTGAATCTTGTCCGGAGTATATCTCTAAAAGTATAATAGCTAGGATCATGAAACTTCATGGGTGTATAGATCTCACCAAGGGGGAGTGCAGTGCACAAGAACCATAACTCTACCTGGGCTATTTTTTGAGTTATTGCCCTTTGTTGTTTTTCTGACTTGAATCTTGTCCGGAGTATATCTCTTAAAGTATAATAGCTAGGATCATGAAACTTCATGGGTGTATAGATCTCACCAAGGGGGAGTGCAGTGTACAATAACCATAACTCTGCCTGGCCTATTTTTAGAGTTATTGCCCTTTGTTGTTTTTCAGACTAGAATCTTGTCCAGAGTATATCTCTTAAAGTATAATAGCTAGGATCATGAAACTTCATGGGTGTATAGATCTCACCAAGGGGGAGTGCAGTGTACAAGAACCATAATTCTACCTGGCCTATTTTTTTTAGTTATTTCCCATTGTTGTTTTTCAGACTAGAATCTTGTCCGGAGTATATCTCTAAAAGTATAATAGCTAGGATCATGAAACTTTATGGGTGCAAAAATTATTCATTCAAAATATCCTCAGTTCTATTCAAACCCCCAGTTAATACTAAGCAGTGTGACGGGCGTATCTTGTGACAATTTGGCACCTTGTTGCTCTTTGGTTTTGATGAAAAATTTTAGCCAAAATTTATTAGGCATGACAAGGATTAATAATTTTTAGCTCCACTGGACAAAGTCCAGTGAACTATTGTCATGGCCCTTAGTTGTGTGTCTGTCCATCCTTGCATGTCTAAACTTTTTCTTTGATCATCTTCTTCTCTGAAACTACTGGTCAAAATTCAACCGAATTTCACAGGAATGATGCTTAGGACATGCTCTTTCAGATTCCTTCTTTTCATCCTGATCAGGTAGATCACTTTGGTGCTTTGGTCTGTCGAGTCACTGAAAAAGGGCCCCTTATGGTGCAAATGAAAAATTTTCTTCTCTGGAACTATTGGTCAGAATTAAACCAAATTCCACAGGAATGATCATTAGGACTTGTGCTTTTAGATTCCTTCTTTTAATCCTGATAAGGCTGATAATGTGGGCACTTCAGGCTGTCAAGTCACTAAAAAGGGCCCTTTATGGTGAAAAATAACAAAAATCTTCTTCTCTGCTTTGCATGAAGTAAGATAAAAAAAATTGTCTTTGACGACCAATAGATCAGAGTTGTTATTAAACAGGGAGGAGGCCATAAAATATTGACCAGAAATTGAAAGTACCAATGGAATGTATATATCTTCAAAATTAACAAAGTGCATTAGGTTATATACTGATAGTGCACTACCACTGCTAGTGTACTAAGATTGGATTAGTGTCAAAGTTTGACTCTATATTTTCAGCTTAAGGTAGTAGACCCATTATAGATCTGCAACATTTTGCAAGTCATAAATTTTAACAGTGTTAATCGAGGTTTCCTAATGATTTAATTAGGAAACCTTGGTTTACACGGTGAAAGATTGGGTTCTGAAAAGTTGCAGACCTATTAAGGGTCCACTACCTTAAATAAAATTTAAGGTGAGTAATTTCGGTCCTCTTGTAATCTGAATGCAGAAGAGAACTTTGATTGACAAAAACAACAACAACAAAAAGGGCTTGGTTTAAACATATTTTATTGATGAAAAAGTGTATACAGAATGTCATAATACAGAATAATAATTCAATTGGATTAGAACGAAAGCATAGCTTATTGAGCTCTTTTCCAGTGGGATTTCAAAGGGTCAGATGACATATTATTCAGAGAAATACTTAAGGAATAATTATCATCACTAAATGGTTTTAAGTTTTAAAGTGATAAGCTACAAAAGCACCATAGCAACATCTCATACACTCAATATGAGATGAAATTACTATGCTTTGGCAACAGCATCCATAATCAAAGATGAATAATTAATTTACGGAAAAAAATAATAAATTTAGAATGTATAGAGAATTTAGGATTCAAGCATGTTCATAGTGGTAAATGGGCAAAATAAATGTTGAAGTAGAACGCTTCTTATATTTGATTTAGGAACAACATGAGATGCTGAAATATTAAATACAACGTTAGATATTAAATCTGCCACTCAATTTTATAAACACATGAACTTCTGAAAAGATCTTATTATTATCTAAAGTTAGTCTGTCATCTCCACTTAACAATACATTTAGACTGACCGGGGTGAATTTTGAAACGTTAATGAATAATCTTAAGCGAATATCTCTATAAAATCTACAATCAAAGAAAAAGTGGTAACTAGATTCAATGTTTCCACACTTGCAAAGTGGTGAGGGTATTATATTTTTTATAGAAAAGATGCTGATTAAGTAGGCTACATTTATTACGAATCCTTGTAAGAATTATCTGAACTTTTCTGTCTCCATAAAAGAACAAATTATTCTGCTTTGGTTTGTCATTATCAATATAAGTCTTAAAGGCCCGTAATGTGCTTGTGTTCCTTACTTCTAATGGCAGTACGTTCCAATCGTCAATCGCTTTTGGTAAAAATGATTTTTTATAAAGATTAGTTCGGCAATTGATATTTTTTAAATTATCTGAATTTCGGAGGTTGTAATTTGAGTTATCACTTACGGAAGGCGGTATTAAAGAAGATAAATAGTGAGGAGTCAGCCCATGAAACATTTTAAAAAATAAAGTTATTCTATGTTTGTATCTGCGTTGACCAAGAGTTTCCCATCCGGATTCTAATAAGAGATCATTTAAAGAGACAAGTTTGGTGCACCCAGTTAAAATTCGAGCTGCCTCGTTTTGAATTTTATCAAGTTGTTCTACTAAGTGAAGGGGAATATTATCCCATACAACATCGGCATATTCAAGTAAAAGGGCTTGATATTTAAGTAAGAAAAAAGGGGTGTATAGTGAATATTTGGAAATTTTCTTCAGTTTCAAATTATGTTCCATCAATTTTGACATGATCTTTTAGTAAATTGTAGATGCCCCAGTAAATTTTACCAGTCCAGTCTTATTTCTTATATCTTAAAGGAAGTAAGCTTGCTGCAAGATCTGTTTCAAGCAATTTCTTCATTTTCCATGGTGTTTTCTTCCTAAAAACAAAAATATTTTAAAATCCCCACCCTCCGAAGAATTTTTAGTTGGGGCTGTTTTCAGAGAAAAACCCGAGGTATTGCTATAGCCTTGGTTTCGTTGTCATTGTTGTCGTTGTCCTCATGTGAAAACTTTCACATTTTGTGATAACTTTTGAAGGGCCTTCATATTTGACATGATGTTTACCTGAGACAAGGCCTTTCTGTTGGTACCAAGTTCAAGGTCATCAGTCAAGGTCATTTTTTTAGGTCAAATTTGTGAAAAAAATCAAACTTTAACATTGGCCATAACTGTTAAATGGAATGTGATATGGCCTTCATATTTCACATAATGATTGCCTTGGACAAGGCCTTTCTGTTTGTACCAAGTTCAAGGTCATCAGTCAAGGTCATCAGTCAAGGTCAATTTTGTGAAGAAAAAAAATCTTTACCAAATTTTAACATAGGCCATAACTCACCTGATTACCTGGGACAAGGCCTTTCTGTTGGTACCAAGTTCAAAGTTACCGGTAAAGGTTAAACTCATTTTTAAGGTCAAACTTTTGTAGTAAAAACTGATATGAGCAGTAACTTTGGATTGCTAAGTCATAGAGCCTTGAAATTTCATATATGCATTTCTTATGACAATACAGTCACATGCAAAGCAAGGTCATTGGTCTAGGTCAGTGTCATTTGGTGAAAGTCACTCATTTAAAGCATAAAAACTTCATAATTTGCTTTAACTTGACTGGTAAAGACATTAACTGTTGAAAAGTGGTCTCTAAAATCATTTTGTGCAAAAACTGCCTTTTTTCGACTTGGATTTTTCCCCATCCAGCACTTAACAGCTGAGCGTAGACACCCATAGGTGGTGCTCTTGTTTTAACAAAGTGTTGTTTGCATTTTATTAGAATTTGGTCTGATTTAATGTTTTGGTCTTTGGGTCTGGTCTGTAATGCCTTGTTAAGGGTCTCTGAAGGTCACAAAAAATGTTACAGATATCAATGTGTCCAAGCTGACAATAAGATACCTAATAAGAAAGCTGATAATCTAGATAAGATCAAAACACTTGAAAGAAAATATGAAATTGATCCTATACTGATAAACTAATACTGATAATACCCAACTAATTGAAAAATAAAAATCTTAAGACCCTTTTGGACAAAGATAGAAAATTAACCCTTGTCATGCTGAACCCAGAATATTCCTGCTCTGGCAGAAGCTATAGACAAACATCAGCCTGCACATATGTGCAGTCTGATGTTAGTCTACACCACCTGTTCCTCACTTTCAAACCAGAATTGTCAGTAGATTTAGTTTTTCAAATAAAAATTGACCTATTATTGGTATTTTCAGTGCTTTTCAGCGCTATTTGCCCTTTGATTTTGATGAATGTTTTAAGCCAAGTTGTGTTCAGCATGACAAGGGTTAATAATTTAAGCAAAAGTTAATAAGTTCTGTTGAGTTCCAGAGCCACATTATTACACCTCTGCTTTTAACCCTGTTCATACTAGTAAAAACCTTGGCTAAAGCTGCATTAGAATCAAGGTACTGAAAACGCTGGATGCACTAATTGTGAGATGTGGTTTAATTTGAAATAATTTAATTTTAGTTGTGTCCATCAATTTTCATGCATTGGCTGAAAAGTTAGTTTTATTCCCCAATGAAAATAATTTTGAGTATGCAGCGGTTTTGGGAGCATCCCAAAAAAAAAGTCCCATAAGAAATCAGTTTCTTAACTGACAAATCTTTACATTTTTGCTTTATGATATTAGATTATTAGATATGACGATAATAATTATTGAATTCATTGAGCTGTAAACTGAAAACCTAATCAGACTCATGTATGTATTTGATTCACATATTCATGGCATGATTATATTTTTAGTTTCATACTTACATGAAATCAACAAATACTTTCTTCATCTCTTTACTAAGATGTTTTAACTTAAGGAAAATTCATGTTGTATAGACTCAAGCTGCACTTGTGTGCAGGCTGATCTTTGTCTATTCCTCCTGCCAAAGCCGGAATATTGCAGGTCTCAAGTCAAGCCGAGGTCAGCCTAAGTTTGTTTTTCATGGTGTTGGGAAAAAATCTTTTCAAATTGATATTATGGTTTTACTGCAATGTTTTCTGTAGCATTAAATCACGGTTCAGCATGAAACATTTATTACTCTCCCTACACAAAGTTACAACTATGTCACAGTTACAACAGTGTCTGTTGAAATCAAAATAGCAATCAGAACAGAAAAGAAGAAGGCAAAATATGTGTATATAATTCCACAAGTTTAAGTGAGTGAACAAAGGTCAATTTTGTCTTTACCTGTATAGACAATATTGACCTTTGATCACTCACTCTAAATAGCGGAACTATACCCTATTGTCAAGCCAAACCTACTTATTCAAACAGTGTTGGTCTACCCCCTGTACTGGTTGAGAATCAATTGTTAAATTTTCAATGTCCATTGATTGTCATAGTATTAAGAGGTGTTGCTATGCATTGTGTGACTTGTTAACAGGTTGCAATCTAATCTCATTATCTGAGAAAAATTTGCCAGTGATTTTAAGTAGATAGTGAGTTAAAAAATACAGATAAAAATGGATGAATTAGAAATACAGCATTTTGACTTTTGTGAAAAAATTTTGTAGTTGATGTTTCTTTTTGTCTTTTGGATGGTTATTAAAGTCTGATGCGAAAGTGCATTAGCAAAAAGGTAAAGTGAAATAATCTTACTGTTATAAGCTTCACAAGAATTGTTTAAGCACCTTACACAAAATACAAAGTAGAAGAAAGTCAAGTGGTTTCTCTAACTTTCTCCATGTCAACTTAATATTTCATCCAAATATCTGTAAAATCGCAAATTCCTGTCATTTGAAAGGTTTGTGTACATTTGAAACAAATTCCTATTTCTTTCACAATTAATCAAGATACAAAAATGTGTCCCTTAAGCTCACCTGAGCACAATGTGCTCAAGGTGAGCTTTTGTGATCACCTTTTGTCAGTCGTCGTCCATCTGAAGTCATCAAAAATTCGTGGATTTTTTTAATTGATCCCCAAATATGGGTGTGGCAAGGCAGGGCTTATTTTGAGCCTGCCTCCTATTTTCTCCTCAGTAACCAAAGTGCGGGTTTCAACCAGACTTGGCAGAAATGTTTCTTTGGTGACCCTTCTCAAAACTTATTTGCGGATTTTTGATTGACCTCAAAATATGGACGTGGCTTATTTTGAGCCTGAAATCTTTAAATGTCTTCTTGTCAGTAAAAGATTGGCGAATTTCAACCAAACTTGGCAGAAATGTTCCTTGTAGGACCCTTCTTAAAACTTGTTTGTGAAATTTTGATTGAGCATCCCCCTTCAAAATAAGGGCATTGCAGGGGGAGGGGCAGTTTCAGTGTTGCATCCAGGCTTCGTGATTGTGTAAAATAACATCTTCTCAACAACTAGACAAAATATGAATGAAACATTGCCAGAAACTGACTTAGGTGAGATATACTGGACCTATAAAATTCAGACGAACTGTTTACGGCCATTCTGGCCCTCTTGTTTGAGTATACATGTTTCATGAACAATCATGATAAAGATTTGAATTTTTCTGCTGAACTGTCTTACACCTATGATAATCTACCTATGAATAAAAATTACTTGCTAAATTACATATTACTACATTTAGGATCTTTATGCATATGAAGACACAGCTGAAGTAAATAAGGGCGGAAAGATGTGCCTGGCATGGGACTCAAACCCACGACTCCCGGAACACTAGCACTCTAGCACCAACTGAGCTAACTGGGCACCTAGTCATGAGTCTACCCTTTTTAGCTCACCTGAGCACGAAGTGCTCAAGGTGAGCTATTGTGATCGTAAAATGTCCGTCGTCCGTCGTCAGTCGTGCGACGTGCGTCGTCCGTCGTCCACAATTTCTTTAAACATCTTCTCCTCCTAAACCAGTGGGCCAATCTTGATGAAACTTGGCAGGGATGTTCCTTTGGTCAAGCTCTACCAATGTTGTTCAAATAATTGAAATCCACCCTTAACTTTCCCTTAACCCTTAACAAAAAGGGTGAAAATATGAAAATCTTTAAAAATCTTCTTCTCTGAAACCAGAAGGCAGACAGCTTTCATATTTGGTATGTAGCATCATCTAGTGGACCTCTACCAAGTTTGTTCATATCAAGACCCTTGGGTCATATTTGGGCTTTGCCCGGGCACAAACCTTTTTATATAGAATCAAAGAGTGAAAATCTTTTAAAATCTTCTTCTCTGAAACCAGATGGCAGACAGCTTTCATATTTGGTATGTAGCATCACCTAGTGGGCCTCTACCAAGTTTGTTCATATCAAGACCCTTGGGTCATATTTGGGCTTTGCACGGGTGCATCCCTTTATCTCTTATTAGCACTAAGGGTAAAAAAATGAAATCTTCAAATATCTTCTTCTATGAAACCCAATGGCAGACAGCTTTCATTTTTAGCTCCACTGGCCGAAGGCCAGCGAGCTATTGTCATGGCGAGGTGTCCGTCGTGCGTCCGTGCGTGCGTGCGTGCGTGCGTAAACTTTTCTTTAAACATCTTCTCCTCCTGAACCAATGGGTGGATTTTGATGAAACTTGGCCAGAATGTTCCTTGGGTGACCCTCTTTTAAAGTTGTTCAAGAAATTTGGATTGACCCCCAAATATGGGCGTGGCAGGGCGGGGCATATTTTGACCCCAAAATCTTTGAACGACATCTCCTCCTGAACCAGTGAGCCGATTTCAATTAAACTTTACCAGAATGTTCCTTGGGTGACCCTCTTCTAAAGTTGTTCAAGAAATTCGGATTGACCCCCAAATATGGGCGTGGCAGGGCGGGGCTTATTTTGACCCTGAAATCTTTGAACGACATCTCCTCCTGAACCATAAGGCAAATTTTAATGAAACTTTACCAGAATGTTCCTTGCGTGACCCTCTTCTAAAGTTGTTCAAGAAATTTGGATTGACCCCCAAATATGGGCGTGGCAGGGCGGGGCTTTTTTTGAACCTGAAATCTTTGAACCTCATCTCCTCCTGAAACATTGGGCCGATTTCAATGAAACTTTACCAGAATGTTCCTTAGGTGACCCTCTTCTAAAGTTGTTCAAGAAATTTGGATTGACCCCCAAATATGGGCGTGGCAGGGCGGGGCATATTTGACCCCAAAATCTTCGAACGACATCATCCTCCTGAAACAGTGAGCCGATTTCAATGAAACTTTACCAGAATGTTCCTTGGGTACCCTCTTCTAAAGTTGTTCAAGAAATTTGGATTGACCCCCAAATATGGGCGTGGCAGGGCAGGGCTTATTTTGACCCTGAAATCTTTAAACAACATCTCCCCCTGAACCATTAGGCCAATTTTAATAAAACTTTACAAGAATGTTCCTTGGGTGACCCTCTTCTAAAGTTGTTCAAGAAATTTGGATTGACCCCCAAATATGAGCGTGGCAGGGCGGGGCTTATTTTGACCCCGAAATCTTTGAACCTCATCTCCTCCTGAACCATTGGGCTGATTTCAATTAAACTTTACCAGAATGTTCCTTGGGTGACCCTCTTCTAAAGTTGTTCAAGAAATTTGGATTGACCCCCAAATATGGGCGTGGCAGGGTGTGGCTTTTTTTTACCCCGAAATCTTTGAATGACATCTCCTCCTGAACCATTAGGCTTATTTCAATGAAACTTTACCAGAATGTTCCTTGCGTGACCCTTTTCTAAAGTTGTTCAAGAAATTTGGATTGGATGAGATCCACTGGATCAATAAAATTCAGGTCAGCGGTATATGGTCATTCTGGTCCTCTTGTTTCAAAGTGATATCTATATAGTTTTCTTCCTTGTAATTTTACATATTAGTTTAATAAGTTCATTTCTTCATAAGTTAGTTTCAACTTAGAAAAAGTCAGAGTTCCTTTTGAATGCTGTTCACTTTCATTACCTTCTATTTTCAATATCTCTCTTTCAAATATTGAGATTTTTAATCCAGTGGAGCGATACAGGCCCTCTTGGGCCTCTTGTTGGTATGTAGCATCATCTAGTGGACCTCTACTAAGTTTGTACATATCAACACCCTAGGATCATATTTGGGCTCCACCCGGGCACAACCCTTTTACATAGAATCAAAGAGCGAAAATCTTTTGAAGTCTTCTTTAATCAAAACCAGAGGGCACACTGCTTTCATTTTTGGTATGTAGCATCATCTAGTGGGCCCCTACCAAGTTTGTTCATATCAAGACCCTTGGGTCATATTTGGGCTTTGCACGGGTGCATCCCTTTATCTCTTATTAGCACGAAGGGTAAAAAATGAAAATCTTCAAAAATCTTCTTCTATGAAACTAGAAGGCAGACAGCTTTCATTTTTAGCTCCACTGGCTGAAAGCCACTGGGGCTATTGTCATGGCGTTGTGTCCGACGTGCGTCCATCCGTCCGTCCGTCTGTGCGTCCGTGCGTCCGGTCGTAAACTTTTTCTTTAAAAATCTTCTCCTCAGAAACTACTGGATGAATTTCAACCAAACTTCACAGGAATGATCCTTGGGTGACCCTCTTTCAAAGTTGTTCAAGATATTTTGATCCAGTGAAAAACATGGATTTAATGGGCGTGGCTAATTTCCAAATATGGTAAAAAGTGAGTTTTCTCAGATTCTAATTGATGGATACCAATGAAATTTTACATGAATGATCCTTGTGTGACCCTTTATCAGTCTACAAAAGATTATTGAGATCGGATGGAAAATATGCATTTTATTGGCGGAGGTCATTTCTCTATATGTTATATAGTGGAAACTTTGAAAATCATTTTCTCAGAATGTAACTGATGGATATCAACCAAATTTCACTGGAATGGTCCTTGAGTGACCCTTTATCAGTCTAATAAAAATTATAGTGATCGGATGAAAATTATGTATTTTATGGGCAGAGGTCATTTCTCTATATGTTATATAGTGGAAACTTTGGAAATCATTTTCTCAAAATCTAACAAATGGATATCAACCAAATTTCACTGGAATGGTCCTTGAGTGACCCTCTATCAGTCTACCAAAAATTATAGTGATCGGATGAAAAGTATGTATGTTGTGGGCGGAGGTCATTTCTCTATATGTTACATAGTGGAATCTTTGGATATCATTTTCTCATAATCTAACCAATGGATATCAACCAAATTTTACTGGAATGATCCTTGAGTGACCCTAAATCAGTCTACAAAAAATTATTGTGATCAGATGAAAATATGCATTTTAAGGGCGGATGTCATTTCTCTATATGTTATATAATTGAAACTTTGAAAATCATTTTCAACATCAGTAGAATCCAAAATATCTAAAAGTCTAGTCAAAACTTTTATTGCTTTACAAGAATTTCAAGCCTGTGGAGCGACTCAAGCCATTCATGGCTTTCTCGTTGGTATGTAGCATCATCTAGTGGACCTCTACCAAGTTTGTTCATATCAACACCCTAGGATCATATATTCCTTTTTACATAGAATCAAAGAGCAAAGTCTTTCTCTTCGCTGAAAACATTCCATGGTTTTGATTTTATGCAATTATCTTCTTTTTGACATCTGCCTATCCAATTAATGTGATGTCCCAGGGGTCAAAGAGACTCAGGTGAGCGATCTAGGACCATCTTGGTCCTCTTGTTTAATCCATTCATTCCCCCTTTTTACCAATTGGAGTAACCAAACTAAAACATGTATATAACTCATTGACGCTAACTAGGGGACTAAAAATCAGCCCATTATCTCCAAGGGTTACGAAAAAAAGTCCAGAAAACTAAATTCTAATTATTTTCTTAGTCAAGCATCTGTATCTTCCACGAAAATCAAAGGATCGGAACCAAGTTTGATGGAGGAGGAGTTTTATGCAAAATGTAAAATCTGAGGGCGTATATAACTACTTTCTCATTTTTTTTACCCTCTTCTGGGTGTGGAATAGTATCAAAACATTTTTCTGGATGTAAAATAATTGAAAATGAGATGATATTGATGTTTTGAGATTATCACAGAAAGCTAAGCACATCATTTAGTGCTCAGATTATGATGACATCAAAAGAATCATTGTTTGTGATAAATATGACATTTGGTAAAATATTGGTGGAGCTATCCATGTACACATTTAAACCCATGACACATGAATTTTATTGGGATTAAAGTTCTTTGTAATTGTTCTTATTTCTTGTAAATTTTTACTTATCTTGTAAATTCAAGGCATAAATTGATTAAGGAGCTTTAAATTTTATGCAGATGTTGGACATAGTACAAGGATGTGCATAAGAGTTACATGTGATAAGCTCAGATTGTCATTAAATGACATATTGACATGTTAAATAGACATATTTGTTGCAAACACACTTCATGTGACATAGAATAAGTCAAAATCCATGTCATGCAAGATACATGTACAGTGTACACTCAGAAATTGTTAGTTTGTTATGAGCCTTTTTTCTGAAGAGAAAATTGTGGGGTTTTTAGCTCCACTGGCTGAAAGCCACTGGGGCTATTGTCATGGCGTTGTGTCCGCCATGCGTCCGTTCGTCCGTCCGTGCGTGCGTCCGTCCGGTCGTAAACTTTTCTTTAAAAATCTTCTCCTCACAAACTACTTGATGGATGTCAACCAAACTTCACAGGAATGATCCTTGGGTGACCGTCTTTCAAAGTTGTTCAAGAAATTTTGATCCAATGAAAAACATGGATTTAATGGGCGTGGCTAATTTCCAAATATGGTAAAAAGTGAGTTTTCTCAGATTCTAATCAATGGATACAAATTTAATTTTACATGAATGATCCTTGGGTGACCCTTTATCAGTCTACAAAAAATCATTGTGATCAGATGGAAAATATGCATTTTATGGGCGGAGGTCATTTCTCTAAATGTTATATAGTGGAAACTTTGAAAATCATTTTCTCAGAATCTAATTGATGGATATCAACCAAATTTCATTGGAATGATCCTTGAGTGACCCTTTTTCAGTCAACAAAAAATCATTGTGATTGGATGAAAAATATGCATTTTATGGGCGGAGGTCATTTCTCTATATGTTATATAGTGTAATCTTTGAAAATCATTTTCTCAGAATGTAAATGATGGATATCAACCAAATTTAATTGGAATAATCCTTGAGTGACCCTTTATCAATGTACTAAAAATTATTTTGATTGCATGAAAAATATGCATTTTATGGGTAGAGGTCATTTCTCTATATGTTATATAGTGTAAACTTAGAAAATCATTTTCTCAGAATCTGATTTTTTGATATCAATTAAATTTCACTGGAATGATACTTGAGTGACCTTTTATCAGTGTACCAAAAATTATTTTGATTGGATGAAAAATATACATTTTATGGGTGGAGGTCAATTCTCAATATGTTAATTAGTGGAAACTATGAAAATCATTTTCTCAGAATGTAACTAATGGATATCAATCAAACATTTTTGGTATGATCTTTGGGTGACCCGTTATCATGCAGTCAAAAATTATTTTGATTTGATGAAAAATATGTCTTTTAATAGCAGAGGTCATTTCTCTATCTGTTATATACACTGCAACTCCATTAAAACGCTGTGGTCGGGGTCCAAGAAATGAAACAGCGGAAGAAGTGGATGTATCTGCTATAACGCTGTACCCCCCGGCCGCCGCTGACCCCCCCCCCTTCCCCCCTCCCGCGGTGAACAATAACGTACCGCGGAAACGTAACAGACACAGGGTCAATATTGATAACGATATCGGATATATCTTAATATACACGTACATATTTAGGCCGTCGTATTTTATATTTTTAAAACTCGGCAATAAATTGAAGAACAAACGCGGTTTATTACTTTGATATATTTTATTTTAAGATCGTTTTGTTGTCCCCAAGCTAAACAAAACTATCTTTGATAAAGTAATCTAGTTTGTAGGGTTAAACGATAGCAGACTCCTCTTAGTTCTCTGAATCCCGATTTCTCGGGCCTACCCGCCCGGCAGCTGAGAAACACCGATAACGACGATCTGAAAAGGGTAAAGTTAGTAAAATCCATAAAGTTTCATAAGATCAACGAATTTCATATTTTAAATGTCTTCTGGAAAATAGGAGAAAATAATTATCCACGCAATCAAAATAAACAATACCCTACGACGATCGAAACTATACCAAAGTAATCGAATCTCTCGGAGTGCATGACCGCATTCTTCGGTGAGCGAGAAAAAATGCCGTAAATTCAATTAAATGAATTTGTAGCTACGACATTTGGATCGACGGTTTGCGGAGATAAGCTAATCCATTAAATACATCATCTTCACGAGTCAAGGGATATCGAAAGCTTCTCGAAAACCGTATAAGTAATATGTTCGTAACCCTTGGTTTGACAAGATGTTGTTTCACGGCTTTGATTATCAGATAGTAGTTCGTCAGGAGAGAAAGTCCAAACGAAAGCGAAGCGACGCGGTCATCATCAGTTTCGCGCCATTTTTAGTTTTTTTGTTTGAAGCTTCTGTACGGGAAATGTAGGTTTATATATATAGCTTCCTGTTTAAAACTTAATGAAGTTGTCTATTTAGTGAGAGATAGGAATCAACGATAATAATTTTCAAACCCTGTAAAATATGAATAAGTTTACTAAAAAAGAAATAATATTTTATCATATATCGACAAAAAACGTAATATTTATTAGAAGATTCAACGGGATTGGCAAAGGGAGGTAATAAACCAATAAATTGGGTAATGGGCGAGTCGCTTTTTGAAACGTTTGTCAACAGCGGTAAATGTTCAAGATTTGATAATATGTAACGAGATTAGCTTATTTTCCGAAAGCACGGCTTCTTCGGAAATTTATTAACTTGGATTTACTCGCATGCGAGCTAGACTTTTCGGTGTCCAATTGCGTCCCTGCCGTCGACAAAGCGCAGTTAGTAGCGCGCAGGACTATTCTGTGTTTCTCGGACGTCGGCACTCAATCTTTCTGACTATAAGTCACTCATCCATGGGTTACTAATCATAGACCTATGCGAGATAGCAGTTTGGGGTTCGGAAAGGATGTGATGGTTTTACTCGTGATCGAATTCGGTACTCCAGCGGTAGTGATATAACTATAGGCCTACGTCTGTCAGCAATCAAACTAGCCATTTCTCTTTGACCCGAGGCATTTATCGCCACCACTGCTCCGCGGGAGGTGTGAAAAACAATCGTATTGATTTACCTGGCTTCGCTCATAACGATTTTTATCTCGGTGTTTTCACCTTTCGACTAAAATCGCGATCAAAACAGCGTTAACGGTGGATCGGGTAACATCGCCGCAGCATCCCAAAATGGTCGACCCCCCGAAATTTCGGGAGCCAAGCGGACCCCGCGTTATATTGGATTTAGCGCTCTAACAGATTTCGTTATAATGGAGTTGCAGTGTAGTTGAAACTTTGAATATCATTTTCAACATCAGTAGAACCCTAAATATCTTAAAATCTAGTCAAAACATTTATTTGCTTTTACAAGAATTTCAAGCCTGTGGAGCGACTCAAGCCATTCATGGCTTTCTAGTTTTTAGCTCCACTGGCCGAAGGCCAGCGAGCTATTGTCATGGCGGGGTGTCCGTCGTGCGTCCGTGCGTCCGTGCGTGCGTGCGTGCGTAAACTTTTCTTCAAACATCTTCTCCTCCTAAACCAATGGGTGGATTTTGACGAAACTTTGCCAGAATGTTCCTTGGGTGACCCTCTTTTAAAGTTGTTCAAGAAATTTGGATTGATCCCCAAATATGGGCGTGGCAGGGCGGGGCTCATTTTGAGCCCGAAATCTTTGAACGACATCTCCTCTTGAACCATTGGGCCAATTTCAATGAAACTTTACCAGAATGTTCCTTGGGTGACCCTCTTCTAAAATTGTTCAAGAAATTTGGATTGACTCTCAAATATGGGCGTGGCAGGGCGGGGCTAATTTTGAGCCCGAAATCTTTGAACGACATCTCCTCCTGAACCAATGGCTGGATTTTGACGAAACTTTACCAGAATGTTCCTTGGGTGACCCTCTTCTAAAATTGTTCAAGAAATTTGGATTGACTCTCAAATATGGGCGTGGCAGGGCGGGGCTAATTTTGAGCCCGAAATCTTTGAACGACATCTCCTCCTGAACCAATGGCTGGATTTTGACGAAACTTTACCAGAATGTTCCTTGGGTGACCCTCTTTTAAAGTTGTTCAAGAAATTTGGATTGACCCCCAAATATGGGCGTGGCAGGGTGGGGCTTATTTTGAGCCCGAAATCTTTGAACGACATCTCCTCTTGAACCATTGGGCCAATTTCAATGAAACTTTACCAGAATGTTCCTTGGGTGACCCTCTTCTAAAGTTGTTCAAGAAATTTGGATTGACCTCCAAATATGGGCGTGGCAGTGCGGAGCTTATTTTGAGCCCGAAATCTTTGAACAACTTCTCCTCCTGAACCTATGGCTGGATTTTGACAAAACTTTACCAGAATGCTCCTTCGGTGACCCTCTTTTAAAGTTGTTCAAGAAATTTGGATTGACCCCTAAATATGGGCGTGGCAGGGTGAGGCTTATTTTGAGCCCGAAATCTTTGAACGACATCTCCTCTTCAACCATTGGGCCAATTACAATGAAACTTTACAAGAATGTTCCTTTGGTGACCCTCTCTAAAAGTTGTTCAAGAAATTTGGATTGACCCCCAAATATGGGCGTGGCAGGGTGGGGCTTATTTTGAGCCCGAAATCTTTGAATGACATCTCCACCTGAACCAATGGCTGGATTTTGACGAAACTTTACCAGAATGTTCCTTGGGTGATCCTCTTTTAAAGTTGTTCAAGAAATTTGGATTGACCCTCAAATATGGGTGTGGCAGGGCGGGGCTAATTTTGAGCTCGAAATCTTTTGAACGACATGTCCTCTTGAACCATTTGGCCAATTTCAATGAACCTTTACAAGAATGTACCTTGGGTGACCCTCTTCTAAAGTTGTTCAAGAAATTTGGATTGACCCCCAAATATGGGCGTGGCAGGGTGGGGCTTATTTTGAGCCCAAAATCTTTGAACGACATCTCCTCTTGAACTATTTGGCTGATTTTAATGAAACTTAACCAGAATGTTCCTACTGCGACCCTCTTCTATAGTTATTCATGAAATTTGGATTGACCCCCAAATGGGCATGTTAGGGTGGGGCTTATTTTGAGCGTGAAATCTTTGAATGACATCTCCTCTTGAACCATTTGGCTGATTTCAATGAAACTTTACCAGAATGTTCCTTGGGTGACCCTCTTCTAAAGTTGTTCAAGAAATTTGGATTGACGCCCAAATATGGGCGTGGCAGGGCTCGGCTTATTTTGAGCCTTAAATCTTTAAACGGCATCTCCTTTTGAACCCATGGGCCAATTTCAATGTAACTGATGGTTACCAGTACTATGTGAACAGCAAGATACAACTTCATAAAAGTATTTTTTAAGAAATGTTCTACAATTCAAATTTTTTTTTTACACAATATTATCTGTCATTGATTTATTAAAAAATAAATTAGATAAACATGTTATCGGATTTGTTAGGACGCTTGCAACTTGATTTAAGCTGTGGTTGAGGGTTTCAGTTTTGAATCGACGTTATGTTTAATGTTCCAAATAATATAAAATATATACATGAAATAGAATTGTTTAGATTGATATTTTCCTCTTTACTAAACTGTTTAATAAAGGTATTCCTTCATCTTCAATCAACTTTTACAAAATATATATGGGTTATCAAATATGGATTGTTTGTCTATGTGATATTATATTTGTATATTACTCATCAAATATAATATGTCACTTGCTTACAACTTAAAAACAATGAAAATTAATGAATAAATTAGGACTATGACGTTCTCACAGAACGCGCCAAATGAACGCTGTCCAAATATCGATTATTCTAAACAATAACATCTTTCAATCACTTTGGGGGACCTTTTTGTTTAAGATAAAAAAAAAATATTACTTTGTATATTGCTGAATTTGTATATTGCTGATTTGGACTTAAGATAATTTTTTTCCAGAGATCACAATATCGCGGTTGAAGTATACCAAATAAAACAAGTGACATATTGTAAAATGTAGATATAGACATCAAAAATAGAAAAAAAAAGGAAATGTTCCAACTCATCATTTATCACTATCCAGCCTCTGTGGTGTCAATGAATTGCTGTGCTCTTCTTTCTATTTTCAGTCATAAAACTACAGTACAGATCATGATTGAGAAGAAAATTTGGAAGGAATCAACTGTCATTTTGGACATGTTCAAGCAGTCCATAACTTCGATTATACTCACGTACCCGAGTAGCCCCCTTGTATAAAGTGTCCTTAAATCTATTTACTGATTCTCATTGTATACTTGTATAAAGAATTTTGTTTACATGTATATATGGTAATCTATGAATAATTTTGATAGATTGTACCAGGTGAGAGAGCAAGTAAATGTTCGAAGGTTTATATAAACTATATACCTTTCTCATTTTATTTCTGTGAATAAGGGAGAAAGATATAAACTGAATAACTAGAACAAACTAATAATCTATCAATAGTGTAAAAGAAGGGCTTCAGACTGAGAGATACCGCCTTGTTAATGACGAAATAAAGATTTCTTTTGAAATCTTACTTATCATAGTGATTTTAAGATTTTTTCACATTTCTTTTATAGATAAATTATATTTAATACAATCTTCATACTATGAAAAATTCAAAAAAGGCATAGTTAAAAGTAAATGAATGAATTTATTTAACACTTTACATTTGAAATAAATATTATGTTGAAGTAAGGCTTAAGAGTTTTTAAAGATTATAACATTCAATTTTCAGAAAGTGGATTTTTATGCTTCCACACTAAAAGTTCAGGGGAATATTGTTTGCCCTGTGTGTTTGTCTGATAGTCTGTTTGTCCCCTTAAAACTTTAGCATAGGCCATAACTTTTGATTGGTTTTTGATAATTTGATAAGTGAAAATTTACATGTGCATTGCTTGTGACAAGGCCTTTCTGTAGGTACCAACTTCAAAGTCATTGGACCAATCTGTAGGTACCAGCTCACAATTCATCAGCCTAGGTTAAGGTCATTTTCAAGGTCAAATTAGAGTAAAATTAAAACTTTTGGAATGCTTAGTGATACAGATTTGATATTTCACATGTGTATTGCTTATGATGACACCTTTTAATTGATACCAAAGTCAAGGCTATCAGTCAAGGTCAAGGTCTTATTCTAGAGGTCACTAAGTTTCAACATAAAAACTTTAATATTGCCCATAACTGTTGATTGGTAAGTTTATTGTGTCAGACTATCAATGTAAAGGTCTCTGGTTCAATCCTTGGCCTGTCAAGGCCATATTCTCAAGGTCATTGTTTCAAAATGATGGCTGTTGAGGGGGCATTGGTGTTTCTGAAACACTTCTCGTTTTTATTCTAGTCTTGTTTTTACCTAAGGTTAGACGTTTTTGTTTTACACATTTCAATATCAATTATTCTTTCCTTTTTTAGATTATAAAGAAGAAATTAAGTAATAATTTGAACATTATACCGTACTATTGAAATTTTGAATTTGTGAATTCCTGTGTGACTTGAACTGTTATGCCAATGAGCATATTTGAATTTGACATTTATTGACATATATTGTGCTAGTTTGTGTAGACTTACATATTATAGTGTATTATTTAAGTGTTATTTGAGTGATTTTTGATTAGTGTAATAAAACTCTTGACTTTGGGGATCAATGTGCATCATTTGGATTAGGACGGTTGGATAAAGATAGGTTGGATACTGAGGTAGACTGGAGCCTGGAGTTGTAGATGAATTAACATCAGTGATCTGTAATCCTGTAACATAATTTGTAAGTTGGTTTTTAGTGTGGCTTGTCATGAAAAAAAGTCAAGCTATTATCACCACTTTGGCAGCTTTGGTGTTAGCAGTTGGGTTAATGTGAAAATTTCAATATTAGTCTTATACTGTAGCAGAGCTTTAGCACACACAATTGGTACTTTTTTTTTAAACTTTTTATGAGAATATAAAAGACAATTATTTTATGAAGCACTGCAAACTGTTGAATATAATTGTCATTTTTTTTTGAGGATTAGTCTTTAAAAAGTGCATCTTTTCTTAATGTTTTCTACCATAAGAAATGTTTTTATGTAACTTTTATAGTTCAAAAAGTTAATAACCACAGCTGCAAAAAGATTGGGTGTCTTTAATTTTATATTGACAATTTCATTGCTACTTGCCTTCATTGTGGGTATTTGTTGCTATTGTTTGTACGACTTAAATAAGTAACTATAGGGTTTTGTTATGAAAAAAAGAAGATACATCACTTCTTTCTTATCTATACCTTTGATTTTCACATAAGAGTTGCTTCATAATTAAATACCATTAAATAAGCATTGACAATATGGTCAAACTTATATTTGTATGCAATTAAAGAAAAGTAACAATTATGAACTGGAAATATATGTGGTAATTAAGTTGTTTCTCCAGTTTGACAATGTTTTTACCTGAATAGACGCTTTTTAAATTTTAGCTTGCAAGGAGTGTGTTGAGGTGTTACTGTGTTCATCTGTCCATCCAAGTTTGTCTGGAGCATAACATTTATTAATGAATTTTGAAAAAAAAATCAATTCAAATAATGATTTTAGCTAACCTAAGCACATGTTCAATATCTTCTCCTAGTTATGCCTAGACAACCTTCCTAGTTTCCTAATGAAATTTTCACCAGATGGATTGGTATTGTCCTGTTACCATTCCAGCTCTTATTTTCATTTTCTATTTTCAGTTTGAAATATGCCTCGCAAGAAGGGCTGGAGAAGAAGTAAAGCTAGAAGAGATGTTCTGGAGAGATGCACAGCTGATCTGGGTGTCTTTGAACTATCAGATGGGGGCCCATCCCACCCTTTACCTGCATCTGTTTTGGATGAAACAGATGTAAGGCCATCTGTGTCTATAGAGGGCGTCTTTGGAATATCAGATGGGGGACTTGCCCACCCACAAAAACCATCTGTGTCTATAGAGGGCGTCTTTGGAATATCAGATGGGGGACTTGCCCACCCACAAAAACCATCTGTGTCTGGAATTTGTTCTGAAACTGTTCTTGATACTGTTCATGATACTTTATGTGATACTGGAGATGATAAACCCACCAACTCTTTCGCTGATTCTAGACCTAGTGCTAGTAATGATACTGTTCCTCTTACCAATGTTACTGTTGAAGATAAAGACAACACAATGATTTTTGGAACATTTCATCAAGGTAATCAAATGTTTGATTCATCCTCAAGAAGCTTTCAATGTACAGCCAATGCCTTATGCTCGTTGATATACACAGACCTGAGACAATTTCAATCATCTCAATGTCTTGATAATATACTCATAGAAGGAGATAGATTACATAGAAGAATAGTGAGTGGTCTGAAAGAAAGAAATGAGTTTCAAAGTTTGCTTTTGAATTTAGAGGAAATTCCAGATTCAGTAGCTGTTTTTGATAGAACTGTTTCTATTGTGAAAGGAAATATTGTATCTGGTGTATTTATTCAGAGTGCTACCAACACCCATTTACCATCACTTCATTATTCTCTTAATGAGACTTTCAAAACAACCTCTTATATTTTATTTATCATTGGTTCAGTTTGTTCTGCAATTTTCAGAAAGGATGGTAAATATTACATTTTTGATTCTCATTCACATGGTATTGATGGATTGTCAACTGATGATGGAAAATCATTATTAGCTTCCTTTATTTCATTGGATGATTTAGTTATGTTCATGTATGCACTGTATCAAAGTATGAACATCAATCTAAGTGAACAATTTGACATGCTGCCGATCAAATTAGTAATAAGAAAATTTCCTGAATCTGAATCAAGGGAGAAAGATGTCGAATCTATGGATTTTACACCTGAAAATCAATCTATATCTTTGATTGAGCGTTACTTTGAGGACCAATCAGTAAGACAAAAGCGCAAACAAGAAGTTGATAGGTTAGATTATGAAACTGTACATGAATGTAAAAGACTAAAAAGAAGAGAATATATGAGAAATTATAAAAGAGAACAGCGTTTGGATAGTAAAAAAAAGCTAAAAGAATGTTTAATGACAAGGGAATCTATGAGGAAAATTAGACAGGATCCAGAGAGACAAGGAAAGGAACGTAGTATGACAAATATTTCAATGAGAAAAGCACGACAAGGTCCAGAAAGAAAAATGATAGAACGGAACATGACAAATATTTCAATGAAGAAAGCACGACAAGATCCAAAAAGACAAGTAACAGAACGTAGCATGACAAATATTTCAATGAAGAAAGCACGACAAAATCCAGTAAGACAAATTAAAGAACGGAATATGACAAATATTTCAAAGAAGAAAGCACGACAAGATCCAGAAAGACAAATGATAGAACGAAACATGACAAATATTTCAATGAAGAAAGCACGACAAAATCCAGAAAGACAAATTAAAGAACGGATCATGACTAATATAACAAAGAAGAAAGCAAGACAAAATTCAGAAAGGCAAGTTAAAGAACGGAATTTGACTATCAATTCGATGAAGAAAAAAAGACAAAATCCTGAAAGACAAGTCCTAGAAAGGTTAATGACAAAGATCTCCAAGCAGAAAGTAAGAAAAAATGAAGAAAGAAACAAGAAGGACAGAATATTAACTATGAAATCAATGCACAAGTGCCGCTCTAGTAAGTTATACAAGGATGCAGAAAGGCTTAAAAAACAAAATAAACGTGCATCAAGATATTATTCAAATAAAGAAAATGAAACAAATAAGAGTAAACGTCAGAGTTTGAGAACTAATTTAGAATATAGGATGAAAGAAAAGAGCAACAAGAGTTCAAAACGACATGGTATTGATATAGGAGACTGTGTTGAAAAATTCCAGAAAAATATTTCAAAGGGTCCTGTTTATGTTTGTTCATGCTGTAACCAAACATGGTTTAAACATTCTGTTGTATCATTTGAAAAAATAAAATCTAAATGCACTTCTGAGGTAGTTGAAAGGTTTTCTACTGGCTATATCTCTGTTGATGGCTGCGAATGGCTATGTAAGACTTGCTATGAAAAAATTAAACTTAACAAAGTTCCACCAATGTCTGTTTATAACAGGAATGAATTCCCTGTACAACCAAATGAACTCAGTTTACATCAGCTGGAGGAGAGGTTAGTGTCTTTGAGAATACCATTTATGCAGATTAGAGAATTACCAAGAGGAGGTCAATTGTCTATAAAAGGAAATGTTGTTAATGTTCCTGTGGATATTCAGCCTGTCATACATAGCTTACCAAGAGCATTAGATAGTCACCATACAATACCTGTTAAACTAAAGAAAAAACTTTCATACAATAAATGTGATTTCATAGAAAATATTAGACCTCTGCATGTTTTAAGTGCTCTTCATTGGCTAGTGAACCATAGTGTGCTGTATAAAGAATCTGGCATTAAAATAGATGATGAATGGATACAATCAATCACTTCAGATTGTAGTGATACAGTGAAAGAATTTTTTGGTATTGCCATTGAAGGTGAAAAAAATGAAGAATTAGATTGTGATGATGATGTGAATTATGACTCTGATCACTTCAGTGAGGTTGATGAGACTGAAAAGGTTATCGGTAATAGTGACACTTTGCTGGATGTTGCAGATCCAACGAAAGACAATGTTTATACTTTTGCTCCAGGTGAAGGTCAGACACCCCTCAGTCTTTATCAAGATCCTGATGCTGAATACTTATCATTTCCAACTATTTTTTGTGGACAGAGACGAATTCCAAATGATGACAAATATGTTCCAATTCATTTTAGTGATACATGCAAGTTAGAACTTCGACATATTGATCGCAGAGTAGCGTCCAATATTCCTAATATCTTCTTCAAATTAAAGAAAGTTCAATTGAAACAAATTTCAGACAAAGTTCATCTTGCTTTAAGAAGATGCAAAAAAGAAGGGAAAACATTTACTGCCTCACAAATGCTTGATTCAAACTATCTTCAAAGTGTTGTGAGACTGGATGAAGGATTTTATATATTCAGAAGTTTAAGAAATTCACCTCCGTATTTTGAAGCACGTAAAAAAGATGTTTTTGCAATGATTAGGCAACTAGGACTTCCAACTTGGTTTACATCCCTTTCATCAGCAGATACTAGATGGCATGATCTACTGAACATGCTTTCTGAGATAAACAATGGGAAATCACTGTCTGAGAAAGATATAAATGAGATGACTTGGATTGATAAAACAAAACTTGTGCAGAAAGATCCTGTTACTTGTGTAAGGTACTTTGACAACAGAGTTCAGGAATTCATCAATACTGTCCTTCAAAGTCCCCACGATCCATTAGGGAAAGTAATAGATTATTTTTATCGAGTTGAATTTCAGCAGAGAGGTTCACCTCATATCCACATGTTACTCTGGATTGAAAATGCTCCTAGATATCATGAAAGTTCTTTAGAGGACATAACCTTATTCATAGATAAGTATGTATCTTGTGAGAAAAATCCTGATCAACAACTTGTAGAACTGCAAGTTCATAAGCATTCTAAGTCTTGTAGAAAGAAACAGAAATCAATCTGTAGATTTGGCTTTCCAATTCCTCCAATGAAAAACACAACCATATTAGAACCCTTGAATGACAGTAAAGACAAGCAGCTTTACAAAAAGTTATTTGATGAAATTCAAAAGAAATTAGATGAAATGAAAGATTCAAATATTACACAAGATGAATTCTTAGCTGAGATCAAAGTGACAGAGGAAGATTATATGAAAGCAATTCAAAGCTCTTTGAATGGTCCAAAGGTCTTTCTGAAAAGAAGATTAACTGAGGTTAGAATTAATGCCTACATGAAACCTATCCTAAATGCTTGGGGTGCAAATCATGACTTACAATTTGTATTAGATCCCTATGCTTGTGCCGTATATATAGTGTCCTATATTAGTAAAGCACAGAGAGGAATGAGCATTCTTATGAATGAAGCATGTAAAGAAGCTAGAAGAGGAAACATGGATCTAAGACAACAGGTTAGACATATTGGAAACAAATTCTTGAATAGCGTTGAGGTTAGTGCCCAGGAAGCCTGCTACTTACTTTTGCAACAGTCATTGACAAAGGCCTCTAGGGATGTTGTTTTCATTAATACCTCTTTGCCAGAAGATAGAACATTCCTACTTAAATCTAAGGAATCTCTAAAAAAAATGTCTTCAAACTCAACTGATATCGAAGCAGATAATATTATTAAAAGATATTCAAAAAGACCAAGAGCACTTGAGAATTGGTGCTTAGCAGATTATGTGTCTCAGCTTGATATCAAATACAATGATGACATTGCAACTTCAGAATATTCAGGGCAAGGCTATTCTGAATCATCTGTGGAAGAAGCTGAAGGTGAAGTCAATGAAAACATGGATACATATTGTAATGATGATGAGGTACTAGACACAGTAACAAATAGCAGTGATTCAAGTGAGGTTAACAAATATTCCATTCCTGGAGGTAGAATTGTTCTAAAAAATGGCATTGTTATAAGTGAAAGGAAACGCAGAAAAGTCATAAGATATGTAAGATTCACAAAGAAGACTGACATTGAACAGTTTTGTAGAGAAAGGTTGCTTCTATTTAGTCCATGGAGAGATGAAAGTATTGATCTGAGACAGGGCCATGATTCTTACTTATCAAGATACAGATCTATTAAGAATTCTATAGAGCACAAGGCTTTTCAGTATGAACAAAATGCTGATGAACTAGATGATGCAATAGAACGAGCACAGAATGAGGAAGATTTTGATAGTGTTGCCCCAGGAACAGAACAGTCTGAACAGGATGATGCAGATATAGGTGCTAAAGATAGTGAAAGTTTCATATTCTTTGATCCTGATAGACCCGAAAATCAGAGACAAACTGATATTGCTGGAGAGTTTGGTTTAAGTGTTGCTTCTGTAGATATAAGTGTACGTAGAAAAACAATGTCAGATGTGGGATACAGGCAATTGATAAACTCACTCAATACAAAACAGAGAGAATTTTTTATTCATGTTTTCCAAACCATTAAGTGTACTGAACAAAAATTGAAAGTTTTTCTAACTGGTGGTGCAGGGGTAGGAAAATCTGTTCTTGTTAGTGCACTATTTGAAGCTTTGCAACGTTACTTGACATCTGATCCTGGTGATAATCCTGAGAATTGTAGAGTTCTGCTCTGTGCACCCACGGGTAAAGCTGCTTTTCATATAAATGGGGTAACTTTACATTCAGCTTTCCGCATTCCAGCAAGTCAGGGTTATGATTGTACACCACTGAGTAGTGACACTTTAAACACACTTCGAACAAAATATAAGGACTTATCAGTTGTTATGATAGATGAAGTGTCCATGGTTGGAAATAATATGCTAAAACTAATAAATGAGAGATTAAAACAAATAAAGGGTAGTGATGTTCCATTTGGTGGTTTGCATATGATATTCATTGGAGATCTATTTCAGCTAAAACCAGTGATGGATGGTTGGATATTTGAAAATTTGAAATTGAGTTTTGGACCTTTAGCCACTAATCTATGGCAGGATTTCATTGTAATGCATGAACTGGATGAGATCATGAGGCAAAAAGATGACAAGCAATTTGCAGAGATTCTCAACAGGTTAAGAGAAGGCAATCACACGGAAGATGATATTGAAATTCTAAAAAAGAGGTTGACTGATATAACTAGTACAGACTACCCACAAAACACAACACATTTATTCAATACCAATGATAAAGTAAACAATTTTAATGTGAGGTGCTTTCTAAATAATGATAATGAAAAAGTAAACATTCCTTCCCTTGATCATGTACTAGGAGATGACAATGTGACTGTTAAACAACAACTTGTATCAAGATTACCAAATGATTCAACACTCACTGCTGGTCTCAGTCAAATGGTAGGAATATGTGTTGGAATGATTTATGACCTTTGTCTTAATCTTGATGTAGATGATGGATTAGTAAATGGGTCGTCTTGTGTTGTAGAAAAGATTGAATACAGACAAAAAAATACTACAAGACCAAGTATTATATGGGTTTCCTTTAATGATGATAAAATTGGAACATTATGGCGCTCAAAGTACAAGCAGTTGTATCATAGTGCTATCAATCTGTTGTGGACACCTATTTTTGATTGCAAGAGAAATTTTGTGTATTTGAGAAAGACTTTCGTTAGAATACAGATCCCTCTAAAACAGTCAACTGCAAAAACTGTCCATAAATCTCAAGGAGACACCCTGAGTCAGGTTGTAATAGATATGGATGGGAAACGTGTATTTCCACATGCCCATTATGTTGCTATAAGTAGATCAAGATCCCTCGAAGGACTTTACATTGTTAACTTGAACGAGAGTAAAATTTCTGTCTCAAGTAAGGTAAAGGAAGAAATGATTCGTTTAAGAGAATCACGAAAATTAGAATTGTGTTACACTCCTGTTTACATGATCAGTGACACTCATTTTTCCTGTCTTTTCAACAATGTTCAGTCGTTCAGAAGTCACAAGGATGAATTATTTTCAGATCCAAATGTAAAAGCTGCAGATTGTTTATGCTTATTGGAAACTTGGTTAACTGCAAATGATTCTTTTGATTTAGTGCATAGAACAGGATATCAAGTTGTTAGAGCAGATGGGAAACAAATAGGAAATGTTCGCCCTCACAGAGGAATAATTGTTTATGTTCGGGACACCATACATATTTCACACAGTCATTCTGTCCTGAGAAAGAATATTGAAATGATAGTTGTAGAGCTTGTGGTTCAAGATAAAGAAATAGTGATTGCAACAGTGTATAACTCTCCCAAATCTTGTGTGACTGACCTAAGGACATTTCTAACTGAGAATTTAAAGACCTTCAAAGGAAAATGCCTCCTTATACAAGGTGATTTCAACATAAACACATTGAATAGAAGTACAGTTTTTGAGCGTTTTATGCAGGATTTCTTCAACTGCCAACAGCATGTGGAAAAACCAACCCATTATTCTGGGTCATTAATTGATCATATCTACAGTAATATACCATTGACTTTCACAGATGTTATAGAATGTGTCTGGTCTGATCATTCAATGGTGTATGCTGCTGTGCCCAAGTGAAGTTGACGACATGTTTCAACAAAAAATGAATGACAAAGTTACATCAGAATGATACGCATGTATGTGTAAATTGGTTTATGTTAAATCAGAGACAAAGATATATAGATATATGTGAGCAATTCAACTTATTGATCATTTTTGAAATTTCACCCGTCCTTGATTTTGCATTGTCTGCTGCTCTGGCAGACAATGCTGGTGGTGAATATAGGTATGGGTGACCACCATGGATGTAAGAAAGTACTAAAAAGATAATAACTCTGCTAAAGGTAGTCCAACCCAAGGGAAAAATTTTGAAATCGGCATGACTTTCTCAGGTGTCGTCTTTTTCCCTTTAGAGTGCTAGCTGAAGGTATTGATAATTAATTTCTTCATTGGTTATGTTATTGCTGTGCTTAAATGTCGTGAGTACCTAAACATTGTATAGGCAATTACAACACTTCAGTACTGTTACAACAATCAATTAAAAAAATCATCAAACCAGAATATAGAGATGCCTTCCTACAATTTTTTACATTATGCTGTTTGCGCAGACTGACTAGGGTCAAATTTTTCCACAATTTGCTTATTTTCTACCTTCCTGTTAAAGAATTTTTGAATTGCAACAGAATTTAACAGAGCTTCCAGATGTCCTTTTCATATGACAGGTCACAATTCACTGCATTTTCATAAAACAATTGTATCACATTCTGTAGTTGTTGTTGTTTTTGTTTGAAAAAGAAAACAAAAAACAAAAAAAAACAGGAAATCCTGTTGAAATTTGTCTTGACAATATGTTGATTTGATAATATTTTATAGTGAACCATAGAATATTGTGTAATTTAAAGAATGTTTTTAATGATTAATGAGTATGGGATTTTTTTTGTTGTTGTTTTATTTTACATATGAATTATACTGTGATGTCAATTTATGATTAACATTAGCATTCTGCACTAAGTTTTGTGTGAAATAAGACCCATACTGGTTTAAACCAAAAGAACACAATAAATAAATGTAGCTAGTATAGACAAACATCATAGAGTGATATTTTCTGTAAGAAAAGATAAATTGTTTGCCATGAATAAAAAAACCCATAAATATATAAATTATTACAAGCAAGGAGTGATAGCAATAGGGCTGTTTCCTTTATATTATGTGTTACTTGTTGAATAGATTTTAATAGAAGATATGTAAAAATTCAGAAAGAGCCTCATGCTCTGATACAACAGCATCCTTTTTGTTTGTCATTTAAGATCAAACATTTTGTGCAAGAGTTTCAGAAATCTTGAAGGCTTTAAAAAAGCAGACTATACCCCCTGAATCAATGCTGCATACATATCAACTTATTGTTGAAATGATTGCAGCATTAATTAAGTTGCGTCAGTGCAAACCTATTGTAAGTGGCTATAGCACTAAGAATAGATTTTCACTGACCCCTCTAATTAGAGCTACCGATCGGGTATAGAGAAGTTTATTGTCCATGTTTCACTTTCAGTTTTGGTCTTGATAAGTACTTGTACTAAACATCCAGTATTAAGGCTTTTTACCATTTTTCACCTTAACAAATCTATAGCCTATGACCCTACCCTTCTCAGATAATTTTGATTATTGTAATAAAGCCCAAGGCTTATATTAGAGGTTTTACAGTATATTATAGTATAGTATTGTTTTATTCCAACTTCCTTAAGTATGTTTCATATGCATATAAATAAAGAGGAATGTGAAAGACTTTTGTGTTTGCATTGAACCATATTAATTTAAAAATGAAATCTGAAAAAATGATATTTTATAAGTTTCATAGAATAGATTATATTCTATGCTATGTTAAATCAGATTTACATGTTTATGTGTACAGTCAGTGGGTCTGTTTTATCATGGAAATGGAAGCTTACAGGGTCTTTAAACTGTACCTAATGCATATTGCACGCAAAACAGGTCAAGTCAAAGCAGAAAGGTTTGATGGCCTGTGCAAGATGAAATGATGATTGGATACATCAAATATTCTTTTACAAATATTCTATTTTAAAAAAGGGGTCCTGTCTGGCTTGGTAGCAAGGATGCCAAACACAATACTTGGGAGAAGTCACAGGTATTGGGATTGGATTCCGTCCAAGCTGCAAGACATGCGGGTATAGCCTTTGGCAAGCTATTTCAGAGCCCCAGCCTAGTGATAAATAATTATGTATAGTCATTGCATAAGTTTGTTTAATTCTATTATGTTTAATTCTATTAACTTAAACTCAATATAATTACCTTTATGTTTATAGAAGATATAATGAGCTGTGGTTGTGCATGTCAAAAATTGAGATCATTTTGATGTAACACATGCATGATATTGATAACAATGCCACATGTTATTTGTTTTGTAAGTTAAGTGTTATAATGACCTATTTGGATTGTATATTGTACATGACTCTTTGATATACTGAAAATGTTTCCATATTTAACTTTTGATGTAGCACATGCTTGATATAAATAACTATGTCACAGTTTGTGTTTTATAAATTCAGTGTAATAATGACCTATTTGGATTGTATTTTGTACATGACTCTTTGAAATACTGAAATTATTTCCATATTAAACTTTCTAACGTCAACCTGTGTTTTGTTGAATATTATATACCAGAATCAGTAAAAAATAAGCATTGTAATTTTACTATTAAATGAAGCTCAAGGCCATGTTTTGAGAATTCACCAGTGCTCATGCCAAATGTGTGGGCCAATGAAAGAAGCTAGATTAACAGCCGCTCCATGGAATCCAACTCAGGACCTTTGGGTTAAGAGACAGACACTCTACCTCTAGACCACAAACACCTGAAATGTTAGGCATCCTTAGCAGAAATCATATTCAAATTACACAAAATTGTTGTCATTCTACCTTGCTATAGATAGTGTTGTTTCATGGATAAATATCCATCAAAACTTTTCTACATGATATGTTAAAACAGTTTACCTATTTAGAATCAATACTTATATTTATAAGGTTTTCCATGTAAAATTTAACCACTGCTAGTATCAGCTTTTCTGTCCATCTCTTGGCCTCTTCAAAAATTTCCTTGTAAACTTCCTTATATGACAGAGTTTCTCACCACTAGATATAATAAAGCCAGTGGAGCGATACAGGCCCTCTTGGGCCTCTTGTTATTGGCAAATGTAAGGGATAGGCAACTGACTTGCAGTCAGCTACAAAGACTGAAGTCTTGTATGCGGAAATACTTCTACTGTATTTCCCCTAATAATAGTGCCCTCCTTAATAGTTGCACCCCTACATATTTTGCAAAGAAAACCCATTTCAAATGCCTAAATTTTAAAAACTTGTTGTTGATGTGTTTGTTTAGAGGAAATTTGCATCAAATTATAGGGAAAGGGCCAAAATGACAAGTTTAATGATTTTTTTTTAATCATGAAAATGAACACTAGATAAAAGCTCCCTAACCATGCTATGTATAGCTCCCGGGAGTGTTTATTAGAAGATATTCGGTATATCCCTTGTTTGATCGTGGTGAAAATTTTTTTCAGAATGTATGTGATCATACAGTGCATGTTGGCATGGAATTTTGATTTATTTCTGTGTCATTATATAGTAAAGTGATTTTATTTATCCCTTTGTCCAATTTCAGGATGATGAATTACCACAGATATGCAGAAATAGGAATAACCTGAGGTGAGATTTTATGTAGAGGATATTGAAATAGCCGTCATGAAATACCAAACTTTTTAAACGAGTGATCTCTTAACAGGTCCCCGATGGTGGCACTCATTCTTTACAACTATTTGTCTCTCACCAATGGGTTGATAATTGTAGGCCTATGTGAGATAGCAGCTGGAGGCTAGGAAAGGATGTGATGGTATTACTGGTGAAAGAAATACTAGGAGTCCATTGTTAGGTGCTCCAGTCTCCTTGATATAACTGAAAAAATGATGAAAGCAGCGTAAAACTCCATTCAATCAATCAATCTCTTAACAGGTAATAACTAGGCTTGCTAAGTTTTAATCTGTTTTTGATGAAAAATTTAATAAATTTGATATAGCATTAACGAAAAAATGATGTAGTACTTTTTAGCTCACCTGAGCACGAAGTGCTCAAGGTGAGCTATTGTGATCGTAGAATGTCCGTCGTCAGTCATGCGTCGTCCATCGTCCAAAATTTCTTTAAACATCTTCTCCTCCTAAACTAGTGGGCCAATCTTGATGAAACTTGGCAGGGATGTTCCTTGGGTCAAGCTCTACCAAAGTTGTTCAAATAAATGAAATCCACCCTTAACTTTTCCTTTACCCTTAACAAAAAGGGTGAAAATATGAAAATCTTCTTCTCTGAAACCAGAAGGCAGACAGCTTTCATATTTGGTATGTAGCATCATCTAGTAGACCTCTACCAAGTTTGTTTCTTATCAAGACCCTGAGGACATATTTGGGCTTTGCCCGGGCCAAACCCTTTTTACATAGAATCAAAGAGCGAAAATCTTTAAAAATCTTCTACTCTGAAACCAGATGGCAGACAGCTTTCATATTTGGTATGCAGCATCACCTAGTGGGCCTCTACCAAGTTTGTTCATATCAAGACCCTTGGGTCATATTTGAGCTTTGCACGGGTGCATCCCTTTATCTCTTATGAGCATGAAGGGTAAAAAAATGAAAATCTTCAAAAATCTTCTTCTATGAAACCAGAAGGCAGACAGCTTTCATATTTGGTATGTAGCATCATCTAGTAGACCTCTACCAAGTTTGTTCATATCAAGACCCTAGGTTCATATTTGGGCTCCACCTGGGCGCAACCCTTTTTGCGTAGAATTAAAGAGCGAAAATCTTTTAAAATCTTCTTTAATCGAAACCAGAGGACACACTGCTTTCATTTTTAGCTCACCTGAGCACGAAGTGCTCAAGGTGAGCTTTTGTGGTCGAGTGATGTCCGTCGTCCGTCGTCAGTCGTCCGTCGTCCGTCGTGCGTCGTCAACATTTACCTTGTAGACACTCTAGAGGCCACATTTTTAGCCCGATCAACCTGAAATTTGGTCAGAATGATTGTCTTGATAAAATCTCAGACAAGTTCGAAATTGGGTCAAGTGGGGTCAAAAATGGGGTCACAGGGTCAAATTTTAGAAAAACCTTGTAGACACTCTAGAAGCCATATTTTTCGTCCAATCAACCAGAAATTTGGTCAAAATGATTGTCTTGATAAAATCTCGGACAAGTTTGAAATTGGGTCAAGTGGGGTCAAAAATGAGGTCACAGGGTCAAATTTTAGAAAAACCCCGTAGACACTCTAGAAGCCATATTTTTCGTCCAATCAACCAGAAATTTGGTCACAATGATTGTCTTGATAAAATCTCGGACAAGTTCGAAAGTGGGTCAAGTGGGGTCAAAAATGAGGTCACAGGGTCAAATTTTAGAAAAACCTTGGAGACACTCTAGAAGCCATATTTTTGGCCCAATCAATCTAAAATTTGGTCAGAATGATTGTCTTGATAAAATCTCGGACAAGTTCGAAATTGGGTCAAGTGGGGTCAAAAATGAGGTCACGGGGTCAAATCTTGGAAAAACCTTGTAGACACTCTGGAAGCCATATTTATTGCCCAATCAACCTGAAATTTGATCAGAATGATTGTCTTCATAAAATCTTGGACAAGTTTGAAATTGGGTCAAGTGGGGTCAAAAATGAGGTCACGGGGTCAAATCTTAGAAAAACCTTGTAGACACTCAGGAAGCCATATTTATTGCCCAATCAACCTGAAATTTGATCAGAAGGATTGTCTTCATGAAATATCAGACAAGTTTGAAATATGGTCAATTGGGGTCAAAAATGAGGTCACAGGGTCAAATCTTAGAAAAACCTTGTAGACACTCTAGAAGCCATATTTATTGCCCAATCAACCTGAAATTTGGTCAGAATTATTGTCTTGATGAAATCTCGGACAAGTTCGAAATTTGGTCAAGCGGGGTCAAAAATGGGGTACGGGGTCAAATTTTAGAAAAACCTTGTAGACACTCTAGAGGCCATATTTATTGCCCAATCAACCTGGAATTTGGTCAGAATGATTGTCTTGATAAAATCTTGGACAAATTCGAAATTGGGTCAAGTTGGGTCAAAAATAGGGTCACAGGGTCAAATTTTAGAAAAACCTTGTAGACACTCTAGAAGCCATATTTATTGTCCAATCAACTTGAAATTTGGTCAGAATGATTGTCTTGATAAAATCTCAGACAAGTTCGAAATTGGGTCAAGTTGGGTCAAAAATGAGGTCACAGGGTCAAATCTTAGAAAAACCTTGTAGACACTCTAGAAGCCATATTTTTGGCCCAATCAATCTAAAATTTGGTCAGAATGATTGTCTTGATAAAATCTCGGACAAGTTGGAAATTGGGTCAAGTGGGGTCAAAAATGAGGTCACGGGGTCAAATCTTAGAAAAACCTTGTAGACACTCTGGAAGCCATTTTTATTGCCCAATCAACCTGAAATTTGGTCAGAATGGTTGTCTTCATAAAATCTTGGACAAGTTTGAAATTGGGTCAAGTGGGGTCAAAAATGAAGTCACGGGGTCAAATCTTAGAAAAACCTTTTAGACACTCAGGAAGCCATATTTATTGCCCAATAAACCTAAAATTTGGTCAGAGGGATTGTCTTCATGAAATATCAGACAAGTTTGAAATTGGGTCAATTGGGGTCAAAAATGAGGTCACAGGGTCAAATCTTAGAAAAACCTTGTAGACACTCTAGAAGCCATATTTATTGCCCAATCAACCTGAAATTTGGTCAGAATTATTGTCTTGATGAAATCTCGGACAAGTTCGAATTTGGGTAAAGTAGGGTCAAAAATGAGATCACGGGGTTAAATCTTAGAAAAAACTTGCAGACACTCTAGAAGCCATATTTTTTGCCTGATCAACCTGAAAATTGGTCAGAATGATCATCTTGATGAAATTTGGACAAGTTTGAAATTGGAACAAATGGGGTCAAAAAATAGGTTATAATTTCAAATTAGAAAAACCTTGTAAGCAGTGTAGAGGCATCATCTTGCCCAATAGACCTGAAATTTGGTCAGAATTCTTCATTCTTTCTAAACCTACTTTAAACAATTTTTGACAGTTCATTCAGGTGAGCGATTCAGGGCCACTATGGCCCTCTTGTTAGCTCCACTGGCTGAAAGCCACTGGGCTATTGTCATGGCGTTGTGTCCGTCGTGCGTGCGTGCATCCGTCCGTCCGTCCGTCCGTGTGTGCGTCCGGTCGTAAACTTTTCTTTAAAATCTTCTCCTCAGAAACTACTGAATGGATTTCAACCAAACTTCACAGGAATGATCCTTGGGTGACCCTCTTTCAAAGTTGTTCAAGAAATTTTGATCCAATGAAAAACATGGATTTAATGGGCGTGGCTAATTTCCAAATATGGTAAAAAGTGAGTTTTCTCAGATTCTAATCAATGGATACCAACTAAATTTTACATGAATGATCCTTGGGTGACCCTCTTTCAAAGTTGTTCAAGAAATTTTGATCCAATGAAAAACATGGATTTAATGGGCGTGGCTAATTTCCAAATATGGTAAAAAGTGAGTTTTCTCAGATTCTAATCAATGGATACCAACTAAATTTTACATGAATGATCCTTGGGTGACCCTTTATCAGTCTACAAAAAATTATTGTGATTGGATGAAAAATATGCATTTTATGGGCGGAGGTCATTTCTCTATATGTTATATAGTGGAAACTTTGAAAATCATTTTCTCAGAATGTAACTGATGGATATCAACCAAATTCCACTGGAATGATCCTTGAGTGACCTTTAATCAGTCTACAAAAAAACATTGTAATCGGATGAAAAATATGGATTTTATGGGCGGAGGTCATTTCTCTATATATGTTATTTAGTGGAAACTTTGGAAATCATTTACTCAGAATCTAAATGATTGATATCAACCAAATTTCACTGGAATGATCATTGAGTGACCCTTTATCAGTCTACAAAACATCATTGTGATCAGATGAAAAATATGCATTTTATGGGCAGGGGTCATTTCTCTATATATTATATAGCGTAATATTTGCAAATCATTTTCTCATAATCTAATTTTTGGATATCAACCAAATATCACTGGTATCATCCTTGAGTGACCCTTTGTCAGTGTACCAAAAATTATTTTGATTGGATGAAAAATATGCATTTTATGGATTGAGGTCATTCCTCAATATGTTAAATAGTGGAAACTGTGAAAATCATTTTCTCAGAATGTAACCGATGGATATCAATCAAACTTTTTTGGTATGATCTTTGGGTGACCCGTTATCAGGCAGCCAAAAATTATTTTGATGTGATGAAAAATTTGTCTTTTAAGAGCGGAGGTCATTTCTCTATCTGTTATATAGTTGAAACTTTGAAAATCATTTTCAACATCAGTAGAACCCCAAATATCTAAAATTCTAGTCAAAAAACTATTTGCTTTTACCAGAATTTCAAGCCTGTGGAGCGACTCAAGCCATTCATGGCTTTCTAGTTGGTATGTAGCATCATCTTGTGGGCCCCTACCAAGTTTGTTCATATCATGACCTTTGGGTCATATTTGGGCTCCACCCGGGCGCATCCCTTTCAGCTCATCTGAGCACTAAGGGTGAAAATAGGAAAACCTTCAAAAATCTTCTCTGAAACCAGTAGGCAGACATCTTTCATAGTTAGTATGTAGCATCATCTTAGGACCTCTTCCAAGTTTGTTCATATCAAGACCCTGGGGTTTCATTTTGGGTCCACCCGGGTGCATCCCTTTTTACATAGAATCAAAGAGGCATATCTGTCTTGCTCTTTGCTGAAAACGTTCCATGGTATTGATCTTAGGCAATTATCTTCTTTTTGACATCTGCCTATCTAATTAATGTGATGTCCCAGGGGTCAAAGAGACTCAGGTGAGCGATCTAGGACCATCTTGGTCCTCTTGTATAAATTAATGAATGGAATGGAATTTTCACACCCCTGTTTAGCTCAGAGTGAATTCTGATCCTTAAAACTCATTGGTTTATATACTATTCATCAGCTTGTCGAGGTTAAAAGACAGTCTGATGAGTGACATTTTAGGATAGTTGAATTGTCCATGTTACCTTATACTTGTATTTATGTATTGACTAACACGCTTTTTTGATTGCTGGAAGGTATATGCTTTTGACAGGTTTATACATTTATCATAACACAACCATAATCCAGGTCCTAATTGTTGAAAAAATACATAATATAATAGATCTATATGGAGGATAATTGTTTCATTCTAAGATCAATTGAATTTTTTTATGCCCTGCAATCAAAATGTTTGTCCCCTAAAAAATCCTTTACATTTTGCCATAACTTTTGATTGATTTGTGGTTGAGTCTTCATATTTCACATGTGACAAGAGCTGTCTGTTATGGTAATGTCAGTTTTTAGCTCCACTGGCCAAAGGCCACTTGGGCCATTGTGTGTTCACTGTGTCAGGTTGAAAACTTTTTCTTTAAAAACTTCTACCCAGAAACTACTGGATGAATTTCAACCAAACTTCACAGGAATGATCCTTTGATAACCCTCTTTCAAAGTTGTTCAAGGGATTTGATCCAATAAAAAACAAGTCTTAAATGGAAGGGGCTAATTTCCATATGACTTTTCTCAGAAACTAATGGATGGATATCAACCAAATTTCCCTGGAATGATCCTTTGAACGATAATTTTATTAGTCTAGAAATAATTACTTTGATCAGATGAAAATATGTTTTTTATGAGCGGAGGTCATTCTTCTATTTGTTATATAGTGGAAACTTTGAAAGTCATTTTCTCAGATCTATAATAATGGTCTCCGTCCATCATTCCGTCATTCCGAGGTTCCGTCACTAAGCTTGTCCAGAGCATATTCCTAAAGTACAATACCTATCAACATGAAACTTTATGGGTGGATAGATCTCATGGAGGAGAAGTGCAGTGCACAAGAACTACAACTCTTGCTTGCATAATTTTGGAGTTATTGCCCTTTGTTATTTTTATGACTTAAGTTTTGTCTGGAGCATATCTCCTAAAGTATAATAGCTATCAACTTGAAACTTAATAGGTGGATAGATCTCATGGACGAGAAGTGCAGTGCGCAAGAACTACAACTCTTGCTTGCATAATATTGGAGTTATTGCCCTTTGTTATTTTTAAGACTTAGATTTTATCTGGAGCAAATCTCCTAGAGTATAATAGCTATCAACTTGAAACTTTATGGGTGGATAGATCTAATTGAGGAGAAGTGCAGTGCACAAGAACTACAACTCTTGCTTGCATAATTTTGGAGATATTGCCCTTTGTTATTTTTAAGACTTAGATTTTGTCTGGAGCATATCTCCTAAAGTATAATAGCTATCAACTTGAAACTTTATTGGTGGATAGATCTCATGGAGGAGAAGTGCAGTGCGCAAGAACTACAACTCTTGCTTGCAATATTTGGAGTTATTGCCCTTTGTTATTTTTAAGACTTAGATTTTGTCTGGAGCATATCTCCTAAAGTATAATAGCTATCAACTTGAAACTTTATTGGTGGATAGATCTCATGGAGGAGAAGTGCAATGCACAAGAACTACAAATCTTGCTTGCATAATTTTTGAATTATTGCACTTTGTTATTTTTGATGCTGAGATATTATCGGGAGCATATATCCTAGAGTATAATAGCTATCAACTTGAAACTTTTTGTATGGGTAGATCTCATGGAGGAGAAGTGCATTGCACAAGAACTGCAACTCTTGCTTGCATGTTTTTGGAGTTATTGCCCTTTGTTATTTTTGATGCTGAGATATTATCGGGAGCATATATCCTAGAGTATAATAGCTATCAACTTGAAACTTTTTGTATGGGTAGATCTCATGGAGGAGAAGTGCATTGCACAAGAACTGCAACTCTTGCTTGCATGTTTTTGGAGTTATTGCCCTTTGTTATTTTTAAGACTTAGATTTTGTCTGGAGCATATCTCCATAAGTATAATAGCTATCAGCTTGAAACTTTATTGGTGGATAGATTCATGGAGGAGAAGTGCAATGCACAAGAACTACAACTCTTGCTTGCAATATTTGGAGTTATTGCCCTTTGTTATTTTTGATGCTGAGATATTATCGGGAGCATATCTCCTAGAGTATTATAGCTATCAACTTGAAACTATATGTATGGGTAGATCTCATGGAGGAGAAGTGCATTGCACAAGAACTACATCTCTTACTTGCATAATTTTGGAGTTATTGCCCTTTGTTATTTTTAATACTTAGATCTTATAGGAGGTAAATCTCTGACAGAACAAAAGAATCTTTAATCTATTAGGCTACAGTTTACTATCAAGCTTTCTTGGCGGGGGATGTCCATGTCCAACATGGCTCTTGTTTTTGTGACAATGCCTTATTCGGGGAGCATAATCCGTCTTTGACTGCTCTCGTTGAAATGCTCTGATGAAAGAAATACCACGTAAATGCACATTAGATGATGCTGTGATGACTTAAAATTTGTTTTAACCTCCTTATTTTGCTCGTGAATTTTTATGCAATGATCATGATGATGTCACTCATTGTCTCAGCTTATATAGGATGAAATGAACTAAAGCAGAGTATAAGTTTATGAAAATTTCACTGATTAGGCGGTGAATTTATCAAATGATACTGTAAACCTAGAAATGATTTCGCGCGATTTAAGTTTGCGTGATTCGCGAATAGCCTACTCATCATTAGAACACGAACTTTTATCCCATTTGCAAATTTTCTTTAAATGAACTAACTAGAAGACAAATAATTTGCATCTCGGCATGCTTTGTATCTATAGGAAACAATATTTTTTTGTGTGCAGTAAATAGTTTATTTACATAAAACTTCTTCTGTTATAAAATTTTAATTTTTACAAAATCATTATTTGAAAGAAGTAAACTCTCAACAGGTTGAAAATCTTTAAAAATGTATGTCAAGTTTTGTTGACAGAACCTTGCAGTAAACATATGTTAAATAGGCCTTAATATAGCATATTTTGCGGTTTTCAAGGGTAGTGATGCAAAGAGCCTGTAATTAAGAAAATGAGAACATTTCTAGCCGCAAACTTTTCTAGGTTTACAGTAGTCTACCATTATTAGTCCCCCATCGGTTAGGGGACTATAGGTTTGCTAAATTCCGTCTGTCCATCCGTCCGTCCGGCTGTCCGTCACACTTTTGTCCGGGCTATATCTTCTAAACCATATGTGCTAGCAACTTCAAACTTGGTACACTTATAGATCTCATTGAGGAGAAGTGTCATGTTCAAGAACTGTTACTCTGCCACGCCCACTTTTTGAGTTATTGCCCTTTGTTGCTTTTAGCCTAACATTCTTGTCCGTAACATATCTCCTAAACTCTGTGTGCTAGCAACTTCAAACTTTGTACACTTATAGATCTCATTGAGGAGAAGTGTCATGTTCAAGATCCATAACTCTGCCACACCCTCTTTTTGAGTTATTGCCCTTTGTTGCTTTTAGCCTTACATTCTTGTTCGGATCATATCTCTTAAACTATAAGTGCTAGCAACTTCAAGTTTGGTACACTTATAGATCTTATTGAGGACAAGTGTCATGTCTAAGAACTGTTATTCTGCCACACCCACTTTTTGAGTTATTGCCCTTTGTTGTTTTTACCTTTACATTTTTGTCCGGATCATATCTCCTAAACTTTAAGTGCTAGCAATTTCAAGCTTGGTACACTTATAGATCTTATCGAGGACAAATGTCATGTACAAGAACTGTTACTCTGCCATGTCCAATTTTTTAGTTATTGCCCTTTGTTGTTTTTAGCCTTACATTCTTGTCTGGATCATATCTCCTAAACTATAAGTGCTAGCAACTTCAAACTTTGTACACATATAGATCTCATTGAGGACAAGTGTCATGTACAAGAATTGTTACTCTGCAACACCCACTTTTTGAGTTATTGCCTTTTGTTGTTTTTACCTTTACATTTTTGTCCGGAACATATCTTCTAAACCACAAGTGCTAGAAACTTCAAACTTGCTACACTCATAGATATCATTGAGGACAAGTGTCATGTACAAGAACTGTCACTCTGCCATGTCCACTTTTTGAGTTATTGCCCTTTGTTATTTCTATCCTTACATTTTTGTCCTGTACTTATCTCCTAAACCATAAGCCCTAGCAACTTCAAACTTTGTACACTGGTAGATCTCATTGAGAAGAAGTGTAATGCACAAGAACTGTTACTCTGCCACATCCACTTTTTTAGTTATTGTCCGTTTTTGTTTTTTATCCTGACATTTTTATCCGGACCATATCTCCTGAGCCATCAGTGCTAGCAACTTCAAACTTGGTACACTTATAGATCTCATTGAGGACAAGTGGCTTGTACAAGAATCATTCTTCTCTGCCCACTTTTGAAGTTTTTGCCATCGGTTGTTTTTACTCTTATATTTTTGTTTGGGACATTTTGTTCAAAACCTCATTTGCTAGCAACTTCAAATTTTGTATACAGTTATAGATCTAGTAAGTAGGACATCTGGTGCTGTTGTCACTTTGATTTTAATGTTATTTTACAAAGGTTTTTATTCAGCATGACAAGGGTTAATAGAACAAAAACAAAAAAACTACTACTTATTTTCAGACTATCAAGGTTAACCATTAAACCTGATGAAGCCAGAGTCCCTCCCCTCCCTGATTTGACAAAAATCCTACCAAATGTTCATAAAACGGAAGATTCAAAGAGAAGCAAAGATGCACATAAACAGACATATGGTGCTGTACAGACTCAAAGCTCGTCAGAATTAAGCAACAATGAAAATTCCAATCAGAGTATAACTATGAAGAGAAAAAATAAAAATAGATTGTCCATAGAAAAGATACGTAGTAAATCGAATGACATACTTGGAGAACTATTTTCTGTAAATAAATCAAAAGATACTGGAACGAAAAATATATCATCAGATAGCGATTGTATTTGTGTTGGACAAGACAGTCCAATAAGAAAGCCAAGTCTGTCAGACAGGAAAAAAAGATTCGTTAAATCACGTCTCAGCGATGACTCTGAATATTTTCATACTGGGAGGTATTCAAGTCATAAAAAGATGAAATACCATGACAATAAAGAAAGGATTAAGAAGGGAGACATTTATCATCGCAGGAGAGAACACAAAGCTAAGGAAAGTAAACCAAAGCTCTCTATTAGTAGAGAAACACCAGTTAAAAAACACAGGGACAGTGTGGATTGTAAAAAGAGACTTGAATATTGTGGTGAAGCTACAAAAGTGAAACAAGTTTCTGATTTGAACCCTTTAACAAAAGTCAAAGAATCAAGCACATCAGTTAAAGTACACAGGGACAGTGTTGATTGTAAAAAGAGACTTAAATTTAGTGGTGAAGCTACAAAAGTGAAACAAGTTTCAGTTTTGGACACTTTAGCAAAAGTCAAAGAATCAAGCTCATCAATTGAAGTACACAAGGAAAGTGTTGATTGTAAAAAGAGACTTAAATATAGTGGTGAAGCTACAAAAGTGAAACAAGTTTCTGAGTCAGAGGCTTTAATAACAACTAAAGAATCAAATACACCAGTGAAAGTACATAGGGATGGAGTTGATATTAAAAAGACAGAGAAATACTGTGGTGATGCTTATACAGTGAAACAAATTTCTGATAATAAAACAACAACTCAAGTGAAAGAAAAGTTGCCAGAGCAATCTACATCAAAAACCTTTAAATCTTATGGTGTGTTTGACTTATTTAGTGTACAGGGACTCAGTACTAGTAAACATACTCAAAAACAATTGAGGAAATTTCCTTTAAAACAGTGCAATGTTTTTCTATCAAAACTAAAAACCAAATCAAATGAACATTCTGAATTATCTGAAAAGGATTTATGTGTTCAAAAAGACCTGGATGATATTAAAACAGTTGAAAAGCCCTTTAAAGAAGACGTTGAAACACAAAGCAAAGAACTCAATCCAATACTGCAGACTGAGAGAAGTAAAGAGGATCTTGCCAATAATAACATACCAATTATACTTAAGAGTAAAAAGCGTCATTTCTTGGACATTTTTCCCGAAGGTGATTCAGCGAGTGAAAGTAATACAGAGGATGATCCCCCTTTGACAGAAGATACAAGTCTGGATTTCACACTCCGTAGTTCTGAGTATAGTGATATAAGTGACACTGATGCAGATGAATCTAAAGATGTAGAACTTGTTTCCTATACTCTACCAGCGTTTCAGAGATTCAGACAAGTGCTTAGTAATGTTTACAGTGATATCTCAGAAGACAGTGATAGTGAAATTACTGTCAAATGTAAATCCAGGTGTTCACCTCCACTAATTGGCAATCAAGGACATATGAATTCACTAATTAGCAATCGAGGACATGTGAATTCACTAATTGGCAATCAAGGAAATGTGAATGAAATTAGCATCAAAGGTAATTTCCACTGTTCATCTCCGCAAGTTTGTGATAATGAAAATGAAGCTGGTCTAGATGATGTTTTTAGGTTTTCATCACCAGTTATCGTAACTCTGGAAGCTGATCATGAGAAAGGTATTAAAGATAGTACCAGATATTTGTCTACAGTAATTGGCAATGTTTCTACACTAATTGGAAATCAGGAAAATGAGAGTGAATTAAGCATCAAATGTTCCAGTTCCAATTGTTTATCACAAGGTAATGACTATCAAAATGACAACAAAGAAGAACATGTTGAGAATTCAAAGTGCTCATTATCACTGTTAGAAAATCTGGAAAACAAATGTGAAATAGTCAAAAGCAAAATGAGATGCTCATCTCCTCAGATCGACACTCAGAAAAATTTTGGTGAAATTGGTCTCAAAGGGGATTCATGGTGTACAGAATCACTTATTGACAATCAGGGAAATGAGAGTGTAGTGGTCAATGGAAGCCTGACAGACTCTAACTCTCTAGAAAGAAACAATATAAATGTACCATATGGATTAGAGGAAGATATATTACTAAATCAAATGGAGGAGTTTATGGCAGGTATTTCTGCAAGTGATTGTGATTCTGACGAATATGATGAGGAGGATATTTGTGGTCAAATTCCTGATGGCAAGTCTGTGCAAATATTCTCAGGTGTTAATAGGAATACAATATACTGTTCTAAGATAACTGAAAACATGCTAATAAAGGAAGCATTTAAAACTTTGAACAGTGAAGGTGTAAATACACTGAACATAGTCCCTATGGAGGAGGAAATTATACTGTATCTAGATGGATTTCCAAAGTTTGAAACTCCTTTCATAAACATTCAAAATGAGAATTCCTCAGAGTTAATTGAACAGCCCGTAATTTACATTGACGTCGATGAGGAGAGTGATTTTGATAGTAGCTTTAATTTTGAGCAACATGAAGACCGTCAAACTGAGATGGAAATGTTTGATACTAATTGTGAATTTCAGGAAGACGTTCAGAATTGTAGAAAGGTATCTAAACTGAAAGAAAAAGATGATACTTTGATGAATTTATCTTTTGAAGATGAAAATGACATTGTTCAAAATAATGGGATTGAAAAGTGTCATTCAGCGGCAAAAGAAAAGAGTTGTTTCAGTTCAGTAGTGGATGAACTAGATTCTGATACAAATATTGATTGTTTAAATGATAAATGTTGTGTCAATAAAGTGAGTCTGAGCCCTGATGAAACGGAAACAACAGTCCATTTACAAAGTGATGGGAAAACACAAACTTTTTTATGTCGGCAATCATCTGAGTTTTCTCCATCTAAAGGGTCATGTGATAATAACAAGTTAGTGCTAAATACCACCGAAACTGAACAAAACAGTGACAAGTCAAACAGTATTACTGCAGTCATGCCTGATCTCACGTCCATTTCACCTCATTCAGAGGATCAACCATCATCAAACAGTGCTTTATCTATTCATAATAATGTCTCATTAAAGTTGATAGCAACATCATATGCTTCACCAGCAACAACTCCGTCCATGCCAGTGCTAACTCCTATGATGACTGCCTCCTCCTCAAAACGAAAAAGACGTAAAGTTAGATGTAAAAGTGGTACAAAGACCGCATCCAAACATATAAACTTTGATCGCCAAAGTGATCATATCACCAGTCACATGTTTAAAAAATTGAGCCACTGTGTCAAGGATTTTGATTTACTACATTTCCAGCTTGAAGGCTATATTGGTTCCAGCACATCAAGATACAAACCAACTCTTCCACAGTCTGAAGAGAGTATGTTAGACCTTTGTTTGGACAACATTTTGATGATTGGTGACACTTTCTTTGATCTGCTTGCAAAATTACATGACCAGTTTGAAATTCCATGCTATACTTTTGAGTTTATTATTCAGGCCTTGTGGATAAACGCAGGTACAAGTTTGCGGCAAATTAACAGTGCTCGAAATATCCTTAAGAAAATTTCTGTTTGTGATAGTTCATCCATTATATTGTCATGGCAACAGATTAATGTCAGTATAAAACATATGTTTTCTGATGTGGCTGCAATATCATCGAAAGAGATTCTACAAGTGGAATACTTCTTAGAACTTGTCATGGACGTGTTGAAAAATGATCTTTATCGCAGGCAATTGTCCGATGTTGTTGAGATAAGACAGTCTAAGGCTTATAAGCTGCTTTCTCAGGATTTACTCTCAAATATAAATAGGATTGTGATTAACTACACTCAAGAAGCCTTGGACATGATTGAAAACGAGACAACTACCACTCCCTTCAGATCCAAACTGGTCAAGCTTCTACACTGGTTGCAGGTAATTATTGACATTTTAATTTGGCCTTAATCCATTCCCACTCAATTCAACTTTTAAAGCACCATAGAAAAATCTTGATGAAAGCATTGTAGATCATTGTATAGTCAGGCAAATTCTTTATTGTCCATCATACTTTCTTGCCCACAAGACAAGGTTTTAAGAATAACAAAAAAAAGCTGTAAGCAACTTCTTTGTGATCACTCACTGTCCGTCGTCCGTCCGTCCATCCGTCTGTCCGTCCGTCCGTCAACAATTTCTTTAAACATCTTCTCCTCCTAAACCACTGGGCCAATCATCTGAAACTTGGCAGGGATGTTCCTTGGGTGAAGCTCTTTAAAAGTTGTTAAAAGAATTTAATTTCATCAAAAACTCTGGTTGCTATGATAACATAATAGCCCAAAATGGCCGAAAATCTTGGAAAAAATTCTTCTCCTCCTAAACCACTGAGCCAATCAAGCTGAAACTTGGCAGGGATGTGCCTTGGGTGAAGGTTTTCAAAAGTTGTTAAAAGAATACAATTTCATCAAAAACTCTAGTTTCCATGGTAACAGGTAGTCTGAAAAATGGCCGAAAATAGCTGAAAATTTTAGAAAAAAATCTTCTCCTCCTAAACCACTGGGCCAATCAAGCTGAAACTTGGCAGGGATGTTCCTTTGGTGAAGGTCTTCAAAAGTTGATAAAAGAATTTAATCTTATCAAAACTTCTAGCTTCTGTGGTAACGGAAAGTCTGAAAAACGGCCGAAAATGGCTGAAAATCTTAGAAAAAATTCTTCTCCTCCTAAACCACTGGGCCAATCAAGCTGAAACTTTGCAGGGATGTTCCTTTGGTGAAGGTCTTCAAAAGTTGTTAAAAAAATTCAATTTCATCAAAAGCTCTAGTTTTACATGGTAACAGAAAGTCTGAAAAATGGCTGAAAATCTTAGAAAAAATTCTTCTCCTCTTAAACCACAGGGCCCATCAAGCTGAAACTTTGCAGGGATGTTCCTTGGGTGAAGGTCTTCAAAACTTTTTAAAAGAATTTAATTTTATCCAAAAACTCTTGTTTCCATGGTAACCGAAAGTCTGAAAAATGGTCCAAAATTGATGAAAATATTAGAACAAATTCTTCACCTCCTAAACCACTGGGCCAATGAAGCTGAAACTTGGCAGGGATGTTCCTTGGGTGAAGGTCTTCAAAAGTTGTTAAAAAAATTCAATTTCATCAAAAGCTCTAGTTTTACATGGTAACAGAAAGTCTGAAAAATGGCTGAAAATCTTAGAAAAAATTCTTCTCCTCCTAAACCACTGAGCCAATCAAGCTGAAACTTGGCAGGGATGTTCCTTGGGTGAAGGTCTTCAAAAGTTGTTAAAAAAATTCAATTTCATCAAAAGCTCTAGTTTTACATGGTAACAGAAAGTCTGAAAAATGGCTGAAAATCTTAGAAAAAATTCTTCTCCTCCTAAACCACTGAGCCAATCAAGCTGAAACTTGGCAGGGATTTTACTTGGGTGAAGGTCTTCAAAAGTTGTTAAAAGAATACGCCATGATAAGAGAAAAGTTGAAAATTTACGAAACTTAAAAAAAATCAAGTTGCAATAGGACGAATTTTAACCAACCCTAATGTACATCAAACAAATTCTGGTTTTCATAACATGGTTGACAAGTTATGAGTGACATACTCAGGTGAGTGATATAGGACCATCATGGTCCTCTTGTTTTTTAGCTCCACTGGCTGAAAGCCACTGGGGCTATTGTCATGGCGTTGTGTCCGTCGTGTGTCCGTCCGTCCGTCTGTCCGTGCGTCCGGTCGTAAACTTTTTCTTTAAAAATCTTCTTCTCAGAAACTACTGAATGGATTTCAACCAAACTTCACAGGAATGATCCTTGGGTGACCCTCTTTAAAAGTTGTTCAAGAAATTTTGATCCAATGAAAAACATGGATTTAATGGGCGTGGCTAATTTCCAAATATGGTAAAAAGTGATTTTTCTCAGATTTTAATTGATGGATACCAATGAAATTTTACATGAATGATCCTTTGGTGACCCTTTATCAGTCTACAAAAGATTATTGAAATCGGATGAAAATTATGTATTTTATGGGCAGAGGTCATTCCTCTATATGTTATATAGTGGAAACTTTGAAAATTATTTTCTCAGAATCTAACACATAGATATCAACTAAATTTGATATGAATGATCCTTGGGTGACCCTTTATTAGTCTACAAAAAATTATTGAAATCGGATGAAAAGTATGTATTTTATTGGCGGAGGTCATTTCTCTATATGTTATATAGTGGAAACTTTGAAAATCATTTTCTCAGAATCTAATCGATAGATATCAACCAAATTTTACATGAATGATCCTTGTGTGACACTTTATCAGTCTACCAAAGATTATTACGATCGAATGAAAAATTTGTATTTTATGGGCGGAGGTCATTTCCACTATATGTTATATAGTGAAAACTTTGAAAATCATTTTCTCAGAATGTAACTGATGGATATCAATCAAACTTGATTAGTATGATCCTTGGGTGATCCATTATCATGCAGCCAAAAATTATTGTCATTGGATGAAAAATATGTCTTTTATGGGTGGAAGTCATTTCTCTATATTTTATAATGTTGGAGACTTTGAAAATCTAGTCAAGAAATTCAAGCCTGTGGAGCGACACAAGCCATTCATGGCTTTCTAGTTTTTTACTTGAGGATAACACGATAAAGGGTCGAATGACTCCAGATTCAAACCTACACATTGAGAGAGAGGCAGTGGGTTCTAACCACTGCTACCCACTATTACAGCTGGGTGGACTGCTTATAGCATATATTTACCCCCTCTATATGTAAAGATATAAAGAAAGCAATTGATTAATAAAATTTAAGATAGTTCAAAAATAGATCATTAAAAAAATAGGGATAAAACCCAGTTTTGACCCTACAAAATTTACATCAAGGGGATCAAAAAGGCCCCTTGAAAGAAATTGTTCAAGGTCATAATTAAATATTCAGAAAATTTTGTGGGTCAAATTGTTTTTATTTTCTATTTCAGGACTTGGTTGCACTAGCCATAGAGACCAGTTCATGCTGCAAGGACCGAGCAGTGGCAATGGCAGCTGAGTTAAAGCTCATCTATATCCATCAACAAAGCCTTGCCAATAAGAAACTTCTCCTGTATTCCATACAGTCAGAGCTGTTGCTGTTTTGCCTGGTCGAGTTGATACTTGAGAACGAGTTTGATAATACACAGCCCTTGTGTGATTTCTCTCTTGATGCTGTGTTGTCAAGCTTTTGTCAGGTAATTTTGGAGATACAGTCAATCTTGCTCGAGCGACCATGTCTATTAAGAGACCACTTTTCTTAAGCGACCATCCTAAAAAGTTCCTCCACCGAAAGTAAAATTTCTGGAAAAATGGACATTCTTAAACTAAAAGATGAATCTAATGATGTTAGAACCCATTAGAATCGTCTCATTGAGACGATTCTTATGGGTTCAAACATTCTAGGATTCAGTCAGAATTACGTGACAGTCTTAATATGATATATATATAAAAAAAACACATCTTTTTATCATTAAATGTTGTATTAAGCGACTATTACCATAAGCAACCTCTTTTTATTGGTCCGTTAAGTGGTTGCTTTACGCAGGTTTTACTGTACTTTGTTATGAATATAAAGTGGATTCAATTTTATCATCAGTGTTAATTTTAGTTTTAGTCAATATGGCATATGTCAAAACCTCACTTCTTGAAATTTAATCCTTCTGCTTCTGAACCCTGAGAGGCGGATATCGACAAAGATCAGCCTGCACATGTCGATGGCTCAGTGCAAAACAGTTGTAACTGCCTTTAAAAATATAGGCATTTACAACTGTTTCGCGCTGAGCAATCGATATGTGCAGTCTGATTATTCTCTACATGACCTTTTTGCCCACAGACTTGTTTATGAAATCAATTTTCAAAGATATATTTCCCAAACTCTAGTGCTTTCAGTACTTAGAATTTAGTGCAGTTCTGAAAAAAGGATTAAAATCAGTATGACATGGGTTAAGAATGGTTCAATTGAAAGAAATCACAAGCATGGATGATGTCTTTTGGTAAACCATCCTATATGGCAGGCAATATTTTGTTTATTACAAGTAAGTCCCCGTCATTGCTCAGGTGGTAGCGTTTGTGACCATATTAACTTTGTCCTTTCAGGCTGTTCCTCAGATGAGTATGTTTTCCCCGCAGAAATCACCAGAGAAGAAAAAAACCTTTCAATTCTCTACATCGTACACCAGGTACTCGATGGAACAGGTGGAAGAGTTGGCCATGTTACAATATCTCCTCACAAAGTCGTACATTCAAGTTGCTAAAGGTGTGTAAATTGCAAAGTACTGTATCGAGATGTTAGAGCAATACTATTGTAAGTGCCTATTAGTAAATATATAGACACTTACATTAGTGTTGTACTGAATCCTGCCGCATTCATAGTGCAGTTGGTAGTATGTCAGACTGTCAATCTAGAGGTCCCATGTTCGATCCCCGACAGTGGCACTCATTCTTTCTGACTTTTTAGCTCACCTGAGCACATAGTGCTCAAGGTGAGCTATTGTGGTTAGGTGGATGTCCGTCGTGCGATGTCCGTCGTCAACATTTGCCTTGTATGCACTCTAGAGGCCACATTTTTTGCCCGATCAACCTGAATTTTGGTCAGAATGATTGTCTTGATGAAATCTCGGACAAGTTCGAAATTGGGTCAAAAACTAGGTCACAGGGTCAAATCTTAGAAAAACCTTGTATGCACTCCAGAGGCCACATTTTTTGCCCGTTCAACCTGAATTTTGGTCAGAATGATTGTCTTGATAAAATCTTGGACAAGTTCAAAATTGGGTCAACTGGGGTCAAAAACTAGTTCACAGGGTCAAATCTTAGAAAAATCTTGTATGCATTCTAGAGTCCACATTTTTTGCCCGATCAACCTGAATTTTGGTCAGAACGACTAACTTGATGAAATCTCAGACGAGTTCGAAATTGGGTCAACTGGGGTCAAAAACTAGGTCACAGGGTCAAATCTTAGAAAAACCTTGTATGCACTCTAGAGGCCACATTTTTTGCCCGATCAACCTGAAATTTGGTCAGAATCATTGTCTTGGTGAAATCTGGAACAAGTTCGAAATTGGGTCAACTTGGGTCAAAAACAAGGTCACAGGATCAAATCTTCGAAAAACCTTGTAGGTACTTTAGTGGCCACATTTGTTGACAGATCAACCTGAATTTTGGTCAGAATGATTGTCTTGATGAAATCTCAAATGAGTTTGAAATTGGGTCAACCGGGTCAAAAACAAGGTCACAGGGTCAAATCTAAGAAAAACCTTGTATGCACTCTAGAGGCCACATTTTTTTGCCCAATTTACCTGAATTTTGGTCAGAATGCTTGTCTTGATGAAATCTCAGACGAGTTTGAAATTTGGTCAACTTGGGGAAAAAACTAGTTCACAGGGTCAAATCTAAGAAAAACCTTGTATGCACTCTGGAGGCCATTTTTTTGCTCGATCACCATGAAATTTGGTCAGAATGATTGTCTTGATGAAACCTTGGACAAGTTTGAAATTGGGTCATCTGGGGTCAAAAACTAGTTCACAGGGTCAAATCTAAGAAAACCTTGTTTGCACTCTAGAGGCCACATTTGTTGGCCAATCAACCTGAAATTTGGTCAGAATGACTGACTAGATAAAATCATGGATGAGATTGAAATTGAGTCATCTGGGGTAAAAAACTTAGTCACGAAATCAATTATAAAAATCCTTGTTAGTCAACCTTAAAATTGTAAAAATAGGATTCTCAAGGTGTATAGATGCAACAGCCGCCTAGCTCAGTCATTCATCATTTTATTTCTCATACTTCTTTTGAAAATTTTAGACAGTTCATTTAGGTGAGCGATTAAGGGCCACTATGGCCCTCTTGTTGTCTCTCACCATTGGGTTGATTATCGTAGACCTATGTGAGATAGTAGCTGGAGGCTAGAAAGTTGTACTGGTGAGAGAAACCATTGTTAGGTGCTCCAGCCTCAATGATATAACTGACAAAGTGTTGAAAGTGGCATAAAACTCCATTCAATCAATCAATGTACAGACTCCTCTTTAAAATAAAATAATGAAGGGTCAGTGCAACACTATTGTAAGTGCCTATAAATATATAGGCGCTTACAATAATGTTCCACTGACCCCTCTATATATATGTGTAGTAAAAAAATCTTAAAAGAGTAACTATACCCCCCACCTACTAAGTAGAGGAGGATATATTGGTTTCACCCTGGCGTTCAATTCATCTTTCTGTCATTCATATTTGTTTCCTGACACTAACTCAAGAAGTATGTGACCTAGAATCATGAAACTTTAACCAATTGTTGCCCATGACCCAATGAGTTTCCATTTTGATTTTTTGGATCACAAAATTCAAGGAAACAATTGAATTTTGTCCCAGAACTGCTTTCTGATTGGCTGAAAATATCAGTTTTATTTCTAATGAAATTAGTTTTGAGAACATAAAAATTTAGTAAGCTTCAGCAAATAGTAGTCCATTAAGAAATCTTTTTCATAATTGACAAATTTTTACTTCAAGATATCAAATTAAAAGATACAAAATAGGGATTTTTAGTCTCATATCTCTATGAAATCAACAAAAACGCTCTTGAATATAAATTTCAGGTAAATTTGAAAAGCCTCTACATTGGAGATCAGGTGACATTGGTTTAGGGTATTACGACGAAGAAATACTACGGAGGGAGTGGACAAGTTACATGAATGATATACAAAAACACATGCACAGTCTGACCAGTGAACTAAGTTGGAGAACCAGTCAGTATTTGATGATGATGGAATGCCTTGCTGACTGTGTTTAATCATCGAATGTAAGTAGCTGTAGTTACAGATATCAAAATCAAATTGCTGAGAGCGCTGAATGCACCTATTGTAAGTAAGTAGTTATTTTGCAAAAAAAAAAAAATCTTTTTTCATATCATTTTTATACGCCCGAAGGGTTGTATTATGTTATGGCCTCGGTCGTCCGTCTGTCCGTCCGTCTGTCCGTCCATCTGTCCATCCGTTAGCAATTTTTTGTGTGCGCGACTCCTCCAAAACTATCAATGGGAATAAGCTGAAACTACATACAATTACTCCCTATGATGTCTAGTTATGCATAAGACCTTTGAAATTCAAATCGCTCCAGTCATTCCTGAGAAATCTTGAATTATCTGCCCTTGAATATAACAAAAAACACTGTTTTTTGTGTGCGCAACTCCTCCTAAATTATCAATGGGAATAAGCTGAAACTACACACAATTGCTCCCTATGATGTCTAGTTGTGCATAAGACCTTTGAAATTCAAATCGCTCCAGTCATTCCTGAGAAATCTTGAATTATCTGCCCTTGATGAATAACAAAAATCACTGTTTTTTGTGTGCGCAACTCCTCCTAAATTATCAATGGGAATAGGCTGAAACTACACACAATTACTCCCTATGATGTCTAGTTATGCATTAGACCTTTGAAATTCAAATCGCTCCAGTCATTCCCGAGAAATCTTGAATTATCTGCCCTTGAATATAACAAAAATCACTGTTTTTTGTGTGCGCAACTCCTCCTTAATTATCAATGGGAATAAGCTGAAACTACACACAATTGCTCCCTATGATGTCTAGTTGTGCATAAGACCTTTGAAATTCAAATCGCTCCAGTCAATCCTGAGAAATCTTGAATTATCTGCCCTTGAATTAAACGAAAATCATTGTTTTTTGTGTGCGCAACTCCTTCTAAATTATCAATGGGAATAAGCTGAAACTACACACAATTGCTCCCTATGATGTCTAGTTGTGCATAAAACTTTTCAATTCAAAATGCTCCAGTTATTCTAGTTATCTTGGATTATCTAACCTTGAGTTGATGAAAAACAAAATTTCTTGTCAGCTCATTTTCTCCTACATTTTGGATGGGAATGAAAGGAAACTTGCCATAATGACTCTGTAGGTTGTCTTTTTGTGCTTAGGACTAAATACATTTTCATATTTAAATGTTATGGCACCAGTTGTCTGTCTGTCTGTTTGCAATATTTTTAGCTATCATTCAAGCTCATGTTACTGATAAGCCAAGGTTACTGACAAACCCCTTCGGGCGTATATGCGCCGCTCTGCGAAGCTCTTGTTAAAAAAAGGAAGACTCAGTGGTATAAACTAAAATCAGACTGCACATATGTGCATTGATTATGACACTTGTTGAAACTAGGTCGGTGTTCAATGTAAGAAATATTATTCTTTACTTTCAAGGGGCTAACTCTTGTTGTAATTAAGTAAAAATTATGCTGTTGTCTTGATCTAGATTTTCCTTTGCTCTGATAAAAAAAAAATCGCCTTGCAAAGTTATATCACAAGCAAATGTCAACCATGATATATCTAAGATGGGGGTAAATGTGCATTTATATTTCACAGAAGCAAAAAAATAGTTCAGCATCAAATACAGTTAATCTTGCTAGAGCGACCACGTCCATTAAGCCACCATTTTCATTGAGCGACTGTTTTTAAATTTTCCCTTTTTAAATCAAAATATCCTAAAAAGTAGTTATTGTTTGTCTAAAAATCATTGAAAATGAATCCTATGTTGTTATAAGTCGACAGAATTGTCTCAACAAGACGATTCTATTGAGTTATAACAACATAAGATTATTCAATAATATGAACATTCAATCAAACAGTATGTTTCATATTTGTGATCAAAACGTGTATTAAGCGACCATTTTCTTAAATGACTGCTTTTTAGCTCCACTGGCTGAAAGCGATACAGTGGAAACTTTGAAAATCATTTTCTCAGATTGAAACTGATGGATATCAATCAAACATTTTTGGTATGATCTTTTTGTGACCCATTAACATGCAGCCAAAAATTATTTTGATTGGATGAAAAATGTGTCTTTTATGGGCGGAGGTCATTTCTCTATATATGTTAAATAGTTGAAACTTTGAAAATCATTTTCAACATCAGTAGAACTCAAAATATTTAAAGATATAGTCAAAACTTTGATTTGCTTTAATTTACAAGAATATCAAGCCTGTGGAGCGACTCAAGCCATTCATGGCTTTCTAGCTGGTGGTCCCTGTAGTGGTCGCTTAATACAAGGTTGACTGTACTATTAATTTACCCCTTTCATTTAATTACCTGAGGAATGCGCTTATTCTCTCTAATATCTGTCTCCCACCAATTGGTGAATGATTGTAAACAAATAGAACTGGTGAAAGAAATACCAGGAATGGAATGTAAGGTGCTTGAGCCACTAAAATATAAATGAAAATTGTTGAAAGCAGCATTAAACCTGATTCAAATAAACAAACCAATCATGTAATGACAGTATTAATAATACATTTACTAAACTTACCTTTCTTGTTTGTCAGAAAGAAGATATTTCACCCCTTTCCAGATATTCCCTAGATATTGTACAAATGATTTTTATTGCTTGACATCTCCTGAACTACTGGGCCTATTTAGATGAAACTTTACCAGAATGTTCCTAGTGTGACCCTCTTTAAAAATTGTTTGTTAAATTTTGATTGGCCCATATATATGGGTGTTGCAGGGCGAGCTTATTTCGAGTCCAAATTCTTTGAATGACATCTTCGCCTGAACAACTGGGCTGAATTTAATGAATGTTCCTTGGGTGACCTTCTTCAAAATTTGTTCATGAAATTTTGCTTGGCCCTTTAATACAGGCGTAGCTTTTTTGAGCCCAAAGTCTTTGAACAACATCCTCACCTGAACCACTGGGCTAATTTCAATGAAAATTTACCAGAAAGAATTCAAGGAGTGGAATGTAAGGTGCTTGAGCCACTGCAATATGAATGAAAATTGTTAAAAGCAGCCCTAAACCTCACTCAAACAAATAAATTGTGTTATGAAAGTTATTGAAAATACCTTTACTGAACTTACCTTTCTTATTTGTCAGAAAGAAGATATTTTACCTTTTTCTGAAAATTGTCTAGATTTTATGTACCAATGATTTTATTTGCTTGAAAATATTGTGGAAAAAGAAGAAATTGCTCGTAAGCACAATATTTTCTATTACATAAGATGGAAGGCAGTTTTCATTACTGTTAGCAACATCTTTCAATTTCAACCAGTCTGAAATTAAAAAAAAAGTGTGAAAGTTTTAAGCAACCTCTTTGTTGGTCCCTTGTGAAATAATGTATAACAGGTTTTACACATTTCAACTGTTTTATCTTTTCAGAGATTTGACCATCATACAGTTTTATGCCAGTTCAACGGTTTACCAATTACAATGTGATGTATACAATGATGTATACAATGACAATAACCATACCTAAAGGCTTACAAAATCTATACTTAGTCCAGTCTTACCTAATTAAATTTTGAGGTGAATAAGACAACAACCATACTGGAATGCTTTTCAGGTTTATGTACCTGTCCAGAGATATCCCAATTACATGTTAGCTAGTCTAAGAAATCACTAATTGTATTGTGAACTATTCATTGGCAACTACAATTTTACCCATTTAACAAATTTGTATGCTTGTCTAAGAATTCACCAGTTATTATGCTCCCTGAAGGGAGAGCATATAGCGGCCGCTTCGTCGGTCCATCCATCCGTAATTCTGTCTGCCCGTCCCCAGCGTTTTCTCCATAATCCTTGGGCCAAATCAAATGAAATTTACCATGTGAACTTCCTATGATATAGTGTTGATGCATCTGTGACGGTTTTGGGATTTGAGGCCTCGTCTCAGGAAAAGGGGACTTAGAGTAAAATACAGTTTTTCTGAAATCTCTCCTAGTCTATTAGTCAGAATTTAATGAAATTTCATATTTGAGTAGCAAATCAGATGCCCTTTACTATAAACAATTTGAAATTTTTGTACAAAAATTATATCACGGAAAAAGGGGGCTAAATGTATGTTACCTTTTCCTTAGCTTGAAAAATACAGTTAGTCTTTCATTTCTCCTAGTCTTATGTTCAGAATTTGATGAAATTTAACATTTGAGTAGCAAATCAGATGCCCTTTACCATAAACTATTTGAAGTTTGTGTCTAAAATACGTCATGCAAAATGGGGGTTTAATGTTTGTTACCTTTATGTTAGCTGTATAAGATAACACCTTATTTGAGTCCTTGCAATCTGACCACAGAGCATATCTCCCAAAGTATAATAGCTATCAACTTGAAACTTTATGGGTGGATAGATCTCACGGAGAAGTGCAGTGCTTAAGAACTACAACTCTTGCTCGCATAATTTTGGAGTTATTGCCCTTTATTATTTTTTATTCTAAGATTTTATAGGAGATAAATCTGTTACAGTACAAAAAAAATCTAAAAAAAAAATCTATTAGGCTTCAGTTTACTATCAAGCTTTTGCGGCGGGGGATGGCTATGTCCAACATGGCTCTTGATTTTTGTGACAATGCCTTATTTGGGGAGCATAATCCGTCTCTGACGGCTCTTGTATTACGATTTTGTTCATTGGCAGCTACCATACTTCATTTGACCACCTTACAAAATTGTATGCTAGTCTAAGAATTCACCAATTATATTGTGTTCTATTCATTGGCAGCTACCATACTTCATTTGATCACCTTACAAAAATGTATGCTAGTCTAAGAATATACTTACTATAATTATTTGTACATGAACAACTACGATATAGTGCTTTGAAAGAGAACACGGTTAAGACTGAGAATATTCAAGGTTTCTTGAGTGACAATGTCTTTACTGTTTGACTCTTTGACTGTATATGAAGATTACATTGTGATAATATGTAAGTTTCTTTGAAGGAGTGACTTCAGGGCCCATGGTTATTAAACTTTTCTCAGGCTCAGGCTCAATTTTCTCAAATTTTTAAATTAAAATAAATGTATGAAAATAAAAGATAATATTAATATAAATAACAACTTTTTAATATCATCTTTTATGTTAATACATTAGAATTAGTAATAAAAAAGAATTACTGCTTAAATCTCAAATTGAAATTTGAGAACATTTTGAATTGAGCCTGAGAAAAGTTTTATAACCTTGGGCCCAGGAAACAAAAACTCAAGCAATACAGTCTTATTCATTATTGTTTTGTTATGGGTGTTTTACTTTCTTGCTATCTTCCTGACCCCCCCTTCTGTTGAATTTAGATTTGATTTCAAACAAATTGCCATTTTTAGCTCAGCTGTTTCGAAGAAAACCCGAGGTATTATGATCACCTTGGCATCGTTCGCATTGTTGTTGGCGTTGGCGTGACAAACTTTAACCTTGATCATAACTTTTGAATGGTATGTCATAGAGCCTTCATATGTCATTTGATTATTGCTTGGGACAAGACCTTTCTGTAGGTACCAAGTTCAGGGTCATAGGTCAAGGTCATCTTTCAAGGTCAAATTTCTTTAAAAAAAATAATCTTGGTCATATCTTTTGAATAGTATGTCATAGAGCCTTCATATTTCACATGATCATTGCTTGGGACAAGACCTTTCTGTAGGTACCAAGTTCAAAGGTCATCACTCAAGGTTAAGGTCATTTTTCAAGGTCAAATTTCTTTAAAAAAAATTAACATTGGTCATAACTGTTGAATGGTATTTCACATGATCATTGCTTGGTACAAGATCTTTCTGTAGGTACCAAGTTCATATATTTGCATTTGCCTAGGAAATAATTGTGTTGGCACCTGCTTGTTGTGCTCTTGTTTTGTACAATTTAACCATTCTTAAGAAGGCACAGAAGGGTAAGATCTGACTGCTTGTCTGTGCATGCTGATCTTAGTCTATGGTATCCACAAATCTATATTTACAGCAGAAATTTGTAATTTATAGCATGAGCGGGTTAAAATTGATTTGGAATTTTACACTTTTGACTTTTACAATCTGACGTATAAATTTCATTCAAAAGTTCTGATTTATTATGCCCCTACATTGATAGATTTTTGGCATATTATTTTACCCTTGTCTGTCTGTCCATCTGTCTTTTGTCTGACTGTCTGTCTGAAAAACTTGACAAAAAGACTTAACATTGCCAACAATACTTCAAGGCTATTCAAGATGCAATGCATATATATGGTATGATGATAGATCTTGATAATGCGCATCTACTGATACTAAGGTCAAGGTCATTTGACAAGGTCATAGTTTTTAAAAAAAATGCCGTTCCAGGGGTATTCATGTTTCACAAACACATCTTGTTTTCTATCATGTTACTTCACTGATTTATAAACCCATTCCTACATTGTTCCATTTTGTACGCCCTTCAAGGGATAAGAAAGAAAGGGAAAAGTCTGTCGAAATGTGAAAAACTGCTTTTTAGGTTTACTAAAACTATACCCCCTACCTACAAGAAGGGTATTTTGGACTTTCCATGTCTGTCCATCTGTCTGTTTATCTATTCATAGACCTTTTCTTTTCTGTACTTTAACTAAAGAATTTAGTGACCTAGAATCAACTGAACACCACTGCTGCCTAAATGCAAACAAAGTGCTCAAGATGAGCTTTTGTGATCTACAAATTTTGGTCATGAGAAGTGTGGACCTGTGTTGATTAATTTTTCTAGGAATGTTCTTTGGTTGTAGTTCTACAAAATATTTCAAATGATAAAATCCAACCCTAACCGAGATTACCAAAGCAACAATGATAAGGAAATTATCTTGAAAATCTTTTCTGAAACCAGAAGGCAGAAAGCTTTCATATTTTACTTGCTGTATCCTCTAGTTCACCTGTACAATGTATATTCATATCATGCCACTTTGGTTTTTAGCTCCACTGGCCGAAGGCCAGCGAGCTATTGTCATGGCGAGGTGTCCGTCATGCGTCCGTGCGTGCGTGTGTGCGTGCCTAAACTTTTCTTTAAACATCTTCTCCTCCTAAACCAATGGGTGAATTTTGACAAAACTTTGCCAGAATGTTCCTTAGGTGACCCTCTTTTAAAGTTGTTCAAGAAATTTGGATTGACCCCCAAATATGGGCGTGGCAGGGTGGGGCTTATTTTGACCCCGATATCTTTGAACGACATCTCCTCCTGAACCATTGGGCCGATTTCAATGAAACTTTACCAGAATGTTCCTTGGGTGACCCTATTTTAAAGTTGCTCAAGAAATTTGGATTGACCCCCAAATATGGGCGTGGCAGGGCGGGGCTTATTTTGAACCCGAAATCTTTTAACAACATCTCCTCCTGAACCATTGGGCCGATTTCAATGAAACTTTACCAGAATGTTCCTTGGGTGACCCTCTTTTAAAGTTGTTCAAGAAAAAGTGATTGACCCCCAAACATGGGCGTGGCAGGGCGGGGCTTATTTTCACCCCGAAATCTTTGAACGACATCTCCTCCTGAACCATTTTGGGCGATTTCGATGAAACTTTACCAGAATGTTCCTTGGGTGACCCTCTTCTAAAGTTGTTCAAGAAATTTGGATTGACCTCCAAATATGGGCGTGGCAGGGTGGGGCTCATTTTGACCCCAAAATCTTTGAATGACATCTCCTCCTGAACCATTGGGCTGATTTCAATGAAACTTTACCAGAATGTTCCTTGGGTGACCCTCTTCTAAAGTTGTTCAAGAAATTTGGATTGACCCCCCAAATATGGGCGTGGCAGGGCGGGGCTTATTTTGACCTTAAAATCTTTGGACAACATCTCCTCCTGAACCATTGGGCCGATTTCAATGAAACTTGACTAGATTGTTTCTTGGGTGACCCTCTTCTAAAGTTGTTCAAGAAATTTGGATTGACCCCCAAATACAGGCCTGGCTTATTTTGACCCCGATATCTTTGAACGACATCTCCTCCTGAACCATTGGGCCGATTTCAATGAAACTTTACCAGAATGTTCCTTGGGTGACCCTCTCTTAAAGTTGTTCAAGAAATTCTGATTGACCCCCAAATATGGGCGTGGCAGGGCAGGGCTTATTTTGACCCTGAAATCTCTGAACGACATCTCCCCATGAACCATTGGGCAAATTTCAATGAAACTTTACCAGACTGTTCCTTGAATACCCTATTCTAAAGTTGTTCAAGAAATTTTGATGGATGAGATCCACTGGATCAATAAAATTCAGGTGAGCAGTTTAGGGCCATTCTGGTCCTCTTGTTTCAAAGTGATATCTAAATAGATCTAAATAGATCTAATAGATCTAAATTTTCTTCCTTGTAATTTTACATATTAGTTAAATAAGTTCACTCCTTCATAAGTCAGTTTCAACTTAGAAAAAGTCTGAATTCCTTCTGAATGCTGTTCACTTTCATTACCTTCTATTTTCAATATCTCTCTTTAAAATCTCGAGATTTTTAAGCCAGTGGAGCGATACAGGCCCTCTTGGGCCTCTTGTTATACCTCCTCAAACTATATTTGGGGGGGTATACAATGCATAGGAGTTAGCTTGTTCATCTGATGGTCTGTAGCTTTTTGGTGTCTGCTCATTTTCTTAGCAACTTAAAGGTAAAGGTCACATTCTAACTTAATTTTAAAACCTTTTTCATATTCAATTAAAATTCACAGTCAAGAAACAATTTAGATTTCTTTAAATTGGTCACCATTGGAACTGAACACTATTCCCACCTTTTAAACAAGAGCAACGCCTACAGATGCCTACACTCAGCTGTTGAGTGCTGGATGGTGGGAAAAAAATCTTAAAGTTGAAAAAGGGGCATAATTTGTTCAAAATGCATCTAGAGTTATCTCCCTTGATAGTATAGGTTGCTCTTTTGATGGTGAACAACGACGACAACAATGACCACACAAAGGCTATAGCAATACCCTGGGTTTTCTCCGAATATAGCCGTGCTAATAAAAAATCAGGGATCCTTAATCATGAAACTATGTACAACTGTTCCCCATGACCCAAGGAAGTGCCATATTGATGGCGAAGGGCAATGTGAAAGGCAATGTCATAATTGTAAAACATTTCTTTACTTGAAAAAAACTTCCCTGCCTTCAGGATGACAAAAAGGTGCGAACAGTTGGCCAATTATACCCTGCTTTGCACATGCACTTGCATGCAAAGCAGGGTATAATTGGCAAACTGTTTGCACCTTTTTGTCATCCTGAACGCTGGGCACTTTTTACACAAATTTCACTTCTACATGGCCAAAGGGGTAGTTGCTCTAAGTCAGCCTTGAGACAATTCTTGGATAATTGGTATAGAATATATTTAGAATATGTCTGGAGATTTTCTGTGAGACAAGATTATCTTAATCAAATCAAAAATACATTCAGAATATGACTGGAGTCCTTCTTTGAGAAAAGCTTATCTTAATTGAATTGGAAATTCAAAGTTAATTAGCTGGCTGTAGCAATCTTAATAACTTGTCTATTAGAGAGTTATTAAAGAGTCTAAGCTTGTGTAAAAAAGAACTCATCTGAAACCTGTTTTATTAGAATCCCTGATAGTTTTTCTAGAGGACATGTCAATGGGTCAGTGCAAATCCATTGTAACTATATAAGCATCTAAAGTTGTGTTGTGCTGACCTGTCAATATATAGTCACCTGGATATCGATTGCTCAGTGCAAAACAGTTGTAACTGCCTATTGTTTACAGGCAGTTACAACTGTTTTGCACTGAGCCATGGATATATAGAGGATAATTGTTTGTTTCAGTGTAAGATGGATTTATCTTTCAATGAGTGAATAACAAAAGCAAGCCAATAAAAAAAAAAAGCTTTTGTTGTTCACACATTGCAAGATTTATTGTTGATCTTAATCTGAAAAATCTTTTTTTATCAAAGAAAAATAAAGAGGATGAAATGTGAAATTTTTGGGACAAATTAACTTAAAGCGCATCATGTTATATGTGATTACTAGGCAACTTCATCCTGACGTTATTGAGATTTGTTTATTGGGCTCCAAATCCTTCTTAACCCTTTGCTGTTTAATCCCTGCTTTTTACGTGCCTGTAATTTTATGGTTGAGAAAACATTGTGAAAAAAGAAGAAATTGCTTCTGACAAGCAATTTCTTCTTTTTCCACACTATTTTCTACCCTTCAGAATGGTTATTTTTTTAAATTGAATCCAGTTTAAATTTTCGTCTGCAAAAACTTTGAATTTGGACAGGTCCAAAATTTTGTAAAACAGGAAAGGGTTAAATCATAGACGGATTTGCATGATATTTTTTGTATGTTCCTCATTATGAGACCTTGCTCATAGTTGAACATTTTCTGTGGCGGCTTATATTGTGAATCAGGCACTTTTTTAAGTTTTTTTATGAACAAAATTTTGTTAACTTTCTAATGAAAATAATACTGATTTGAAACAAAATCCAGTGTTCTGTTATGATATACAAGTTATTTCCAGCTGCTGCCATAGCCCAGTTGGACAGTCAATCTAGAGGTCCCAGGTGTGATCCCCGATGGTGACACTCATCCGTTTCTACTACTTGTCTACCCAAAATAGGTTGATAATTGTAGACCTATGTTGGATAGCAGCTGGAGGCTAGGTAAGGATGTGGTGGCAGTACTGGTGTGAGAAGTACCAGGATCCCATTGTTTGGTGCTCCAGCCCCCGCGTTATGACTGAAATAATGTTAAAAGCGGCATAAAACCCCATTCAAACAAACAAAACATGTATGTTGACCCTGCTTATCATCCCACACCAAAGAGGCAAATGTTTGAGAGTATTTCAATAAACACAAAGAAAATGGATTTAACAGGCAGTTAAAAGCTTGCTGAGCATGAAACAGTTGTAACTGCCTAGAAACATTTAGGCAGTTAAAACTGTTTCTCACTGAGCCATCCAATAACCAATCCCAGGCTACTTTCTTTGACCTCCTACTCTTACATGAACCCTGAACCTTTCAAGTTTTGATTCTCTTTCATATAAATTGACTATTTTCAGGACATACCAACCAGTCTGACTCAATTTATTTCCAAAAATTTTTTGATAAAACGTTTGGGTCTTGGTTGTGATCAGATTGCACATCTGTGCAGCCTGATATTAGTCTATACTTTCTGTCAAACCTTATTGTACAAAAGATGTGCTGTAAAAAGCATGGAAGGGTTAAAAAGTCGTTTGTCTTCAAAATGTATGGTCATGGAAAAAAAAACAAACCAAGCACCAAAAACTCATAGCTGCAGGTGCTTGCAAAAAATGAATCACAAAAGGGGCAAAACTTCTACAAAAATAATTTTAGAGTTATCCCCCTTGAAAGTCTGGAGAGCTCTTGTGACTGTTGATTGTAAACAGACATGCCAAGTTTCATTAAGATATCTTGAATAACAACAGAGATAGACCAAGGTAAACAAGGTGCCAAATTGTCACAAGATACGCCCGTCACACTGCTTAGTATTAAATGGGGGTTTGAATAGAACTGAGGTTATTTTGAATGAATATTTTTTGCACCCATGAAGTTCCTAGCTGTTATACTTTTAGAGATTCTAGTATGAAAAACAACGGTGGGCAATAACTCAAAAAATAGGCCATGTAGAATGATGGTTCTTGTACACTGCACTCCCCCTTGATGACATCTTTACACCCATAAAGTTTCATGATCCTAGCTATTATACTTTAAGAGATATACTCCGGACAAGATTCAAGTCTGAAAAACAACAAAGGGCAATAACTCAAAAAATAGGCCAGGTAGAGTCATGGTTCTTGTGCAATGCACTCCCCTTTGGTGAGATCTATACAACCATGAAGTTTCATGATCCTAGCTATTATACTTTAAGAGATATACTCCGGACAAGATTCAAGTCTGAAAAACAACAAAGGGCAATAACTCAAAAAATAGGCCAGGTAGAGTTGTGGTTCTTGTGCACTGCACTCCCCCTTGGTGAGATCTATACAACCATGAAGTTTCATGATCCTAGCTATTATACTTTAAGAGATATACTCCAGACAATATTCAAGTCTGAAAAACAACAAAGGGCAATAACTCAAAAAATAGGCCAGGTAGAGTTATGGTCCTTGTGCACTGCACTCCCCCTTGGTTAGATCTATACACCCATGAAGTTTCATGATACTAGCTATTATACTTTTAGAGATATATTCCGGACAAGATTCTAGTATGAAAAACAACAAAGGGCAATTACTCAAAAAATAGGCCAAGTAGAGTTATGGTTCTTGTGCACTGCACTCCCCTTTGGTGAGATCTATACACCCATGAAGTTTCATGATCCTAGCTATTATACTTTAAGAGATATACTCCGGACAAGATTCAAGTCTGAAAAACAACAAAGGGCAATAACTCAAAATATAGGCCAGGTAGAGTCATGGTTCTTGTGCACTGCACTCCCCTTTGGTGAGATCTATACACCCATGAAGTTTCATGATCCTAGCTATTATACTTTAAGAGATTACTCCGGACAAGATTCAAGTCTGAAAAACAACAAAGGGCAATAACTCAAAAAATAGGCCAGGTAGAGTCATGGTTCTTGTGCACTGCACTCCCCTTTGGTGAGATCTATACACCCATGATGTTTCATGATCCTAGCTATTATACTTTAAGAGATATACTCCGGACAAGATTCAAGTCTGAAAAACAACAAAGGGCAATAACTCAAAAAATAGGCCAGGTAGAGTTGTGGTTCTTGTGCACTGCACTCCCCCTTGGTGAGATCTATACAACCATGAAGTTTCATGATCCTAGCTATTATACTTTAAGAGATATACTCCAGACAATATTCAAGTCTGAAAAACAACAAAAGGCAATAACTCAAAAAATAGGCCAGGTAGAGTTATGGTCCTTGTGCACTGCACTCCCCCTTGGTTAGATCTATACACCCATGAAGTTTCATGATACTAGCTATTATACTTTTAGAGATATATTCCGGACAAGATTCTAGTATGAAAAACAACAAAGGGCAATTACTCAAAAAATAGGCCAAGTAGAGTTATGGTTCTTGTGCACTGCACTCCCCTTTGGTGAGATCTATACACCCATGAAGTTTCATGATCCTAGCTATTATACTTTAAGAGATATACTCCGGACAAGATTCAAGTCTGAAAAACAACAAAGGGCAATAACTCAAAATATAGGCCAGGTAGAGTCATGGTTCTTGTGCACTGCACTCCCCTTTGGTGAGATCTATACACCCATGAAGTTTCATGATCCTAGCTATTATACTTTAAGAGATATACTCCGGACAAGATTCAAGTCTGAAAAACAACAAAGGGCAATAACTCAAAAAATAGGCCAGGTAGAGTTGTGGTTCTTGTGCACTGCACTCCCCCTTGGTGAGATCTATACACCCATGAAGTTTCATGATCCTAGCTATTATACTTTTAGAGATATACTCCGGACAAGATTCTAGTATGAAAAACAACAAAGGGCAATAACTCAAAAAATAGGCCAGGTAGAGTTATGGTTCTTGTGCACTGCACTCCGTAATGATGAGAATAATACAATTGCCAAGTTTGAAGTCCATCGGACTTCAAGTGACAGAGCGATGCTCCGGACAAAGAAGTGGACGCCGCCAGACACCGTACGCCGGACGTCACGGGTGATCCCATAATACGTCCCGTCTTTGACGGGCGTATAAAAAGTAATTGTAGGTAGCTTGTTGTTGAATTTTGGGGCTCGTCCGTTGATACAAACATCAGACAAACAAAACAAATCAAACAAATTTTTTATCTAATTCTACTGTTAAAAATTATTTAAGAAATTAATTTTATATTTCAATTTTAACAAATTTAGAGTGTACTTTCAATATTATTTATCAAAATATCACATTCTTATTTGAACCAAGCAACAAGCTACCATGTCTTTTGACTTTGAAAAATTTACAAAAGAACCTTCAGTGGAAGTATTGAATTTGGGTAAAAAGCCTGATTTGCTCAATCTTGCCAAGCATAAATTAAAAGAATCTTAGACAAAATTTATTTCATAAAATTACGGATTTTATACCAAAACGACCCACTTTAAATCATCCACTTTTGATTCAGCCCCTATGTAAATCACGGGGGGTGATGTCCATAATCGGAGCCACCCGCTTTTTTTTTTTTTGTTATGTTTTGGTATATCCAATTTTCCAAACTCTAGATTGTGGGAAAAGTTGTATCTAAAAATTTAAGTGATGCGTTATTTTTGGTGTTCAGTATATATAAAACGTGTTTTCGCCCTTGTATATTGATCCGTTTTGCTAAATGTCAAATTTTTATACTTCTGTTTAATTCTCAACATCGCCTTTATGAAACGGCACCCCTATACCGAAAAAGCGCTCGGGACATTTTCAGTATTTGATTTTCACAGTCTTAAATAAGTTTTAATTTTATTAAATCTAGTTTAATTACTTTCCGATTGAAAAGTTGACAAATCCGGAGATGAAGTAGTAAATTCTAACATTAATTTGAATTTATATGAATATGTTCAAAATTTTGCGAAAATTCGGAACTAAATGTTACGCGGGGCTTAAAAACAATGGACCATTGGCCCTTAAGCGCTAATTTGAGGCATTTACAAGTATTTGACAAATGTGGCAAAGTGTCAAAACTACTTATTTGAAATTCGTGACTAGCTCAACAAAAGTCCAAGATATCAAAAAGACAAACATTGATTGATGGGGTCCAACATTCTGACCAAGTTTCAGGACATTTGAGTCAGGAATGTGGCTTCTAAAGTGAACAGAAGGTTCTTCTAATATATGACCTATTGACCTCATTTTTGACTCCGATTGACACAATTTCAAACTTGACCGAGATTTGATGCAGTCAAACATTCTGGCAGAGTTTCAGGACATACGGGCAAATTATGCGGCCTCTAAAGTGAACAGAAGGTTTTTCTTAGATATGATCCCTTAACCTCTTTTTTGACCTCACTTGACCCAGTTTACAACATGATCAAGATTTGATGAAGACCAACATTCTGACCAGGTTTCATGATATTGGGGCCAAAAATTTGACCTCTGAAGTGTACAGAGGATTTTCTAAGATATGATCCTTTGACCTCAATTTTGACTCCACTTGACCCAATTTCGAACTCTTCACATTTAATCCTCGATTATAGTCCGACAATTCTCTTGCACGTACATGTACTAAGTAATATTAATGAAGCTGACTGTGTAGTAACCGGAATATTGTAATAAAAGTAAATGTAGAAGTGAAACGTAACAAACGTAACTTGCATCGTGAAATGGTGATAAAAAAAGCGCCACTTGAAACTAGTAGAAATTTCATATTGAAGATGTTATATGGGAGAAGAAGACACTCCACAACTTCAGAGCCAGGGAACATAATCGGAGCCAATCCACATAATCGGAACCAAACTATTTTCTTTGATCTATATCATATTGCAGAAAAGTACGTTGGGTTAGAGTATTGTGGTTGTTTTGTTAAACTCGTGTACACTGAAAACAATGGTCTGCGTTATTAATTCTGTTCAGAATATTGCATTTTGGAGGTAAAAACCACGTGTTTTGATATTCCTGGCTCAAGACTGATCCCAGAAGAAATCATTTTTAACAAAAACCAACGAGCGTTCTTACATTTTTTTTAGTACATTTACGTTGCAAAATGTATAACTGGTCGAATAGCATTCGACCTTTTTATGATTAATAAATTAAATGTTATATAAATGAGGAAATCCCGACCTCCTACCCCATTTTTCATTCACAATATGAAATGTTTACATCTACATAATCGGAGCCACACGTGGAGCGGAAGTTCCACACATGATTTTGAAAGCGGAGCCGGTGGCTCCGATTATGGACATCACCCCCCGTGTAAATAGTCTTAGATTTTGAAAAAGAGGAATCTGTTGTTGTAGAGGCATAAGAATAAGTTTACATTATAGGTTAAAGTGACAAAAGCAAAGCTGGTAATTACTAGTAATATTTATTTGAAAATACAATAAGTTATCTCATTCTCAGATCTAAACAAATCAGATAATCTAAGAACATGTGATAATATACAATCTACAAACATTGTGACAAACAAGGAATTTCCATCGCTTGAGGAATCAATCATTCACTTATTCAGTGCTTCAGACAAAGGAGTTAAATTTAAGTATACTCCATTTAAGGCAATTGGTTAACATAGAGTGTGGAAATTCAAATTTTCTCCACTTATCCCAGGACAGGTTAAAGATTATTTTCATGAACTTGTCAGGAAAAAAGAGGAACAATTTTGAGAAAAAAAAATCAATGAGGGAAAATGCTGCAACCAGCAATTTCTTCACTAAAATGTTTTCTACCCTTTAACACAAAAATTGTGAAAATCTCTTCAATATTTATTTTGTAGCATTAAAAAAATATACCTGTCTGCAGGTAGAAAAGCCCATATTGTTCAAGTCAGGTATGGGAAATTCACCCCCTGCTTAACCCTTGTCATATTGAATAAAAACCTTTGCAAAAACAAAATAAATGTAAAATCAAAGTGCTAAAAGCACTGGAAGTTACCAAACGTGAGTATTGATTTAAGAAATGCTTCGTTTTACATCTTTCTGGTTTAAAAAATGAAATTCAGGTGGAATGAACTTAGATCAGACTGCACATATGTGCAGGCTGGTCTTTGTCTATACCTCCTGTCAAAGCAGGAATAATCTGGGTTCAGCATGACAAGGGTTAATGCTTCAATTTTGTTATAGCATAGTTGATTTCATTGTCCCAACAGACTCTTTTCATAATAATAAATATTAGTTCTAAAGATATTCAAATATAACAATTTCTTATTGCTTTCCAGTAGATAACCTAGAAATGAGTAGATAAACCAGTGAAATTGCCAAAAAGATTATTCCCAGAATTTTTGCATTTGACCCTATTCGACAATCTCTAAGTAGGCTGCATTGAACACATGGAATTATAAGCAAATTGATTCAGGCCCACGATCAATCAATGCAGAGGCATAAAAACCATTTTGCAGGTCTCTACAAAAGCTAATCAATGGCTCAGCATGAAACAGTTGTAACTGCCTATAAACATATAGGCAGTTACAACTGTTTCGCACAGAGTCATAGAAATGCTCTCAAAATTGTGAAATAACCCTATACAATACATTCTTACTTCTTTGAAGATGGATAGCATACTCTTTTATATTGAGAAATGAAAGCAGTGTTTTTTTTCCAAATGGCTGTGCCATTCCTGAAATATAGCTTTTGTTGTTGGATAAAGAAATAATTTGATCTTACATATAAACAAAAATAACCCTCAATCTATAACACTATATAGAGGATAATTGTTAGTTTCAGTGCAAGATTGACTTATATTTCATTGAGGTAACAACAAAAGCTATATTTTCATGAGTGGTGGCACCTTAACAGACCTTAAACAAACCCTTATTCTATTTCTTTAAGCAAAAATGAGACAATTTGAAAATTTTAGGACAAATTTTCTTGAAGCCATTTTGCATGTTATTGCTATGCAAAGATCATAATAATGTCACTTAATGGACTTAGATAATGTCAGACAGGGTGAAATAAACAAAAGCAGGTATAATATTTTGGAAATTTCACTGATTAGGCGGTGAATTTATCAAATGATAATCTAAGGTTATTTCTCGATAAACCACCTAAAAGCATTAAAGAAGCTATGGTAATACATTGTGGACAACAATGAGAATGTTAGAACATTCATACTTCATGCAATAAAACTTGAACAAGAGATCCATAAAGACCTGAGACACCACCCTGGCTCATTCGGAACAAGAGCTCTAACTTTTTCTGTAAACTGGAAAGTACCTTGAAAGTAAATATTGTAATTTTGGATCATTTTTAACCCTTTGCTGTTTAATCCCTGCTTTTTACGTGCCTGTGATTTTATGATTGAGAAAACATTGTGAAAAAAGAAGAAATTGCTTCCGACAAGCAATTTCTTCTTTTTCCACACGATTTTCTACCCTACTGAATGGTTATTTTTCAAATTAAATCCATTTTAAATTTTCGTCTGCAAAACCTTTGAATTTGGACAGGTCCAAAATTTGTTAAACAGGAAAGGGTTAAAGTAATTTGGCTTCTGGTTGTACTTTGGTCAATAACCTTGATGAAAAACAAGTTCTTTAATGCTTTTCAATTACCTAAAGGAGAATTTTTTAGCATATTATAATTCAATGACAAAATGTGGTAAAGGTTTGTGTTTTATTAGCAAATTAAATTTATTCCCTGTTTTAATCTTTCTTTGAATTAGATTTACTCATTGCCATTTTCAACAGGAACGTTGAAGCTTAGGACATCATGTAAATCATGTTGGAACAACATGCTTTCATGTCTGCATCCATTTTAATTTTTGAGATCTATTCCATAGAATCACCAATGTTCCTGATTACCCCCTTGCCTTTAAAAAGACCCACATTTATCCTGTTTTCACAATAGCATCTTTGAAATGTAGAAATGGTTAATACATGATTTTACCCCTGTCAACATAGCTTATTTTGAAACACATGATAATTGAAAAATAAAGACTCTGATGGGCTCAAGTTTGCTTGTTACAAAGGATTGGTGGATACTAAAGTATAATAATTTTCCTTCGACGACAAAACTTATAACAAAGCAAGATATTAAATCCATTTATACAATATTCTTATGAAACAAAAATACTCAAGATAAAATAGTACAGCAAGCATTCCACCCATGACCCAGCTCTCCATACATGTATTATATCTCAAAACTTTGTACAAAAGTACTTTTTCTAACAAATAAATTATATAAGTATTTCCCTGAGAAAGAGAGTTTTAGAGAGAAATAATGAGGATATATCCTTCAAACAAAAAGGCATACATTACATATCTAAAAATTTGGAAAAAATGAAAAAATTCAAAGAAAAATCCTTCTGTCCTAAAGTAGACAACAAGAGGACCAAGATGGTCCTAGATCGCTCACCTGAGTCTCTTTGACCCCTGGGACATCACATTAATTAGATAGGCAGATGTCAAAAAGAAGATAATTGCCTAAGATCAATACCATGGAACGTTTTCAGCGAAGAGCAAGACAGATATGTCTTTTTGCTCTTTGATTCTATGTAAAAAGAGATGCACCCTGGTGGACCCCAAATGTTATCCCAGGGTCTTGATATGAACAAACTTGGTAGAGGTCTACTAGATGATGCTACATACTAAATATGAAAGCTGTCTGCCTACTGGTTTCAAAAAAGAAGATTTTTGAAGGTTTTCCTATTTTCACCCTTCGTGCTCAGATGAGCTGAAAGGGATGCGCCCAGGTAGAGCCCATCTATGACCCAAGGGTCTTGATATGAACAAACTTGGTAGGGGCCCACTAGATGATACTACATACCAAAAATGAAAGCAGTGTGCCCTCTGGTTTCAATTAAAGAAGATTTTAAAAGATTTTCGCTCTTTGATTCTATGTAAAAAGGGTTGCGCCTGGGTGGAGCCCAAATATGATCCTAGGGTCTTGATATGAACAAACTAAGTAGACGTCTACTAGATGATGCTACATGCCAAATATGAAAGCTGTCTGCCTTCTGGTTTCATAGAAGAAGATTTTTGAAGATATTCATTTTTTACCCTTCATGCTCATAAGAGATAAAGGGATGCACCCGTTCAAAGCCCAAATATGACCCAAGGGTCTTGATATGAACAAACTTTGTAAAGGCCCACTAGGTGATGCTACATACCAAATATGAAAGCTGTGTGCCATCTGGTTTCAGAGAAGAAAATTTTTAAAGATTTTCGCTCTTTGATTCTATGTAAAAAGGGTTGGGCCCGGGCAAAGCCCAAATATGACCCCAGGGTCTTGATATGAACAAACTTGGAAGAGGTCCACTAGATGATGCTACATACCAAATATGAAAGCTGTCTGCCTTCTGGTTTCAGAGAAGAAGATTTTTAAAGATTTTCATATTTTCACCCTTTTTGTTAAGGGTAAAGGGAAAGTTAAGGGTGGATTTCATTCATTTGAACAACTTTGGTAGAGCTTGACCCAAGGAACATTCCTGCCAAGTTTCATCAAGATTGGCCCACTGGTTTAGGAGGAGAAGATGTTTAAAGAAATTGTGGACGACGGACGACGCACGACGCACGTCGCACGACGCACGACTGACGATGGACGACGGACATTCTACGATCACAATAGCTCACCTTGAGCACTTCGCGCTCAGGTGAGCTAAAAACCCTACACCAGCATTGTGTCCCAGTTTAGGAAACTATTTTTGGACAAAGTTCAATTGTGACCTTGACTGTTGACCTTCATGAGGGCACTTTCTTGAGTCATGGGGAATAATTGTATGATGTTTCATGATTCTAGGACATTTTTTTCTTGTGTCCAGAAACAATAAATCTCTATAGATGGACAGACTTAGTGAAACCAAAATAACTTCCTCTACTTCATAGGTAGGGGGTTTTATAATGATGAAAGACCTACACTTCTGATTTACATGTTAAAGAAATGCAGGCAGTCAACGAAGTTCTGAAAACTTTCATGAAAATAATGGATTACCATACTTGTTAAAAGCCATAATAATTTTTACCCCTATGATCTCAAACATGGCTGACTATCTCGGATATTGACCCTTATCCTGATTAAACAAATGTGACCCGTCACACGAAAAGAGACCATCTTGGTAGAGCGTAATGTATTGACCCTAGTCTTCATTTTTAGCTCACCTGAGCACATCGTGCTCAAGGTGAGCTTTTGTGATCATTGAATGTCCGTCGTGTGTCGTGCGTCGTCCGTCGTCAGGCGTGCGTCGTCAGGCGTCAACAATTTAAGTGTTTACACTCTAGAGGCCACAAATATGGCCCAATCTTCATGAAACTTGGTCAGAATGATTGTCAGGTCACAAGGATGAACCCTATTGAAAATGGGAAGGATCTGGGCTATATCACAGGAAAAGGAGCCTTAAAAACATTTTTCTTGTTTACACTCTAGAGGCCACAAATATTGTCCAATCTTCGTGAAACTTGGTCAGAATAATTGTCAGGTCACAAGGATGAACCCAATAAAAAATGGGAAGGATCTGAGTCATATCAAGGGAAAAGGGGCCTTAATGACAATTTTCTTGTTTACGCTCTAGAGGCAACAAATATGGTCATATCTTTATGAATCTTGGTCAGAATGTTTGTCAGGTCATAAGGATGAAGTCTAATGAAAATGGGAAGGATCAAGGCCAAATCACAGGAAAAGGGGCCTTAATGACAATTTTCTTGTTTACGCTCTAGAGGCCACAAATATTGTCCAATCTTCATGAAATTTGGTCAGAATGATGGCTAGGTCACAAAGATGAACCCTATAAAAAATGGGAAGGATCAAGGCCAAATCACAGGAAAAGGGGCCTTAATGACCATTTTCTTGTTGACACTCTACAGGCCACAAATATGGTGCAATCTTTATGAAACTTGGACAGAATGTTGGACGGTCACGAGGATGAACCCTTTTGAAAATAAGAAGGATCTGTGTCATATCATGGGAAAAGGGGCCTTGTTAACACTCTAGAGACCACTAGTTTTAAAAGTACAATTACGACTTTTGCTGGAAAATTTGATAATAGTTTATTTAGACAAAGATACACAGGTGAGCAATATAGGACCATCATGGTCCTCTTGTTTTCTGAAGCTGATCCCCAGAAGGTCTTTAGGACTTGCATCAGATAGTTTTGAGGGTCCTGGCTACTTATATGAGGGTCTCTGACTCACATAACCAGTGTCCCTTAAAACCCTGAATAACACTTTGTGGGGCTCGTATAGATTCAAAATAGCCTTAATAGCATCTTTAGCATAAATAGCATGCAGAAACAAGATGTGATTGCAAAACACTAATGCCTCATAAAAAGCAATAATTCTTTCCCAAGTTTGACCTTAATAAATGTCCTTGGCTTTGACTGATTTACTTTACCTTAATATTTAATGATGTCCTCCAAAGAGATTTACCTTCATGCAAAGTATGAAAATTTCATCTCAAAATCTTTTCAACTTATAGAAAGATGTTAAGTTTGCAGTAGGAGTTTTCAGGCAGACAGACAAAAAGACAAATGAAAAGCTGTAAAACAGTCTGCCCCTGATCTTCATCAATTAAGAGTAAGGTTCAACTGAAGGAAATATTTAGAGAAAAGGCAAAAATGATTTTTACATGCAGTTTCTCCATTTTCAATAATATTTTCCAAAGCTTATTTCCCTCAGGACAAACAAATGGCAGCTTAAAGTTCAAATTTAATGGAATATAGACTCAAAACCAGATGTGTTGGGCAACCAAATCATCATAATACAACTGTTTTTACAATGTCTTGTTGCACAATGGATGAAGGAATTTCTTACCCTAACAACTCAGGAAGTAAGGAATCTAAATTGTCAATGAAAATAAAATAAATTTCTCACCATCCTTTCTGAATCACACTTAATTTCATTATCAAAACATAAACAACAACAATTATCACAAGATAAGCCTGTAACACTATTGAAAGTCAGAGTATGAAAAACAACAAATGGAAATAACTCAAAAGTTGAGTAAGCTAGAGTTACGATTCTTGCGCACTCGGTAATCATGATGGAAACATAACCGCAAAGTTTCAAGTTAACTGACATAAGGTAGCAGAGTTCTGCACTGGACAAAAAAGAGGATGCTACCCGTACCCTTGACACACAAAACACCAAGGGTACTCACATAATATGTCCCCTCTTTCAATGAGCATATGAAAAGTTACAATGTTTTGGAAGCAATAAGACGACTATTATAAGTGATTTGACATGACAGGGAGAGGCACTAAGAAATGGGTTGTTCCATCTTCTGTAAAGGTAGAGCAGCTATTTTGAATATTTTTTGGCAATTAACTCGCTATGTCTGGTACCTACATTAGAATATTACGAGGCTTCTGCAATCCAACAAAGAAATATTCTTAACTTTTGCTCTGTATATTAATCATTTTGGTGTAAGGATATTTATACAAACAAGTAAACGATTATTACTGACAAACTTTTGACAGAATCCTTCATTTGAAAAGTAAACTCACACAACAAGGTAATATCTAACCCACATCCTGAAATGGTCAAAATTATCTCAGAATACACAACTTACAAGTATTTCATCAAACAATACATCACAGCACATATTACAATTGTAGGACTCTGACAGTAATGAGTGACCATTATCCTGAGGAACCTGTATTTTATTACAAACAAATTTCAAAATCTTGGGTTATTTTGACAACAATTGCTCAATTTTTCCCCATAATTCCTAGGTAAAAAAAAAATAGACAAAACAAGCTAACATCAGACTGCACATCTCGATGGCTCAGCATGAAACAGTTGTAACTGCCTATAAACTTATAGGCAGTTACAACTGTATCACGCTGAGCTATCGAGCAAGCTCAACCGAGTCTATAATGTAAGCCGAAGATTGGCAAACAACATGTATGAGAACAGCATAAGAAGTTTCTGATAATCAATTATTTACCCCAAGTTCATTGTTTTTAGACCACCATATTTGACTATTGTAAATTTGAGTTTAACACTTCTTGTAACAGTTTTTCATAGTATATTTATAAAGAAGATGCTGGAGCACCTAAATATGGTTTCCACATTATCTTGCACCAGAATTACGTTTACATTATTTCTAAGTCTTACTCTTCTCATATTGCTTAAAGATAATCCACCCACTGGTTTGAGACAAATGGAACAGAAAGTCCATCAAACAAACAAGTTTAACCTTCTAGTTGACCATGAATGATGACCTTGACATTAAATGAGCTGAATCCATGCCACATAAAAACATTGAATCTTAAATGATTTTTAATATCAGAATATATAAACTTCGCATGTTAATTTTTAAAATTTAAAAAGTTTTAGGGTATAGAGTGAAAATTTTGACCTTGACCTTCACCATATTGTTCTCATGAGATTGCTATTATTTTATGAGATGATTCTTAATGAGAACTAGATAAAAAGTAATTATTTCTCATCCGGATGATTCAAATGGGTAAACATGTAATAGGGTTTTGATTCACTGTAACAAATTTGACTAGTTTTACCCAATGTTTAGCATCCCCTAATGAAGACCTTCATATCTACATCATACAATAAATTTAATTTTCATCAACCACTTACGGGACGAACAAAAGATTTTGATAAAGAGAATGGTCGCTTAGTACACGTTTTTATAAATGGTTTAAAGTACATGTATATATTATCACTAATTTCTCAATTTTCTTTTGTTGTACAAACTCATTAGAATAATCTGAATGAGAAAGGATTCATTAATTGACAATAATTCATTTAATCACCAATACGTTTTAGAGCAGTAATATACATGTTTTAAAGATATTATGATAATTATAATCTTTAAGACAGAGCGTTAGGATTCTTATTGTTAATTGTGGTTGTACCTGCTACTTTTTAATTGTGCAATCGACACAAGGGAAAATAATTCAATATTATTTTTTCCCATCAATTTTCGTGCATTCTGATTGGTTGAAAAACTGGTTTAATTCCTCGATGAAAACAATTTTGAGTACCCAGCTATCTTTAAGCTTATGGAGAAATTCTTCCATTTTTGCTTCATAATTTATAAGATATGTAAAGAGTATTTTTAATTTCATGGGGGTATGAAACTCAAAACCTAATCATACTCATGTATAAATCTGCTTTGCATATTCATACAGTGTGATTTTTTTGGTTTTATACCTCCATGATGTCAAAAAATTACTCTCTTCATCTCTTAATTGTTGAAAATGTCTAGCACAGACTTATTTGATATTGGCAAAAACAACCTAAGCATGTTCTCCTTCATCACAATTCTGTGTCATCATTGTCTTCTCTTTCGTCAAATTTTAACTCGGGTTCGGGTAAAAATGGAATGTATTTGAGAACTTTTGATGATTTTAGCTCGTAAGGCATCCACGGCTTGTAGAGATTTGCCGACTCTAAATAATCTGCATCATCACTGTGCATGTTTGGTGCGTTGTTCCAGGCAAGAATACCACGCTCTTCCTTGGTCCCTGAAACACAAACAAATACTATGTGAACAAGATGCTTTAGGCAGGGATCATTTTTGGGGGAGATCTGTGCAAGTTCTCTCATTTTTCTGCCATAAATCTCATTCAAATTTGCTAAATTATGAACATTGTAGGCTTGAAATTATTGGCAATGTTTCGTTTAAGTCTAGCAGACAGACAGAAAAACAGACAGAGGGAAAGGCATACACACTAACAGACAACAGTAAAACAATATACCCCCATCCCCTTTATTTTTAGGTGAATTTCATCTAAACAATCATTTATATGAAATATAAGAAATTCATCTCAAATTAGAAAAAAAGTATCAAAAAGATCCTAAAATTTAGACATTTGAAGTGGGTTTTCTTAGTAAAAATGTAGGGGTGCTACTATTAGGGTGGGCGCTATTATTACAGGATATACAGTACTAAGGAACATCTTCAGGTCTCTGTTTATTTGGCACTGCTTATTACAGTGCTTAGATGAGGTCACAAAGCGTGAAACCGCCAAGGCAGAGTATAACTCTTTTTAAATTGACTGGTATTGTCGAGAGCTTATGAAATATAATCTACTGTTATTCCTCTATAATCTACAGGAAAGTATAAAAGAAATAGTGATACTTGGATATCAAAAGGCAATTTCTCTAGTTCCAAGGGCATAATTGCATCTTAAATTTAGCATATAATGATGCATTGTAGTATCTAGTTACCTAACCCTTATTCTGCTGAATTTTAAATCTGTTTCATACAAATACAAATTTTTCCTGAAAAATCAATTTCAATGAAAAACAAGAACATCGCCTACGGATGCAACCCTCTGCTGAAGGTGCTGGAAAATGCAAAATATAGTCCAAAAGGATGCTTAACTCTTACAAAAATTCTTCCAGAGTTATCCCCCTTGACAGTCTGGATAGCTCTTGTGATGGTAAACACACTTGTCAAGTTTCATGAAGATATCTTCAATAACAACAGAGATATGACTAGGGTTAGAGTTTTTCACACTTACACCAACCGCCAACATTGCCAAGGTGATCTCAATAGCTTGGATTTTCTCTGAAAATAGCAGATTTCTTTTGTTTGTTTGAATGGGATTTTATGCCACTTTCAACATTTTTTTTTCAGTTATATCGCGGCGGCTTGAGCATAACAATGGATTCCTGGTACTTCTAACACCAGTACTACCATTACATCCTTTCCTAACCTCCAGCTGCTTTCCTACATAGGTCTACGATTATCTACCCATTAGTGGAAGACAAATATTCGGAAAGAATGAGTGCCACCATTTGGGATCAAACCTCTAGATCAACAGTCTGACACTCTATCAACTGCGCTATGACAGCGGCACCCTAAAACAGCAGAGCTAAAAAAATGAGTATGTGGCTTTTTATTTGGCTTAAAAGAAAGTTTTTCTGTAAGAATCTATCTTGTACACGAATCTTGACATTTTTGCTTTATAATATTAAATCATAAGAGTTTAAAGAGAAATTTTTTGTTTTTATGGAGGTATGATACTAAAAATCTCATCACATAGTGTGATTAGGGTTTTAGTTGCATACACTCACGAAAGAAAAACTCTCTTCATCTCAAAATTGAACTTGATCTGTTGAAAGGCAGACTATTACCCCCAAAGCCACCTAACCCACCGACTAGCACTTTGTCCCAGTTCTTGAAGCTGTTTTCTGACAAACTTCAATTTTGACCTTGACCTTCATGACCCTTAAGTCATGGGCAACAATTGTATAAAGTTTCATGATTCTAGGTCACTTCATTCTTGAGTAAGAGTCCAGAATGGAAAGGCTCTACTGACAGATGGACTGCTTGACAAACAGACAGACAGACATGGTGAAACCAATATACCCCCATCTATTTTGTAATTAGGTGGTATATTTACTTACCAGGAACCGTATTGTCAAGTAGAAACGCGCATAGTGCACCAGCAAAATTTGCATTGCCAAAAAACATCTTGAGAAAATTTTTGAGAGGTATATTATCTGAAAATATAAAAAGTACAATATTATTACAGAATATTGAACAAGTGAGTAGGCATGGAATGCCCAGCTTTTGCCCAGCTTTTTACAAGAAACATCCATAAGTAGATAAAACAAGGTCCATTCAAGGATTTATTTACACAAAGTGACATGACCTTGACTGATGACATTTACATATTTATCCAATTGAAGGTTTTTGCACAAGCAATGCATATGTGAAAATCAAAGCTCTATCACACAGCATTCAAAAGATTATAGCCAATGTTGAGTGTTTTTATATTTACAGTTAATGACTTTTTTAAGTGATCTTGACTAACTTATCCCCTTATGGGTCTAGTCACAAGCAATGCACATGTAAAAGGCTATTTTGCTTACCATTGCAAAGAAAAATGGCCAATGTAAAAGATAAAATCTTACACCTTGACCTTGAAAAATGATTTTGACCTTGAGTAATGACCTTGAAGCTGGTACAAACAGAAAGGTCTTGACAAAAGCAATAAACAAATTTCAGAGCTCTATAATCCAAAGTTGTAACCAGCATTAGAGTTTTTATGATGAAATAAAACAACCTTCTTAAGTACAGGGGTGTGGAATTCCATTGCCCGACTTGTCTGACACAGACTTTTCCACTTGCTAGCAAGTACATTTTACTAGGGGACTCATCCATTGACAACTTAATTCCAGAGTAAATCTTGGAAAAGTACTGAAAAGATCTCGGAGAAAAGTTGTCCTTATGTTAGTTTCAAAGGTTAGAAACCATTGTCTTTAATGAAGAAAATGCTGTGTTACAGCATTTTCTTCCTGAAAAACAATGTTCAGTCAATATTTACCAGTCCATCATTATGCCAACAAGTTCATTTTGTTCCTGGACAAGTCGGAAACTGACTTACTTGTCCATGGACAAGTGGTGAAATTCGTATTTCCACACCTCTGAAGAACATCCTTGATTCCGATTGATCAGCTTTGTTATCCTCTGATAGGTCTTGTCATAAGCAATACAGTCATGTATTATATGAATTGATTGATTGATTGATTGGTGTTTTACGCCGCTTTCAACATTATTTCAGTTACATTGTGGCGGCTGGAGCACCTAACAATGGATTCCTGGCATTTCTCACACCAGTCCTACCATTACATCCTTTCCTAGCCTCCAGCTGCTACCTCACATAGGTCTATGAATATCGGCCCATTGGCGAGAGACAGATAGCCGGAAAGAATGAGTGCCACCGTCAGGGATCGAACCCCAGACCTCTAGATTGACAGACCGACGCGCTACCAACTGCGCTATGTCCGCGGCTGTATTATATGAAGGCTGTATCACCTATCATGGGAAAGTAATTGCCAATCTTATTCAAATTTTATCCATATTTAACCTTGACAATGACCTTTTCTTGTGAGACCTTGAAGTTGGTATGTTCCTACAAGAGATTTTGTCACAAGCAATAGACATGTGATAGCTCTTTCACTTACCAATCAAAAGTTATGGCCTTTGTTAAAGTTTTTAGGGGACACATGGATAAACAGACTTTCTCACTGGGCAAAAACAAAATGCCCTGATCTAACGATGCAGGGGCAAACAAAAAAGCTAATATTTAACCCTTTGCTGTTTAATCCCTGCTTTTTACGTGCCTGTGATTTTATGATTGAGAAAACATTATGAAAAAAGAAGAAATTGCTTCTGACAAGCAATTTCTTCTTTTTCCACACTATTTTCTACCCTACTGAATGTTTATTTTTCAAATTAAATCCACCTTTAATTTTCGTCTGCAAAACCTTTGAATTTGGACAGGTCCAAAATTTTGTAAAACAGGAAAGGGTTAAGACAGCTGGTTACCTGTATCTATAATATCTGGGTAATCCTGTATAAAGCCAGGAACCATCAGTCCAACCAGTATAGAGAGACCAAGTATTGCCATGTTTCTTGAACTCTTTAATGAGATTTCACTGAGATTGGACAATATCACACCTGGAATTGTAACCAATTCATAAAATTACACAAAATACACAAAATAAAAAAATTCTCTGTGAATATTTTCATATGATTTCACTAATACATGTATTTGACAAAATCACACCCACAGAGTCCAAGTATTCTGCATTATTATTGAACTGGCAGGGAGTGGCTTAGCTGTGATGTAATAAGGAGAGTTTACTTTTCAATATTTCAGGTTCTTTCAAAAAATAGTCTGCAATTACTGCTTACATGTGTAAATAACTTTATCCTAAAACCCAAAGGGTTTACATGCTTAGCAACAGTGAACACATTTCATCGTTGGGTTACCAAAACATCTTAACTTCAGCAAATCAAGGCTAAGTTACAAGGGTTTGATTACCCACCGACAATTTAACATGTTAAGCTATATATTTTCAACTTTCTAAAGCTGAATTACCTTAACCTTAAATGCAACTAGCATTACTGCGGCTCAGCCCGGCCAGGGTAAAAATCATGGATTGTATTAATGCAAAACTTCAATATGGAAATTCTGTTGTTGTTAAGCTCCTTACTAGGAAAACAAAAATAAGCTATTATCAGGGGTCTAGATGAGAGGGGATAAAGCCAGTCTAAATTCTTTACATCCAAATGAAAACCAATGTTGTGTGAACTCATTTTAATTGTCTCAATGAGACATTTCAAATGAGTACCAACAACATAAGGGTTCAAGATAGGAATAATGAAATATTCAAATTTGAAAACCAAAATATCCCCCTCTATCTGTAGCTATGTACAAATCTTGAATTTGCATTTAGAACCCTTTTCTTATCATAATTTTGCAAACATTATACCAAGCACTGTGTTATAGTTTCATTTAAACACAGAACCAATGGATCTTTTTTAAACAATGCATGTTACCCATTTGATTTATAAAAGGTTGTTATTTCTTAACTTCTTTACTAGAACAACATTTAAGCACATCTGATATGACAAGTGGGAAGTACCACAACATAATTTACTTAAGCTTTTCCCCTACCTAATGGTAAGAGACAAATGGCATTGTCTAATGCCAGATAGCAGGTTTGGTCACAGCACAGAGGAGACCTCTGACATTGTGATTTACAATCCACCCCATTATGGCTATCAAATGTAGATTAACATAAGGCCAGAGTATCTAGGGGGGGGGGGGGGGGATCTTAGCCTCAAAATTATTCTGAGAAGTACAAAAATTTAGCTATTATCCATCAGTCCCCAATAGAGTCCAGCCACCATTCTTAAGCGTTTTTCATTTTAGTCTCAAATTACTTCCTAGGCTACTGGCCTGTCTCATAAAAAAGTGTGCAAAGATTTATGTAAGCAGACTTACCTATAAAAACGGCAGTGATTGATATAAGGGCTCCACCTAACACTGGTTCTGGTATCAAAATAAATACTGCAGAAAACTTGCCAAGTATTCCAAATATCATATAAATAAACCCAACACATATAAACACCCATCTACTTGCAACCTGCAACAAGAAAGATATAATTTAGATATCACAGATATGTAATTCTTTCAGTGCACAGTGACCATTGCAGTCTTTTACCTGTGAAAAGAAAAAATATAAGCCAATAACTTTGAAGTACATGTACAACCAATCACTATAAAGATAACAAATTAAACCAATGAGAATTAAGAATATTTAATCCAATCAATAACAAGATAATAAATTCAAATATATGACAGTGCTGAAAAACAATGAAACACTGCATGATGATTAACAACTGCAACAAGAAAAGTTTGACAGGTTAAACACATGTACCACAAAATACAAATGTTTTGATAGTTTTAGTTTAATAGCAGATTCAGCTTCACAAATATTAACTCCTGCAAGGGCCATTCAAAAACTATCAAATCAATAATGATTCTTAAATATTCTTAACAAAGAATGAGAGATTTACAAAACTTCTAAAAATATCAATTTGCAACAAAAAGTTTACAGGAATACTGTGATTCCTTAATTGCTCCCCCTAAAACCAACTACAGCAATTGTCTGCATGGTTTGTTTTTTACTTGAAAGATTTTACTATGTCCTTGCAACAAAAATGAACATTTTTAACAATTTTAGTAGAAAATGAACTTAAATTGAACATCTAGAGCACAAATAAGATTGTCTTTACTTTATCCAAGAGGCCAACATATGAATATCACTAAATCAATGATCTGAAATAGTCAAACAATGATTGTCGGATCTAGAAAGTTTAATATCTAACCTAGTTACCTAATTTTTTAACAGATATGACCTACATTTCTATTCTGCTAAGATATCATCCAGATAAGCATACTGAACCTTTGTGAAACTACACCATTACACTGACCAAATGCTGGAGTACAAATAGAAAGGTTGCACCATCACACTAGAAAATATGTTCTACAGATAGAAATCCACAGAATAAAAGACACAATTTCCTGCAAGTAAAATGTGACAAGTAACCTCTAACCAACTGTTAGATAATTCATAAACAATACCAGTGGATCATTTGTGCTAAACTAGCTGTTTAAAACACTATTTTTGCTTCAGAAATATAAGTAATTGTATGTTGCAAGATTGCAACTAAGTTGAATGATCAAAGTTATTCTAAAATAAACAGATAAAAGTAATATTTATACGCTCAAAAATGAATGGGTGACACTACCATTTAATATACACATTGAAAGACCCAGATAAATATGGGTCTTTTAATCATTTCATGGATTGGTATGACTTTATGCAAAAGAATCAAAATGATATCTTAATTCTTGAATGGCCCTTACAAACACTCTTGACATACAGATGACAAAATTGCCAAAGATGCATCATTCCAAATCTATTCTAAGGCTTAAGCATTGGAGCAAATGCACAGTACAAAAACCCTAGTCAAAATATAAAATGAGCCTGTGCATGAGATTTCCAACAATTTCAAATATACCCAAAGCAAAGACCCTGACCAGCCTGTGCATTTGCACAGTCTGACCAGAGTCTTCACTATGCCCTTAATAGATAAATAAGGTCTCAAAGTACCTGTAGAAAAAAAGGTAACTTTATATTTACAGTATGTGGCTATCTGGGCCTCTCAATGTTTGCACCTCACGCATATTTCAAATTGTTGGAAATGTCACACACAGGCTCAAATAAATTTACCTGCAAAACTTCTCAAATTCACTCAATAATGGATAAACTATCATGATTGGTGAAGCAAAGATTGTCTTTCATACCTGTGTGTTTTGGCCTCCAAAAATTAAGTACTTTTTGGTCCTCAATATTTTGTCAGAACCAAAATGGCTTCTTATAGTTAAATATTTCAGCATGCCATCTTTTGTGAATCAAGATGTGACCTATAATGAAAATATCTCCACATAACTTTAGTTCATCTTTGCCAGGAGTTTTTCTGCAATATTGTACAATCAATTACATACAAAACCAATTCTATAAATCAACAATTATCACTACCTATTACTCTTTATCAATCTAATCTTACCTTTATCCCCAGTCTAGTTTCATCTGTGACTTATATCTTTCTCGTCCTTTTAAATCCTTCTTGAGGCAAAACTAATGAGCCACACAAAAGCAGATAACTTGGTTATATATTATTTATATTGTATGTTAAGACAATTAAAATATTTAGGAAACTATATGTGTTTGCACAAAGATATTTTTTTGGTCTTAATCAATAATGTGGTTTTACACCCCTTTCAACAATCTTTCAGTTATATTGAGTTGGCTTGAACACCTAACAATGGTTTCCTGATATTTCTCACACCAGTACTTCCATTAGATCCTTTCCTAGCCTCCAGCTGCTATCCCAAATAGGTCTATTATCTAACTTTTGGAAGGAGACAATTAGTTGTAAAGGATGAGTGCTGCTGTCAGGGATCAAACTTTGGACCTGTAGATTGACAGTCACACGGCTAACAACTGGGCCATGACAGCGGTGATACACACAAAGATGAAGGTTTCCCCCAACTTCTACAAGAAAGGAATACCCCCAACTTAGCTCAGCCATATTGGTACTTGGTACTCGGATGTAAGCTCGAGTACTTGATCAATTGAGTAATAGTTCCCATCCCTAGAATCTTGGCAATCTGGGACACTAAGTAAAATGGTTAGTCTTTTCCCTGCTGGAATACCTCAAACTGAGCTCTTCAATCAAACTAAATATGCAAATGAATCTTATCTACTCACACACTGTCAACAATTCTACATCTCTAAACCAGCTATAATCTCATTGGTTAGTTACAGGGAGACTCATTTACTTGACAATTTATCATTACAGAGATACAGGTATAAGGGGGTAAAGCTAGTCTTAAATCTTTACTTTTTGACAAAACTCTATGTTGGGGGTACTCATTTGAATCATCTCAATAAAATGATTCCAATGAGTACCAACAACATTGGATTTGTGCTACATTTTTTAATATAAGATCCAAGATACCCCCTTTATCTGTAGCTCTTTTATCAAAATCATTTGAATAAAAATTATACCTTTATTCTGCACCATCTTCTTTGACCAACAAGTACTTATCTATAGACTTTTATTCAAAGAGGTGTTAATAAAAAGTACCATATAAATTAACAAGTACTATTTCATACAAACGCTTTGGCATAAATTTTTTCCCAATTTGACTCATAATTTAAAACTTGTACAAATTCTTTTCAAATTAAATACAAATTGGCCAATTTTGTGATGTCTTGGTCAATGAAAAATATTGAACTAACTTCTCATGTCAAATGTTCTTATATATATCAGAAAGTTCTTGATATTTCATCTTCCAAAACTAATTGGCCAAGAACTAGAAAGCCATGAATGGCTTGAGTCGCTCCACAGGCTTGAAAATCTTGTAAAAGCAAATAAATGTTTTGATTAGATTTTTAGATATTTGGGGTTCTACTGATGTTGAAAATGATTTTCAAATTTCAACTATTTAACAGATAGAGAAATGACCTCTGCTATTAAATGACATATTTTTCATCAAATCAAAATAATTTTTGACTGCATGATAATGGGTCACCCAAAGATCATACCAAAAATGTTTGATTGATATCTATCATTTACATTCTGAGAAAATGTTTTTCATAGTTTCCACTATTTAACATATTGAGAATTGACCTCCACCCATAAAATGTATATTTTTCATCCAATCAAAATAATTTTTGGTACACTGATAAAGGGTCACTCAAGTATCATTCCAGTGAAATTTAATTGATATCCAAAACTCAAATTCTGAGAAAATGATTTTCAAAGTTTCCACTATATAACATATAGAGAAATGACCTCCGCCCATAAAATACATATTTTCCATCCAATCACAATAATTTTTTATAGACTGGTAGAGGGTCACTCAAGGATCATTCAAGTGAAATTTGGTTGATATCGATCACTTACATCCTGAGAAAATGATTTTCAAAGTTTCCACTATATAACATATAGAGAAATGACCTCCGCCCATAAAATACATATTTTTCATCCAATTTCAATGATTTTTTGTAGACTGATAAAGGGTCACTCAAGGATCATTCAAGTGAAATTTGGTTGATATCCATCAGTTAAATTAAGAGAAAATGATTTTCAAAGTTTCCACTATATAACATATAGAGAAATGACCTCCGCCCATAAAATGCATATTTTCCATCTGATCACAATGATTTTTTGTAGACTGATAAAGGGTCACCCAAGGATCATTCATGTAAAATTCAATTGGTATCCATTGATTAGAATCTGAGAAAACTCACTTTTTACCATATTTGGAAATAAGCCACGCCCATTAAATCCATGTTTTTCATTGGATCAAAATTTCTTGAACAACTTTGAAAGAGGGTCACCCAAGGATCATTCCTGTGAAGTTTGGTTGAAATCCATCCAGTAGTTTCTGAGGAGAAGATTTTTAAAGAAAAGTTTACGACCGCACGCACGCACGCACGCACGGACGGACGGACGCACGACGGACACAACGCCATGACAATAGCCCCAGTGGCTTTCAGCCAGTGGAGCTAATAAACCAGTTTGATACAGTAGAAAAGCTGCAGTACAACATTTGAACCTGGGCATGACATTTCCAACAATTTCAATTAAAATGCTCAAAGTCAAACCAGAGTCTTCCCTTTGCTCACTGTAGATTGACAAGGTCTTTTCCAATCTTTTAGATTTGTTTTGATTGAATGTGGTTTTAAGCCACTTTTGACAATTTTTCTGTTATATCACATTGGCTGGAGTGCCTAACAATGGATTCCTGGTATTGCTCACACCAGTACTTCCATAACATCCTTTCCTAGCCTCAAGCTGCTATCCCACATCGGTCTATGAATATAAACCCATTGGTAGGAGGCAAATAGTAAGAAAGGATGAGTGTCGCCATAAGGCCCATCCTTTAAAGGTCAGCAAATACTCTCTGTGCTATATATGGCTGTCTAGGCTGCTTAAAGTTTGTGCCTCTCCAACATGAGAAATTGTTGGCTATGCAAAGGCTCATTTTTGAGTTGAAAAACAATCTTTTGTTCTGCTCAGAAAGACTTGCAGACAGGATCATTCCAAAATGGTTCCTGACATTTGATCTTAACTCTTGTCATGTTGAATCTGGTATATTCCTACTTTGTCAGGAGGTATAGAGAAAGATCAGGCTGCACATATGTGCAAGTCTGATCTTAATCTATACCACCTGATTATCTGTATTAAACCAGGAATGTTCAAAAATTGTTTTTTTATAGTAAATATTGATACATAAATAGTGTGTGTACCCAGTGCTTAGAGCACTTTGATTTTCATGAAAATTTGACAATATACCCTACTTCGGGAAATTTTTAACAAAGGCCCCTTTTCTATGATACAGCACAGTTTCTCAAAATCTTCACTTTATGCGCATTGCATTATGATCAGTGAAAGTTTTAATCGAATCTGTCAATATCTAAAGAAGTTGTGTTAGCAAGAACTGGCAAATGGACAGACTGACTGACTGACAGATGGACAGACAGATAGACTGAGAAGATGATACCAATTTATGTCCACCTTCAATGGTGAACAAAACGTAACAAGAGTGCCACACATATGCAGGAAGATTTTTAAATGAGCATCCATATCTACTGTACACAAAGCTTTGGCAGAAATTATAGACTAAGAATAGACTGCACACTTGTGCAGGCTGATCTTAGTCTATAATTTCTGCCAAAGTCTGATCTTCACTGCATTCTTTGTACCTAATTATCTTGGGATAAAAACTAGAATGGGTCAGGCTTTAATGTCCAAATTATTTGAAGTGTAATATAAGGACAACAGGAAGAATATTATTAAAATCCAAAATTACTCTGGATGGACAAAAGGACTGACATAGGGACAAACAATGCCAAAATATTTCCTTTGCCACATCTCCTATCAGTGGGGATAATGAGTATATCCAACCACTTTTACATAATTTGTTTCACAACAGTACAGATAAGAGGGAGTAATGACAGTCATATATCTTTATTTGAGCCTGTGCGTGACATTTCCAACAAATATGACATGTGCATAAAGGGCCACCATTAACTTTGACTGCCACATACTATAATTAGAAGTTTGCCTGACTTTCTAAAGACACTTTTGGACCCAACCTTTGTACAAGGGCAAAAGTGAAGACCCTGGCTAGACTGTGCAGATGCACAGGCTGGCCAGAGTCTTTGCTTGGCACACATTTGAAATTGTTGAAAATGTCACACACAGGCTCATTTTTCATTGATTCCTTAAATTGTGGGTACTCAATCATCTAGCGTAGAAAATTCCAATGAGTACCCACAGCATAGGATTTCAGCAAATATAGTTTAAATAATCTAATTTGAAATCCAAAACACCCCCTTTATCCGTAGCTCTGGTTTTATAATCTTGACATCACACAGATAAAGAATTGCACTAAAACTTCTATGTTTAACAGTAAGCACAACACAGTCTTACCCTTGTTAATCCCATGGCCCCAATATTTCCTGCATAGGTTGTTGTGGCATGCCCGCATCCCACAGCGCCAGACAAAAATGAGCATAATCCTTCGACCGTGAGCCCTCGATTCACGGCATGTTTGGGTGGTGGTGGTACATGACATGCTTTGGCACATGCAAAATAATCTCCAACAGAATCTAATATGGACAGCAAAGTCGCAAGGAGACAGCCAACCAGTGCACTTGCACTGAAATTAGGCATTCCAAACTGCCCTGAAAGGTTGATTAGGTCAATGTAACATTGGGTCAAAAATACATAATAGTGCTATGTCTATTAAGCAACTGATTTTATTAAGCAACCATTAAAATAAGGCCTTCAAAATTAAACAAACTTGAACTGTCGCAGAGCGGACTTAAACCCCCCACAAGCACTTTGTCAAAATGCAAGTGCTAATAGTGCAGGATGTGTTTGTAACAGATATTGTGGTAATATGCAGCATTTGCAAGAAGTTTCATGATTGTAGATCGCTTGGTTCTTGAGTAAGAGTCCGGAAATGAAAATTGAACAAAGGCTCACTGTGACCTTGACCTTTGACCTATGTGACCAAAAAACAATAGGGCACTTCCTTGGGTCATAATCAGTATTTGCATAAAGTTTCATGAATGTAGGCCACTTGGTTCTTGAGTTGGAGTCTGGAAACGAAAATTGAACAAAGGCTCACTGTGACCTCGACCTTTGACCTATGTGACCCAAAAACAATAGGGCACTTCCTTGGGATATAAGCAAAATTTGTATAAAGTTTCATGATTCTAGGTCACTTGGTTCTTGAGTTAGACTCCGGAAACTAAAGGTCTACGGACGGACGGATGGACAGATGGACAGACAGACAGACATGGTGAAACCATAATACCCCCCTCTACTTCATAGGTGGGGGGTATAATGAAATAAAAAAAATATGTCTGCCTTACACGAATGACCATTTAATCAAAGTTCCTTATGAAAGCCATCTACAGGTCTTTGTATATACATTATTAAACTAGAAAGCCAAGAAAGGATTGAGTTGCTACACAGGCTTGAAATTCTTGTAATAGCAAATCAAAGTTCTGACTAGATTTTTAGATATTTTGGGTTCTACTGATGTTGAAAATGATTTTCAAAGTTTCCACTATATAACATATAGAGAAATGACCTCCCACAATAAAAGACATATTTTTCATCCAATCACAATAATTTTTGGCTGCATGATAATGGGTCACCAAGGATCATACCAGTGAATATTGATTGATATCCATCAGTTACATTCTGAGAAAATTATTTTCAAAGTTTCCACTATATAACATATTGAGAAATGACCTCCACCCATAAAATAGATATTTTTCATCCAGTCACAATAATTTTTGGTCGGCTGATAAAGGGTCACTCAAGGATCATTACAGTGATATTTATTTTATATCCATCAATTAAATTCTGGGTGAATGATTTTCAAAGTTTCCATGATATAACATATAGAGAAATGACCTACACCCATAAAATACATATTTTTCATCCGATCACAATAATTTTTGGCAGACTGATAGTTACATTATGAGTAAATGATTTACAAAGTTTCCACTATATGACATAAAGAGAAATGACCTCCGCCCATAAAATGCATATTTTCCATCCGATCACAATGATTTTTGTAGACTGATAAAGGGTCACTCAAAGAGCATTCATGTAAAATGTAATTAGTATCCATCAATTAGAATCAGAGAAAACTCACTTTTAACCATATTTGGAAATTAGCCATGCCCATTAAGGCAGATGACTAGTTAAGTTGAGTGACTGTAAAGGAACCTTGACAGTACAATACTGCAGATCTCTTATTTCATATGAGAAACAATTTTCTGTTATTTCCCTCAAACCCAAAAGTTTTGAGTAATCACTCCATCTTTCTGGAGCATTTGACTTTTCTCTATCCCTTTTACTTTTTGTTTTGAGATTCAAATGGGTATCAAAGTGTCTTTGCAAACTATTGTAAGTGCCTATATTCATATAGGCACTTACAATAGTTTTGCACTAACCCTGAGAATAGTTTTGCACTTACCCCCAGAATTATATTGTGCATGCTCTTAAATTAGCTCACAGCAATAAAATAAACAGGCTTTGATGTGTTACTTCAAAACTTACTTTATGGCTACTCATTAAATTTACAGATGAAGGATACTAAAAATTAATATTTGCCAATTTACTGTTCCTTTGCAATAAACAAGGCACAAAAAAGCCAAGGGAAGTTTCTTCTGTCCGAGTTATCTTTTAAGTTTCTACAGTAATATTAGAGGTACTCAAGAGCCTGAATTGCTCCATAGAACTTAACCCTTTCCTGTTTTACAAAAGTTTGGACCTGTCCAAATTCAAAGGTTTTGCAGACAAAAATTAAAAGTGGATTTAATTTGAAAAATAACCATTCAATAGGGAAGAAAATAGTGTGGAAAAAGAAGAAATTGCTTGTCAGAAGCAATTTCTTGTTTTTTTACAATGTTTTCTCAATCATAAAATCACAGACATGTAAAAAGCAGGGATTAAACAGCAAAGGGTTAAGTAACTGGCTTTATAAAACACCCTTTTTAGTTCTCATGAGCACAAGGGTTCATCTTAATTAATTCAGGTAATCAAGTAATTTTAGGCCATTCTTGCCCTCTTTTTTCAATATAAAACATGTTAAAGCTAAGAATGAAATTTCATTAGTTTCAAAGCACAAGTATGTTTGAAATGTTACCAAAGGGGGTCAAATTTACTTACACATACAACTTATTCATAAAGTATTTATCCTTGCCCTTGCATTTTTAATACTTGGCTGTTCTCTGAATCTAGAATTGTGACTTTTTTTTATATCTACGTCCAGTCAACCTCTACAAGAACCTATCTTTTTTTTCATATATTCAGAGTTCTCAGATAGCCCCTTTTTGCTTGAAGGGTCACATATATAGATTTTATAAGGGTTCTTTTATTTCATCTGAACATACCTGGGTATGGTATATTGACCCATTTTGCCTTCTGAAGGACGTCTAACCTTGCATCTGTTCTGGTATGATAGTGAGGGCTGTTTGGGTCATTGGGAACTAAATCATAGGCAGTGATTATAGCACAGGCAATGGTCCCCACAAACATTCCTAGTAATATCTGTGGAGTGAAGGTACAGTATAACTTGTAATTATTTGTTTGTAAGGAGTTAAATGTCACTTTCAACAGTGTTGCAGTTATACCTACTTATGGCTCACAGATACCTGATAGATTTATTATGCCATTGGTCTCATTATCATTTTGATTGTACAGGGGTGTGGAATTCCCATGCCCGACTTGACCGACTTGGGCTTTTGTACTTGTGGACAAGTAAATATTTCTAAGCCACTTGTCCAAGGACAAGTAAATACCAGGGCAAATCTTGGAATGTTACTTAAAAGAATTAAGAGAGAAATCACCCTAATGTTCATATCATAGGGTAGAAAACATTGTTTTTAATGAAAAAAATGCTGGATACCAGCATTTTCTTTATCAAAAGGCAATGGTTTTTTTACAATTTTTTCTATTTACTCTTTAGCGGACAAGTTCATTTTGATCCTGGACGAGTAGAAAATCCGCTTTTACTTGTCCAGGGACAAGTGGAGAAAACTCCTATTTCCACACCCCTGATGTATATACATGTATAAATAAATACTTTTTCAGTAATCACAGTGAGTCAATTCTTAGGGACTCCAACAAGATAAAGTATGTCATTATTCTCTTTAGATCAAAAGCATCCACCTTTTAACCCTTTGCTGTTTAATCCCTGCTTCTTATGTGCCTGTGATTTTATGATTGAGAAAACATTGTGAAAAAAGAAGAAATTGCTTCTGACAAGCAATTTCTTCTTTTTCTACACTATTTTCTACCCTACTGAATGGTTAATTTTCAAATCAAATCCACTTTAAATTTTCGTCTGCAAAACCTTTGAATTTTGACTGGTCCAAAATTTTGTAAACAGGAAAGGGTTAAGACTTAAAGCTCCACCCAGTTCCAGTTTTTTTTGACAAAGTTCAATTGTGACCTTGACCTTTGATATTCTTAATCCAAAACAAAATGGCACCTCCTTGTGATACAGGTAGCATATGTTTAAAAAGCATGATTCATGTTATGACTTTATTTAAAGTGTTCTTACTTGTCAAAAAAGAATGCAATGGATACACCAATATTATTTAAAGTTGAGCAGAAATCGACGGCTCAGTGTGTAACAGGTTTAACTGCCTATAACCATAAAGGCAGTTTCAACTTTTTCAAGCTGAGCCATCAAAATGCAAGTGTAGCTTGCTAAGTAACATGTTAAACACTCTTGCCAATCAGCCTAAAAGTCAGACTAAGTTAACAAAACTCATGATTATCAAAATCTGCTCTAGCAATAGCTATCTGCTATAAATGAGCACTGATCATTTTTAAACATTAGCAAACATTTTGTTATCCGAAACATAGGATTTGTCATACTTACTGCAAACACTTGGTGGAAAGGATATCTGATAATCCTGAACCCCTTTTTAGGGGACCAGACAGGAATAGGGGTCTTGATCCGGCCAAGATAAAGGGACAGCAAAAGGGTCACAGAGACTGTACTGAAAATGAATAGATTGGAATTAATGTATGGAAGGCGTATTTCAGTCATATCATCTGGCGGCCGGACTACCTATATCAGTATTCCCTGACATTTTTACACCAGTAAAACCAATTTATCCAGCTGCTTGCATGTCCAATACAGCTTTATAATTATCTAACAATTTTTTTTTGTAAAACACAAATGCCCCTGAAAGAGCAATTTTCCAACTTTTGACCTTGACAGGTGACATTGACCTGTCACATGACCTTGGTATCTGCAGAAGTGTATTGATGAGATCTATCATCGTGCTAATTGTAAGTATTGTATCTTGAATAGCCTTGTAATAATTGGTAAGTTTTTAGTTAAGTTTTTGAAGACAGAGGAACAGACAGATAGACAGACAGACAAGGGTTACACAATTTCCCTCTGATCTTATTTATGCCGGGGCATAAAAATAAGTAAATTAGTGCAAAAAAAGGGCCTTAATTTTTACCCCAAAGCACTCCTCTGTTTTGCATCTATAAATTTTCAATTATCTCACAATCCTCGAATCCATAAAATATTCGCTAATTAATTCAGGCTGATTAAAATTCATGACTTTGAACTATTAATACATGACTTTGCACTGTTACATTGACAGTAAACTTTATCTATTTAATTGTTTTCCTACATTTATCCTATCTGTACCCTAGATTAATAAAACTTCCAGATCTTTGTTTGTTCTTTGGGTGATGCTATTATCAAAGTGGGCTTAATGTAGTGGACCCGTAAAAGTTCTGCATCAGTTTGTAAGTAATGAACTTTATCAGTGTTAACCAAGGTTTCCTAATGATTTCATTAGGAAACCTTGCTCAACATTGTGATAGATCATAAGTTCGGAAATGTTGTGGATCTATTACAAGTACACTACCTTAAGGTTTTTAAAACTGTAGCCATAAAATACAAGTACAACAACCTAAGGTCTAGTAAGAAGGGGAAACACCATTCTAAAATTATCATTTTTTTAAAATGCAATCCTTTATGGTGGGTAATCGTCTCAACAAGATAATTCTTATGAGCACCCACAGCAAAGGGCATTTGAAGTTTTGTTTGAATGTTTAAAAATTCAACCTTTGTCATGTAGAATAATAACCTTGGCATAATTGCACCGATATCAGAGTATTGAAAGCACTGGGTGCACTTATTGTGAGTGAGTATTTACTTTGAAAAAAAGTTCTTTAAACTTGGTTTAGAAGGGAAATCAAGAGGTAAAGAATAAGATCAGATTGCACATATCAAAGCAGGAATATTTCAGGTTCAGCATGACAAGAAATAAATCCAATTTACCCACCTATATCTGGACTCTAACTACTTTGAACTGATCTTCTTTCGATTTAGACAAGTCTATCTCTGGGTAAAGTTAGGCGTTATCAAACTTATGCATAATAAAACGAAATGATAAAAAGTCTTCTAAGGAAAACAATGAAATACAAGAAGTAATTGTGCGATACAAAATACTGGATACTTATTTTTCATTTCAATAGCATTTTAAAAATGACATTTCCAACCCCTTTCCATATTGCCCAGTTTAAAATTTTGTGCATTGAAAATAAATTACTATACTTAAATGACTGAAATCAGCTAATGTACACTGACAATTTGGCTGTTGCCTTAATTATATACAAGCCTATAAATTTAATATTCTTACATGACAGATACCACCCAATGTACTATGACAATTTTGACTGTGGCCTTAATCATATACAAGCCCATAAGTCTAAAATACTTACATGACAGATACCACCCAATGTACGATGACAAACTTGGCTGTGGCCTTAATCATATACAAGCCTATAAGTTTAATATTCTTCCATGACAGATACGACCCAATGTACGATGACAAACTTGGCTGTGGCCTTAATCATATACAAGCCCATAAGTCTAAAATACTTACATGACAGATACCACCCAATGTACGATGACAAACTTGGCTGTGACCTTAATCATCAACAAGCCCATAAGTCTAAAATACTTACATGACAGATACCACCCAATGTACAATGACAAACTTGGCTGTGGCCTTAATCATATACAAGCCTATAAGTTTAAAATACTTACATGACAGATACGACCCAATGTACGATGACAAACTTGGCTGTGGCCTTAATCATATACAAGCCCATAAGTCTAAAATACTTACATGACAGATACCACCCAATGTACGATGACAAACTTGGCTGTGGCCTTAATCATCAACAAGCCCATAAGTCTAAAATACTTACATGACAGATACGACCCAATGTACAATGACAAACTTGGCTGTGGCCTTAATCATATACAAGCCTATAAGTCTAAAATACTTACATGACAGATACCACCCAATGTACAATGACAAACTTGGCTGTGGCCTTAATCATATACAAGCCTATAAGTTTAAAATACTTACATGACAGATACGACCCAATGTACGATGACAAACTTGGCTGTGGCCTTAATCATATACAAGCCCATAAGTCTAAAATACTTACATGACAGATACCACCCAATGTACGATGACAAACTTGGCTGTGGCCTTAATCATCAACAAGCCCATAAGTCTAAAATACTTACATGACAGATACGACCCAATGTACAATGACAAACTTGGCTGTGGCCTTAATCATATACAAGCCTATAAGTCTAAAATACTTACATGACAGATACGACCCAATGTACAATGACAAACTTGGCTGTGGCCTTAATCATATACAAGCCTATAAGTTTAATATACTTACATGAAAGATACCATGCAATGTACGATGACAAACTTGGCTGTGGCCTTAATCATATACAAGCCTATAAGTTTAATATACTTACATGAAAGATACCATGCAATGTACGATGACAAACTTGGCTGTGGCCTTAATCATATATAAGCCTATAAGACAACAAGTTGATATACTTACATGACAGATACAACCCAATGTAGGATGACAAACTTGGCTGTGGCCTTAATCATCAACAAGCCCATAAGTCTAAAATACTTACATGAAAGATACCATGCAATGTACGATGACAAACTTGGCTGTGGCCTTAATCATATACAAGCCTATAAGTTTAATATACTTACATGACAGATACGACCCAATGTACAATGACAAACTTGGCTGTGGCCTTAATCATATACAAGCCTATAAGTTTAATATACTTACATGACAGATACGACCCAATGTACAATGACAAACTTGGCTGTGGCCTTAATCATATACAAGCCTATAAGTTTAATATACTTACATGACAGATACAACCCAATGTACAATGACAAACTTGGCTGTGGCCTTAATCATATACAAGCCTATAAGTTTAATATACTTCCATGACAGATACGACCCAATGTACAATGTCAAACTTGGCTGTGGCCTTAATCATCAACAAGCCCATAAGTCTAAAATACTTACATGAAAGATACCACGCAATGTACGATGACAAACTTGGCTGTGGCCTTAATCATATACAAGCCAATAAGTTTGATATACTTACATGACAGATACCACCCAATGGACGATGACAAACTTTGCTGTGGCCTTGATCATATACAAGCCTATCAGTAACACGGTTGGTATGATGGTGATTGGTCCAATAAATCGTAGAAGAATTCCCACGAGGCCAGTGGCACCGACAAATGTGTGAATGACACCGGCAACCATTAGAGATCCTTGAAGCTGTGTACACATGTAAATATGAATCATTTTAACCCTATCCTACTGAAATTATAATTTCCTTCAAACAAATTGTAATTTTTGGGGACACTTCATTCATTATGTCTCAAGTTTAAACAAGAGATGTTTGTAAAACATTTATGCCTCCCCCATAAAAGCAGGTCAATAGCCTATTCTTTGTCAATCAACAAAAGGCATAACTGACTGCACTTCTACTCAATGAGATCTATCCACCTGTGAAGTTTCTTGATTCTAGCTTGCATACTTTATGAGATATGCTCCGGACAGGACGGACTGACCGACCGAAAATTGCAAAGCAATATACTCCCTTTTTTTCAAAGGGGGGCAAAATAATCAAGTAGAAGGCAAGCAGTGTAGGCTAAGATCAGACTGCACATCTGTGCAAGCTGATCCTAGTCAACACTGTCTGGCAAAGTTTTAAGTACAACAGGAATACATTGTAAACAGCATTGGAAGGGTTAAGATATGTATGAAGTTCAGAAGTTTGACCTTGATAAATGATATTAACCTTGGCAGATGACCTTAGTATGTATAGATTTCTGAAAATTAGATTAATTATCAGACCAAATATGAGCTTTATATCTTGAATAGGCTTGAATAAATTGTGAATGTTAAGTTTTTTGGAATTAGTATGGCATACTGACCAGCAAATAGACTGGCAGACAGATAGACCACAATGTATAACATATAATCTTAATGCTGTAGGGGCATAAAAAGGGGGTGAATTTCTGTTAATTTATTGTCACTACGATAGCATATGCCTATATGAGCGACATTCCCAGAAGATATTTGTTGTTACAGCTGATAGTGCAAGGAAACTACAGCTGACATCCAACAATGTCCCTTCATTGTAGTCGATGTAAAGCACTGTCACACAGGGAATCGGTTTAACATTCTATCCCTAAGACAATTAGTATGTCAGTGTGCTAGCTTGGAGATCAAACCAACGATATAGACATTCAATTGTTTGTGCTCTATCGACTGAACTATTTTGACTGATGCATAAAAAGGGAACCAAAACCAACAAGAATGCAGTTGACACAAGAAACGCTGCCAAAAGGATTATCATTGAAATGCAAGCCTCCTTTAATAAGGTGGTGCATCATAAGAATGCTCCTGTTCACAAGATGAAGAGTACCCTCTGAAAGTATCAAGCAAATAAATCCTTAAATGTTGAGTTGTTTCCTTTCAATTTAAAGTAAGGCAACCTTTTCTGAGACACGGCATAGTTCACCAAATCAGGAAAATATGCACATGACTTCTTTTTCCATGTCTTGGCTGAATTTCTACAAACCTTGAAAAAATGCACAAGGTCAGGTGACAAGGGTCATTATGTGAAAGTTTCATCAAAATCAAGTTTCATCAAAAACAGTATGCATTAAGTTCAGTGACAAGGAATATTTTGTGAAAGATTCATCCAAATCGGTCCATAAATGGAGGAAAGGTTGAGTTCACAAGAATTTTTACAAGAATGCTCACTTTTCCACAACGTGGCTAAAATTCACCAAACAGCAACAATATGTGCAAGGTCAGGTGACTAAGAACATTTTGTGAAAGTTTCATCCAAATACATCTACTAGTGAAGAATGAAGAAGGAGTTGCATTCACAAGATTGTAACATAAGGACGGACATACATACTGACATCGGGACAAAAGGACAGACGGAGAAGATGATACCAATATACACCCACCTTCGGCGGCGTAAAAAAACAATGGGGCACTCCTTTGGGTCATGGGCAGCGTTTGTATAAGGTTTCATGGTTCTAGGTCACTTCCTTCTTGAGTTAGAGTCAGTAAACAAACAAGAGGACCATGATGGTCCTAGATCGCTCACCGAGTCTCTTTGATCACTATGACATCACATCAAGTAAAAAGGCAGATGTCTTAAAGAAGATAATTTCTACATAAAACCAAGTTTCACAAAGTTTGGGCAGTATTCGGGCCATTAGAGTTATTTCAAGTGAATTATCTTTAAGACTCCTTTTCCTGTGATATAGCATGAATCCTTCCCAATTTCAACAGAGTTCATTCTTTTGACCTGGCAAACATTTTGACCAAGTTTCATGATGATTGGACCATATTTGTAGCGTCTGGAGCTCTTACAAGAAAATTGTCATTAAGGCCCCTTTTTCTGTGATATGGCATGGATCTTTCCCGTGTTCAAAAAAGTTAATCCTCATGACCTAACAAATATTCTGACCAAGTTTCATGATGATTGGACCATATTTGTGGCTCCTAGAGTGTAAACAAGAAAATTGTCATTAAGGTCCCTTTTCCCGTGATATGGCACAGATCCTTCAAATTTACAAAAGGCTTCATCCTTGTGACCTGACCAACATTCTGACCAAGTTTCATGATGATTGGACCATATTTGTGGCCACTAGAGTGTCAACAAGAAAATTGTCATTAAGGCCCCTTTTCCTGTGATATGGGACAGATCCTTTCCTATTTCAATAGGGTTCATCCTTGGGACCTAACAAACAATCCTACCAAGTTTCATGAAGATTGGGCCATATTTGTGGCCACTAGAGTGTAAACAACAAAATTATCAATAAGGCCCCTTTTCCCGTGATATGGCACGGATCTTTCTTATTTTCATTAGGGTTCATCCTTGAGACCTCACAAACATTCTGACCAAGTTTCATGAAGATTGGGCCATATTTGTGGCCACTAGAGTGTAAACAAGAAAATTATCAATAAGGCCCCTTTTCCCATGATATGGCACGGATCCTTCCCATTTTCAATAGGGTTCATCCTTGTGACCTGATCAACATTCTGACCAAGTTTCATGAAGATTATGCCATATTTGTGGCCTCTAGAGTGTAAACGAGAAAATTGTCATTAAGGCCCCTTTTCCTGTGATATGGCATGGATCCTTCCAATTTTCAATAGGGTTCATACTTGTGACCTGACCAACATTCTGACCAATTTTCATGAAGATTTGATCCTATTTGTGGCCTCTAGAGTGTAAACGCTTAAATTGTTGACGCATGACGACGGACGACGCACGCCGCACCACGGACGACGGACATTCAATGATCACAAAAGCTCACCTTGAGCAGGATGTGAGCTAAAAAGTCTATGCACAGACAAACATATGGACAGACAGATAGGGTGAAACCAATATACCTCCCTAAACCTCAATAGTGGGGGGGTGGGGGGGGGTGGGGGGGGGGTATAAATATATTGGACTGATATGGCTTTATGGTGTTAACTTACTGAAGTTATGGCAGTGTGTATACGCTCCCTGTCAGGTAGATGTGTTGAGTTAACTATCGATGAATTTGTTATTATTGTAGCAGGACCTAGAAATATAGAAGAAATACAAAGAGATTATGAGTAATTTCTTCTTCTTCCACAATATTGTAACGAGTCAGGGGACAGGGTCGGTTCTCTCTCTCTCCAGCCTCTTACTATCTCTCTATCTGTTGAAAGTTGCAGATTCAACTGCAACACGTCGCTCGAGGGTTGCCGCTGCCAAAAGTGAGCTCAGTCAGTAAAGGAATTATGAAGAATGACGAAAACAACCGTTTAAATTTCAGTCTACGAGACAATTATTATTTCTTCACTGTAGTTACAACGTTTTCATAACAATTCTTCCAATAAATTCCTAAATTTGGTAGAGTGAAGCGCAATAGCGACGTAATGTTAGTTCCCTAACCCTCGAGATCGGACTGAGCTGGTGACCAAAGGAACGCGGCCTATTTATATCATGCGAGCGCGTGCGACCAAAAATATTGGTCACGACGTTGGTCATGACCAAAAAAGTTGGTCGTACGGCCAAAAAAATTGGTCGCGACCCAAAAAACGGGTCACGACGTCGTTGGTCACCCTAGAAGACTCTGAAACGGTTCTGACGGCTTTCTCTAAATTAAGGAACTAACCTCCTTAGAAAAATCAAATATTTAGTGAAAAGAAGCTGTCAAAACCCCTAAAACGTGGTTACTATAAATAATAGTGAAATTGACCTTGACGATCATGTGATATAAACAAACTTTGTACACGTAATGCATCTTTTACGGGTCACCGAATCCACTCAATATCCGGTAAAAATAGAAAACATGCTGCAAGACTTGATCGACCTTTTGACGAAAAATGCAAGAACTAGCGAGTGTCAGACCTAGACAGCGATTTCTAAGTTAAGTATAATGCTCAGAAAATGATATGCATTAGTTGTCTTGCATTGCAGAAAATAAATAAATGAAAAATCGACAGTCAAAATCGGACGAAGCTGTGAATGGATTCCGGCATTCCCGATCAAGCAAAAATGGACTAAAAGTCTCCAAACGACCTGAATACCCTAAAAAATCTACAAGATCTAGTTGCACGAAGTGTTTTATTGTGCATGTAGACCAACAGCTCTGATCTGGGTCTACAGCACATGATCTATTCCGTGTATTCTAGTACCTACAACACAGGGCTTGAAACAGATAAACACAGTATGCACAGGGATTTCTTACAGTAGCTGCCTCAGAAATGCATGTACAGACTGACCCCAAATCATAGGAGTGAATAATTATTAGGAAAAACAGGGATACACGAAAGAAATTTACATGCTGCAAGTACCCACAACATCAGACAGAAATAAACGGATACAGCATATACAAGGATTGATAAGACACTATCTCTTCAATACTTGGACAGGCTGACCCCAATAGAATTGTGATACCGAAAAACATGTCGGATATTAGATGCTCAAATACTGCTGAAAGTGATTGAAAATCAGGGGATAACCAGGATACATCATTACCCCCCTCTTAATTTGGCAAAACTCCGATTGCCAAACTAACTAGTAAATACAAAGCTGTGAAATGAATGAATTACCGGAGCAATTCATGTAAAAAAAAATATTTGATAAGTTCTAGTAGACTGAATGCAAATTTACATTACAAAAAATATAGTGCAAGAAGTATTGACCAAATTATTTGAACAACTGAATATGAAGTGCAGTCCTAGATTTTAAGAATAAACTCAGAAGCTAGTCGGCACTTCAATTCACTTCTATTTTAATTTTACAAATAAAGATAAACACACAATAACTCTACTTGCACGTTAAAACTAAAATCCTTTAAAACTTAACTGTTAGTTTTCAAAACTTAATAAACACCTTAAATCAATAACTCTTATTATTCACTGTCACTATTTTGAGATCAATATACTTAAAAGATAACACCTAAAGTCTTTGAGTTGAACTGATACCTTAAATGTCACTCTATGATTCGCGAAATAATCCTACTTAATTTTATATAAATTTAGAGTTCGCACTGTTCTTAAAAATTAATAACACTGTCGTATGAGAAACACGAGAATGTCAATATTAAGAAATACTGGTTTCCATCATCAAGATAGTGGTTCATTCACTTGGTTTTGTTAAAGGATCATCCTTCTGTACCCGTAGTGTACCTAGCTGCTCCTTGACAGGTACAATACGGGCCTGCCAATCCCCTTCATGACAGGCGACCTGTCCAGTTTGGTAAAACTGGCAAAATAGATCCTATCCGTTTCGAGTTCTGGTTTGTGCGACACAAAACAGACTTGCCATATACAATATGACAAGCGAAACAAAAAAGTTGAATTAGCGACATGGAAGAGTTTCATCCTTCTATACCCGTAAAGTACCTAGCTGCTCCTTGACAGGTACAATACGGGCCTGCCAATCCCCTTCATGACAGGCGACTTTTCCAGTTTGGTAAAACTGGCAAAATGAATCCTATCCATTTTGTGCGCATAGATTATGGACACAAAACGGACCTGTCATATACATCATGACAGGCGCAACGAAGTAGAAGAAGATATAAATTCTCTCTTTCAAATATCAGGTAACATGAAAATTTACAATTGTCAGCATTGTATAGCTGGGTCATCTTATCTGGGAATTTTATCAAAACTACATTAGTCTATGTGCAAACTCAATTCTCACTCTCAGTTCAAACGGTTAATCCAGTCCAGAATCCTGGAATCATCTCATAAATGCACACTGTCTTAGACTCGACCTCTGGTCCTGTACCTGTCCATGGTCACCTCTGGTAGATTTTCTCTCAGTCACTCTTTGACCCACTACCCTCATGACCCTACTCTGGTACCCTTTGACCCTCTCCATGTCATCTTTCTTGTATGCGCCTATGAGCTATCACCATACTCTCCATTTCTCAACCGTTGATCTGAGTCTTCACTGTCTTGAACTGTCATATCCTTTCATGTCGACTCATGTTCCAAGACTCCCAAATCCTCTATTTGATTTCATTCAATACTGGCATACTTCATAAAAAATCACTCGCTAAACAAGTCAGTAACAGTTGGATCCTCTGAATCTTCCTTTTAAATTGAAGCAGCTGTCTATCTCCTAAATATGCATCATCTGCGACAAACTGTACACTCTCCCTGCAGGCTCTTCGACATCTGGCCCTGACCTCACCATGGTCACTCCAAGTAGTATCAACTCTAATGGTCACTCTTTGACCCTCCACTACTTCCCTTGACCATGTGTAGGTACTTTTTGGCCCTCCTCATGTCCTCACTGCCTCACCGGTGTACCATGTATCTCCGACAGCTGTCAATCTACTCTAGATTGGACCAGCATAACAATTCATCCTTTCTTGACTTGTTTACCATATATATCCCAAAAACTTCTTCTTCTGAAAGATTTAACTGGAAATGAACTTCCATTCAATTTCCAAAAAATGCAGTTCTAGAATCATCTTTTAATCTCTATGTCCATACAAACGTAGCCTTTTCCGTCAACAAAATTTCTTCTAGATACTCTTGTAGAATCGTCATCTTAGCATCGTCTGCGCTCACCAGTCAGACAACCGGTGTTCAAATCCCAATCATCAGCTGTTTGGCAAAGATAGGCCCTCAATTTTCTCATCAGTATACTACCATACTTGGGTACCAAATGGCCTTGGAAGTACTGCCATCTCTCTTCACTCCAGAATTCTTGACAATTCTTCTTAGTTGGATAACCCATACTCAGCCCGTGTGTCCTCTCCTCTTGAACACATGTACACTGTAACTTCTCTTCTGACTGATGTACCTGCTGTACTTTGATTTCTGTCTTTTCAAACGGTGTCACACCAGTCAATTTCTGGCTACCTTCTCCATTTCTCGGGGTAGTGCATGATTGCTCTAGCCCTGGCTTCTTGCAGAAGTTTCTACCTTCCTGGATGGCTCCAAACTCCATACTTGGGTAAGTTGTAGGTACTCTGGTAGTACCACAATTACAAATTACGTTTCCCAGTTCTTGATGCAGACAGGAAGAGCGTAGTTCTGCACCATTCAAAGGGGGTAAGGCTAAGGGATCAGTGACCTTCACTCTTCTTATAATGTTTTCTGTTATTCTCCTTAGAAGGGGTATCTCTTGACCTCTTAGGATAATGACAGACTTGCTAAACAGGACGTCTGCTGGTCCCTCTTCGTCATCCTGTAATATATCCATTCCCAGAATGCCATCTTCTTCAATGTCTGCAACTACCAGCTCCTTCTGTAGCTGCACTGGTCCTAAAGATATCTGTGACTCTATTCTCCCCTTCTCACCTTGTGTAAAACTTTTCTGTTCTTCAAAATGGTCGAGTTTAGGTCCGTTTCCTTCAGAAAGACTGTTGTACACCCTTTTGGATATCATGGACTGTGCTGCTCTGGTTTGTACAGAAAAAATGATATTCAAGTTCTCAATTGTCCCTTCAATAAATAATCCATTCTTGCAAGGTTCAGTTCTGCGAATTAAGTGCTCCTGCTTTTCATAATCTCGGCCATTGAGTGTTCTTACTGGGGCTTCACCTCGGCCTTCAGGTTCAGCCCATTCATGTTTAAAGACGTGTTGGCTTGGCTAATTTCTTTGCTGGTTCCCTGCACCTTGGTCCCTTGCTTGGTTGCGGGACAATCTTTAACGAAATGTCCAAGTTGGTGACAATAAAAGCACTCCTTTCCCTGTCTGCGTGGAGTCTGTGACTGTGCAAGATTCTTCAGCTGGTCTAGGATGAGCATCAGAATATCACTGTTGTCTTTAGTCTGTGCTGGCGGCTGATCTTGATCTACAGCCACTTTCATTTCTTTTTCTTGTGTCGTCCCCTTGCACATTCTCCTTCCTGATTGAACTTGGCAGGCATAATCTGGATCATCCTGGCAATCACTGCTGTCACTTTCTTGGGCACTACTTAATACCTCCTTGAATTTCTTGTCGTTGTATGCTTGCTTGGGGTTTCGTCTGGTGTGGATCAAGCTAACTGCATAATACACTGCATCATCTATGTTGGTTGGGTCTTTCACATATTCTACCTCACAACGTAGGTCATCATCTCTTAAACCATCCAAAAATCTTCTCACGAGGTCTTCTTCTCTGGTTTTGTGGTCTCTTCTTCTATGGGCTCTGTCATACAGCCTCTTGAGCTCTGCCGCATACTCTTCCACTGTTTCCCATTGCTTCTGGTCCCTGCGGCTGAACTTTGCTGCATACCTTCTTGGGCTCTCGACCACTCTAAAATGACCATCTAGCTCTGAAATTGAAAGATTGTAATTATTAATTACATTAGCTCTTGATTGGGTGAACACAAAGTCCCCTGCACACCCTTGCAATTGAGGTAGGAGTTCATCAAGCTTTCTATCATCGTCCCACCCTTGTCTGTACGAAACAGCCTCAAACCGGTTGATCCATGTCTGCCAATCTTCTTTGCCCTGAAATGGAGGAAATTTTATCAAATGGCTTGGTCCACTGGCTAACCTACTCTGCTGAGTCCTAGGTCTGTTATTCTGCTGTACATCATCACGGAAGTACTGAAATCTACGTTCACTAGGTACTCGCTGGTTTTGCTGGTTGACTAGCTGGTGGTATCGCTCCATAGTGGCGGGGTCAAAATCACCTCCTCCTTGTCTTTCGGTTTGTGGGCTCTGGTGTGGTGGGCTGGTCTGGACAGTCTGTTCACAACTCAAGGATCCCATATTTTCCTGTGGTCTCTCACCGTGCAGCCTAATCTGTGGTATACATCTGTCTTGACTGGTGCTGGTTGAAGCTACTGGTCTACCACTCCAGTTCTGATTGCTGTTAACCTGCTGCTGGTGTGCTGGTTCTGGTGCCAGGCGCATCAGAGCTTGAGTTATTCCCTGTAGTGCTTCGGATATGTTGGCCTGCATGTCGATCATCTTCTTAAGGGCTGAGCCAAGGCTGTTGGAATCTACACATGAGTCAGTCTGACTTCCATCGCCTGTCGTTACCCCGTCAGGATGTCTGTCACTGTCTTCTCTTCTTGGACTTCTAAAGAAAACCTCTGTCTCCTGCTCTGAGTCAGTCTCTGACATCTCTGGTTCTTTTCTCAGGAGATATTAAATCCCACACCTCTGCCACCACAAAATTATGTAACGAGTCAGGGGACAGGGTCGGTTCTCTCTCTCTCCAGCCTCTTACTATCTCTCTATCTGTTGAAAGTTGCAGATTCAACTGCAACACGTCGCTCGAGGGTTGCCGCTGCCAAAAGTGAGCTCAGTCAGTAAAGGAATTATGAAGAATGACGAAAACAACCGTTTAAATTTCAGTCTACGAGACAATTATTATTTCTTCACTGTAGTTACAACGTTTTCATAACAATTCTTCCAATAAATTCCTAAATTTGGTAGAGTGAAGCGCAATAGCGACGTAATGTTAGTTCCCTAACCCTCGAGATCGGACTGAGCTGGTGACCAAAGGAACGCGGCCTATTTATATCATGCGAGCGCGTGCGACCAAAAATATTGGTCACGACGTTGGTCATGACCAAAAAAGTTGGTCGTACGGCCAAAAAAATTGGTCGCGACCCAAAAAACGGGTCACGACGTCGTTGGTCACCCTAGAAGACTCTGAAACGGTTCTGACGGCTTTCTCTAAATTAAGGAACTAACCTCCTTAGAAAAATCAAATATTTAGTGAAAAGAAGCTGTCAAAACCCCTAAAACGTGGTTACTATAAATAATAGTGAAATTGACCTTGACGATCATGTGATATAAACAAACTTTGTACACGTAATGCATCTTTTACGGGTCACCGAATCCACTCAATATCCGGTAAAAATAGAAAACATGCTGCAAGACTTGATCGACCTTTTGACGAAAAATGCAAGAACTAGCGAGTGTCAGACCTAGACAGCGATTTCTAAGTTAAGTATAATGCTCAGAAAATGATATGCATTAGTTGTCTTGCATTGCAGAAAATAAATAAATGAAAAATCGACAGTCAAAATCGGACGAAGCTGTGAATGGATTCCGGCATTCCCGATCAAGCAAAAATGGACTAAAAGTCTCCAAACGACCTGAATACCCTAAAAAATCTACAAGATCTAGTTGCACGAAGTGTTTTATTGTGCATGTAGACCAACAGCTCTGATCTGGGTCTACAGCACATGATCTATTCCGTGTATTCTAGTACCTACAACACAGGGCTTGAAACAGATAAACACAGTATGCACAGGGATTTCTTACAGTAGCTGCCTCAGAAATGCATGTACAGACTGACCCCAAATCATAGGAGTGAATAATTATTAGGAAAAACAGGGATACACGAAAGAAATTTACATGCTGCAAGTACCCACAACATCAGACAGAAATAAACGGATACAGCATATACAAGGATTGATAAGACACTATCTCTTCAATACTTGGACAGGCTGACCCCAATAGAATTGTGATACCGAAAAACATGTCGGATATTAGATGCTCAAATACTGCTGAAAGTGATTGAAAATCAGGGGATAACCAGGATACATCAATATTTCCGTGAGTACAAAAGAATAGGGATGTTATTTACCAAGACTGTACAAAAAGGGCTATATGTTGTAATTATAAAAGGTGTTTGAGCCTTCATTTGTGTTAACAAAATGTTGAATTAGGAAAGCTGTTACATTTCATTGTCAGAGAAGAAATCAAATCTATGGCTCAGTGTGAAACAGTTGTAAATGCCCACATGTTAATAGGCAGTTACAACTGTTTCTCACTGAGCTAGCAAAATGGAACAATTTCTACTTTTCTCCCACATACCCATTAGAGATTGCATTCATTAGTGAAACCTTAATATTAAGATATAATTACATTGCTGTTTCAATTGTACAAACTCAAACTGAATTATATTTAATGGAATTTTAATATCTTGTCATAATTACAAAATCATAAAAATATTTTCTCATCCAAGAAAAACTTAATAGCAATATCAGGATGATCATTATGTGCAGAAACACATTTCCAAATTTCTTATTCTCTATAATGCAAAATTCACAAAAAAACAACAAATGAGCCTGTGTCTTAAATGTGTGCCTAATAGATAGCTACATACTCATTCTGACTGTACAAGTTTTTACAACATTTTTAATGCAGTGTGGGGATGTCCAGGTACCTAAATGTCACACATACATCAAACATGCATCAAATTGTTGGAAATTGTCCACACAGGCTCAAATCGAGAGAAAACAAGATGTGTTAGTGAAACACAATTGCTGCAAAGGAAGAAGGTATTTGAAAAGTTTATACCTTAATAGATGACCTTGTCACATGACCTTGACCTCCCTTTCTACAGATAAATATCAAAAGGATCTATCATTGTGGTTAAGGATATGAGCATTGTATCTTGCGAAGGCTTGAAGAAATTGGCTTATGTTATGGTCTGGATTCATTTTAATTTTTGCCTTTACCTTGTCACATGACCTTGACCTTGGTTTTGGCATATGTATGTAACAAAACTCTTACTTGCACTTGTTGTTGCTTCACAAAATGTTGTATCAACTGCAGCCAGTAGAAGTAGGGGAGACAAGTACTCAATGGCAGCCCCCTGAAACAGGGGCAATCTGACCCCTACCGTTACCATGACGAATGTCGTGAACCCTGTCATAAACAGGGTGGAGCTGAGTAATCTGGCTTTCATCTCTCCGTCATTTGAAGCGCACACAACCTCAGCCACAAGCAGAGATACCACAAGTTGATGGGCAATGGATATGATTGCTTGCTGTAAAGACAAATTGAATGTTTAGCACAAGAGTGTACTAAGTGTACATATACATTGTATATACACTTAGTACAGTCTTGCACTGAACCCTCAAAATAGAGGATATTGACATAAACACAAACCCTTTGTTGTGGGTACTAAATAGATATATATATAATACGTACTAAAAGTATAATATGAAAAAAAATATCTAACGAGGTTGGGAGAATTGATCGTTGTCGAGGCTCTGCCGAGACAATTATCAATTCTCACAACTGAACTGAGTTAGATATTTTTTTCATATAACCTCTATTTGTCTTGTTTTCTTCGATGTTTCTAACTGAAATGCAAGTTTCTAAAAATAATCGCATTATATCTTTGTTCTAAAAATAACTATGTGATATCGTGAAAATATCATACAGGATGTTATCACACGGATATTTGTATAGTTATAAGATAAAAATATTTCTATAATACAGGGACAAACCTCAAGTTGTGATAGACATGATAGACGATATAATTTCTTTTTGACCTTAAGTTTCAATATGGGTCTCCCTTTCAAATATCAAAGCTATATGATCCTTTCTGAGATATTTGTATAAAATTACATAGATTTGAATAGAAATTGAGCCAAACGAACATTAAAGTTGTGAGAAAGTAAACAACATTAATGCAAATAGGTCAATAACAATAAGTTGGCAGACATCATGTGATGTATCAGTTGTCACAAGCTAATATGTTAGCCCATGTTTTTTCAATTCTGACTTTGTGGTTAAAATATGGTGTATATAGAAGAATTTACTTCTTGGGAGTATTTTTTCACTTGGTATTGTTTTCCCAGTTTTACTTCAGAGGCTTGAAAGTTTTGTGTTTGTGTTTTTAATGCTGCATTCAATTTTTCATTCACATTCGGCAACTGATGCACTTAACCATGAATTTTCATTGAATTTCTCTACCCAGCATTACCACAACACCCTTTCCAAGCCTCCAACTGCTATGCCACTTTGGATTATGATTTATCATGCAATGAAACCTGTATTGACCTGATATCACCTGTCTGAAAACATAACATGATATAAGGTAGTCTATTTTAAGGAACAATTTTGTAAACACTTTCATCCAAAATAATTCTATTTTTCAGGGTTTATTATAATCATGCAATGAAAATAATTGCATGATAAATAGAACAACAATTAAGTGTCTTAAAATATCAATGTTTTCTGGTCTCAGCTGCGAGGAATTATCAAGACTCAGCAAAGCCTTGTCATGATAAATTCTTCCAACCTCAACTAGATAACATTGATATTTAAAGACACTAAAATATCATTCTTTATCATTTACACACTGGTGGGAAACAAATGTTGGAAAGGATGTGGTGTCTCAATCTGGGATCGAACATCATAAGTGATGTATTCTTTGGGATTTGTTAAAACATTATTACAGTAACATTTGAGACAGTGTGTGACATTTCCAACTATTTGGAATGTGTGTGAGCCACAAACATTGAGCAGTGTAGAAAGCCACATACTGTGAATGTAAAATTACCTGATTGTCTTCAGATACTTTGAGACCTTATCTATCTACAAAATGCATAGTAAAGACGCTGGGCAGACTTTGTTGATGCACAGACTGGTCAGAGTCTTTGCTCTGAACATATTTGAAATAGTTTGAAATGTCACCCACAGGCTCATTTAGCTGTTACTCTTATCATCAATTCCCTAGTCATGCTGACTAAAAATCCTTTGTAAGAAAAACATTCAAGTCAAAGGACTGAAACCAATGTCTGGTAACGCTTAATATTGGTGAATTTTTCTTTTGATAACATATTTACTGGTAATATACAAAACTTAGGAAGACAAACAGGTGGTGAGGACTTAGATCAGACTACACTTAATGATCTCTGCCTTTAACCCTCTGCCAAAGCATAAATAATTGGTTCTGCATGACAAACTATAAAACAGAGGACCAAGAATATCAAAATTAATTTTACCTGAAATCCAAAGAACAACACAAGATGTAATGGTGGTTTGTCACTGATTTTGTATACAAGTGGAGATATCTCCTCACTCTCTACTTCTACGCTATCTTCGCTGGAAGACTCGACTATACACGGTGACATCACATCCACACAATGACCGTTCGGAAATATGTCGCCAGTACAATTCCCATTTGGAATGACGCCATCTTTTAGGCGAGCCTCCATTAACTCGTTCTTCATTTCAGTCTCAATCTCTTGGCTTATGTGATGCTGAAATAAAGAGATAGACGTGAATATGATCAGTATCAGTTATGAACATTTAGACTTTCCAGAGCTGTGTTTCATAATTGTTTTTAAAAAAAGATCATTGGGCCCAAGATTATGAAAACTTTTCTCATTCTCATCTCATTTTTTTTTCAAATTTTAACTTGAGAGTTTAACAGTAATTCTGTTGTATTAATTTAAATGTATGAAAATAAAAGATAATAATAATAACAACTTATTAATATTATCTTTAATGTTTGTTCATTTATAAATTTGAGAAAATTCTCACTTTAGCGTGAAAAAAAGTTTTATAACATCAGGCCCTAATTTAGTTTGGGATTGCAAGCAAGTGTGATTAAAGTGAAAAATTTGATGTTGAGACAGGTACATAATTCTAATAAACAATAGAGTTACCTTCCTCTTGACTATATAGATTAATGCACCTTCATCTTCATAGACAGTGTAATCTCAATAACTAAACTCTTTGTTTCAAGTACTGACAATGTGGACTTTGTGCAAACAGCCAACTTACAATTCCAAATTCTTGTGTTAAAGAGAAGTTAGATGAATATGCTTTAACATTGAAACACTCTGTAAAGCCAAACTTCAAATGGACAACCTTTTTATATTTCTTGGTTTTTATTACTTCAGAAAATTGTGGAAAATTGCTTAAATTGTGTATAACAAGTATTTTGTTCTTTTTTTCACAAAGTTACCCTAAACATTTTCCTTGCGGGGCTGTAAAAGGTTGGATTGCATGGGAATCATAGGTTATATTTAGGTTTATGTATTTAAAAAGGTTTATCAAATAGAAGATAGAAATTACACTGTATCATTTTAATGAAACAATTTTGATATGCTTCAATAAGTGACATAATTTTGAAAATGTTATTTTTGGCTATCTTCCTTTATATATTTTCTAGTTGTATTTTTAGTACAATAAAAACCAAGTGCTTTTTCATATTTGTTCAAACAATGATTGATTGATTGAATAGAGTTTAACGCCGCTTTCAACATTATTTCAGTTATATCGCGGCGGCTGGAGCACCTAACAATGGATTCCTGGTATTTCTCTTACCAGTACAACCATCACATTCTTTCCTAGCCTCCAGCTGCTATCTCACATAGGTCTACGATTATCAACCCATTGGTGAGAGACATTTGTTCAAACAAAAAATACAAGACAAGTTTTTGAATTATGCTAGTTGAAAATATTTGCAAATGACAGTCTCTGTGAAGTAGATGGAAATTTCAAAAGGAGCTTTTTTATTATGGGGAAACATGGTATTAAGAGACCAAAGAGGGACAGGTGTATGCTCTAGTGATGTAAAAATCTCAAGCATGAAAAAAGTAGGCCTGAGATTATGATACTTGTCTAATTTTAAACTGAATTTTTTCTCAATTTCAACTTTAAAGCTTTAATTTTATTTTTATACCAAATTAAATATATCAATATTAAAACTAGAAAGCCATGAATGGCTTGAGTCGCTCCACAGGCTTGAAATTCTTGTAATAGCAAATCTAAGTTTTGACTAGATTTTTAGATATTTTGGGTTCTACTGATGTTGAAAATGATTTTCGAAGTTTCCACCATATAACATATAGAGAAATGACCTCCACCCATAAAAGACATATTTTTCATCCAATAACAATAATATTTGGCTGCTTGATAATGGGTCATACAAGGATCATATTTATGAAGTTTGATTGATCTCCATCAGTTACATTCTGAGAAAATGATTTTCACTAAATATCATATAGAGAGATTACTTCTTATTTGAAATCTAAGTTTAAACTTTGAGAAAGTTTGTTTTCCCTATATTGGATATTCCACCATGTAACATATCTGAAGAAATGACCTCTGCCCATGAAAGACATATTTTTCATTTGATCACAATACTTTTTTGTAGACGGATAAAGGATCACTAAAGAATCATTCCAGTGAAACTTGGTTTAGAGCAGATGAATGTATTAACGACCCCCTGTAATTATCGACCCCCTGGGTTTTTTCCCACTTATATTCAGTCTTCTAACCTTTCTGTTGAATGACGTCATAATTTTGATGAAACAAATCACAGTTTCGTCATTACTCCTTTCGTTTAAACATTTTTCAAAGTGTAAAATGATCAAAAATACTTTTGCCAACAAATTTATTCCTACAGTTAAGGTAGGTGCTTTTTTCAGAAACGATTTTTCAATATTTCATCTGTTTCTAATTGTAATTATTACATGAAAATTGTGAGTTACAGAAGTTTGTCAACACATGAAAAAAGTGTTTAAAGCACAATTTTATGAAATTACAGAATTAGGAGTGGGTCGATAATAGATGACATTTTTCTCTATGTGTTTATATTATCAACCCCCTCTAATTTTTTCTTGTGTCATTTAGATTTTCTTTAAATTTTCCTTTTAATCAGGTCCCAAATTCCTCTTGTTAGACAAAGATGGGATACAAGATATGGAATTTGTTTGCCATTACTGTTTTTACAATAGGTTGTGTTATAGGCAAGCATATATAGGGTATTTCTTTTTATGCCCCCGATAGGGAGGCATCATAAATTTGACTTGTCCGTCTGTCTGTCCGTCCATCCGTCTGTCCGTCCGTCCGTCTGTCCGTCCGTCCGTCATTCCGTCCAAAAACTTTAACATTGGCCATAACTTCTAAATCAAAGCGGTGTCGGGGGCATTGTCATCTTACAGTGACAGCTCTTGTTGTTCCTAAGTTTGACCCGCTACCAATCTTTTTCATCTACATGTTTCTTATTAATGGGCACCCAAATCTCATAACTATGGCTTGAATAAGCAGGAGTTAAAAAATTTGGTTGGTGGCACCCTGTTTAGCAGTCATTCACTTTGTCATTAATTTCAGTCTCACACAGTCTTTCTTGTGGAAGATCATGGAATATTCTACTGCTGTTATGATAAATGGGCCGAGTTCTTCAACCTAAGACTAGATCTTATTTATCTACAAACAACATTTGAGATAGCTCAAAATTGAAAGACGTTAGAAGACTTTTGATAATAATTAAATTTTCAAATAATTACGGTGGAAACATTTGTGAGAAAGGGAGCATATACTTGTCACAAGCAATTTTCCCAGAATGGTTCAATTCTCTTCCCTATTTATTGTAGTGCATTAAAGATTCAATTTTATTTAACAGTTGTTGTAGTAATTTCTGATTTGGGCAAAATTAATATCAAGTTCAAGATAAAGTTCAAGTTCAAATAAACTTAAAATGAAGATAGTATAATCCGGGTATTTTTATCAGTCTATTTTTTTAAAAACTATAAATGGGGGTCGATAATTGTGGCATGGGTCGGTAATTGCTGCCGATGGTATTTTAGATTTTCAGACTAAACTGTGCTTCCAGATGGAAGAAGCTGTATCTATGGGTCGATAATTATAACCATTAAGGGGGTTGTAAACATATTTCAAAGGTAATTGGATGACATCATATTAGTTAATGACTGTCGAAAAAATCCCTTAAAGTGTCGATAATAGGTGCATTGCTCTATATCCATAAATTGGATTGTGATAAAATACTTTTCAAAGTTTCCACTATATAACAAATAGTGAAATGACCTCCACCCATAAAATGCATATTTTTCATCTGATCTAAAAAATTTTTGGTAGACTGATTAAGGGTCAACCAAGGATCATTCATGTAAAATTTAATTGGTATCCATCAATTAGAATCTGAGAAAACTCACTTTTTACCATATTTTGAAATTAGCCACGCCCATTAAATCCAAGTTTTTCATTGGATAAAAATTTCTAGAACAACTTTGAAAGAGGGTCACCCAAGGATCATTCCTGTGAAGTCTGGTTGAAATTCATCCAGTAGTTTCTGAGGAGAAGATTTTTAAAGAAAAAGTTTACGACCAGACACACAGACGCATGTATGGACATGTATGGACAGACAGACGGATACACAGGGGACACAACGCCATGACAATAGCCCCAGTGGCTTTCAGCCAGTGGAACTAATAATATTACTAAGCTGTTATGAATAATATTGGAGAACAACTTATTGATATTAGAATATGATCATACATTCATTTCAGTTTGAATTTTCAATTTGAGAAAATTCTGATTTGAGCATGTAATAAGTTTAATAATGTTGGGCCCTGCAACATTGCCAGTAATCCTGCCAGTATTTCGAAAGCAAAATATCATGTCAAATTTAATACATATCCTGCATTTAAGGATGACAAAATGGTACAAACTGTTTGCAAGTTATATCTTGCATTGCACACAAACACGCAAGTAAAGAGGGATATGATTCCCAAACAGTTTGCACCATATTGTAATCCTGAACGCAGGACACGTTTCTCCATTTCAAGGTTAATCTAAAGTACTCAACCTTTCCTGAAAAGTACTTGAGAAATTAAACCCAAATAGATATGAAATTTGAACATGCTTCATATCTGAATAATTCTCTTCAATCTTGTTTTAAGTATATGGTATAAGAATTTATTTGTTTGATTTGATTTGATTTGAATTGGGGTTTTACGTCGCTTTCAACATTCTTTCAGTTATATCGCGACGACTGAAGCACCTAACGATGGATTCCTGGTATTTCTCACACCAGTACTACCACCACATCCCTTTCCTAGCCTCCAGTTGCTATTCCACATAGGTTTACGATTTATCTACCCATTGGTGGAAGACAAATGTCGGAAAGGATAAGTGCCGCGGCCGGGGATCGAACCCGTGCGAATAAAGACTCCTGGATTAGAAGTCCGACGCGCTACCAACTGCGCTATTGCCGCGGCTTTTATTTGTTTGAACAGGGTTTTATGAACTTTAAAGTGGAGGCTGGAGCACCTAACAATAGATTTCTGGTATTTCTCAGCCAGTACCACCATTACATCCTTTCCTAGTCTCCAGCTGCTATCCCACATAGGTCTATGATTATCAACCCATTGGTGGGAGACACATAGTCGGAAAGGATGAGTGCCACGGTCGGGACTTCTTTCAAATTGAATGGGGTTTTACTCCACTTTCAACAATCTTTTAGTTATATCGCAGCAGATGAAGAAATTAATAATTGATTCCTGGTAATTCCTACACCCATTCTACCATTACATATTTTCCTATAGCCTTTGCTATCTAATTATCCATCTATTGGTTGGAGACAAACAGTCGGAAAGGATCAGGATTTTTGTGGCACATCAACAAAATGGGGTCCCAATGTCTCAATAGTTAGGCTCATAGGTGTCCTTGCTTAAGTTTTTTTGAGTTTTAAAACAGTCTTCAATTTATCTCTAAAATTGTTCCCTAGATGGTCCTAAGGACTTGCATCAGGAAGTTTTGAGAATCCTGTCCACCTATTTTATAGTCTCAGATTCGCAAAAAATCTGCGTATCTTAAAACCCTGTAACGATGTGAGCTGATGCTGGGGAACAAACCTGGGTATAAGATGAAACAACAGTGTGAGCATAAATACATGTACTAGTTTCAGAGGTACAAATGAGAGGGGGATGATGCCATTCTAAAATCTTTATTTCTCAATGAAACCCTATGTTGTGGGTACTCATTTGAATTGTATTGACAAGTTGATACCAATGAGTGCCCACAATATAAGATTTGTGAAAGCATTGTTGAAATATCTAATTTGAAGTCCAAAATACCATCTCTATTAGTAGCTCTGTAGTTTAACTTTATTTTCAAAATAAATAATGACTATTAGTGCATTCAGTGCTATCCGCACTTCAAATTCTATGCAATATTTTTTTTTAGCTTTTCAAGGGTAGGTCTAGATAAAAAAATTCTTACAATTAACATTTTCTTGGAGAGGTATATGAATCATCAAATGATTTTCAGAAACTTCAAAGCTAATTAAATCAAGTAGTTACCTAAAAACTTTTTACTCTTCCTATGATAAATCCTTTGAATATGTTACGCAATAAAAATGCAAAAAGGCCCACTCACTGTTTTCACTACCATTATGTTTAGTTATCACAACCAAAACTCCAAAACTATTAATGAAGACCCAGATATCAAAAGAAAATTAATGCAGTCAAAATAGCTGCATGAATTTTCACTCGGATTTTTCCAAAATCCTGTGTTGTGTTTGCACATTTGGATTGTCTTAAAGACAAATAAAAAGTGCATTCATCTAGAGGTTGCACCATACTAGATGTTTTTTGAACTTCAAAAACAAATGAACTTCCTTAATCCGGAGCACTATTCTGTGAAATTCAATGTCAAGTTTAAATATAATGCATCAGTGAATATCATGAACAATAATGGCTCAAAAAATGAATGTCTTAAATTCCAATTATTCTTTCACCCTTAACCAAAACCTTTCACGATTTCTTTTTTTTTTAAAATACATTGTATATGTCTTTTGATCTTTAGAAATCTAAAATACCTATAGTCACTTATCTTTTATTAAGGTTCATGAAATTGCATTAATCTACAATTTTGACTTTCTTTTTCTAAACCAAGAAATGCTAGAATTTTCAAAAAAGATTACAAAAGCCCAATATTAAAGCAAAAGGTACGGGTAGATTAGGAGCAAAACAAGCCTAAAATCTGTCGTTCTCAATGAAAGAAACCCTATGTTGAGAAAACTCTCATAAAGGCTCTAATACAACCCAGGGTTTATATTAGAACCATGGTGACATTTCTTTTAGAAGGGGTTGGGAGTTCATTAGAGGCAACAGATGTTATGATGTGGATAATGGCCAAAAACACCAACTAGAAAGCCATGAATGGCTTGAGTCGCTCCACAGGCTTGAAATTCTTGAAATAGCAAATCTAAGGTTTGACTAGATTTTAAGATATTTTGAGTTCTACTGATGTTGAAATGATTTTCAAAGATTCCACTATGTAAAATAAAGAGAAATGATCTCTGCCCATAAAAGACTTATTTTTTATCCAATGACAATAATTTTTCACTGCATGAAAAAAGTTCACCCAAGGATCAATCCAGTGAAATTGGGTTGATATCCATCAATTACATTCTGTGAAAAAATTTTCAAAGTTTCTACTATATATAATAGAGAAATGACCTCCGCCAATAAAATACATATTTTTCATCTGATCACAATAATATTTGGTAGACTGATAAAGGTTCACCCAAGGATCTTTCCAGTGAAATTTTGTTGATATCCATCAATTACCTTCTGAGAAAATGATTTTCATAGTTTCCACTATATAACATTTAGAGAAATGACCTCCGCCCATAAAATGCATATTTTTCTTCCAATCACAATAACTTTTGGTAGACTGATAGAGGGTCACCCAAGGATCATTTCAGTGAAATTTTGTTGATATCAATCACTTACATTCTGAGAAAATGATTTTCATAGTTTCCACTATATAACATATAGAGAAATGACCTCCGCCCATAAAATGCATATTTTTCTTCCAATCACAATAATTTTTGGTAGACTGATAAAGGGTCACCCAAGGATCATTCCAGTGAAATTTGGTTGATATCCATCAATTGTATTCTGAGAAAATGATTTTCAAAGTTTCCACTAAATAACATATAGAGAAATGACCTCAGCCCATAAAATGCATTTTTTTCTTCCAATCACAATATTTTTTGGTAGACTGATAGAGGGTCACCCAAGGATCATTCCAGTGAAATTTAGTTGATATCAATCACTTACATTCTGAGAAAATGATTTTCATAGTTTCCACTATATAACATATAGAGAAACGACCTCCGCCCATAAAATGCATATTTTCTTCCAATCACAATATTTTTTGGTAGACTGATAAAGGGTCACCCAAGGATCATTCATGTAAAATTTAATTGGTATCCATCAATTACATTCTGAGAAAATTCACTTTTTACCATATTTGGAAATTAGCCACGCCCATTAAATTCATGTTTTTCATTGGATCAAAATTTCTTGAACAACTTTGAAAGAGGGTCACCCAAGGATCATTCCTGTGAAGTTTGGTTGAAATTCATCCAGTAGTTTCTGAGGAGAAGATTTTTAAAGAAAAAGTTTACGACCGGACGCACGGACGGACGGACGGACGACCGCACGACGGACACAACGCCATGACAATAGCCCCAGTGGCTTTCAGCCAGTGGAGCTAAAAACCGGAGATTAACTATGTACTATGACTGCATTAAACTAGGGGAAGGGGGTTGTATTCCGAGTTTATTCCGAGTGAAAAGGGGAAAGTGAAACTAAACCCTTGTCATGCTGATCTCGGAATATTCCTGCCTTGAAAGGAGCTATATACAAACATCACCCTGCACATATGTACAGTCTGATCTTTATCTATACCACCTGTTTTCCTTTTCTGACAGAGAAAAGTTTGAAAATTTAATTTTCAAAAATAATAACTACTCTACTTTAGTGCATTTGGTGCTTTGAGGACTTTGTTGCAATTTTGTCAACATTTTTTATTCGGCATGACAAGGGTTAAGGTTAACTTGGAACTGGGGCATATACAGCTTTCAGAGATACAGACAAGAGGGGGTAAAACCAGACCAAAATCTTAATTTCTCAATGAAACCGTTTGTTGTGGGTACTCATTTCAATCATCTTGAAGAGATGATTCTAATGAGTACCAACATCATAGGGTTTGTGCTTTCATTAGAGAAATAATTTATTCTAAAATCAAAAATCAACTAGACTGTTGCAAAGTAAACAAATACCCATCCACCCTCACCCCTTCAAGTACTTGTCAATAATAAAAATTAATTTTCCATAAAAGGGCCATAACTTTGTCAAAAGTCATTACATCATAACCAAAATATCACTTGCACATCGCTGCCTGATACTGATCACACCTCTAGGCGTTCTACACCTATTAGTTGCTGAGAAATTGAGCAGACAATAAAATGCTACAGATAGGCGGGCAGACAGATGGACAGACAAGCTGACTCCTATATACCACCTCAACATAGTTTAGGGGGGTATAACTATCAGTGGTAAACTGAGTTTGCCTTGACCTATGACCTTCTTAGAAATTATTTCAATTGACTCTCCTTGTTAATCACAACACAAAACACCAGAGGTAACAATAAATGAACAAAAGCTGACTGTGACCTTGATCTTTGACCTATATGACCCAAAACCAATAGGGCACTTCCTTGGATCATAAGCAACATTTGCATGAAGTTTCATGATTCTAGGTCACTTGGTTCTGATGTTAGAGTCCAGAAATGATAATTGAACAAAGAATGATTGTGACCTTGACCTTTGACCTATGTGACCCAAAAACAATAGGGTACTTCCTTGGGTCATAAGCAACATTTTTATAAAGTTTCATGATTGTAGGTCACTTGGTTCTTGAGTTAGAGTCAGGAAATGAAAAGGTCTCCAGACGGACGGACAGACAGACGGACAGACATGGTGAAACCAATATAACCCCCTCTACTTCGTAGGTGGGGGTATAAAAATACTATCTGTTCTGTAGCTCTTTTTTAATCCAAAAGGGTGAAAGCAATTTAATCTGCACAAGCTCATGCTTGAAGTATTTTGTGGGACTTTTCATCTAATCCTATATTATCAATTTTCATTGATGTAAAACTGCATGTAGGCAGAAATCAATTGCACTGTGAATTTTTATGACTTAATATTCCATGAATACATAAAATTTAATGAGCATGAAACTCTTAACATTTCCTATCACACTTTTCTTAGAATACCACATTTCTTTTGTTGTTATAAACTTGACAGATTTTCCTTAAGTTTTACTTTAATTATTTGGTTAAATCCCACACTCTTCCCACATTTTTCCTGGTTTGGGGAAAATTTTGTGCAGGGACTTATGCAATTAGGAGCAAAAATGCTGCTTTGGAGATTGCTCTGATTCCACGTCCTGTTCGTCTTTCTCACAATAGCAGTAACCATTTGTTTTTCTTAGATGTCTCAACATAATTTTTTAAAATAAATCTTGTTCACCGAGTTAAAAACAAACAAACAATCAACGAGCAAATCTTTGTGCATCATTCTTTGAAGAGAATTTAACCCATTTCATTAGTGTAGGGTTCAACCTAGCTAATTCTACAGTCAAAATTAGAGTTGCAATTAACCCTTTGCTGTTTAATCCCTGCTTTTTACGTGCCTGTAATTTTATGATTGAGAAAACATTGTGAAAAATAAAGAAATTGCTTCTGACAAGCAATTTCTTCTTTTTCCACACTATTTTCTACCCTACAGAATGGTTATTTTTCAAATTAAATACACTTTAAATTTTCGTCTGCAAAACCTTTGAATTTGGACAGGTCTAAAATTTTGTAAAACAGGAAAGGGTTAAGTAACCAAATTCCATCTATGATGTTACATTAATCAGAGAAATAGCTATTTATCTAGTGTGCCAACCACAAAAATATACATTGTGTATCAAAAACTGACTTGTCATGTGAAAAAGGAATAAACAAGAGGACCAAGATGGTCCTAGATCGCTCACCTGAGTCTCTATGACCCCTAGGACATTACATTAATTAGATAGGCAGATGTCAAAAAGAAGATAATTGCCTAAGATCAATACCATGGAACGTTTTCAGCGAAGAGCAAGACAGATATGCCTTTTTGCTCTTTGATTCTATGTAAAAAGGGATGCACCCGTGTGGGCCCCAAAAGTGACCCCAGGGTCTTGATATGAACAAACTTGGTAGAGGTCCATAAGATGATGCTACATTCTAAATATGAAAGCTGTCTGCCTTCTGGTTTCAGAAAAGAAGATTTTTGAAGTTTTTCCCATTTTCACCCAGCGTGCTCAGATGAGCTGAAAGGGATGCGCCCGGGTGGAGCCCCAATATGACCCAAGGGTCTTGATATGAATAAACTTGATAGAGGCCCACTAGGTGATGCTACACACCAAATATTAAAGCTGTCTGCCATCTGGTAGAGGTCCACTAGATGATGCTACATACCAAATAAGAAAACTGTCTGCCATCTGGTTTCAGAGGAGAAGATTTTTGAAGATTTTCATTTTTATACCCTTCATGCTCATAAGAGATAAAGGGATGCACCCGTGCAAAGCCCAAATATGACCCAAGGGTCTTGTTATGAACAAACTTGGTAGAGGCCCACTAGGTGATGCTACACACCAAATATTTAAGCTGTCTTCCATCTGGTTACAGAGAAGAAGATTTTTAAAGATTTTCGCTCTTTGATTCTATGTAAAAAGGGTTGGGCCCGGGCAAAGCCCAAATATGACCCCAGGGTCTTGATATGAACAAACTTGGTAGAGGTCTGTCTTCTGGTTTCAGAGAAGAAGATTTTTAAAGATTTTCATATTTTCACCCTTTTCGTTAAGGGTAAAGGGAAAGTTAAGGGTGGATTTCATTTATTTGAACAACTTTGGTAGAGCTTGAACCAAGGAACATCCCTGCCAAGTTTCATCAAGATTGGCCCACTGGTTTAGGAGGAGAAGATGTTTAAAGAAATTGTGGACGACGGACGACGCACGACTGACGACGCACGACGGACATTCTACGATCCAAATAGCTCACCTTGAGCACTACGTGCTCAGGTGAGCTAAAAAGTAAGTAAAAACTGTCCACTAAGTCTTGACAAGGCTTGGGGAAAAGATGAAATTTTCAACCCAGTTCCATCATGAATTAACCCTTGTCATGATGGACCTGGAATATTCCTGCTTTGGCAGGAGCTATAGACAAACATCAGCCTGCACATATGTGCAGTCTGATGTTAGTCTATACCACCTGTTTCTCACTTTCAAACCAGAATTGTCAATAGAATTATTTTTTCAAATAAAAATTGACCTACAGCTGGAACTTTCAGTGCTTTTTGCATTGAATTTGATTCAAATTTTTGGCCAAAATTTATTCAGCATGACAAGGGTTAAGATACTTGTACATAACAAAAGCACTGCATGCTTGTGCTGTATCGCACAACTGTTTTGACTTCTGGATATAGAGGTTAAAAAAATCTAGTAAAACAAGGGGCATAATTCAAATAAAAATCTATACAAAATTATAATCCCTATTGTTTGTATAGGTTGCTCTTTTGACAGAGGGCAAATACCATAAAAGCTCTTATAGAACCCCCGGGGTTCAATTAGAATCATCGCATTTCCTTTGGAAAGGGATGGGCTTTTATTAGAGGCTACGCTAAGTAATTATTTGTTAAGACCTTGAAAAATGCAAAATGCACAGAATGCATCTAGAGTTACCCCCTTGATAGTATAGGTTACTCTTTTGATGGTGAATATATGTGCCAAATTTAAAGTGAATACCTTCAGTAGAACCTGAGAGATATCACAAAATGTCAACGTTTTTGCACGATGACTACAACAAGGACTGCCACGACACCACCAAGCCTCTAGCAATACCTTGGATTTTCTTCGACAAAAGCCAAGCTAAAAATGAATAAATAGAATCACTTATCTCTATCAGTAGCCTGTAATAGCATAATATGTTGAAAAATATGAACAAATGATTTGAGAAATTGATTGATTGATTAAATGGAGTTTAACACTGCTTTCAACATTTTTCAGTTATAATGTGGCGGCTGGAGCACCTAACAATGGTTTCCTGGTATTTCTCTCACCAGTACAACCACCAAATTCTTTCCTAGCCTCCAGCTGCTATCTCACATAGGACTATGATTATCAACCCATTGGTGATAGACAAAAAGTTGGAAAGAATGAGTGTTGCCCTCGGGGATCGAACCGGGGACCTATAGATTGACAGTCCGACATGCTGATTTGGGAAAAGGTACATTAATCTTCTGTTGAATTCATTGTGACCTTTGTGTGAAGAAAGGGCCTTATTAGCCTGGCATCAAGATTTTGTAAAATCATATTAAAAAGTGTTGATTCTAACCACCCGTAAGCGGATGTGGTTTTATTTGAGCATGGGGCTTTATTAGAATTTTTACAGTATTCCAAGTTTCCAATGAATGCACAAAGAAATACAGTAGAAGTTATACATGATGACAACAATCACAAGGTGCAAAATTGTCACAAGATACGCCCATCACACTGCTTAGTATTAACTGGGGGTTTGAATAGAACTGAGGTTATTTTGAATGAATATTTTTTGTCATGTTTTGTGTAGAGAGAAAGATGGACAAAGGTAAGAGGTATACTCCGGACAAGATTCTAGTATGAAAAACAACAAAGGGCAATAACTCAAAAAATAGGCCAGGTAGAGTTATGGTTCTTGTGCACTGCACTCCCCCTTGGTGAGATCTATACACCCATGAAGTTTCATGATCCTAGCTATTATACTTTAAGAGATATACTCCAGACAAAATTCAAGTCTGAAAAACAACAAAGGGCAATAACTCAAAAAATAGGCCAGGTAGAGTTATGGTTCTTGTGCACTGCACTACCCCTTGGTGAGATCTATACACCCATGAAGTTTCATGATCCTAGCTATTATACTTTTAGAGATATACTCCGGACAAGATTCAAGTCTGAAAAACTACTAAGGGCAATAATTCAAAAAATAGGCCAGGTAGAGTTATACTTCTTGAGCACTGCACTCCCCCTTGGTGAGATCTATACACCCATGAAGTTTCATGATCCTAGCTATTATACTTTAAAAGATATACTCCGGACAAGATTCAAGTCTGAAAAACAACAAAGGGCAATCAACCCATTGGTGATAGACAAAAAGTTGGAAAGAATGAGTGTTGCCCTCGGGGATCGAACCGGGGACCTATAGATTGACAGTCCGACATGCTGATTTGGGAAAAGGTACATTAATCTTCTGTTGAATTCATTGTGACCTTTGTGTGAAGAAAGGGCCTTATTAGCCTGGCATCAAGATTTTGTAAAATCATATTAAAAAGTGTTGATTCTAACCACCCGTAAGCGGATGTGGTTTTATTTGAGCATGGGGCTCTATTAGAATTTTTACAGTATTCCAAGTTTCCAATGAATGCACAAAGAAATACAGTAGAAGTTATACATGATGACAACAATCACAAGGTGCAAAATTGTCACAAGATACGCCCATCACACTGCTTAGTATTAACTGGGGGTTTGAATAGAACTGTGGTTATTTTGAATGAATATTTTTTGTCATGTTTTGTGTAGAGAGAAAGATGGACAAAGGTAAGAGGTATACTCCGGACAAGATTCTAGTATGAAAAACAACAAAGGGCAATAACTCAAAAAATAGGCCAGGTAGAGTTATGGTTCTTGTGCACTGCACTCCCCCTTGGTGAGATCTATACACCCATGAAGTTTCATGATCCTAGCTATTATACTTTAAGAGATATACTCCAGACAAAATTCAAGTCTGAAAAACAACAAAGGGCAATAACTCAAAAAATAGGCCAGGTAGAGTTATGGTTCTTGTGCACTGCACTACCCCTTGGTGAGATCTATACACCCATGAAGTTTCATGATCCTAGCTATTATACTTTTAGAGATATACTCCGGACAAGATTCTAGTATGAAAAACAACAAAGGGCAATAACTCAAAAAATAGGCCAGGTAGAGTTATGGTTCTTGTGCACTGCACTACCCCTTGGTGAGATCTATATACCCATGAAATTTCATGATCCTAGCTATAATACTTTAAGAGATATACTCCAGACAAAATTCAAGTCTGAAAAACAACAAAGGGCAATAACTCAAAAAATAGGCCAGGTAGAGTTATGGTTCTTGTGCACTGCACTACCCCTTGGTGAGATCTATACACCCATGAAGTTTCATGATCCGAGCTATTATACTTTTAGAGATATACTCCGGACAAGATTCAAGTCTGAAAAACAACTAAGGGCAATAACTCAAAAAATAGGCCAGGTAGAGTTATGGTTCGTGTGCACTGCACTCCCCCTTGGTGAGATCTATACACCCATGAAGTTTCATGATCCTAGCTATTATACTTTAAGAGATATACTCCGGACAAGATTCAAGTCTGAAAAACAACAAAGGGCAATAACTCAAACAAGAGGGCCATAGTGGCCCTAAATCGCTCACCTGAATGAACTGTCAAAAATAGGTTTAGAAAGGATGAAGAATTCTGACAGAATTTCAGGTAGATTGGGCAAGAAATGATGCCTCTACACTGCTTACAAGGTTTTTCTAAGATTTGATCTCATGACCTATTTTTTGACCGCACTTGACCCAATTTCGAACTTGTCCGAGATTTCACCAAGACAATCATTATGACCAATTTTCAGGTTGATCAGGCAAAAAAAAATGGCTTCTAGAGTGTCTACAAGTTTTTTTCTAATATTTGACCCCGTGACCTCATTTTGACCACACTTGACCCAATTTCGAACTTGTCGAAGATTTCAACAAGATAATCATTCTGGCCAAATTTCAGGTTGATTGGACAAAAATTATGGCTTCTAGAGTGTCTACAAAGTTTTTCTAAGATTTGACCCCGTGACCTCATTTTTGACCCCACTTGACCCAATTTCAAACTTGTCAGAGATTTCAGCAAGACCATCATTCTGATCAAATTTCAGGTTGATTGGGCAATAAATATGGCTTCTAGAGTGTCTACAAGGTTTTTCTAAGATTTGACCCTGTGACCTCATTCTTGACCCCACTTGACCCAATTTCGAACTTGTCCAAGATTTCATCAAGATGATCATTCTGACCAAATTTCAGGTTGATCGGGCAAAAAATGTGGCCTCTAGAGTGTCTACAAGGTAAATGTTGACGACACACGACGCACGACGCACGACAGACATCACTCAACCACAAAAGCTCACCTTGAGCACTTCGTGCTCAGGTGAGCTAAAAATAGGCCAGATGGAGTTATGGTTCTTGTGCACTGCACTCCGTAATGATGAGAAGAATACAATTGCCAAGTTTGAAGTCGATCGGACTTCAAGTGACAGAGTTATGCTCCGGACAAAGAAGTGGACGCCGCCGGACGCCCGGACGCCCAGACCGCGGGACGCCCGGACACCTGGACGCCCGGACGCCACGGGTGATCCCATAATACGTCCCGTCTTCGACGGGCGTATAACAAGATAATGACACCTAGGATTAGCCTGGTTAAAGTTCCCCTACACAGACCTTGGGAAAGTATATTTTCTAGGCCACTGTCCATGGACATGTAAAGACCAGAGCAAATCTTGGAACAGTATTATAAAAGGATGTAGGAGATAAGGCATCCTAATGTTTGTATCAAAGGGTAGAAAACATTGTTTTTGATGAAGTGATGAAGAAAATACTGGGTTACAATATATCTCACATAGGTCTACGATTATCAACCCATTGGTGAGAGACAAATAGTCAGAAAGAATGAGTGCTGCCGTCGGGGATCGAACCCGCGAACTCTACATTGACAGTCCGACGCGCTACCAACTGCGCTATGACCGCGGCTACAGGCTGATCAAAGTCTACACTGTCTGCCAATGCTTTGAGTACAAGAGGAATTCATGCCTTGAATAGCATCAGAAGGGTTGAGTGTTTCCTTGGTAACAGCAATTAGAATCTAAAGATCTATGAATGATGATGTTCATCTCCATATTAATTTTAATATCTTTGGCAACTGTTTGGAAAGCATTGATCCTTATGATCATGAAGATATAAATTGCAAGCTGTGGGTTATTATTACAGATCTTAAATCACCCTGTATTCTGCGTAATTAATGAACTGGCAGGGCGGGGCTTAACTGTGACGTAATTTGGCGAGTTTACTTTTCAATAGTTCGGGTTCTTTCAAATTTTAGTCGGTAATCATCGTAAACGCGTGCATATAGCTGTATCCTAAAACCTAAAGGATTCACGTGCTTTGAGAGAGTGAACACATTTCATCGTTTGGTTACCATTTAAGGCCTCATAACTTCAGCTTGATTAAGCTGAAGTTACGAGGATTTGGTTACCAATCTACGATTAAAGGTCTCAAGTTATTTTAGATAAAAGCTGATTTCCCTTAACCTTAAGTGCAACGACCCGTTACTTAGGCTCCGCCCTGCCAGGGCATTAATCATGGATAATACTTGTGTAATGAATGCACCAACAATGCCATAAATGAACCATTACAGGTATAAATAGATGATTATCATTTGTTTCAGTGTAAGAAGTCAGCCCCATTAGCTCAGTTGGTAGAGTAACTAAGACTTCAAAGTTGGATATTGTGGGTTGGATTCTCTGGCTGGCATACTTAACCCTTTCCTGTTTTACAAAATTTTGGACCTGTCCAAATTCAAAGTTTTTGCAGACGAAAATTAAAAGTGGATTTAATTTGAAAAATATTCATTCAGTAGGGTAGAAAATAGTGTGGAAAAAGAAGAAATTGCTTGTCTGAAGCAATTTCTTCTTTTTTCACAATGTTTTCTCAATCATAAAATCACAGGCACGTAAAAAGCAGGAATTAAACAGCAAAGGGTTAAACAAACCAACTGTTTTACAGATAAGAGGTTAAACTGAGGTTCTGTGAGCTTTACATTGAGCATGTTAAAAAACATAATGGTTGATCTCAGCAGCAGTTTTGTCATGGTTCCTTGCACTATCCCGTATTACAACTAACCATCTTCTGGGGGTCGTCACTCAAATTGGCATATGCTATACACATTTGGGTGTAAGATTGGTTTTCATTGAGTGAACAAAAAAAGCTATAGCTATATTTTCACCAGTGGTGGAGCCACAAGTGAAAATATAGTTCATGTTGTTCACAAAATATCAATTGACCTGACTGTTACATTTCCAACTACACATAATTCATTTTGGGCTGACTGTGACATTTACAACTAATTCATTTTAGCCTGATAGCTTACACTTTTTATCAATTTAATTTAAGCGTGAGTGGCACTTGCAAACGAATTAAAGCCTGACTGTGTGATATTTCCAACATATCAATTTGAGCCTGACTGTGTGGTATTTCCAACAATTCTTTTCCATTACTGCTCAGCGCAAAACAGTTGTGACTGCCTAAAATATATAGGCTGTTACAACAGTTTCTCGCTGAGCCATCAATATTAAGTTTTTTTGTCAATGCTTTGCATAAAGACATCAGTAAAACAATATGCCAACAATCTTATAAATGCAGGGACGTAAAAATTGATATGGGAGAGGGGGGATATATTATTTTAGATTTTATGTAGATCTTAGAATTTTTATTCTATTAATAGCAAGTTAAAAATCAAATGATGTTAACCCTTGTTATGCCGAATAAAAATCCTAGGCAAAATTATACATAAATCAAAGGGCTGAAAGTTATGTATTTCCTAGTCTTGTGAGTCAGCATTTGATTTTGAAATATAATTTCTGAAACTTTTCTGGTTAAAAAAAGGAAAAAATAGGTGGTATAGACAAAGATCAGACTGCACATATGTGCAGGCTGATATTTGTCTATACCTCCTGTCAAAGCAGGAATATTCTGGGTTCAGCATGACAAGGGTTAAGTCTTGTTTCCGAACCTAATAAAATGTGACAAAACTTGGCGGAGCATGAAACGTTTTACCTTATATAATGGGGGACAAATTTAACATAAATATCAGTTATGATCTTGATTATGACATTAACAACATAGTATTGTAAAATAACTTTAACCATAAACTGCTTTTTTATTACAATTTGAAAAATTGTGATCCCAATATTAGACTTTCATTCTTTCAAAGCCCTTGCATATTTTATATGAACTTTTTTGACTTTTAACACATCTTAACCAGAATACAACATTAAATGATCCTTTTTGTATTCCTACAATAGGCACCTGGAGGTGTTGTATCAAAATGCTTTGTTCAACATTTACCACAAACAAAAGAACTCCAAAAAATTCCATTAGAAAGTTGTAACTGCCTTTAAGGTAGTGGACCCGTAATAGTTCCGCAACATTTCGGAATTTTTTGGAGTTTCTCAAAGTTAACTGAGGTTTTCTAATGAAGTCATAAGGAAACCATGGTTAACACTGTTAAAGTTGATGACTTTCCAAAAGTTGCCAAACCATTACGGTTCCACTACCTTTAACATTATAGGCAGCTACCATTAAACCATTCTAAGTTGTGCAAGTAAGAGCTTGAAAATGTAGGTTATTTGTTGACAGTAAGAGGAATGACTGGCCTTTTGTGTGATCAAATATTGACATAGTTCTGTATGATCCAAGGTTACAACTACTCAAATTTCTTTTCTCCTTGATATTCAAATCAAACCCTTTATTTGTAATTATGAAATAAAACAAGAGATGTTTGTAAAGCATTTATGCCCCCTATAAAAGCAGGTCAATAGCCTATTCTTTGTCAATCAACAAGGGGCAATAACTCACAAATCACAATTTTGATGAGCAGAGTTATGGTTCTTGTGCACTGCACTTCTCCTCAATGAGATGTATCCATCTGTGAAGTTTAATGATTCTAGCTTGCATACTTTTTGAGATATGCCCTGGACAAAAACAGTCTACGGACAGACTGACCGAAGAAGGGGGGCATAATAACAATTTCAACATAACCCAATATAATAATCTACCATAAACACTCTTAGACCTTCATATATGATCTTGACCTTGTCTCAGAAGATTCATAACAATTACAATGATGAACAGCCTTCAACCTGGAAATGAGCATTATGCATCATTTTTGAAAGGTGCTCAAACATCTATTTAGGTTCATTCAAGTCTGGACTTTTATGACAAGGCAGAATAAAGCAAGGCGTTAGTTATAGTATATGAAAGCAGTTTAATCACACACTCAAGTAGAAGTTAGCACAGCGGAAAGTCGAAGGGCAGACAACTTCTTCTGCAATGCTACTCTGTTACTTGCCAGGTTCAACTACCTTCTTTTTTCCTACAGAATCATTAAATAGTTAAAACACTCAAAGTAGAGTTATAGATACAGACGGAATAAAATGAATTTCCAATTCATATCATTTCAATTTGAGAGGTCTGTGCAAAACTATTTTCAATGCCTATAGGCATTTACAACAGTTCAGTACTTAAACCTCCATTAGACCACCCTTGAAGGGAATTGGCCAATCAGGGAACAGTATTTCAAAAGTAAATATCATAGATACAACTTCGAGCTTTGTATTGACAGATATGAGATGATAGCATATCATTCATGTGAATCTCGTCTGCTTTTGTGTCCCAAGTCAGTTCAAAATCATGAATAGCATTTTGTTTGAGCACTTTTTCCAAAAGACTTTCTTTAGTCCCAAAAATTGCAAAAGATCTGCAATTAATATCGAAGACAGGTTCATAAGTTATTTCAGCATACTTACACATTTTTAAAGTGAGTTTTACTGGTTTTAGAGGTTCAGGAAAAAATACAGAATGTGATACAAAAGTGTGGTCTAAGTTGGATAGAAAATCTTGTGCCATGGTATATGGAAAATAGACACTCGCTGACGCTAGAGTCTATTTCCCATATTCCACGGCACTCGTTTTCTATTGCATACTTCACTGTTGCTATTGCCGAGTTTAAAACAGATCAAACTAACTATAAACCCATTGGCAAGTACAACATAACTTTTTTGTACTTTGTATTTTAGAGGAGTTATTCATGCAGCTTGATTTACAACACCATCAAATTGTCATGTGTCTTTATCATAATATCGAAGGGTTGTAATAGGCTGAAAACTAAATCTTTTTCACATTTTAACTTACAAAAGCTGAGCTACAACTAAATACATGTATATAATAATAGCCAAATTGACAATTACTTCTCACAGTTAGAGTAATTCTTACAGTCGATATTGCTGGAGCAACCATGTCTATTAAGTAACCAATTTTATTAAGAGACCACCACAATAAGTCCCTTCACTGAAAGCAAAATCTGTGAAAAAGAGGGCATTCTTATCAAAAAGCTGGTCTTTATTGAATCTTAAGTTGTAGGAGCCCATAAGAATCATCTCAATAATACTATTCTAATGGGTTCTAACATCATAGGATTCAGTAAAACTTGACCGACAATCTTTAAATGCTATCAAATGAATTGTCACATTTATCACATATTTTGTATAAAGGGACCTTTCCAATAAACACAGCTTTTTGGTGGTCCCTTGAGTGGTGGCTTAACACAATATTAACTGTATTTCAAATACAATATCCTCTAATTAATGTTAGGGACCCATAATAGGTACACAAAGGGAGATTCAACCGTGTAAGGGAGAAAAGAACTTGAGATGACCAAGAAAAGAAGTTTCAACTAAGTAAAGAAGAAACAAGAGCACCACATACAGGTGCCTACGCTTGACTGTTAAGTGCTGGATCATGAAACTTGAAACAAGAGGACCAAGATGGTCCTAGATCGCTCACCTGAGTCTCTTTGACCCGTGGGACATCACATTAATTAGATAGGCAGATGTCAAAAAGAAGATATTCGCCTAAGATCAATACCATGGAACATTGTCAGCGAAGAGCAAGACAGATATGCCTTTTTGCTCTTTGATTCTATGTAAAAAGGGATGCACCCGGGTGGACCCTAAATGTGACCCCAGGGTTGATATGAACAAACTTGGAAGAAGTCCAAAAGATGATGCTATATTCTAAATATGAAAGCTGTCTGCCTTCTGGTTTCAGAGAAGATGATTTTTGAAGGTTTTCCTATTTTCACCCATCATGCTCAGATGAGCTGAAAGGGATGGGCCCAGGTGGAACCCAAATATGACCAAAGGGTCAATTTTAAAAGATTTTTGCTCTTTGATTCTATGTTAAAAGGGTTGCGCCCGGGTGGAGCCAAAATATGATCCTAGGGTCTTGATAAGAACAAACTTGGTAGAGGTCCACTTGATGATGCTACATACCAAATATGGAAGCTGTCTGCCTTCTTCTTTCATAGAAGAAGATTTTTGAAGACTTTCATTTTTTACCCTTTATGCTCATAAGATATAAAGGGATGCACCCGTTCAAAGCCCAAATATGACCCAAGGGTCTTGATATGAACAAACTTTGTAGAGGCCCACTAGGTGATGCTACACACCAACAAGAGTGCCATCGTCACAAAATACGCCGCCACTTTGCTGCTGTTTCACAGAAATAATTGTAGACACTACTTATTTTGACAGAACCAAATTGAAAATGACCAAGTTTCATTTAAATCAAGACAAAAAGTTAGGAGGAGTTGCCTTCACAAGGCTGCAATTTCAATAAGCCCCAGGCACTAAGTTTTAAGGGGGCATAATTCAGGGAAATAAATGAGCCATAAAATCCTTGATCCATGTACATCTACAAATTATGGTGATGACATTGACCAAGTTTCATTTAAATAAAGACAAAAAGTAAGGAGGAGTTGTGTTCAAAAGGCTGCAATTTCAATAAGCCCTAGATACTAAGTTTTAAGGGGGCATAATTTAGGGTAAAATTAATGAACCATAAAATCCTTACTTCATGCTCATCTACCAATTTCGGTTATAACATCCACCAAGTTTCATTTAGATCAAGCCAGAAATTTAGGAAGAGTTGCATTCACAAGGCTGCAATTTCAATAAGCCTCAGAGACTAAGTTTTTAAGGGGGCATAACTGAGGCAATAAGCCCCAGAGACTAATTTTTTAAGAGGTATAACTCAGGCAAAAATCAACGAACCATAAAATCCTTCCTTCATGCACATCTACCAATTGAGGTGATAACATTAACCAAGTTTCAAGAAGATCCAGCCAGAAACTTAGGAGGAGTTACGTTGACAAGAAAAGTGGACCCAGAGACTAAGTTATCAAGGGGCATAACTCAGGCAAAATCAACGAACCATAAAATCCTTCATTCATGCACATCTACCAATTGAGGTGATAATATTGACCAAGTTTCAAGAAGATCCAGCCAGAAACTTAGGAGGAGTTGCGTTGACAAGAAAAGTGGACCCAGAGACTAAGTTATCAAGGGGCATAACTCAGGCAAAAATGAAGGAACCGTAAAATCCTTCCTTCATGCACATCTACCAATTGAGGTGATAATATTGACCAAGTTTCAAGAAGATCCAGCCAGAAGTTTAGGAGGAGTTGTGTTGACAAGAAAAGTGGACGGACATAGGTACGGACGGATGGATGGATGGACGGACGGACAGACGGAGAAGATGATGCCAATATAAGTCCGCCTCCGGCAGCGTATAAAAATGAAAGCAGTGTGCCCTCTGTTTTCGATCAAAGAAGATTTTAAAAGAATTTCACTCTTTTATTCAATGTAAAAAGTGTTGCCCCCGGGTGGAGCCCAAATATGATCCTAAGGTCTTGATTTGAACAAACTTGGTAGAGGTCCACTAGGTGATGCTACATACCAAATATGAAAGCTGTCTGCCTTCTGGTTTCATAGAAGAAGATTTTTGAAGATTTTCATTTTTTTACCCTTTGTGCTCATAAGATATAAAGGGATGCACCCGTGCAAAGCCCAAATATGACCTAAGGGTCTTGATATGAACAAACTTTGTAGAGGCCCACTAGGTGATGCTACATACCAAATATGAAAGCTGTCTGCCCTCTGGTTTCAGAGAAGAAGGTTTTTAAAGATTTTCACTCTTTGGTTCTATGTAAAAAGGGTTTGGCCCGGGCAAAGCCCAAATATGACCTAAGGGTCTTGATATGAACAAACTTGGTAGAGGTCCACTGGATGATGCTACATACCAAATATGAAAGCTGTCTGCCTTCTGGTTTCAGAGAAGAAGATTTTTAAAGATTTTCATATTTTCACCCTTTTTGTTAAGGGTAAAGGCAAAGTTAAGGGTGGATTTCATTTATTTGAACAACTTTGGTAGAGCTTGACTCAAGGAACATCCCTGCCAAGTTTCATCAAGATTGGCCTACTGGTTTAGGAGGAGAAGATGTTTAATTGATTGATTGATTGAATGGAGTTTAACGCAGCTTTCAACATTATTTCAGTTATATCGCGGCGGCTAGAGCACCTAACAATGGATCCCTGGTATTTCTCTCACCAGTACAACCATCACATTCTTTCTAGCCTCCAGATGCTATCTCACATGGGTCTACTATTATCAACCCATTGGTTAGAGACAAATAGTCGGAAAGAATGAGTGCCACCGTCGGGGATCGAACCCGGGACCTCTAGAATGACAGTCTGACGCGCTACCAACTGCGCTATGACGGTGGCTCCGAGAAGATGTTTAAAGAAATTGTGGACGACACACGACAGACTACGCACGACGGATGACAGACATTCTAAGAGCACAATAGCTCACCTTGAGCACTTTGTGCTCAGGTGAGCTAAAAACGGAATCAAAGAGGGGGCATTATTTGCACTAAATACTTTTGGAGACCAATTTTCAAGATTGATTGATTGAATGGGGTTTTACGCCGCTTTCAACATTATTTCAGTTATATCGCGGCGGCCGGAGCACCTAACAATGGATTCCTGGTATTTCTCACGCCAGTACTACCATTACATCCTTTCCTAGCCTCCGACTGCTATTTCACATAGGTTTACGATTATCTACCCATTGGTGAAAGACAAACATCGGAAAGGATATTTGCTGCCACCGGGGATCGAACCCACGACTTCCAGATTGGAAGTCTTATGCCTAACCAACTGCGCTATGGTGGCGGCTCCAATTTTCAAGAGCAAGAGCCTTTATCAATCAAAAGTAAAAGCAAGTTTTAAGTTAAAAATGAATGAATTTCACCAAATAACCTTGAACTTGACCAATAACCTTAAAATACTTATGCATGTGATGATCTTGTCACAAGCAATGCACAAGTGAAATATCAAGGTTCTATGAGTTACCAATCCAAAGTTATGGCTAATATTAGTTTTAAATAGAATAAGTTTGATCTTAAAATTGACCTTGATTGATGACCTTGAACTTGGTTCCAACAGAAAGGGCTTGTTCCAGGCAATCATCATGTGAATTATGAAAGCCAAATCACTTACCATTCAAAAGTAATGGCCAATGTCTTTTTTTCACAAATTTGACCTTGAAAAATTACCTTGACCTTGACTTATGACCTTGAACTTGGTACCAACAGAAAGGCCTTGTCCTTTGCAATCATCATGTGATATATGAAGGATCTATCACTTACCATTCCAAAGTTATGGCCAATGTTTAATTTATAGGGTTTTTTTTCTCTCTCAAATTTGACCTTGAAAAATTACCTTGACTGATGACCTTGACTCATAAACCAACAAAAAGGCCTTGACCAAGGCAGTCATCATGTGAAATATGAAGGCCCTATCACTTACCATTCAAGAGTTATCACAAAAATGTCAGTTTCCAACATTGACGACAGCAATAACAACAACACCAAGGCTTTAGCAATATCTTTGGTCTTTGGTCCAAAAACAGCCGAGCTAAAAATCCAAGTGGAGAACCCTAGATTCTACAAGCAGGGTGTAACTTCTAGCTGAAATAACGTGGCCGTCTCTCTGACGGTCTCGATCAGCTATTAAGGGAGATGGCCATGTATTGGCAGCTAGGTAAGACTCTCTAATATCCTTTCTCAGTCAGCAATTTGTGTGTAATAGCTTGAATTAATATCTTCTAATGAACACTTGAAATTTCAGCAAGCTACACACCTGGAAGTGGTACCTTACTAGGAAAAGCCAGAATTAATTCCCATGAAGTGTGGAGCAAGAAGAGACATCATTATGATGGCTCAGCACAAAGCAGTGTAACGTTCTGCCTATAAATGTATAGGCAGCTACAACTGTTTTGCGCTGAGCCATTGATTACTGATAAAAATCCTCTGATCAGCAGTACTTCCTTAAACCTACTAAGTCACTTTCCTCACAGGAAATGGTGAAAACAGATAGTGAAAGAGGGAATAATACTTTTTCTACCAGGTCCCTCCTCTGTCATTTAACCATTATTATGCTGAACCTGGACTATTCCTGCTTTGGCAGGAGCTATAGACAAACATCAGCCTGCTCATATGTGCAGTCTGATGTTAGTCTACACCACCTGTTTCTCACTTTCAAGCTAGAAAAGTCAACAGATTTGGTTTTTCAAATAAAAATTGACCTACAGTTGGTACTTTCATTGCTTTTTGCCCTTCGTTTTTTATGAAAATTTTAGCAAACATTTACCGTATTTCACCTTTTAGACGCGCCCTCCCTAATAAACGCGCTCCCCCATAAATACGATTCCCAGGCCCTTGACTATATACGATCAACAACATCCAACCGTCCACGGTCCGTGGTGAAAAATCCGGTCTCGAATTTAATACCATTAACTGCTACTCCACGACGTAATGTTCAATAGATTGTGAGTTAACTATCTTAAATTCCTATCAGGATAAGGCTTGTTGCGTCATTAAAAGATCATTCAACATCTGAAAAACTAGCGCGTTCTAAATCGCGCAGTTTTCCGGAAGCGCGAAAGGTTAAAATTTAACACAAGAATTAAAACTATTTCTCATCATTCTTCATATGTCACATGCCAACAAAATCCCCTTTCTTCATGTTGTTACGAAAATATTTCTGAAATCATTTTACCTTCTGCAAATATACAAAATATCTGACTCAAATGATTAAATCCTAGTCACAATTCATACTGTTAAAATAGGAAAACCCCCCTAAAATCTGGTGTGAAACTTATTTCAAAAGCGACATCGCCGCTTGCAAGAATCTGTGGACTTCAAAGGGTGCCGACACGCGGTGACCCAGCTAGCTCCAGACGTGTTGTGTTTTCACTACGAAACACTTCCATTTCATGTACCGGGTGCATTTACACATCACAAAATTTTAGGATTTACTACAGGATTATTTATTTCATACGTGAATAGGTAATGATTTATTAGACTGCTTTGTCCATCGGTTGTGGAACATTCAATATTGCATCGTCTGGAACTTCCTATCTTGTACAAATAATAACAATAATAATAATCTCGTCTTCTGCTAACACAATCACTTTCTTTTGAAAGCTGCAATTAATGGTTGAAGGTGACCGTATTTCGATAGATGACTTTAAATGACAGAATTACAATCCATTTGCTAACATTTTATTTTATTTTTCAAATTTATAGCCTTAATAGATAAATAGGAAAGCATATTGGGTAGCGCACGTATTTCAATCGATAATTACAAACATGTTAACAGTTTGCTTCTCTAAGGTACCAGTTTACGTTTTTTTTAATTAAGTAAACGGGTCTGAAATAATAGCGCCCCACGACGTTTTGCTACGCGCCCGGGCGCGTTTAATAGGAGAAATACGGTATTCAGCATGACAAGGGTAAACTCAATTAGTTATTAATTCTCACATAAATTTCTAAGAATCTACTTAAATTTTCCAAAAGCAAACCTTGACTGATAAGACAATATGCAAATAAAGGTTTTATAACTCTAAGTGAACTTGAGTTTTTCAACCAAAATAGAGGTTCTAGTAGTTCAAGAACAGAGAAAAAGTCCTAGATTTGCATGTACCGGTATATGCTCTAAATTCAAAGTAAAGTTCCTGAAGTTTTTACCATATATCCTTACTAAGATGGATCATTACTGAAAACCTTAAGAAGTAGATAAAGCAACATTGATTTTTTGCCAGCAAGTTGAAATATAAATTAGTTTACCTGTAATGAAAGGTATAGCTTGCATACATGTTATGAAAGGTAACATAACCTGGCCTAACCTAATGCCCCAGAAACAAATAAATATAGCCTTCCATGTAGATTTTTAAAAACGGCTCCAGTTAATATAAATTAGTTTGTTTGTATGGGGTTTAACAACGCTTTCAACACTGTTGTAGTTATATTGTGGCCACTGATGCTCCTACCCATGGTTTACTATTGTTCTCATACTATTATAACCATATTTCATCTGAGCCACAACCAGTGCTAATCCTGTATAGGAGTATTATTTATCATACACACATTGATGGGGGACAAATGACTTGTGTTACATTAACTTTTGTCAATTTTCTGTTAACCCTTTGCTGTTAAATCCCTGCTTTTTACGTGCCTGTGATTTTATGATTGAGAAAACATTGTGAAAAAAGAAGAAATTGCTTCTGACAAGTAATTTCTTCTTTTTCCACACTATTTCTACCCTACTAAATGGGTTTTTTTTTTTTCAAATTAAATTCACTTTAAATTTTCTTCTGCAAAACCTTTGAATTTGGACAGGTCCAAAATTTTGTAAAACAGGAAAGGGTTAAAGTTCGCTAAGCCCTGGTTTCAAAATCTCAACCTAGGAATGGCAGCACAATCAGTTATTGCTGAACTAGCCAGACGCTGCTAGTAAGGCAGAAATGATTCTAAAATAACTACCAGGGCTTCCCCTGTAAATTTTTAACCTGTCGCCAGTAAAATTGCCAATTTATCTTTTGAGACACCAATTTAAGCCAGCTGGGGCCAGTACTTGCAACTTCAAGTCAACTTAAGGTGTATAGTCAACCTGGGATATGATTGTCATTCACAAAATAATTGTTCTACCAGTATATATCACATTTATATGAAAATGAATGTACATTTTGAAGAGGCACAATCTTTATTTGATTCAAACTTTAAATATTTTATCTATAATATTCATAACAAATTCAATCTCAAGCAATTTCATCATTACAAAACCAAAATTGTTGTCACCAATTACTTTGCCAATGGAAGAGATTTCAAGCTAGACTTGTAAATCTGTCGCATTTGGCGCCTTTGGCGACCTACGGGGGAGCCCTGACTACAACAGAGCTTATTCAAAGTTCTGCCCTCAGCTGACAAGTGCTTCATTTCAGTAAAATTCATAAATTAAGTAAAAAAGGGTAAATTTGTACAACAAGAGGACCTTCATGGTAATATATTGCTCTACTTTCTTTGACTACTCTTGTAGCAAAATTAAGTGCTTTAAAGATCATTAAATGACCATTAAATGTTTCAAGAAAAATAATTTTTCTATTCCTATTATCCCTGCATAAGTTTCTAGCCATTTCTAAACAAGTTTCATGTGACCTAGCCAACATTCTGACAAAGTTACATGACTATTGAACCAAAATTGTGGCCTCTAGAGACTAAGTAGAGTGTAAACAAAAATTGTCAGGCATCTTTTCCAATGGTATGTCATGGATCCTTCCCATTTTCAGAAGGCTTCATCCTTGAGACCTAGCCAACATTCTGATTAAGTAACATAAAGATTGGGTCATATTTGTGGACTCTAGAGTGTTATCAAGAAAATTGTCATTAAGGCCCCTTTTCCCATGATATAGCTTGGATCCTTCCCGTTTTCAATAAGGTTCTTGTGACCAGTCCAACATTCTGATCAAGTTTTATGAAGATTGGGCCATATTTGTGGCCTTTAGAGTGTAAACAAGAAAATTGTCATTAAGGCCCCTTTTCCCGTGATATAGCTTGGAGCCTTCCTGTTTTCAATAGGTTTCATCCTTGTGACCATTCCAACATTCTGATCAAATTTCATGAAGATTGGGCCATATTTGTGGCCTCTAGAGTGTAAACAAGAAAATTGTTATTAAGGCCCCTTTTCCCTTGATATGGAAAGGATCCTTCCCCTTTTCAATAGGGTTCATCCTTGTGACTTGGCCAACCAAGAAAATTGTCATTTAGGCCCCTTTTCCTGTGATACATTGATCCTTCCTATTTTCAATAGGGTTCATCCTTATGACCTAATAAAACTTCTGTTTAAGTTTTATGATTATTGGGCCTATAGAGTGTAAACAAGAATTGTCATTAAGGCCCCTTTTCCCATGATATGGCTTGGATTCTTCCCATTTTTTAAAGGTTTCATCCTTGTGACCTGGCAAACATTCTGACAAAGTTTCATGATGACTGGACTATATTTGTGACCTATATAGTGTAAACACTTAAATTGTTGACGACAGATGAATCATGACAGAGGACGGACATTCATGATCACAAAAACTCACCTTGAGCATGATGTGCTCAGATGAGCAAAAAAAATCAAGAACTAGTTTGAGAACCAGTTATAGAATGTGGAAAAGTTCAAGCACTGGTTTTTCAACTTTGTAGAATGTTAAATGGCAGTTCAAGAAATTCTAGAACTATTTCCAGAAGTTCAAGAACTGCCACTAAACATAAAAATTGACCTACAGTTTGAACTTTCAGTGCTTTTTGCCCTTTGATTTTGATGCAAATTTTTAGCCGATATTTATTCAGCATGGCAAGGGTTAACAGGGTTCGACACATACTTATGGGAGTAGGGAGTCCATTGGACTCCAAACTAATGAAATCAAGGAGTCCAAGCTCAAAGTAAGGAGTCCAGATTTTCATAATTGGGAGAACATTGTGAAAAAGAAGAAATTGCTTGTTTTAAGCAATTTCTTATTTTACACAAGTTTTCCCTTTAAGAAGATAGTTTTCTTACAAAAATTACTAGATGAAACAATTGTTATATTCAACAACTTTTTAGTGAAAATATCTAATTTTGACAATGGTTTAATAGAAAACTATCCTGTGCATGTGTTTTTGTAATATTGTCATATGGTTGAGGGAGTCCATCGGACTCCTAATGTGCAAAATGAAGGTGTCCAAACTGGTCAACAAGGAGTCTCGGACTCACGGACTCCCCTAAGTGTCAAACCCTGGTTAAGAATCCCAAGGAAATAATTTTGTTCTCAAGTCATGTAAGAGTTGCATAAAGCAGGCAATAATTATGACCTTACATAAGTCTTAACCTGTCATTTGTAATGGGAAAATGTCAGGACCTCAAGGCATCATGCAGATTATTCTTGACAAGTATTTTCTTTTTAGTTTCATAAGCAGAATCCTTATTCCTAAATCAAAGTATTTCAAAATGCAATGTTTTATAATCAAGCAGTTGAATATTATTGAACCTATGCGTGACCTTTCCAACAATTTCAAATGTGCTGCAAGTATAAACTTTGGCTAGCCTGTGCATCTGCACAGTCTGACCAGAGTCCTTACTATGCATTTAGTAGAAAGATAAGGTCTCAAAGTATCTAAAGACCATCAAGTAACTTAATATTTACAGTGTGTGGCTGTCTATGCTACACAATGTTTGCACCTCACTATCATTTCAAATTGTAGGAAACAGGGGTGTGGAAATACGAGTTTTCTCCACTTGTCCCTGGACAAGTAAAAGCAGATTTTCTACTCGTCCAGGATCAAAATGAACTTGTCCCCTAAAGAGTAAATAGAACAATTTGAAAAAAAACATTGCCTTTTGATGAAGAAAATGCTGTTATCCAGCATTTTCTTCATTAAAAACAATGTTTTTTACCGTAGGATATGAACATTAGGATGATTTCTCTCTTAATTCTTTTAAGTAAAATTCCAAGATTTGCCCTGGTATTTACTTGTCCTTGGACAAGTGGCTCAGAAAAATTTACTTGTCCTCAAGTACAAAAGCCCGAGTCGGACAAGTCGGGCATGGGAATTCCACACCCCTGCGAAATGTCTCTCACAGACTTAATTTAAAATATAGTATGTAACCTCTGGTCACTCTTTTCATGCAATTCACTACACATTTATGAACAAATCTTGATAGGCAATAAAGATTAAGATTTGCTTGCACAGGAATATGGTCTTAATCTTATCCTAGCATACGCAGCCTTCTTGTTACTTCTCAATTGCGTAAAAACACTTCATTTGACCAAGGATGAAGTTTCTGAAGCTTACACTTTTGCCCACTATAACCATACAAAAAATGCCAATGAAGGCAAAAGGGACTTTTTATTACAAACCATTTTTGCAAAAAGTTCCTTTATATCCTCTGCCTATTGATTATTTTACAGTACTCAAGGTTTAATTATTGGCCAACAAATCCCAAGGCTATTACATGTTAGAGCTGTCAATCCAACATTTAAAGCTACTTTAGGTTATCTTAACCTTTGTCATGCTGAATAAATTTTGGCTGAAAATTGTCATCAAAATCAAAGGGCAAAAAGCACTGAAAGTACCAACTGTAGGTCAGATTTTATTTGAAAAAACAAAATCTTTTGACAAATCTGGTTTGAAAGTGAGAAACAGGTGGTGTAGACTAACATCAGACTGCACATATGTGCAGGCTGATATTGTCTGTACCTCCTGCCAAAGCAGGAATATTCCGGATTCAGCATGACAAGGGCTAAAATCTCTTTCAAGGGGCACATCTACTCATGATAGAGATCAATTTGCAAAGTAACTTAAACAAGAGATTTTTGTAACAAAGGGCAATAACTCACAAAGTCACAAATATGATGAGTAGGGTTAAGGTTCTTGTGCACTGTACTTCTAATCGATGAGATCCATCTACCTGTGAAGTTTCATGAAAATAGCTTGTATACCTTTTGAGATATGCTCTGGACAAAACACAAGGACCGACCTACCGACAGACAGACAAATGCAAAGCAATAAACCCCTCTTCTTCAAAGGGGGAAATAATTATTTCGAAATCCATCCTAAAATGAATGAAATTTGCATACCAGTACATTAATTTACGTTTTTTTCAGGGAATCCCCATGAAATGTGACGGGTTTATATCTTAATAGTTCTTTCATAATGCTGCTTTATTACATCAGAGTGTCACATGCAATACCATGTGGAATTTGTTTCATAAGTGCACAATGTCATGCAAATCTGCAGTCATGCATCACCTTTTAATTCAGGGCTTGTGTTTGATCCTTAAACTAGGGTTTTGGCCATCAAATATCAGAAAATGTCTTATTTCGAACCTTTAAATATTCTGTGAAGGGGTGTCATTTTAATCCTTATTATGCTTTTAATTTTGAATCTTGATACTTCTTACAATATAAATGTGACCAGTCACGCAAAAAGGGACCATTCAGGAATTCTGTAAAATGAATCATTGAAAAAGAGATTTGATACAGCATAGGTCAACAAGAAGTCGTATCACAGACATTCTTTCACTGAAAGGTAGATTGACCATTCTAGATTCAGAAAATAAGTGCAGTGCTTAAAGTTTTGACCCTAGTCAGTCTGAGCAATCCGCACAGGCTTACTAGGGTAGACACTTTACGCATTTCCCAGATGGTTCCTTTTCACATGACGGGTCACAAATGTATTGGAATTAATTGTCTCCTTCACATCTTATAAAGAGATTTATATTTCATATCAATCTCTTAAACAGTTATGAAGGAAAAAAAAAATAATCAGCACTTTTTTCTGATCATCTAATCATCTGTTTTGACCTCTTTGATGGCAGCCTTGACCCCTAGAAATTCAGTGAAGGGGTCAATAACTCCTGAATAGGAAAAGATAACACAGTTCCTGTTCATTGAGATGTAACTTTTACCTTCCCTTTTAACCCTTGTCATGCTGAATCCCAAATATTCCACCTTTGTCAAGAGGTATCAGAGAGTTGATCTGTATTGCTCTTCTTGCTTTCAAATAAGACAATGAGACACTCAGTCAGACACAAAAGTTTACAACTAAAATTTGCAATAAGATTGACAGAATAGTCAATTTTAGTGGTGGCTTAACCTTGACCTACGTGCTCAGGTGAGCTAAAAAACATATGGAAAAATGACGTCCGCCCATAAAATACATATTTTTCATCTGATCACAATAATTTTTGGTACACTAATGAAGGGTCAATCAAGGATCATTCCAGAGAAATTTGGTATCCATCAATTTGGTATCCATTCTTAGAAAATGATCTTCAAAGTTTGCACAATATAACATATAGAAACAAGAGCTGTCAGAGGACAGCGAAGCTCGACTATTCCTAGTGCTGGATAGTAACAGCAAATCAATATCGACATTGGAAATTCAATACAATTTAAGTCAAGAGAAAAGAATCTTTGTCTAGAGGCTGATATTACGGTCACAGAAGCATGTGCAAAGTTTCAAAGAAATAGCTTTAGTAGGAGAAGAGATACAACTAACATAAAACAGTTGCACATAAAAACATAACCAAGATTTTTAAGGTGGAAAAAGGGTTGAAATTCCACTAAATTAAATATCAGAGTAATGAATCTGTTCTGTGGGCTAATATTATGGTCAAAGAAGCATGTGTAAAGTTTCCAAGCAACAGCTTTAGTAGATACAGATGTACATCAGTTGCACGTAAAAACTTAACCAAGATTTCTAAGTCCAAAAAGGGTTAAAAATCCACTAAATTCAATACCAGAGAATTGAATCTTTGTCAAGAGGCTGTTATTATGATCACAGAAGCATGTGCAAAGTTTCCAAACAATAGCTTTACTAGAATTAGAGATATCACTGATGTACAACATTTGCACGTAAAAACTTAACCAAGAATTTCTGAGTCTGAAAAAGGTTAAAATTCTATGAAATTCAATATGAGAGTAAAGAATCTTTGTCTAGAAGCTGATATCATGGTAACAGAAGTATGTGTGAAGTTTCGAAGCAAAAGCCTAGGTAGAAATAGAGCTATAACTGATATACAACATTTGCATGTAAAAACTTAACCAGGAATATTTAAGTCCGAAAAGGGTTAAAATTCCACTAAATTCAATATCAGAGTATTTAATCTTTGTCAAGAGGGTGATATTCTGGTCACAGAAGGATGTGTAAAGTTTCAAAGCAATAGCTTTTATAGAAACAGAAATATTACAGAAAAACAACATTTGCACGTAAAAACTTAACCAAGATTTTCTAAGTCCAAAAAAGGGTTAAAATTCCACTAAAATCAATACCAGAGTAGTGAATCTTTGTCGAGAGGTTGATATTATGGTCACAGAAGCATGTGTAAAGTTTCAAAGCAATAGCTTTTATAGAAACAGAAATAATTTAGATAAACAACATTTGCACGTAAAAACTTAACCAAGAATTTCTAAGTCCGAAAAGGGTTAAAATTCCACTAAATTCAATATCAGGGTATTGAATCTTTGTCTAGAGTCTGATATTATGGTCACAGAAGCATGTGTAAAGTTTCAAAGCAATAGCTTATATAGAAACAGAAATATTACAGATAAACAACATTTGCACGTAAAAACTTAACCAAGATTTCTAAGTCCGAAAAGGGTTAAAATTCCACTAAATTCAATATCAGGGTATTGAATCTTTGTCTAGAGGCTGATATTATGGTCACAGAAGCATGTTTAAAGTTTCAAAGCAATAGCTTTTATAGAAACAGAAATATTACAGATAAACAACATTTGCACGTAAAAACTTAACCAAGATTTCTAAGTCCGAAAAGGGTTAAAATTCCACTAAATTCTATATCAGGGTATTGAATCTTTGTCTAGAGGCTGATATTATGGTCACAGAAGCATGTGCAAAGTTTCAAAGCAATAGCTTTAATAGAAACAGAGATTTTAAACACTTGCACGTAAAAACTTAACCAAAGCATTACGCCGACGCCGACGCCGACGCTGACGCCGACGCCCGGGTGACTGGAATAGCCCCCCTATTCTTCGAATAGTCGAGCTAAAAAGATCTCCGCCCATAAAATACATATGTTTCATCCGATTACAATACTATTTTGTAGACTGATAAAGGGTCACCAAAGTATCATTCTTGTAAAATTTAATTGGTATCCATCAATTAGACTCTGAGAAAACTCACTTTTTACCGTATTTGGAAATAATCCACATCCAATAAATCCATGTTTTTCATGGATCAAAATTTCTTGCACAACTTTGTAAGAGGGTCACCCTAGGATCATTCCTGTGAAGTTTGGTTGTAATTCATCCAGTAGTTTCTGAGGAGAAGATTTTTAAAGAAAAAGTTTAAGACCAGACGCATGGACGGACACACAACGTACACAACGCCATAACAATAGCACCAGTGGCCTTTGGCCAGTGGAGCTAAAAACCAAGATATGGCAGACAGTATGGACTAAGCACAGTCTGATATCTGCCTATTCTGCCTACTTTAAACTAAATCATTGTGTGAAAAACAAGCAATACTCATTGAAATGGTTAAAATAAATTTGGTGTTTCCAGTTAACTTAAATTCAGCTTGACACTGATTAATATCTTAGAGAGAAAAGTGTTAATCAGACAGTACATGTGGTAGTAAAATTCCATTGAGTATGGGAGTGTGCTCAATAGTAAAGGAAAAAGTCAATATTCTACTGTAGGAAAGTCATGTGATCACATAGTGACCAACTGGCCTTGAATGACCCTGGAATAGAACTGCATGCCCCAGTCAAAAATAGAAATCTTTGTTTGTCTACATAGATCAAACTCATGCTCATGGAAATGGCTGGTAATACAAAATAATAACTATAGTTGCACAGACTATTAATAGCTTTAAATAGAATGTTTTGTTATGTTGGCAATACTTTTGTATAACTAATCTCAAGATATATTGAAATTAAAATTGTTGCAGAGAACACAATTTATTGTTTATCACATAAGCTTCTTATTCATTTATATTCAATTACATGACTAAATATTATATCATCGTAACCTGCTGTCTTAGCCCAGCTGGTAGCACATCAAACTATGATTCAAAATGTCCTGGGTTTGATCTAGAAAGCGGTACACATTTCTGACATTAGACTCCCATCAATGGGTGAAAAATTGCTAACCTAGGCCTGATAGCAGCTGGGGACATAGAAATAATTTATGTAATGGTAGTACTGGTATAGAAAATACCAGGGTATTCCAACCATCCTAGATACAATAACATATCCCTCCTTTGCTAATCTGATCTTGAGGTCCCAGTTGACTTCAGCATTTCAGAGAAGCTAGGGATACATTATTGTAGATACAGCTGTCCCAATGTGACTGAAAGATTGTTAAAAGCAGCAATATACCCCATAAATATAAACCATATCCTGCCCTTCAACTTAACCTTTGTCATGCTGAATAAATTTTGGCTAAAAAATGTCATCAAAATCAAAGGGCAAAAGGCACTGAAAGTACCAACTGTATGTCATTTTAGTTTTTGAAAAACTAAATCTATTGACAATTCTGGTAGGAAAGTGAGAAACAGGTGGTGTAGACTAACATCAGACTGCACATATGTGCAGGCTGATGTTTGGCTATAGCTCCTGCCAAAGCAGGAATATTCCAGGATGCAGAAAGTACACCCTGAAAACCAAGTTTGAACATGTGCTACACAGGGATCATTTTTGGGCGAGATCTGTGCAAATTCTCTCATTTTTCTGCAAGAAATCTCATTCAAATTGGCTAATTGAGAGCAAAATCTCACAGCAAAATATATTTCTAACAAAAGACTTGGTTCAATTTGCCATTGAAAACTCGGTATTTCTCAAAAGTTCCAACTCGATGAGATTTTTCGCACATGGAATTCTGAGCCAGAATTATCCCTGGCTACAGTAATGTAACCAGTTGAGATTGCAGGCCCGATATGCCCTGTTACAGTATCTATATTCTGTGAAAGTAATACATTATTCAGTATTCATCTTGTTTCAGTTTGATAGGAATTGAATAACATAAAACGCCTGGCATTCATTTTCCAGATTCTAAAAAACTATCAAATTTAGATTTTTATTTCACTAAGGGCCCATTTTCAGCACTTGTTTGTTTGTATGTGATTCAACAATGTTTTTTAACATTTTTTAGTCATATCGCAGGCATGGTGCACCAAATAATGGATTCCTGGTATTTCTCACACATGTACTCCCACTACATCCTATCCTATCCCCAAGCTGCAATCCCACAAAGGTCTGCAATAATCAACCCACTGCCGAAAGACATATATATTAATATTTAACCTTGTGCTGTGACCTTGACATTTGAGCTATTCTAAATTTCTTTCAATGCACATCAAACTTCATGTCAGGCACATTCCAGCAGGTTATGCATGAATTAGGTATCAAGCAATATCCATCTTCCCTGAAAGTCAAGGTGCTTTAGAAAGATTTCATCAGACCCTGAAAAATATGATGAGGTCATATTGTTTTGATACTGAGAAAAATTGGGATGAAGGTATTCATTTGCTTTTATGAAAAATAATAGTGCACTATTTTCAAAATCCATCCATGTAGAAGCTTTGCCTTGGAAAAGTTCGATTTTAAATTTTAACTTTGAGCTGTGACATACCTTTGGAGAGATCAGATTTTTTTCTCAAATGGAACATCTACTCATGATAAAGAGTAATTGCACAGTGCTAAGTTCTTTTGAAATCCATACATTCACACACATACAAATATTGATAGCTCAGTTTGAAACAGTTGTAACTGCCTATGTACAAATAGGCAGTTACAACTGTTTCACACAGAGCCATAAAAACGATAAAACTGGCCCCTGGTTTACAATTCACCATCGGTCCCAGAACTTGACCTAGACGGAAGGGTCAAAGTAGCCAGACCATAACAGTATCTGGTCTCTCTACCTGATGATCACAATCAATTATTCATCCAGACCGAACTGATAATCTGCATTGTTAGAGAATGCTTAATTACTCAATCAGCTAACCTTTGTCCTGTGAAATAAAACTTGGGAAAAAATCTATTGATCGACCTCGATTCACCTATTTTCTGAATTTCTGAATAAATTTAAGAGGCTATGGGAACTATGCAGTGCCATATCAGTCTTTTCCCCTGTGCTGCTCACTGTATTTTTCAATACATATGTATTGTAGGTGAAGATTTAACAGACAGTTAAGATAAAGATCAGCCTGCACAGATATGCAATCTGATCTCATCCTACACTTCCTGCTTTCTTCTTATAATTGAACCTGTGTGTGAGTTTTTCAACTATTTCATATATGCTAATAGCAAAGACTCTGACCAGCCTGTGCATCTACACAGTCTGACCAGAGATGCACAGGCTGACCAGAGTCCTCACTATGTGTTTAGTAGATAGATAATGTCTCAAAGTACTTGTACACCATCACCTAGGTAACATGACATTTACAGTAGGTGGCTGTCTAAGCTCCTCAATGTTTGCACCTCACACACATTTTAAATTGTTGGAAATGTCGGGCACAGACTCGATTATCAATGATTATCAATGAGGGAAAGTTTTGATTGGTTGAAAGGCCCCAAAATAACTCCATATTCCAAGAATATAAATCTTCTGGTATTGAAGAAAGCAAACCCTTACCCCACTGAATTTAATACAACATTTGTTAGAAACAAATTCTTATAATTCAGTTTAAAAGTGACAGAGTAGGCTAAGATCAGACTACACTTTGTGCAGTCTGATCTTTATCAATACAGTCTGCAAAAGCTTTGTGTAAATTGATCGATTGGGTTTAACACCCCTTTAAACATTTTATTAATGACACTATAGAACCAATTTCAAATTTTATCAATACAAAATGAAATTGACAATATATAATCAATTCCAAATTTTACATGGTATCATTCCCCAATTCTATTGATAGATAATGATATTGAAAATATGAAATCAATTCCACATTTTATAAATATACAGTGATATTGACAATATTGAATCAATTTCCAATTTAATCAATACAAAATGATATTGACAATATAATCACATGGAATCATTTCAAATCCTATCAATGAACAAAGATATTGACAAAATGGAATCAATTCAAAATTTTATCAATTCATGTACACAATGGTATAGACAACATGGAATTAATTAAAAATTTTATCAAAATACAATGGGATTGGCAATATGGAATCAATTCCACATTTTATCAATACACAATAATATTGTAAATATAGACAATTCCTTATTTTATCAATACAAAATGATATTGACAATGTGGAAACAATTCCCAATTTTATTAATACAATTCACAATGATATTGACAATATGGAATCATTTCCCAATTTAGTCAATACACAACAGGGATCATTTTTGGGCGAGATCTGTGCAAATTCTCTCATTTTTCTGCCAGAAATCTCATTCAAATTGGCTGAATGAGAGAAAAATCTCACAGCAAAACGTATTTTTAACAAAGGATTTGGTTCAAATTGCCATTGAAGACTCATATATTTCGACTGAGATTTTTCGCACATGAAATTCTGTGCCAGAATAATCCCTGAACAATCACTTAAATTGTCAATCAATGATATTACCAATCTCATAAGACATAAATCAAATGGCAATAAGATTGAAATTAAACGGAAAAGAGACAGAAATATTAAACCATTTCATGCTGGACCTGGCATATTCCTGCTTTGACAGTCACTATCGACAAAGATCAGCCTTCATATTTGTGCAGTCTGATCTTTGTTTGTACAGTGTACAACCTTATTTTTCTTTAAAAATTATATTATTTTCATTTCCAAAATAACTAGAGATGGACATATACATGTACTTACCAAGGGCATAACTCCCATTACACAATTTACGCAAGTGCTTCATACAAAAAATCTGTGTCAAAAGATATTGTTGGTTAATGATTATAACATTGTCACTACAGCTTTTTCAAGCTGTAGTAACAATGTTTTGACAATTTATCAATGTTGAAATCATTTAAATTGTCTTTGAGGCCCCCATACTCTATTCTCTATTTTTCCAAATGAATGGATGGACATAACAAGTTTCATTAAGTTTTTCCCTAATGCCTATATATTCAGGTGGTCGCCTATTTTGTGGGTATGAATTTTAAAATCCCAGCTACGCCCATGCTTGCTATCAATAACTGCATCTAGTATACTTGCAGCACTTTGACATTTTTTTTTTGGGGGGGGGGGGGAACAATCAAAATATTTGTCATTTGTGGTGACAGGTCACACAGGCAATTGTTTCTCCATATGATTATTGCCACTTGTAATTTTGTAAACCTTACGTAATTAAGCTATGTATAGTCTACACTAACCTATATAACTTATATTTAGAGGTCAAATTAAAAGGTAATTGCCTGTGCTCCTGGTGTGGTAATGAAGGGTGCATAAATTTCCTTTTGCAAAATTACAAACTCCGATTTAGGTTATAGATCTAGATCTTTTAGATCAAACGAATAATCCTTTAATCTACACTTAGATTGCAATCACATGACATGTAGATCTATAATGTATCTAGTTATTCAAATTTAAGATACATCTACATTCTTTAAGGATCTTAAGGTATCCTCATTTCAAAAAGCATCGTAACTATTGTCAAGTGTGTACACGTGATTGACTTACCACGTGTGTCAAATTATGAAACGGACAGGCATGGTCGTGGATCAAAGAAAATGCCTCTAAGTCGCTTAATGGAAACAAATAAAACATTTGGCTACGAAGAAAGTAAGTTTACAATTCTTTGATCCACTGGTTGCAGGACATTTTAATCTTATTCAAGACCCGATAGAAAATTATGTAACAACAGAAAATGTACATGTAAGTCCTGCGGGCATTGTTATGTCCGAGACATATCGACCTGACCCTATTAACACGCCTTCGCGTTCGGATTGTTATAAAAATGGAAAATAATTCACATACCACTACGTACACACAAGCGTTCAGACAATATGCTAGTCAACACAGTTAAATCCGGCTAGCTCGTGTTGGTAATATATAACCGACAGAATCAATATAAAACGATCACGGCGAATGAGTGTTTCACACTAACGTTACGAACATTTTCATTCATGAATCCTTACCGGTTTCATTCGGGAATGTCCGTATTGTACGCTAATTTTGGCGGAATTTTTACGAAGCCAGCCGAGTATCATTAGACTGGAAACCTCTGGCAGTTCACTCGGATTTTTCCTATTATTAAACTTTTTTTAAAAAAAATCTGACTTATTTTTAGAGAGATATGAATGTGTTATTTCGATATTTGAAAGGAAAAAAAAGGATCAACGTGCTTAATTTTTTTCTCAGAGCCGTATGGAAATAGGTACCCAAAACATTTAGTGCCTTTGAGTTCTTCTTACCTAAATTCTTTGGGGTTTTTTTTTGTTTTTTTTTTTTTAGAGAAATAGATGTTCTGAAAGCCATTGATTTATGTTTTGTTTAAAAACTACAAACCATTCCACTAAATTATTTTTTTGTAAAAAAAAAATGGAATTTTAATGAAATAATTCGCGGCAGTAAAATAGTAGACTAGTTCTACCGTGTTAAACTTTTCCTCAATATAAATTTGTGACATAATGAAGAACATTTGATTTGAAAAATAGTTGGGTCACACACAGTCTTACCTTTTCTTACATATGTTTTGACTTATTTCTTGAAATAGAAGGAGGTGATTCATGAAAAATATTCAAAATTTCAAAACAAATTTTCAAAATTGGAAATAACAAATTTGGTAGTATTTTGGCTCAGGGATATGAGGTAGGGGTTCCTGTTACCATTTTCATAAGTTTTATTTTCTCTCTCTCCCCAAAATATGCAAGGGGAAATCTTGGATATTTACTTGTCGTTTTCTCTGATTACTCAAAAAATAGGAAAAATGCCTCCCAAAAAATAGGTGAAAAAAACCTGAATTCATACAAAATTTTACGTGTTTTGTCAACCTTTTATAACGCGCTACCCAAAAAACGTAGCGGAAAATCCAAAACCGGATGAGCGGACCTCCTTAAACTGGTAAAGACAAATTAAAGAAGAATTTGAAAGAACGAATGGGGAATAGGGGACGGATTCACAAGAAGGGTATATAATTACTATGCCTAAGTTTTTAAATATATTAATATTATTTCAAAATTACTCATGAATTCTTTACTGGCCGGAACCACTAGGTGTTCGGGGCGTGTCACAAGTTTATAGTACAGATTTCTGTCATGCGGAATGCGATTCGATTTTAAATCATGACAATGAAATAGGTAACGTCAAATATCTAGACTAGGGTCGGATTCAAACGAACCATGGAAAAATAAGTCTAATTATTTCATTTCCAACTAGAAGTTCTATATCAGTTCTATTTCAACAGCAAGACGAACCCGCTCCCCTATTTGTATGTTCGAAGCCCCGAATACAGAAACCATGCATCCGCCGCAGAGACAAGTATCGAATATGATAAACATGTATTAACTAGGAAAGCTTCCAGATGAAATGGCGTCACTTTAAAGTTTTAGATGTCTAATCCATAGGTGGCGGTATCAAAACATTTTTTACAAGAATTTATATATTTGTTAGATATAGACAAGGTTTCTTTCATTGAAAATACTCGAGGACATCACTGAGTTGACAAATGATTTCTTTAATGTCAGGGTAAAATGATACAATTAAAGAAAAAGACATGCAGGGAAATTTCAATCACACAAGGACATGTTATCTAAACCAATTTCCTTTTGGATTGAGTTTAATATATTTCAAAATAACAGCGAGGGTCATGCCTGCAACATTTTTAGCTCACCTGAGCGAAATGCGACCTCTGGTTGACCTGTTCCAGAACCAACCTCTTATATAAGTATTTATTTTAAAGAGTTCCCAGATGGTCCCTTTTCGCGCGACGGGTCACATATACATGTATTTCTCCAGAAAGAGTCAAGATTTCTCTTCGGACTACTTGAGCACAAGCCAATTTTGCATACTCAAAATTGTTTGCCGTGAAAGAGAAATTAAACCAATTTTCCTAAAACCTAAATTAAAAGAAAGGAGTAAATACTGTTGTTGACGTTGTTGTTATTAATAAACAAGACTCTTAATCAGAGGACTTTTTACAGTCAAGCACACTCATATTCGTCCGTATAATAAGTCAAAAGTGTAAACAAACTTAAGAAATGCCATTATAGTTCCGCAAGAAAGAGTGAGGTTCGAGAAACCGTTATCTCCTATCATTTTCAATGTAAAATTGATCTTTGATCACTCACTTGAAATTGCTGGTCTATAGTAATGTTACAATTTAAAAACTTAGCAAGTTAAGTGTTTTTTTTTTGTTTGTTTTTTGTTTTTACACTTTATTTATCAGAATCGTAACACACAACAGCATACATTACGGTACATATTAATTTTAGCATTTGTCGAATCAAATTACATAATAAAGATTGAGACTAATACAGTAATTTACATCGTGAAATTGACATTCACCTCAATCAAACCACTCAAAAACGCTCAAACCCCCATTGAAAACTAAAAAATCAACAACGTCATTCTAAATTAATTTTGATAAAGAAAAATCGCGACGTCAGTGACAAAATTCAAAATGTTAGCTTCTCATAGGTTCTTGTAGTAATAGGAAGCTATTTATAGAACTTGTATGCATATTTTGTTAAAGGGAGGTAATCAATATCGCCAATTTTGTTCATCCTGAACAAAATTTGCGACATAGAATTACCCTCCATTTATTTCACTCAAAACTCGCTCCACACACTCATTTAATTTCATTCCTAAATCTTAGGATTCAGGAATGAAGTTAAGTGTTTTTTAATGAGTGTCTCAACTATTCGAGAAGCGGGTGTAATTTAAACTACCTTTTCAAAAATTATCTTTTAAGCTAATTTTAAATGAACTTCTTTCGGTGAATCTTAAACATTAAATGAGCCTGTGCGTGACATTTCCAGCAATTTTAAATGTGCACCAAGCAAAGACTCTGGCCAGCCTGTGCATTTGCACAGTCTGACCAGAGTTTTTGCTTTGCGCTTTTAGATAGATCAGGCCTAGAAGTGTCTTCAGACAGACAGCTAATCTTCCTGTTCTACCGTGGAACTGTTCATGCTGCTCAATGTTAGCAACGTGCTCAAGTTTTAATTTGTTGGAAATGTCACGCATGATATTGTGGAGTCCGTGGTCTAGATGTAGAGCGTCTGCCTCTTGAACCTAAGCTCCCCAGTTCGATTCCCGATAGCGGCTATGGATCTTGGTTCTTTCATTGGCCCACAAATTCGGTGCGAGTTATTGTGACTTTTCCAGGAAGCAGAACTGATAGGGATTAATCAGTGAGAACTTGTTTCCAAATCGATGTAAAATAAATATGTTTAAACCAAATTATAATGTCTCCTGTAAAATGTGTCTGTTTTTTGGCATTTAAGCCTCAATATTAACTTAAGCACTGACCTGGGTCGATGCTTGAACATGCACTACCCAGGTGATCCTTTTTGCCTGATTTTTCATACCAATTTTCACTCTCAGTATAAGAGGCCTGTCTGACGTATATAAGGTCGAGTTCTTTGGACCTTACTACAACTTTGCAAATCGAGTTTTCTTTTCAAACCAGGAAAGTCTTAAACAATTTTGAATAACTTTTTTTTTCCCTTTTTTTAAAATAAATACTGATTCATAATTGGTGCATACACGGCTTCTAGCACTTTGATTTTAATGCAATTTCGCCAAGGTTTTATACCAGCATGACAGGAGTTAAAGTACAACGACACTTTTAACGCATTGAAAATATGTACTCTTACATAACAAAGGGAAAACGAAACAAGAGGAGAACTGTTTAAATAGAGTATTAAATTTATTTTGAAATAAACTATAAATGCAAGACTTACCATCCCTTGTCTATATTCCTATTAAATCCTCCACTTTTAAACTAAAATATGGAGATAATATCAAAGATAAGCCATATATTACATTATTTATGTTATACATACATTATAAACACTCTAGACGGTAATCTTTCACGCAAAAAGGGACCATTTAGAAAATTAATATATATATGTGACCTGTCACGCAAAAAGGGACCATCCGGGAATTCAGTAAAATGAATCATTGAAAAAGAGATTTGGTCCAGCATAGGTCAACCAGAGGTCGCATTTCAGAAATTCTTTCACTGGAAGGTAGATTGATCATTCTAGATTAAGAGAATAAGCGCTGTGCAAAAAGTTTCAATCCTAGTCAGTCTACGCAGTCTGACTAGGGTCGATACTTTCCGCACTACCCAGATGGTCCCTTTTCGCTTGACAGGTCACATATACATGTATAAGAATTCGTGTCCAGTAGGAGTGAACATGAGGTCTCAAATACAAAATGGTTGTTATATATTTAAGGCATCGACGTAATCAGTTATAAGCCCAAGGATTTGGAGAATCGACGAATCAAAAATTAGAGAATCGAACTGAAAAAAGTTTCTTCCTGATCAGACTGCATGATCCGAACTGACAAAATGTTCAATAATTTCATCACTTCTCAAATGGTCTATATTTGCGTGAAGGGGCACATAAGAAGAAAAAAAAACCCAGAGGTCATATATTAAGTAGCGCCTATCCAAAGTATGTAGGCTATATCGAAAAGAAAGGCATGGGATGGCAGAGTTGTCACTTTACTTTCCATGATTCAATTTACAGACAATCTACAAAGACCGAAACTTTCCTACTACAATATAAAATGGTAGCGGTAGATCTAGGTGCAGTAGCCCAGTCCAACTACAATAACAAGAGGACCCTGAGGGCCCTAAATCGCTCACCTGATATTTCAAGTAAATTATCATTAAGACTCAATTTCCTATGATATGGCATGAACCTTCCCATTTTCAACATAGTTCATTCTTGTGACCTGGCAAACATTTTGATCAAGTTTCATGAAGATTGGTTTATATTTGTGGCGTTTGGAGCTCTTACGAGAAAATTGTCATTAAGGCCCCTTTTCCCGTGATATGGAATGTATACTTCCAATTTTCAAATGAGTTCATCCTCATGACCTAACAAACATTCTGACAAAGTTTCATGATGATTGGACAATATTTGTGGCTTCTAGAGAGTAAACAAAAAAATTGTCATTAAGACGCCTTTTCCTGTGATATGGCACCGATCCTTCCCATTTTCGATAGACTTCATCCTCATGACCTAACAAACATTCTGACCAAGTTTCATGAAAATTGGACCATATTTGTGACTTCTAGAGTGAAAACAAGAAATTTGTCATTAAGGCCCCTTTTCCCGTGATATGGCACGGATCCTATCCATTTGAGCAATTTTCATAAGGGACCACCCAAGGAATATTTCTGCCAAGTTTGGTTGATTTTGACCCATAAGTTTACGAGGAGATGTCCTTTAAAGATATTGTTGACAAAATTGTCATTAAGGCGCCTTTTTCTGTGAAATGGCACGGATCCTTCCATTTTCAATAGACTTCATCCTCATGACCTAACAAACATTCTGACCAAGTTTCATGAAGATTGGACCATATTTGTGGCTTCTAGAGTGAAAACAAGAAATTTGTCATTAAGGCCCCTTTTCCCGTGATATGGCACGGATCCTTTCCATTTGAGCAATTTTCATAAGGGACCACCCAAGGGATATTTCAGCCAAGTTTGGTTGATTTTGACCCATAAGTTTAGGAGGAGATGTCGTTTAAAGATATTGTTGACAAAATTGTCATTAAGGCACCTTTTTCTGTGAAATGGCACTGATCCTTCCCATTTTCAATTGACTTCATCCTCATGACCTAACAAACATTCTAACCAAGTTCCATGGAGATTGGACCATATTTGTGGCTTCTAGAGTGAAAACAAGAAATTTGTCATTAAGGTCCCTTTTCCCGTGATATAACACGGATCCTTTCTATTTGAGCAATTTTCATAAGGGACCACCCAAGGAATATTTCTGCCAAGTTAGGTTGATTTTGGCCCATAAGTTTAGGAGGAGATGTCATTTAAAATATTGTTGACAAAATTGTCATTAAGGCGCCTTTTTCTGTGAAATGGCACGGATCCTTTCCATTTTCAATAGACTTCATCCTCATGACCTAACAAACATTCTGAACAAGTTTCATGAAGATTGGACCATATTTGTGGCTTCTAGAGCAAAAACAAGAAATTTGTCATTAAGGCCCCTTTTCCTGTGATATGGCACGGATCCTTTCCATTTGACCAATTTTCATAAGGGACCACCCAGGGAATATTTCTGCCAAGTTTGGTTGATTTTGACCCATAAGTTTTGGAGGAGATGTTGTTTAAAGATATTGTTGACAAAATTGTCATTAAGGCGCCTTTTTCTGTGAAATGGTGCGGATCCTTTCCATTTTCAATAGACTTCATCCTCATGACCTAACAAACATTCTGACCAAGTTTCATGAAAATTGGACCATATTTGTGGCTTCTAGAGTGAAAACAAGAAATTTGTCATTAAGGCCCCTTTTCCCGTGATATGGCACGGATCCTTTCCATTTGAGCAATTTTCATAAGGGACCACCCAAGGAATATTTCTGCCAAGTTTGGTTGATTTTGACCCATAAGTTTAGAAGGAGATGTCGTTTAAAGATATTGTTAACAAAATTGTCATTAAGGCGCCTTTTTCTGTGAAATGGCACGGATCCTTTCCATTTTCAATAGACTTCATCCTCATGACCTAACAAACATTCTGACCAAGTTTCATGAAAATTGGACCATATTTGTGGCTTCTAGAGTGAAAACAAGAAATTTGTCATTAAGGCCCCTTTTCCCGTGATATGGCACGGATCCTTTCCATTTGAGCAATTTTCATAAGGGACCACCCAAGGAATATTTCTGCCAAGTTTGGTTGATTTTGACCCATACGTTTAGGAGGAGATGTCGTTTAAAGAAAAAGTTGACGCCGTGACGGACAGACGGACAGACGGACAGACGGACGCCGGACAACGATCGATCACAATAGCTCCCTTGAGCACTTCGTGCTCAGGTGAGCTAAAAAGGTGTACAATCTGCGCATAGATACTTTTCGCTCTTCAAAGATGGTCTTTGTGATCGATCTTACGAAATAGAACTATCATTGAATGCCGAAAAAAGGATGGATCAAGCAAAGGCAAACCAGATTTAGTATTTGAAAAAAACGAATACCTGAATGATAATACAAAATGTAGATAAATAATGTTTGGAGTTTTAATATTTTGACTGAAAAACACAGTTATTTTATAATTTCACTGATGGAATCTGTCATGCGTTCATTGCGCTGCAAATAGTTTGCCAATTTCTAGCTTTGGCACTCAAGTTCACGTGTATTATAATTTGCAAACAATTGCACTATTTTGCCATCCTGAACACAGGGCAGATATATGAAAAAAAAACCCCTTGAGTTTTCAGTTATTTCACAAATTTACTATAAAATAAGTGATTTTGCATATTAAGGTAGTGGACCCGTAATAGTTTTGCAACATCTCAAAGGTAATGAACTTTAACGATGTTAACCGAGGTTTCCTAATGATTTTCATTAGCCTGAAACCTCGGTTAACATTGTGAAAGAATATATGGTCCAAAATGTTGCGGAACTATTACGGGTCCACTACCTTAACTAAAACATAATATAAAAAGGTAGAATGATCATTCTAAAAATAGAAAATATGCTTATTATAAAAAGTGTCAACACTGGCCAGTCGGCGCAGTCTGACCAGCGTTTACACTTTTTGCAATTACCAGACGGTCCTTTTCTCGGTAGGGAAATATCCTGAACTTTTGTAGGAGTTTTATCAGTACTTAGTCTAACTATGAAATACTTGTCTTCAGGTTGTTGACTTTATTTCTATTTAGAAATCTATTTCATAAATCGTTGACAACCTTGAACGTAAGTATGCTCTGAGATAATTCTTTGTCTTAATAGGCGAGCGAGACATAAAAAGGGACATAAGATAACGCCTCAACAAACAGTATTTCGATCCGATGATAACGCATCTGGGTCACCTAACTAATAAACCCCGGTAGGCATATTTTCTTATTTCAAAAGTACATGCACATTAACCATTTTGAACCTCAAGCTACAGTTAACAACATTGTGAAATTGACAAGGTGAATGATTATGGAATGATTTCGAAATGAAATTGAATGACTGAGACGACTAAGTATTGAGAGAAATTGAAAATGGCTAATACAATATCGCTGATTTTGTTCAGGATGAACAGAACTAGCGATATTTATTGCCCCCCTTTAATAAAATGTTCACACAAATTCTATAAATAGCTTCCCATCTCTTCAAAAACAAATCAGACGCTTATGACAACGAATAAGTCAGTAACATTTCTCTAGCTATATTGAATGCAGTCGTTGATCTTATCTGTTAAGTGATTTTGGAGCGTTTGAGTGGGTGTTTGGAATGAATAGATGGAGGGCTGAGTGAGCTATTGAGATTTTTTTTTGATTGAGATGAATGTCAATTTCACGATGCAACTTACTGTAGGCTACTCATTCTATGATGCTACGATTTGATTATCCACCCGATGGAAGGGGCGTTTATCTCAGGAGACAATATTTGCAGCGGTCCGAGTGATCGAACCCGAGATGTCATGATTTAAAGTCCGGCGTGCTAGTGATGCCTTGGTCACTTTAAGTCGGGGATGATGGCCACAAAGGAGCTACGGACATTTTCCTATGTCCTACACCGTCACCACCATTGTCCGTTGCACTCCGTAATTCCGTATCATCAAAGTCATCATACATAGTAGTCCTTGGCCTACACACAGTAAGTTACACCAGGTGGTACAGACTGCACATATATGCAGACTTATCTTTATCTTTACATCCTACAAATCAGCAATATTCCGTGTTTAGAAAGACAAGGTTTGATATAAACATACGGGTACTTACATTCCCATATAGTCACTCGTTTTTGCGCCACTTAAGAAACGCAAAGCTGAGGAAAGTATTGTGGGACAAGCGGCTGAAGGGGGGCAGTATCACTCCACTGGTACTTAGTGCCTTGTAGATTTATAAAAAATATCAACCAATTGCATTAAAAGTAATAAGCAAAGACAATCTACTTCTAGGCAGATAATCACTAACGGCAAATGTAGATTAATGCATCAATTTAAAAAAAATCTATTAACACGAAACAGTTTAACATGAAAGTCCCTTTTTCGGTGCCATAGAAAATTATTTCCAAAATGCGTTTTAAAGTGTGCATAGGCACATGATAGATCTATTTTTTTTGTGAAAATTTATGAAATCTGCCTGCATGTACAAGTGTACAGTGGAGCTAACAATAAGAAATAAACTCTGATTTACCTTAACCTTAAGAGCATCGACCCGTTATTTAGTCTCCGCCCCGCCAGGGGACAAACTGGGATTATACATTACTTTTACATAACTCAAAGGCACAACTGTCCTATATTATGTTCTAATTAGGGTTCGTTCATTAATAATGCATATTGAATCGTATCTTTAGTTCGACAACAAAGTAAAGCGGCGGTTTCATTTCAATTGTTAAACCCAACACAGTTAATAACTCATTACCAGAAGTCAAACTTTTAGACCGGTCATAATTCAATGTTGTTGTCATTTGGGCAATTAAAATGTCGTAATATAATTATGTGTTCCTGCCCTGAATTGAAAATCAAAATGTTCCCTTCTTTTGTGTAAATATTTTAAAGACAAGAATAATAATAATAATAAAAAAACTTGGATATTTGACTGGCGAGCCTTTCTCGGGGGGGGGGGGGGATAGCGTAGATAGGACAGGTTTACCAGTATACTCGGAAATTAGCATCGTTTTATAGCTCCCAGTTTTGATTGAACAGTTGCAAGATCATAGAAACATAGGGCCTTCTCTGGACTGAAATTACTTTTCGCCAAAACTTTCGTCAAATGAAAACATTTGAAATATGTAATTCGGGGTATCTGAAAGTAATACATCAATAACTATATTTTTATGCTCCCCGAAGGGAGAGCATATAGCCGCCGCTTCGTCTGTCCGTCCGTCCGTAAATCCATCCGTCCGTCCATCCCCAGCGATTTTTCGATAAACCTTGGGCGAAATCAAATGAAACGTACCATGTGAACTTCCTATGATATAGTGTTGATATTTCTCTCTCGATTTTTGGATTTGAGGCTTCGTCACGGAAAAAGGGGACTTGGGGTAAAATACAGTTTTTTCTTAAATTTCTCCTAGTCTAATGGTCAGAAATCAATGAAATTTCATATTTGTGAAGCAAATCAGATTCCCTTTGCTATAAACAATTTGAAATTTTCATACAAAAAATATACCATGGAAAAGGGAGCTAAATGTTTGTTATCTTTACCTGAGCATGTAAAATACAGTTATTCTTTCATTTCCCCTAGTCTTTTGTTCAGAATTTGATGAAATTTCACATTTGAGTAGCAAATCAGATGCCCTTTAACATAAACTATTTCAAAATTGTGTCTAAAAATATGTAATGCAAAAAGGGGGTTTAATGTTGTTACCTTGATGTAAGCCTTCTGTGACTCATATCACAGTATAGTTCCGCAAGAAAGAGTGAGGTCCGAGAAACCGTTATCTCCTATCATTTTCAATGTAAAATTGATCTTTGATCACTCACTTGAAATTGTAGGTCTATACTTTCTCCATAACCCTTTGGCCAAATCAAATGAAACGTACCATGTGAACTTCCTATGATATAGTGTTAAAGCATCAGTCTGGGGTTGAGAATTTGAGACCTCGTCACAGGAGTTGGGGACTTAGGCTAAAATACAGTTTTTCTCAAATTTCTCCTAGTCTAATGATCAGAATTTAATGAAATTACATGTTTGAGTAGCAAATCAGATTCCCTTTACCATAATAATATGAATTTTTTGTACAAAAATAATATCATTGAAAAAGGGGGCTAAATGTTTGTTACCTATGACTTAGCTGTTCAGAATTTGATCAAATTTCACATCTGAGTAGCAAATCAGATGCCCTTTACCAAAAATTATTTGAAATTTGTATCTAAAAATATGTCATGCGAAAAGGGGGTTTAATTTTTGTTACCTTTATGTTACTGTGTCTCATATTACAGTACTTTCTCCATAACTCTTTGGCCTTACCAAATGAAACTTGCCATGTTAATTCCCTATAATACCATGCTGATGCGTCTTTCTCTGTTTTTTGATATCTGGCATCGTCACGGGAAAAGGGGACTTAGGGTAAACTGCAATTTTTCTCTCATTTCTTCTAGTCTAATGGTCAGAACTAACTGAAATTTCATATTTGAGTACCAAATTAGATGTTCTTTACTATAAACAATTTGAAATTTTCACACAAAAAATATTTCATGGAAAAAGAGGGCTAAATGTTTGTTACCGTTTTCTATCATTTCTCCTGGTCTTATGTTCAGAATCTGATGAGGGCCGCCACCATAGCACAGTTGGTTAGGCATAAGACTTCCAATCTGGAAGTCGTGGGTTCGATCCCCGGTGGCGGGAAATATCCTTTCCGACGCTTGTCTCTCACCAATGGGTAGATAATCGTAAACCTATGTGAGATAGCAGTCGGAGGCTAGGAAAGGGTGTAATGGTAGTACAGGTGAAAGAAATACCAGGAATCCATTGTTAGGTGCTCCGGCCGTCGCGATATAACTGCGAAATTGTTGAAAGCGATGTAAAACCTATTCAAACAAACAAACAAGAATCTGATGAAATTTTATATTTGTGAAGCAAATCAGATGGCCCTGACCATGAACTATTTGAAAATTATATACAAAAAGTGTCGTGGAAAATGGGTCTTAATGTTTGTTACCTTTATGTTAGCTCTGTGTTGCTCATATTTCAGTACTGAGCTGAAATGACAAAATTTCTATCGATTGCAAATATTTTTTGTGACAATGCCTAATTCGGAGAGCACACTCCGTCTCTGACGGCTCTTGTTGGATGAGGTCGTCCTTTGATGGGTGTATTTATCAAATTCTGAAATGAATCTGCAAATAAGTGTCAATAGGAAAAAAAATATTGTCAAGATCAGGAATCGACCATTTATATTTAAAAAATCCCTTATAGAAAACAATTGAAAAAAAATGATCAATTTTACGAAATTTATCATTAGCGTAACATTTATCTTTTCCACTTTGAATATTGAAATAAAGATCTTCATAAAGAGATTTAAAGAATCTTGTTTTGTACAATTTTCAAACGCTTATTTTTTGTGAAAACTATATTTTCTATTTTTGACAAAATGAAAAATTTGCTTTGGGCCGTTTTGACCGAATTTCGGGCCGTTTTGACCGAAATTCGGTCCGTTTTGACTCTGGGCCGTTTTGACTTGCACCCGAGAGTGGTACAAGTCTATAGGCCATTCAGTCTAATATTTACCAGAAATGTACGAATAGTTGCGATTTTGCCTGGGACTGTAACTGTGCGTGTATTCTTTATTTTGTAAACAGTATAAATTGAAAAAGAAAGAAAGAAAGAAAGATGACTCAATACTTTCGATTCTTTCCAAGATTCCGAAGATTTCAATTATCTTGTGAGAAATCAAATTTGTTTAAACTTGAGCTGAAAATTCTGAAGTTAAGGTTCGAACAAAGAAAGACATTATCAACTTTAACGTCTACCCGAAGGAGAGATGATGATTCTACAGCCAAATCAGGAAAGAGGCATAAATGTGATGGAAACCGCAAAAAGGCAGCATCACAAGAGAAAGGTATTGTTGACTCTTAGTTTCAAAGTGCAAACCCAGGGATTTTGTTTGACCATGGACCAAGGGCTTTTGACGCTGAGGAAACCTGAAGGATACAATTTAGGTGTTGGAAATTTGAATTGCCATGCCATTTTGACTTTTAATTAATTAGCAGTCATTCATCAAGGGTTATAAGACATGTTATATTGGTGGCCGTGGTCAAGAGGTAAAGTATTGGCCTTTTGACCAAAAGGTCCCAAGTTCGATTCCCATGAGCAGGGTTGCATCTAGAGCGCGGGATTGCGGGATTCCCGCTAAAATAATCATAATCCTGCATAATTAACATTTCTATGGGAACCTGATCCCACTAAAAAATTAATTTGCCTGCAAAATTACATTGCCGCGCGTGATTATATTTTTTGAATGTAAGATAACAAGTAAAGTGGACCAGAATTTCTAAAATTTTACTAGTAAAATGAGATTTTGATTCTTCTTTCATAGAATAAGGATTGTTTTAGAACTTCAAAACGAGCGGGTGATGATGGTAACCACGGGCGACGAATTTCTACACTTGAATAGTTTTCGTCTTCGAAATTTAGACTGGAAGAAAATGAAAATTTATTTTCTTATATTTCTGTATATCGCAAACTACAAACATTTTCATGAAATTTGGTTAAGAAAACACACATAGGACTCGTGATTTCTTTGGATAATTTAGTGAAAAAACGAGCTTCTGGGCATTTTAGGGGGATAGAAAAGGTAGGAGTTTCCAGTTTAATTAACAGACGGGATTCCAGCCTAGGATGACGTACCGGAAATCGTCTGAACAACATGGCTGACCTGAACACAAATTGGTCTTGACAATCGCAAATTTCCTATTTTTTCGGAAAGAGAATGTGAGAGTTGGAAAATAAAACGGAAAACAGGACTGATTATGCCACCTCAAGCATCGGTGAAAGCGTTATTATAGTGAATGAAAGTGATAATCCTTTTGAAAACAGCTAAGAACATGATCCGATCACTTAAAAGAAAACCCCTCATGTTGATTTGGACTCTTGTCGAACAAACAGACCATGGCTTTACACATACAACTAAAAGGAAATTATATTTTAATTCTGTACAAGCATGGGAAAAAAATTACAACTGGGAATACAAACCTCAGAACATCAACTTTACTGGTAAGATACCAATTCTTGCTGAGATGGTAAATACAGAAAAGAAACCTTTCTTAATTACAAGTTATGTTGAAAACAATTTATTTTATTCAGAAAATGATTTGTTGTAAATGAATATTGCATCTTTACTGTGAAAATTGTCTGGTGGCGGGCCTGATACATGGCAAGAATTGGTCTCCAACCAGTACAGCACTGTTTAAGAATGAAATCTATAGTTTAAAGTTATTTAAAAGTTAACAGATGGTGAGATATAAACAGTTGAGTTGACCTGTTATAATAAAATATAAAGTTTATTCTTTTCTGGGGTTAATAAATAAACTGCCTGTGACTACATTAAATCTAAAAGCCACCCCCCACTTAACCCATTATTTCAAATTGGCCCCCCTTTTTCTGACTGTAATGGGGGACAGCCCCCCATTTTGAAAATTTCTAGATGCAACCCTAAGCGGCTATCAATCCTCATTCTTTCATTGGCCCACATTCTTTGCGTGAGTTCTGTTGAATTTTCTAGGAAGCAGAATTGAGAGGGATTCTTCTTAGTTGTAAGAGCTTGATTTCCAATCAATGTCAAATGAATAGGTTGAAATAAAAATCAAATTTGAAAAAACGTTAATTGATTGAAGAAGTTTTATAAAGGTCATCTACGTGCAACCTTGAGCTCCAGCAATTTGAGGCACAAAAAAGTGCAAAATGGCTTCAACACTCAGTGTTTTCGGAACTATTCAATGAGAAAACATAAATGAGCAATCAGGTCATTGGCAGAACTAAGCTCTTCTTCATCTAACCATAGTGATAGACGAGGATTCCCAGGTTAAGACTTCCTCCTCTACTTTTTTGGTCTGCACAAGTTGGGATCACTTAAACACACCCATGCCACTCTCTTTGGAGGCATTACCTTGAATTATAAATGTTATACCGGTATATCTGCACATGTATTTCAATGTTCACATCTTTAAAAAAGCTTTTCTGCTGTGTTGTGCCTTTAAAGCTTTTAGTTTGACGGGGCGTAGTATGCCAGAGTGTATTGGAACTTGAAATAAACTGAAACACATCAGGGTGTACCATGTTTGAAAGTGGCAAAACAGCTAACACACTCCTGAGCTGGCTTTTAGATCTGTAATAAATCATAAAACCCGGATAAAACATTCAGCTACCCCAAAGCACTTGTAGATAAACAGGAACTGAACATGATAGACCAATACTCAACTTTGTAGGATGATAATCCTCTACTTGGTCAAATAGCACGAACTTAATATATAAACTTCGAGGGTGAAAGGGGCCGTAAGATAAAGATTGATTTTTCTCTTATCCCTCGTAGTCCAATTGTCACAATTTTTATAACTTTCATATATAAGTAGCAAATTAGATGCCCTTTGGCTTGACAACAAACTATAGAAAATATGCATAAAAATATATCTCTGACATGAAAATAGGGGGCTTAATGTTACTAGCTTTATGTAAGTGCTCAATTAGTTTTTTTTTAACATCAGCATTTCAATCACCCCTACTAAAGGAATCCTTGCTCTAATTTTGGGAGTCCCTGCTTTACATGTGAACAAACTCTTTTTATACGCCTGAAGGGTCCTATTATTAATTTATGTTATGGCCCAGGTTGTCAGTCTGTCCGTCCGTCTGTCCGTCAGCAATTTTTTGTGTGCGCAACTCCTCCTAAACTATCAATGGGAATGAGCTGAAACTATCACAATTGCTCTCTATGATGTCTAGTTGTGCATAAGCCCTTTGAAATTCGAATCGCTCCATTTTAACGAAAATCACTGTTTTTGGTGTGCGCAATTCCTCCTAAACTATCAATGGGAATGAGCTGAAACTAGACACAATTACTCCCTATGATGTCTAAGACCTTTGAAATTCAAATCGCTCCAGTCATTATTGAGAAATCTTGAATTATCTGCCCTTGAATTTAACGAAAAATAATTATTTTTTGTGAGCACAACTCCTCCAAAAAATCAATTGCACTGAGTGGAAACTAGACACAGTTACTCTCTATGATGTCTAGTTGTGCATTAGACCTTAGAAATTCAATTGGCTCCAGTCATTCCTGAGAAATCTTGAATTATCTGCCCTTGAATTAAACGAAAATCACTTTTTCTTTGTGTGCAACTCCTCCTTAACTATCAATTGAAATGAGCTGAAACTAGACACAATTACTCTCTATGATGTCTAGTTGTGCATTATACCTTAGAAATTCAAAATGCTCCTGTCATTCTTGAGTTATCATGAATTATCTGCCCTTGAGTTGAATGAAAAACAAAATTTCTTGTCAGCTCACTTTCCTCCCACATTTTGGATGGGAATGAAAGGAAACTTGCCACAATGACTCTGAAGGTTGTCTATTTGTGCTTAGGACTAAATATTTTAAACATGTTAAGTAGTTCCTGATTTATCTGCCCTTTACTTAACAAAATAGTTTAAAATTACAGATTTTTTTGTGCCTGTGTGCACAGCTCCTATCGGATTGAAATGAATCTTGCCACAATGTAACCCTGATATTTGGTTGAACTGTCTGTCTGTCTGTCCGAAAATTTAACCTTTGCCTTTTCTCCAAAAGTATTTGACATACAAAGCTGTACACCAAAGTCAAGGTCATGTTGCAAGGTCAAGGTCATGTGACAAGGCCAAGGTCATCTGTCAAGGTCAAACTTTAAAAAATAAGCTGTTCCGAGGGCATTCGTGTTTCACAAACACATCTTGTTTTTAAAAAAAATTCTCAGAGGGTTTAATATTACTGGGTAACAGCAACTAACCGATATCTTTCATCACTTCAACTCTGGTAAATTGTGCTGAATAACGTATGATGTTCGCTGTCATCTTTGGATTATTACAGCAATGACTTCTTTCAATTATCGATAAAAAAAGAGAGTCAATTTACCACTTTCTTCAATGCCTATTGGAAAACCTGATTCTCTCATGCATAAAATTTGACAGACAACTTTGCAGGGAAATAGCAAATTTGTATCCATCGAAAGTCAGACTCCGCCCACAGCGTCTATGGAAAACCAGTTCTGATTGGCTGTTAACACTTATGACGCCACGCCTACCGCTCTAGAGTACGTAACCAGATATGACCGTTATCGATTCTTAGTGTGAAGGCTACTACCATATACAATGCTGTGTTTGTAAACTGAGTCACGTGACATAAACATAATGCTGTTTAACACACATTGCAACTTTACACTTGGCGCATTACCCAAGTTTCTAGAGGGTCAAAAGGATGCATGGGACACATTTTGTTGGGGGTCAAAAAGGGGTATTTCAGAAGATCTGTGCGTCATGATGCGGGTTTACAGGCCAAACATGAACCTTGGGTAAGAGGATTTCACATGTGCATTGCTTTTGACAAGACCTTTCTGTCAAGGACATTTTTAGCTTGCCCACAATGCCCAGGATAAAAGACTTGAAAGAGCTATTGTCAAACCCTCGGATGTCAATGTCAGCGTCGGTGTCGGCGTCTGCATTAGGTTAAAGATTTTTTATTTCTATCAATATTAATCCTAGAGCCTTTATATTTTACCTTAACACTCATTAGGGTATAGGCTTTCATTTAAGACAAGCACCCATGTCAAAATGGCCTTGAAACAGTGACCTTGACCCTTTTAAAAAAAACTTTAACCAAAAAACTTATACCAAAAAACTTTAACTTTGCTTATATTTTCTGAATGCCATACCTAGGGACATCATTACTTCACATACACACTCACCAGGTGATAGGCTTTTATCAGAGACCAAGAGCCTTGATGTTTTGACCATGTCCTTGACCTTGACTTTTTTGGACTTTGAAATTTTGTGGGCGTGGCTAATTTCCAATTATGGTAATATGTGACCTTTCACCAAATCTAATTGATATATACCAATTAATTCTTACATAAATGATCCTTGGATTACTCTATATAAGTCTACAAAAATTAATTTGTTCAGATGAAAATATGTATTTTATTTGAGGAGATCATTTCTCTTTATGTTATACATGTACAGTAAACTCTTGGTACTTCATATCTCAAGGAACCAGGACAATTTATACGAACTAAAGGTAGTGCCAACCAACCAATGTCAAGCGGTCGGTTGTTTTTTGATGGCTCAGATCCGACATGGTCTTAAGGTACCCTTTATTTGTGGTTTGATTCTAAGGTTCTATGGAATATATTTAAAATCAAGTTCAAAAGAGACCCTTTTGCAAAACATCTCATTTGAACAATGATCATCTTTTGTTTATTCCATATTCAAAACCAAAAGTAATTTTATTCAATTATTTCATACCAATTCTTAACTACATTGTAAATCGGAGGGTTTTTCCCTTGGATCAAATCATTCTTAGTACTCATTCAGTGGACAACAAACTCTTGGCATTATGATGAATCTGTGTGGAAGACATGTTGACAGTCAAGTCTACTAAGATTTGCACATTCATTTTTGCACCAATCGAGGTGTGTGAAAGTCAAGGTTTAATAATGTCAATTGTTACACCTAGGACAACTATTGATCACACAATTCACATCTATGGATTAAAGATATGAATTTGTGTTTTCCACAAAGACTTGGGACCTGACACGGGCTAGGAACTACAAACCACTGAAGTGCGAATTACTTGCAGCCTTCTTACAAAGATAAAGAAGGAAGTAAATCAGGACCCAAGAATGTAACGAACCAACCCATACTTATGAACCACCGGCGTGTGAACTACTGAGAATTTACTGTATATTGGAAACTTTGATGATCATTTTCTCGAAATGGATATCAACATAATTTTGCTGAAATGATCCTTGAGTGACCCTTTATCAGTCTACAAAACATTATTGAGATCAGATGAAAAACATGTATTTCATGAGCAGGTCATTTCACTAAATGTTATATAGTGAAAATTTTAAAAATAAATTTTCTCAGAATCTTATCGATGGATTTCAAACAAACTTCACTGGATTGATCCTTGAGTGATCCTTAATTAGTCTACAAATATTATTGTGATCAGAAAAAAAATACATATTTTATTGGCTGAGGTCATCTCTTTATTTGTTATGTAGTAAAAACTTTGGAAATCATCTCAGAATACAACTGATGGATACCAACCAAATTTCACTGGAATGTTCCTTTTGTGACCCATTATCAGGCTGCACAAAATTACTGTGATTGGATAAAAAATATGTATTTAACACGGGGAGGTAATTTATATGATATTCATCAATCTTGAATTTTTCTTTGCAGAAATATGTCAGCATGTGACGCTTAAAAACATTTATTTACTTGAAATTGAAATTAATCAATTACTTCATTCATTCTCTGAATTTCTTCTCATTATATTAGTCGATTCAGGCCTGTATGAACTCTTTAACAATAACCAACTTGTAAATAAAGTCTATGCTAGATGGCAAAAATATGACGCACCAAAATAAAACCACTGCATATTAGGTTCAAGTGGCAGAAATAAGACGCAAAAATATTCAAAAGTATGGTACCAAAAATAAATATTAAACTTATTGCTATGGGATCAACATAGCTTACAGATCAGTTTATTAGCTCACCTGAGCACATTGTGCTCAAGGTGAGCTTTTGTGATCATTGAATGTCCGTCGTGTGTTGTCTGTCGTCCGTCATCCTGCGTCAACAATCTTAGTGTTTACACTCTAGAGGCCACAAATATGGCCCAATCTTAATGAAACGTGGTATGAATGTTGGCCAGGTCACAAGGATGAACCCTAAAGAAAATGGGAAGGATCCATGCCAAATCACAGGAAAAGGAGCCTTAATGACAATTTTCTTGTTAACATCCTAGAGGCCACAAATATGGCCCAATCTTCATGAAACTTGGTCAGAATTTTGGCCAAATCACAAGGATTAGCCCTTTTGAAAATGGGAAGGATCCATGCCATATTATGGGAAAAGGAGCCTTCATGACAATTATTTGTTAACATCCTAGAGGCCACAAATATGGCTCAATCTTGATGAAACTTGGTCAGAATTTTGGCCAAATCACAAGGATCAAGCTGATTGGGAATGGGAAGGATCCATGCCATATCACAGGAAAAGGGGCCTTTACAACAATTATCTTGTTTAAGCTCTTGAGGCCTCAATTATGGCTCAATCTTGATGAAACTTGGTCAGAACATTGGCCATGTCACAAGGATTAACCCTATTGAAAATGGGAAGGATCCATGCCATATCACATGAAAAGGGGCCATAACGTCAATTATCTTGTTTAAGCTTTAGAGGCCACAAATACGGCCCAATCTTCATGAAACTTGGTCAGAATGTTTGTCAAGTCACAAAAATGAACCCTTTTGAAAATGGAAAGGATCCATGCCATATCACAGAAAAAGGGGCCTTAATGATAAGTTTCTTTTTATAACTCAAGAGGCCACAATTTTGGCCCAATCTTCTTGAAAGATGGTTTTGTGTTGAAATTATCTCCTTTATGACATCTGCCTATTTAATTGATTTGATGTCCCGGGGGTCAAAGAGACTCAGGTGAGGGATCTAGGACCATCATGGTCCTCTTGTTTTCTGTTATGCTACTGTTGCAGACTTAATGTTTGTGAGACATGGTCCACAAGTAATTGAAAAGTGAAAACATTTTCCTGATAACTACTTGTTCTAAGATCCTTCTGTTGTTACCAAATTCTTTAAGGTCATCATTTAAGGTCATCAGTCAAGGTCATCAGTCAAGTTTAATTTTGTGGAAGGGCACTTAGTGTTGAAATGTGGTTATTATGCTACAGATTTCTATTTCAGTCTATCAAACTTACACCACTTCTGAATTATCACTTTCCTGTTTTACAAAATTTTGGACCTGTCCAAATTCAAAAGTTTTGCAGACGAAAATTTTAAGTGGATTTAATTTGAAAAATAACCATTGAAAACAGCGTGGAAAAAGAAGAAATTGCTTGTCAGAAGCAATTTCTTCTTTTTTCACAATGTTTTCTCAATCATAAAATCACAGGCATGTAAAAATCAGGGATTAAACAGCAAAGGGTTATGACAATTGTGGCGGCATTTGTGTTCGATAAACTTATCTCGTTATTTCTATTTTGTGTACAGAGGAAGATGTTTTAGCCTCTATATGGTACAAACATTATCCAGAATATGGAGGGAGTCATATGGAAAAGCTGGGAAAAGATTTGAAAGTCCAAAGGGTAACAGATCACAGTAAAACTAAAGATGAGGTATTCCAGGAAACACAGAGTGAGCAGTCTGATCTAAACAGTAAGAAACAGTTTAAAGCTGCTCTTTCACATTTCTTCATAGAAAAAATACAAAACTGGTTCTTGGATTCAGAAATTTGTGCATTTTCCGATGTTAAAGAAACGCACATGGGTATGACACTAATAACAACTCATTTCACAGAATTTGTAGCTTGAATGTTCGATGTGGCAAGGTAAGTGAGGGACGCAGTCTATTTCAATCCAGTCTATAAATTACGAAATTGTTATTTTTCATGTATAATGTTTCATTTTATGCAAGCCATGGTAATAGCGCAGTTGGTAGCGCACCAGACTTCTAATCCAGGAGTCTATATTCGCACGGGTTCGATCCCCGGCTGCGGCACTTATCCTTTCCGACATTTGTCTTCCACCAATGGGTAGATAATCGTAAACCTATGTGGAATAGTAACTGGAGGCTAGGAAAGGGATGTGGTGGTAGTACTGGTGTGAGAAATACCAGGAATCCATGGTGCTCCAGTCATCGTGATATAACTGAGAGATTGTTGAAAGCGACGTAAAACCCCAATTCAAATCAAAATCATTTTATGCATGTATAGATATGTAGTTTCCATTTGACAAATACATCGAGCTTAACCTTTGATTGAATGGGAGAAAAAGGTGGAATTGCATGCGTAAACAGTTGGCAAAAATTTAAGAATTATCTTTGTGGCGTTAGTAGTTGCTTTATTTTTTAGAGTGGAATTCCGTTAAATGCAGGAATATCTGTCTTTTTTCCATGTCTAACCAGATTGTATCTTATTATTGTAGAGTTTTCTACACAATTAGGCCATAATTTCTGATTAATTTTACAAAAAAAAGGTTTGAATCAGAGAAATGATTGGGATTTGCTTGATGTGGTAGATCTTCAATAAATCCACTGATGATAAAATTGTGGATGACCAAGTAAATTTTGCTTGGTCTTCAATTACTTTTTTTTTATCAGCAGAATCTTTAAAGATCTGTGACATCTAGCAAACTCCAAACATTTCCCCCACCTTCTCTGCTTCAAACTGAATTCAAATAGGCCACATGTATAAAGAATTACTGAGGATTGTTATGCTTGAAGGGAGAGCATATAGCCGCCGCTTTGTCTGTCTGTCCGTCCTCAGGAAAAGGGGACTTAGGGTAAAATACAGAAGAACAGAAAACCACATATTATGGCAAAAATCAATGAATATCAATAAGGATAAAAAAAGTGTGTTTTTTTGTTGAGAGTTACTATATCAGTGCACAGGTGATTTCATTTAAAATTAAGTCTTGTTATCTCATGCTTTTGAGATTTAAGTTCAGTCCACCCCTACTCCTAGCTATACCACATTTTCCGGCAATTTCGAATACTGAGGTTTTACTATAACTATGATGATTTTTAAAGGTTTATCAACTGAATTCGTCTTCTGCAAAGTTTTCTCTGTTCACTTAGTACAGTCTGTTTGACTTCTATATGGACCAACCTTTTCATCAATTACACAAAATTGCGTTTGAATGAAGGATTTTGTATGTGGCAAAATCTTGATTTCAGCTTAATACCATTCCAAAACATATTTTTTGAAAATAAAATGATTTTAAAATAATGATTTTGTCTATCTAGTTAATGTTGATATTTTCGCATTTTCCACTCTTAAACACGAGGGGTGATGAGGGCTGTTAAAAATAGTAAGAAATTGTAAACAAATGTAAATACAGGTGGTTTCATATTAAACATTTGAAAGGAGAAATGTCCATTATTCCTTAATTGGACATGCTTATAAGCATATCGACGGTCATGACATCTTAAACTTAAGATATCCAGTGATTTGTACCGTTATTACTAGCCTTCTTATCATGTTTTCCTTGAAAAATTCCAAACGACTTCGTTAAATAATACTTTTTGATTGGTCTAAATATGTGGATATGGGGTTCCTCTCAGAATATACAAAAATCAATTATCAGTTATCAATTATCTGATCAAACGATTTTGAAAAGAGAGGCAATATATTCAGATTTGATATCCAAAGACGTAGAAATTTTCGACAAATTTAATTTTATGAAAATACTTGATTTTTAGCTCCACTGGCTGAAAGCGACTGGGGATATTGTCATGGCGTTGTGCCCGACCTGCGTCCATTCGTCTGTCTGTGCGTCCGTGCCTCGGATCGTAAACTTTTCTTTAAAAATCTCATCCTCAGAAACTATTGGATGAATTTCAACCAAACTTCACAGGAATGATCCTTGGGTGACCCTCTTTCAAAGTTGTTCAAGAAATTTTGATCCAATGAAAAACATGGATTTAATGGGCTTAGCTAATTTCCAAATATGGTAAAAAGTGTCTTTTCTCAGGTTCTAATTGATGGATATCAACCAAATTTTACATGAATGATCCTTGGGTGACCCTTAACCAGTCTACAAAAAATTAATGTGGTCAGATGAAAAATATATATTTTATGGGTGGAGGTCATTTCTCTATATGTTATATAGTGGAAACTTTGAAAATCATTTCTCAGAATGTAACAGATGGATATCAATCAAACTTCATTGATATGATCCCTGGGTGACCTATTATCATGCAGCCAAGAATTATTGTCATTGGATGAAAAAAATATCTTTTATGGGCAGAGGTCATTTCTCTTTATGTTATAAAGTGGAAACTTTGAAAATCATTACAACATCAGTAGAACCCAAAATATCTAAAAATCTAGTCAAAACTTAGATTTGCTATTACAAGAATTTCAAGCCTGTGGAGGGACTCAAGCCATTCATGGCTTTCTAGTTTACTTAAACAACTCACATAAGATCTTACACTTTTGAATTTGCCCCTATGGAAATGAGAGCTATTTATGGATATACAACCCGCTGTTCCAGTTAATGCATACACAATGATGTATGAAAGGCTGTAAGTTAACATGTAGATGGAAGGACAAAATCGTTATATTACACAAAAAAATTCTGAAAAACAGAATTCGTCATGGTACTAGATGGAAAAGATGATATGACAAGAAAAAATACGTTTCATACATTCTTTCTCATATTTTCAGCAAAAATGTTGGTCCATATAGAAATCAAACGGACTATAGCTCTTTTTTAAGCTCAACTAAACAAAGCTCTTAAGGTGAGCTATTGTGACCGCCGAATGTCCATCCTCTGTCTGTCTTTCTGTCTGCAAATAATTCTTAAGAAGTCTTTTTTTCTGAAACTGCTAGACAGAAATATACCAAAACTCACAGATATGATCATTGGGTCATGCTTTTTCAAAATTACATTAAAGATATAGAAATGGGAGTCAAAATTGGGTAAAAAGTGGGTTTAAAAATGAAGTCTTGTTTTTGCTATATAAGTCACAATTTTGCCCAATCTTTCTCAAACTTGCTCAGGATCTTTGTATAGGCATAAGGAAGATCCCCAATTGCTTTTGGTTGCAATATGACTTATGTCAAGGGAAAAGGAGCCTTTAGATAATTTTCTTGTTACGCAGAGGTCATTATTTTGGCTCAATCATTCTAAGACTTGCTCAGATGACTTGCTTTGTCTGGTCATATGGAAGGACCATTTTGATTTTGGATGCCTTCTGAAAATGTCATGGAAAAGGAACCATATAGAACATTTCTTTCAAGCCTTTCTAGGCTCACAACTTGGGGCCCAGTCTTTATCAAACTCGCTGAATTTTTTTGTCTGATCATATGGAGGACCCCAATTGATTTTTGTTGCTTTCTTAATTATGTCATGGGAAAAGGGATCTCAATGACAATTTCCTTATTAACATTCTACAAGTCTTTCAACATGATTTTTCATATATTTGACCTGAGGATCTTAGTTTTTTACTCCCATTTCTGGGATATCAGTTTTGTGTAAGATTTCCTCATGACAATCAATCTGACAGGTTAATTGGGCAAAGAATTAGGCCTCTATAGAAAAGGATCTGTAATAGAAATTTACTTTTAATCATTTGATAGATGTATGTATGTGAATTGGCAAAACATTCAGCATTTTTCAATATAGTTGAACAGTAAGATTATAAATTGTAATCATAATATTTCTGTGTATTATTTCTTGAAGAAGGCACTTTCTGAATTATTTAAAAAAGATTGTTATGTAATAGTCTACTAGGTAACAATAATAATTTTGCTGGGTTGGCCTCAAATTGTCATTTAATTATCTTTTAAGTCAAATCAATCCATCAGAAAGGAGTCAAGGAGATGAAGGTGAGCGATATAGAACCATCACTGTCCTCTTGTTTTTTAATTAATATGAATTTTAATTTAGGATATATAAATATTTTAAGGAATAAGAATATAATAATATAATTGATTGCTGAGGAGTAAAATTGCTGAATTTAGGCCATAATTTGGAAAATACAAAGGAGTGCTACCATTTATGAGGTAACTGTTATTAGGAGAAATGTAATTGTTTGCTCAGAGGTACAGATTGAGGGGTTATTGGGATTGCATTTTTAAATATTTCACTAGTCCTTATTCAACTCTATGACATAATTTAAATGAGTACACATAAGGTAGGGTTTCATTTAAAAATTATGATTTTAGACGGATATTACCCCCTCTTATCTGCACTTCTGATGATTGTGGTACATGAGCCATAATGGTTATGCAACATTTCAGAAAAAATGATCATAAACAATGTAAGCTGAGGTTTCCCCAAACATTGTGGAACTATTTAGGGTCTACTACCTTTATCTAATGTAATCTTATTAGTCCCCTACCGGCGAAAGCCGAAGGGGACTATAGGTTTGCGCTCCGTCCGTCTGTCCGTCTGTCCGTCCCTCCGTCTGTCAGTCCGGATTTCAGTTTTCCGGACTTTTTTTCTTAACCCTTGGAGATATTTAGCTGATTTTTGGTATGTGAGTCCGCATCAATGAGTTACAGAACGAGTTTGAGTTTGGTTCCGGTCCATTGATTTTTGTGGAAGATACGGATGCTGGACTTAGAAATTACCAGGAAATTTCAGTTTTCCGGACTTTTTTTCTTTACCCTTGGAGATATTGAGCTGATTTTTGGTATGTGCGTCCGCATCAAGGAGTTACAGAACGAGTTTGAGTTTGGTTCCGGTCCATTGATTTTTGTGGAAGATAGGGATGCTGGACTTAGAAAATTACCAGGAAATTTCAGTTTTCCGGACTTTTTTTCTTAACCCTTGGAGATATTTAGCTGATTTTTGGTATGTGAGTCTGCAGCAATGAGTTACAGAACGAGTTTGAGTTTTATTCCGGTCCATTGATTTTTGTGGAAGATATGGATGCTGGACTTAGAAATTACCAGGAAATTTCAGTTTTCCGGACTTTTTTTCTTAATCCTTGGAGATATTGAGCTGATTTTTGGTATGTGCGTCCGCATTAATGAGTTACAGAACGAGTTTGAGTTTGGTTCCGGTCCATTGATTTTTGTGGAAGATACGGATGCTGGACTTAGAAATTACCAGGAAATTTCAGTTTTCTGGACGTTTTTTCTTAATCCTTGGAGATATTTAGCTGATTTTTGGTATGTGCGTCCGCATCAATGAGTTACAGAACGACTTTGAGTTTGGTTCCGGTCCATTGATTTTTGTGGAAGATACGGATGCTGGACTTAGAAAATTACCAGGAAATTTCAGTTTTCCGGACTTTTTTTCTTAACCCTTGGAGATATTGAGCTGATATTTGGTATGTGAGTCTGCATCAATGAGTTACAGATCACATTTGAATTTGGTTCCGGTCCATTGATTTTTGTGGAAGATACGGATGCTGGACTTAGAAATTACCAGGAAATTTCAGTTTTCCGGACCTTTTTTCTTAACCCTTGGAGATATTGAGCTGATATTTGGTATGTGAGTCTGCATCAATGAGTTACAGATCACATTTGAATTTGGTTCCGGTCCATTGATTTTTGTGGAAGATAGGGATGCTGGACTTAGAAAAATACCAGGAAATTTCCAGATTTTTGTTTTTTATCCTCAGAGATATTTAGCTGATACATAAAATCTGATACAACTAATATTTTTGAGAGGTAGTTATACCTTTACCACCAAAAAAGATACTGCTCTAGGGATGTATTTATAAATCCGGTAGGGGACTTGGTATTGCCATGCAATACTTTCAAATGCTTGTTTAATCTAATATAACTTTTACCTATTTGAATTGAAAAATTTTATCTTCAAGATTCAAGAAAAGACAGTAAACAAGCAGCTCAAAGTTCTGATGTCTATAATGGATTCCATTTAAGGTTTGTTGATTTTCTCTCTTTTGTCTTGTCAAATAAGAACACTGGCAATATAGGGAGTTTGTGTCTTTTTCACTGCGTTTATAGCGGTATAAAGTGAAATTGCCTTAGCACATGGCAAATAATGCCCATAGGGGGTTATGTTAAAGCCATGTGCTAAGGCAATTGCACTTTATACCCCATAAACGCAATGAAAAAGACACTTGTCCCTTATTATTGCAATCCTCTATATTGAAGAAACAATTAAAATACTTTTGCAAACATTAAAGCTTCAAGTCTACTTTCTGCTGTATAGATTACACAATTTGATGGTCTCAATTTTTCTACATAATGTGATAGCAAAGTCATTGGCAGCTTGCGAGATCAAGGTTATTTATCAAGGTCAAACTTCAGTAAAATAAACTGTAAACTGGAGATATCTGTTTCACAAACACATTATAGGGATGAGTGTCTTTGTCACTGTGTTTATTGGGGTATAAAGTGCAATTGCCTTAGCACATGGCAAATAACGCCTTTAAGCCATGTGCTAAGGCAATTACACTTGATACCCAAATTAACGCAGTGAAAAAGATACTCGTCCCTTATAATTCAGGGTTCTCCCTGGCTTGAAAAAAGTTGTCGCCATCATTTTCGCCAAATGAAAAAAGTTGGTGCCAAATGGATCATAGTTTAGGGCCAAATTAATGAGTCTGCATGCCAAGTTAAATTAGGCTCCTGTTTGTTCAGATTATTAAAGAAATTGATTGTTTTTGTGTTGTTGCAATGTGCCTAGTAAATCATTCAGATTTTCCTTTTGTTTTAGATTGTTTTGACTAAAAAAAGTCATTGAATAATTTCATTCCAAAATAAAATTTAAAATGTCACAACTACTACATATTTTTGTAAAACAAGAAAGCCGAATAGTGTCCTCTTCCATCAGTAACTTCAGTGCTTTGATGTGAAAATTGGTTTAGGAAGAAAGCGTGATTGATAAAACACTTATATTTTTATACGCCGCCGGAGGCGGACGTATATTGGCGTCATCTTCTCCGTCTGTCCGTCCGTCCGTCCGTCCGTCCACTTTTCTTGTCAACGCAACTCCTCCTAAACTTCTGGCTGGATCTTCTTGAAACTTGGTCAATGTTATCACCTCAATTGGTAGATGTGCATGAAGGAAGGATTTTACGGTTCGTTGATTTTTGCCTGAGTTATGCCCCTTGATAACTTAGTCTCTGGGTCCAATTTTCTTGTCAACGCAACTCCTCCTAAGTTTCTGGCTGGATCTTCTTGAAACTTGGTCAATGTTATCACCTCAATTGGTAGATGTGCATGTAGGAAGAATTTTACGGTTCGTTGATTTTTGCCTGAGTTATGCCCCTTGATAACTTAGTCTCTGGGTCCAATTTTCTTGTCAACGCAACTCCTCCTAAGTTTCTGGCTGGATCTTCTTGAAACTTGGTCAGTGTTATCACCTCAATTGGTAGATGTGCATTAAGGAAGGATTTTACGGTTCATTGATTTTTGCCTGAGTTATGCCCCTTGATAACTTAGTCTCTGGGTCCAATTTTCTTGTCAACGCAACTCCTCCTAAGTTTCTTGCTGGATCTTCTTGAAACTTGGTCAATGTTATCACCTCAATTGGTAGATGTGCATGAAGGAAGGATTTTATGGTTCCTTGATTTTTGCCTGAGTTATGCCCCTTAATAACTTAGTCTTTGGGGCTTATTGCCTCAGTTATGCCCCCTTAAAATTTAGTCTCTGGGGCTTATTGAAATTGCAGCCTTGTGAATGCAACTCTTCCTTAGTTTCTGGCTGGATTTAAATGAAACTTGGTGGATGTTATAACTGAAATTGGTAGATGAGCATAAAGTAAGGATTTTATGGTTCATTAATTTTACCCTTAATTATGCTCCCTTAGAACTTAGTAGCTAGGGCTTATTGAAATTGCAGCCTTTTGAACACAACTCCTCCTTACTTTCTTGTCTTTATTTAAATGATACTTGGTCAATGTCATCACCATAATTTGTAGATGTACATGGATCAAGGATTTTATGGCTCATTTATTCCCCTAAATTATGCCCCCTTAAAACTTAGTGCCTGGGGCTTATTGAAATTGCAGCCTTGTGAAGGCAACTCCTCCATACTTTTTGTCTTGATTTAAATGAAACTTGGTAATTTTCAATTTGGTTCTGTCAAAATAAGTAGTGTCTATAATTATTTTTGTGAAACAGCAGCAAAGTGGCAGCGTATTTTGTGACGATGGCACTCTTGTTTAAAATTAGCAGTGTTGATATAGATACATTCGTTTTTAAACATGATGGGTCGAAACTTTTTGGGTACAAATGCACAGAAAATAAATTTCATCTGTGTGATTATTCAACAGTAAAAATTGTAATTTTTTGGTGAAATTAAACAAATTCTACTTAATTCTTTCAAAAATCATGTGCAGAATCAATAGTACCTGTATGTGAAACCAATATCACTTGAATTTTTCGGATTCTGAATAGCAGAACAGCTGCCGAGGTTGAAACTATCAAAATTAATCAGAGCATAAAAGACCAATTTAGATAAGTATTTTGGTCAGAAAATGTTAAAGGTGACAAGTGTGATAATTTTTCAACATAAATGATGCGAATAATTGTGTATGCGGGTCTGAAATAATTGATCTGTTAAAATCCAACCAAAACAGATTACGGAGGAAGTGGTGTGATTTAGTCACGCCCACTTACGAAAATTAATATCGGCAATCATCCAATAAGCTGCTTGCTTACCTTATGCAATTGAGTAAGCTGTCAATTAAAACTTTAATTGGATAAGGAAATGTGTTTGTCGCATGTCTGACCTGATTACACAATTGACTGGATTGACAATGACTTGTCTCGAGGTTAATATATTTGAAGGAAAATTTAGGTTTGTCTCGATAGAAGTGGATTTTTTTTCTTTTTTTGGCACCATGTATTTTCGCCAAATGATAAAAATTGGAGCCAAAATTAACTTTTATTCGCCATTTGCAAATTTGGCGATCGGCAGCGTGAACGTTGTAATTGCAATTCTCAAGATCGAAGAATTTGTTAAAATACTCGGCAAAATATTAAAGCTTCAAGTCTACTTTCTGCATGTATAGATTAAACAATCTATCTTTAGATAGATGTAATGTCATAAAGTAAAACAAATGATACACAAATAAACGACAACTTTGAAATTCATAGAGGTACTTATGATAAAAAACTTGTTTCTGCCAAGATAGTCTGTATTTTTAAACAAAAACAGCGTGAGCGGTCTTAGTTGAGAGGGTTGATTGATGGTCTTCGTCCACTCTCTGTTCTCTAAGTTTACGTTGGCTCAGAATCATAACTGTATGCTTGTAATCTTAAATTCTTTCGAAAATATCATTATTCATAATAGATTAAATAAGTAAGTTTGCGTTGATAATCGGGAACTAGGTTAATTCAAGTTCCTACAACACAGGACTTACAGATCGAAGGTCGGGGATTTCCCGAAATACCAATTGCATTTTTAGCTTGCCCGGGACGAAAGTCTCGGAAGAGCTATTGTCATACCCTCTGATGTTGGCGTCAGTGTCAGCGTCGGTGTCGGCGTCTGCATTAGGTAAAGTTTTTTATTTCTATCAATATTTATCCTAGAGACTTTATTTTTTACAGAAACACTCATTAGGGCATAGGCTTTCATTTGAGACCAACATCCATGTCGAAATGACCTTTAGACTGTGACCTTGACCCTTTCAAAAAAACTTTAACCAAAAACTTTAACCAAAAACTTTAACCTTGCTTATATTTTCTGTAAGCTTTAAACTAGAGACATCATTACTTCATATGCACACTCATTAGGTGATAGACTTTCACCATAGACAAAGGTCCTTGACAATTTGACCTTGACCTTGACCTTTTATGGACTTGGAAAAACTTAAACTGAAAAATTTTAACCAAAAATTTAACCTTGCTTATATTTTCTATATGCTTTACTCTGGGACATTATTACTTCATACACATACTCACTAGGTGATAGGCTTCTACAGAGACCAAGGTCCTTCACAATTTGACCTTGATCTTGACCTTTTGTGGACTTAGAAAATTTTTAAAGAAAAACTTCATGTTTGATACAAAGAAATTCCATTGGTAACCTCATCTGCTTGTAGGCTTTCACTTTACCCTAACCTTATACATGCAATTAAAACAAAAAAATGTTTATATTTCTTAATTACTACTCAAACAGATATATATTAGATCATGGACTTTAACATTGAAAGAAACCACTTTGAACCTCGGTCTTCGGTCAAGCGCTGTTTGTGACAAGCAGCTGTTTGGGCGAGTTACGTTGTCGGCGGACAACTCTTATTAGCACACCTTAGCACATCGTGCTCAAGGTGAGCTTTTGTGATCATTGAATGTCCGTCATCTGTCGTGCTGTGTGCGTCTGTGTTGTGCGTTGTCATGCGTCAACAATTTAAGTGTTTACACTCTAGAGGCCACAAATATGATCGAATCTTCATGGAACTTGGTCAGAATGTTGGTCAGGTTGCAAAGATGAACCCTATCGAAAATGGGAAGGATCCATGCCAAATCACGGGAAAAGGGGCCTTATGACCAATTTTCTTGTTAACACTCTAGAGACCACAAATATGGCCCAATCTTCATGAAACTTGGTCTGAATGTTGGCCAGGTCACAAGGATGAACCCTATCGAAAATGGGAAGGATCCATGCCATATCATGGGAAAAGGAGCCTTATTTACAATTTTCTTGCTTACACACTAGAGGCCACAAATATGGCCCAATATTCATGAAACTTGGTCAGACTGTTGGCCAAGTCACAAGGATGATCCCTTTTGAAAATCCGAAGGATCCATGCCATATCACAGGAAAAGGGGCCTTAATGATATTTTTCTTGCTAACACTCTAGAGGTCGTAAATATGGCCTAATCTTGATGAAACTTGGTCAAAATGATTGGCAAGTCACAAGGATGAACCCTATCGAAAATGGAAAGGATCCATACTATATCAAGGGAAAAAGGGGCCTTAATGACAATTTTCTTTTAAATGCTCTAGAAGCCACAATATGGCCCAATCATCATGAAACATAGTCATAATTTTGGCAAGGTCACAAGGATAAAACCTATTGAAAATGGGAAGGATCCCTGCCATATCACGGGAAAAGGGGCCTTAATGACAATTTTATTGTTTACTTGCTAGAGGCCACAAATATGGCCCAATCTTCATGAAACTTGGTCAGAATATTGGTCAGATCATAAGGATGAACCCTATTGAAAATGGGAAAGATCCATGTTATATCACAGGAAAAGGGGTCTTTATGATTATTTTCTTGTTGTAACTCTAGAGGCTACAAATCCCGTCTAAACTTCATGAGACTTGGTTTTTTGTAGAAATTATCTCCTTTATGACATCTGGCTATTTAATTGATGAGATGTCGGTCAAAGAGACTCGGGAGCGATCTAGGACCATCTTGGTCCTCTTGTATACAGAAATAAAGTGCAATGGATTTCCCCAAGTGAAGCGATTTAAACCAATCAGAATTCTTTATTTTTATTGTATTGCAATTATCTTGTTTTGAATATTCTATATAATTTTCAATATTATATATCAAGTAAAGAGTATTGCTTCCACTCATATAATTGATATGTTGACTTGTATAAACGTTGAGATTAAAGCTTTATATATTTAGGGGCCAACTATTGTGAGATACAATATTATTTGAAATGTGTACATAGAGATCTAGAAAACACATCTGGGCCCAAGGTTGTAAAACTTTTCTCGGTCTCAATTCAAAATTTCTCAAATTTCAATTTGAGATTACAGTCGTAATCCAGTTTTAATACTCATTTTAATGTATTAACATAAAAGATTATATCAATAAGTTGTTATAAATAACAACTTATTGTTATTATCTTTTATTTTCATATGTTTATTTAAATTGAAAATTTGAGAAAATTTTCAGTTGAGCCTGAGAAAAGTTTTATAACCTCAGGCCCTGACCTGAGGTGCGTTCGTTAGAGCGAGATTCTTAAGATTCTTATTAAGATTTTTAAGATAAAGCGTTCGGTAGAGCGAGATTTTTAAGCGGCTCAATAAGAATCTTAAGATATCTCAATGAGGAAACGAAGATGGTTTTGCATTGGCTTAAAACGAGTAGTCATGACGACGTCGAATATTTTCACTCAAAATATCGAAAATTGTTCATTACGACGTCTTAAAAATCTCATTTGGATGGATTTTTCAACTTGCTCTGACGAACGCACCTCTGTTCTTACCTGTAGTGACCCAGATAAACCAGACATTACACTTGAACATTTGTTAGAAGATATGAGAAACAAGGATGAAGTAAATGCTTTGATGCAAGATTTGCTGGATGGTGTAATAGAGGTTGCTCAAGATGAGAGGGGAGCTAGGTATGTATAACCAATCATTGTCATTGATTATTATGACCAGGGTTGTGGAATTCCCATGCCCTTTTTGTCCAACATGTGCTTTTCAACCTTCGGAAAAGTACATTTTTCAAGGCCACTTGTCCGAGGACAAGGAAATACTAGGCGAAATCTTGGAATGTTTCTAATAGAAATCATCCAAATGTTTTTATACATCCGAAGGGTCGAATTATGTTATGGCCTCGGTCGTCCGTCCGTCCATCCGTCCGTCTGTCCATCCGTCTGTCAGTTAGTTAGCAATTTTTTGTGTGCGCAACTCCTCCTAAACTATCAATGGGAATGAGCTGAAACTACACACAAAAACTCCCTATGATGTCTAGTTGTGCATAACACCTTTGAAATTCAAATCGCTCCAGTCATTCCTGAGAAATCTTGAATTATCTGCCCTTTAATATAACAAAAATCACTATTTTTTGTGTGCGCAACTCCTCCTAAACTATCAATGGGAATAAGCTGAAACTACACACAATTACTCCCTATGAGGTCTAGTTGTGCTTAAGACCTTTGAAATTCATATCGCTCCAGTCATTCCTGATAAATCTTGAATTATCTGCCCTTTAATATAACAAAAATCACTGTTTTTTGTGTGCGCAACTCCTCCTAAACTATCAATGGGAATAAGCTAAAACTAAACACAATTACTCCCTTTGGTGTCTAGTTTTGCGTAAGACCTTTGGAATTCAAATTGCTCCGGTCATTCCTGAGAAATCTTGAATTATCTACCCTTGAATTTAACGAAAATCACTGTATTTTTGTGTGCGCAACTCCTCCTAAACTATCAATGGGAATGAGCTGAAACTAGACACATTTACTCCCTATGATGTCTTGTTGTGCATAAGACCTTTGAAATTCAATTCGCTCCAGTCAATTCTGAGAAATCTTGAATTATCTGCCCTTGAATTAAGAGAAAATCACTGTTTTTTGTGTGCAACTCCTCCTTAACTATCAATTGAAATGAGCTGAAACTAGACACAATTACTCTCTATGATGTCTAGTTTTGCGTAAGACTTTTCAATTCAAAATGCTCCAGTTATTCTAGAGTTATCTTGGATCATCTGCCCTTGAGTTGTTGAACAACAAAATTTCTTATCGGCTCATTTTCTCCTACATTATGGATGGGAATGAAAGGAAACTTGCCATAATGACTCTGTAGGATGTCTTTTTGTGCTGAGGACTAAATATATTTTCATAATTAAATGTTATGGCACCAGTTGTCTGTCTGTCTGTTTGCAATATCTTTAGCTATCATTCAAGCTCACGCTACTGACAAGCCAAGGTTACTGACAAGCCCCTTCGGGCGTATATGCGCCGCTCTGCGAAGCTCTTGTTTTCATAGGGTAGAGAAAATTGTTTTTGGCGGATGTTTACAATCACCAGTGCTACCACATGAGAAAAATCCAGTCAGATGTTAATAGCTTTTCAAAAAAGTAATGCCCATTAACCTTTAAGTTACTTTTAAGCTCACCTGAGCACAAAGTGCTCACCTGAGCACAAAGTGCTCAAGGTGAGCTATTGTGATGGTACAATGTCCTTCGTCCACAATTCCTTTAAACATCATCTCCTCCTAAACCGTTGGACAAATCTTGAAGAAACTTGGCAGGGATGTTCCTTGGGTCAAGCTCTAATAAAGTTGTTCAAATAAATGAAATCCACCCTTAACTTTCCCCTTACCCTTAACAAAAAGGGTGAAAATATTAAAATCTTCAAAAATCTTTTTCTCTCGAACCAGAGGGAAGACAGCTTTCATATTTATTACGTAGCATCATCTAGTGGACCTCTACCAAGTTTCTTCATATCAAGACCCTGGGGTCATATTTGGGCTTTGCCCGGGCACAACCCTTTTTACATAGAATCAAAGAGCGAAAATCTTAAAAAAAATCTTCTTTTCTGAAACCAGATTGCAGACAGCTTTCATATTTGGTATAGAGCATCATCTAGTGAACCTCTTCCATGTTTGTTCATATCAAGACCCTGGGTCAAAATTGGGCTTGGCCGGATGCATCCCTTTTAGCTCTTCCGAGCACGAAGGGTAAAAGAATGAAAATCTTCATAAATCTTCTTCTATGAAACCAGAAGGCAGACAGCTTTCATATTTGGTATGTAGCATCATCTAGTGGACCTCTACCAAGTTTGTTCATTTCAAGACCCTAGAATCATATTTGGGCTCCACCCGGGCACAAACCCTTTTACATAGAATCAAAGAGCAAAAATCTTTTAAAAACCTTCTTCTCCAAAACAAGAGGGCACACAGCTTTCATATTTGGTATGTGGCATCATCTAGTGGTCCCCTACCAAGTTTGTTCATATCAAGACCCTTGGGTCATATTGGGGCTCCAACTGGGTGCATCCCTTTTAGTTCATCTGGGTCCTCTTTCAAGATAAATATTGCACGATTTATCTTAAAAATATCCTAGGATTATATTTAAGACGGTCGTAAACGGCTTTCACATAAATAACGTTGAAAATCGCAGACTATACGACCGCATAAGATTATCGTAAAGTTGATCTTTCACATCAGCATGTGCTGATCATATGATATAAACTTCCGCGTTAGTGGGTAAATTGTCCGCTTTTTGCAATACCAAACAGGGTAATTCAGCAAACTGACCGTAGAAAAGCCATTTACTTAAATATCAATGCATATCTAACGAGGTTTTTAAAACTTAATTCGTCGAACTACACTATTCTCATCGATATCTAAATATCTATGTCAAGATAATTATGCAAGTGCTCGTAATTGCTTATAGTTAATCTAGCTTACACTGTCGATTCCCTTTCCAATGAAAGTAAACCGACTGTTGCACCGAATGTGGACCAATCGAACATTTGACCGCATGATAAAAAAGCACATGTTCTAGTTAATGATCATCTGCACCAAGTTTTCGGTGTATGCCTTTATTATCATTATATTTCATTATCATTGTTGTGTGGTTGGTTAGTTGCTTTCTGGCGAAGTATTTGCATGTATAAGAATACAACATTGTTGAAAAGGTAAGATGAAAAAATGGCTCATCCATTGTTCCAATGTGTATTTGTTATACAATTCTTCAAATCTGTAAAGTTCTGTGCCTAAATGGAAGGTTTTGAAACAAACTATAGAAGGATGGTATTGAAACGAACTTTAGATGGGTATTGTATTCCATCGCTTTCAGACAAAATTACCGATAACTCTAACTTCGGATCTAGTACAGTGGTCGTTGTCGTTTCCGTGTAACTAACAGTTACATGAAGCTTAGACATGTTTCATCTGGCTTAGTATTGCTGTTCACTTATTGTATTTGCTTGATTATTTGCTCAGTTCATCTTTGACGAAAAGAGAGAGAAAAAAAAACGAGTGAAGCTTTTTTGTTGTTGATGTTGTTGTTGTTAATAAGAAATCCTCCTTTTAATCAAGAATTGAATGGTTTTGACTATAGGCTGTGGAATTTTCCTTTTAATTTATGTCGTACTTGAAGCATGAAACACAGGAATCCATATTGCATAATGCGAGAGTAGTTTGTTTTTTTTTTTAAAAAAAGAAAGTTATTTATAAATGCGTTAAAAATCTATTGATTTGGTATCTACCACATTCTGTGTCACTATGAAGGGTAAGCAAATGTTTTCAGTCATGATCACAAAAGGGTCGATTCTTACGGTAAATAAACAACTTAAAACCACTATGTAAACATTCTGTGACAATAGTACGATTATCGCAGAGTAAAATCAAACATCGAAATGATGGTGCATCAGTTGTTTTTAATATATCTCGTTAATTACACTTTATTGAACTTTGAAATTTGCCATGTGCATAGCTAAATAATCGTTCTAACATCTGCGAGAGCTAGAAAGGAATCTGAGAAAAAATTAGGCTCATAAGGACATAATCGTAAAATTTACGACTGGTCTAAAGGTGTCGTATATTTTACCGTAGATTTCACGATACGGCGCCTTTCTTGAAAGCCAAAAAGTTTCCTGAAAGCCAATATTTATAGTATGATTGCGATACGACCAAATTTCAATTGTAGGACCTTTCTTGAAAGAGGCCCCTGAGCACTATGAATGAAAATAGGAAAACTTTCAAAAATCTTCTTCTCTGAAACCAGATGGCAGACAGCTTTTATATTTAATATGTAGCATCATCTAATAGACCTCTGCCAAGTTTGTTTATATCAAGAACCTGGAGTCACATTTGGGCTCCACCAGGGTGCGTCCCTTTAACATAGAATCAAAGAGCAAAAAGGCATATCCGTCTTGCTCTTGGCTGATAACATTCCATGGTATTTATCTTTTTTAGAAATTATCTCCTTTTTGACATCTGCCTATTTAATTGATGTGATATCCCAGGGGTCAAAGAGACTCATCTGAGCGATCTAGGACCATCATGGTCCTCTTTTTTTCAAGACTTGTTTCTTACAGGCAACTGTGCATTTTGAAAATTATGTGAAACAATCATTCTATACAATTTGTTGAATATCTTTATACACATCTTTATAACGAAAAGCCTACACAATTTTTACGATTTTTTCTTCTACAGAGATAACAGCTGACTTGCTTTTTGATAGTGTTCATTTAAGTAACTACATTTAATACGCATTTACAATTTGTCTCTTTTATCATCGTTTCTGTTGCACTATTACTATTATTATTATGTTTCATTGCAAATGGACACATACAAATTTAACAACGATCAACGCTGGGCAAACAAACCCATTATCTACAGCTACCTTTGCAAGATTTGATTTGATTTGTTCCTTATTGATAAAGTTGTTTGGTGCTATTTTGGAGGTGTACATTTAAGTAACTACATTTAATTCGCATTTATAGTCTGTCTCTCGTAGCATTGTTTCAATTGCACTATTGCTGTTTTCATTACATTTCATTGCAAATGCAAACATTCCTTAGATGAGAGAAATTGAAGAATATGTTATTTAAAAACTTAAATACAACTTCAAAAGAAAAAGAAATTGTTTATTGTTCAGAATATTTAATTTCCATCTTCATTTTTTGACTTGCTTTTACAAGGTTTTTTTATCGCCACCATGCCACCAGAACATCCACCTTCAGTACTTTCAGTGCTTTGATTAATGAAGAAATTGCTCAGCACATTATATCAATAATCTCCTTACCTAAAACCTCTTTGCTTTTTATTCAACATCACTAGATTGAGAGGGGGCTGACGAAATACAAAATCAACAATTGATAAGAAATTCAAGATCTTCTTTTCTCTCTAAAAAACTATAAATCAGGATCAAAAAAGAAACAAATATTACTAGAATTCAAGATTTATTTTAAGTCTGGTAACAAAACTCAAAATGTTGAAAATGCATTAGAACATCAGTGACTGTGGGAAATCAATCTTGTGTAAAGCAACTGGCAGTGTGTAGCTGATTGCTTTTGATCTTAGTCAGCTGTTCCCTGGTGACTAGTTGACTCAATTTCATCATAGCTTAGTACATGTACACTTATCAGGGTTTAACCCTTTGCTGTTTAATCCCTGCTTTTAACATGCCTGTGATTTTATGATCAGGAAAACATTGTGAAAAAAGAAGAAATTGCTTCTGACAAGTAATTTCTTCTTTTTTCCACACTATTTTCTAACCTACTGAATGGTTATTTTTCAAATTAAATCCACTTTCAATTTTAGTCTGCAAAACCTTTGAATTTGGACAGGTCCAAAATTTTGTAAAAACAGGAAAATGTTAAGTTGATGGCATAAAATTTGAGATTGTGAACATGTCGACTTCTGAAAGATTTTCCTTATTTTATTTGTTGTCTTCATCATTGTGTACAGGTTTTAGATTTACATGCCTCAGTATGGCCCATTGGAGCCAGAATCTGCCTGAGATCTTTTAAAATTTTGTGTTTTTTGCGCAAGCCCTTTGTCAATCTGAAGCTCTGGGAATTTTTTACTTTATGATATCTTGGCTCATTGAACAATTGTGTCAATTTGGTTTAACAGTCAATTCTCAAATTTGGAATTTAAGCAGGGTGAATTGTTTGCCTACATGAAATTTAGGATTGGTATTATTTTGCAACTTTAATAAGCTATGCCTCAGATGAGGGTTTTAGAGCTCATGGCCCTTGTTGTTTTTCAGGATGCTTATACAATTTTTAACAAATGCAAGTTATAATGAGACACAGGCAGTGTTAACAAAGATACTCCCATCAGTTTCTGTACTTTCAATGGATATTAATGGATATAGTGTTATTCAAAAACTCATTGAAATTGGAACACCCGGTCAAAGAGGAAGTTTAATTGGGGGGATAAGAGGCTGTGTTTTAGCACTTGCTGAGAGTAAATATGGGTCTTATGTGGTGGAACAGGCTTTGAGGTCCTGTTTTTCTTTGCAAGTAAGTGAATCTTTTTGTCTCTACAATGATCAACTTTTTAGCTCACCTGAGCACAAGGTTCTCAAGGTGAGCTATTGTGATTGTACAATGTCCGTCATCAGTTGTCTGTCGTACAATGTCCGTCGTCCACAATTTCTTTGAACATCTCCTCCTAAACCAGTCGGCCAATCTTGATGAAACTTTGCAGGGATGTTCCTTGGGCCATGTTCTACCAAAGTTGTTCAAATAAATGAAATCCACCCTTAACTTTCCCTTTACCTTTTACCCTTAACAAAAAGGGTGAAAATAGGAAAATCTTCAAAAATCTTCTTCTCTGAAACCAGGAGGCAGACAGCTTTCATATTTGATATGTAGCATCATCTAGTGGACATCTTCCAAGTTTGTTCATATCAACACCCTGGGGTCAAATTTTGGCTTTGCCCGGGCGCAACCCTTTTTACACAGTAACAAAGAGCAAAAAACTTTAAAAATCTTCTTCTCTGAAACAAGATGGCAGACAGGTTTCATATTTGGTATGTAGCATCATCTAGTGGACCTCTACCAAGTTTGTTCATATCAAGACCCAGGAGTCATATTCGGGCCGACTCAGGGCACATCCCTTTAAGCTCATCTGAGCACAATGGGTAAAAATAGGAAAATCTTCTAAAATCGTCTTCTCTGAAACCAGAAGGCAGACAGCTTTCATATTTAATAAGTAGCATTATATAGTGGACCTCTACCAAGTTTTTTCATATCAAGACCCTGGGGTGTATCCCTTTTATATAGAATCAAAGAGTGAAAAGGCATATTGTTCATGCTCTTGGCTGAAAACATTCGATGGTATTGATCTTATGTAAAAAATATCACCTTGTTGACATCTGCCTATTTAATTAATGTGATGCCCCAGGGGTTAAAGAGACTCAGGTGAGCAATCGAGGACCATGATGATCATCTTGTATATTTTTCTTTAAACTACCATTCTGTTGAACTCTTGACCCTGACTTTGACCTTTCACTTACTCTTGAAAATTTTGTTAGCTCAACTGACAGGTCAGAAGAGCTACAGCATTTGAGTGTTGCCTGCCTGTGTGTCCATCCATTAACTTTTTAGCTAACCTGAGCACTAAGTGCTTAATGTTAGCCATTTTGATTGGTTAATGTCTGACGTCAATCTGTCAGTCTGTCAATAATTATTACAAAGAATCTTCTCCTCTGAAACAACTGATCAGAATTTGACCTAGTTTCTCAGATAAGACTTTTATGTCATGCAATTTCAAAAAACTTTACAGATTTTGAATCGGTGTCAAAAGGTCAAATCTTTAAAAAAATCTTTTCCTCTGAAACTACTAAACAGAATTTGACAAAACTTCACAGATATAATCCTTGAGTCATGCATTTTTCAAAATGCTTCAAAGATTTTAAATCTGGGTCTAAATGGGGATAAAAATGGGGTCGGAAAAAGGGCCAAAAGGTCAAAATCTTTTTTTTCTCAAGAGGTCACAGCTTTCACTCAATCTTACTTGAATTTGCTCAGGATGTTTGTCAAGGTTTAAGGAAGATGCTTGTTGGTATTTGTTGAAATCCAACTCATTTTTATCTCCACTGGCCAAAGGCCAGTGAGCTGTTGTCATGGCAGGATGTCCATTGTGTGTCCGTGCTTGCGTGTGGTGATTTTTGACAAAACTTGGCCAGAATGTTTCTTGGATGACCCTTGGGTGAAGAAATTTTGATTAGCCCATAAATTAAGGCGTGGCAGGGCAGGGCTTGTTTTGAGCCCAAAGTCTTTGAACAACATTTCTCTCTCAACCATTTGGCTGATTTCAATGAAACTTTACAAGAATGTTCCTTGGGTGACCCTCTTCTGTAGTTGTTCAAGAAATTTGGATTGTCCCCCAAATATGAAGGTGGCAGGGCGTGGCTTATTTTGAGCTTGAAATCTTTGATATCTCCTCCTGAACCACTTGGTTGCTTTCAATGAAACTTTACCAGAATGTTCTTTGGGTGACCCTTTTTAAAAAATGTTTGCGAAATTTTGATTGGTCCATATTATGGGCGTGGCAGGGCAGGCTTATCTTCAGCCTGAAATCTTTGAACAACATCTCCTGAGCCTTGGCTGATTTCAGTGAAACTGTACCAGAATGTTCCTTGAGTGACCCTCTTCGAAAATTGTTGGTGAAATGTTGATTGGATGAGACTCACTGGGTCAATGAAATTCAGGTTAGCGGTTTAGGGCCATTCTGGTCCTCTTGTTTTAAAGTGATATTTAAATAGTTTTAATCCTTGTAATTTTACATATTAGTTATATGAGTTCACTTCTGATAGCTCAGTGGCAACTTGGAAAAAGTCGGAATTCCTTCTGAATGCTGGTGACTTTCATTACCTTCTATTTTCAATATCTCTCTTTCAAATCTTGAGATATTTAAGCCAGTGAAGCGATACAGGCCCTCTTCGGCCTCTTGTTTTCAAACATGCTTAGGTTTTGACTGGTCATTACAAAGTATGCCATTGATTTTGATTGCATTCCAAAGGAAAAGGAATCGGCGGCACTCATTCTTTCCGACTATTTGTCTCTCACCAATGGGTTGATAATCGTAGACCTATGTGAGATAGCAGCTTGAGGCTAGGAAAGGATGTGGTGGTTGTACTGGTGAGAGAAATACCAGGAAACCATTGTTAGGTGCTCCAGCCGCCGCTATATAACTGAAAAAATGTTGAAAGCAGCGTAAAACTCCATTCAAACAATCAATAAATTTATTTTATGGTCAAAGGAATGTAATGTATGATGAATAATTTAAAGCTGCTCTTTTACAGTTCTTCAAAGGGAAAAAAACAAAGCTGGTTCTTGGATGCAGAAATTTGTGAAATTTGTGCATTTTCATGTGTTTAAAAAATCACACATGGGTATGGCACTTACAAAAAATCATTTTAAAAAAAATGTAGCTTGAACGTCTGAACAGCAAGGTCAGTGACGGAACCAGTCTATTTATATTCAGTCTATAAATAGGAAATTGTTATTTTTTCATGTATAATGTTTCATTTTTCGCATGAATCGATATGACATTTGATAGACAAACAGGATCAATTGCATGCATATATAGTTTCTTTAAAATGTAAAATTTAAGAATAATTTTTTAGTTGTTAGAAGTTGCTTTATTAGCTCACCTGAGCACACATGCTCAAGGGGAGCTTTAAGGATGACCCTGAGTCTGTCTATGTCATCTGTCGTCCGTCGTCAACAATCTTAAAATCTTCTTTCCTGAACCACTGGGTCAATTTCAATGAAACTTTGCCAGAATGTTCCTTGGGTGATCTTCTTTAAACATTGTACACTAAATTCTGATTGGCCCATAATTATGGGCTTGGCAGGGTGTGGCATTTTTATCTCCCCTGGCTGAAAGCCACTTGGGCTATTGTCATGGCGTTGTGCCCATCGTGCATCCATCCATCCATGCAACTGTGTGTGCGTGCGTCCGGTCATAAGCTTTTTCTAAAAAAATTTTCTCCTCAGAAACTACTGGATGAATTTCAACCAAACTTCACAGGAAGGATCCTTGGGTGACCCTGTTTCAAAATTGTTCAAAAAATTTGGATCAAATGAAAAACATGAATTAAATGGGCTTGGCTAATTTCCAAATATGGAAAAAAGTGAGTTTTCTCAGATTCTAATTGATGGATACCAATTAGATTTTACATGAATGATCCTTGGCTGACCCTTTATCAGTCTACTGAAAAGTTATTGTGATCGGATGAAAAATATGCATTTTATGGGCCGAGGTCATTTCTCTATATGTTATAAAGTGAAACATTGAAAATCATTTTCTCAGAATGCAATTGATGGATATCAATCAAATTTCACTGAAATGATCCTTGAGTGACCCATTATCAATCTACAAAAAATTTATGTGATTGGATGAAAAACATGTATTTTACAGGTGGAGGTCATTTCTCTATATGATTTAAAGCCGAAATTTTAAAAATCATTTTCTCAGAATGTAATTAATGGATACCAAATTTCACTGGAATGATCCTTGAGAGAACCTTTACCATGAAGCAAAAAATTAATGTCATTGGATGAAAAATTGTCTTTTATGAGCGGAGGTCATTTTTCTTTTTGTTATATAGTGAAAACTTTCAAAATCATTTTCTCAGACTGGAACAGACGGATATCAAGCAAACTTCTTTGGTATGATCCTTGGGTGACCCACTATTATGCAGCCAAAAATAATTGTGATTGGATGAAAAATATGTATTTTATTGGCGGAGGTCATTTCTCTATATGTTATATAGGGGAAACAGTGAAAATCATTGTAGAACCCAAAATATCTAAAAATCTAGTCAAAACTTTGATTTGCTTTTACAAGAATTTTAAGCCTGTCAAGTGACTCAAGCAATTCATGGCTTCCTTGTTTAATGTTAAATACAGTTGTATCAACTGATTCTTGTGCAAATTTACCTCGATTGTCCATGTGGAAGTGATTTGGTGTTATGACACAGTCGTCTGAGGGTTAAGATGTCTGATAGACTATTGGCCAACTATTTTTCATACCTTTAGCACCTATAAGGGCAGTGAATAGTTCTTCATCAGTCATATCTGCACTATTTAACACTTTATTCAGTGAACATTTAGTTTTATCGTTGCCAGGTGCTAGTGGAGGATTGAAAAATCATTTCAACCTGTTTTTACTACTAGACCTCTGTATTTTGTCCCTATCCATTACACAGAGAAGGTCTTTTTATTCCTTACACACACCAACAAAATTTGTACCATTATCTGAATACATTTTGTCAGTCCCTGACAACTAACCATTCTAAGCATTCAAGTAATAATCTGTATCCAAACCAAACGCTATTTCTAAGTGCACTGCTCTACTTGCCATGCAAGTAAAAAAGCATAAGTAGCGTTTTTGGTGAGCTTTTCCTCTACCCTGCTTGGTCAGGAAAGGTCCTCCAAAATCTACCAAACAATATGCAAATGCTCTCTTGGACTTTTCTGTTCTGGCTTTCTGAAGAGAAGCCATGATTTGCATTCCTGGTCAAGAAATCAACTTTTGCAGTCAGCATGTTGGTTTTCCCATTCACAAATTTCTTCTCTTCCTGATATCACCCAGTAAGATGCCGACAAAGAAGCTAATGTTTGGTTTGTACCACTATGATCATTTTGTTAATATTTCACTAGTAATTTAGTTACTCTACTTTTTCATGGAATCCCAATAGGAAACCTCGTATTGTAAGGTAGAAATTCTGCATATTTGAGTCTGGTATCACATCTTATACCATTCTCATCTATTTTGACAAAGCTTGCTTTTGTGCGAAAATTAATGACCTTTTCTCAGACTACTGTTCTCTTCTTTGAAATGTTCCTTTTGTGCTTTCCAAATAAAGAAATACTCAGATTTTCTTATTTCATGTACTGTTAGCTCACTTTCTAAGCACTTTTCTATTTTTGATCTACAATTTGTGATGAATCTGTTCATCCAAGAGTAAACATGTACTAATCTCAACCAACTAGAAAAATTGGTTGGATTTAACTTGAATTCAATTCTTTCTTGTTTCACTGATGTATATGCACAAGATTTAACACAACTTTTCTATACCTCTTGGTTAACACATTCATTTTGACAACTTGTGATTTCATTTTCTTGCCACCTATCACATCAACTGTTCCGGAAATCTGGTCCTCTCCACCATAAATCACTGCTAAGTAGGTAATAAAGTGTAACACCCTGAGACGCTAGATCTGCTGGATTTTTATACGCCGCCGGAGGCAGACGTATATTGGCATCATCTTCTCCGTCTGTCCGTCCGTCCATCCGTCCGTCCGTCTGTCCGTCCGTCCGTCTGTCCGTCCGTCCACTTTTCTTGTCAACGCAACTCCTCCTAAACTACTGGCTGGATCTTCTTGAAACTTGGTCAATGTTATCACCTCATTTGGTAGATGTGCATGAAGGAAGGATTTTATGGTTCGTTGATTTTTGCCTGAGTTATGCCCCTTGATAACTTAGTCTCTGGGTCCACTTTTCTTGTCAAGGCAACTCCTCCTAAGTTTCTGGCTGGATCTTCTTGAAACTTGGTCAATGTTATCACCTCAATTGGTAGATGTGCATGAAGGAAGGATTTTACGGTTCATTGATTTTTGCCTGAGTTATGCCCCTTGATAACTTAGTCTCTGGGTCCACTTTTCTTGTCACCGCAACTCCTCCTAAGTTTCTGGCTGGATCTTCTTGAATCTTGGTCAATGTTATCACCTCAATTGGTAGATGTGCATGAAGGAAGGATTATATGGTTAGTTAATTTTTGCCTGAGTTATGCCCCTTGATAACTAAGTCTCTGGGTCCACTTTTCTTGTCAACACAACGCCTCCTAAGTTTCTGGCTGGATCTTCTTGAATCTTGGTCAATGTAATCACCTCAATTGGTAGATGTGCATGAAGGAAGGATTTTACGGTTCATTGATTTTTGCCTGAGTTATGCCCCTTGATAACTTAGTCTCTGGGTCCACTTTTCTTGTCAACGCAACGCCTCCTAAGTTTCTGGCTGGATCTTCTTGAAACTTGGTCAATGTTATCACCTCAATTGGTAATTGTGCATGAAGGAAGGATTTTATGGTTTGTTGATTTTTGCCTGAGTTATGCCCCTTAAAAACTTAGTATCTAGGGCTTATTGAAATTGCAGCCTTTTGAACACAAATCCTCCTTACTTTTTGTCTTTATTTAAATGAAACTTGGTCAATGTCATCACCATAATTTGAAGACGTGCATGGATCAAGGATTTTATGGCTCATTTATTTCCCTGAATTATGCACCCTTAAAACTTAGTGCCTGGGGCTTATTGAAATTGCAGCCTTGTGAAGGCAACTCCTCCTAACTTTTTGTCTTGATTTAAATGAAACTTGGTCATTTTCAATTTGGTTCTGTCAAAATAAGTAGTGTCTACAATTATTTCTGTGAAACAGCAGCAATGTGGCGGCGTATTTTGTGACGATGGCACTCTTGTTGTCAGTCATTTCGCCAACCCTATTTGCAACAAATGGTTTGTAAACACGGCTTGGCCTTGAAATCCACGATAGAACATTTGTGCTATCTGACCAGCATGTAACTTCATTGATTAATGTTTTAAGGGCATTTGTCACTGACATGGCTTATCAAAGTCCTTAAATTGCAGCCATCATTTCTTATCTTGGAACACTTGTTGCATTAAGGGGCGCTACTCTAGTCTTGCTACACACAAATCTAACATCAAATTCTCCGTTTTCTAATTCATGTCTGGTATTAATTACGGCCGCATACCCTTCCTGTGATCAACAAAAACATGAAAGTCCACTTAGCCTGACTTTTTGAATGACAAGATCCTTGGAATTCCTACTTCATTCAATACAATGCTGTATATCTAGGGCAAACTGTTCTTCAACTTTCTCATCTCAATCATGGTGTTCTACCCACATTTTTAGCTCCACTGGCCAAAGGCCAGCTAGCTATTGTCATGGCGGGGTGTCCGTCGTGCGCCCATCCTTCCATGCGTGCGTGTTGTTCAAGAAATTTGGATTGACTCCCAAATATGGGCGTGAATGGGCGGGGCTTATTTTGACCCCAAAATCTTTGAACAACACCTCCTCTTTAACCATTGGGCTGATTTCAATGAAACTTTACCAGAATGTTCCTTTGGTGACCCTCTTTCAAAGTTGTTCAAGAAATTTGGATTGACCCCTAAATATGGGCGTGGCAGAGCGGGGCTTATTTTGACCCTGAAATCTTTGAACGATATCTCCTCCTGAACCATTGGGTTGATTTCAATGAAACTCTGCCACAATGTTCCTTGGGTGACCCTCTTCTAAAGTTGTTCAAGAAATTTGGATTGACTCCCAAATATGGTCAAGGCAGGGCGGGGCTTATTTTGACCCCGAAATCTTTGAACAACATCTCCTGAACCATTAGGCTAATTTCAATGAAAGTTTACCTAAATGTTCTTTGGGTGACCCTTTTCTAAAGTTGTTCAAGAAATTTGGATTGACCCTAAAATATGGGCGTGGCAGGGCGGGGCTTATTTTGACCCTTAAGTCTTGGAACAATATCTCCTCCTGAGCCTTTGGATCAATTTCAATGAGACTGCACCATAATGTTCCTTGGATGACCCTCTTCAAAAATTGTTCAAGAAATTTTGATTGGATGAGATCAACTGGATCAATAAAATTCAGGTGAGTGGTTTATGGCCATTCTGTTCCTCTTGTTTTAAAGTGATATCTAAATAGTTTTTTAGCTCCACTGGCTGAAAGCCACTGGGGCTATTGTCATGGCGTTGTGTCCGTCGTGCGTCTGTCCGTCCGTGTGTGCGTGCGTGCAGTCATAAACTTTTCTTTAAAAATCTTCTCCTCAGAAACTACTAGATGGATTTCAACCAAACTTCACAGGAATGATCCTTTGGTGACCCTCTTTCAAAGTTGTTCAAGAAATTTTGATCCAATGAAAAACATGGATTTAATGGGTGTGGCTAATTTCCAAATATGGTAAAAAGTGATATTTCTCAGATTTTAATCGATGGATACCAATAAAATTTTACATGAATGATCCTTGGGTGACCTTTTATCAGTCTACAAAAAATCATTGTGATCGGATGGAAAATATGTATTTTATGGGCGGAGGTCATTTCTCTATATGTTATAATGTGGAAACTTTGAAAATCATTTTCTCAGAATGTTACTGATGGATATCAACCAAATTTCACTGGAATGGTTCTTGAGTGACCCTTTATCAGTCTACAAAAAATCATTGTGATCAGATGGAAAATATGCATTTTATGGGCGGAGGTCAATTCTCTATATGTTATAAAGTGGAAAATTTGCAAATCATTTTCTCAGAATCTAATTTTTGGATATCAACCAAATATCACTGGTATAATCCTTGAGTGACCCTTTATTAGTCTACAAAAAATCATGGTAATCAGATGAAAAATATGCATTTTACGTGCAGAGGTCATTTGTCTATATATTATATAGTGGAAAATTTGCAAATCATTTTCTCAGAATCTAATTTTTGGATATCAACCAAATATCACAGGTATAATCCTTGATCGACCCTTTATCAGTCTACAAAAAATTATTTTGATTGGATGAAAAATATGCATTTTATGGGGGAAGATCATTCCTCAATATGTTAAATAGTAGAAACTATGAAAATCATTTTCTCAGAATGTAACTGATGGAATCATTTTCAACATCAGTAGAACCCCAAATATCTTACAATCTAGTCAAAACATTTATTTGCTTTTACAAGAATTTCAAGCCTGTGGAGCGACTCAAGCCATTCATGGCTTTCTAGTTTCCTTATAATTTTACATATTAGTTAGATAAGTTCATTTTTTCATAAGTCAGTTTCAACTTAAAAAAGTCTGAATTCCTTCTGAATGCTGGTTACTTTCATTACCTTCTATTTTCAATATCTCTCTTTCATATCTTGAGATTTTTAAGCCATTAGAGCGATACAGGCCCTCTTGGGCCTCTTGTTTGCATCAAGATCTTACCGCCGATAAGGAATGGAGATATACACCCTAATGGATCTAATATAAACTTCAACTCCATTATAACAAAATCTATTACAGAATCCATTAGAAAACGAGGTCCACATGGCTCTCGAAATTTGTGGGATTCGACCATTTTGGGATGCTGCGGAGGTATTACCGGATCTGCTGTTAACCCTGCTTTGATGGCAATTTTAGTTTGAAAGATGGAAACTACCTAAAAAGTCAAAATGCACGTTGCTAGGTAAATCAATACAAACGTTTTCACACCTCCCATTGAGCAGCGGCTGTGTTAAATGCCTGGTGTCAGAGAGAATTGGCTAGTTTGATAGCTGACAGGCGTAGCCTATTAATTGATTAATTGGTAAGCTTGCAACACTTTTGAGAAGATTTCTCTTTGTTATTTTTGCCAACTAACTTTTGATGTCTTGATGGAGTCTCAAAGTAAGCATGTCTTTATTTGCTTCCCAAGTAACATCTTATGCTTTAGTGGTTGGCAAAGTCGCTGTCATAGCGCAATTTGTAGTGTTAGACTGTAATTGTAGAGGTCCCAGTTCAATCCCCGTTGGCGGCGCTCATTCTTTCCAACTATTTGTCTCTCACCAATGGGTTGATAATTGTGAGGTAGCAGCTCGAGACTAGGAAAGGATGTGTTGGTTGCACTAGTGAAAGAAATACCAGGAAACCATTATTAGGTGCTCCAGCCACAGCGATATAACTGAAAAAATTGTTGAAAGCGGCATTAAACTCCATTCAATTAATTGATTGATTTAGTGATTGCCAAATCAACAGTCTAAATCAACTTCCATGGCTCTATCTAACCATTTCATTGCACATATTCCAGTTTTTTTCCAAAGTTCTGATAACAAATATAGCTCTATCCCTTCTTCTTCTGAACAAACTGAAGCCATCGAATCATCCATACATGTGGACTGTAATACTGTTTTTGCAGCAGTGGGGTAGATTCTTCATATTTCCTGGTATTGTACTGCGATACATATTGTATTAAGAATGAGGAGGCATTTACAACAAAAAACCAGTAAATTGAATTCAAACTCAGAGTTATCCCACAATAACCTATGAAAACACCTATCTGTCTCTATAATGCCTACTTGAAGGTACATTTTACTGATATTACATACAACTGCAATATCATGCTTCCTAAATCAAAGTAAAACATTGAATAGTTCATTTTGTAGTTTGGGGCCTTGATGGATATAATCATTTAGACTGGAACCCTGATACTTTGCAGCTGCATCAAAAACAATTCTAACTTTGGTTGTTTATCTGTTCATGTGAACTACTGGAAAATGTGGTTAGTACCATTTAGATTCATGCTGTGGTTCGCTTTGAATTACTTCACAAATGTAAGCTTTTAAGTTCACCTGAGCACAAAGTGCTCAAGGTGAGCTATTGAGATCATGCAATGTCTGTCTGGGTTTTTCCTGGGCGCCTCCCTTTTAGCTCTTCTGAGCACAAAGGGTAAAAAAATGAAAATCTTCAAAAATCTTCTTCTATGAAACCAGAAGGCAGACAGCTGTCATATTTGGTATGTAGCATCATCTAGTAGACCTCTACCAAGTTTGTTTATATCAAGACCCTAGGATCATATTTGGGCTCCACCCGGGCGCAACCCTTTTTACACAGAATCAAACAGCGAGAATCTTTTAAAATCTTCTTTAATCGAAACCAGAGGGCACACTGCTTTCATTTTTGGTATGTAGAATTATCTAGTGGGGCTCTACCAAGTTTGTTCATATCAAGACCCTTGGGTCATATTTGGGCTTTGCACGGGTGCATCCCTTTATCTCTTATGAGCATGAAGGGTAAAAAAATGAAAATCTTCAAAAATCTTCTCCTATGAAACCAGAAGGCAGACAGCTTTCATATTTGGTATGTAGCATCATCTAGTAGACCTCTACCAAGTTTGTTCATACCAAGAACCTAGGATCATATTTGGGCTCCACCCTGGTGCAACCCTTTTAACATAGAATCAAAGAGCGAAAATCTTTTAAAATCTTCATTAATCGAAACCAGAGGGCACACTGCTTTCATTTTTATACGCCCGTCGAAGACGGGACGTATTATGGGATCACCCGTGACGTCCGGCGTACGGTGTCCGGCAGCGTCCACTTCTTTGTCCGGAGCATAACTCTGTCACTTGAAGTCAGATGGACTTCAAACTTGGCAATTGTATTCTTCTCATCATTACGGAGTGCAGTGCACAAGAACCATAACTCTACCTGGCCTATTTTTTTAGTTATTGCCCTTTGTTGTTTTTCATTATAGAATCTTGTCCGGAGTATATCTCTAAAAGTATAATAGCTAGGATCATGAAACTTCATGGGTGTATAGATCTAACCAAGGGGGAGTGCAGTGCACAAGAACCACAACTCTACCTGGCCTATTTTTTGAGTTATTGCCCTTTGTTGTTTTTCAGACTTGAATCTTGTCCGGAGTATATCTCTAAAAGTATAATAGCTAGGATCATGAAACTTCATGGATGTATAGATCTAACCAAGGGGGAGTGCAGTGCACAAGAACCATAATTCTACCTGGCCTATTTTTTGAGTTATTGCCCTTTGTTATTTTTCAGACTTGAATCTTGTCCGGAGTATATCTCTTAAAGTATAATAGCTAGGATCATGAAACTTCATGGGTGTATAGATCTCACCAAGAGGGAGTGCAGTGTAAAAGAACCATAACTCTACTTGGCCTATTTTTTGAGTTATTGCCCTTTGTTGTTTTTCATACTAGAATCTTGTCCGGAGTATATCTGTAAAAGTGTAATAGCTAGGATCATGAAACTGCATGGGTGTATAGATCTCACCAAGGGGGAGTGCAGTGCTCAAGAACCATAACTCTACCTGGCCTATTTTTTTAGTTATTGCCCTTTGTTGTTTTTTCAGACTTGAATCTTGTCCGGAGTATATCTCTTAAAGTATAATAGCTAGGATCATGAAACTGCATGGGTGTATAGATCTCACCAAGGGGGAGTGCAGTGTACAATAACTATAATTCTACCTGACCTAATTTTTGAGTTATTGCCCTTTGTTGTTTTTTAGACTTGAATCTTGTCCGGAGTATATCTCTAAAAGTATTATAGCTAGGATCATGAAACTTTATTGGTGTAAAGATGTCATCAAGGGGGAGTGCAGTGTAAAAGAACCATCATTCTACCTGGCCTATTTTTTGAGTGATTGCCCATTGTTGTTTTTGGTGAAAGAACGTCGTTCACCAGTGTTATATACCATGTCAGGAAAATCCCTTTGGATGTTAATACATTTTAAATAAAGTAGCGCCTCTTAAAATTTAGTTTAGTATCTTTCAATATTTTTCTCCGGAAAATCACTGTCTTTTTCTTTAATTGCGTGATACTAGTATTCTTTATCAAGTGAAAATAATGAAAATTCGCCTTGAAAAACACAAAATGATCTTCCAATGTTAATCAAGGGAATTTTTGATCGGCGTAAGCTTGTCGAGAGTTTAAAGCAAAAACAAAGTTTGTGTCTAGACACCGTAGAGACAGATACTATGTTTTTGACCCAAGCCTTCGCTGGTGCAACTTGTAGTAATTAGCCGGAAATACGTGTTTATTTAGGTCATGTCCTCTTGAACTTATATTCGGCAATACTCGGGCGATCTCCGACGGCTCCGATTTAAATGTAGGTTAGAGGAATCGGCCGAGTTGAAACGAATGACACATCAAGACACCTTGTGTCATTAGAAACGGTAACGCGGTTTTACATAACTTCAACTAGCAACAGTCAGTCTCGAGACGGGTTTTAAGAATGATTCGACATGTCTTTTACATGTACAACCTTTCTTGTACTTTTATTTGAATAGGGATGAAGGCCGCTATTAAGATTTATCTGTAAAATTGCGTTGGCTGAAATAGGGCTTGTACGGATACACTCGAATATTCGGTGAACTTATTCCCAGCGAAAACGTTTCGTATTCGTCTGTCTCAGAAGCGAATATTGCCGAATACCAAATGCGACAGGCACGGAAGATATTTCATTGGGGCCATTTTACTTTGCATTCTTTCGATCTGTAAAACCATATCAATTCAAAATTCTATTTGAAAATTAAATAAATGATAGCTAAATATTCAACCCTAGATACCACTCCAATTGACGAGTAGATATTGCCGTGGTCAAAGGGGGAACAGATCCGTCATGCACTTGTTTACAATTCGACAGGTGGGTTTAGTTGTTAAATTATTCTGGAAAAGTCATTGCGTTTTTTACAGAAATCATAAAAATCTTAATGGATGAATAAAAACTGGCTCCATCCTTCCCAAAATACGTTTAGAATTGGTTAACTACAGTTTAAGCAAAAACTAGATCCGAGCAGAAAGTCTAATATCAGCCGCAACACTGTAATATGATATCGATAGTGAGTGATTTTACAAGCATCGAAACTCTTGAAGGTAAACAATAGGTTCTCGTGCAAAAAATAAACTGACAATTGTAAGGATTCTCAATTCTTTTTGGAAAGAAAGTCGGAAGGAAAAAAACATTGTATTATACTTAAACATAGTCATAGACATAGTCATGTAATTATTACCTCCCTTTAAAAAATAAACTTCTTAAATAAGATTCTTATTCGCTTTTGATGTAGAAATTACGTTACAAAAATAATATTTATAAAGACTTTTGGTATGCAATTTACTATGGATCAATTGTTTAATATAAAAAGCTATACTTTAATTTCTAAAGCTTAAACAGAAATTATCTATGAATTATACTAATAGGGCACTAGACCTCCTTTAACCTACACCTAAATATTTCTCATCCTGCAGTGTTATAAAATTGAATAACTACATAAGTGTCAACCACGGAAGTTATTATGGCTTCAAATATGATAAAAAATAATCTCTCAGGTTATGGTTCAAAATACTATTAATAAGTTAACAAATCAGAACTTTAAACAATGAGTACAGTTCAGGACTGACTGATATTCATAGGTGTTTCTTTGGCTGGTACTCAAATACCTTTTCATCCTCTGAGAAGAAACAAAGATAGTTAAAAAAGTTAAAACAAATACAACAAATTTACTTGAAATAAGCTTAAACATGATAGCAACTACTTTTGTAAAAACAAACACCATTGGATATAGGTAAAGACAGTTTTAGATAGGATTAAATCGTTTCTCCATTTATGTTTAATTAATAAATGTACCTATTTTAAGTGTGTAAAAGAAATTTTCACAGAGTAACATCTCATATTCTAACAAATATTTTTCTAACAGGATTTTCCTCTCTTTCCCTTTCTTTGAATTTGCAGTGAAATTTCCGAATAATGGAAATTTTGTCGAGACAATTCTTCCCACTTTTTTTTTACATTCGTAATTTCTCATTTCTAATTGAATTCAATATATCACTCTAGAATGCCATCAGGTTCGTTCACCATCAGTACTTTCAGTGCTTTGATTCATACTAGAATATATCTCTAAAAGTATAACAGCTAGGGTCATGAAACTTCATGGGTGCAAAAAATATTCATTCAAAATAACCTCAGTTCTATTCAAACCCCCAGTTAATACTAAGCAGTGTGACGGGCGTATCTTGTGACAATTTGGCACCTTGTTGGTATTTAGTATTATCTGGTGGGGCACTACCAAGTTTGTTCATATCAAGACCCTTGGTTCATATTTGGGCTCCACCCGGGTGCATCCCTTACAGCTCATCTGAGCTCGAAGGGTGAAAATAGGAAAACCTTCAAAAATCTTCTTTTTTTAAACCAGTAGGCAGACAGCTTTCATATTTAGTATGTAGCATCATCTTATGGACCTTTTCCACAAAGTGCTCAAGGTGAGCTATTGGGATCGTAGAATGTCCGTCGTCCGTCGTCAGTTGTGCGTCGTCCGTCGTCCGTCGTCCACAATTTCTTTAAACATCTTCTCCTCCTAAACCAGCGGGCCAATCTTCATGAAACTTGGCAGGGATGTTCCTTGGGTCAAGCTCTACCAAAGTTGTTCAAATAAATGAAATCCACCCTTAACTTTCCCTTTACCCTTAACAAAAAGGGTGAAAAAATGAAAATCTTTAAAAATCTTCTTCTCTGAAACCAGAAGGCAGACAGCTTTCATATTTGGTATGTAGCATTATCTAGTGGACCTCTACCAAGTTTGTTCATATCAAGTCCCTAGGGTCATATTTGGGCTTTGCCCGGGCCCAACCCTTTTTACATAGAATCAAAGAGCGAAAATCTTTAAAAATCTTCTTCTCTGTAACCAGATGGCAGACAGCTTAAATATTTGGTGTGTAGCATCACCTAGTGGGCCTCTACCAAGTTTGTTCATATCAAGACACTTGGGTCATATTTGGGCTTCGCACTGGTGCATCCCTTTATCTCTTATGAGCACGAAGGGTAAAAAAATGAAAATCTTCAAAAATCTTCTTCTCAGAAACCAGAAGACAGACAGCTTTCATATTTGGTATGTAGCATCATCTAGTGGACCTCTACCAAGTTTGTTCATATCAAGACCCTGGGGTCATGTTTGGGCTTTGCCCGGGCTCAACCCTTTTTACATAGAATCAAAGAGCGAAATCTTTAAAAATCTTCTTCTCTGTAACCAGATGGCAGACAGCTTTTAATATTTGGTGTGTAGCATCACCTTGTGGGCCTCTACCAAGTTTGTTCATATCAAGACCCTTGGGTCATATTTGGGCTTTGCACGGGTGCATCCCTTTATCTCTTATGAGCACGAAGGGTAAAAAAAGGAAAATCTTCAAAAAATTCTTCTATGAAACCAAAAGGCAGACAGCTTTCATATTTGGTATGTAGCATCATCTAGTGGACCTCTACCAAGTTTGTTCATATCAAGACCCTAGGATCATATTTGGGCTCCACCCGGGCGCAACCCTTTTTACATAGAATCAAAGAGCGAAAATCTTTTAAAATCTTCTTTAATTAATCGAAACCAGAGGGCACACTGCTTTCATTTTTAGCTCCACTGGCTGAAAGCCACTGGGGCTATTGTCATGGCGTTGTGTCCGTCGTGCGTCCGTCCGTGCGTCCGTGCGTCAGGTCGTAAACTTTTTCTTTATAAATCTTCTCCTCCGAAACTACTGGATGGATTTCAACCAAACTTCACAGGAATGATCCTTGGGTGACCCTCTTTCAAAGTTGTTCAAGAAATTTTGATCCAATGAAAAACATGGATTTAATGGGCGTGGCTAATTTCCAAATATGGTAAACAGTGACTTTTCTCAGGTTCTAATTGATGGATACCAATAAAATTTTACATGACTGATCCTTGGGTGACCCTTTATCAGTCTACCAAAAATTATTTTGATCAGATGAAAAATATGCATTTTATGGGCGGAGGTCATTTCTCTATATGTTATATAGTGGAAACTTTGAAAATCATTTTCTCAGAAACTAACTGATAGATATCAACCAAATTTTACATGATTGATCCTTGGGTGATCCTTTATCAGTCTACCAAAAATTATTGTGATCAAATGAAAAATATGCATTTTATGGGCAGAGGGCATTTCTCTATATGTTATATAGTGGAAACTTTGAAAATCATTTTCTCAGAAACTAACTGATAGATATCAACCAAATTTTACATGATTGATCCTTGGGTGATCCTTTATCAGTCTACCAAAAATTATTGTGATCAAATGAAAAATATGTATTTTATGGGCGGAGGTCATTTCACTTTATGTTTTATAGTGGAAACTTTGAAGATCATTTTCTCAAAAACTAACTGATAGATATCAACCAAATTTTACATGAATGACCCTTGAGTGACCCTTTATCAGTCTACCAAAAATTATTGTGATCTAATGAAAAATGTGTATTTAATGGGCGGAGGTCATTTCTCTATTTGTTATATAGTGGAAACTTTGAAAATCATTTTCTCAGAATGTAATCGATGGATATCAATCAAACTTCATTAGTATGATCCTTGGGTGATCCATTATCATGCAGCCAAAAATTATCGTGATCGGATGAAAATTATGTCTTTTATTGGCGGAGGTCATTTCTCTATATGTTATAATAGTGGAAACTTTGAAAGTCATTTCAACATAAATAGAACCCAAAATATCTAAAAAATCTAGTCAAAACTTTGATTACATGAATTTCAAGCCTGTGGAGCGACTCAAGCCATTCATGGCTTTCTAGTTGGTATGTAGCATCATCTTGTTGGCCCCTACCAAGTTTGTTCATATCAAGACCCTTGGGTCATATTTGGGCTTTGCACGGGTGCATCCCTTTCAGCTCATCTGAGCACGATGGGTGAAAATGGGAAAACCTTCAAAAACCTTCTTCTCTGAAACTAGAAGGCAGACAGCTTTCATATTTAGAATTTAGCATCATCTTATGGACCTCTTCCAAGTTTGTTCATGTCAAGACCCTGGGGTCACTTTTTGGGTCCACCCGGGTGCATCCCTTTTTACATAGAATCAAAGAGCAAAAAGGCATATCTGTCTTGATCTTTGCTGAAAACGTTCCATGGTATTGATCTTTGGCAATTATCTTCTTTTTGACATCTGCCTATCTAATTAATCTGATGTCCCAGGGGTCATAGAGACTCAGGTGAGCGATCTAGGACCATCTTGGTCCTCTTGTTACATAGAATCAATGAGCAAAAAGGTATATCTGTCTTGCTCTTTGCTGAAAACGTTCCATGGTATTGATCTTAGGCAATTATCTTCTTTTTGACATCTGCCTATCTAATTAATGTGATGTCCCAGGGGTCAAAGAGATTCAGGTGAGCTATCTAGGACAATCTTTGTCCTCTTGTTAATTCGTAGATTTTGTCTGGAGCATATCTTCTAAAGTAAAATAGCTATCAACTTGAAACTTTATGGGTGGAAAGATCACACGGAGGACAAGTGCAGTGTACAAGAAACTCTTGCTTGCATAATTTTGGAGTAATTGCCCTTTGTTATATTTAATACTTAGATTATAGGTAAATCTCTGACAATACAAAAGAATCTTTATTCTATTAGGCTTCAGTTTACTATCAAGCTTTCTTGGCAGGGGATGTCCATGTCCAACATGGCCCTTGTTTTTTGTGACAATGCCTTATTCAAGGAGCATAATCCGTCTCTGACAGCTGTTGTTATCCCCCGCCGAAAAAATTTTTCGGGGGGGATATTGTTTTTGCCATGTCCGTCCGTCCGTCCGTCCTTCCGTCCGTCCTTCCGTCCGTCCGTCCGTCCGACATTCGTTTCCGCGCTATTTCTTTAGAACTATTGACCGGATTTCAATGAAACTTGGCACACAGCTTCACTACAATGAGGACATGCGCATATCCTTAGGGTTACCCGGTTTGACCGCCGAATTTAGAGTTACTGCCCCTAACTGTTTAAGCCATATACATATAAAGTGATATTCGTTTCCGCGCTATTTCTTGAAAACTATAGACCGGATTTCAATGAAACTTGGCACACAGCTTCACTACAATGAGGATATGCGCATATCGTCGGGGTTACCTGGTTCGACCGTCGAATTTAGAGTTACTGCCCCTGACTGTTTAAGCCATATACATACATAGAGATATTCATTTCCGCGCTATTTCTTGAAAACTATAGACTGGATTTCAATGAAACTTGGCACACAGCTTCACTACAATCAGGACATGCGCATATCGTCGGGGTTACCCAGTTCCACTGTCGAATTTAGAGTTACTGCCCCTGACTGTTTAAGCCATATACATATATAGTGATATTCGTTTCCGCGCTATTTCTTGAAAACTATAGACTGGATTTCAATGAAACTTGACACACATCTTCACTACAATGAGGACATGCGCATATCGTCGGGGTTACCCGGTTCGACCGTCGAATTTAGAGTTACTGCCCCTGACTGTTTAAGCCATATACATACATTGTGATATTTGTTTCCGCGCTATTTCTTGAAAACTTTAGACTGGATTTCAATGAAACTTGGCACGCAGCTTCACTACAATGAGGACATGCGCATATCGTCGGAGTTACCCGGTTTGACTGTCGAATTTAGAGTTACCGCCCCGGACTGTTTAAGCCATATACATATATAGTGATATTCCTTCTGCCCTATTTCTTGAAAACTATAGGTTGATGTAGATAAAAGATAACTTGTACCTAAGTTTGATATGAACACCATTGACAATGAAAATATGTTCGGCGGGGGATATCAATTCAACGAATTTGCTTGTTTCCTAAAGTAATCTGTGCAATATTGTTGTAATATTATTCTTATTATGCCATGTTCTGTACTCTTTTACCTAAATAAAGTTATTATTATTTTTATCATATTTCTATTTCTACTTATCCTACTACTTGGAAACTTTGCAAATGCTACTGTGACTATGAAATCGGCCTCCATACAAGATTCATTACTCTGATATATTATTTAGTGGAATTTTAACCCTTTTTTACATAGAAAATTCTTGGATTAAGTTTTAGTGTTTATTTGTTGTATATCAGTTTTATCTGTTTTTACTTAGGCTATTGCTTGTAAACATGGCAAATGCTCCTGTGATAATAATATCAACCTCTGAAAATAGATTCATTACTCTGATATCTTATTTTGTGGAATTTTGACCCTTTTTAGACTAAGAAATTCTTGGTTGAGTTTTTATGTGCAACTGATGTATATCTGTCAATCTCTTTTTCTGCTTAAGCTATTGCTTTGAAACTTTGCTCATGCTTCTGTGACCATAATATCAGCCTCTAGACAAAAATTCATGACTCTGACTTTCATTCTAAAGTCGATATGGATTTGTTCCTGAATCTTGCAATCACCACTTCAATTTCCATTCTTGACAATTACACAATTTTATTGATTGAATCCAAGTTGTGTAGTAGGGATCACCAGAAATCAATGGTAAAATGAGAAAATCAGATGTTTTATGCTGGTCACAATGTCTATTATAAAACACCATCAGTGAAATAAGCCTGTATTTTTGCAATTGAAAATGTACTTACACTTTATCATTGTTAAGATCAGCCATCTTTCATGCTTCTACATTTCAGCTCACCTGAGCACATCATGCTCAAGACCAGCTTTTGTGATCATTGAATGTCCGCCGTATGTTGTGTGTCGTCTGTCGTCCATCCTCTGGCGTCAACAATGTTTGTGTTAAACCTCTAGAGGCCACAAATATGTTCCAATCTTTATGAAACTTGGTTAGAATGTTGGGCAGGTCACAAGGATGAACCCTATCGAAAATGGGAAGGATCCATGCCAACTCACTGGAAAAGGGGCCTTAATGACAATTTTCTTGTTTACATCCTAGAGGCCACAAATTGGTCCAATCTTCATGAAACTTGGTTAGAATGTTGGGCAGGTCACAAGGATAAAGCCTAATGAAAACAAAATGGATCCATGCCAAATCTCGGGAAAAGGGACTTTAATGACAATTTTGTTGTTTACACTCTACAGGCCATAAATATGATCCAATCTTCATGAAACTTGGTCAAAATGTTGGCCAGGTCACAAAGATGAAGCCTATTGAAAATGGGAAGGATCCATGCCATATCACAGAAAAGGGGCCTTAATGACAATTTTGTTATTTACACTCTGGAGGCCACAAATGTGGTCCAATCTTCATGAAACTTTGTCAGAATGTTTGCCAGGTCACAAGGATAAACCCTTCTGAAAATTGGAAGGATCCTTGCCATATCACAGGAAAAGGGGCCTTAATGACAATTTTGTTGTTTACACTCTAGAAGCCACAAACATACATGGCCTAATTTACATGAAACTTAATGACAATTCTCTTGTTATAAATCTAGGGGCCACAATTTTGGCCCAAAATTCATTAAAGTTGGATTTATGTAAAAATTATCTCCTTTGTGAAGTCTGCCTATTTAATTGGTGTGATGTCCCAGGGGTCAAAGAGACTCAGGTGAGCGATCTAGGACCATCATGGCCCGCTTGTTTTACAACACTGTACCAGGTATACTACTGTGTTTAACCTCAATAATTCTTAAGAGCCCAAACTGCTAAGTGTTTATTTTTTAGCTCCACTGGCGGAAAGGCCAGCGGGCTATTGTCATGGCGAGGTGTCCGTCGTCCGTGCGTGCGTGTGTCCATGCGTCCGTCCGTCCGTCCGTAAACATTTACTTTAAAAATCTTCTCCTCAGAAACTACTGGATGAATTTCAACCAAACTTCACAGGAATGATCCTTGGGTGACCCTCTATTAGATTCCTTCAAAGAATTTAAATCGGTTGAAAATCATGGCTGTAGTGGGCGTGGCTAATTTCCATATATGGTAATAGGTGAGTTTTCTCAGATTCTAATTGATGGATACCAATTAAATTTTACATGAATGATCCTTGAGTGACCCTTTATCAGTCTACCAAAAATTATTGTGATCGGATGGAAAATATGTATTTTATGGGCGGAGGTCATTTCTCTATATGTTATATAGTGGAAACTTTGAAAATTAATTTCTCAGAATGTAATTGTTGGATATCAACCAAATTTCACTGGAATATTCCTTTAGTGACCCTTTTTCAGTCTACCAAAAATTATTGTGATCAGATGAAAAATGTGTATTTTATGGGCGGAGGTCATTTCTCTATATGTTATATAGTGGAAACTTTGAAAATCATTTTCTCAGAACCTAACACATGGATTACAAACAAATTTCATTTGAATGATTCTTTAATGATCCTTTACAAGTCTATAAATATATATTGTGATCAGATGAAAAATGTATGTTTTATGGGCGGAGGTCATTTCTCTATATGTTATATAGTGAAAACTTTGAAAATCATTTTCTCAGAACCTTACAGATGGATATCGACGGAATTTCACTGGAATAATTCTTTAATGAAAATGCAAAATATGTATTTTATTGTCAGAGGTCATTTCTTTTGATATGTTTTATGGTGTCATATCCAATATGGGGTAACACAAACTTTTTTCAAAGTTCAAAAAGATGGATTTCAACCAAATATCATAGGAATTTTATTTCTGTGAAGTTGTATCAGGCTGCAAAAAATATTTGATTAGATGAACAGCATGCTCTATATTGGCAGAGGACATTTCAACATATAAAGTGAATATTTGACCACCCTTTTGGTATCACCTAAATGATGAATTTTGTTAGACTCATATAATTGAATGGGTGTAAAGATTGTAGGTTAGAAGGAACATAAGCTTTGTTAGAATCCAAATGTGTAGAAACATTAGGTAAAAAAGGGAGCCTGAGAAACCCCCTTAGAATTGGTCAGTTTAGTTGAACGAAGGGTGACTCTGCACAAAGAGGTGTAAAGTGGCCTACTGAGGTTCAGAGTGGGGAAGAAAAAGCTGAGTTGACTGCACTCTAAGGCATTGGGCAGTATAAAAATATTGGATTTAATATTTTACTTCTTATTATCTTTAGATAGAATTTTGTTTTGGTGACAAACAATTATTGTGAAGTAACACCCTTATAGTGGTGTTTAATGAAAAGCAGAAAGATCTACAATCAAAATTTTGTGGACAAAGTACCAGTATATTATGCAGTAACATTCTGTTAGTATTGAATTTTTTATTTTTGGATTTCAAACAAATTTCACTGGAATGATCCTTATTTTTAACAGCCTTATCATCCTCTAATAATCATTATCAGGATATTCAGGCCTGTGGAGCGAATCAGGCGCTCATGCACCTCTAGTTAGAATATACTTGGTAGACATTTGGCTTACATTAAAAGATAGTACTGAAGGAGGGGGTATCCTGGCTCATAGTCTATAAATGTTCCTTGGGTGACCCTTCTCAAAAATTGTTTAATTAACCCCCCAGATGTGAGCTTGGCAGGTGTTTTATTGTGACCTTGAAGTCTTTTGACATCATCTCATCACAAAGCCAATGGTCCATTCAACTGAACTTGACCTATATATCCCTTAGGTGACCCTATTTAGCTCACCTAAGCAAGGTAAGCTGTTGTGATTGTCCAATGTCTGTTGTCTGTTGTCAGGTATGCATCCTGTGTCGTCTGTTGTCCACAATTTCTTTAGATATCTTCTACTCCTAAACACTAGTAAAAAAGTGGGCCAATCTTGTTGAAACTTGGCAAAAATGTTCCTTGGAACTTGGCTTGAATGTTCCTTGGGTCATGTTCTACCAAAGTTTGTTCAGATAAATGAAATACACCCTTAACTCTATCTAAGTCCTTAACAAAAAGTTAGAAAATAGGAAAACTTCAAAAATCTTCTCTGAAACCAGATGGCATACAGCTTTCGTATTTGGTATGTAGCATCATCTAGTGGGCCTTGACCATTACATTGTAGCCACTGTCAGAGCAAAGTTGGAATGGCTTGGGACTGTCAATCTAGAGGTCCTGGGTTAGACAGCACTCATCCTTTCCGACTATTTGTCTTTCACCAATGTGTCAATAATCGTAGGCCTATGCGGGATAGCAGCTGGAGGCTTTGAAAGGATGTGATGGTTGTACTGGTGGGAGAATCTATTGTTAGGCGCCCCAGCCGCCGTTATATAACTGAAAGATTGTTGAAAGTGGTTTAAAACCCCATACAAGCAAGCAAGTCTACCAAGATTGTTCACGACCCTAGAGTCATGTTTGGGCTCATGACCCTGGAGTCACATTTTGGCTCCACTTGGGTGCAACCCTTTTTAGCTCTCCCGGGACGAAAGTCTCGGAAGAGCTATTGTCATACCCTCGGATGTCGGCGTCAGCGTGGTGTCGGCGTCCGCATTAGGTTAAAGTTTTTTATTTCAGCAATATTTATCCTAGAGGCTTTATTTTTTACAGAAACACTCATTAGGGCACAGGCTTTCATTTGAGACCAACATCCATGTCGAAATGACCTTTAGACTGTGACCTTGACCCTTTCAAAAAAACTTTAACCAAAAACTTTAACCAAAAACATTTTTGCATTAACCAGCAGCAGAGCATTGCACCTGTAGGCGGTGCTCTTGTTTGGAAATATTCTCCTTGCTGACATCTGCCAATTTAAATTGATTTGATGTCTGAGGGGTTAGAGAGACTTAGATGAGCGATCTAGGACCATCATGGTCCTTTTGTTAAGATTTGTTCATGAAATAATGATGGGTGCCAAAACATTGATGTGGCAAGATTGAGCTTTGTTTTGACTTTGAAATCATTTATTATGAATCTCCTCCAAATTCTTTTGGCCAATTTCTCTCCTTTTTCGATGTTAATTTCTTCCGGGTAATCTTATATTATACATGGGAGCCATTTAGGGCCATTCTGGCCCTCTTATTTAAGTAAAACAAGCAGCCAGCAAAGCACAGTTGGTAGCGCATCAGACTTAATTTTCATGGTTTTGATCCTAGCATTGCCACATATTCTTTCAGATATTTGTCTCCCACCACTGGGTAGATAATTCTAAACCGTATTGTGATAACAGCTGTAGGCATTAATGTGATTGTAAGACTGCTGTGTTAAATACCAATAAGCCATTGTTAGGTGCTCCAGTCATTGAAAAATGGCTGAAAGATTGTTCTTAGCTGAGTTAAACCCAGGGTAACCCAAAAATTAAAACTAACATCATTGGTAAAGTATTATTATCCCCCGCCAATGAAATCATCAGGGGGTATATTGTTTTTGCCATGTCCGTCTGTCCATCCGTCCGTACATCCATAGAGTTACTGCCCCTGACTGTTTAAGCCGTATACATACATAGTGATATTCATTTCCGCGCTATTTCTTGAGAACTGTAGACTTGATTTTAATGAAACTTGGCACACAGCTTCACTACAAAGAGGACATGCGCATATCCTTAGGGTTACCCAGTTTAACCATCGAATTTAGAGTTACTCCCCCTTACTGTTTAAGCCATATACATACAGAGTGATATTCGTTTCCGCGCTATTTCTTGAAAATTATAGACCTGATTTCACTGAAACTTGGCACACACCTTCTATACGATGAGAACATATGCATATCATCGGGGTTACCCTGTTTGACCGTCGATTTTAGAGTTACTGCCCCTGACTGTTTGAGCCATATACATACAGAGTGATATTCGTTTCCGCGCTATTTCTTGAAAACTATAGGTTGATGTAGATAAAAGATAACCTGTACCTAAGTTTGATAATTACTCCATTGACAATGAAAATATGTTCGGCTGGGGATATCAATTCAACTAATTTGCTTGTTGTTATTCACATTTGATGACTTTGTGCAAAACATGTGTAACTACCTATAAACAGTTATAACCATTTTGCACTAAATCTTTTATTTAAACTCCTTTTTGTTCTTCTTTAGTATACCTTGGAACATGGACTACAACAACAAGCACAGTCTTTCCTTGATTCATTGTTGGAGCATACAGAAAAGATTGCCTTCAAGAAATATGGAAGTCATATAATACAGAGTGTGTTAAAATATGCACATACTAAGCAAATACAGCCATTTCTTTATGTTTTGGTACAGTATACAGAAACACTTGCCCTCCATGAATATGGAACCTTTATAGTACAGTGTGTGTTAGAATATAGGCATAGTGAGGAGAAGCAGCCATTTCTTGATGCTTTATTGGAGCATACAGAAAAACTTGCTCTTGATAAAAATGGAAGCCGTGTGATAGAGTGTGTTCTAAAACATGGACAACTTGAGCGAAAACAGCAATTTCTAGATGTTTTGGTACAGTATACAGAAAACCTAGCCCTTGATGTATATGGAAGCCATGTTATTCGTTGTATTTTACAACATGAACAAATTGAACAAATACAGCCATTTCTTGATGTTTTGGTACAGTATATAGAGAAACTTGCCCTCCATGAATATGGTAACTTTGTAATACAGTCTGTGTTAGAATATACGCATAGTGAGGATAAACAGCCATTTCTTGATGTTTTATTGGAGCATACAGAGAAACTTGCTCTTGATAAAAATGGATGCCATGTGATAGAGTGTGTTCTAAAACATGGACAACTTGAGCAAAAACAGCCATTTTTAGATGTTTTGGTACAGATTACAGAAAAACTTGCCCTTGATGTATATGGAAATCATGTTATTCGTTGTATTATACAACATGAACAAATTGAGGAAATACAGCCATTTCTTGATCTTTTGGTACAGTATACAGAAAAACTTGCCCTCCATGAATATGGTAACTTTGTAATACAGTCTGTGTTAGAATACAGGCATAGTGAGGAGAAGCAGCCATTTCTTGATGTTTTATTGGAGCATACAGAAAAACTGGCCCTTGATAAAAATGGAAGCCATGTGATAGAGTCTGTTCTAAAACTTGAACAACTTGAGCAAAAACAGCCATTTCTAGATGTTTTGGTACAGATTACAGAAAAACTTGCCCTCCATGAGTATGGTAGATTTGTGATACAGTTTGTGTTAGAATATACGCTTAGTAAGGATAAACAGCCATTTCTTGATGTTTTATTTGAGCATACAGAGAAACTTGCCCTCCATGAATATGGTAACTTTGTAATACAGTCTGTGTTAGAATATACACATAGTGAGGAGAAGCAGCCATTTCTTGATGTTTTATTAGAGCATGCAAAAAAACTGGCCCTTGATAAAAATGGAAGCCATGTTATTCGTTGTATTTTACAACATGAACAAATTGAACAAATACAGCCATTTCTTGATGTTTTGGTACAGTATATAGAGAAACTTGCCCTCCATGAATATGGTAACTTTGTAATACAGTCTGTCTTAGAATATACACATAGTGAGGATAAACAGCCATTTCTTGATGTTTTATTGGAGCATACAGAGAAACTTGCTCTTGATAAAAATGGAAGCCGTGTGATAGAGTGTGTTCTAAAACATGGACAACTTGGGCAAAAACAGCCATTTTTAGATGTTTTGGTACAGTATACAGAAAAACTTGCTCTTGATGTATATGGAAATCATGTTAATCGTTGTATTATACAACATGAACAAATTGAGGAAATACAGCCATTTCTTGATGTTTTGGTACAGTTTACAGAAAAACTTGCCCTCCATGAATATGGTAACTATGTAATACAATCTGTGTTAGAATATAGGCATAGTGAGGATAAACAGCCATTTCTTGATGTTTTATTGGAGCATGCAGAAAAACTGGCCCTTGATAAAAATGGATGCCATGTGATAGAGTGTGTTCTAAAACATGGACAACATGAGCAAAAACGCCCATTTCTTGATGTTTTATTGGAGCATACAGAAAAACTGGCCCTTAATAAAAATGGAAGCCATGTGATAGAGTCTGTTCTAAAACTTGAACAACTCGAGCAAAAACAGCCATTTCTAGATGTTTTGGTACAGATTACAGAAAAACTTGCCCTCCATGAGTATGGTAGATTTGTGATACAGTTTGTGTTAGAATATACGCTTAGTAAGGATAAACAGCCATTTCTTGATGTTTTATTTGAGCATACAGAGAAACTTGCCCTCCATGAATATGGTAACTTTGTAATACAGTCTGTGTTAGAATATACACATAGTGAGGAGAAGCAGCCATTTCTTGATGTTTTATTAGAGCATGCAAAAAAACTGGCCCTTGATAAAAATGGAAGCCATGTTATTCGTTGTATTATACAACATGAACAAATTGAGGAAATACAGCCATTTCTTGATGTTTTGGTACAGTATACAGAAAAACTTGCCCTCCATGAATATGGTAACTTTGTAATACAGTCCGTGTTGGAATGTACACATAGTGAGGATAAACAGCCATTTCTTGATGTTTTATTGGAGCATGCAGAAAAACTGGCCATTGATAAAAATGGAAGCCGTGTGATAGAGTGTGTTCTAAAACATGGACAACTTGAGCAAAAACAGCCATTTCTTACTGCATTGATAGGGCATACAGAAAAACTTGCCGTTGATAAATATGGAAGTCTTGTCATTGGACATATTTTGGAAAATGGAAGAGAAGAAGATAAGAGAAGAGTAGCTCATCAAATTTGCAAAGAATATCTAGTTTTCAGTTGCCACAACATAGCAAGGTATTTAACATAACGGTAGCTTTATATAACTGAGTTAACAACAAAAGATTTTGTTGTTCAGTAATAAAAAGAGACATTGATCTTACAAGAAATGATTTATTTTTAGTTCAACTGGTCAAAGGCTACTTGGGCTATTATCATGCCGAAGTGTCCAATGTCTATTTGTATCCTTGCTTCCTGTTAACCTTTTTAGCTCACCTGAGCACACATGCTCAAGGGGAGCTTTTAGGATCATCATGAGTCTGTCCTCCATTCGTCAACAATCTTAAAAAGTTCTTCTTCTCCTGAACCACTTCAATGAAACTTTACCAGAATGTTCCTTGGGAGACACCGCCATCAAAGCGCAGTTGGTGGCTCATTTGATTGTCAATCTAGAGGTCCGGGGTTTGATTTCCGACAGCGGCAGTCATTCTCTCTGACTATCTGTCTCTCACCAATGGGTTGATAATCATAGACCTATGTGAAATAACAGCTGGAGGCTAGGAAAGGATGTGATGGATGTACTGGGGAGAGAAACACCAGGAATCCATTGTTGGGTGCTCCAGCCACTGAGATATGACTGAAAAAATATTGAAAGCGGCATAAAACTCCATTCAATCAATCAATCCTTTGAAGACCCTTTTCAAAAATTGTTCGCAAATTTTTTTGGCCCATATAATTGGGCAAGGCAGGGCTCGGCATTTGTAGTAAGCTATTGGCAAGGTGGTGTGTCTGTTGTGTGTCCGTTCTTGCATTTGTCAGTGTGTAAACTTTTTCTTTAAACATCTTCTCCCAAATCAATGTGTGGATTTCCATGAAACTTGGTTGAAATGATCCTTTTGGTGATCCTCTTCTAATATTGTTAAAGAAATTTTGTTTTACCAAATATGGGTGTAGGGTGTGGCTTTTTTTTCACTGTAAATCTTTGAAAATCTTCTCCTTCCAAACCATTGGGCCAGTTGCAATGAAAGTTGGCATGGATGTTTCTTGGGTGACCCTTTACTTCTTCAATTGTGCAAGAAATTTTGATTGGCCAATAAATATGGGCGTGGCAAGGCAGGGCTTATTTTGCGTCTGAAATCTTTAAAAAATTTCTCCTCCCAAACCATTGAGCCATTAACAATGGGTGACCCTTTACATAAATTGTTCAAGAGATTTTGATTGGCAAAAAAAAGGGTGAGGGGGGGGGGGGGCTTAAGTTGAGCCTGAAATCTTTGAACGACATTTCCTGAACCACTTGTCTGATTTCAACTAAACTTTACCAGAATGTACCTGGGGTGACCCTTTCAATAATTGTTTATGAAATTTTGTTTGGCCCATATAAAAGGGCATGGTAGGGCAGGGCTTATAATGAGCCTGAAATATTTGAACAACGACTCCTCCTGAACCAATGGGCTATTTTCAATGAAACTCCACCAGAATGGTCCTTTAGTGTCCCTTTTCAATGATTTTAGTTAAGTTTTGATTAGCCCATAAATATGGGCATGGCAGGGTGGGGCTTATTTTGAGCCCAAAATATTTGAAAAACATCTCCTGAACCACTGGGCTAATTTCAATGAAACTTTACCAGGATGTACCTTAGGAGACCCCTTAAAAAAATTGCTCGCAAAAGTTTAATTGGCTCAAGAATATGGGCATAGCAGGGCGGGGCTTATTTGAGCAAAAAAAATTTGCATGGATGTTCCTTAGGTGAACCTTAACTTAAATTGTCCAAGAAATTTTGATTGGTCTATAAATATGGGCATGGCAGGCGGGGCCTATTTTGAGCCTGAAATCTTTGCACGACATTTCCTTCTGAACCTTATGTTTTTAGCTCACCTGAGCACATCATGCTCAAGGTGAGCTTTTGTGATCATTGAATGTCCGTCATCTGTAGTCCGTTGTCTGTCATCAGACGTCAACAATTTAAGTGTTTACACTCTAGAGGCCACAAATATGGTCCAAACTTCATGAAACTTGGTCAGAATGTTCTTCAGGTCACAAGGATGAACCCTTTTGAAAATGGGAATGATTTGTGCCATATCACTGGAAAAGGGGCCTTAATGACAATTTTCTCGTTTACACTCTAGAGGCCACAAATGTAGTCCAATCTTTGTGAAATTTGGTCAGAATATTTGTCAGGTCACAAGGATGAACCCTTTTGAAAACAGATAGGATCCATACCATATCACTGGAAAAGCGGCCTTAATGACACTTTTCTTGTTTACGTTTTAGAGGCCACAAATATAGTCCAATATTCATGAAACTTGGTCAGAGTGTATGTCAGGTCATAAGGATAAACCTTTTTGAAAATGGGAAAAATATGTGCCATATCACCGGAAAAGGGGCCTTAAGGACATTTTTCTTGTTTTAGCTCTAGGGGCCACAAATATTTCCAATCTTTATGAAATTTGGTCAGAATGTTTGTCAGATCACAAGGATGAACCCTACTGAACATGGGAAGGATATGTGCCATATCACGGGAAAAAGTGACCTTAATGACAGTTTTTTTGTTTATGCTCTAGAGGCCACAAATATTGCCCAATTTTCATGTAACTTGGTCAGAATGTTTGTCAGACCACAGGGATGAACCCAATTTAAAATGGGAAGGATAAGTGCCAGCCATATCATGGGAAAAAATGCCCTTAATGACAATTTTCTCGTTTACACTCTAGAGGCCACAAATATTGTCCAATCTTCATGAAACTTGGTCAGAATGTTTGTCAGACCACAGGGATGAACCCAATTGAAAATGGGAATGATCTGTGCCATATCATTGGAAAAAGGGCCTTAATGACTATTTTCTTGTTTACACTCTAGGGGACTCAAATATGGCCCTATCTTCATGAAACTTGGTCAGAATGTTTGTCAGGTCACAAGGATAAAGCTTATTGAAAATGAGAAGGATCCATGCCATTGCATGGAAAAAGGGATCTTAATGACAATTTTCTTGTTAACAGGCTCAGAGGCCTCAAATCTTAAAAGTACAACTTTGCTGGAAAATTTTATTTATTAAATGAGACAAAGATACAAAGGTGAGTGATATAGAACCATCATGATCCTCTTATTATAAGTTTGGTAAAGGGATCCAGGTTCTTTGTGATTGAGTATTTTGGTGCAATATGGACCATAACCAGTTAATCATTATAAAATAGGTCTTTGGAGATTTTGGAGTGTTAATGTATTCATTTAAAGGAAGTTTTATGTAATGAAAGTCTAAAGATTTTAACGCCAGTGGAGCGATACAGGCCCTCTAGGGCCTCTTGTTTCAGAATGTTTTTAATGGATATCAACCAAATTTCACTTGAATAATCCTTGAGTGACCCTTTAGCAGTCTACCATAAATATTGTGATCTGATGAAAAATATGTATTTTATGGGCAGAGGTCAATTTACTATATGTTATATAGTAAAAACTTTGAAAGACATTTTCTCAGAATCTAATTGTTCGATATCAACCAAATTTCACTGGAATGATCCTTGAGTGACCTTCATCAGTCTTCCGAAAAAATTTTGTTATCAGATGAAAAATATGTATTTTATGGGTGGAGGTCATTTCTCTATATTTTATATAGTGCAAACTTTGAAAATTAGTTTCTCAGAATGTTATTGATGGATATCAACCAAATTTCACTGGAATGATCCTTAAGTGACTCTTTAGCAATCTACCAAAAATATTGTGATCAGATGAAAGATATGTATTTTATGGGCGGAGGTATTTCTCAATATATTGTTTAGTGGAAACTAAGAAAATCATTTTCTTAGAATAGTACTGATGGATATCAATCAAACATTTTTGGTACAATCTTTGGGTGACCCATTATCATGCAGCCAAAAATTATTTTGATTAAATGAAAAATATGTCTTTTATGGGCTGAGGTCATTTCTCTATATGTTATATAGTTGAAACTTTGAAAACCATTTCAACATCAGCAGAACCCAAAATATCTAAAAATCTAGTCAAAACTTTTATTTGCTTTTAGAAGAATTTCAAGCCTGTGGAGCGACTCAAGCCATTCATGGCTTTCTAGTTTAAATGTTTATTTTACAGAGTTCCCAGATGGACCCTTTTCGTTGTGACGGGTCATAAATAAGGACAAGAGGTCAAATAAATCAACTTTGATCAAGATTATCCAGAAGGAAGATTGTTGGATAAGATATTTGTTTTGAACTCTGAACTTTTATCAGATTACATGTTACCAAATGTTTTGAGCCGCCACCATAGCGCAGTTGGTTAGGCATAAGACTTCCAGTCTGGAAGTTATGGGTTTAATCCACGGTGGCGGCAAATACCCTTTCTGATGTTTGTCTCTCACCAATGGGTAGTTAATCGTAAACCTATTTGAGATAGCAGTCGGAGGCTAGGAAAGGGTGTAATGGTAGTACAGGTGAAAGATATGGTGAAAGAAATCCATTGTTAGGTGCTTCGGCAGCTGCGATATAACTGCGAAATTGTTGAAAGTGGTGTAAAACCCATTCAAACAAAACAAAACAAACCAAATATTTTGACTATAGTCCTCACTCGGACAAATTTTACCCTTTTTTATGCATACATAAATCATGCTTTACTTTTTTATAGCAAAGTTGTTGAAGTTTGTTTGGACAATTCAACAAACAAAGATAGAAGAAACATTGTAGAAAGTGTATGTAAAGTAGCTGACAAGTAAGTACCAGTTTATTCTAGCCTGTGTATGAAAATTTCAGCAATTTCTCATGAGTTAGAGACCCACACATTGATCTACCAAGAAAAGGTTACAATGCAAGAAGAATACTTTTACTAAAGTGGGTTAAGATCTTATCCAGGAGTGTGTAAAAACAGATTCTCTCATATTGTCCTTGGAGAAGTAAAAGTCAAATTCCTACCTGTCAATCAAACTGAGTTGTATGCAAAAAATGGCTATATGATTATTGTGAAAACATTGTTTGAATGTTAAAAAAATGTTGGAACCCTGCAATTTCTTCATTTTCTTAAAAAGAATGTTGTATCTTTTCAATAGACATAAGGATCAATATTCTAAATCCAGTACAAACCATTCTAAGGTATAAAGTAATACCCTGGTATTTACTTATCCATGTACAATAGCTTATAAATAAATGTCCAGGTCTGCAAATGGCTGAGCTGTATTCGACAGGTCAGGCTTTGGAATTCAACACTCCAGCCTTAGCAGATCTGTCTACAAAGATCATATTCAAGATTCCGTTCAGTGCTGTGTTGCTTAGTGGGCATGTGATATTATTGGAAATGACCCATTCACAGGCTCATTTATTTGTATACCCCCACGTTAGGAGTGACCTCACTGGAATTTTCTTCCAGAGGTCATTGTATGGTAAAAGTAGATCCTTTAGAAAAAGTAATGCGACATTGAAACATTATTTTTGAGAGTAAAATAGTAACCTGTGTGCTCATTTTTGTCCTTTTCACCTAGTTTCGCATCTCTTCTATGATTTAACGTTTGATTTGACCTTCTCTGTATACAAATTCCATTGCGAAAGGACGGATAACGGGTGGGGGTCGTACCCAAAGTAACTGTCCTCTTCATAGGTGGAAAAAAGACGGTATTTTTATTGAAGACAGGTTTACCTGTCTTTCAATATAGGGATCGTCGCCATCGGATTCTGATAACAAACCTACATGTGTCATTACGCTCAAAAAAGTAGACCCATTCATAAAAATAACGCGGCAAAAATAATCAATAGTGTAGCAATATACTGTAAAATTTTGGTGCTGACCTAAATTCTGGCCGGGACCTCAGGGGAGTGAACACGTGATCTATGCAGAAGTTGCCTACAGAAACGTGTTTTACATTCGTAAATGGTGCTTTTTTAGGGCGTTTTTGGCTGCAATCTTTTGCATTTGCTCCAAATTTTCAATTGCATCCTACAACTGTTTTTATACATAACATTGGCAAGCTATTTTCAGTTCCCCATTTTACACTCCAAATTTCTCGTAAAATTGTGTGTTTGTGTGTCCTTAAGGTTGCTTTATTTATCTGTCTCCCGGGCCTGTCGTAGTGTAAATGGATAAAAACTAAAATAGCACAAGGCTATTTGAATAAACTCGTAAACCCTTGGAATTTCCTAGGTTTGAATTTTTACTTGGGTTTACGGAGAAATTTCGATGGCTTATCAAATTACTTTATTATTAGGCTTGTTTCGTCTATCCATATCGTACAGCATTTGGAACATCACTCGGTCATATCCGTAAACGGTAACAGATCGTTATCGTGATATTCACTCGGCAATCATCGGGCGATCTCCGAAGTCTCAGATAAATGTAGGTTACGGAATCGGCCGAGTTGTGACGAATGCGTTAGATTGGCCGAGTGGTGTTCCGAATGGCCTATACAGTAGTACCACGCATGCGCGATCCCGGTTTTGAGTTTCCGTTTTTGTTTTCGACAATATTCTGACAATAACAGAAACTGTTTATGAAACTGGAATGGATTTATTTGTAACATTCTGGAGTGGACTTTGAAAGAATTCGACTCAAGGTGATAAATGCTGTAGCTCGGGATTTCATTTAACGATCTGTCATTTTGGCAGTTTTGTCAAAATTGATAGTTTACCGGATAGTTCAATCCGAATCTTGATCTAGAAAAGCAGTCCCGTGGAAAAGGCCTCAAAGGTTGGTTGTCTTAACAGGTTTATATATTATTTTGTACAAAAAATAATTTTCTACTAAGTAAGACCATATGCAAGGAGAATAACCTGAAATGGAGATCGAAATATCTCAATGGAAAAATAGAAATAGAATGTTTCACTCCTGGAAGAAACTTAAACAGTATTCATAAAAAAAAGCTACAGCTATTGTACGGGAAAATACTTCTTCTTAGTATTGACTTTGACTAGTAAAAGTATAAGAATATTGGTATTACTTTCATTGCTTCTTCTATGTGGAGATAATTAGTCAAATTCTGGATCAGATAATAAATGTAAAAGAAATTTGAACAAATTTCCAATTCAGGGCAATATTCACCATGGCAATGAAATGTTCATCTCTTCATCAAGGGGTAAGCAATGTGTTCCATGTGGATTAACATTTTATTTAAGATTTTTACACATCCACTTAATAAGTTTGACTGGAAAAAAATCGGATTTGGATCATATTGGATTGCTGGGGATAATCTATACAATTTTATAAAACAGGGTTGCAATAATTCATATGAGTTTTAAGAATACAGGAATTGCCACCATATTTCTGTTGGTTAAATGAATATTTTTAGTCCCCTACCGGCGAAAGCCGAAGGGGACTATAGGTTTGCGCTCCGTCCCTCTGTCTGTCCGTCCGTCTGTTTGTCAGTCCGGATTCCAGTTTTCCGGACTTTTTTTTCTTAACCCTTGGAGATATTGAGCTGATGTTTGGTATGTGAGTCGGCATCAATGAGTTACAGAACAAGTTTGAGTTTGGTTGCGGTCCATTGATTTTTGTGGAAGATACGGATGCTGGACTTAGAAATTACCAGGAAATTTCAGTTTTCCGGACTTTTTTTCTTAACCCTTGGAGAAATTGAGCTGATTTTTGGTATGTGCTTCCGCATTAATGATTTACAGAACGAGTTCGAGTTTGGTTCAGGTCCATTGATTTTGTGGAAGATACAGATGCTGGACTTAGAAAATTACCAGGAAATTTCAGTTTTCCAGACTTTTCTTCTTAACCTTGGAGATATTGAGCTGATTTTTGGTATGTGAGTCCGCATCAATGAGTTACATAACGAGTTTGAGTTTGGTTCCGGTCCATTGATTTTTGTGGAAGATACTGATGCTGGACTTAAAAATTACCAGGAAATTTCAGTTTTCTTGACTTTTCTTCTTAACCCTTAGGGATATTGAGCTGATTTTTGGTATGTGTGAGTTCGCATAAGTGAGTTACACAACGAGTTCGAGTTTGGTTCCGGTCCATTGATTTTTGTGGAAGATACGGATGCTGGACTTAGAAAATACCAGGAAATTTCAGTTTTCTGGACTTTTCTTCTTAACCCTTGGAGATATTTAGCTGATTTTTAGTCCCCTACCGGCGAAAGCCGAAGGGGACTATAGGTTTGCGCTCTGTCCGTCTGTCAGTCTGTCCGTCTGTCTGTCCGTCTGTCAGTCCGGATTTCAGTTTTCCGGACTTTTTTTCTTAACCCTTAGAGATATTGAGCTGATTTTTTGTATGTGAGTCCGCATCAATGAGTAACAGATCAAGTTCGAGTTTGGTTCCGGTCCATTGATTTTTGTGGAAGATATGGATGCTTGACTTAGAAATTACCAGGAAATTTCAGTTTTCCGGACTTTTTTTCTTAACCCTTGGAGATATTGATCTGATTTTTGGTATGTGAGTCTGCATCAATGAGTTAAAGAACAAGTTTGAGTTTGGTTCCGGTCCATTAATTTTTGTGGAAGATATGGATGCTGGACTTAGAAAATTACCAGGAATTTTCAGTTTTCCGGATTTTTTTTCTTAACCCTTGGAGATATTGAGCTGATTTTTGGTATGTGAGTCTGCATCAATGAGTTACAGATCAAGTTTGAATTTGGTTCTGGTCCATTGATTTTTGTTGAAGATACGGATGCTGGACTTAGAAAATTACCAGGAAATATCCTGATTTTAATATCTTTATCCTTGGAGATATTGAGCTGATACATAAAATCTGTTACAACTGTAATATTTTGGAGAGGTAGTAATACCTTTACCACCCAGATATATATATAAATCCGGTAGGGGACTTGGTATTGCCATGCAATACTTCAGAATGCTTGTTGGTATATGAGTCTGCATCAATGAGTTACAGATCAAGGTTGAATTTGGTTTCTGGTCCATTGATTTTGTGGAAGATACGGATGCTGGACTTAGAAAATTACCAGGAAATTTCCGGATTTTTTTTATCCTCAGAGATATTGAGCTGATACATAAAATCTGATACAGCTAATATTTTGGAGAGCTAGTTATACCTTTACCACAAAAAAAGATACTGCTCTAGGGATATATTTATAAATCCGGTAGGGAACTTGGTATTGCCATGCAATACTTCCAAATGCTTGTTCTTTTAGGATATTGAAAACTTACACTTCGGGATGAATAGCGATTATGAAGGCAGTTACCCTCTTGTTAAGCTTGAATTGGCTAGAGATATAGGTTTATCTGGAAGTGATGAGTCTTCAAAGTAAAGCATATTCATTTGTTAGGAAGGTGCAGTTTCCATATGTAACCATCAATGATTGTTTTAAATTTTTGATTCCCACTCAAGAGATCTTCTCAAAACGCCACAATTTTCATTCCAATTGGTAATATTCAGTCCTGTCTTCAATTCAGGCCTTTCAGGCCTTTGATTTACTTTAAGGTAGCACATTGAACGAAGATGAATGGCTAAAGAGGTCAAAGGTCAAACCTTTCTGTGGAACCGACCACAGCACCGGAAAAGAGTGCAATTTTATATAGAACAAAGAAGGCCCAAAATCCGGTGGGGTCACACTGTTAACGTAGGAAGTAATGTGGGTATAGCCTGGTTAATTTGACCTGACTTTGACCTCTGTGGAAAAAAATTCTTAAATAACAATTACCGACATAATTCATCAATTAAAAAATGTATAATACATTCAATATCATGTGTTATCCATTCCTATGAAAGCACGTGCAAATCCGAGTAGGAATAATTAGATTTTAATTGATCTAAATAGCAGGGGTCAGATTCAAGTTAATAAAACCGCACTATATATTTGTTTAACCCTGTCTGTCTGTGCATATGACTCTGTCTGTCTGTATACCTTTTTTGTTTTCTGGACTCTCACTCAAGAACAAAGTGATCTAGACACGTGGAACTTAAAAGCATATGTACACAAATAATTTTGTTGACATAATCTTTTTTGTAATTTCGAATATTTGTTAATTAAAATATTTAAAGCAACAATATGAAACAAAATGGGGGTCACCTTATCCATTTGAAAAATTGACCCCCGAAAAAAACGCATTCTAATAAAAAATAATTGACTGATTCAAGTGATTTTTAGCTCCACTAGCCAAAGGCCAGCGAGCTATTGTCATGGCGTTGTGTCTGTTGTGCTTGCGTCCGACAGTCCGTGAGTCTCTCCCTGCTTAAACTTTTTCTTTAAACATATTCTCCTCCCAAACCAATGAGCAGAATTTAACGAAACTTGGTAGGAATGATCCTTGGGTGACCCTCTTCTAAAATCTTCTCCTCCCGAACTCATGGGCTGATTTCAATGAAACTTGGCAGAGATGTTCCTTAAATGCACTTTAAATTTTCGTGTGCAAAACCTTTGAATTTGGACAGGTCCAAAATTTTGTAAAACAGGAAAGGGTTAATTAGTTATGGCCTGTTGTGCATCTATCCATCCCTGCCTGTGTGTTACCATTTCTTTCAAGCATCTCTAAAACTACTTGAATTGATCTAAAACAGGTTTCACAGGATTAAGCTTTTGGGCTTTACTCTCTTCCTAGAAGTTCTGATTTACCAAAATACTTCATAAAGATAATGATTTCAATGATTTTTCAAAATTTCCGATTCGGTGAGTACAAAGTAAAAACAATATTCTAATCAATTAGTCAGGCTTGGAATAAAAGGACCAACTTATTTCTGACCCAAACGGGTCCCATTGTTTTTGTTTTTTCAGCTGGAACCAGGCCTGCGTTCTTGATGACATAACAGGTAAAGTTATACCCCTGCTTTGCACATGAATTTGTGGGCAAAGCAGGATATAATTTGAAAACGGATTTCAACACATTTTCATTCCAAAAGCAGGTCTGGTTTACGGTTGAAAAAAACAACAACGGGCCTGAAATAAGTTGGCCCACAGATCGCTACTGTCGATGAAATACTTGATGGATCAATAACAACTGTCATTTGAGCCTGTATGTGACATTTCCAATAGTTTCAAAAAAACGTACCCATCAAAGACTTTGGCCACCCTCTGCATCCGCATAATCTGACCACAGTCTTCACTGTGTGCTTCATAGATAGTTAGGGTCTCAAAGTGTCTTAAGATAGTCAGATAATCTTCTAATTGCACTATGTGACTGTCTAGGCTGCTCAATTTTTCTACTTCATGCACATGTCAAATTGTGGTATCGGTAAAAGTATTCTCCATTATGTGTAGATGTGCCACATGAAGGAGCTTTTCAGATAGCTCCAAGATCCATAGAGGTCCAAAATACACCCCCACCCCAACCACCACCACCATATAGACCAATTATATAAGTTTATATTATTAGTCTATATGGTGCGGGGGGGGGGGGGGGGGGGGGGGTTATTTCGGACCGCTATGCCAAGATCAATGTCACATCTCAAGGTCAAAGGTAAAAAATAAACCGGATCAAAGCTCTCACAATAATTATTATGGATTTCAGAAATACTGTACTCAATTGTACTCCATCATGAATAGATGGGCTGTTTGGAAGAAAATTTTAGATATCTCTAATATTTAGGTCACAGCTCTAGATCAAAATGTTTATATTCAGCTTATGTTATCAGAAACAAAGATCCTACAATTATGAAGGTCAAGTAAATAGTCAAAATTTTGTGTGCTCAACAGCAGTTGTCCTTGGATCAATGTCTAATTCTGTGTCTACAGGGATCTTAGAGCCTTGGTGTGTGACAAGAATGGCTCTAGAGTGATTAAAAAGATGCTCAGTATTGTAGAACCCAAACAACGGAAACTACTGGAAGACAAAGTATTGGCTCAAGCTGGTGGAAAATATGGAAAAGATGCTATTAAATTTTTAGGTATGGCATTTTTATGCCCCCCCCCCCCCCATTGAAAGATCGGGGGCATATTGTTTTACCGTTGTCCGTCTGTCCATCTGTCTGTCTGTCCATCCGTCTGTCTGTCTGTCTGTCTGCAAAAGTTTACCAAAAAACTTAACATTGCCAATTTCTGCAAGCCTATTCAAGACACAAGGCTCATATTTGGCATGATGATAGATCTCAATGATCCGCATCTGCTGTTACCAAAGTCAAGGTCATGTGACAAGGTCAAGTTCATCTGTCAAGGTCAAATTTTGAAAAAAAATTGCTGTTACGGGGGCATTAGTGTTTCACAAACACATCTTGTTTTTAATCCAACTTTGAGTAGAAATGTCCGTTTTCTGCTAAAAACCTTGTAAGTACAGCTTGTAAAAAGCTGTAGTTACCAGGTTTCAGAAGAAAATTGACAAAATGGATGTTTTCATGCAATTTCATTTAATTTTTTTGCACCAAATTCTTATTAAACAATGAACTTGACACATTGACAATGCAGGAATGGCCAAAATTTAAGGTAGACCTGGATCTTCTGGAGTAATGCTTGGTTTCAATTATAATCTGTTGATATTTTCAGGGTCAGACATTGTCTAGTTGTAAGGAAAGAAATTTCCAAAATATATAGCCCAAAAGCTACAAGGAGCTATTCTCTAAGAGAATGTTTTTAAATGAGAACGGTAATGAATTGTGGTGGCTGCGTAATCTCTCTCCTAGACTGTTAATTTTGTTAGTGTGATATAAAAAGAGCTATTATCCTTTTTTCTTTACATTTCAGAGATTAAGAGAGAACTTTTTAATTTTATTGAGATATGATACTAAAACCTAATGACACTGTATAAATATTTGAAGCAGAGCAATACATAAGTGTGATTAGGTTTTCATACACCCAAAGGGTCGTATTATGTTATGGCCTCGGTCGTCCGTCCGTCCGTCTGTCCATCTGTTAGCAATTTTTTGTATGCAACTCCTCCTAAACTATCCGTGGGAATGAGCTGAAACTTGGCACAATTACTCTTTATGATGTGTAGTTGTGCATAAGACCTTTGAAATTCAAATCGCTCCAGTCATTCCTGAGAAACCTTGAATTATCTGCCCTTGAATATAACCAAAATCACTGTTTTTTGTGTGCGCAACTCCTCCTAAATTATCAATGGGAATGAGCTGAAACTACACACAATTACTCTCTATGATGTCTAGTTGTGCATAAGACCTTTGAAATTCAAATTGCTCCTGTCATTCCTGAGAAATCTTGACTTATCTGCCCTTGAATTTAATGAAAATCACTGTTTTTTGTGTGCACAACTCCTCCTAAACTATCCGTGGGAATGAGCTGTTAATACACACAATTACTCTCTATGATGTCTAGTTGTGCATAAGACCTTTGAAATTCAAATCGCTCCAGTCATTCCTGAGAAATCTTGACCTATCTGCCCTTGAATTTAACGAAAATCACTGTTTTTTGTGTGCACAACTCCTCCTTAACTATCTGTGGGAATGAGCTGTTACTACACACAATTACTCTCTATGATGTCTAGTTGTGCATTAGACCTTCGAAATTTAAATCGCTCAAGTCATTCCTGAGAAATCTTGACTTATCTGCCCTTGAATTTAACGAAAATCACTGTTTTTTGTGTGCCCAACTTCTCCTAAACTATCTGTGGGAATGAGCTGTTACTACACACAATTACTCTCTATGATGTCTAGTTGTGCATAAGACCTTTGAAATTTAAATCGCTCCAGTCATTCCTGAGAAATCTTGACTTATCTGCCCTTGAATTAAACAAAAATCACTATATTTTGTGTGCAACTCCTCCTTAACTATCAATTGAAATGAGCTGAACCTAGACACAATTACTCTCCGTGATGTCTAGTTTTGCACTTTAGACTTTTCAATTCAAAATGCTCCAGTCATTCTTGAGTTATCTTGGATTATCTGACCTTGAGTTGATGAAAAACAAAATTTCTTGTCAGCTCATCTTCTCCTACATTTTGGATGGGAATGAAAGGAAACTTGCCACAATGACTCTGTAGATTGTCTATTTGTGCTTAGGACTTTTTAAAGTAGTTCCTGATTTATCTGCCCTTTACTTCACAAAATAGTTTAAATTTACAGATTTTTTTGTGCGTGTGTGTGCACAACTCCAACAAATTTAAGTGAATTGAAATGAATCTTGCCATAATGTAACCCTGATATTTGGTTATGCATAAGACTTCAAGACTTTATAAATTCAAAAAGCTTAGGTCTTTCTTGTATTATCTGCCCTTGAATTGATTGAAATTCACATTATATTTTTTGTGAGCAACTCGTCACACTTTGAATTGGAATGAACTGAAACTTGCAAAATAACTGTTTGGCATACAGTTGTGCATAAAATCATTTTCAATTTACACTCCAAAGGTCTTACTATGTTATGGCACCAGTTGTCTGTCTGTCTGTTTGAAATATTTTTAGCTATCATCCAAGCTCACGTTTCTGACAAGCCAAGGTTACTGACAAGCCCCATCGGCCGTATATGCGCCGCTCTGCGAAGCTCTTGCTAGATTCATACCTCAATAAATTTAAAAATACTCTTCATATCTTAAAATTTAATATTATGAAGCAATAACATAAAGTCACAATAAGGAGACAGATATTTTATGAGACGACTTTGTGCGCTAAGCTCACATGATAGCTGCAATCTCAATCTTTTTTCATTGAGGAATAAAATAAAATGTTAAGCAAATCAGAATGCACAGATTAATGGAAACCACTGATATTTGATTATACCCCCCACGAAGAAGAGGGGGGTATATTGGTTTCACCATGTATGTCTGTCTGTCCATCCGTCCGGCCATCTGTCCGTCCATCCATCCGCTTGTAGACCTTTTCGTTTCCGGACTCTAACTCTAGAACCAAGTGATCTACAATCATGAAACTTTATACAAATATTCCTAATGACCTAAGGAAGTCCCCTATTGATTTTTGGGTCATAAAGGTCAAGGTCACAATCAGCTTTTGTTCAATTTTTGTTTCCGGACTCTGACTCTAGAACCAAGTAACCTACAATCATGAAACCTCATGGCATTGTTGCTTATGATCCAAGGAAGTGCCCTATCGTTTTTGGGTCACATAGGTCAAAGGTCAAGGTCACAGTCAATTTTTGTTCAATTTTCATTCCTGGACTCTTAAGTCATGAACAAAGGGACCTAGAATCATGAAACTTAATGCAAATGTTGCTTATGACTCAATGACGTGCCCTTTTATTTTTGGGTCACAAAGATCAAAAGTCAAGGTCACAGTCAATTTTTTTTTTAAAATTTTCATTTCTGAACTCTAACTCAAAAAATCAAGTGACCTTGAATCATTAAACTGTATGCAAATGCTGCATATGACCTCAATATTTGTTACAAACACATCTTGCACTAATAGCACTTGCATTCTGACAAAGTGCTTGTTGGGGGTATAAGTCCGCTCTGAGACAGTTCCAATTATTATTTGATATTACCTTACCCTCATCTTCCTAAATGTAAATGGTTTTTCAAACAGATTGCATTTAAACCAGTTAAGGTAGCAATGGACATATGGCATCATTTTCCCTCCCAATGAATTTTTTTCTTGTTAACATATGTTGTGTTAGGTATGAACATGTATGAATGTAGATAAACATTGTATAGCCATTTTATCAAAATTTGAAGGTTCCGTTCCATGCTCATTTTCATGCTAGAGTTATCTGCCCTTGAGTGGTACTGGCCATTTTTCAGTAAAATATTTATATTCCTTTTAGGTCTAGTATAATCAGCTCATAACCAGCTGATAGCTATGAAACATATACATGTTGATAGACCTTGATCATTTACACAATGGCTGTTGCCAAGAAAAATTCTGTTTGATCAATTGCATTTGCATGTGCCTTCAAAAGTTAAAATGCAGTAATTTTTTTACATTTTAAGGGGGAAAATGCCACAAAGAAATTAACCAATGAATTTTTCTTATTTTCCGATATGTTTAAAAACCAATTTACTTTATTTGGTAAAAAATTCAGCATACCTGCCTATGCAAATAAGAAGTTATTTTAAAGTGACCCCTACTAGTTTAATGACACTAATAACATATTTGTAATGTCAAATGCAATGATCAAGTCTTTCATTTGATATCAAGTGTTGAAAAGAAGTTAACTTTCGAAAATTAACCATCACTATTTTACATTATTCCCTTAAGCAGAATCTAATGAAAACTGGTCTTTTTAAACAACATGCAAAAAGAGTCGTAAGATAAACAAAAACCTTTTTCCAGTTTATAGAGTCAGGAGTCCGCTGTCCATTGCCACCTTAAGGATCTAGCTTTATTTGTGATAATTAACCCTTGTCATGCTGAAATTTTTTTTTTACAAATTTGCAATAAAATATGTGCCTAAAGTGCCAAATGCAGTAAATATGAGTGAGGATTCATTGTGAAAATAAATTTTTTGAGCTTATCTGGTTTAAAAAAAGTAAAAACAGGTGCTATGACAAAGATCAAACTGCACATTATGTGCAGGCTGATGTTTGTCTATAGCTCCTGTCAAGACAGGAATATTCTGGGTTCAGCATGACATAGGTTGAGTATAAAACAGGCAGTGTAGGCTTTAAATCAGACCGCATGTATGTGTGTAATGATCTTAATTTATACTGTCCCAAAAACTATTTTGTTCAGCATGTACAACTGAGTAGTCTACCAAGCATAATCTCAGACAGGTGATTAAACCCAGCCTACATTCCTTAACTATTCTAAAAGGTAAGAATGTATTTTTGAAATTATTATTTCAAGGTATTTATATTTTTCTCTTTTTAACAGCAAATAACAAGGACTCTGGCAGCCATAAAACAAAACGAACTCGAATCACGAAAACTAATAATAAAATGAAGACAGAAGGAACCAAAAACAGCACATCAAAAAACAATCGACAGAATTGACATTGAGAACATATCTCTTAACCCTTGTCATGCTCTACCAAGAATATTCCTGCTTTGGCAGGAGCTATAGACAAACATCAGCCTGCACACATGTGCAGTCTGATGTTAGTCTACACCACCTTTTTCTCACTTTCACACTAGAATTTTCAATAGATTTAGTTTTTCGAATAAAATCTGATCTACAGTTGATTTATTCAGTGCTTTTTGCCCTTTGTTTTTTATGATAATTTTTAACCAAAATTTATTTAGCATGACAAGGGTTAATATTGATTGGTGGATATTCAAGTTATTCCAGACAGTTAATCCTATTGATGATGATATACGAAAAGAGATTTTTTTAAAGGTAGTAGACCTATAATAGTTTTGCAATGTCTCAGAAGTAATGAACTTTAACAGTGTTAACAAAGGTTCCAAATGATTTTCATTCGGAAACCTTGGTTAACATTGTGAAAGAATATATAGTTCGAAATGTTGTGGAACTATTACGGGTCCACTGCTTTAATTCCAAGGTTGAAATCAAAGCAGAATGCCAGATGACCTTTTCAAAAAGTATTTTCTGAATTACTGATTGAAAGCAAAATAACATAATAATAGTTCTCTTCCATGTTGCTTGAGTTGCCACATTTATTAAGGAAACAATCTTATAATATGACCTATGTCACGGGAGTGGAATAACCCCGTTGAAATATTTTATATTACACAAGTGTTATTACACTAGTGGAATAACTATGCAAATGAGCTTAGAGCCAATAGCAACACTATTTTGTAACCGCAAAAATGACGTCATGATGTATATATTGTGACATCATTTTTAAACAGCGTTATAAGTTTCATGGAAAATTGAAATGTTGAATATCAAGAATTTGGATGATTTTTCTAAAAAATTCGGGTCATATTATAAATAGAATCTCAAATTTGTGCTCATAAAATACCGAATATATTAAACTCGTCATCTAAAACGGATAAAAACTCTGCACAGCCTCTTTTTTATCTGTTTATAGATGACTTGTTTATTCAATGGCCACTCATTCAATATCCTCTATTTATATAGCAACCAGTTTCAAAATCCTATTCTTTAAATCAAAAAGTCTTAAAAAGAATATTATATTGGTCTTAAAAAAATGTAAATCATTTGTTGCTATAACCCTTTAGAATTATCTGCTTTAGATGTTTCAATTCAGTTTTAATAACATAGGATTATAATTAACGTACAACTTATTCATTCAAAGGTATATTGTTGATTCGTAAACAAATTTTATTCATAGAGACCATTCTCTTTAACCTTTGTCATGCGGAACCCGGAATATTCCTGCCTTGGCAGTCTGATCTTTATCAATATCACCGGTTTTTAGCTATTGTGATCACCTTTCGTCCGGCCATCTGTCATCGTTCAGCGTCCGGCAACTGTCAACAATTTCTTTAAACGACATCTCCTCCTAAACTACTAGGTGCTTAGGTGGTCCCCTTCAAAAATAGCTAAAAAAAATGAAATCCATGAAAACCCTGGTTGCTATGGCAACCAAAGGTGAGATTTTATGAAAATCTTAAATATTATTCTTCTTCTCAACCAGGAGTCCTACAGACTTAAAATTTGGCATGGATGATCAGTTCATAGACCTGAATAAAAATAGCTAAAATCATATCTGTTGGGCCACCAGGGGTGGAGCACCAGGGGGAAGGGGTAGTACTTTGGGTAAATTTTGTAATCTTTAACCTTCTTCTTCTTCGGAACCAGGAGCCCTACAGACTTGAAATTTGGCATGGATGATCAGTTCATAGACCTGAAAATTAAATAGCTAAAATCATATCTGTTGGGTCACCATGTGCAGAGCACCAGGGGGGAGGGGGTAGTACTTTGGATAAATTTTGTAATCTTTAACCTTCTTCTTCTTCGGAACCAGGTGCCCTACAGACTTGAAAACAGGCATGGATGATCAGTTCATAGACCTGAATTAACATAGCTTAAATCATATCTGTTGGGCCACCAGGTGCGGAGCACCAGGGGGGGGAGGGGGAAGTACCTTGGGTAAATTTTGTAATCTTTCTTCAGAACCAGGGGCCCTACAGACTTGAAAATTGGCATGGAGGATCAGTTCATAGACCTGAATTAAAATAGCTAAAATCATATCTGTTGGGCCACCAGGTACGGAGCACCAAGGGGGTAGTACTTTGGGTAAATTTTGTAATCGTTAACCTTCTTCTTTTCTCAACCAGCCCTACAGACTTGAAAACAGGCATGGATGATCAGTTCATAGACCTGAATTAAAATAGCTTAAATCATATCTGTTGGGCCACCAGGTGCGGAGCCTAAGGGGGGAAGGGGTAGTACTTAGTTATAATAATTTTAAACCATAACTTTCTTCTTCTGATGAACCAGAATCCTAACAACCCCTATATTTGACACAGATGATCAGCTCATAGACCCTATTTTACATAGTTATAACCATGAATCTTTGGCTACCATTTGAAGAGCACTGGAGGAGAGGGTAGTATTTCGGGTCAATTTTGAAATTTTAAACCTTCTTCTGATGATGAAGTAGGAACCTTACAGGCTCTAAATTTGGCATGAGTCATCAGCTCATATACATTAATCAAAATAGATATAGTCATGATTGTACTGTGACAAGGGGCAGAGACCAAAGGGGAGAGGCTAGTGCTTTGTGGTAAATTTAACAATTGTTAAAAATTCTACTGAACCAGAATTCCTACAGCTTTTTCATTAGAAATACAATAATCAGCTCATAGAACTTAATTTAAACAGCTATTTTGAGTGTTGGGCCACCAGGGGGGAGAGGGTAGTACTTCAGATCAATTTTAACATTTGAACTTTTTTTTAAGCTCACCTGAGCACAAAGCCCGAATTCCTACTGCTTTTTCATTTGATATAGAATAATCAGCTCATAGAACTTGTTTCTTATGTAGACATAACAAAACCTTTATTTATCATGGAAGATTTCAATCTTGATATCAAAGGTAAGCATAAAAATGTTGTACTAAGGTTATCCCAGATATTCTCTTATAAAATGATCATGCAAAAACCAACCACTGATAACAATTCCATTTTGGATCTTGTATTTTCAAACAGAAATAGTAATACTGAGACTGTGGAATCTTACTGGTCAGACCATAAGATATTTTCCTTTACACAAATTTGTTACAGTTCAATAACTTTATCATCTGATTCAAAAGTAATGCATGTTACCCTTAGGTGCTTTGAATCAGGTGAGTGGACCAGGGCCAACGGCCCTCTTGTTCCTTTTTTGAAACCAGAAAAGCTTGAAAATTTAATTTTCAGTATAAATATCGAGTCGCACGTTGTGCCTCCAGTGCTTTGAGCACTTTGATTTTGTAGCAAATTTGTCTAGAGTTTTTATTCAGCATGACTAGGGTTAAAAAACACCTTTTTGGTGGTCTGGTAAATGGTCACTTAAGGTAGTGGACCCATAATAGTTCCGCAACATAATAGTTTCGGAAAACATAATCTTTCACAATGCTGACCGAGGTTTCCTAATGAAAATCATTAGGAAACCTCGGTTAACACTGCTAAAGTTCATCACTTCTTAAATAATGCAGAACTACTACAAGTCCACTACCTTAACCCTTTGCTGTTTAATCCCTGCTTTTTACGTGCCTGTTATTTTATGATTGAGAAAACATTGTGAAAAAAAAAGAAATTGCTTCTGACAAGCAATTTCTTCTTTTTCCACACTATTTTCTACCCTACTGAATGGTTATTTTTCAAATTAAATCCATTTTAAATTTTCGTCTGCAAAACCTTTGAATTTGGACAGGTCCAAAATTTTGTAAAACAGGAAAGGGTTAATACTTGTTTTGCTGTATTTTGATTGATGGATGGTGCCAGAGCTTTATCTTGAGAGTGTATTGACCTTTTCAAATTAAATTGTTTCAACAATACTTGCATGAAACTTGTATTATGGATATTCATTAATGTCCAATCAAGACGATTCAAATAAGTACCCACATTAGGGGTTTCCATAAGAAATAAATATTTTAGCCTGGAAACCCCCCTTTTATCTGTTACTCTGGACAGTGCAGAAAGTGTTGTTCGTCCTGAGCACAAGACTTTAATTACAATCTGCTTACTGGTCTTTGAAATTATTCCATGCCACTTGACTTCATTGTATTAACCCTTTCCTGTTTTACAAAATTTTGGACCTGTCCAAATTCAAAGGTTTTGCAGACGAAAATTTAAAGTTGATTTAATTTGAAAAATAACCATTCAGTAGGGTAGAAAAAAATGTGGAAAAAGAAGAAATTGCTTGTATGAAGCAATTTCTTCTTTTTTCACACTGTTTTCTCAATCATAAAATCACAGGCACGTAAAAAGCAGGGATTAAATAGCAAAGGGTTAAGGACAGGTTGCCATGTTAGCTGGAGTAGCCTCTCATTTTCAGTTTCTTTACAATGGTACAATATGAATAGTTCAGTGTGGAACAGTTGTAAATGCCTATTAAAATTTATGCAGTTACAACTGTTTTGCACTGAGCAATCGATATGCATTGGACAAATAATTTTTCATCAACAATCCTGTTAGTTGAGATAATTATGGTAGAGGACCCGTAATAGTTCTGCAACAGCTTAGATGTCATGTTAACAGTGTTAATCAAGGATTTTCTAATGATGGTTAAGGAAACCAGTCCTGCGTTCAGGGTGTAAAAAATGTTTCGCGAGCGCTTTGAGATGATACCATGCTTTGCACGTGCACAAACTTGCAAAGCTTGGTATCATTTCGAAAAACGCTTCGCCAACGCTTTCATCCAGAACACAGGGCTGGCTTAACATTGTGAAAGAATCTGAGTCAGGAATTGTTGTGGGTTTATTACGGGTCTACTACCTTAAGAAAATATAAATGAGGCAGGGTCATTGTATATGCAAATGACCACAGTAATTTATGATTAACTATATCATCGTTTTAATTCCAAAACTTTGATAATACAGATGGAATCAAACTTTTATCATGACATTTTAGAATAATAATGAATATATTTATACCCCCCACCAAAGAAGTAGAGGAGATTATATTAGTTTCACAATGTCTGTCTGTCCTTCTGTCTGTCTGTCCGTAGATCTTTTTGTTTCCGAACTCTTACTCGAGGACCAAGTGACCTAGAATCATTAAACTTCATACAAATGCTGCTTATGACCCAAGGAACTACCCTATTGTTTTGGGGTCACATAGGTCAAAGGTCAAGGTCACAGTTAGCCTTTGTTCAATTTTCGTTTCTGGACTTTAACTTGAGAACAAAGAGACCTACAATCATAAAACTTTATGCAAATTCTGCTTATGACCCAAGCAAGTGTTCTTTTATTTTGGGGTCACATAGGTAAAAGCTCAAGGTCACTGTCAATTTTTGTTACACCTTTTCATTTCCAGACTCTCATTTAAGTACTAATATTTGGACAAAGTGCTGGTGGAGGGTATTAGTCCGATTTGCGACAGCTCTAGTTTTAACTAGAATTCTGGGCCTGAGGTTATAAAACTTTTCTCGGGGCTCAACTGAATTCAAATAAATGAATGAAAATAAGATGATATTAATAAGTTGTTATATATAACAACTTATTAATATCATCTTTTATATCCATACATTAAAATGAGTAATAAAACAGAATTACGGCTTTAATCTCAAATTGAAATTTGAGAAAATTTTGAATTGAGAATGAGAAAAGTTTAAAAACCTCGTGCCCTGAAGTCTATTAGATAGGAAATTGATATGCGATGATCATGAGCACTGGTTATCCTCCCTCTCCTGTGCCGGGATTTGGCTACTCCAGGAAAAACATTTATGAGCCTGTGTGTGACATTTCCAACAACTTGAAATATGCATGAGGTGCAAACATTGAGATGCCTAGATAGCCACAAACGGTAAATACTAAAAAAAAAATGAATTAAGAAAGAGAAAAGTTTAATAACCAACGGCCATGAAGTCTTTTAGATAGGAAATTGATATGAGATGATCACGAGTACACACTATCCTCCTTCTCTTGTCCCGGGATTTGGCTACTCCAGGAAAAACATTTATGAGCCTGTGCTCGACATTTCCAACAACTTGAAATATGCATGAGGTGCAAACATTGAGATGCTTAGATAGCCACAAACGGTAAATACTAAAAAAAATTTGAATTAAGAAAGAGAAAAGTTTAAAAACCTCGTGCCCTGAAGTCTATTAGATAGGAAATTGATATGAGATGATCACGAGCACTGGTTTTCCTCCCTCTCCTGTGCTGGGATTTGGCTACTCCAGGAAAAACATTTATGAGCCTGTGTGTGACATTTCCAACAACTTCAAATATGCATGAGGTGCAAACATTGAGATGCCCAGATAGCCACAAAGGGTAAATATTAAGTTACCCGATGGTGTACATATAGTGTGAGACATTATCTAGCTACTCTGAGCAAAGTGAAGACTCTGTTCAGACTGTGCAGATGCACAGGCTTGACGGAATCTTTGCTTTGCACATATTTGAAATTTTTGGAAATCCCACACACAGGCTCTTATCATTTGATGGTATTTGGATGATCAAAGCATATTTAGAATATTAACTCCGATATTCAATCATAAGTGATTTTTATGCTCCCACATCAAAAGATTGGGAGCGTATCGTTTTACCACTTTCTTTCCATCCACCTGTCTGTCTGTCTAAAAAGCTAACCATAAAACTTGTCAATTTCCTTAAACTTCATCACTATTTGAGTGACGATACTCATAGTTGTCATGAAGGTCCTTTTCCTTAATACTCACATTTGAAGGTCAAGGTCATCTAGCAAGGTCAGGTTCAATTTTCAATGTAAAACTTCTAATTAATGCCTTTTTGGGGTCATTAGTGTTCTACAAATACATATAGATCTTTTTCTAAGCTCCACTGGACAAATGCCAGCAAGCTTATGTCATGTCATTATCTCTGATAGGTATGTGTATATTTATTGAACATCTCAGGAGCGAATCCAGAAATTCTATAAAGGGTTATTTTTGTCAGTCTAAGGAATTTGAGTGATTGGTTCCATAGTATCACTAACTATCTGATAGGGATATTATGGGACTGATTTCTAAAAATCTCTACATAATTGTAGAATTTCAAATTCCTTTTGTTCAAACACTTTTAAAATAGGGGATGATTTTCCCTGTTTTACAATATTTTGATTAAATTTGTTCCTTATAATGAAGTAGTTTTGAATACAGAGGGGGTTTCACTTGAACCTCATCTGTTTCCGCCACTGCATCTCCTTCATTACAAAAAAAAACCAAGTTACCTCAGACTTCGCAAAAATGTTCTTGGGTGACTCTTTTCTTAATTTGTTAAAAAAATTTTGAAATACATCATTGATTTTTATACACCACCGGAGACGGACATATATTGGCGTCATCTTCTCCGTCTGTCTGTCCATACATCCGTACGTCCGTCCACTTTTCTTGTCAACGCAACTCCTCCTGAGTTTCTGGCTGGATCTCCTTGAAATTTGGTCAATGTTATCACCTCAATTGGTAGATGTGCATGAAGGAAGGATTTTATGGTTCCTTGATTTTTGCCTGAGTTATGCCCCTTAAAAACCTACTCTCTGGGGCTTATTGCCTCAGTTTTTTCTTGTCAACGCAACTCCTCCTAAGTTTCTGGCTGAATCTTCTTGAAACTTGGTCTATGTTATCACCTCAATTGGTAGATGTGCATGAAGGAAGGATTTTATGGTTCCTTGATTTTTGCCTGAGTTATGCCCCTTAAAAACTTACTCTCTGGGGCTTATTGCCTCAGTTTTTTCTTGTCAACGCAACTCCTCCTAAGTTCCTGGCTGGATCTTCTTGAAACTTGGTAAATGTTATCACCTCAATTGGTAGATGTGCATGAAAGAAGGATATTATGGTTCGTTGATTTTTGCCTGAGTTATGCTCCTAAAAAACTTAGTCTCTGGGACTTATTGCCTCAGTAATGCCCCCTTAAAATTAAGTCCTTGGGGCTTATTGAAATTGCAGCCTTGTGAATGCAACTCCTCCTAAGTTTCTAGCTGGATCAAAATGAAATGTTGATTTTTGCCTGAGTTATGCCCCTTAAAAACTTACTCTCTTGGGCTTATTGCCTTAGTTTTTTCTTGTCAACACAACTCCTCGTAAGTTTCTGGCTGGATCTTCATGAAACTTGGTCAATGTTATCACCTCAATTGGTAGATGTGCATGAAGGAAGGATTTTATGGTTCGTTGATTTTTGCCTGAGCTATGCCCCTTAAAAACCTACTCTCTGGGGCTTATTGCCTCAGTTTTTTCTTGTCAACGCAACTCCTCCTAATTATACCCCCCACCTACGAAGTAGAGGGGGTATATTGGTTTCACCATGTCTGTCTGTCTGTCCATCCATCCGTCCGTCCGTCCATCCGTCCGTCCGTCTGTAGACCTTTTCGTTTCCGGACTCTAACTGAAGAACCAAATGACCTACAATCATGAAACTTTACACAAATGTTCCTTATGACCCAAGGAAGTGCCCTATTGTTTTTGGGTCATGTAGGTCAAAGGTCAAGGTCATAGTCAGCTTTTGTTCAATTTTCGTTTCCGGACTCTAACTCAAGAACCATGTGGCCTACAATCATGAAACTTTATACAAATGTTCCTTATGACCCAAGGAAGTGCCCTATTGTTTTGGTCATGTAGGTCAAAGGTCAAGGTCACAGTCAGCCTTTGTTTAATTTTCGTTTCTGGACTCTAACTCAAGAACCAAGTGGCCTACAATCATGAAACTTTATACAAATGTTCCTTATGACCCAAGGAAGTGCCCTATTGTTTTTGGGTAACATAGGTCAAAGGTCAAGGTCATAGTAAATTTTTGTTAAATTTTCATTTCCGGACTCTAACTTGAGAACCAAGTGACCTACAAGCATGAAACTTTATGCAAATGTTGCTTATGATCCAAGGAAGTGCCCTATTGTTTTTGGGTCATATAGGTCAAAGGTCAAGGTCACAGTCAATTTTTGATCAATTTTCATTTCTGGACTCTTAATTCAAAAACCAAGCAGCCCAGAATCATGAAACTTCATGCAAATATTACATATGACCTCAATATTAGTTACAAACACATCCTGCACTAATAGCACTTGCATTCTGACAAAGCGCTTGTGGGGGGTATTAGTCCGCTCTGCGACAGTTCTAGTTTTCTGGCTGGATCTTCTTGAAACTTGGTCAATATTATCACCCCAATTGCCTCAGTTATGCTCCCTTAAAATTTATTCTCTGGGGCTTATTGAAATTGCAGCCTTGTGAATGCAACTCTTCCGAAGTTTCTGGCTGGATCTAAATGAAACTTGATGGATGTTATTACCGAAATTGGTAGATGAGCATGAAGTAAGGATTTTATGGTTCATTCATTTTACCCTAAATTATGCCCCTTTAAAACTTAGTATCTGGTGCTTTTTGAAATTGCAGCCTTTTGAATGCATCTCCTTACTTTTTGTCTTTATTTAAATGAAACTTGGTCAATGTCATCACCATAATTCGTAGATGTACATGGATCAAGGATTTTATGGCTCATTTATTTCCCTGAATTATGCCCCCTTAAAACTTAGTGTCTGGGGCTTATTGAAATTGCAGCCTTGTGAATGCAACTCCTCCTAACTTTTTGTCTTGATTTAAATGAAACTTAGTCATTTTGAATTGGGTTCTGTCAAAATAAGTAGTGTCTACAATTATTTTCGTGAAACAGCAGCAATGTGGGGGCGTATTTTGTGACTATGGCACTCTTGTTTTATATATCCTTGGAGATATTGTGCTAATTTTTTGGTGCGTGAGTCAGCATGAATGAGCTACAGAATAAATTCGAATTTAGAAAATATGTTTTTTATGGGCGGAGGTCATTTCTCTATATGTTATATATCGGAAACTATGAAAATCATTTTCTCAGAATGCAATTGATGGATATCAACCAAATTTCACTGGAATGGTCCTTGAGATACACTTTATCGGTCTACCAAAATTTATTGTGATCGGATGAAAAATATGTTTTTATGGGCAGAGGTCATTTCTCTATTTGTTTTATAGTGGAAATCATTTTCTCAGAAAGTTTTGAAGTTTTGGATTCAAATGGCTTGCAAACACCAACAAATGGTTATTTACATTACTCAAAATTCATTGCAGTAATATGGGAGACAACTTTACGTAGAGGAAAAAAAGTAAAAAGGTATCTATTATTTCCCTTAAATTTTCTGAAATTTTATGAGACATAAGGTTGGCATACTGATACAAAGAGCAATTGAATCTGACAGAAACTCGCTCTTTAAATAGTATGATTTGCCTCTGGACGATAATACATCAAATTGTTTTGTTGTTGATTTTTTAGGGGGTTGGGCGGGGGCTAGCTCTATTTTCTGCCGTTTTTCGCAAATTTTGTCATCTTCGCTTTTCGATCTTATTTTACAAACATCTTTTGAAGATCGATAGAAAACGCTTAACATTTGAATAAAGAATTAGTCATTTTGATATGCAGTTCCTTGCTACAATGTCCGATCAGCGTATTGAAATACTGTATAGGTAAGTTTTATTGACCTGACATGGACCTGCGTCGCGGGAGTGGAATAATCCCGTTGGATTTTTTGTTGATGTTGTTTTGTTTTGTTTTGTTTTATAGCATAACTACGATATAGTGGCATATCAACATAACCTTCTTTAAATGTAAATAATCCAAAGATTTTATAAATGCCCTTTGTGACAAAATGTTTTAAAACCCATGATAGTATCAACGGGCTCCATTTCAAATTGGTAAGGCGTAGACCTTCCGATCATGTCGGCCCTTTATATGCCAACGTCTTTTAAAACAGCTTAAAATAATAAGAAAAAAAAAGATTCGTATCAACATTTGGTAAAAAAATATATAAACACGTTACGTAACCGTGCCATAGTATCGTAGTGAAACAGTGTAAGTAGAATTCGCTATTGTGACTCGCCGATTATATACAAATGCACTGTAATCACTAGTAACAATAGCGTATAGTCGAGTTATACACTAGTGGAATACTTTACAGCAACTCCGCTTAGGGTGTGGCCTACAAAAACTTTTTTTTTTGTTCACGCGGTGTGTTGACGTAATTTTTCAAACGGCGATTTATACAATATAACAGAAATTCAAGTAATTAGTCTTTCTACCGAAAATATAGGATATCATATGAGTATCAAATTCGAAATCATTCACTAAACTTTTCATCTAAAACAGATAAAACTCGCCAATATTCCGTTTGTTTGTTTGTTTTGTTTATCCTCGATAAAATTGATATTTTTTAATCTTTGATTCTATATCGGTTTTAAGGGTGCTATCATCAAAATAAACTACAAATAGTATAAGATATATAATTTGCTTAATAATGACATGTTTAATTTATTGGTGATGAAAGCTTTTTGCATAAAGGTCAGGTGCTCCAGCCGCCGCGATTTAACTGAAAAAATGTTGAAAGCGGCGTAAAACTCCGTTCAATCAAAGAGCATAAAGGCCAGACTACATTTAAGTCAACTATACCAATTTAACCCAAATCGATCAAATGATTCTACGATTTCCTTGGCTGATGTGGATTTTTAAGTCTCTCGCGTGTTCACGAAGACATACAAACAGCAAAGACATATGTTTTATGGAAGGGATGTAATAAATATCGCTAATTTTGTTCATTTTGAACAAAATGAGCTATATTGGATTACCTCCCTTTTATTTCACGCAAAACATGCTCTACTCGCTTATTTAAATTTCTTTCCAAATTTATTCCCAAATCAATCATCTTGTTAATTTCACGATGTTCTTTACTGTATCTGGTAGGCGGTTTAGTACTTGATCTTTACCCGTGACGGTTAATCATCACTTTAAATAAGTACGAGGGTGATCCAGAAAACAGTACTTTTGTGATATTATATTTCAGTACTCGCAGAATGCATGGATGTTATCTATTTTACAGCAATGTATTGCACGACATTACATTTCGTAGCCTTAGTCACGTATGCATGATAAGGTATAAAATGGTACTAAAATCTGTTTAGTAAATGATATTTTCTTTGGTATTATTTTATATTTACTAGATACAAATAGAAATCGCGCTAAAAGGAAACCATTCGTGACTTTGAAACGTTGTTTGTGTTGTTTTTATGAAAATGTAGCACTATTCTTTGGAAAGAAGTATCCCGGGGATTAAGGACACAACGTCGATACAAATATATGAATGTCATTTTTTTTCAAATTCTGTCATGCTCTTGGACATGCTTACACCAAGACATTTTAGGTGATTTTATAAATAAAACTAAAGGGGAAAAGACAACCTCGTTTTAATGGAGGTTCAACAATCTTTCAGTTATATCGCTACGGCTGGAGCACCCAACAATAGATTTTTTTGTATTTCTCACACCAGGACTACCATCACATCCTCTCCTGGCCTCTAGCTGCTTTCCCACATAGGGATACGATGATTGACCCAATGGTGGAAGACAAATAGTCGAAAAGGATGAGTACCGTCGTCGGGGATCGAATCCGGGACCTTTTTCACGATTGTCCGACGCACTACCACTGCGTTATAACGGCGGCTGTCAGATATTAGATGAGATCGGGCTTAATAAATTGTTACTGAATGGTGATCGGAAAATTAAATGACTGATCTTACGCCAATTAATTTTCACTTTTCCCACATGCTTTTGGGCCTATACGGCATATATATAATTTTACTCAAACTTGATGCCAAATGGTTTTGAATTAATTCCAGCGTGTTGATTTGTCAGAAAAGTGTGACGGTGTGGAAAAAAACGTGTACAGAGAAGTATGAATAGTGACGTTGCATTTGACATTCTTGTTTCCATGCCCTTGTATGGGGTCTTTGTGTCTTTGTCTATTCAATCATTGTTGTATGTAGATCCACAGGGTATAACGTGCCACGTCGAAACCAGAAGGTTCATGGATACCTGATTGATATTTTCGATACGGAACTAACGGTGGGGTTAGTTCCGTATCGAAAAAATCGATCAGGTGTCCACGAACCTTCTGGTGTCGGCGTGGCACGTTATACCCTGTGGATCTACACATTCAAACTTCTCCGTGTTTTTCATGTTTGTTGGACTAATGTGACATTAAATGACATCATGCGTCGAGGGAAAAGGAACCTTATAAATATTTAATTAGAAAATCCACGTTAACGCTCTAAAATCCACAGTTTTCATCCGGTTGTCTTCAGACCTTCTCAGAATGATTGGACAATCACTAGGATTGATCCTTTCCAAAATGGGAAAGTGTCATGGGGAAAGGGGCAATATGAAAATTTAATCAGAAAATCCTGATAATCACTCTATTCGCAGTTTTCATTTGATTATATTCAAATTTTTATTGGAATGATTTTATCATAACAAAGATGGTTCCTGTCGGAAAGGGGCCAAATCCGTCAAGTTTCACGGAAAAGTGGCCGAACGAAAGTGTGATTAGAAAATTTTAGTAACGCTCTAAAGTCCACAGTTTTCATTCGATTGCCTTCAAAGTTGCTCGAAATGATTGTAATTTCACAATTATGGTTCGTTTCGTAAATGAGCCCGATTTGTCAATCGTCACGGAAAAGGGGGACAAAAAGTTAATTCGGAAAATTCTCTATAACACTTTACAGCCTGCAGTTTTCAACAGATTGTCTTCAATTTTGTCCAGAATGTATGGAAACTATCATTGTTCACTTTGAAAATGTGTCACGTTAACGAGCGAGTGTCAGAGAAATAAGGCCTCATTAGAATTCAATATTAAGAATCCTCGTTGACAATTCTTCATAATGTACATGTAAATGAAAGTTTCACTCAGTGAACATTGTACATCATATGACCATTTGCATATTGATGTGATCTGTTGATTTTATAAGTGACGGTCCTGGAAAAGAGGAAATTGTTAACAGAACTCCTCTTTTTTAATAGATGCACTCTTGTGAAACTTACACATACTATTCTAGGCACAATGTTTTCATTTTAGTCCCCTGTCAACAAAGCCTATGGGAGCTTGAGGCTGTCATGTATGTCCTACCGTCTATCTGGCAGCCCGTCTGTGTGTGGCAGTCTGACAGATGGGCATCCGAGCTTATTTTCCTAAACGCCTACAGGTATGAGCTGATTTTGTTGTGCGATTTAGCATTAATGACTTACAGAACATGAACGCGATTGGATCAAATCTATTGATTTTTAGCTCCACTGGCTGAAAGCCACTTGTGTGCACTCTAGAGCTGCGGTCACATTTTTGGCCCGCAAATCATCTTGAAACTTGGTCAGAATGTTTGTCTTCATCAAATCTCGGTCATGTTCGAAATTTGGTCAAAAAATGGGATTAAGAGGTCAAATTTTGGTAAAGCCTTGTGAGCACTCTAGAGGTCACGTTTTTTTTTCTCTAATGTCTTGAAACTTGGTCAGAATGTCACGGTTTGTCTCGGATGCACGCCCCCCTTTTATTACTATGAAACAATTCCTCGTTTCCCTTTTGCGATGTATTATGTACAGCATGAGAATGGTCGATTTAATTCAGCATGAAAATAAAGTTGGAGCTTCAAAGTTGGGGTCGTTTGAAACTCCCGAACCACTCTGGAGTATAATCATATTTTCTCAATGGAATTTCGTCCATTCGTAGAGAAAGTGGTTGGACAAGATTTAAATCATCGTGCCTTGGGCCTAAGAAGCATATTTGGGCTTAAGGTGGAAGAGGACAATAGCGTTTTTTGAGATAAGGGCACATATACATGTATTGGTATCTACGGAAACGTCGTGTAAGCGCGATCTCAACGATGCATGTTTTTAAACTTTCAATTTAGAATTTACGTTACCATGACGTCGCTAAAATGACGGTTTCGCGCGTTTTTCACAAATGACCCTACGCGTTCTTAAACGCTTACCCTGGTCGTATTTTAGGTGATTCAATTCAATGGAATGCACCAAAATGAAGTAGAATGAATTGGGATCATTGGCATGTAATTAGAACATTGTTTATTTAAAAGATAGATACACGAGATTGAATTAAAGTTAAATTTTCAATTTTTTGCGGCCCGAAAAAAAAACTTTCAACTTATTTTTTAAAGAAATGGTCCGATGAATTTTTTTTTTTTTTTTTAATTTCATATTTTTTTGTCCAGCTTCCTTTTCATATGCTCGCATCTTTTTATGACTTTTTCACCGTACGGAATTTCTACAATTGGGGATCAAAGTTTATTACCCTAACGTCGTAAGTTGGAAAAAGACAAACGCGTTACGTCGAAAATTTCGCTAAATTCTTTTGACAGACTTCACAAAAAAATATTTATTTGATTTCTGTATATAGAAAAATCAAATGTCAAAAAGATTTTTCGTTTTTCATAAACAAGCATAGAGGTTTTCCCATTTTATTTGAAATGTTATCCCTGCACCCTCAAATAGCCTTTGAACGTGCTAATTAATGGTAACGTTATAACGTCGAGCTTACAAAAGTCAATTTTCATTTATGTCGACGTAAGACGTATTGAAGTCGACGATCGACAAGACTTGTGAAAGGGAAAATTAACGTGTACCGCGAAGTTCTCGGTGTATCGGAATAAAATTTTGAGGGCCCTGTCCTCAAAGACCTTTGAACACGTCTGTGATTTTTTTTAGCTCGCCCGGGACGAAAGTCTCGGAAGAGCTATTGTCATACCCTCGGATGTCGGTGTCGGCGAGACATCATTTTTTTAAATTCTATCAATATTTATCCTAGAGGCTTTATTTTTTACAGAAACACTCATTAGGGCATAGGCTTTCATTTGAGACCAACATCCATGTGGAAATGACATTTAGACTGTGACCTTGACCCTTTCAAAAAAACTTTAACCAAAAACTTAAACAAAAAAAAACTTTAACCTTGTTTATATTTTCTATAAGCTTTAAACTAGAGACATCATTACTTCATATGCACACTCATTAGGTGGTAGGCTTTCACCATAGACAAAGGTCCTTGACAATTTGACCTTGACCTTGACCCTTTGTGGACTTAGAAAAACTTTAACCAAAAAACTTTAACCAAAAACTTTAACCTTGGATATGCTTTTTTAATGCTCTAACCTAGGGACATCATAGCTTCATATATATACTCACCAGGTGATAGGCTTTCACCAGAGACCAAGGTCCTTCACAATTTGACCTTGACCTTTACCATTTGTGGACTTAGAAAAACCTTAACTGAAAAATTTAACCAAAAACTTTAACCTTGCTTATTATTTTCTGAATGCTTTAACCTAGGGACATCATTACTTCATATACATACTCATTAGATGATAGGCTTTTGTGAGAGATCAAGGTCCTTGATAATGTGACCTTGACCTTTTATGAACTTTGAAACACTTTAACCGAAATTCTTTTACCAAAAACTTTAACCTAGCTTATATTTTCTGAATGCTTTAACCTAGGGACATCATTACTTCATATACATAGTCACCAGATGAAAGGCTTTCACCAGAAACCAAGGGCCTTGACAATTTGACCTTGACCTTTTATGGACTTTGAAAAACTTAAACTGAAAAACTTTAACCAAAGATTTAACCTTGCTTATATTTTCTAAATGCTTTACTCAGGGACATTATTACTTCATACACATACTCACTAGGTGATAGGCTTCTACAGAGACCAAGGTCCTTCACAATTTGACCTTGATCTTGACCTTTTGTGGACTTAGAATTTTTTTAAAGAAAAACTTCATGTGTGATACAAAGAAATTCCATTGGTAACCTCATCTGCTTGTAGGCTTTCACTTTAACCTACCTAACCTTATACATGCAATTAAAACATTTTTTTTTTATTTCTTAATTACTACTCAAACAGATATATATTAGATCATGGACTTTAACATTGAAAGAAACCACTTTGAACTTCGATCTTCGGTCAAGCGCTGTTTGTGACAAGCAGCTGTTTGGGCGAGCTACGTTGTCCGCGGACAACTCTTGTTTTATCTTTTTATTCCAATAGATCGCGAAAGCATTCAAATAAACTTAGGAATTTATTTGGTGTAATTTAAACGTCAAAGTCATCGTTTTTAGGTCAACATGACAAACTTTAAATCCGGGTTATAAAAAGTCGGCACGGTCGGAAAGCTTTTCAAACTTTTCCTGTTTATCGAACTAGAATTGTAGACTGAAATTATATAAAAAAAAAATGAACAAATTTCATCGGGCCAATTTTTAAAATTTAGTTAAAAGTGAGTTTTTTGAACCAGTAAAAAATGTGAATATTAATGTCAAGCAACTCGTCTGTCTATATATTTAGTTAAAAAAAGTTTTAATATCGCGATGATTTGCGTTTTAACCGTTCATTAAGCTTCATTTTGGTATAATTTTCGGAACAAAAATGACTTGTGTTAAATCGCACTGCGCATTTAAATGGGGCTAGGGTAGTTTGTAGAAAGCGCGCCAAATCGTCATTTTCATGGTAACGTAATTTCCAAATTAAAAATGAAAAAATATACGCCGTGAGATCGAACTAACTCGGAGTTTATATATATATACCAAAATTTAATCACTTATGTCAAAAACGACATTGTCCTCTTCCACCTTAAGAAGCATATTTAGGCCTTAGAAGCATAAATGCTTATGGGATCTACACCAGTGGATCCCATTCGGCCTCTACATCTGTACGAATCGTGCGTAAAGTCACATACAAAGTAAGAACGGCGTAGAGCCCAGTGTTACGGAAACGAACGAAGGGGTAAATAACGGAAGAGAACGAAACTCTTTGGGTGACCTAGCTATTCCGAATTCCTCCCACGTTTATCATATTTAAAGAATATTCAATAATTCCAGACACTTTATTTTGTCAAACACCAATATACTTATAAATTTGTAATTTGATATAGTTCATGCTCAACAACATTTTGATTTTTTTTTACACAAAAAGTAATAAATATTTTATAAAAAGCTACCCCGCACCTAAAGCAAGTGCGCGAATTTACCGTAGGAGGTAATCAGAAGTGAAACAAAATGCCTTACAATCAGGCGAACATGGATGAACGTGACAATTATTTTGCTCCAAATTATCAAAATTATCAAGTGCCAGTGACTCCACCTGGATTAGAAGCCATTTATTCAGCATGTCGGAAATTATATTCGGATCAGCCGAATCCCTTGCAGGTTACAGCGCTCGTGAAATACTGGTAAGCAACTTGTTTACATCGTGAAATTTAGTATCAACTTACAGGTGCCATGTTGAAATCAACTGTCAAACTCTTTCAACGATATATACTTCTTTGTTACATTGTCAGGGCTCGTGTTTGACCCTTAAATCAGGGTTTTGACCCTCAAATATCCCATTTTGACCCTCAAAATTTTCCAGTGGGGGTCATCTTGACCAAGTGAATTTCCAGTGGTGTGACCTATGCAATTGCGGTCTGACTATTTACCCCGGGAACCCCGGGAAACCCCGGGAACTCGGAATTACCCCGGGAAACCTATATATACATAAATATGTATCTTGTATCAAATAAATTCTATCACTGATTTAGAAAAAAAATCATAATTTATAATAAAAATCTAATGTTCTACATGAAAATTATACGAAATATGTTGTGTCAATATTCTTTCTCGTACCCCGGGGATCCCCATCAGTTATCAGTCATCACAATGTTAACAGCATTTTGCCTAGAACTTTCATAACTTTTTAAAGAAACATATCTTTTGATGGAGAAATCCTTGATTATAAAAAGGTCTGAGCTGAAATACCCCTGGTCCCGAATTTAACATATATATCATGTTTCCGTGGTAGTTCCTGAATTACCCCGGGTCCCATTATGTTGACAGACAAGCTTAGAAAAGTTTCCCGGGGTAGGTATATCGATTTCATTTACGTCGTGTACCACTAAGTGAAAGGTTCTGCAGCAGGGTAAATTCCCGGGGTATTGTTCTTTTCCTGATTTTAGTGTTTTGTGATGACGATTTACCGGGACATTGTTTCAACTATTTGAAAATAAATTACCACGGGAATCGGGACCGGGGTATGTTGTTTAATAGAATTACCCCGGGTTCCGCAATTGGAAATTCCCATGGATTGTGGACTGTCGATATTAATTATTTTCTACATTTCGACTATGTAACTGCATACAGAGAAGATTCCCGAGGTATTGGTTCTGAGTTCATTCATTATTGTGTGAATTACACCGGGTTCTAAAAGTCTATCTTGTTCGAAGATTCAGTATTATTATGGGGAAAAAGGATGAAGAAGAAAAAAAAGTTTCTTACTGGCCTGGCATATTAATTTAAAATATCAGTATAATCCATAAGATCGATGCTTCAAATCAAAAATTCGTCTGACCGACCAAATCAATCACTTTTGCATGGAAATATTGACTTAGCTGTTGTTACGGCGTTTAGGTTACCAACATACGAATTCTTTTTGTTTCACGTCCGAAAGTTGTCTAATGATCCGACAAATAACGAGTAATATTAATTAGCGATTATCATTAAGATCATAATTTGTAATCAATATTCTATCTTGCATGCATATATTGTCTGCGCTATTGTTACGACGTTAAGGCTGCCCGCTCACGATTTGCTTTTTGTTTGCTGTCCAAAATTATTGATGTTATAAATAATGATTTAATATGTGAAACGATTATTCCTTCGCTGATAAATCGTTATTCATATTCTGTCATGCGTTCCGGATGCTAAAACGTTTATAAATGTTAAGTATTCATGAAAAAAATCAGCATCTGTAGCGGTTGCCCTTAAGTTCAGTTCCTCTTGAATTATTAATTTGCATCGCTGATACAGCTTATTTGAGAATTTCAATGAATTGGCGATTTAATAATTATATGAAGCGGTATTAATCCTGCACAAGTCATCAAATATTAGCTCATAAAATCAATTGAAATTTAACTCGCAAACCATTTTGTCTTAGTTTAGAATGGTCACACGTTTGCGAATGTTTGCATCACGGATACAGCTTATTTGAGAATTTCGATCAAATGGCAATTAAACAATTATATGAAACTGTCCTATTCCTGAACAGGTCATCAAATATTCGCTCGTAAATTTAATCGAAATAACGTACTCAAACCGAATTGTACTTTATTTGGTGCTTATTCCCATAAATGTCGTAACTACATCCAAAATTGCATTCGACCCGATTTAGGACTAATCTAGGTCTTCCTCCGACTACGATCCTTCCTTTAGAGCTTCCAGTTCCACGGATAGATAAGTACTACCTCTGAGAAGATAAGTATTGTATTTGGGCTATACCTTTGTACCACAAACCAAACACATTTCTCGTCGAAATGTGACTAATTACCCCGGGACTCCCATGTCCCCTGTGTGTGTAAAAATGACTAGTAACCCCGGGAATTGCATGCACAGGCGAGAGAAATGCGATAACGACAACTCGTCGATTTATTCTTATTCATATTTAAGGTGTTTTTTTTAAAGAGAATTGGACCCTTTTTAACAAAAAATATAAATTGTACTTAATTCGGTGCTTATTCCCATTAATGTCGTAACTATATCCAAATTTGCATACGACCCGGTTTAGGATTAATCTAGGTCATATTGATAAACTTTCCCGGGGGAATTGAACAGCAACCATTCGTCGGACACATAGCTTCCCGGGGTAATTCTCTTAGAAGCGCACAATGCCCAGATTTCGAAATTTTTGCAATGAAGAAATAATTGAATAACTTAAGTCTATAAAACGTCCGAGGTTAGAGTATATGCAGGCAAAAAACATGTTAGTCTGAATAAAAAAAAAGCCTTGATAGAATTACCCCGGGTCCCATAAAGTAAATATTGCCAGCATTGCAAGATTCCCGGGGTAAATGTTCAATGCGATTTCAATGTTGTGAATATTTAGGTCGGGCCCAAATGAGTTTATTTTTTTAACATGAAGGAGATTCCCGGGGTAATTTCATTGCGATTTTTATTTCAATTGTGCTAGATTACCCCGGGTCCTGTCAAGACGATGTTTCAATCAAAAGAAAAAATTCCCGGGGTAAGTGTAAAGCGGTTTGACCAGTTTTGCTAGAAATACAACAGATCCCGGTCATCAATGACAATTAAGTATTTCAAACATTGTGGTGAAATTCCCGGGGTAAGTTACCAGCGGTTTCAATGATGATAGAATTATCCCAGGCCCAATACAGTTGGCGATACCATCATAGACATCTTCCCGGGGTAAGTTCATAGTGATTTCATTGATGCAACGATGCCTCATTTTGGTGTTTTAATGATTGAAATGATTCCCGGGGTATTGTTCATTTAGATTTAAATACTGTTAATATAAACTTTGGCAACACAAATTCGTTGTTACAGACGTAGAAATTCTTCGGGTGTTAAAATTTAAAACGATTTAAATATTGATAGAATTACCCCGGGTCCCACTAAAAATGTTGAAAAACCAGGAGAAAACGTCATGCATTCTTAATAAATAAATTGCAATATATGAGTATATTGGAACCTTTTTCAATCAAAAGAGATACTTTCATTAATCCCTTGTTCAAAGTGCATCTTATAGTACAAACACATCCTCTGTATACTAATATTATGTTTCCCGGGGTAATTCCGAGTTCCCGGGGTTTCCCGGGGTTCCCGGGGTAAATAGTCAGACCCATGCAATTGTTTTGTTCAAACTATTACAAAAGATCTGTATAAATGAAACAACATAGACAATAAAGTGTGTCTACACTTTATTGTTTATTTTGATTCAGTTATATAGATTACTTTTAAGAACTGATAGGTTTCGATGTTTTGCTCTTTTTGACCACGTCAAAACCAGTTTTGACCCCCAGTATTTTATGGTCAAGGGGTCAATGACTCCTAAGTTTAAAAAGCTAGCACAAGCCCTGATTGTTGTCTTCTAACTTTACCATCTCCAATTTTAGATAGATTTGGTCAGAGTTGTATAAAAATACAAATCTTTCTTACTTGGCTTTTGACAAGTTAACATTTAAATTTCACTTACAAGTCTAATTTGGAGTTTGAAAATCTGTTTTTCATTCTTAAAAATACATAGTCCAAATATTTAGACGTCTACACATGCACCATTCTTTAACTAATATTTACAATTCTGACATTTCACTTTTTACCTTTGTTATAGTCCTATTTATAAGACCTGACATACGTTATTTTACATTTTGACTTTTATCTTGTATGTCGGGTCTTCCTATTTGCGTCCTTCAGCGAATCCCGATGAAGAAACAGTTCGCTGTTTGGACACAAAATACACATGCTGTAAGAATGAACTACCAAGCAACCTATATACTTGTTGTTTTGTTGTGTGTCCTTCATATTGCTTTCTCTGATTGTCCTAGAAAAAGTAAAAAATTAGAAAGACACAAGTACATTTCAATTGTGAATTCATTTTAATTAACCTTGTTCAAATTTTGACAAATTGTATTATTACAAAAATTATATTTTTTCTTTATACCAAATATCAAAACTATAATTCTCAGTATAGATAAAGCTTCATTCTTTAATTGATATCTATGATTTTGTATTCGAGTGAAAATAAAAGATATTTTATTCGGGAAACAGATACATTCATTGCCATTGCAGACGTATTTTGTCAAATTGTTCTGACCGTCTGTAAATTAAACCTCTCTTTTAATTATAAGCATTATATCAACGAAAGTTCCTTTTTGTGAGTAATCATTAATCTTTCACAATGCACATTTATTTGATTCCCAAAGCATCCAAGAATAGAGAAAAACTTGATTTATCCCAGGACACATACAAGACAGTGTCACAATTTCTAACACACAGGACATTTGGTGTTTTGAAAGAATTTCTTCAAGACTCAGTCCTTAAATCCTAATTGTTTCTTAATAAAAATATGCTTATGACGAAGTTCTCTGCAATCTCTTTCAAATGCAGTTATAGTAATAACTTAAACATTCAACTGACAGTACAACAATTTGGATCTGGCTGTAATTACATGTACATTTAATCACTTAACCCTTGTCATGCTGAATAAATTTTTGCTAAAAATTTGCATCAAAATCAAAGGGCAAAAAGCACTGAAAGTACCAACTGTAGGTCAATTTGTATTTGAAAAACTAAATCTATTGACAATTCTGGTTTGAATGTGAGAAACAGGTGGTGTAGACCAACATCAGACTGCACATATGTGCAGGCTGATGTTTGTGTATAGCTCCTGCCAAAGCAGGAATATTCCAGGTTCAGCATGACAAGGGTTAACTTCTGTAAACGAAATGTCTATTAGCAAACAAACACACTTCAAAGGAAATAGAATAATTTTATTATTTTAAATCAATGGCTTTTCATCTTGCACAATTCATTACTAATTGAAAAAAGAAATGTATAAGGGGGAAAATAATCATTAAATAAATATAAGGGACCAGTTTGACCAAGGGCTGGTGTTACAGTTTGATATTGGGGAGTCATTTCCTAAGAAATTCTGGGGGTCAAATCTGACTTTAAAGGGGTCAAAATGACAAGAAAAGCAAACCATAAGAATAATTTTGAATATTTAAGATTACCTTTAACTGTTTCTTATAACGATATGACACAAGTAATAAATTTGTAGAACTTAATATAATAATTTTTGAAAATCTTAAATATAAAACCATGTTTTGACCCATAGTAATTCCTCTCAATGGGGTCAAAATGACCCCATTGGGAGAAATTTCTAGGGGTCAAATTAAGATATTTACAGATTTTTGGGGGTCAAAACCCTGGTTTAAGGGTCAAACACAAGCCCTGTTGATCGTTATTTGAATGGGGGGGCCGGTCAACTTTCTTTAGGGGCCGGTTTGACCATTTTGGGGCCGGTTTGACGAGGGCCGATTTGACTGGTTCCCCTAGGATCTAAAATCAGATAGTTTGGGGGTGCTGGCTGTCAAAACCATGGTGAACAAGCTCTGTTTATGTTAAAGAAATATCAGAAATATAATTTGTGATGAAAGAAAATCATGATTTTGTGCTATGTTGTGGTTTTATTTTAAGCAAGTAGACCATTTTGTTTGCATGTGAAGGGTTTTTTAAACTGAACTGGGGTGTGGTGAAGCCATTAATTTCCATTGAGTTGTTTTTTAACCCTTTAATTATTTGGTTTTCCCCCCAACTATCTGTTAACAATGTTTTATTCTTTGGACAGGCAATTCAAATTTCTTGACTGGACAAAAATTTCAATTAGTTACCACAAGGTAACTTACAACACTTTTTTGTTTATTTAGATATATTTTTATTGAGTTTGAAATATTCAGATCTTATTTACCCCAGAGCAAAATTATGTCTCATCAAAATTATGTCTCATCTTTGTTGTGTGTGTTCATTAAAATGGTCTTGATGACAATGAAGTTGAATGAACCACCTTAACACTTTGCTTATTGCATTATTTGGGAAATCAAATCAGAAGTTTAATTTATCATTTGTATATGTAGCTTGGCTTAATGCGATTCTGCATTATTATTTACCTTGAAGAGAGAAGTAATGAAATTTAACAAGTTTTGGATTCATTAATTGTTGAATAAATGTATTTAATCGTATACTTAAACCAAGAAAATAAACATTCTCAGCTTCAGCGTTCGGTTGATTACTACATCCTTGTAACTGGTGAAGTTACAAAGTTTTTGGTAACAGATGCTTCAATTTTACGTCATGTACTGGTAATCAAGTTTAAGTAAGTGATCAATAAAAAAAAGATGCTTCTCTCATCCTTGAATGCAATGACCTATTACTCAGGCTTTTCCATGCTATATACAAAATTCATTGATATTCATAATATTTAGCAGTTGAAGGAAAGCAGTTTTTGCAATTCTTAGACCCACAAAGAAGTACCAGTAGCTAGGACCCTCAAAACTATCTGACCCGAATAGGCAATTTATATCCAATACTTTTTTAACTTTTCATTTAATGAGGAAGCAGCTCTAAAATTATGTAAAATAAGTTTAGTGATTGAAGAAATAGCAGGAATCATTTTGGAGTGAGATATTGAGAGATTCTCTCATTATTTGGCAAAAAATCTCTTTAAATCTGGCTTAATGAGAGAAAATCTTGAAAGCAACATACAATTTTGTGAAGAATTTCCTAAAATTTCTCGCTTAAAATTCTTAATTTCTCATAAGATTTTCCTTAATGTGATATTTTTGCCCATGATATTCCGGGCCAGAATTATCCCTGAAATAGTCTGAATGATCATTGATCTCCAAAACTTTCAGAAAGGACCCCTAAAATCCTTATTTTTGGGTCCCTTAGACCCTGTTGGACCGACCCTGTTTTGTTTAGTACAGTCTAAAACCCTGTTCAGTTTTTCACGACTGACTACATCTTATGAAGAATTCTGAGGTGCGTTCATTGGCTTTGGCCTAAAGTAGTCTTTATGAAGTTTAATGTTTTCTTGTATAAAATATCGAAAATATTTAATTATGACATCTTAACTAAAAATCTTTTCTGTGGAATTTTTTATCTGGCTTTTAGAAACGCTCCTTAAAGGAAAGTGAAAAGTCTAAATCATGTCTTTGGAATTACCATTAGCAAATTTGTCTGATGCAGCCTTTACTACTTATGGACAAGAGAATCTTTCTAGGCCAATTGTTCCTTAGGATGACCGGATTCCATGGCAAATCTTTGAATGGTAGTAGATAGATCTGATAGGTTCCAGTGTGTTTTTAGCTCACCTGAGCACATCGTGCTCAAGGTGAGCTTTTGTGATCATTGAATTTCCGTCGTCCGTCGTGCGTCGTCCTCCGTCAACAATTTAACTGTTTACACTCTAGAGGCCACAAATATGATCTAATCTTCATGAAACTTGGACAGAATGTTGGTCAGGTCACAAGGATGAACCCTATTGAAAATGGAAAGAATCCATGCCATATCACAGGAAAAGGGGAATTAAAGACTTTTTCCTTGTTTACACTCTAGAGGCCACAAATATGGCCCAATCTTCATGTAACTTGGTCAGAATGTTGGCCAGGTCACAAGGATGAACCCTATCGAAATTGGGAAGGATCCATGCCATATCACGGGAAAAGGGGCCTTAATGACAATTTTCTTGTTTACACTCTAGAGGCCACAAATAATGCCCAATCTTCATGAAACTTGGTCAGAATGTTGGCCAGGTCACAAGGATGAACCCTATCGAAAATGGGAAGGATCCATGCCATATCAAGGGAAAAGGGGCCATCAAGACAATTTTCTTGTTTACACTCTAGAGGCCACAAATATGGCCCAATCTTCGTGAAACTTGGTCAGATTGTTGGCTTGGTCACAAGGATGAACTCTATTGAAAATTGGAAGGATCCATGCCATATCAAGGGAAAAGGGGCCTTAATGATTATTTTCTTGTTTACACTCTAGAGGCCACAAATATGGCCCAATCTTCATGAAACTTGGTCAGAATGTTGGCCATGTCACAAGGATGAACCCTATTGAAATTGGGAAGGATCCATGCCATATCACGGGAAAAGGGGCCTTAATGACAATTTTCTTGTTAGCTCCACTGGCTGAAAGCCACTGGGGCTATTGTCATGGCGTTGTGTCCGTCGTGCGTCCGTCCGTCCGTCAGTCCGTCCGTCCGTGCGTGCGTGCGTGCGTCCGGTCGTAAACTTTTTCTTTAAAAATCTTCTCCTCAGAAACTACTGAATGAATTTCAACCAAACTTCACAGGAATGATCCTTGGGTGACCCTCTTTCAAAGTTGTTCAAGAAATTTTGATCCAATGAAAAACATGGATTTAATGGGCGTGGCTAATTTCCAAATATGGTAAAAAGTGAATTTTCTCACAATCTAATCGATGGATACCAATTAAATTTTGCATGAATGATCCTTGGGTGACCCTTTATCAGTCTACCAAAAATTATTGTGATCAGATGAAAAATATGCATTTTATGGGCGGAGGTCATTTCTCTATATGTTATATAGTGGAAACTATGAAAATCATTTTCTTCGAATGTAATAGATGGATATCAACCAAATTTCCCTGGAATGATCCTTGGGTGACCCTTTATCAGTCTACCAAAAATTATTGTGATCGGATAAAAAATATGCATTTTATGGGCGGAGGTCATTTCTCTATATGTTATTTAGTGGAAACTTTGAAAATCATTTTCTCAGAACATTATTGATGGATACCAACAAAATTTCACTGGAATGATCCTTGAGTGAACCTTTATCAGTCTTCCAAAAATAATTGTGATCGGATGGAAAATATGTATTTTATTGGCGGAGGTCATTTCTCTATTATATATAGTGGAAACTTTAAAAATCACTTTCACAGAATGTAATTGATGGATATCAACCCAATTTCACTGGAATGAACTTGGGTGAACTTTTTTTTATGCAGCGAAAAATTATTGTCATTGGATGAAAAATATGTCTTTTATGGGCAGAGGTCATTTCTCAATATTTTATATAGTGGAAACTTTGAAAATCATTTCAACATCAGTAGAACCCAATTATCTTAAAATTTAGTCAAACCTTAGATTTGCTATTTCAAGAATTTCAAGCCTGTGGAGCGACTCAAGCCATTCATGGCTTTCTAGTTTACACTCTAGAGGCCACAAATATGGCCCAATCTTCATGAAACTTGGTCAGAATGTTGGCCAGGTCACAAGGATGAACCCTATCGAAAATGGGAAGGATCCATGCCATATCACGGGAAAAGGGGCCTTAATGACAATTTTCTTGTTTACACTCTAGAGGCCACAAATATGGCCTAATCTTCATGAAACTTGGTCAGAATGTTGGCCATGTCACAAGGATGAATCCTATTGAAAATGGGAAGGATCCATGCCATATCACGGGAAAAGGGGCCATCAAGACAATTTTCTTGTTTACACTCTAGAGGCCACAAATATGGCCCAATCTTCGTGAAACTTGGTCAGAATGTTGGCTTGGTCACAAGGATGAACTCTATTGAAAATTGGAAAGATCCATGCTATATCAAGGGAAAAGGGGCCTTTAGGATAATTTTCTCGTTTTGACTCTTAAAGCCATAATTTTGGCCCAAACTTCATGAAACAAATGGTTTTTGTGTAGAAATTATATCCTTTATGACATCTGCCTATTTAATTGGTGTGATGTCCAAGGGGTCAAAGAGAGTCAGGTGAGCGATCTAGGACCATCTTGGTCCTCTTGTTCTTTAAAACAAAAGTTTCGCCCATATTTATCTTTCTTCTTTTTTGCAGACAAGTTCATTTGGATGCTGGACAAGTTGAATATCGTATTTTATTTTTCTGGGAACAAGTGGAGAAAAAAATCTTTCCACAGACTCCTTCTAATGATGAGTTTTGGTTAAGGGAAGTGAAATGTCTATGCGATCCATTTAATCAGTAATTTTGATCTTCCTTTTTGTTATGCAAAGTAAAATTATATTCCCTAATTTATAAAAATGACAAAGTATAAACAATAGGTTGGTCATGCTTTGTAGTTTTGAAATGAAAAAAATATAGTCCTTTGTCAGTAAATAACTTTTATTGGTATATAAAGATTTTTAGCTCGGCTGTTTTCAGTGAAAACCAAGGTATTGCTATACCATTGGTTATGTCGTTGTCGTCGTCAAGCAAAAACCTTGACAATTTGTGATATCTCTTCTTCTACTGAAGGCATTTGAAACTTGGCACACATGGTCACCATCAAAAAAACAGCCTATACTATCAAGGAGGATAACTCTAGATTTTGTGAAAATTATGCCCCTTTTATTTACTTAGATTTTTTTTCCACTATCCAGCACTCAACAACTGTAGGCACCCGTAGGCGGTGCTCTTGTTGAATCAATACAATTAAACCAAGTAGAAGTAGGGTACAGATAAGAGGGGTAAATGCTGCTCTAAAATCTTTGTCAACAAAACCCTAAATTGTGGGTACTCATATAAATCGTCTTGTAAAGATGATTCCATTGATTATCTTTCAAGACGATTCCATTGAGTACCAACAATATAGATTTTGTGAAAGTATTGTTGAAATATTTCAATTTGAAATATAAAATACCCCCTCCTATTGTAGCTATGACATTTGACCTGTAAAAGAACCAATAACATTATCATTTTTTTTTCTTTTTTTGATTTCCTAGATTGTACTTTTTCCCTAAATCAGCTACACATTGTTGTTGTTATTCCAAACCTCGTAACATCAGCTTTGCTCAAGCTGTAGTTAAAATGTTTTAGAATTATATCAACAATATATTTAACTACCATTTAATAGCCCCCAAACAGTATGGTAACATTTTACAAGGCTCTAGAAGAGAAAATAAAAAAATCCCTTTGGTTATCAGTTAAATCAAACGAACTCTGACTTAATTGGGGGTGTAAAAATTATCCATATAAATCATTGTTTAATTTTTGGCAGCAGGTTTGAAATATAGTGCCTTAATATTGTTTTATTAATCATTGCTTGCATCGAGGGAGGCCCACTCTACAATTGATAGCATAACTTGAAAATCTGGACCGTAGTTTGCCCATCTAGGGGAGCCCAGGCCTCTCTATTCATTGCCTTTTAACACACTCTGAAATTATCTGTTTAAATGCTTTACAGCTTTTGTGATGAAAATAATGCTTCCACCCCATAGCTGAGCTATTTTCCTATATTCATATGTCAATATTTCAAAGTTATTCTCAGGGAGACAAATAAGAGAGGTATAGCCTGTCTAAAACCTTATTTCACAATTAAACCCTATGTTGTGGGTACTCATTTGAATGATCTCAATGAGATATCTAAAATGAGTATCAATCAAATAAGTTTTAAATAGGAATAATGAAAAAAACATGAAATAGAAATATCTGCTCAATGTGTTGCTCTGTGATGCCACTTTATTTCAAACTTGAGGAAAATAATATATAGTAATCTTATAAACAAAATCTACATTATAAATAAATAAATGAGCATAGATTTAGATTTGATCTATTTGCAAGTACATGTATAATGTGAACTTATGTATTTCTATCTTGATGAAAACTGGCTAGAATTTTCAAGATCATAATTGGCCAAGTCATTTTCTAAACTTTGTCACAGATTAGGCCATTTGGTCATGATGGAAAACTGTTTTGTTGTTTTTATCCTAAAACATCATAACTACAGCTTTTATCAAGCTGCTGTTACGAGGTTTTAGAATGATGACGAATTATCATGCCCAGTTAAATTGAATTGCATCTATAAAAGTGGGTTTTGTGCTGTCAGAGCTAGCACAATTTTGATAATTGATCATGACTTTTACTTTGTAGCCATCTAAAATAGCACATCTAGTCATGTCAGCCCAATTAGCTCAGTTGGTAGAGCACCGGACTTCAAAACCTAATTTTTTTGTCTCCCACCAATGGCTTGATAATCTTTGACCTATGTAGGAAAGCAGCTCGAGGCAATAGGAAAGGATGTAGTGGTAGTACTGATGTTAGAAATACCAGGAATCCATTGTTAGGTGCTCCGGCCTCCGCGATATAACTATCAAAATGTTGAAAGCCATGTAAAACCCCATTCAAACAAACAAACAAAACCAAATATTTTGAAACCCATCTACAAATGTGGGATGAATTGTTTGGACAAAATTATACAGACTCTAGCCCTTGTTATGCTGAACAAGAAAAAATCTTGCTTTGGCAAAATTGGCATGTGGTATAGACTATTAAATTGATCTTAGTCTGTACCAACTGATTTTCATTTAAGAAAAGTTTTTAAAATTTAAGTTAAAAAATTAAAAATGAATGAATGAAATAAATAAATAATAAATAAATGAATAAAAAAAATAAATAGATAAATAAATAAAAAAGTAAATAAATGATAAATGAATAAATAAATGAATAAAAAAATCTTCACAATAAATGCATCCAGTGCCTTCAGTATTTTGACTGATGCAAGCTGATTTTGCCAAGGTTTTTATTAGCTCACCTGAGCATGAGCTATTGTGATCTATCAATGTCCGGCATCCGTCTGTCCATCTGTCTGACTGTTCGTCACAGCGTCAACATTTTCTTTAAACATCTCCTAAACTAATGTATCAAAATCAACCAAACTTGGCAGAAATATTCCTTCGGTGGTCCCTTATAAAAATTGCTAAAATGGAAAGGATCTGTGCCATATCACGGGAAGAGGGGCCTTGAATGACAATTTTTTTGTTTACACTCTAGAAGCCACAAATATGGTCCAATCTTCATGAAACTTTGTCAGAATGTTTGTTAGGTCATGAGGATGAACTTTTTTGAAAATGGGAAGGATCCATGCCATATCACGGGAAAAGGGGCCTTAATGACAATTTTCTTGTAAGAGCTCCAGACGCCACAAATATGGCCAAATCTTCATGAAACTTGGTCAAAATGTTTGCCAGGTGACAAGAATGAACTCTGTTGAAAATGGGAAGGTTCATGCCAAATCACAGGAAAAGGAGTCTTAATGATAATTTATTGATATATCAGGTGAGTGATTTAGGGCCCTCAGGGTCCTCTTGTTCAGTTAGACAATGGCTAAGGCACATTCATCAAAATGACATAATGGCATCTTTATCTATGGTTCATTATAGGCCAGTCTGCCAAATGAATAAGAATGTTGCCCTGTCTTAGTGTCTTTGCAACAGACCTAGTGCTGGTGTTTTAAATTAAGGAGTCTTCAACTCCCTCATTGTGAAATTCAGCAAACTGATTTAAAAGGGATCAAAACAGCTCATCAATGTCTCAGCGCGAAACAGTTGTAACTCCCTATAAACATATAGGGAGTTACAACTGTTTCACACTGAGCCATTGACACGAAAATTATCAGAAGGATTTAGCAAGTTTAAGTGTCTATAAATCACTCGAAATTTTATGGATAAAGCCCACTTTTGATCCTAAGATACTTCTCTGATGGGGGTCAAAATGACCTATTGGAAGATATTTTTTAGCATAAAAAAAAGAATGGGGGTCAAATCCCTGCCCTGCATTCAGGATGACAAAATGATGTGAACAGTTTTCCAATTATACCCCGCTTTGCATGCGCACATGCCTGCAAAGAGGGGTAAAATTGGCTAACTGTTCGCACAGTTTTGACAACCTGAACGCAGGGCTGGTTTACAAGCCAAACACATGTGCAGTACGCATTATTTATTGAGCTGAAATTCATTATTTTTCAAAGCCCGATGAAATGTTGAATCAATGTTGAAGTTGGTCTCCAAGTTTGTCATTAATTATACCATTGTATTATTTTTGCCCTAGTTACATGCTTGTAGGGGGTAGGTAGAATCATGACTTTTGGTAGCTAATTATGGTAATGTGATAGACTATTGAACACCTTGCCATCCGCGCACACGCATGTCTTCTTCTTCGTGGGAGATGAAGGCATTTGCAGCTTTTTTTTTTCAGAAATATCACTAGTATAATCCATACCCTTCAGAAATAAACCCTTGTCATGCTGTATTTGAAATATTCCTACTTAAATTTGACAGGAGGTGAAGATAAAGATCAGACTGCAATATATGTATCTGATCTTACTTTATACTGCCTGAATTTCCTTCTTAAACAAGAAAGCTTTAAACATTGAATACTGACTCACAATTAGAACGTCACATACCTTCAGCACTTTGATAGTTAAAGCATTTTTACCTAGAGCTTGAATCAGTTTGAAAAGGGTGTAATTCTGGTTTGAGGGGCATACTCCTACTGTGCACAACACTTTGACAGAAAGTAAAGTAAAAAATCATCCTGCACAGATGTACAGTCTGATCTCTACCTACACTGCTAGTTTTCAACTTAATGATAATCTTTGATGGAAAACTAAAGAGCAACTCTGAAAACTGGCAATTTGTTTTAAGGTAGTGCAACTGTTATAGTTCCACAAGGTTTTTGCTCTCATTAACTTTCACAATGTTGACTGAGGTTTCCTGATGAAAATCATAAGGAAACCTTGGTTAACACTGTTAAAGTTCATTACACCCAAAAAGTTGCTGAATTATTAGGGGTCCACTGCTTAAACAAAATTTTTGGGTACATTATTGTGAGCAGAGCCACTTGTTTATTTAGAAAACTTAATATTTAAACTCTCGGTTATTAAAGGAAAATCTTATATCAAGATCAGAATGCACATATGTGCTGGCAGATCTTTGTCTACACCAGCTTCCAAAGCAGGAATATTTGAGTTTCAGCATGACAAGGGTAGAATGTACAATATAATTGGATAAGAACCACACTGCAGGAGGCAGTGACATTTAAGACAGTTATATTTATAGACCAGTCTGATGCCTATTAATTAACTTTTTACCTGAAGACAATTTACTTGAAAAGATACTTTTTCAATCAACATAGGCTTAGCATAGTTGGGAGTGCGCTGGACTGTCAATTATAAAGTCCTTGGTTTGATCCCAAACGGGGACCTCATCTTTCTGCCAATTTGTCTCCAACCTATTGGCTGATAATTGTAGAACTAAATTGGATAGTAAGTAGCTGATGGCTAGGAAAGGATGTAATGGTAGTTCACCGTGAGAATTACCAGAAATCCATTGAAAGGTGCTCCAGCAGCTGGGATATGCCTGAAAATTGGTTGTGAGAGAAAGAGGGAGAGAGAGAAAGACAGAGAGACATTAAAGTAAAATATGATCTTTGTTTCCTTTCATCTTCATTTTCATCAACTCTAATGGTAAAGAGTCTATAAAAGCTGTGTGGGGGATCCTTAAATAAATAAAGAAATAATAGACCCATAGTTCTGTCAGCTTAACTATTTTGTATACAGAGGGGTCAGCACTAAACTGTTGTAAGTTCCTATATACTAATAGGTACTGGCAATAGTTCTGCACTGATCCAGTGAAATATAAATATATGATACATACTTAGTGTTTTGTGTAAAAAAAGTATCTAAGGAGGTTGGAAGAATTGATAATTGTCGAGGCTCTGCTGAGACATTTATCAATTCGCACAACCGAGTTAGATGTTTTTTCATACAATACACTAAATAAGTATTATTACCTCTATTATTATGACCTCTATTTGCCTTATTTTTTTTTCAATAATTCTAATAAAAAAAAATAACCACATTATGTCCTTGTTCTAAAAATATTGTTGTGATATCATAGAAACTATTATGGGATGTTATCATAGGGATATATGTATATGTATAGTCATAAGAAAAATTATCCTCTTTCCTGACTAGACCATCCTTTTATCTTAAACTTTTGTCTGACAGAAGTTTGCATGAACCTGAGCCGCGGCAATAGTGCAGTTGGTATCGTGCCGGACTTCTAATCCAGGGGTCTATATTTGCAGGGGTTCGATCCCTGGCCGCGGCACTTATCCTTTCCGACATTTGTCTTCCACCAATGGGTAGATAATCGTAAACCTATGTGGAATAGCAACTGGAGGCTAGGAAAGGGATGTGGTGGTAGTACTGGTGTGAGAAGTACCAGGAATCCATCATTAGGTGCTCCAGTCGTCGCGATATAACTGAGAGATTGTTGAAATCGACGTAAAACCCCAATTCAAATCAAATCAAATTGAATGAACCTGTGTGTGACATTTCCAACAATTTCATGTGTGTGCAATGGACAAACATTGAGCAGCTTAGACAACCACCCAGAGCATTAAAATTATTTTGTGATGGTGATCAAACGCTAAAGGGCCATCATCAACTGTTGAGCATGTAAAGAAGACTGATCAGACTGTTTGGGTACAGGCTGATCCATGTCATAGCATTGCACACATGTAAAATTATTGGATACATTTAGGGGGATAATATGTACTTTAGATCTTAATTATTTCAGCAAAACTTTAACAAAGCCTGTCTTGGGGGTTATATGGTAATTGTAATCTGCATCACAGTGCAACACTATTGTTAGGGCCTATACACATCGATGGCTCAGCGCAAAACAGTTATAACTACCTATAAACATATAGGCAGTTTCAACTGTTTCATGCTGAGCCATTGATGTTGAAAGGCAATCACAGTAGTGTTGTGCTGACCCCTTGAATTTCTAAGTCCCCCCCCCCCCCCCCCTTTAATTAAAAAAAATTTGATTGCTGGAATTGTGTAAGTTGTGATTCTCTTAGCTAATAAAAGAAAAAGATAGGTAGCAAAGTTGAGTACTCGCTGAAAAATTTCGACCGTCTCTGAATAATGTACTTAAATTAAACATCCACTGGAAGGCTACAGGGTTAGAGTAAATATATAATATCTATAGTGATATTATGACTGCAGCCAGGGGGGGTCTGGCCCCCATATTGAAATAGATTAATTTTGTTTACATTCTGTGCAAGTGTCAATTAAAGCTCAATGGTTCTATGCAACATGAATCTTTTTACCAATTACTATAAATGGAATTCCCTTATTTTGACAGGGGTGTTTTATTTGCCTGGTGTTCATTGTCTAGGTTAAGATGCAGAACTCCAGATCAAAAGGTCGCTGGTCCAAAACCTGCAACTGCCTCTAGCGTTAAGAATTATGAATCAATTATAGAATGCACCAGTTATGATATTAGAGCTACAAAGAGGGCAGGGGCCTGTTTAACTAAACATCTTGTGATCATTTTTAGCTCACCTGAGCACAAAGTGCTCAAGGTGAGCTATTGTGATCGTAGAATGTCCGTCGTCAGTCGTGCGACGTGCGTCGTCCGTCGTCCACAATTTCTTTAAACATCTTCTCCTCCTAAACTGGTGGGCCAATCTTGATGAAACTTGGCAGGGATGTTCCTTAGGTCAAGCTCTACCAAAGTTGTTCAAATAAATGAAATCCACCCTTAACTTTCCCTTTACCCTTAACAAAAAGGGTGAAAATATGAAAATCTTTAAAAATCTTCTTCTCTGAAACTAGATGGCAGACAGCTTTCATATTTGGTATGTAGCATCATCTAGTGGACCTCTACCAAGTTTGTTCATATCAAGACCCTTGGGTCATATTTGGGCTTTGCCCGGGCCAAACCCTTTTTACATAGAATCAAAGAGCGAAAATCTTTAAAAATCTTCTTCTCTGAAACCAGATGGCAGACAGCTTTCATATTTGGTATGTAGCATCACCTAGTGGGCCTCTACCAAGTTTGTTCATATCAAGACCCTTGGGTCATATTTGAGCTTTGCACGGGTGCATCCCTTTATCTCTTATGAGCACGAAGGGTAAAAAAATGAAAATCTTCAAAAATCTTCTTCTATGAAACCAGAAGGCAGACAGCTTTCATATTTGGTATGTAGCATCATCTAGTAGACCTCTACCAAGTTTGTTCATATCAAGACCCTAGGTTCATATTTGGGCTCCACCTGGGCGCAACCCTTTTTACATAGAATTAAAGAGCGAAAATCTTTTAAAATCTTCTTTAATCAAAACCAGAGGGCACACTGCTTTCATTTTTGGTATGTAGCATCATCTTGTGGGCCCCTACCAAGTTTGTTCATATCAAGACCTTTGGGTCATATTTGGGCTCCACCCGGGCGCATCCCTTTCAGCTCATCTGAGCACTAAGGGTGAAAATAGGAAAACCTTCAAAAATCTTCTTCTCTGAAACCAGTAGGCAGACATCTTTCATAGTTAGTATTTAGCATCATCTTATGGACCTCTTCCAAGTCCTATCAAGACCCTGGGGTTTCATTTTGGGTCCACCCGGGTGCATCCCTTTTTAAATAGAATCAAAGGGGCATATCTGTCTTGCTCTTCGCTGAAAACGTTCCATGGTATTGATCTTAGGCAATTATCTTCTTTTTGACATCTGCCTATCTAATTAATGTGATGTCCCAGGGGTCAAAGAGACTCAGGTGAGCGATCTAGGACCATCTTGGTCCTCTTGTTTGCTTAAGTCAAAAATTAAAGTCGCTTCTACAGTAGTAACTATATATCAGATTTTGCCATACATCACCTCATTGGATTCGTCTTCCAAAGACGATGTCAATGAGATATTGAAAGGCAGAATCTAACGATAAATGAAAACACCAGATACCATTTGTGATTTAGACTTAAAATTAAGTTGGCATAAGAAGTTTAGTAAAACGGCTCCCAGGTTTTTTGGATTTGAAAGAAAAAAAATTCAACAATTCTTTAACAAAAATCCTATATTGTGGATACTCGTTGGAAATCATCTCATCTATACGATTCAAATGAATACCCATAACATAGGGTTTGTTGGGAAAGAAAGATTTCACAGACATTTCAAATGAATACCAGTAGCATAGGGTTTTGATGAGAAAGAAAGATTTCAGAGACGATTCAAATGAATACCCATAACATAGGGTTTTGATGAGAAAGAAAGATTTCAGAGACGATTCAAATGAATACCCATAACATAGGGTTTTGATGAGAAAGAAAGATTTCAGACTGCAAATACTCCCACTTATATGTACAGCTGAACATGACATAAAAGTGGCAATTACCATTTAAGAAAAAAATAATCAAAGAATTCAAGAACATTCATAGTGGGTCTGATTCAAAGTAAAAGAGATGATCAAGGAATGAAATTGTATTGACTAAACAGAATTATTGGCTAAAGGTGTTTTGTTTGTAAAGTGGAGTCCGCAGGGGGCACCAATAGTTAGTAGTTCATGAACAATAAGCTGCAATAAACCTTCAATGGATACCTGTTGATAATTGCTCAATACACTATAATCTATCCCCTACCTTCATCCCTAAAGTTGTTCACCAAAAGGCTCTTTATGATGTATAAAAGTTTCATGCAGTTCAGGACATATTCCTGCTTCATATCAAGGTTAAACTTAGGCAAATAGTGGTTTAAATGTATTTATTTTACATCGGTTGGGAAACAAGTTCTCACAACTTTAATTAATCCCTTTCAATTCTTCTTCCTGGAAAATTCACCAGTACTTGTGCCAAATGTGTGGGCCAATGAAAGAACCCAAGATTGATAGCCACTCCTAGGAATTTATAACTCAGGATCTTTGGGTCAAGAGGCCGGCGCTATACCTCTAGACCACGATCAACTTAAAGCATAAAAAGATTAACTAACACTATCTACTTTCTCTGAAATAAGCTTGGGAAAACTTTTTGACCTTTGTCATGCTGAATAAATTTTGGCTAAAAAATTGCATCAAAATAAAAGGCCAAAAGGCACCGAAAGTTCCAACTGTAGGTCAATTTTAATTTGAAAAACTAAATCTTATTGAAAATTCCGGTTTGAAAGTGAGAAACAGGTCGTTTAGACTAACCTCAGACTGCACATATGTGTAGGCTGATGTTTGTCTATAGCTCCTGCCAAAGCAGGAATATTCCGGGTTCAGCATGACTAGGGTTAAAATGTCCCCTAAAATTAGCAATTACTTTTCAGCATATCCTAAACTCCGCAGGATATCAGGTTTAAAATTTGATAAAATATGCTATGGCTCTGCTTTGGTTGTATTGATGAAAGGGTTATGTTAAATAAGGCAGTGAGGGGGGTAGTTTCTTCCCCATTGACTAATTCAGTAATTTTGCTTTCCATGGGTAGATGATTATCCGTCGTCGATAGATATTGACTGTTTTAATTGGATATATTTCAAAATATTTTAATTCTTTAGCTCACACGAACATTTTAAGCCTTCATAGAATCAATATGGGGTATGGTAAGTTGAACTTGTGAAATATTTTGAAAAATTTGATATCAAATTTTTCTTTCTTCAGCTGCAAAAAATTGAACCGACCCCTATCTTACTGAACACAGAATAACATGGCTTGTGAGAGGTTTTCAAATTCAGGAGTCATTGACCCCTTGACTTAGGATTTCTAATGGTCAAAACTGTTCTCACAGGGGTCAAAACCATAAAAACAAGTAGATAATTAGTAAAGAGTCCTGGGCAATGCTGGTTTAGGAAAGGATAGGGTGGTTATACTGCTGAGAGAAATACCAGGAAATCATTGTTAGGTGCTCCGGCCACCGAGATATAACTGAAAAAATGTTGAAAGCGCTGTTAAACTCCATTTAATCAATTAATCAATCAAAAGCTTTGTTATTCAGCTTTTTAGTGATATGAACAGCATTTAAAAAAGGATTAATTAATGGCTGATGGCATTTGTTTAATGAAACTATGTGGATAGAAAAGGATAGATACTACTGGATAGCATAATAAAGTGAAGTGTTAAAGGACATCAAACCAGTCTTGGGGGTAAATTCATGGATTAGTTCCCATGCATCTAGGTGAAAATCGTTGGTGTGGGAGGTATATCTTTGAGGATGAATAATTGATTTCTCCAGTGTAAACAAGCTTTGAAAACATAAGGGCTCACTGGCTTGATTATCAGTGATAGATTTCATCACTGATTTGTGGGGGAGAAAAACCCTTTTTGATAGGGCTGATATCCATAAAGGGTCAACAGGGCTTAAGCTTGAAATTGAGGAATTATTGACTCCTAAAATAAAATTCTTGGTATTAGGCCTGATTTTAAAAGCATAAAAAAACACAGAAAAATCAAACGGATATTTAAAGTATCGCTGTAATGGAAATATCAAACTATGAGCAACACTTGCATGAAATTCTTTGGGTCTAAGCTGATTTTTTAAGGCTTCAAATAAACAGAAAAAGCAAAGTTATGATGAGTAGAATTATGAAAATTTGATTAGATAAATTACCTTATCCTTGTAAAGGTATAAAGTAGATAAAACAAACTTTTGATTCTTTTAAATTTCTCTCAAAGGGTGCCGTTTTGACCCCCTTCAGAGAAATTTCTAAGGGTCAAATTAGGATCCTGGGGGTAAATAAATGATGACTCACATTCTGTGTAAATTGGCAGCTTGTTAGGTGCTCCAGCTTCTGCAATATAACTGAAAGATTGTTGAAAGTGGCATAAAACCCTATTCAAACAAACAAATTCTTTCAATGGTTGAATAAATATCAAAAAAAAGGTCAGTGTGACACCTTTTGTAGGTGCGCCTGAGCCACCACAATATATATGCACTACTTTTAAAAGCGGTGTAAAAACCCAAGTCAAGCAACCCAACAAAACCACTGTTGCTGAATTGTAGAAAAAAAATCTTGATTAATGAATTCTGGTCTGTATTTCTGTTTGAAATATGGCTTTTGATATAACAGCTATTCTGCCATCAAAACCATTTAATAGAAATCGGTCAATCTTTTAAAATAATTGTTCCGCAGATGAATAGTGGAAACAGACGGAGAGGATTTGAAAGAGGAGATTTATTAAAGGAAATATTTTGGTCCACATTTTGAGACGCTATTTAAAGTAAAATCAATTGTTTGTCATTCTAAAATTAGTACTAGAAGTTGACATTATAGCCCAATAGTAAGAAAAGATGGAAATGTACTAAAGGAGGTATGTGAAAAGGAGACATCATATTAAATTATACACTTTTCTTGTGCGGAGTTACCACATTTCCTCTGATTATAGTTCTGTCCCTAATAGTAGCAGCCCTACATTTTTACCTAAGAAAACCCACTTCAAGTGCCTAAATTTTAGGAATTTCGGGATTTGTTCTGTTAGTTGAGATGAATTAAATGATTGTTCATAGGAAATTCTCCTTAAATTAACCCTTTCCTGTTTTACAAAATTTTGGACTTGTCCAAATTCAAAGGTTTTGCAGACGAAAATTTTAAGTGGATTTAACTTGAAAAATAACCATTCAGTACGGTAGAAAATAGTGTGGAAAAAGAAGAAATTGCTTGTCAGAAGCAATTTCTTCTTTTTTCACAATGTTTTCTTAATCATAAAATCACAGGCACGTAAAAAGCAGGGATTAAACAGCAAAGGGTTAAAGAGAAATGGGCCTAAAAGACATCAGTTTAAATGATTTTGTAAATGATTTTTTTTAAGATTAGAAATGCATACTAAATAAAAGCTCCAGGACCACGTTATGTATAGCTCCCAGGAGCGTTTATTAGGAGAATCAAATAGAAAAGTTAGTTTCGTTTAACCAAAGATTTTGAAATCTCCAGGCCCAACTTATCCCACACAAGATTTTCTTTCTTAAAAAACTCTTATTTGAGCTTGTTTGTGATGTTCCAACAATTTGAAATCTGCGTGATGTGCAAACATTGAGCAGTGTAAGACAGCAACCTACTGTAAATATCATTTTACCTGAAGACTAGTCAGACTAAGTAGATGCAGAGGCTGGTCAGAGTTTTTACTTTGTAGATATATGAAATTGTTGGTAATCTTATGCACAGGCTCATTTACAAGACTACTTCTCCGTGGACGAATAAGTGTATGGGCAAATCTGGCAATGGTACTACATTTGAAGAATTCTAGAGATGTTCTTTCAATTTGGAGAACAATAAGACTTGTTGGCACATCAATTTTGTCATCAATAGCCTTATAAGCTAGTGAGAACTATTGAAATTGTTTTGTTTCAATGATCTTCCTCTGTGTTTAACAAATTGACAATTTAACTAAAAAAAAACTCCAAACTACAGCTTTATTACAGGATTTAGAATTAAACCTATGAAATAACAAAATTAAGTCTAGGTGAAGTAATACAACTTGACATTTAATTAAATTTTTTGTGTTCATTTTATTTTTCAGGCTGGGTGGTCCCGACCCTCTAGACTACATCAGTATGTACGCCAACCCCGGCGACCCAGAACAGGGGATACCACCACACTGGCATTATATCAGCTTTGGAATGTCCGATCTCCATGGTGATGGCAGGGTCCATGAGTAAGTTGAAAATGTTATTAACCCTGTTGAACAGTGTTCCCATGTATTATCCTTCTTACTGCTTACTTGTACCATTCAGAGGTTGTTGGAAAGTCTTTGCTTCTACAGAGCTACAGATGGAGGGGGTATTTTGGTTTTCAAATTTAGATATTTCATTAGTCCTTACTTTAACCCTATGTTGTTGAAACTCATTTGAAATGTCTCATGGAGATGATTCAAATGAGTACATACAACATAGGGTTTCATTTTGAAATAAAGATTTTAGATTTGCTTTCCCCTCTCATATCTGGACCCCAGGCCTCTCTCCTCTTTGTTTTCTTTTGGAATCAATATCTTAAAAGACATGCACTCTGTTGTTTGATACCCAAATGAAAGAATAAACTTAAAAAGATTGTCAAAAAAAGAAATTGCTTTTCACACTTTCTGACAATGTTTTGTATCCTGAAAGACAAAATTCCTTCAAGTTAAAACTCTTTTGTCCTAGCAGCTTCTAATTTCGAAGGTTTGAAAGTTAGATGTCACATAATAGGTCAATTAAACCTTCACCAAAGGATGAGATTTAATTTTGGTTCATATTGAAAAGTGTCAATTTGTTTTTAGCCTGGCTGTTTTTAAAGAAAACCCAAGGTATTTCTATAGCCTTGGTGTCATTGTTGTCGTCATCATGGTTGTTGTCATCGTGCGAAAAACTTGTGACATTTTGTGATATCTCTGCTTCTACAGAAGGGCTACACATGTTCACCATCAGAAGAGAAACATAGAGTATCAAGGTGGATACTTCCAGTTGCATTTTGTGCAAATTATGCCTCTTTTCCAACTTAGATTCTTTTCTACCATCCGGCTCTAAACAGCCTAGCGTGCAGACACCTTTCAGCAATGCTCTTATCCCATAAATATGCATCAAAATTGGATGAACAGCAGATGGCTGTAATTAAATCATTAGGAAACCTTGGTTAACACTCTTAAAGCTCATTACCTGAGAGACGTTGTGGATCTATTATGGGTTTACTACCTAAAGTTCATTATAATGAACAATTTTAATCATACTCAAATGCTGTTCACTTCATGTTTCTGCTGTAAAAAAGCTTTGACAGGTAATAAAGACTAAGATAAGACTTCACAGATGTGCATTGTGATCTTTGTCTACTTTACATTCTTTCCACTTATTTGATGTGCTTAAGAATTGAGTCAGAATTTCAAGATTGACAATTTTGTTTTGAATCAAATTTAAAACTTTCCTGTTTTACAAAATTTTGGGCCTCTCCAAATTCAAAAGGTTTTGCAGACGAAAATTTAAAGTGGATTTAATTTGAAAAATAACCATTTAGTAGGGTAGAATATAGTGTGGAAAAAGAAGAAATTGCTTGTCAGAAGCAATTTCTTCTTTTTTCACAATGTTTTCTCAATCATAAAATCACAGACACGTAAAAGGCAGGGATTAAACAGCAAAGGGTTAAAGTCATTGGATAACGGTTAAATTTATAAAATATGTCATTTGATGAACCGCAAGGAATTTTTGGGATAGATACCAAACTGTTGCAAGTTCTCATTGAGATTTAATGGGTTTATGACATCTTTGGGCTAAACTTAAAAAAGTATCATAGTCATGGTCTATTTAATAAATGATTATTCTTCAAAGCTGTGATTCTTAATCATTTAACAATCAATAAGGAAATTATGCTCTGTCATAATTAGTATGAAGAAATCAAATATTGGATCACAATGATATTGTGTCCAGTGGGGTAATGGGGATTTTTTTACAGATTAATTGACCGAAATTATAGTCGTTTCTATTTTTCGTTGTGATAAATATCAATTTATTTGGCTACCTGTGTTAGATCTATCATATGGCATTGTTTAAGTAATAAAACCCTTGACAATGTTTATTTAGATGAGCTTAATCCAATACGAAACTACAAATGTTACATAGAATGAAAGCAACTTTTGCATTTAAAAAAGACAAGTTGTTGTTAGAACTTTGAATACAATAAATTGAAAAATGAAAAAAGTGAAGAATAATTTTCAATTTCAAACAAAAACTGAATAGATGGATTTAACTTTCAATGACTTGGAAGTTTGACATATTATTTAGGAACAATTTCATGGTTTACAATGAAAATCTTTGTAAAAAATGAAAGTTTTGTAATTTGATAAGCATTTAATTCTGACAGGTCTTTATTATGGTAAACAATTTGTTATTGGGCGTGAAGAAAACCATTGTTTCCATTTGTGAACATTTTGGCACACGCTCAAATCTGAAAAAAAATAGACTTTCTCCCTTTCGCTTTCTATCATTATTTATTCTTTCTAATACAAGGCCTGTGCTTGTGTTAGAAATTGAGGAGTCATTGATTCTGATACCATGAAATTCTGGGGGTCGAAATTTATCTTAAAGGGGTCAAAACAACAGAAAGGGCAAATTGTGAGATGAATTGTACAGGTTACAGTGTGAATTGACATTATCTTATGATGTTATAAAGGGAAAAATAATAGGTAGAATTCTAAATAGTATACATGATGCATCATTGAAAAATTGAGTAATGAAACCAAGTTTTGACTCTAAGAATATTCTTTCAGGGGGGTCATAATGACCCCCTTGAAAGAAACTTCTAAGGGTTAAAATCAGATATTTTCAAATTTTTTAGGGTCAAAACCCTGGATTTGGGTCAAACACGAGCCCTGTAATGCTCTTCAGTTCATGACATATTCCTGCTGGACAAAAATACAGCATATCCTATGACAGTATACTATACTGTTGTATTTTTTTTAAACGCCCATCGAAAGACAAGACCACTTATGTGTTCACCCATGGCATCGAACAGACGGGGAGAGTCCGATTCTTTCAAGTTATTCTCCTTTGTTAATTTTCTCACTTGGTCATACAGCAGTGTATCTTGTGATAAGTTGCTATCTTGTTGCATTATAGCACCAAAAAAAATCATGAATCCGTTATTTGGGTAAGATCATATAATTGAGAACAAAGAAAGCTATATTTCTACATGTACAATATACCATGTGAGATATATAGCCTTTGTTGTTCACCCAATTATAGATATAACAATCTTACTTCTAAAAAAAGCAAATATCTTATTTGTACAGTAAAAATTGTATTAAGCCACTGCTTAGGAGACCATCAAAGAGGCGTCGCTTATGGGAATGGTCGCTTGATGCAATATTTTGTGATAGATAAGGCTGGTCATTTTGATAGGATACAGTAAAACTTGCGTTAAGCGACCACTTAGGGGACCATTCAAAAGCCGTTGCTTATGGAAATGGTCGCTTAATACAATAATTAAGGATAAAAAAGATGTGTTTTGTGATAGAATATAATGATTGTAACAAAATTCTGACTGAATCTTAGAATGTTCGAACCCATAAGAATCGTCTCAAGGAGACGATTCTAATGGGTTTTAACGTCATAAGATTAAACGAAAAACATTTTTTTGTTAAAGAAAGTCCACTTTTTCAGAAATTTCACTTATGGCGAAGGGACTTTTTACGATGGTCGCTTGATAAAAGTGGTGGCTTAAAAGACGTGGTCGCTCGAGCAATATTGACTGTATATAATAATATAGATTGTTACCTAAGTCTTAATGATGTTGAACCCGTCAGAATTGCCTCATTGAGATATTTCTAATGGGTTCTAACATCAAAAGATTCAATAATAATCAATTTTTCGTGAAAAAAAAAGTCCACTTTTTCAGAGATATTGCTTATGGTGAAGGGACCCTTTATGATGGTGGTTTAATAAAATTGGTCGCTTAATAGAAGAGGTCACTTGAGCAATATTGACTGTATTTAATTTTACAGGAGTCAAGGAACAGAGGGTCCAAGTGGTTTTGGGTTTGAGCTTACATTCAGACTAAAACGTGAACCAGGGGAGACGAACCCGCCAACCTGGCCTGCAACACTCATGCAAGCTCTGGCTAGATATGTCTTTCAAACAGGTAGGTTGGGTAGAACAGAACAGAATATATCTTTTATTTGGTCCAAGAAAAAACAAGGTACATTCAGGACAACATATACACAATTGAATATATGATATTCAAATAAGAAAGAATGAGGCAGTTCAGAAGTTTTGGGTCCAATATTACAAAGCATCACATTCTTAGCTGAGAACTTTTGAGATTAAAGACGTACTTCTGTGGTAAATCTAATATAAATGTCTGAACATAAAAGATATTTAAAAGATGTTATAGATAATAACTTGTTATAAAATGAGGGTATATTTTTTCTCAAACAGTTCCTGTTTATCCAAAGTCTTATTTATACTGTTAGAATATATAAAATAAAGTCATTGTTAAATTTTCTTTCAGAAAACAAATTATACAGTGGTGACCATGTTCCCTGGCATATGCCTTTAGACGGTAGCGAGTCTCGAATACAACACATGCTTATGGCAGACGATCCACAGTTACATCCAATCACAACTCCATTTGGTACCGTCAGTTTTGTTCAAATCGTAGGTGTATGCGCAGAGGAATTGAGAGCAGCCCAGCATTGGAATGGTCCTGGTGTAATAGAACTTTTACGATCAATAACAGCGTAAGTCTTATTTCAGATCCTTAAAATTGAAAGATAGGATTTTCTATAAGTAATCAACTGAAGAAAAGATAAATTTGTGAAGCTTTTGACAAAATCAATGCAAGTAATGATAATCCATATCTGAATCTTTGTCTGAAACCATTGTCTTTAATTTGGAAGCGGCTAATGGCTTGGATTAAATGGATGCAATGCACCACAATTATACTCAAATGCTGTTGAAAGTTATGTAAACCCATTCAAAAAACAATTATCATCAAGACTCATTGTGAGGTATGGTATGCTGGATGGTTGTAAATCAAATAGTCAGTTCAGAACCAACTTTTTGATGGCTCAGCACGAAGCAGATGTAACTGCCTATAAATGTTTCAACTGTTTGGCACTGAGCCATTGAATAGGTTGTTACAATAGCTTAGCAATGATCTTTCACAACAAGCAACATTACTTGAACTATTATGTTCTGATCTTATAGCCTTATTTCAATCTTGCGAAATGTATTTTAAATTCAAGCAACAATACTTGAACTATTGTATTCCAATCTTATACCTCATTCTTTCCGACTATTTGTCTCTCACCAATGGGTCGATAATCGTAGACCTATGTGAGATAGCGGCTGGAGGCTAGGAAAGAATGTGGTGGTTGTACTGGTGATAGAAATACCAGGAATCCATTGTTAGGTGCTCCAGCCGCCGCGATATAACTGAAATAATGTTGAAAGCGGCGTAAAACTCCATTCAATCAATCAATCCAATCTTATAGATTTATTTCAATGTTATAAAATGAATTATTAAAATAAGCAACGATACTTGAACTATACTGCTCTGATCTTATAGATTTATTTCAATTTTGCAAAATGAGTTTTAAAAACAAGCAACAATACTTGAACTACAATGCCCTGATCTTATAGATTTATTTCAATCTTGCAAATTAAAGCAACAATACTTGAACTATAATGCCCTGATCTTATAGATTTATTTCAATCTTGCAAATTAAAGCAACAATACTTGAACTATAATGCCCTGATCTTATAGATTTATTTCAATCTTCCAAAATTTATTTTGAATAAAAGCAACAATACTTGAACTACATGTATTATGTTCTGATCTTATTGACTTTCTCTGTGTTTTAATGGAGTTAACATTATAAAGGAGAGGGTTAAAATGGAGTTGCAATGTATTTTAATATCTTCTTAAACAGGGCTGGTGGTCTTTGGTTAATAACAGACATGAGACGAGGCGAATCTCTGTTTGAAATTGGACCGAGTCTGCAGGAAAAGGTAGACAGTGGTATAGAGTCAGAAGGTTCTAATTTAAGTGGGGTCAACAGTAAATGTCAGTGGGAAGAGCCGGGCGACACAGACAGAGATAGTTTATATAATAAAGAGGCGTTTGACGATGATGACGATGAACAGAGAGGGCATATATCCATCATAGGTAGGTTTAAAGGTAGTGGACCCGTTATAGTTCCGCAACATTTCAGACCATATGATCTTTCACAGTGTGAGCCGAGGTTTCCTAATGAAAATCATTAGGAAACCTCGGTAAAAACTGTTTAAGTTCATTGCCTCCGAAACGTTGCTGAACTACAGATTTATATTGGCGGTGTCCACATTTGGTGGTTTTTCATTTTCCCTTTATTGGCGGTGATTTATTTTGGCCCATCTCACATGTAACGGCAAAATAAAACACCTTATATATTAAATAAAGAGGCATTTGACGATGATGATGAAGAACAGAAAGGGCATATATCCATTATAGGTCGGTTTTTAACTCCTTTGTGTTAACCCTTGTCATGCTGAACCCAAAATTTTCCAGCTTTAGCAAGGGTGTAATACCCATTACGTAATCTACGCAAAAGAAAGAAATATCGTTGATGAATGATCATAACATCTTAACAGCTTATTCAATTTCACATGAAAACCAGATTAATAGTAAGCTTTGGTGCTTTCAAAAGCCATATTGACAAATGATTTGTACTTCAGTGTTTTCAGCCATTTCTTTTGACTCAATTCTTTAATGCTTTAATTTAACATGGCAAAGTTTTTTAGTAAATTGTGTTTTTTGATCTCATTCAAATGTATAATGACTGCATAGAGCTTTTTGTAGAACATCAATTTCATAGGTAAATGAATACTTTCAAATTTTGTTCCATGTCTAAGTTTACCTATTTGGTTACTTAGCAACACTTTATATATTGGACACCTGCATTGTTACCACAGTGTTAATTTAGATAACTGTCACAGGAAGAATTGACGTCATTAATCTTTACGGAGGTCTGAATACTCTATAAAAGTGTTAATCAGTCTGTTTTATGTGATAAGATGTACTAATGATAAAGTGAAAAAATAGCGCAACATTGTCAGAAAATGATAGGTTATATTAGCATGGTTATGCAGAAATAAAAGGAAATTTATATAAAATAACTCATTTGATTATACGACAAAAAGTTTAGTCAAGGAAAGAGTGTAACTTTTGTAAGTGTTGATTAATACTAAATGCACTTTCAGTGGATTTGCCCTAACACTTTCATTTGCAAAATGTTCTTTTCCTATTATCCTATTGCTATATTTAAGTTTTACTGACGCAATGTATAATGAGGATCCTAATGAATTGACAAGCTTCAAAATCATACATTTTATGAAATGAAAAAAATCGATATTATTATCTACATAGTCTACTTAATATTGACCATGTTTGTGTACAGTTTTAGAAGGGTTTCTGTTCCTGGATAATGGAAAAAGAATTGTTTAGTCACAAAAGTTCGACAAAATGGAGGATAATTGTTTGTTGCAGTTTAAGATCTATTTATCTTTCATTGAGTGAACAACAAAAGCTATAATTTCATGCATGAAATTATAGCTTTTGTTGTTCACAAAATGAAATGTTTATTTTCATTAATTTAAATTAGCAGGATAATTGTTAATGAAGATGTGAAATACACAAATTCGAAATTGAATTTCATAGCTAAGACATAAATGATTTTTCCTATTAGTAGTTTTGTTTCCTTGTTTATCTATTTGTCTTCAATTGTACACTATATATCTTTCATAAACATTTTTGCTTCAAAGATGACCCATGGTCAGTTGTACCACTGGGTAGCTGTAATTATTTTGTACAACTTGGGAGATTATTGACGTCAATAGACATTCCCTAGTCTGCTAAAACCCCACTATTTCCTTAAGGTAGTGAGAACCCTTTACCAAAAATTCAGACATCAAAATTGATCAAAGCAGGCCTTGTGTAAGTGTTCTCAGGGTCAAAACTGATTTTAAAGAGGTCAAAACAACATAAAGAGTAAGCCATGAGTATAGTATGCAGTTTAGAGAATCTATTCACCTTTTTAGCTCACCTGAGCACAAAGTGCTCAAGGTGAGCTATTGGGATCGTAGAATGTCTGTCGTTCGTCGTCAGTCGTGCGTCGTCCGTCGTGCGTCGTCCGTCGTGCGTCGTCCACAATTTCTTTAAACATCTTCTCCTCCTAAACCAGTGGGCCAATCTTGATGAAACTTGGCAGGGATGTTCCTTGGGTCAAGCTCTACCAAAGTTGTTCAAATAGATGAAATCCACCCTTAACTTTCCCTTTACCGTTAAAAAAAGGGTGAAAAAATGAAAATCTTTAAAAATCTTCTTCTCTGAAACCAGAAGACAGACAGCTTTCATATTTGGTATGTAGCATCATCTAGTGGACCTCTACCAAGTTTGTTCATATCAAGACCCTGGGGTCATATTTGGGCTTTGCCCGGGCCCAACTCTTTTTAGCTCCACTGGCTGAAAGCCACTGGGGCTATTGTCATGGCGTTGTGTGTCCGTCGTGCGTCTGACCGTCCGTGCGTCCTTGCGTGCGGTCGTAAACTTTTTCTTTAAAAATCTTCTCCTCAGAAACTACTGGATGGATTTCATCCAAACTTCACAGGAATGATCCTTGGGTAACCCTCTTTCAAAGTTGTTCAAGAAATTTTGATCCGATGAAAAACATGGATTTAATGGGCGTGGCTAATTTCCAAATAAGGTAAAAAGTGACTTTTCTCAGGTTCTAATTGATGGATACCAATTAAATTTTACATGAATGATCCTTAGGAGACCCTTTATCAGTCAACAAAAAATTATTGAAATCGGATGAAAATTATGTATTTTATGGGCGGAGGTCATTTCTCTATATGTTATATAGTGGAGACTTTGAAAATCATTTTCTCAGAATCTAATAGACAGATATCAACCAAATTTTACATGAATGATCCTTGGGTTACCCTTTATCAGTCTACAAAAAATTATTGAAATCGGATGAAAATTATGTATTTTATCGGCGGAGGTCATTTCTCTATATATTATATAGTGGAAACTTTGAAAATCATTTTCTCAGAATCTAATAGATAGATATCAACCAAATTTAAGATGAATGATCCTTAGGTGATCCTTTATTAGTCTACAAAAAATTATTGAAATCCGATGAAAATTATGTATTTTATGGGCGGAGGTCATTTCTCTATATGTTATATAGTGGAAACTTTGAAAATCATTTTCTCAGAATCTAATTGATAAATATCAACCAAATTTTACATGAATGATCCTTGTGTGACCCTTTATCAGTCTACCAAAGTTAATTGCGATCGGATGAAAAATTTGTTTTTTTAATGGCGGAGGTCATATCTCTATATGTAATATAGTGGAAACTTTGAAAATCATTTTCTCAGAATGTAACTGATGGATATCAATCAAACTTCATTAGTATGATCCTTGGGTGATCCTTTATCATACAGCCAAAAATTATTGTCATTGGATGAAAAATATGTATTTTATGGGCGGAGGTCATTTCTCTATATGTTGTATGGTGGAAATTTTGAAAATCATTTCAACATCAGTCGAACCTAAAATATTTAAAAATCTAGTCAAAACTTAGATTTGCTATTACAAGAATTTCAAGCCTGTGGAGCGACTCAAGCCATTCATGGCTTTCTAGTTACATAGAATCAAAGAGCGATAATCTTTAAAAATCTTCTTCTCTATAACCAGAAGGCAGACAGCTTAAATATTTAGTGTGTAGCATCACCTAGTGGGCCTTTACCAAGTTTGTTCATAACAAGACCCTTGGGTCATAATTGGGCTTTGCACGGGTGCATCCCTTTATCTCTTATGAGCACGAAGGGTAAAAAAATGAAAATCTTCAAAAATCTTCTTCTCTGAAACCAGAAGACAGACAGCTTTCATATTTGGTATGTAGCATTATCTAGTGGACCTCTACCAAGTTTGTTCATAACAAGACCCTGGGGTCATGTTTGGGCTTTGCCCGGGCCCAACCCTTTTTACATAGAATCAAAGAGCGAAAATCTTTAAAAATCTTCTTCTCTGTAACCAGATGGCAGACAGCTTTTAATATTTGGTGTGTAGCATCACCTAGTGGGCCTCTACCAAGTTTGTTCATATCAAGACCCTTGGCTCATATTTGGGCTTTGCACGGGTGCATTCCTTTATCTCTAATGGGCACGAAGGGTAAAAAAATGAAAACCTTCAAAAATCTTCTTCTCTGAAACCAGAAGGCAGACAGCTTTCATATTTGATATGTAGCATCATCTAGTGGACCATTACCAAGTTTGTTTATATCAAGACCCTAGGATCATATTTGGGCTTTGCCCGGGCGCAACCCTTTTTTACATAGAATCAAAGAGCGAAAATCTTTTAAAATCTTCTTTAATTAATCGAAACCAGAGGGCACACTGCTTCCATTTTCGGTATGTAGCATCATCTTGTTGGCCCCTACCAAGTTTGTTCATATCAAGACCCTTGGGTCATATTTGGGCTCCACCTGGGGGCATCCCTTTCAGCTCATCTGAGCACGATGGGTGAAAATGGGAAAACCTTCAAAAATCTTCTTCTCTGAAACCAGAAGGCAGACAGCTTTCATATTTAGAATGTAGCATCATCTTATGGACCTCTTCCAAGTTTGTTCATGTCAAGACCCTGGGGTCACTTTTTGGGTCCACCCGGGTGCATCCCTTTTTACATAGAATCAAAGAGCAAAAAGGCATATCTGTCTTGCTCTTTGCTGAAAACGTTCCATGGTATTGATCTTAGGCAATTATCTTCTTTTTGACATCTGCCTATCTAATTAATGTGTTGTCCCAGGGGTCAAAGAGACTCAGGTGAGCGATCTAGGACCATCTTGTCTTGTACAGATATGAAGTAAGCAATTAATAGCCATTCTCTGTAAGCACTTACACTTTTTTGGCACACATAAGAACAGATTTTGTTCACACTTGCACAAGTTGAACCCCATATAAGATCATTACAAAATATATCACTCATTCGGAAATGGGTGCTATGTTGCCATAGAAACAGGCCATAGAAAGTCAAAATTTTGAAAAAATGCCAAATTTCAGATCCAAATTTCAGATTTTTGCAGCGTATATGGGGAAAAAAATTGTTTAAAGCAAATAGATTAGGTGTTCTACTTATCAAAACATTAAAAATCCCATGGGGTACATACCCTAAATTTTTCACAATTCTCGATTGAAAATTGCATACTCTTAAAAATGGCAATAATATACATGAACTATCCCTGTTTTCAGGAGGTTACAATAATTCAATGCAAAAGATTTTACAGTACATGTCCATATTGATTGAAAGATAAATTAATAAATATTCCTTTAATAATCAGAATATATTGTTTTCATGTGGTATAATTTTAGAATTATAGTTTGAAAAAATGGTGTAATTTCTTAAATTTAGTCTTGTAGTCTATTTTAGAGTTACTTCCCTTTGATCCCAAAGCAACAATCCAAAATGGCGGATAGAAATAACAAATGTGCAGTCAATATTTCGCAATTATTAATTCATTCTGTTAACAATTTTGCTAATTTAAAAATTTAAACTTATTATTGTTATAAATTTTAAAAATTTTTAGCTATTTTAAGCTGAAACTACAAGAAAAGGGACATTCCTTGATTTTGTTGTTTTACATACATTCAAAATTAAATAAGGAAAGAATTGGGTACCATAAAAATTTTGTCAACCTCATGCAGCATAAAAAAGCTCACTGTGTTAATTCAAGACATTTACAAGGCTCAAACCATGTTCAAAGTATAAGGAGGGCCAAAGAGTAATGATAAATAAGAATAGGATTTATTTATATGGTTACACATGCAGGGGATATCCATCGGATGGGATTATTTTCTAACTCAACACTTGAAATACATCTAGGTAGTGGGAATTACAAATTAATATAGAATCCAAAACACTATATTAGTTATCTTGTCACAAAAATATGACAATTATCTGTTTCTCTGATGCCTATCTTCCTCTTTGACAGGTGAAAAAAGTTTATCTTGACTGGTTTTTATGCCCCCGATAGGGAGGCATCATAAATTTGACTTGTCCGTCCGTCCGTCCGTCTGTCCGTCCGTCCGTCCGTCATTCCGTCCAAAAACTTTAACATTGGCCATAACTTCCTTATTACTATCAAAGCGGTGTCGGGGGCATTGTCATCTTACAGTGACAGCTCTTGTTTATCTCTTTTTCAAAAAATTGTGCAAAAATGGTTAACAAATGACCTTGACCTTAAGTGAAAGACTTCTGGCTGACTATCATTGATGACATCTATATACCTACCAAACATGAATATCAAAAAATACAGTTATATTGAGCAAATAATGTGTTTTTAAGAAGAAAATACATAGAAAAATACTAAAATTTTTACTTGACGGTGCCTGTCTGGTTACCATAGTAACCACCTTTACAGACAAAGGCCCAATATTTTTTTTCTTTTTCATGATAGAGGGATGGTTGATTTATTCTTTAGTAGGAACACATAATTTCAAACTAGCTGCATTTTTTCAATAATGTTTCAAGAAATTGTCAAAATATGACATTTTCAAAAAATGTCTTACCCCACCCACCTAAATGTGGTAAAACATCGAATATAACAAATAATTGAAATAAATTTAAAAAGTACAAATGATTGAGTAAGGATAAAACAATTTATAATAGAAAGATGATTTTTTGTAAACCTTTAAATAAGCAAGATAGCAATGCTCGAAAAATGCCTATTTTCATGCTTATATTTGCCATTTTTTATCAAAAAATCTTTTAGATTTGTTTCCATGGCAACCTAAAAACAAATTGACAAAAAAACGATGATTTACTCATAAGGGCAATAAGGTCTGATAATCAAACAAGTTTCAAGTAAATCCGAGACATGGCGTGCCACACTCACTATGTAAAAGTGTAAATGCTTACAGAGAATGGCTATTAACTTGTAAACCTTAATTTTGGATATAAGATCAAGTATTTAACATTTGAATGATAATACATAGTATTGACTCTTAGAACTTTCTGTCAAGGGTTCAAGCTGACAACTGAATTGACTTCAGATTCCCAAGTGTAGTGCCAACTTGAAGACATTGTGATAACTGACTGGAAAGCATTAAAAGAAAAAACTCAACTTTGGCCAAAATTTAACCCTTGTCATGCTGAACCTGGAATATTCCTGCTTTGGCAGAAGCTATATACAAACATCAGCCTGCACTTATGTGCAGTCTGATGTTAGTCTACACTACCTGTTTTTCACTTTCAAACCAGAATCGTCAATAGATTTAGTTTTATTTGACCTACAGTTGGTACTTTTAGTGCTCTTTGCTCTTTGATTTTGATGAAAATTTTTAGCCAAAATTTATTTTGCATGAAAAGGGTAAATGCTCCTATAAGAACTTTTTTAACAATAAACAATTTATTTAACATTTTCAGAATCAGAACAGATAAAAGCAACATTGTCCCGAGGGTTACAGTCGCGATTACGTGGAGATATTGGACAGTTTGGAAAGTAAGTTGTTCATCAAGTTTTTGCGTATTATCAAGGTTATTCAGTAAACCTGAGGTATAAAGAAACTCATTGTATGATGCTGAGTTCTGGTTGATTCTTTCTAGGTACCATAATTGTTGTTTGACTTCATTGTATGAAAAACTAAAAGAAAACTATCAATTATGATAAAAAGAATGTTTTTCAAACATTCAAAGTGACTTAAGTTTTAACAATTTGGCCGTAAGGCAGTGCTATTAACCCTTTCCTGTTTTTCAAAATTTTGGACCTGTCCAAATTCAAAGGTTTTGCAGACGAAAATTTAAGTTGGTTTAATTTGAAAAATAACCATTCAGTAGGGTAGAAAATAGTGTGGAAAAAGAAGAAATTGCTTGTCAGGAGCAATTTCTTCTTTTTTCACAATGTTTTCTCAATCATAAAATCACAGGCACGTGAAAAGCAGGGCTTAAACAGCAAAGGATTAAGAGAATTCAAAACTTATTCTCAATTCCAGACCAAGATCACGAAAGAATTCCTTTGATAGCACGGGAAGTTCCGAGGCAGATGCACCAACAGAATTATTACGAACACGGACCCTGGAATATGTTCATCTGAAATTTAACCTTGAAGCAGCATCCCTCCTACCTTTGGCATTAAGGTATTGTAAAATGTCGATTGAATAACCATGAGCTTATATGAGTGATTTGTGTCAATATATTAGGGACTTAACAATTATTAACTGTTGTCTGTTTGTAAAACTAAAGTCAATCTCAGACAGAATGGTCATACAGGGTTTTAGTTTGACATCAACAAAATAGGGTCCAAAGGACTCGGTCATTGGGATCTTTGGGGTCCTTTCTTATATTTTGGGAGTCCCTGATTTAGGTATAGACAATTTCTTTTAGGCTATAATCTTGTATTTTAGAGATTTAGAGCTATTCCCTGGCCAAAGGTGAAGAAATATATAATAAAATTTGGGGCTTAACTTCAGGAAAGAATTAAAGACTGTTCAAAGCAGTCTTCAATTCTTTTCTGAAGTTGAGCTCTAGAGAGTCTATGGGACTCACATCACATAGCTTTGAGGGTCCTGTCGCCTTATCTTTGCCTGTTAGATGTGCGAAACCTGTGTACCTAAAAACCCTGGTCATATTTGGCTATTTGATACTTATCTAATGATCCCAAGGTCAAGATTAACAGACAAGGCTATCTAAGAAGTACAGTAAAACTTGTTATAATCGACCTCAAACGGGACCACCAAAAGGTGTACATAAAAGAAAATGGCTGCTGAATACATGTTTCATTTACAAATGAGAAACATATTTTTATTATTTAATATCATGCATAGCCTTGCAAAATTCTCAATAGTCCTATTTTGTTCGAGCTTAGTAATTGTCTTATTGAGAGGATACTGGTGAGTTTTAACAACATAGAATTGATTTTTTATAATTCTTAGACCAACAATGACCACCTTTTAAGATTTTTTGATTCAAAGAAAAGGATTTTGGAAAACAGTCGCTTAATAAAAATGGTTGCTTAATAGACATGGTCGCTCAATGAGGATTGACTGAACATAAAGATTTAGCAAAAACACATAACGAACGAATAATAAGTAACAAAACACAACAAGAGCATCACATACAGGAGCCTACGCTTAGCTGTTGAGTGCAGGATGATATTGAAATTTTTGCAAATGCTAAGGACAAGTATCAAGGTAAGTAAGCTTCAAAACTTGCTATGAGGAGATATTTATTGTTATCACAAACACTGTTGCTATATTACAGGGGTAGATTAAAACATGGCAGACATTTCACATTTATGAGTGCTACAAATGATTCAGCGATTACCCTGGTATCTCCGAGTGTTAATGGGTCAATCGCCGATGAAGAACATCCGTTTGCTGTCCATGGTTTGTGGCTACAGGTGTTACTAGCTGACGATTTCATAGAAGAAATGTGTATTGATCTGGAAGAACTGTCAAATCCTGATGAGGTATTTCTTTAGTAATAGATTGCTTCTGTCAATCAAACAATCAAATGACCTAAAGAATTACTCAATTTATTAACTTGTTATGCTGAACCTGTAATATTGCCACTTTAGCAGGAGGTATATACAAAGATCAGCCTCAGTCTGATCTTAGTCCATACCACTTGTTAGTCCCTTACGGGCAGAATTATTCATGAAATTAATTTTCGAAAAGAAAGAAAGCCATACACTCCTAAGATTCCTGGGCTTTCAGTACTTTGAGATGAGTGCAATTCTAAAAGAGGATTTAAATTGAGCATGACAAGGGTTAAAGGTCAGAAAAGCTTATTTTGAGTTACAATAGAGCTTGGTAAAGAAAATTTCAGTTGGGTCTGCATTTGAATAGTTTGGTCTATGCCTAAGTAGTAAGATTAAATCTTTAGAAAATCTTTGAAAATGAAATAATTTATTTTGAATTTCCTTGCATTGACTACAAGTCTATAAGTAATCTGTTGCGCAAAATTGTTTTGAAATTAGTTGTAATTAAGTATTATTAAATTCAAATTTAACCTGTTCTTTTCTTTCCAGATGTTATTACCTAAAACATATCGCTGGCCAGAACGTAGGCTTTGTATTACGATACTTCCGGATGAGGCGTAGCAGAAAAGATCAACATCACACTACAGACTTGATGACCCAGTTAATGTGAACACAACAACATAGGATAAATTAGTGAATTGTGGGATAGACACAGACTGTTTCGTGATATGGAATCAATCTTTGAGGAATAATTTGTGTTTGGAACAACCAAGTGCTGTGTGCTAAGATTGGACTGTACTGAAAATATAAAATAGCACTCCTATATAAGTATTTTATGAAGAAAAGGATATAAAAAATGACATTTTGTAAAGAAAAGGTTATAAAATAATGATTGTATTTTATAAAGTCAAGGTTGAGGAAATGTTTGGGTGTAAGAAGCTCTAACCAGCAGGCAAAGCAGTTTGATTTCGTGACGAGAGACATTGATTTGTCAAATTTGTGTTGTCTGAGGGCTACCCAGAAATGTGCGAGACAAGTTGAGGAGACAAGTGTTCACATGACAAAAGGAGACATTATTTATATGTTTGTGGTGTACTGTATTTTGAGTCTGGAGACTTTCACAAAGTTTGTTCTAGTCAGTTATATTGTGTATAAAATGTTAAAATGCAGAGCAAGAGATAGAGGGGGTGGTTTTACTGTCAACTTGAACAAAATTACATTACTTTTTCAATCAAATCCTAGATTGTGAGTACTCATTGGAATCGTCTTAAGACAATTGCTATGAGTACCAACAACATAGGTTAAGGATGTAAGCTTACAGATTTAGATTTTTATCGCTTCTCCCTTTAATCTGGAGCCCTGATAAATGATCAGTAATAATGTATGTTACTGTATATTCATATTGAGTTTTCATCCCTACATGGAAGAATTTACAAATTTAACTATTGCATGTATTAATAGAGAATATTTGTAGATTCATTGAGATATGAAACTATAAACAGAATTATCTTTTGGTTGAAATATATGTAAAATAGCAGTTTGAAAAACTGTTTTAAGTGGAATGCTTCCTGGAGAAAAGGAAATTCTACTAACTGAAGGTCCTTTTATTAACATTGATGAATTATTTCTTAAATGACAATTCCAAATTTTAAGATTGTTCTGTGGTATTTTCAAAATTTTTTAAATTGGAACTAATTACGCCCTTGAAGAGGAGGGGTTATATTGCTTTGCACTTGTCATTCGGTTGGTCCGTGTGTCCGTCTGTAGATCAATTTTTTTGTCTGGAGCATATCTCAAAAAGTATGCAAGCTAGAATCATGAAACTTCACATGTGGTTAGATCTCATTGAGGAGAAGTGCAGTGTACAAGAACCATAACTCTGCTTATTATATTTTGTGATTTATTGCCCTTTGTTGGTTGACAAAGAATAGGCTTTTGACCTGCTTTTATGTGGGGCATAAATGTTTTACAAACATCTCTTGTTTAAATGACAATTCCAAATTTGAAGATGATTCTCTGGTATTTTCCAAATATTTTATATTGGAAGTAATTTCTTCTGTACTGAGTGTACTCTCAAATTGTTCAAAGCTTAAAAGTTTTTTTTCTGACATTATTGTTATATGATGATCAAATATTATGAATTCTTATTGAGATTATTGTGTATATAGTGTACAGTTGATATATTTGACCATTTACACAAAATGGGACCTAGGGATGGAAAGTGATGAAATATTTTAGGAAAACATGAAGTACCCTAACTGGTACTCTATGGGATTCCTTTATTCTTAGAAAACCTGTATTTTTAGCTCGGCTGTTTTCGGAGAAAACCCGAGGTATTGCTATAGCCTCCGTGTCATCGTCGTTGTCGTTGTTGTCGTGCGAAAACTTTGACATTTTGTTATATCTCTGGTTCTACTGAAGGCATTCACTTGAAACTTGGCACACATGTTCACCATCAAAAGAGCAACCTATACTATCAAGGGGGATAACTCTATATGCATTTTGTGCAAATTATGCCCCTTTTTCGACTTAGATTTTTTCCCACCATCCAGCACTTGACAGCCGAGCGTAGGCACCCGTAGGCGGTGCTCTTGTAAACCATGTCATGCTGAAACAGTAATATTCCTGCTGTGGCAGGAGGTAAAGACAAAGATCGGCCTGCACATATAATATATGCAGTCTAATCTAAGTCTATACGAAATGATTTTCATTTTTCAACCAGAAAAGGGGCCGTCGTCATAGCACAGTTGGTAGCACATGGGACTGTCATTCTAGAGGTCCTGGGTTCAATCCCCGATGGCGGCACTCATTCTTTCCGACTATTTGTCTTTCACCAATGGGTCATTTAATTGTAGACCTATGATTGATAGCAGCTGGAGGCTAGAAAAGGCTCTGATGGTAGAACTGGTGAGATAAAATACAAGGAATCCATTGTTAGGTGCTCCATTGGCTACAATATAACTGAAAAATTGTTGAAAGTGGCGTAAAACTCCATTCAATCAATCAATCAATTGTGAACCTTGTCCTTTGTAGCAATCCTTCTGGTCCCTTACTGTGTAATTGGTTGATTGTTAATAAAGTAGCATTTCTGTAGGCTCGTTTTATTGACCTGGCAGTGACATTTGTGGTCTTCAGAAAAGCAAAAATTGAGCCTGTACAAGAGGTTTCCAACAACTTAATATATGTACATATCAAAGACTCTGACCAGGCTGTGCATCTTCACAGACTGAACCGAGTCTTCACTATGCGTTTAGTAGATATATAAGGTCTCAAAGTACTTGTACATCATCACATAACATTATATTTACAGAAGGTGGCTGTCTATGTTGCTAAATGTTTGCACCTCGCGCACATTTCAAATTTTTTGAAATGTCACATGCAGGCTCAATTCATAGTGCACCTGAGGCTGATATAGTCAGACTTCAAATCATGAGGTCCCTGAGGCCTGTTTTACTAAACATATTAAATCATTATTTGCTTAAGTCAAAAATTAAAGTTGCTTCAACAGTAGTAACTATATATGTTATTATGTCATGCATCATCTCATCGGAATCGCTTCTAAAGACAATGCCAATGAGATATTGCAAGGCAGAAGCTAACAATGAACGAAAACACATGGTGTGATTTTGAAATACGTTTAATTTTCTCGTAAGAAGTTAAGTAAAATGGCCTCTGGTTCAATTCCTGGGGGCATGTCTCCCACCAATGGACAGATAATCATAAACCTTTGTATAGTTAGCAGCTAGGGTCTTGGAAAGGATTTCAATTACGAACTGGTTAAATTATTACCAGGAATATATTGTTAGATGCTCCAACCACTGGGATCTTACTGGAAAACTGCTGGAAACAGTGTTAAACTCAATTCAAATAAATAGCACATGCTTCCTCAATAAAAATAATAATAGTTATAACTTACTATTGTTATCAGACGTAATGCAATGCATTAACTTTATACAATTGATAACATGGATCAGTAATTGACATTTAGTGAACTTTTCCATGATAGTCAATGTCAGGTCAATTAAATCAGACTACACTGGTGTACAAAATGTAATTATTGATTGAAGTGTTTGTGATTCTTGAACAATCACCGTATATAATCCTCAGTTGACACTAGTTACTGCAAACTACATGAGTGCCTTATAAAGGATTTTCTGAGTAACTATGGAAGAATGTGTATAGTTGAATAGCAAACCAGTAGTATTTTTGTAATGGTTTTAAATGACTTTTTTTACGGAAAAAGAACAAAATGAGGAATTGTATTGAATGGTACTTGTTTAGCTCAGCCGTTTTCAGAGAAAACCTGAGGTATTGCTATAGCCTTGGTGCTGTCGGCGTTGTTGTGCCAAAACATTGTTGTTATTTTTTGCCCCATTTTCGACTTAGATTTTTATCTACCATCCAACACTCAACTGCCCAGGGTAGGCACCCGTAGGCGGTGCTCTTGTTAATCATGAGATTTAAAACTTATCATTTGGAATCTGGTCAACCAGGCTTTAAAAAGAAACTTGTAGGAGATGTGTAGAGGTATAAAAAATCAGATTTTAGTAGACTTGCACTGTCCATTTAGCAATGCCGAGCTTTGTTAGCACATTCAGTACAGTTAATAACATTGTGAAATTGACTTGGTGAATTATTTTTTAACAACTTTGGAATGAAATTAAATGAGTGTGTTGAGTGGGTTTTGAGAGAAATTAGAAGGAGGTCATCCAATCCTGAACAAAATTATGGACATTTATTACCTCCCTTTAATGATATATGCATTCAAGTTCTATAAACAGTTTCTTATCTCTTCATGAAGCAAACAGACGCTTATAATCTAGATTCAGTCAGTGAAATCGTGATTTTTCTCTTGCTATACTTGTTTTGAATGTAGTTGTTGATCTTATCTTTTTAGTGATTTTGGAATGGTTTGAGTGAGTATTTTGAATGAATGAATAGATCGCTTAGTGAGTGATTTAGAAAAGGTTTTGATTGAGATGAAAGTCATTTTCACAATGTAACTAACTGTAACGCATTCAGCTGTCAATCCCCGGTCCAAAGTTTGAATCCAAGCCAACCATCTTTCACCTGATATTTGATAAAAGATATTGTGACAAGCATCATTTTTCTCTCAGTAACAGTGTTATATTTAACCCAAACCTATCAATCAATCAATCTTTCAACAACTAAATATTGTATATGTGATGACAAAACCTTGCAAACTGGTTTCCAGGTGGTTGGTTTCCTCATTTTGGCTCAATTTTAGCATAACTTTTAATCAGAGACTTTATCCTAAATATCATTTATAACAATTTCTCCAACTAGGTTGATCAGCTATAATTATGCATTGATAATTAAAGTTGTTCATTTTACATATCAGTATTCTTTTAAAGAATTTTTCTAAATATATGTAATAGTTTAAAAACAAAAAAGATAATGTGTCAAATTCTTTAATTAAAGAATAAACATATATATTGTAGTAGGACAACCAAATTATCAATAATTTATAGTTAAATGTCTATTGTAAATAATAGAATTGATGATATTTCTATAGAAATTGAAAGTTCTTTATAAAGAAAAAAAATGTTAATTCAGTTGGATAGTTAAAACATGTTTGAGAAGTGTAACATAAGAAAGGGTATAGGCTGTTACCTTATTGGTATATCTCTAGCTTTATTCAAGCTATAATTACAAAAATGTAGTCATGGATTCATGATAGCAAACAAGGCTGTGCCTGACATTTTCAACAATTTCACTTGTAAGCCAATCAAAGACTCTGATCAGCCTTTGCTTCTACACAGTCTGACCAGTCTTGTCTATATGCTCTATAGATAGATAAGATAATATAGAATATTAATTTCGTTGTGGCTTGGCTTCAAGGGCTCAATGATTGTGTCCCAAACTCATGTGAAATGTTTGGAATGCCACACAAAGGCTTAATTAATTTTGTTTGACAACCAAAACTTGATACTGACATAGCTGAATAAGCTGTAGTTACAAAGTTTTGGTGGAATACTGTTAAACGTTATTCTGTGTAGAATTCTTATAATGTCGAGTAGTGTTATTAAGGATTTGAGTATTAGACAATTATGTGTATTCTTGTTTGTAACAGATGAAGTGTTTTAGCTTGCACTCTTTGATTGTTGTTAGAAATTAATCTATCAAAAAAAAAAAAAAGACTAGCTTTTATTGTCCTTTTCAGTCTTAAACTGAAATTTCTGTTTCTAACTTTTATGTTTTTAGACTGCTACAGGGGTATCAAGGCTCCAGATTTCAGCGATTGTTGAAAATCTTAAGCGGTTAATCTTCATCCAAACCCTTTATTGTGGGTATTCATTGGAATTTTCTTTTAAGACAATTCAAATGAGTACCCACAATATAGGCTTTGGTGGATGAATAACAAAGTTTTAATTAAAAATCACTTCCTATCTCTGGAGCCTCGGGCAAGGCATGGAATTAGAGTTATAAGGGTTTCCTTCGATTTTAGACAGTTCAAGGCGCTTTGTATCTTAAAGCTTGAACTTTTATTATAAGTCCCCTTTGACAAAAACCATATGCTTACCTCATGAGCAAATATTTGTTATATTTTTTCCTATCTTTGACTCGAGTCTCTTGACTTCTAGATTTCTCTCTGTTGGCTTTCTGTATTTATCTTTATTGAGTTAGTGTTAGAGTTAGTATTTTATTTGCTGAGAGATATGTTTTTGAATGGTCTTGATTCCATCATTCAAGTGTTTCCATTCATGTCTTGTATTGAATTATATTTTCAAAATTGGCAAATCTTTATTGTAGGTTATAAAAATATCAATAAAAGGAAAAAATAGTTTTTAGAATATTTATGACATCACATACTTATTGTTTCAAAGGATCGGCTCTTTAAGAGCGGATTCTTTGAAGCAATCAGTTTGTGATGATCTACCTGACAATTAACTGTGGCACATTGAAGTGACAGATTTTCATAAAAAATAATCTGTTTAATAATGGCCACATAAGACAAAATTGCAAAAGTGTGTAAATCTAGTGTACATATATTTGATCTCTTTATAACATTTGCTTTCGAACCTTTCAATTTATAAAGAGTAAAAACTTTTAGTAGACTGACTCACTAATCAGCCTACAACTGAGTTATTCAATATTGTTAAGAAAACATTTTCAATTTTAATAGATATATTGTTTTGAACAAAACATTTAGTGACCCATAAACATTGCTCTAATTTGCAACAGTTTACCTTTTTGGAGTGTTTAGAGGCCAATACAGGGTCTTGACCAAATTAAAATGTAGTGCCCAATAAGATTAAAAACTGTGGGGTTGATGCGTTTTTGCAATTTCTCCTTGTTATACTATGTTTTCAAAAGTTGTGTGTCAGAATGTGAGATTATGTGATGATGGTCTTACTTCTTTTCTTCTCACTGTCAAATTTCTTAGTTTTAGCAAGTCTTAGTTACCATATTACATGCTATGTCATTTCTTTCTTGGCATAGAGCCAGTCTTGTGGTAGTTTTGAATGAGTGGCTATTTATGGTAACATATTGTGTTACACAGTTATTGTTTTTTGATTGAAAGCTGTTTTATTTATTGATATTTTGAACTTATTTTTTGTTCTCGTATATTCATTAGACTTTATGTAAGAAAGTTTTAAAGATAAAAATAGATAAATGGTTATCATATTGTCATTGTAATTCTAAAACCTCATAACTACAGCTTTAATCAAGCTGTATTTACAAGATTTTAGAATTAATTCGAGACTTTTGAATTACATCAACAATATTTATTTTCAGAGCAGAAATTGTTCCTAGCTAGTTTCTCCTTATAAATTAATGACTTTATATTAATACATGAGGCTGTGGGGTGGGAAAAGTAATGGAATGAAGAAAATTAAGGGGGTAGATATAAGAGGGATGGGAGACTGATGCCTCAATTCTAAAATTACTATTTCTTGATAAAATGTTACGTTGGGGTTATGTTGGTGCAGGCTGATCTTAAGCTATTCTGTCAACCAAAGCCATGTGTACAGAAGGAATAGGTTGTAAGCAGCTAGAGAATGGTTGAAAGGTCCAATAAGGGGTACAGATAAAAGGGGGCAATCCTTTCCAAGATCTTTATGTCACCATGAATCCCTATTTTGTGGGTACTCATTTGAATTGTCTCGATGAGACATTTCAAATGAGTACCAACAACATAGGGTTTAAGAAAGGAATAAAAAAATATTTTGATTTAAAAAACAAAAATATCCCCTCCATCTGTAGCCCTCTCCATGATTAAAAAAAGTGAATACAGACTTATCATCTTAAGGTTCATGTAAAGTGTTTGAGACCCAATTTTAAGGGCGCTTCATTAGCCAAGAAAAAGCAGTATGTCAAGGTATATTGTATATCAAAATGAAGCTATTCTTGAGCACAAGCAGTTGAGCAACATAAGACCGCCATAGCTATAGCGGTAAAACTAAAACATTGTGGAAAAGGGCCATTTTGTACAGATCAAGCAACTGCATGATTGTTGGATAAAATTGGATCATATTTTAACAAAGTACAGTCTAAAGTACTATCCAGGTAGTACTACAACTGTTGATATAAAACTCGGTCTCAAAAAGCTCCTTTGAAACAATCAATTTCCATTTATTTTGACAACATACTTGTCAAACCGGTTTGGTCTGTTTTCAAAATAGATGCTAGGTATGGTGCAACAGCACACAATAATATTGTGAAATATTTTCTGCAATTTATTTCAAACTATTGTTTTTGAATTCAATGATCAACAATAAATTACTTTATATTTATGATTCAATGAAATAGAAATTGATATATTGCTAAACAACCTTACAGGTAAATAAACTATTAATTTCTATTCATGTTGTGATAACACACCATACCTTAAAAAGATCTACACGTTTACAAAATTAGAATGACATATATGACATATGTGTTTATAAAATAAGTCAAAATAAATTGCTTGCATAACTACGTTTTGGGCTCGAGTTTTATACCAACGTTTGTAGTAGTACCTGGGCCGTACTTTAGACTGTACTTTGTTAAAATATGAGCTAATTTTATCCAACAGTCATGCAGTTGCTTGTTCTGTACAAAATGACCCTTTTCCACAATGTTTTGCTATACCGCTATATCTATGGAAGTCTTATGTTGCTTAATTCCTTGTGCTCATAAATAGCTTCAATTTGATATATAATATACCTGGACATTTGCCTTTTTCTTGGCAAATGAAGTGTTTCAAAATTGGGCCTCAAACACTTTACATGAACCTTAATTAATAATCTACCAATTGTATGTTAAAATATTGCACTAACTTGCATTTGCAATCATTAAATTGTTATGTTGAGATTTAATTCATGTTCTTGTATTAATTCAGATATAATAATTAAAGCCATGTTTCTGTCATAAAATCTGTTAATGAAGTACATTTGGTTTTAAACTTTTTCTGATTATGATATTCACTCATTACCTTACACTTTCTTCAAAAAAAAAAAAAGGCAGAGAAGATACGGTAGAAATTACAGAAAATGCTTGCATCAAGCAATTTTCTGAATTTTCACAATGTTTTCTTTCCACATAGAACAAGATGTTCAAAATCTTTTTATGATAGAATATGGGGTCTAAAACTACTTGCAATTTGGACTGGTTCAAATTTTGTCATTGTGAAGAAAGTAAAGTGGTAAGGACCATTTGATTTCTTCAAAATGTCACCGATTTCAATTCAGACTAAACAAAGTTGATAACAAATATGTGCTATGTGTGGAAGTCTTATTCTCTACATTGAATGAAGAAGATTGAAATATTAAGATATATATTTTAAGTATCTTCTGTTTGTTATAGTTATATGATGTTGAATCATTGCATGTACATTACATTAAAGATGTGTAAATTGTATTTTTGTTTGACCACCTGTGCTCGTCATAGATGGTCTTCATATTTATGAACAAAAAAATAAAAATGTGATGTAAAATAAATCTGCCTTTCTTATGATACTAGTACATGTAAATCCTTGTGGATTGTTCCTGGGTCACATTATAAGGAAGTCATTCTATGTTGATTTTGTTGTAATCCACAAGTTCAGTTGATTTAAAAGTTGACATTGGCTCAGTGCGAAACAGTTGTAACTACCTATTATTTACATATAGACATTTAAATCTCTTTCTTGTTGAGCCATCAATTTGTGCTTTTGACCGTCATACATAGCACATTGTGCAAGAGCTACAACTCTACTTGGCTCAGATTTGGAGTGAATATTGGCTACAAAAAGTCAAGCTATTATCATCACCTTAACGATACCAGTGTGAGTCTTACAATTTGAATTACATTTTGTTATTGAAGATTCATGGCATGTGTCTTCATCATTGCAAAAGCTATCCATATTATTAAGGGTATGGATATTAATTTAGACCAAAGACTATTTGGGTTGTGGTCATGGCATTGCTAGCATTTATAAACATTTTCTTTTAAATAAAAACTTACTCAGAAATTCAAGAATGAACCCCAACAACATTTCACAGGAATGTTCCTAGGTTGGACCTTTATCAGATTCAATCAAGAATAATTGATCAGATACAAATCATGCATGTGATTTATTATGCCCCCCTTCAAAGATTGCTTTGCACTTGTCAGTCAGTTGGTCCGTAGACCATTTTTTGTCCGGAGCATATCTCAAAAAGTATAAGCTAGAATCATGAAACTTCACAGGTGGATATATCTCATTGAAGAGATGTGCAGTGTACAAAAACCATAACTTTTCTTATATTTTTGAGTTATCGCCCTTTGTTGATTGACAAAGAATAGGCCATTGTCCTGCTTTAAAGGGGGGGGGGGGCATAAATGTTTTACTAACATCTTTTGTTTCCATTGATACATGATGCAATTATCCCTCCTGATAGTAAAGGCTACTCTTTTGATACTGCACATATTTACATTTTAAGGCTCAAGCAAATGGCAATTGTTAGTATGTATACAATTTCCTGCACAACAGCAATGTTTCAGCTCTAGATAGCGATTCCCTGGACTTTCTCCGTAAAAATATACAAGCTGAATTTAAAAAAACAACTTGAGGGAAGGCCAAAATTATGATTCGAGGTTTCAGTAAATTTGCCCAAAGGGAAAGTCATACATCCTAAACTGTATGGTGTTACAACGATCAGGACTGTTAAATTGTTCAGATGATAAGGCCAACATTATGGTTATTGAGTGACCATATCAGAAGATCATAATGGAAAATTTTGTTGAGTAAATATAGAAGTTACAGTGCATTAAACCATTGACATAGTAATGATCTGTGGCTTATCCAAGACTTCTGTGAAGGGGATTCGAACATACAAAAGGGGAGGGGGTGTCATTTTCCTAGCAGTCTTAACCCTTTTCCTGCTGAATTTAAATTATGTTTAAACAAATCCTTAATTAAGCACACCTGAGCTTTTGTGATAATCTTTTGTCCATTGTTTGTTGTACACCGGTAGTCAACAATTTTTATACGCCCGTCGAAGACGGGACGTATTATGGGATCACCCGTGGCGTCCACTTCTTTGTCCGAAGCATAACTCTGTCACTTGAAGTCCGATGGACTTCAAACTTGGCAATTGTATTCTTCTCACCAAGGGGGAGTGCAGTGCACAAGAACCACAACTCTACCTGGCCTATTTTTTGAGTTATTGCCCTTTGTTGTTTTTCATACTAGTATCTTGTCCGGAGTATATCTCTAAAAGTATAATAGCTAGGATCATGAAACTTCATGGGAGTATAGATCTCACCAAGGGGGAGTGCAGTGCACAAGAACCACAACTCTACCTGGCCTTTTGAGTTATTGCCCTTTGTTGTTTTTCATACTAGAATCTTGTCTGGAGTATATCTCTAAAAGTATAATAGCTAGGATCATGAAACTTCATGGGTGTATAGATCTCACCAAGGGGCAGTGCAGTGCACAAGAACCATAACTCTACCTGGCCTATTTTTTGAGTTATTGCCCTTTGTTGTTTTTCATACTAGAATCTTGTCTGGAGTATATCTCTAAAAGTATAATAGCTAGGATCATGAAACTTCATGGGTGTATAGATCTCACCAAGGGGGAGTGCAGTGCACAAGAACCACAACTCTACCTTGCCTTTTGAGTTATTGCCCTTTGTTGTTTTTCATACTAGAATCTTGTCTGGAGTATATCTCTAAAAGTATAACAGCTAGGATCATGAAACTTCATGGGTGCAAAAAATATTCATTCAAATAACCCCAGTTCTATTCAAACCCCCAGTTAATACTAAGCAGTGTGAGGGGCGTATCTTGTGACAATTTGGCACCTTGTTTTTGAATTTTGAATTAACTTCCAAATATGAGTATGGCAGGGCAGGCTTATTTCGACCCTTAAATCCTATAATATCTTCTCCTCAGTAACCAATGGGTGAATTTCATAACTTGTTCTTGATAAACTTGGCAGAAATGTTCGTTTGGTGACCCTTCTCAAAACATGATTGATCCCCCAAAATTAGAGTGGCAGTTTTTGACCCTTAAGTCTTTAAATATCTTCTCCCCAGTGACCAATTGGCAGATTTTGACCAAACTTGGCAGAAATGTGCCTTGGCTGACCATTCCCAAAACTTGTTCATGAACTTAAGATTGACCTCTAAATATGGGCGGGGTGATTAGCCGCTTAGAAATCTTTAAATATCTTTTTCTCCCAAACCATTTGGGCAATTTCAACCAAACTTGCCATGAATGTTCCTATGTGACCCTTCTTGAAATTAGATTCACGAAATTCTGTTCTGCCCATAAATATGGGTATGGCAGGTTGGGGCCTTTTCTCACAAGGAAATTTGTGAAAAACATCACCTCCTAAACCAAAAGACTATTCTAAATGGAACTTTGCCAGAATATACACTATTCAAAAAAAAATTCTTTGACACAGATCGAAAATGGGCTTTTTCTTAAATTTTACAAAAAATTGATGACTGTTGGTTGTTTTGCAAACAACTTTTGTAACTCAACAAATTCATGTGATTTGGGATGCATTACTTGATAGCATTTCCGCCCATGGACGTCAAGTCAAATTACAAAAATTTTGCCCTTCTCAAACAGCATGATTGTGCGCTGTCGGATTCATTTGGTGTCCTGTAAGTTCTTCATTATGATCTGAACGAAATGCCACTCCTTAATTGCTTTTGGAATAAAATGTCAGATATTTTAAAAATGGTTAAATGTACTGAGGAACAACGTCATAATTCTCTCTAACTACAAGTGCAAAGACAATTTTAATTTCTAGTTGGTGTAAAAATTCCAGGCAGGAAGCAATTCTGAGAGGCCAGGCTTGCTTTAGCAAGACACTTTTGACGTAACAATCTTATTTTACGTCACCATAGTAAACATTTGACCAAAAAGCATTAATTCTGTTTAAATTTAGGAAAAACAAGATGTGTTTGTGAAACACAAATGCTCCCATAACAGCATTTTTTTTCAAAGTTTGACCTAGACAGATGACCTTGACAGATGACCTTGACTTTAGTACCTGCGGATGCGGATCATTGAGTTCTAGCATCATGCGAAATATTAACCTTGTATCTTGAATAGGCTTGAAGATATTTAAAGTTTTTTGGTTAACTTTTGCAGACAGACGGACGGACAGACGGAGGGACAGACAGACGGACAATGGTAAAACAATATGCCCCCGATCTATCGGGGCATAAAAATAAATGCATGAACTTCACCTTCCTGGATTTAAATAAGAAGTATAGATATTTTTGTCGTAGTTAAAATATGTTTCAATTTCAAAGAATTTATTTTGAAGAGTATATAATTGGTGATCCTTTGCAAAAAAAAAATTCATGACATTTTGATTTGACAAAAAATTTGGGGAGAGTGGGAATTCTTGAAAATACATTTTCCTAAACAACTAGGTAAATTTGAGTGAAACTTTACTAGAATGTTACATGGGTATGATCCACAGCACCAATAATATGAGGGGTTAAGGGCTGTTCAGGCCTTCTTGTTAGACGTTATAAAAAATTCTGCTTTAAGATTTTTTCCACAATAACCAAGAAGAAGGCAAGCAGTGTATGCTAAGATCAGACTGCATGACTGTGCAGGCTGATCTTAGTCTATGCTGTCTGCCTAAACTTTGTTCACAACAGGAAAATGTTGTGAACAGCAGAAAGGTAACTAAAATTCTGGTCTAGCACTCTGGTCGTCAATATCTAGTAACAATTTTGGAATTACACAGAATAAAACCTAGAGGCCAATGCGCCATTTCTTCAGTCTTTTAAATGCTCTGTTAGCTACAATATTCACTAGCTTGGCTGTTTTCAGAGATAACCTTGGTGTTGCCCACGTTGGCGGGGTGTTGACATAGGCATTGGTGTGACAAACTTTAACTTTGGTCATATCTCGCTTGTTATTGAAGATACCTTCATGAAACTTGGCATGTGTGTTCACCATCACACAAGCTATCCAGAATAATAAGGAGGATAAATCTTGAAGTATTTTTGAAAGAGTTGTGTCCCTTTTTGACTTTTTTTTGCATTATCCAGCACCTACAGCCAAGCATTGCACCATAGGTGGTGCTCTTATTTTACTGAGTTCTTAGATGGTCTTTTTGCGGGACAGGTTATATTGATTCAATCAACACTTCATTTATGAAACAATTTGTATGCTGAAAATTATTTCAAAAATTACATTTACAAAAATGTATTTTAATCATTTTTTTCATTTGTAGGATATCATTCACTTTACAAGCAGTTAGTTTATTTCAACAGTTCAGTTTTGTAGCTGTTTACAAAAATATTTTACATGCAGTCTGTTCATTTAAATTACTATGCACTCTTTATTTAGGAACTACACAATCCAAATGTTTTCATTCGACGATATGACACTATTCATATGGGTTTTGGTGCACCTGTACTCCTACAAAGTATCTCTTTCTTTTTTATCCAAATGAGCACTAACGTTATCTTGAGCACATGGCCAATCCAATGGCTCAGAGTGAAACAGTTGTAACTGCCTATAAATATATAGGCAGTTACAACTGTTTCACGCTGAGCCACTGAATCCAGGAATTCTGTGAACAAACTGTCAAGCTTACATGATCAATTGTAGAAAATGAATATGATTAATTATGAATCTGCACCTGGGTTTGTCTCAAATTTTACCACCCCTCGGTTACCCGAGTAACTTATAATCACATTTCCAAAATGTTGTTGTGGAGCTTGACAGAATAGTTGTATTGGGTATGAATCCTTATTTGCTGAGATCATTACAGACACGGATTTATCTGTGACTTCAACAAGATCTCTGAGAAACAGTGTCCAGTTATCATTGAGAAGTATAACATCTTCTATTGTCACCGTCTCTAAATTTCGAGCGGGTTTTGGTAATACCAGAACGTTCTTAGCAAAAGATATTCCAAGCAGATGCAGATGCTTCAGGTTTTCTAGCTTTGGCAAAATTTGACAGATGACCAGAACATCGTTAGCAAACCATCGGAAACAGTTAAATGCAAATAAATCCCCGAGAACCAAAGTGCTCAGTGATTTCGACGCAGGAAGAAATTTCAACACAGATGAGGGATTGGACATTCTTCCAGATAACCAAACCTCTTCTAGATCAACTTTTGGATTCAAAACAACTTCGGTGATGGTGATGTCTTGCAAGGACAACCTTTTCAGATGCCTGTTTGAAGAAAGGTCCAAGGAAATATCACATTGCTGTCCATAAGTTTTGGTTGTGCACTTGACTTTTTCTAGATCAAGTTCTTCCAACTCAGAAGTGCTTTTTAAATACTGGAAAAACTCTTCTATGACTTCATATCTTGCTGATATACACAAAAGAAGGGCCTTCAGATTCACCAGGTGTTCCATATTCCTTGGAAAATGTCCAATATTATCAAGTACCAAACTTAACGATTGTAAATGTCTTAATGCCTTTGGTTTGATGTCATAAATCAATCCTGAAGAAATTTGGTCCAGGTGGAGACGATTAAGCCTTTTCGCTTTCAGTACTTGGCTATTGAATTGCTGAAAAAGCGCCCTTGGTGGGGAGTCGACGTACAGAGACCTCAAGTCAGTAGCGTTCCCTTCCAGTAAAGTCATGGTGTCGTCTTTCGTGTTTTCTTTGATAACAAAATCATACAGGGTTGGTTTAACTCTCCATGACCCGGCAGTGAAGACTACACCATAAAATGACTGCACATTCGATCTGACTGACCCAGGAAATCGTTTGTTATAACGGCATTCATTTTGGCATCGCAAAACGAGTCCTTGAATATCTTTGACAATTCGATATGAAGACAGTGTGTGTCTTTTTCTGAAGGAATATCTTCCCTCTAAAGAGCTCCGGTAATTACATATTCCTTTATTTGAATTTGCAGTTTCTGAAATTTTCTTTGTAAGTTCATTACAATAGTCAGGGCGTATACCACATACGAAGACCAAAACAATGGACATCGACATAACTTGGTCGATAGTTGATAGATGATCTTGTAGCTTATTCTTTGCCATAGAATTAGAAGTAGCTATATGAAGAGCACACAGAAACTCCTGTACGCTCTTGTGGAAGAATTGAATGATAACATTGTCAATTGCCCTTGAACCTCTAGCTTTGGATTGGGAAAGCAGCCCGCTGTCCAAACAAAATTGAAGCTCTTCATCATCCGAAAAGTAGTCTCGAACTTCCTGTCTTCCAAACACCAGAATAGGTTGGTCCCTGCCAATTGTTGAATTGTAAGCCAGTGATGATAATTTAATCAAAATATCCGAATACTTTCCACAATTTCTGCGGAAGGATAGTGGACCTGGTAGCCTTTTTTGGGTTTTTGGTGGTGGAAATTCTCCTTTGGAGTATTTAATCAAGCATTCCAAAAGACCGCCATAGTTGACAGTTTTAGATTCTTCCAGGCCGTTTTCCTCCTTCCAGACACAAATTAGGTATGTGAGAATGAGGGGTATTTCTGCCATCGTGTCTAAGTTGTGACTCTTTAATGCACGCATGAAGTTATTGACTTCTCTTTCCTGATTGCTTATGGATACCTTGTAATGATTGGCAAGGATCTTGGTAGCCAATGTCCTTATTGCATTCTCATCCATGATTCCGATCTCAACTACCCTGAAATTTATGTGAGCTGGTATGGACTGCATCTTCCAGGGTCTGGTGGATATTATTCTGCTACATGAATACATCCGATCCATCTGAGGTAAAGCAATATCAGATGCAGATTTCCATTCGTCAAGGCCGTCCAATACTAGCAAGCACTTTCCCCTGGCAAAACATCTCTCCAAAATTTCTATATACATTGGTGCTTCTATGAATTGCTGGTTAGAAACCATATCAAAAGCAGAATCCAATCCTGGTGAAAATCTCAAATGTATGAGAAAAACAAAATCAAATTTTATCATTTCTTTCTCATCGTCTGTCAAGGGAACGCCCTGGTCTTCTGTTTTCTTCTTCATGGCTGATGCCCAAACATTTGCCATCCGGATACAGAATGATGATTTCCCTCTTCCTGCTGGGCCTTTCAGAAGAATCTGCTTTACCGTTTCTCTAGTAATTTGCCTCTGAAATAATTCTTCGTAAGATCTTATTTCATTTTCCTCGCTAGAAAATGAATGTTGACCTCTAGCTCTTATGTCCTCATAAAGAGGCATGTCAGTGTATAGTTCAGAAATATCCATCCCTTCGTCATCATAAAGAGGGGCGATGGGTAGAATGGTACTATAATTATTGTACTGAGAAATCAGGTGCTCTTGTATTTCCTCTTTCCCTGTTTTAAATAGATTAATAGAAAACGTCAGATTAGAAAATACGAATTTGATTTATTGTTGTTGTTCTGGGTTTAATATCGCTTTCAGTATAACAGTTATATTGCGCAGCCACAGGTGACATTTAAAAAAAGGCAAAACATTAATTATTAGATATTGAAAAGGTGTATTTAAAAACATCCAGCGAACTGTTTTACTGAATTTCTAACCCAACAAGGGGTCCAAGAGGGCCTGTATCGCTCAGCTGGCTTTAATATCTCTAAACGTTCAAAGCTCACTTTGACTGACAACACCATTTTAGTAAAGGGTCATTCATGGAATATGTAAACCAAGAATCAATTCATAAGTCAAATTGATTGGGAGGATAAGATTTTTGAGATTTTAAAGTGAAAATTGGCCCGCCCTGTCACACACACATATATGGACCCTTCAAAATTTCACAACCAATTTAGGAAATGTGAACCTAAGGCATATTTATGCCTAGTTTAATTTAAATAGAACCAAAGAAAGGGTAGGAGAAGAATTTGAAAGATTTAAATGTAGAAAAAAGCCTTGCCCTGCCACGCCCATATTTGGGGGCTTAATCAAAATTTCTTTAACAATTAAAGTAAAGGGTCACACAAGGAACTTTCATTGAAATCGGCCAAAAATTTTGGGAGGAGGAGATTTTTTCTTAGATTTTATAGTAAAAATTAGCCCCTCCCTTCCACACCCATATTTGGGGGTCAATCAAAATTTCTTTTATAATCTAAGAAAAGGGATACATAAGGAGAATCCATGCCAAAATTCATTGAAATCGGCCCAAAGGTGTGGAAGGAAAAGAATTTTAAACAATTCAATTTAAAGGTCACCCAAGGAACAACCATGCAAAGTTTCATTGAATCAGCCAAGTGGTTTGGGAGGAGAAGATTTTTTCTTAGATTTTATAGTGAAAATAAGCCCCTCCCTGACACGCCAATATTTGTGGGCCAATCATTTTTTTTAAAATTTAAGTAAAGGGTCACCTAACAAACATCCATTTTAAGTTTCGTTGAAATAGGCCTAATGGTTTGGGAGAAGAAGATTTCTAAAGATTTTCAAGTGAAAAATTAAAATGCCATGCCCATATTTGAGGGTAAATCAAAATTTCTTTAACAATTTAAGTAGAGGGTCACCTAAAGAACATTCCTACCAAGTTTTGTTTAAACCTGCCCATTGGTTTCAGGAGGAGAAGATTTTTGAAGATTCTTAGTGAAAATAAGCCCTGCCTGCCACGCCGATGTTTGAGGGTCAATCAAACACTCTTGGTCAATTTATGTAAAGGGTCACCAAAGGAACATCCATGCAAATCAATTTTTTTTTCTCACAAATTTAGAAGAGGGTCACCAAAGGATTATTTCTATCAAGTTTCGTTTAAATTGGCCCATTGTTTTGACAAAGAAGATGTTTAAAGAAGATGGACGGACCCACAGCCTGATGGATGCATAACAAACACTCCGCCATGACAATAGCATTCTGGCCATCTGCCAGTGGAGCTAAAACTTATTTCACCATTCCATCAGCTCTCACAGAGTCCAAAATAGCAAATTAGGGACTATTCATAATAACAGGTTCAGAAAAAACAATCATTGTTTTCAAGATAGTTTCTTTAGCTCTGCTTGGTATGAAGTATGGGTTGGCATTGAAATGGGGTCATAAAAGATAAGATCAGGTAAGAGACGAAAAAATTGGGGAAATAGGCTCGGAAAAGTTTGACCCGTACAGTAAGATTACTTGACCCCACAACAATAAAACAAGGGGCCCAAGAGGGCCAGTATCCATGGTATCACTCCACCGTCACTCAATGCCTAACAGATTTTTTGAAATTTATTAATAAATTGTATTAAAAGTATTAAGCTAAGCCATAATCTATGAGTAAGTAGATGATCATCTAAGTCTAAGTTTAGTTAATGCATTAAATGAAAAAAATCTTATGTCAACAAACAATCTTACACGAAAGTTCCTTTTTTCCATGACACAGGATGACATTTCAAAGATGGTTAATGAGTTCATTGTCACATGACAAGTAACATTTAATGAAAGTTTCAAGAAATCTGTCAATAGATGTATAAGTTGTGGTTACAAGAAATGTTGCATCACAAGGGCCCCTTTTTCTATGACTCAGCAACAAAGAAATCAGAGAGAGGTCTAAACAAAGAACAATCCTATCATGAATTATTTGCATCTAAAAATTTGTTTCAGGGAAGAAGATATTTTTTTCATATTTGGTCCTATTTCAACTAAACAGCACCCACGTTTTACCTCAAACATAATTTCAGGTAGAAATCTATGAGACCATGTCTAAAGATTCATTCCTGTGAAATTTGGTTCAAATCTAACCTGTTGTTTCTGAGAAGCATTATTTATATTTTACTATATATTGCAAATATGTGCTGGCACTGCAGCCTGTAGCACCCAAGTTATCAGCCCAATCCCAAGCATCATTCCTGTGCACTTGTGTTGAATTCAGACAAAGTTTCAGAGGAGAAAAAGATATTTTTACAATTAACCATATGGGGCTATTTTTGGGTGACATGGCAGCCTGTATAATTAAAATGAATCTGGAAGAGCATGTCCCAAGCATCATTCCTGTGCAGTTTGGTAAAATTTTTGACTAGTAGTTTCAGAGAAGAAGATAAATTTTGCCTAATATAGGGTTATTTTTGGATGACACAACAGCCAAAAGCTCCTAAGTTAACCACCTAATCAGGATAAAAACGAAGGAGTCTGAAAGAGCACATGTCCTTAGCATCATTCCTGTGAAATTTGGTTGAATTCTGACCAGTATACCTTGATTTATTTGACCCGACTTTGACCTCTATGGAAACAAGAGGGCCGTTGGCCCTGGGTCGCTCACCTGAGAAAAAAGCTTCATTTCCTAGGTATGTCCATGCAACCACAGAAAAACAGATTTTCACTTATTCAATAAGATAACATTTGAAATAACCCTCCCCCCCTCTGCTCCTCCCTGGTCATTATCTATTTAAGCTTTTTTCATAAAAGGTCTGTGATCAGCTAATCTATACCAGATATACAGGCTGAGTCTGAGACTTTTAAAGTTTTCTTTAATGAGTTGATCAATCCATGTCAAATATAAAGGCTGTAGGGATTCAAAATTCTCAACAAAGCACTCCCCCTCCCCAAGATGCTCTGCACCTGGTGAATAAACAGTCATGATTTTAGCTCATTCAATTAATGTCCATATGCTCATCATCCATGCCAATATTGAAGTCTGTAGGGCTCCTGGTTCATTAAAGGATGAAGGTTAAAGTTCAAAAGTACTACCCCCTCCCCCCTGGTGCTCTGCACTTGGTGGCATTACAGTCATGATTTTAGCTATATTTATTAAGGTCTATGAGCTGATCCTCCATGCCAATTTTCAAGTCTGTAGGGCTTGTGGTTCAGAAGAAGAAGAAGGTTAAAGATTACAATATTTTCACAAAAGTACTACCCTCTCCCCCCCCTGGTGCTCCGCACCTGGTGAATCTACAGTCATGATTTAAGCTATTTATATTGAGGTCCATATGCTGATCATCCATGCCAATATTCAAATCTGTCAGGCTCCTGGTTCTTCAGAAGAAGAAGGTTAAAGATTACAAAATTTACCCAAAGTACCACCCCCTCCCCCCTGGTGCTCCGCACCTGGTGAATCTACAGTCATGATTTTAGCTATTTATATTAAGGTCCATATGCTGATCATCCATGCCAATATTCAAATCTGACAGGCTCCTTGTTCAGAAGAAGAAGAAGGTTAAAGATTACAAAATTTTCACAAAAGTACTACCCCCTCCCCCCTGTTGCTCCACACCTGGCAGCCCAACAGGTATGATTTAGCTATTTTTATTAAGGTCTATGAGCTGATCATCCATGCCAATTTTCAAGTCTGTAGGGCTCCTGGTTCAGAAGAAGAAGAAGCTTAAAGATTACAAAATTTACCCAAAGTACTACCCCTCCCCCCCCTGGTGCTCTGCACCTGGTGGCCCAAAAGATATGATTTTAGCTATTTGGATTTCAATTCTTTTAGCTATTTTTGAAGGGGACCACCTAAGCAACATTTCTGGAAAATTTGGTGTTAATTGGCCTAGTAGTTTAGGAGGAGATGTCGATTCAAGAAATTGTTGACGGACGACGACCGACCGACGGACGACGGACGAAAGGTGATCACAATAGCTCACATGAGCACTTTGTGCTCAGGTGAGCTAAAAATGCTAAAATAACACTTACCAACATATTTTATCAATTAACAAAATACATATTACATCCCATACAGTTTGTTATCCATTCTTACGAAAGCATGTACAAAGCTAAGTAGGAATAATCAGATTTTTATTTATCTAAATAGCAGGGGTCAGATTCGGGTCAATAAAACCGCGCTATAGTTTCAGAGAAGAAGATTTTTTTTATTTTTCCCCGTAAAGGGTCCCTATTTTGGTGACCTGACAGCCTTTAGCACTAAAGTTAACAGCCTGATCAGAATTAACAAAACCAATCTGAAAGAGCAATCCCAAGCCCATTACCTGGAAATTTTTAGAATTCTGACCAGCAGATATAGAGAAGATTATGAGAGAAAAAGTTAATACAGATGAACAGACACACAATGGACAAAGTTTAAAATAAATAATATGGAAAATTATTTTTCATTAGACTAGTTATCAAGTATTATAATTGACCACAGCTATTTTGTGATAAACTGTAATCTACATACCCCTTTTTCTGCATGTATATTCTTAATCTTATGTAGATATTTATCTTGATAAGCTGAAAGTGATTTTAAGGTAGTGGACCCGTAATAGTTCTGCAACGTTTCATAAGTATTGAACTTTAACAGTGTAAACCGAGGTTTCCTAATGAATTTCAATAGGAAACCTCAGTTAACATTGTGAAAGATCATGAGTGCCAAAATATTGAGGAACTATTACAATTCCACTACCTTACTGATATAACATCTAGGATCTTATTTTGTTGCAATTAATCTCATACAATTTTTTTAAGTTCCGTTAATTTCTGAAAAACTGACCAGTGCAACTTTACTTTCTAAAAACTGACCACACATGAATAGATACTTCATACATGATAAGGAATGAAAAACAGCTTCAGAGTACCAATGAAGCCTTTGCCAGTGATTGACCAGTACTGGCAATATCATTAGCAATGTTTGGGAGGTACATGTATTTATAATAAATCGATTTACATTCAATCCAATCAACATTTAAAAATTGGGCTTTTGAGATATTTTTTGGTATGGGTAGGAAATGAACTTACATTTAGTTCCCAACAAAGAATTTTTGGCATGGTCTAATTCAGACTGTTGTAATGGTCTCTCTTTGTATTGTCGAATCCTTTCTTTTACAGATTTTGTAAACTCCGGATCATTGATGATGATTAATATATCTTCTATAGAAGTTGTAATGTTGCTCCAAACTCTCTCAAATTCTCCATCATCTAAGGTCCCACTTGAGTTATGAGCAAAGATATTATTTCTGTACTCTCTGATTGTATCAACAAGGGCAAGTTCGTTTTGGGGAAGGGTAAATAATTGCTTTAATAAAACACACAACAGAGTTATGTCCCATGTATCAATGTTGGTTTCGCAATTATCAGGAGGATAGACCCTATCAATGCTTTCTCTAGGAAGAACTCTTGAATTGAGGCGAGCCAACTTCTGTCTGTTCTCTTGAATTCGCAAGAACTGGTTGAAGTTGCTACCATTATCAGAGTTTTGTTCGTGTTTTCGTATAAAAAACTTTCTCAACACTGGTGTACCAACATTCAACAGTAGGATTCCTGTCTTCCAATAGTTCAAGCCCTCCTTTGGAAGACCGTCAGTTGCCATAGTGACATTAGCTACATGGTATCCGTTTGGCATATGTTATTCCTCATTCTGACTGAAAAAAGGGAATATCCATGAAATTAATCAAAATTAACAATTCTGTTCAATTTACTATCAAAACAAGCCCTGTTTATTCAATAGAAATTATAACTTTAATATGAACAAGACCTAGGGCTACCTTGGCTTGGTTGTTGGGTGCTAGATACCCGATAAAAAGTCAAACAAGAGGACCATGATGGTCCTAGATCGCTCTCCTGAGTCTCTTTGATCCCTGGGACATAACATTGATTAAATAGGCAAATGTCAAAAAGGAGATAATTTTCTACATAAAATCAAAACCCTGGAACGTTTTCAGGCAAGAGCAAGAAGGATATGCCATTTCATTCTTTGATTCTATGTAAAAAAGGATGCACCCATGTGGAGCCCAAATGTGACCCCAAGGTCTTGATGTGAACAAACTTTGTAGAGGTCCACTAGATGATGCTACATACTAAATATGAAAGCTGTCTGCCTTCTGGTTTCAGAGAAGAAGATTTTTGAGGGTTTTCCTATTTTCACCCATCATGCTCAGATGAGCTAAAAGGGATGGGCCTGGGCAAAGCCGAAATATGACCCCAGGGTCTTGATATGAACAAACTTGGTAGGGGCCCACTAGATGATGCTACATACAAAATATGAAAGGTGTGTGCCCTCTGGTTTCTGTAAAGAAGATTTTAAAAGATTTTCCCCCTTTGATTCTATGTAAAAAGGGTTGTGCCAGGATGGAGCCCAAATATGACCCCAAGGTCTTGATATGAACAAACTTGGTAGAGGTCCACCAAATAATGCTACATAATAAATATGAAAGCTGTCTGCGTTGTAGTTTCAGAGAAGAAATTTTTTGAAGATTTTTATTTTTTTACCCTTTGTGGTTTGAAGAGCTAAAAGGAATGGGCCCGGGCAAAGCCCAAATATGACCCCAAGGTCTTGATATGAACAAGCTTTGTAGAGGCCCACTAGGTGATGCTAAATACTAGATATGAAAGCTGTTTGCCTTCTGGTTTCAGAAAAGAAGATTTTTAAGATTTTCACTCTTTGATTCTATGTAAAAAGGGTTGCCCCCAGGTGGAGCCAAAATATGACCCCAAGGTCTTGATATGAACAATTTTGGTAGAGGTCCACTAGATGATGCTACATAAAAATATAAAAGCCTTCTGCCTTCTGGTTTCAGAGAAGATTTTTGAAGATTTTCACCCTTTTTGTTAAGGGTAAAAGGAAAGTAAAGGGTGGATTTCATTTATTTGAACAACTTTGGTAGAGCTTGACCCAAGGAACATCCCTGCCACGTTGCATCAAGATTGGCCCACTTGTTTAGGAGGAGAAGCTGTTTAAACAAATTGTGGACGACGGACGACACACGACGGATGCTGGACATTGTACGATCACAAAAGCTCACCTTGAGCACTTTGTGCTCAGGTGAGCTAATAAAAATAATGTTTATGAATAAATACTTGTAAACAAGAGGACCATAATAGTCCTTGATCTCTCACTTGAGTCTTTTTGATCCCTGGGACATCACATTAATTAAATAGCCAGATGTCAACAAGGAGATCATTTCAACATAAAATGAATACAATGGAATATTTTCAGGAAAGGTTATGGTTGATTTGTTTCCATAGAAACCAGATTTTTTGGTGAAATAGAATTCTTTTAAAATTTTGGTATAGCTTCACCCAAGGAACATCCTTACCAAGTTTCAGATTGATTGGCCCAGTGGTTTAGGAGATAAAATGTTCTGAGATGTTCAGCAATTTTCTGTCTTTCCATTACTATGGAAACCAGAGTTTTTGATGAAATTGATTTTTTTTAACAACTTTGGTAAAGCTTTAACCCATGGAACTTCCCTGCCAAGTTTCAGCTTGATTGGCCCAATGGTTTAGGAGGAGAAGATGTTTAAAGAAACTGTTGATGGACTGACGGACAGTGAGTGATCAGGATAGCCAACCTTGAGCACTGTGTGCTCAAGTGAGCTCAAACATCCCTACCTTCTGGTTTCATAGAACAAGTTTGTAAGATTTCCTCCTTTGCGTCTGTGTGAAAGGGGTGGACCCTTTCAGAGCCCAAATATGACCCTAGGAGTTTGACAAGAACATCATTGGTAGAGGTCCACTTTATAATGTAACATAAACAAGAGAGCCATGATGGTCCTAGATCGCTCACCTGCGTCTCTTTGTCCCCTGGGACATCACATTTATCAAATAGGCAGATGTCAAAAAGGAGATAATTTCTACACAGAATCAATACCATGGAATATTTTCAGCCATGAGCAAGAAGGATGTGCCTTTTTGCTCTTTGATTCTATGTAAAAAGGGATGCACCAATCATGCTCAGATGAGCTAAAAGGGATGTGCCTGGGCAAAGCCCAAATGTAACCCAAGGGTCTTGATATGAACAAACTTGATAGGGGCCCACAAGATAATACAACAAATCAAATATGAAAGCTGTGTGCCCTCTGGTTTCAGATTTTTTTATAGATTTTCACTCTTTGATTCTATGTAAAGGGGTTGCACCCGACTGAAGCCTAAATATGATCACAGCGTCTTATTATGAACAACTTGGTAGAGGTCTTCTAGATCATGCTACATACAAAATATGAAAGCTGTCTGACTTCTGGTTTCAGAGTAGAAGATTTTTTTATTTGAACAACTTTTGTAGAGCTTGATCCTAGGAACATCCCTGCCAAGTTTCATCAAGATTGTTCCACTGGTTAAGGAGGAGAAGATGTGTAGGGAAATTTGTGGACGCTGGACATTGCAGGATCACAATATTTCACCTAGAGCCCTTCGTGCTCAGGTGAGCTAAAAACATGAAAGCTGTTTGCCTTTTGGTTTCAGAAAAGAAGATTTTTTTAAAGATTTTCACTCTTTGATTCTATGTAAAAAGGGTTGCACCCGACTGGAGCCCAAATATGATCCCAGGGTTTTAATATGAACAAACTTGGTAGAGGTCCACTAGATGATGCTACATACAAAATATGAAAGCTGTCTGACTTCTGTTTTCAGAGAAGAAGATATTCCAAGATTTCCCATTTTGTTTCTATGTAAAAAGGGTTGCACCAATGCTGAGACCAAATCTGACCCCAATGGTATGAAATAAACAAAATAATGGCTCAGTGCGAATCAGTTGTATAGACATATAGGCAGTTACAACTGTTTCACATTGAGCCATGGAAATGGTAAAGGTCCACTAGATTATGCTACATACATGTACTATATATAAAGGTTATCTGCCTTGTGGTTTCAGAGAAAGAGATTTTTAAAAGATTTCACACTTTGTTTCAATGTTCAATTAGATATGCCCAGCTGGAGTGGCATTTTGACCCAAAGGGTTTGATATAGACAAACTTGATAAAGGTCCACTAGATTATGCTTACTACAAAATATGACGACTCTCTACATTCTGGTTTCAGAGATAAAGATTTTTTAAAGATTTTGTAGTTATCTTTTATGTAAATCATAATGCGCCCCAATAGAGTCCAAATATGACCCAAGGGTCATATATATATGAACAATCTAGGTAAAGGTCCACTAGATGATGCTACATATCAAATATAAAAGCTGTATGCCTTCTGGTTTCAGAGAAAAAGATTCTTTTCATTTTTTCTACTCTGATATTTTCTATGTAAAAAGGGATGCGCCCTAGTGGAGCCCAAATGTGACCAAAGGGGGTTGATATAAACATACTTAGTGGAAGTCCACTTGGTAATGTTAAAAGCTTTCTGCCTTCTGGTTTCAGAGAAGAAGATTTTGAAGACTTTTGTTCTTTGATTCAATGTAAAAAGGGATGCACCCAAGCAGAGCCCAAATTTGATCCCAGGGTCTTGAAATGAACAAACTTAGTAGAGGTCCACTAGAGGATGCTATATACCAGTTATCAAAGATATTCAAAGATATTATGGACAACCAACCCGGAAGAGGCAAGACTGATGACAGCCATTGTATGATTACAATGGCTGAAATTGAGCACTTTGTGCTTAGGTGAGCTTAATCCTTGTCATGCTGAATAAATTTTGGCTAAAATTTTCATCAAAATCAAAGGGCAAAAAGCACTGAAAGGACCAACTGTAGGTCAATCTTAATTTGAAAAAAATGAATCTATGGACAATTCTAGTTTGAAAGTGAGAAGCAGGTGGTGTAGACTAAGATCAGACTGCACATATGTTCAGGCAGATGTTTATCTATAGCTCCTACCAAAGCAGGAATATTCCGAGGTCAGCATGACCAGGGTTGAAATAATCTCCTGGCTCAGTCCTACAACTATCATAACTGTTATATAACTGTTATCTTCTATGCAAAGTTTTCAGATGATAAAAACCAGTTCAATGCAGGAAGAGTGTAACACAGTAAAGTATGTTTTGTAGATAAGTGGTTCCATTTTGGTTAATCATGACTTTTTTCCCATTAAAACATGATTACTATCTAAACCCTTTCCTGTTTTACAAAATTTTGGACCTGTCCAAATTCAAAGGTTTTGCAGACGAAAATTTAAAGTTGATTTAATTTGAAAAATAACCATTCAGTAGGGTAGAAAATAGTGTGGAAAAAGAAGAAATTGCTTGTCAGAAGCAATTTCTTCTTTTTTCACAATGTTTTCTCAATCATAAAATCACAGGCACGTAAAAAGCAGGGATTAAACAGCAAAGGGTTAACTTAATAATTATTTAAGCCCTAATTGAATTAAAAGTTCCATGATTGAAGATCATAATACATGTATTCTGAATAACAAAATGCTCACCTATGGAGGTGCTCTATGGAAAACAATTAACTTTGTTAAACTTTATGGAGAATAATCCAAGTTGAACTAGTTACATGTACTTTGTTTAACTAAGATCTCCATCCCCTCAGAAATCCCTAACCTTTAGAAACATAGCCATGGGTCCTCTTCAACACTTTTTATCTTTTTAAGCCTTACCTAGTTTTCAAAAATGAGCCTGCGCGTGGCATTTCCAACAATTTCAAAAGTGTGCAAAGCAAAGACTCTGGCCAGGCTGTGTATCTGCACAGTCTATTAAGTATCTTCACTGTGCATTTTGTAAATATTGAAGATCCCAAAGAATCTTGAAGCAGTCAGGCATTCTTCTAATTTGACTACAAAGCTTTCTAAGATGCTCAATGTTCACCCCTTAGGCACATGTCAAATTGTTGGAAATGCCACGCAAAAGGCTCAAATTATGACTGATTCAAATTTAAAGAGGTTACAACTGCCAACAAAATGTGTCTAATTTTGAAAGAAACCATCCTACCTTGAGGAAAGTACCATAAAAGCTCTAAAAGAACCCGAGTGTTCAATTAGAATCATCGTATTTCCATTAGAAATGGATGGGCTTTTAGTAGAGGATATACTACATATCAATGGCTCAATGTGAAACAGTTGTAACTGCCTATGAACATTTAGGCAGTTACAACTATTTCACGCTTAGCCATCAATATTTGTTAAGATGGAGATAAAATGGCCCTAAAATACACATGATCCACGCAAAATATTAACAGTTGAATTTGGCAAAGGTAAATAAAACCTCTGTTGAATTTTTAGTGACGTTGATTTTGTGGATATGGGTCTTTAGTAAAGGCTTCAATAATTTGTAAAAATCACATGAGAAATGGTCGATTTCAAGCCCCTGAAAGAGGGATAAAGTTTTATCAGAGCACGGGGCTCTATTAGAATTTTCACGGTATACGGGAACTAGAAAGCCATGAATGGCTTGAGTCGCTCCACAGGCTTGAAATTCTTGTAAAAGCAAATAAAAGTTTTGACAAGATTTTCAGATATTTTGGGTTCTACTGATGTTGAAAATGATTTTCAAAATTTCCACTATACAACATATAGAGAAATGACCTCTGCCCATTAAAGACATATTTTCCATCCAATCACAATAATATTTGGCTGCATGATAATGTGTCAACCAAGGATCATACCAAAAATGTTTGATTGATATCCATCAGTAATATACTGAAAAAATGATTTTCAAAGTTTTTACTATATAACATATAGAAAAATGACCTCCACCCATAAAAAACATATTTTTCATCCGATCACAATACTTTTTGGTAGACTGATAAAGGGTCACCCAAGGATCATTCATGTAAAATTTAATTGGTAACCATCGGTTAGACTCTGAGAAAACTCACTTTTTACCATATTTGGAAATTAGCCACGCCCATATAATCCATGTTTTTCATTGGATCAAATTTCTTGAACAACTTTGAAAGAGGGTCACCCAAGGATCATTCCTGTAATGTTTGGTTGAAATTCATCCAGTAGTTTCTGAGGAGAAGATTTTTAAAGAAAAAGTTTACGACCGGACGGACGGACGGACGGACAGACTGACGGATGGACAGATGCACGACGGACACAACGCCATGACAATAGTCCCAGTGGCCTTTGGCCAGTGGAGCTAAAAACTGGAATTTCCACGTTTAACTTTTTTTTATTTCCTAAAATGTGTTATCAAGCCAGTATAAAACTGTAAAACCAAAAAGTCCCAGGACTTAGTGGGAACGAATTAAATTGTCTGTCGATTTAAAATGGAGAAGTTTCCATTATTATCAAATAATGTCTAAATCTGGTAGAGAAAAATTGAATGGGTACATTTATTCAAAAATCATTTATATTTACATCCATCTCTATCCATTTGATCCAGATAAACTTGATTTTGACCTACAGCAATTTAGTCAACTTATTCTGAAATCCTACCAAGGTTGGGAAAATGTTGGGAGTCATAACCTATGTTTTTAGCTCAGCTGATAACAAGGTAAAAACTAAAGTAGTGCTATAGCCTTAATGTTGTCACCAATGCTATTGTGCCAAAACTGACATTCATATGTTATCTTTGATAAAAACTTGCACTGTCACAGAGCGAACTTATACCCCCCACAAGCAAAATGCCAGTGCTATTAGTGCAGGATGTGTTTGTAACAGATATTGAGATCATATGCAGCATTTGCATGAAGTTTCATGATTGTAGGTCGCTTGGTTCTTGAATTAGAGTCAGGAAACAAAAATTGAACAAAAATTGACTGTGACCTAGACCTTTGACCAATGTGACCCAAAAACAATAGGGCACTTACTTGCGTCATAAGCAACATTTGTATAAAGTTTCATGATTCAAGGTCACTTAGTTCTTGAATTAGAGTCCGGAAACCAAAAGGTCTGCCGATGGACAGATAGACAGACAGGCAGACATGGTGAAACCAATATACCCCCCCTCTACTTCGTAGGTTGGGGTATAATGAAGGGGTTCAATGAAAACTTAGCTCTATATTACCAAAGGAGATAACTGCACTTTTGTATTAATCATGCCTCTTTTTCAACTGAGATTTTAATCCACTATCCAGCCCTGTGTTCAGGATGACAAAACAGAGCAAACTGTTTGAAAATTATACCCCGTTTTGCACATGCACTTGCATGTAAACTGGGGTATCAACAACAAACAGTTTGCGTTTTCTCATCCTGAATGCAGGGCAGCACTCAAAAAATAACTCTTGTAATGCTGAATAAAAAACATTGGCAAATTTATATGTAAATCAAAGTGCTGAAAGCTCTGTATTTCCTTATTGTGCGTCAGCATTTGATTTTGAAAATATAATTTCTGAAAACTTTTCTGGTTTAAAAAGGAAAATCAGGTTGTATGGACTAAGATCAGACTGCACATAAGTGCAGGCTGAGGTTTGTCCATACCTTCAGCAAAAGCAGCAATATTCTGGGATCAGCATGACAAGGGTCAAGAATAGGCACCCATGTGTCATTTTCTCTTTAGTTTTTCAACTTACCTCATCACAAAAACAATCCAGCAAATAGTTGATAATCGATTTACTTGATATCACCATTTATACATCCTTCTTGTACAGATAACTTATCACATTATTAATTGGTCACACTTTCGATTCAGCTTGTTATCTTGCCCAGTTATCATATCTATTGTTTTGTGGTGCAAAAGTGTATAGTACATATTCAGGTTCAACAATTTTTTCCAATGTTGCCTATATGATTTAATGTTAGTTGTATTCATCAAGCACATTATGATTGGCTAAAAAATTGGGTTCATTGATTAATGAATACAATTTTGAGCACAGAGCCATTTTGTAACTTAGCGAGCAAAAAGAAATCAGTTTCATTTTGAAGAAATCTTTACATTTTGCTATATGATATTGAAATATATAGGACAAAGAGAATATTTCTTGAATTCATTGAAACTAACAAGAGGCCAAGGGGGGCCTGTATTGCTTCACCGGCTTTCAAATATCTAATGTTTTGATGAATCTTTAACAATGAACCAATCTTATAAAAGCATGAGAAAACAAAAAAAAATTGTGAACATAAGCTTCACCACCCATGTATGGGCCAATCAAAGTTCTTCTAGGCAGAGATTTACCCAAGGAATATTAACCTGCTAAGTTTGGTTAAAATTGGTCCAATGGTTTTGGAGGAGAACATGTTTTAGTGAAAATAAGCCCCGCCCTGCGTAGCCAATATTTGGAGGTCAATCAAAATTTCTTGAACACATTTAGAAAAGAGGCAACCAAGGAAAATTTCTGCCAAGTTTCATAAAAGTAAACCCATTGGTTTAGGAAGAGAAAAGTTTACGCATGCACACACAAATGTTAGACACACCGCCATGACAATAGCTTGCTGGCCAAATGGAGCCTAAAAGCAAAGATTTGTCCTCAATAAAGCCGATTTTTTATTGGACTTCTTTGTGAGTAAGCTTAGAAATAGATTTGTACTCAAAATTGTTTTCATTGAGTAATATACCAATTTTTCAGCCAATCAATATCCCAAAATCTTAATGAACACAACAAAATTTAAATCATCATTCAATAAACAAAATGTCTTTTATTAAATCAACTGAGTACAAAGGGGCGGCAGGGGGGGGGGGGTCACTTATTTTGTAAAGGGTTCAACTTAAAATTCCAACATTAATTATGGGTTTTCCTTAAATGAACATAGTGTCTATACAATAGTCGTGTAACTGGTAATGATTCAGTACCCTGGACCGGTAGGAATGTTACCCTACCTGATACTCGAGTACCAGTCCAAGCTCTATTGCCAATACAAACAACGGTAGTGACAATAATATTCAATAAATAAGTGACCCTTCACATGAATAGAAACCATCTTGGAAGTGGGGAAGGTGTCAACCCTGGTTAGACTGTGTGATCAGAAATCCAAAATAATTATACTACCTTTTTATGGGATTTTTTCCACTATCCACCTTTTGGTTGACCACTGCTGGATCCAATCCTGTTTCCAACTATCTAATTTTTGGGGCAAACTTATTTCTGGCCCAAACGGGTCCTGATTTTGTTGTTTTTTCTCAGCCAGGCCACAATTAGAAATCAGCTCAAAGTTCTGGCTGACAAAACCATTTTCAAATTGAGCCCCGCTTTGCATGTGCAGCTGCGTGCAAAGCGGGGTATAATTTGAAATTGGTTGGCACCATCTTGTCAGTCGGACCACAGAGCTGGTTTCTAATTGTAGCCCTGCTGAAAAACAACAAAATCGGGACCTGTTTGGGCCAGAAATAAGTGGCCCATTGAGTTCCCTGATGGTACCTTTTCACAAGACAGGACACATATATTATTAAGTCTACAATATTGCAAGTACAAGCTGGATTGACATTAATATTGGTCATGTATGGGGGCTTTTGAAATATTTTCATAAAGATATAAAAATTGACATAAACACTTTTTTCATAATAATCTTTAATACCATTTTTGCAATAACAATATCCTTGAAATATCTAACCTTTAATTATCTTGAACTTGATTCTAGAACTTGAATATAGTACAAACAGTCAAATCTTGAAACAAACAATACACAAGTGAAATATGAAGACACTAACATTACCCAATCAGAAGTTAAGGTAAATACGAGAGTTTTTATGGAGGGAGGGAGGGAATAAATAGACGAATATACAGGACAATCAAAGGACTGAAGGTCCTGAAAGTCGCCATGAGGATGATACCATGATATTTTTGAACTTTGGTTATTTGTAATCAATAACTCAGATTTTGAGACAAGAATAACCCGACAGTATTGTTTACAGGCAAACAGATGATAAGAGATCACAATAGCTCACCCCAAGCACTTGCTGATCATAAAACAGCTGAATTACAAGCTCCTTTTGTTCAGGTTGCTGTTCAATTTCAGATGCTAAGCTTTTCTATCAATTCAAAGGTTCTGTTTGGCAGATTCTAAGCAGAATCTGACTGATCGAATGTAGTTTTACAGCACTTTTAACAGTATGTCATATTGTGATGGATGCAACACCTACACATCGATTTCCTACCACTATTACCACATCCTCTCTGAGTATAAAGTGTTTTAATGCACTGAGGTTTATGATTATCAACAATAAACCAAACGGCGAAATTTTGGGGTGATACAATTTGAAAAGAGTTGCAGACGACAAAATATATTATATTTACCCTTTCCCAAACAACAACATTTAAGGGTGATCCTCTTCAAAATCTGCTGCAGAAAGCAAACCAAAAGTTAATGCAGGTGTAATGGATGTACAACGAAAAGCGATTTAGCATGGTTGGCAAGTTTTATTTTAAAGAGAGTCACAATCCCGAATTTTGCCGAACCTTTTTATTTACTATTTTTCAATAAATAAATCAAAGGACTGAAGGTCCTGAAAGTGAATATGTTAAGTAATAGGGAAGTTATAGCCAATGTTAAAGTTTTTGGGCATTGTTAATGTTTTTGGGCAGAATGACGGACGGACAGACGGACAAGTCATAAACTATATGCCTCCCTATCGGAGGCGTAAAAAGGAGAAAATTATCAACAATTAACCAAATGGCGAAATTTTGGGGTGATACAAGTTGAAAAGAGTTCCAGATGATGAAATATATTATTTTAACCCTTTCCCAAACAACATTAAAGGGTGGTCTACTTCAAAATCTGCTGCAGAAAGAAAAACAAAAATTAATGCAGGTGTAATGGATGTACAATATAGCTCAGAAAATATTGAGATACAAGAGCTGTAAGATGACAATGCCCCCGATACCGCATTGATCTTCATAAAGTCAAGGTCATCCAGGGGTCAAGGCCATCAAAGTATGTGCCTTCAAAAAGGTAATGTGCTAAGGAATGTTGTACTAAAATATGAAGTGAATATGATAAGGTAATAAGGAAGTTATAGCCAATGTTAAAGTTTTTAGGCATTGTTAAGAGAATGATGGACGGACAGACGGACAAGTCAAAAACTATATGCCTCCCTATCGGGGGCATAAAAAGGAAAAAATGCTGATTATCAGCATTTTCTTCTTTTGTCTCAATGTTTTCCCAAGCTATTTCATAAACGGACGTCAAAATCCGGTTTTGTTTGGGAAAGGGTTTAAAGGAGACAATATGTATGTTACGCCACACTCAAATTTTGTCATTTCGACTGTCGTATTTTTTGAAATAAAAAACTACAAAAACACCGAGCTTATCACTTCAGTTCAAAACGAAAGTAAAACCTAGCTGACTGATTTGACATCGATGTTCAGAATATTTTCGCAAATAGCACTCGTGAATTCTTATCAACAATAACTTTACTTGACCGGTTCAATGTTAACCAATGTCGTGTAGAATTTAAAAGTTGTGTACTGGATTATCAAAATCGTAGTATCGTAAAAGCGGTTACAAATTAAAATTAGGTCAATACAACGGAAGCCCTCGGCTCAAGCACTATCAGAATTTTTTTCCTATATAAATTACCCACGCACTAATTAATTCATCAAATTCATTGAACGAATATTTGTGTGGAAGTGAAATACAAAGCGGTACCGTTTTGTTTACATGTATAAATCTGGGGCGTCAATCTTTCTAATATGGCGGTCAATGAATTTTGTAGAATCCTCGGCGTACTAATTTTGCAACTCAAATTTACTTTTGACATTAAGATATCCATTATGAAGTTATCATAAGATTGTGTTTATCTTAAAAAGGAAAAATATAAGTCAAAGTATTACATTAAACAAACAAAATAGCTGCTTTTTTAAAAATGTCTGCACTACTTTTTGGTGTCATTGGGTCCGGTGCAAAGAGAAAAAAAGTAGTTCTTTGCCTAAACCAGTATACAGACACCCTGTACACTATCACCTTATACACCCTTCCAGCTAATCGCAATAAGTCTGCCATTTTGACAAATGGCGACTTAAAAACAATATGCCCCTTGATATCTCAATGTTTTTGGAAAAGTAGAAATTGCATTTGTTTAGCATTCCCCCCTTTTCCAAAATATTTCCTTTTCCACAATATTTCCCAGGTACACTCAAAACTGTGTGAGCAGTCACCTGAGAATAGCAGCCAAACTGCCATAAGGGGCCAGCTCAGGTCCTCCCGCGCATATTTGCTCTTTAAAGTTACTGTGAATAGAGACAATCTCTTTTATGCAGCCAGCGGTCACCTTTAATTGTCTGGATCGCACCCATTGTATATTCCCTTAAGTGGTCATGTGTGCTATCAATTTATTAACGAAAAATGGATTATGTGTCTTGATCATCATTTGCATTTACTGTGACACTTACAACACATCTACTAATTTGTGTATTCTGAGCGACTAGAATATTATTTGATTGAAAACAGTAGCAGATTATTAATTTTAGGATAAATCAACCTATTAAATCTTATAGTCCGTTTGACTTCTATATTGACCAACGTTTAGCCCAAAATCTCAAAATCGAATTAATAAAACATTATTTTTTCTTGTCAAATCATTTTTTCTATCTAATACCTAATTTTGTTTTTCGGAATTTTCTAATGTTTAATTATGATTTTGTCCGTCAGTCTAAATGTTAACTCTCAGCCTTTCACACCTGTTTGTGTCTGTATTAAACGTAACAGTGGATTGTCTATCCAAAAATAATTCTGATTTGCATAGGGGCAGAGTCAAAAGTGTATGATTTTAAGTGAGTCATTTAAGTAGTAAAGTAAGAATTTTAATAAAATTAATTTTGTTGAAGATATTTACCTCAAATCTTAGTGTACTCCCTCTTTATTCAAAAATTATTTGACCAGATAATTGATAATTGTATAAATCTATTTTGAGATGAGCCCAATATTCACATATTTTGACCAATCATAAAGCATTACTTAACGAAGTTGATGGTATTTTTACGAGGAAAACTCGGAGATTTTCCTTTTAGCGACCAAGTCCCGTATACGGCTGATTATGACTTATCCCATGGGTCGCCACTATTGGCAGTTTTGACTGTATATTTTCACAAAGGTGTGAATTTCAGGTACTGTAAAGTAAATACTATTCTATCTCTGTTCATGTAGACCTGTACGTAGCAATTACTTTTTCCACAATATTTCCTCAAGTATTTCTTTTTCTGCACTATTTCCCGTGTATAAATTCACAGAGGTAAGAATTTCAGGTACTTTAAAGTAAACAATGATTAGACACAGTGAATCTATCTCTGTTCATGTAGTCCAGTACTTAGCAATTTCAATTTCCACCATATTTTCTCAAGATTTTCTATTTTTGGAAATATAAAATCACAGTGACATGAATTTCTGGTACAATACAGAAGAGGGTTAAATACTGATCTGCCATAATGGTTCTAGCTCTGTCTAGACTTGGAATTTTGTTCCACACAAATTGTTAGATTCATTTTCACCTTTTTCCACAAAATCTTTCTAGTATAAAACCACAGTGACATGAATCCTCAGGAACTTTAAAGTAGTGGATTAAATACTGATCTTCCACAATGGTTCTATCTCTGCTCATGTAGTCTTGTATTTTGTCTCACACAAAATGTTGGATTCAATTTCATCTTTCTCCAAAATATTTCCCTAGTGGTTCTAGCTTTGTTTATGTAGTCCAGTTTTTCTGTTAAAGTCAATCTGTGCACAACATTTCATCTTTTATCACAATATATTCCTTGGAAAAATCAATGTGATGTAAATTTCAGGTTTTTGTACAGGTGAGAATTAGTGATCAGCTGGAGATTTTAGCTCTTTCTATATACCCCTGTCTTTCCGTCACACTCAAATCTCGCCACTTCACAGCAGCTGCAATAAATTGAAAATATCTTTTCATAAACATAAAGAGATTTTAGCTCTTTCTATATACCCCTGTCTTTCCATCACACTCAAATCTTGCCACTTTACAGCAGCTGCAATAAATTTAAAATATCTTTTTATAAATATACAGAGGTATAGATTAGAATGGGTGAAGCCAGTCTAAAATCTTTATTTCTCAACAAAACCATATGTTGTTGGTACTCATTTGAATCGTCTTAACAAGACGATTCAATTGAGAATCATCTTAACAAGACGATTCAAATGAGTACAACAGCATAGGGCTTGTGGTATAATTATTTTAAAAAATTTGATCTAAAATTTAAAATACCAGTAACCCTTCTATCTGTAACTCTGATCATACATGGAAACAGGTATCATTTTAATTAAACAAAAAACAATAATCATATTACATATTTTTGAAATGTATTCTACTGGTCAGAGACCAATTCTCGCCAAGTACTATTTCTCGCCAACCACCCTGGTTCATAGTTAAGACGGAAAAGATAACCTTCTAAATTACAAATTACTTAGACAAAAACCTATTCTCTTCAGAAAATAATTTGTTGTAGATGAATATTGCGTCCTGACTGTGAAAATTGTCAGTTGGCGAGAACTGGTACTTGGCGAGAATTGGTCTCTGACCAGTATAAATACTGAACATGATGAAGTCCAAGTGAAACTTGGTAACTTCAGCCCCGTTCTCTGTGAAATTCTTACATTCAGACAGAACTGGGTTTTCTTTAACCAACTAATGATAGAAGAAAACTAGAACTGTCGCAGAGCGGACTAATACCCCCCACAAGCACTTTGTCAGAATGCAAGTGCTATTAGTGCAGAATGTGTTTGTGACAATATTGAGGTCATATGCAGCATTTGCATGAAGTTTCATGATTCTAGGTCGCTTGTTTTTTGAGTTAGAGTCCAGAAATGAAAATTGAACAAAAATTGACCGTGACCTTGACCTTTGACCTATGTGACCCAAAAAAATATAGGGCACTTCCTTGGATCATAAGCAACATTTGCATAAAGTTTCATGCTTGTAGGTCACTTGGTTCTCAAGTAAGAGTCCGGAAACGAAAATTGAACAAAGGCTGACTGTGACCTTGACCTTTGACCTTTATGACCCCAAAACAATAGGGCACTTCCTTGGGTCATAAGGAACATTTGTATAAGGTTTCATGATTGTATGCCACTTGGTTCTTGAGTTAGAGTCCGGAAACGAAAATTGAACAAAGGCTGACTGTGACCTTGACCTTTGACCTATGTGACCCAAAAACAATAGGGCACTTCCTTGGGTCATAAGGAACATTTGTATAAGGTTTAATGATTGTAGGTCATTTGGTTCTTGAGTTAGAGTCCGGAAACGATAAGGTCTACGGACGGACGGACTGATGGACAGACAGACGGATGGACAGACAGACAGACATGGTGAAACCAATATACCCCCCTCTACTTCGTAGGTGGGGGGTATAATGAAACATTGTCTTGATACAATGCATAATGATGAAACAACTGTACCATACACCATCTATCAATGACTATCCCCATGTATTATTGAAAAATTACTGGTTGAATAAAGCAGAACTACAGATAGAGGGGAGGGGGTATTTGGGATTTCAAATAGTATCATTTCAATTATTCCTGCTCAAATCCTATGTTGTTAGTACTCATCAGATTCGTCTTGTCAAGACAATTCAAATGAGTGCCAACAACATAGGATTTCAATGAGAAATAAAGATTTTAGAATGGCTTTACCCCCTCTTATCTGTACCTCTGTAAAGGATATGTTATGTATGTTATGTTAGGTTAGACCAAGTGAGAACAATTTGTTACTTCCCATCCGAACCGTATGCTGTTGACAATCATTGGAATTGTCTTGATCATACATGTACTATTCAAATGAGTACCAGCAACGTAGTATTTGGTACAACTTAAGTGAAAAGTTCATTTTGAATTAGAATTTTTTCCATCATTCAGACTTGTTTTTTTAATTTCAATAACACATTCTTGTGAAATATTTTTCATATCACAGATAACCAGGGGCCCATTTTACTAAACGTCTCACGAAAAAAGGATCTTAAGGCAAATCACAAGTCATACCTTGTGTTTTTATTCAATGTTAGATTCTGCCTTGAAATATCTCATTGGAATCGTGTTTAAAAGACGATTCCAATCATATAATCCTTGGCAGAAATCCATATTTAGTTACTTATCTAGAAGTATTTTCAATTTTTGACTTACGCAAGAAATGATAGTAAGTTGTTAAGTAAAACGGGACACAGTTGATTATCCTCCATATAATATTCAAAGTGAACTTGTTACTATATACCTTGTTTTAGATTTAGCTTTTTTTCTTCCTTGAAGTTTCTGAAACCTTTCATTTCAATATTGTCTGAAGTTCCTATAGTGTCTTTTCTTCTAGACCCTGAATATATACATAACAGCCTTAAAATGAAATTTCCAAAAATTTTACATGTCCATATCAAGTTATAAGTTATGCACAGATACACAGAAGGTTGGACGGTCAGGCCTCATACCATCCCTATAGCTCTTTTGGCCTTTGATCAGTGGAGCTAAAACCTAGATTGGGACATGGTTTATATGTATTTAGAGGATATTGAATGAGTGTTGTGAAATACTGAATTCATCAAACAACTCATCTTTAAACAGATAAAAACGAGACATTGCCGAGTTTTCATTTGGTTTAAATGACAATTTTACAAAATTCGGTATTTCATTTGCACAAATTTGATATTCTATTTATAATATGACCTGGGCTTTCTGTGATACATCAAGCAAACTTACAGAAAATTATTGATTCAAGTTATTCTGTGAAACATATAACATTGTTTGCAAAATGACATCAGCAAATGTTTATGACGCCATTTTCACAACTAAAATTCAACATTGCATTACATTCTTAGCTTATTTGCATCTTTATTCCACTATTGTTATAACTCCCATGTAATATCAAAAAATATTAAATTTTGAAATATTAAATATTTCACTCTGTCAACCTAAGTCATAATATAACACTAGTTTATATGTGCCCATCTGAAAAATTGCCTATCTGAAATTCTCCATTACCTCTATCTAGCATTTCTGTTTTCTGCTTTCTCCAAATATCTTGCATATCATCACACTGTAGAGCAACTCCATCAGTAAAGGCTTTTCTTGGAATAGACTGTCTTTGCTTTTCATACATTCCTACTGCCCCCTTTCTCTCAAAATCTTGCTTATTAGCATATCCTAAAGAAAACTTTTCAGTTAATGCATCTTTTTGTTCAGATTGATTTTGCTCATCTTTGTATCTATGCATTTCTATTTTTCTATTTCTCTTAATACCTTGCCTTTCACCTAACTGTTTAGAAACTCCACCAGCCTTTTTATGTTTAGACTGTCTTTGTTTTTCTACGTGTTCATGCATTTCTTTCATCATATTCCTATCTAAACCTTTTTTATCATCATAAGGTTGAAAATCTCCATCAGTTGAGGAATCTTTTTGCACAAAAAGTTTTTGACTTTCAACTTGTTCATGCATTGTCTTATTTCTTTTTAAATCTTGCTTATCATCAAATGATAGAGAAACACCATTAGTAAGGGATTTTTTTTTGTCAGACTGTTTTTCTATGTGTTCATAATCTAAAAGTCCATTTTCATTAAAATCTAAATTTCCTACTGTTAGATTTCTCCCAAAGTCCCTGTGATCACCATGCCACACAGAAGCTGAATATCATTTTGATTAGACTGTCCTTCCTCTTGAATATCTGAATTTTCTACTGAGCCACTCTTACTATCTCCAACATCTTTGCTAGAAGTATACCATATCCTTGCTAAAACATCATTCTCTGCATATTTCACACTTCCATTTGTCTCTTTTTGATTTTCAACTTTCTTTTTCCGACTTCTCTTCAGATTTCTCAATTTAGTTTCCTCTACTTTTGTTGCACTTTCATTTCCTTCAGTCATTACTTGACTAGTTGTGAGATTTTTGACATTTGTTGCAGCATGCGTTTTTTTCTTGTCTTTTTTGTGACTTTTTCCAGTCTTTTCTTGATTGTTAGCATATGCTTGGTCAAGATCTATCTCCCTTTTGTCACCTTTAGTCCCTAATTTACTAGATTTAGTAATGGAGTTTTTAGCATTTGTTGTAGGATGCTCTTGTTTTCCATCATTTTGATCATAGTTCACAGTTGTTTCACCCAATGCTGTTTCACTCACCTCTTCTTCAATCAGTCCTTTATTAGTTAAACAATTTGTGTAATTTGTTGAAGCATGCTGTTGTTTCAAATTTTCTTGATGGGTATTCTTTATCAATGTCTTATCCCGATTTTTATCAAAGTTTGGGTCAAGTTCTTTCTCATTTTCATCTCCTTCAATCATTACTTTACTAGTAATGAAGTTTTTGAGATTTAGTGAAGCATGCCCTTGTTTCAGAACCTTAGTATGATCAGCATTTGTAAAATTTGTCTCCATGTAGTTTCTGAGGGCTTTGTCCAGGTTGATTCTAAATTCCCTCATATCATCTACAGTTTGGAATATGTCAAATTTGAAACTGAAAATATAAAGCAGAGAATGATATAGAACAGGTAGGCATGGATTTAGATCATAATAGCTTTTAATACAGAGGAATCATGTACAGTAAAACTTGTTTTCAATGACCACAAAAGGCACTACAAAAAACGTTGTTAAAGAAAATGGTCACTAAGTACATGTTGTGTTTACAAAATAAGAAGCATTATTTTGATTGAATGTCTATGCTCTTTGGCATTTCTCGATGATCCTTTGTTGTTAAAACTAAAAAAAATCGTCTCAATGATAGGTTTCTAATGTGTTTTATCAACATAGGATTCATTTACAATAATTTTGAGACCAATAATATCTACTTTATAAGATATTTTGATTTAAAGAAGGGGATTTTGAAAACGTTCGTTTAATAAAAATGGTCGCTTAATAGACATTGTAGCTTGAGCAAGATGGACAGTAAATAGTAACTCCAATTTGTTAACACTTTTGTTGGTATTAAACAGAAGGAGCAATTGGATCTTTACATGTAATCCGTCATGCAAAAAAGGACCATCTGGGAACCGTAAAATGTGCATTTCGAGGGGTCAGTGCAATACTATTGTAAGTGCCTTTATATCTATAGGCACTTACAATAGTGTTGCACTGAACCCTTAATTTGAAAAAGAGATTGGTTCTAGTACAGGACAACCAGAGGTCGCATTTCAAAAAATCTTTCATTTGAAGGTAGATATTCTAGTTGAAGAAAATAAGTAAAGTGGAAAAAGTTTTAACTTAAGTCAGTCTGCGCAGTACACACAGTCTGACTAAGGTTGACACTTTACGCCCTTTCCAGACAGACCCTTTTCATGTGACGGACCACAAATCTATTTTTTTGTTCTCAGACCAGGGTTTTAAAAGACACAGGTTCTTTGCATCTGAGACACAAAAATAAGAAGCCAGGACGCTCAAAACTGTGTGATGTGACTCCCACAGACTCTCTGGGGCTCAACTTTAGAAAAAATTGAAGACTGCTTTAAACAGTCTTCAATTCTTGTCTGAAGTTGAGCTACAGATATAAATTCACTTCTATCAATTTCTTTATCATTTACAATGATTAAAGTTCTAAATCTACAAAATACAAATATATAGCCTTAAAGATAGAGTCTATACCTAAAGCAGGGACTCCCAAAATTTAAGAAAGGACCCTTAAGATCCTAATGAATGAGTCCTTAAGACTATATTTTGTTGAGGTAAGAGCATGTAAAAACCCTTTCAGAGTCAGTTACCATCACAATTAAGGATTCCACTGTACTGCCATTAATCCTATCTAGTGGGTTCTGAATGGAATTGTCCCCATGAGATACCCATTGAGTACCCACAACATTGGGTTTGATTGAGATATAACAATTTCTCTGGTTCAGGACAACTGTTTTTTAGCAAAGATATTTTATTGTTCACATAGAAAGATATGTACTGTTCATAAAGAGAACTGGATAAAAAAGGTTAATATAAATGTACTGTTCATAAAGAAAACTGGATAAAAAAGGATAATATAAATGTAAGAAATTAAGAGAGTATTTTTATATTTCATGGAGGTATGAAAATATAAGCCCATTTACACATTCATACACAAGTCCATGAAATCAAAAATTACTCTCTTCATATCTAATAATTCAAAATCATATCATTTAATATCATAAAGCTTAAATATATAGATTTCTCAAAATTGAAAAGATTTCACTTATAACTCCTTAGAGCAGCAGCTTATTAAATAGCTGCTTGATAATTGAACAAAGAACCTTTGGGTCAAGAGGCTGACACTCTACCTTAAGACCAAGGACATCACACAAGTTTTAATGCAATTTTGCCAAGATTTTTATTACATGTGACAATTTTGCCAAATATTTTTCAGTATGACAAATTTGCTAAGTTGTTTATGCAGTAAAGTACTTTAGTCTAGATTTTTTTCAGAATGACAAGGGTTAAGGTAGTAGACCCCTAATAGTTCCAAGATGCTTTGTTAGTATTGAACTTTAAGAGTGTTAGCCGAGGTTTCCTAATGATTTTCATTAGGAAACCTCAGTCAACATTGTGAAAGATCATGCATTTTGAAATGTTGCAGAACTATTTCGGGTCCACTACTTTAAATCCTTGTTTCTCTTATTACCTTAACCAGAGGTATACATCTGACAAATGAAAGATTTCTACTGCTTCATTAAAATGTTGAAGGTTCTCAAGTTCACGCAAATCAAACCCGGCTACTCGTAAAAACCAGTTCAAAGTTAGCGGCTTTCCTTCGCTCACTTGTCTCGCCATCTGAAAATTAGCAGAAAAATAAATAATTGATTGATTGAAAGGGTTTAACACAACCTTTTAAAATTTTTGTCACATTTCAGCTGCTAGAGCACCTGATAATGGATTTCTGGTATTTCTCTTAATAGTGGTTCCATTACAACCTTTCTTAGCCTCCAGCTTCTATCCTACATTGATTTATGATTGTCTACCAATTGGTTGGAGACAAATATTGAAAAGGATATTAATGGCTCAGCACCAAACAGTTGTAAATGCCTAATAGGCAGTTACAACTGTTTCCCCCTGAGCCATTGATATGAAACCCATAAAACCCATGGCATTCCAGAATTGGAGTTTGGGAGTCAATAGGCTACAGAAAGTAAAATGAAATCACCAGAAAAATGGCCTTGACCTTGACTTATGATCTTTAAAGGACCAGCCAATAAGTCTTCTCATAGGCAAGACCCCTGTGACATTTTAAGGCTCTATCCAAATCAAGGTCTTGCTAAATGTTAGTTGGGGGGAAGAGACAGGTCAAAAATGATATATGCCCCCATTTAATGATACAGGATCATAAACAAGAGGCCTAGAATGGGCCTGTATCACTTCACTGGCTTTCAAATATCTATTAATGAGAAACTCAGTCAGATTTGGAAGCGTATAAGGAAATTAGTGAAGAGGACAAAAGAATGCAAGAAAAGCCCATTTTAGAGAAGACTTGACCTTATATGGAAAGCTGTTTTGCAAAATATATATCAGTATTGATTCTAAATGGAACAAGAGGACCATGATAGTCCTCGATCTCTCACCTAAGTCTCTTTTACCCCTGGGACATCAAATCATTTAAATAGGCGGATGTCATAAAGGAGATAATTTCAAAGCCAAACCAAATTTCAAGAAGTTTGGGCCAAAATTGTGGCCTTTTGAGTTATAACAAGAAAATTATCATTAAGGCCCCTTTTCCCGTGATATGGCATGGATCCTTCTGATTTTTAATAGGGATAATCCTTGTGACCTGACCAACATTCTGACCAAGTTTCATGAAGATTTGACCATATTTGTGGCCTATAGAGTGAAAACAAGAAAAGGCTCATTAAGGCCCCTTTTCCCGTGATTTGGCATAGATCCATCCCATTTTCAAAAGGCTTCATCCATGTGATTTGGCCAACATTCTGACCAAGTTTCAAAAAGATTGGGCCATATTTGTGGCCTCAAGAGCTTAAACAAAAAAATTGTTGTTAAGGGCCCTTTTCCCGTGATATGGCATGGAACCTTCCCATTTTCAAATGGGTTAATCCTTGTGACCTGGCCAACATTCTGACCAAGTTTCACGGAGATTGGGCCATATTTGTGGCCTCTAGAGTGTAAACAAGAAAATTGTCGTTAAGGCCCCTTTTCCCGTGATTTGACATAGATCCTTCCCATTTTCTATAGGGTTCATCCTTGTGACCTGGCCAACATTTTGACCAAGTTTCATGAAGAATGGGCCATAAATGTGGCCTCTAAAGTGTAAACACTAAGATTGTTGATGCCGGACGACGGACGACAGATGACGCACGACAGACATTCAATGATCACAAAAGCTCACCTTGAGCACTATGAGCTCAGGTGAGCTCAAAAGTTCTTTTTTTTATAAGAAAGATATGTCTTGATGGATCTTTAACAGATAAACAATACTGTAGAGCATGGGAAAATGACAATCATTTTTGTGAAAGCCCCGCAAATACATGGGCAAATCAAAATTCAGCTGGAGGAGATTTTCCCAAGGAAAATCATCCTGTAAAGTTGGGCTGAATTGGTCAAATGGTTTGGGAGGAGATCATTTTACTGGATAATGCAACATACTAAATATGAAAGCTATCTGCTTTCTGGTTTCAGAGAAAATTTTTTAAGATTTTCCAATTTTCACCCTTCATGCTCAGGTGAGCTAAACAGGGATGCATCCTGAGTGTTGCCCAAATATGACCAAAGGGTATTGGTAAAGGTCTTCTAGAGAATGCCAAATAAAACAAGATGTGTTTGTGAAACACTTATGCCCCCGTAAAAGCAATTTTTTTTCAAAGTTTGACCTTGACAGATGACCTTAACCTTGTCAGATGACCTTGACTTTGGTACCAGTGGATGCCGATGATTGAGATCTATCATCATGCCAAATTTGAGCTTTGTATGTCAAATAAGACAGACAGACAGACAGACAGACAGACAGACAGATGGACGGACAGACAGACGGACATGAGTAAAACAATATGCCCCGATCTCTCGATACGGGGGCATAAAAAACTATCTGCCATCTGGTTTCAGAGAAAAAGATTTTTAAAGATTTTCGCTCTTTGATTCTATGTAAAAAGGGTTGCCCCTGGGTGGAGCCCAAATATGATCCCAGTGTCTTGATATGAATAAACTTAGTAGAGGCCTACTAGATGATGCTACATACTAAATATGAAAGCTGTCTGCCCACTGGTTTCAGAGAAGAAGTTTTTTGAAGATTTTCCTATTTTCACCCTTTTTGTTAAGGGTAAAGGGAGAATTTAGGGTGGATTTCATTTATTTGAACATCTTTGGTAGAGCTTGACCCAAAAAATATCCCTGCCCAGTTTCATCAAAATTGGCTCACTGGTTTAGGATAAGAAGTTGATTAAAGAAATTGTGGACGACACACAACAAACAGACACAAGACTGAAGACGGCAATGGACAATCACAATAGCTCACCTTGAGCACTCAGGTGAGCTAAGAAGGGATTGAAGTTCCATCCCAGTGATGACATTTCATAAATTTATAAAAGTAACATTACTAGGAAACATGTTTTCAACTCTTCAATATTTAATGACTATCTATTTTTTCTAGAAGTTTACCAATACTTTGGGTTTAGTTAACATAAACACATAATCATTTTGAGTAATGAAGAACAACAGAGTAACCAAAACACTTTAAGCTTCTTGAAAATGAAGGTTTGTGACAAAGACGTTGAATAATCTCTTTTAACCTTTTGCTCCATAACTTGTTTTAGAATGTTTGAAATGCTTTTATTAATGTTTTGTACACTGCTAGTATTTGTTTAATTCTTCATAACTATTGTTACGAAGGTAGTACAAGCCCATTTGATAAAAGTTCCAGGAAGATTTATTTGTTATTTGGGAGTGTGTAATGGTACAAGATGAAACTACTTGCCAAGTACATTAATGTGCTTGTACAACCACAACCATACATTATAATTCATTGCCTCAGTTTTAACCAAAATATCATGAGAACAGGTTAAATCAAGCTGTTTGTTTTGTCATTATTAGAATATTTACGATAATAATTCTTCTTCACACACTTAAAGTAAATTTGAAGTGCTTGAAGCAAAACTCTTTCTCTTTAATGTTAAAATAGATCTATATAGTGAATCCCTCCCCTCCCCCCCCCCCCCCAGTAATATAAATTAAATCAATTACTCTAATGAAATTAATGCTTAATAATCAATTAATGACTGTATTTCTGTGCTATGATTATCAATCAGTTAATAATCAATAGCTAAATAATCTCTAATTTAATTGATTATTTTTTCAAATAATTGGCCCCATGTCTGATTTTCGCTTATTTTCTATCATCCTCTATGTCACGGAAGACAGAAACAGTCAGATTTGAAATTATATTGATTAACCCTTTGCTGTTTTACAAAATTTTGGACCTGTCCAAATTCAAAGGTGTTGCAGACGAAAATTTAAAGTGGATTTAATTTGAAAAATAACCATTCTGTAGGGTAAAAAAAAGTGTGGAAAATGAAGAAATTGCTTGTCAGAAGCAATTTCTTCTTTTTTCACAATGTTTTCTCAATCATAAAATCACTGGCACGTAAAAAGCAGGGATTAAACAGCAAAGGGTTAAGAATCATTTCAGGCTGTTCCCTCAGTCATGTTATTGTTCATGATATTTTCTTTAGTTTCTGTTTTCCTAGTTCATGTAGATTTACATTTTTCCGATAATCTGTAATTCAGAGGTTTTAGTGGCATTTTCCTGAGGGGTTTATTGATTGAATGGAGTTTTACGACGTTTTCAACATTTTTTTCAGTTATATTTCGGCAGCTTGACACCTAACAATGGATTCCTGGTATTCCTCTCACAAGTACAACCATCACATCCTTTCCTATCCTCCAGCTGCTATCTCACAAAGGTCTTTGTTTATAAATCCATTTGAGAGACAAATAGTCAGAAAGAATGAGTACCGCTGTCAGGGATTGAACCTCAGACATCTACATTGACAGTCCGATGCCCTACCAACTGCACTATGATGGCACTTCTAGAAGGGAGAATGGATGTCAATCAACAACTCTTCTGTAGCCTAATATTTTCTATTTTGCTTGGATATTTAATCAAGATTGCATAATCATTTGAAAACCAACTCCCTATTTGTAGTCTGAACCTCCTATGCAGCAATCCTAAACCTGTGACTGGGCTTCAATGTGTAAATCTCAGCAGTCTAAACAGTGGCCAAGCTGCTTGAAAAAAGTAGTTCCTCCAGTGAAACTAAAAAGTGTAATTGTCACTAGTGATAATGTCAAAATTTATTACACTTGGAAATCCCCAGATTTCACCGCCAGGAATGTAATACTGCAATATTATTACTAGGGATGTAACAATACGGTAAAAAGCGTATTGCAATATATTGCAATATAGCCAGACCGTATTGCAATATGTATTGCAATATTATTTAAAGTAATAAAAATTATGAAAACAAAAAAAATATCAACAAGAAAATAACAAAAACAAGTCTTCTTTATTTCTATCTAAATTGATAGGAAATAAATTTGTGAGAAGGGTTTCTACTAGCATAAAAAGGCATAAAAAGATAAGGGTATCAGTGACCGGGAAACTAGGTCAATATCTCTGAGAGACGCGACGCTATTTCAGTAGGTCAACCTCCCAGGCAGACTGACGCTGTCATAATCAAAGGACCCTTTCACAAATTTATAGGACAGGCTATCTATTATAATTAAGAAATAATAAGATATTTGAATTTTCTTAAAAAGTTGTGAAGCAGAAGTCTGTTTAACATATCCACTCCCGATTTTTGTTAATCATATGGATCTTTGCAACGTCCGTTACTGGCTAGTTGTCTGAACTTAAGATTGAGTTCATACACGGACATTTTTAAATGAATTGTACTATTTGGTCCGCAATAGTAATAGTAAATAGGCTGTAAAAACTGATAGCCTATTATTGCAACTACTTTTGTCCATAATTGTAATTTATTTTTTATCCACATTTTGTTACGCCATTCTGGCTCGACGATCTTTATTCTTAGGATCAAATACAAATTGCAGGATTTGCGCAATGCCGTAGCTTAGATACAACGCGAGATAATTTCGGGGTAACAATTTACCTGTACACCGGCAACATCGCCTGTTGATAAAAATTCCACTTTCACTTTAGGAGATTGTTTTGTATGTTGGAATCCGTTAGATAATGAACACGTTTAGAAATAGGTTTTGAGGAAAATGGGTTTTCATTTCAAACAGAAAATAATTAGTGAGTGTACTTAAGAAAACCGGTACAGTAAAAGTTGAACCGGTTTTGATTTTTTTCTATGAACAGACCGCGGTTTATCGGTAAATCGGTTAACCGTTTCACCCCTAATTATTACCTGTATAAACATAGCTATTCCTTTAGCAGAGATTGTATGTCGCAGTGGAGCCTGGCAGAAGGTGAATTTCTCTGCTAACGGTATTGGAATGTGATCAATCAGCATCGCATTCTTCATCATAAATGACATGTCACACATAAAATACTTCTGGTCTGTCTGACACATTGCTACAAACATCATCTATGAGAAATATGAAAAAGAACTATGAATATCCACTCAGGACATGTGCACCTATGTGTGTCATTTTCACAGGGTTTTAAGGGATGCAGGTTTTGGTGAGACACAAAAATAAGTAGCCAGGGGCCCGTTTTATTTAACTTCTTACAATAAAAAAAAATCATAGGTCATAATCACAAATCATACCTAGTGTTTTCACTCATTGTTAGAATCTTCCTTGCAATAAGTAAGTGGAAATGTCTTTAGAATACCATTCTTATGAGATGATGCATGGAAGAATTCCATATTAAGTTACAACTTTAGAAGCAAATTTAATTTTTGACCTTCACAAAAACTAATTGTAAGATGATTAGTAAAACAGGCCCCAGGACCCTCAAAACTATGTGATGTGAGACCTATAGACTCTCTCAGTATTAGCTTCAGAAAAGAATTGAAGACTGTCTAAAAAAGTCTTCAATTCTTTCCTTAAGTCGAGCCCAAAAGATAGCATCCTTCCGTCAATTTCTTTACCTTTAATCTGGGAAGAAGGAAATTGTTTTCAACAATTTGACACATGTGCAAGGTTCAAACATTGAGCAGTCTGAACAGTTCCTAAGTACAATAGAAAGATTGGCTGTAAAGCAAAGACTCTTTGTCAGACTGTGTAGGCCAGAGTCTTTCCTTGGCATACAATTCAAGTTGTTCGAATGAGAACTTCAGTCAGATATGGAAGTTTACAAGGAAATTAAATTTTTTGTTAAGAGGCCAAAACATGGACAGAAAGTGTAGGCTTAACCTTATACGGGGTACGGACAAAAGCCCACTAGGTCAAAAGCCCACTGGGACAAAACCCCAGCGGACAAAAGCCCACTGGACAAAAGCCCACCCAACATAGGACAAAAGCCCACTCAATATAAAAATTACTCTTATCTTATAACTCTTATCTTAATAATTTTGAAAATACATTTTCTATTGTTTTTAAGTTATTTATAGTGTTTTTAACAGCATTTTATTTATATTTTGTCTTTTGTTTTCTTCCTAAATCACTTTTATTTAGCAAATTCCAAAATGAACATGAACAAAAAGCCCATCATAGTATAATTAAATTGAATAATTATACAAAAAAGTTTTAATGTATTGATTCAATTTTTTTCAATCTACCAATAAATCAATCATTTAACCTCATTTACAGTAGTGTCTCAACATTGTATGGATAGTATTGGGTTTCACCTGTAAAATTTTGGTAGTGGGGTTTTGTTTGTTCACTATATGAAAGATTATCAAATGCCTTTGCAAATTTAGTGAAATGTTTTGTTTTAACGGTTTAGTCCCATTTGATCTACTCCCATTTCGTCTACTGTATTTTTTTTGCAACCAGTCCCATTGCGTCTATTGTCCCAATTGGTCTTCTGTCCCAATTTGTCTACTGCCCCATTTCGTATTCACTATTGTTTAGAATGATTACCAAAATGTATTGGTTTTGATAATTCAAAGATAAAATGTACCTTAAATTGCCAAATTTAGTTCATTATTTTTAAGAAATATATGACAAAACATGGAAAATTATAAAATATGGAAGAAAAGAGATCAGAATTAAAAAATACTTTTATCTTTAAAAAGGAAATGTTTAAAAGCACTTTTTAAAAGAAATATAGAGTTCACTAGTCTATGATTTTGTTGTCTGATAATATAATTTAATTTTCATAATATTGAAGCTTTATTAAATGAAAAGAAATTTACTGTATTGCAAAAATTTCTTTACTTTTTTATAAAACTTTTCAGTTGTAGGCATTTTCAAATGCATTTAAAGCTCTGGATGCGGTCTGGGGCCTTCCTTATATTGTAAAGCTGTTCTGTTTGCATTTTTGTGCAATGCCCTAGTATTTGCATGTGCACCTTTGTGCAAAGCCCTCACATAAGCACTTTTGTGCATAGCTCTTGCGTTTGCTTTTTGTGCAAATAAACTTGTCTTCAGACAATTCAAGATTTTGTAAAAAGAAAAGAAATTTACAGTATTGTACCATTTCTTTACAGGCAAAAAGATGCTATTTAGTTAAATTTTAACCTGATAATAGAAAAACTGACACTGAACAATAAGATTTAAATCAAATATGTTAAGGTGTGAAAAGGCAAATATACAGATATCATACAGGTACAACACCTACCATTCGGCCTGCTATAGAGTCTTTAAATGTGTGAAATAAATCAGCAACAAATATCATTTTTTAACAATAATGTCCAAAAAGTGTAGAGTTCACAATTTTAGGCAAAATAGAGGCATAAAGACTATTTAAAACCTTAAAAAAAAAAAAGTATAAAAAGTAGACGAAATGGGACACTTGCGCAAAACAGGAGTAGACGAAATGGGACTAGTGCGCAAAATAGTAGACAAAATGGGAATAGACGAAATGGGAGTAGACCAAATGGGATGTTACCGTTTTAACTCTTTCTATGATTTATTGAGTATATGGCATAATGTATTATCAACTTATCCTTAAAGAAAACTTTTGAGCTGTCTGTTTTTTGTGTATTTTGGGAGATAAAAGAATGAAACACCTATATGACATCTACTCTTCTTCAACACCACATGACACCATACCTTGTATATTATAACTTGTCAAATTCAAATTGTAGACAGAATGGAAACATGATACAATAAGGTGTCAATCACACTTAAATACAAAGAGAATAAGTAGTTTCATTTGCAGGAGTAACTAATGAAATTTTATATAATTGTATATTAAAGTGGTTTTTTTTTTTTTGTCTTTTTTTAATAATGATTCTACTACACTAAATATATAATAAGTGGGCTTTTGTCCTATAGGGGGTGGGGTTATGTCCCAGTGGGCTTTTGTCCGCTGGGGTTTTGTCCCAGTGGGCTTTTGACCTAGTGGGCTTTTGTCCTACACTCCCTTATACAGAAAGCCATTTTTCCAAAAGTTCTTTTTTTTATAAGATAGATATGTCTTGATGGATTAAGCTTCAATCAAAATTTAAAGAAAAACTTGAGAAAAGGCTGACACAAGAAACACTCATGCAAAGTTTCTTTATATTGGCGCAACGGTTTGGGAGAAGATTTTATAGTGCTACACAAATATTTGGGCGTCGTCAAAATTCTTGAATAAATAAAGAAGAGGGACATCCAAGAAACATTCATGCCAAGTTTTATTGAAATCTGGCCTATGGTTTGGGAAGAGGATATATTTTTAGATTTCATAGTGAAAATAAGCCCTACCCTGCCATGCCCAAGGAACATTTCTGCCAAGTTTTGTCAAAATCAACCAATCGGTTTAGGAGGTGAAGATGTTTAAAGAAAATTGTACACACGAACACAAACTTGATGGACACACTGCCATGACAATAGCTTGCTGGCTGAACTGACATCCTTGGTCAGTGGAGTTAAACAAGGAGCAATTTATAACCAATACTTTGTTGGTCCTTTAACAAGGGTACAGCTCTCAATAGAATAAGTAAATTGCTAAAAAGAAATGGTCCATATCTCAAGCAAGGACTCCAAAACTTTAATGAAGCAACCCCTAAGATTCCGATTATAGCGTCCTTTGGATCCTGTTTTGTTGATGTCAGACTAAAACCCTTGTTTGAGGATAACACTTACCAATATTCTAGAAAAAGGCACTCCTGGTAGGTAGTATGCAAAGGTTTCAACAATGTTTTCTCTTAAAACAAGACCAGCACTCTGAAAAAAATGAAAATGATTGTTATTATCCACGATTTTTCCCCTGGCAGGGCGGAGCCTGAGGAACAGGTCGATGTACTTAACGTTAAGGTAAATCAGCTTTTATTCTTTATTATTTACTTCTAAAGATAGGTGACATAATTAACTTGGGTACGTAAAGCGTAGGTTGGTAACAAAACCCTCGTAACTTCAGCTTGTCCAAGCTGAAGTTACGGGGCTTTGGTAATCCAACGATGAAACGTGTTGCACATGAATCTGTTTGGTTTAAGGATACAGCTATTTGCAGGTGTTCATGATTATTGCCGACAAACCTTTCAATGAACCCAAAATATTCAAAAGTTCATTTGCCAAATTACATCACGGCTAAGCCCCACCCTGCCAGTTCATTAAAAATGCGGAATACATTATTGCATAAAATGTATGCTTTGTTTACCTTATGTTGTGGGTGTCTCTAAAAATAGCTCTAGACAGAAGTATTAATGTAATCAAAACATACTTTGGAGCAGGAAAATAACTTACCCACTTTTTGTGTTAACACAGTCTAATTAAATGTGTAATTCATGCTTTGGGAATGATTGAATACTTTCATTTGACCTATACATAACATATGAAAAGCTTGGTTTTGCTTTAACCTTGGCCTGTCAAACAAGTTTACCCTACGGGTGCCGACCCTGGGCTGTTGATTGCAGGATGGTGGAAAATAAACTAAGTCTAAAAAAGGGGCAAAATTTGCACAAAATGCATACAGAGTTATCCCCATTGATGATATTGGTTCCTCTATTGATACTGATCATGTGTGGCAAGTTTCAAGTGAATGCCTTCAGTAGAATCAGAGATATCACAAAATGTCAAAGTTTCTTGCACAGAGACAACAACAAGAACAATGACGACTTCTACATGGCTATAGCAATGCCTTGGGTTTTCTCTGAATACACAGATTGATTGATTTAATTGAGTTTAACGCCACTTTCAACATAATTTTAGTTATATAGCGGAAGCTGGAGCACAACAATGGATTCCTGGTATTTATCTCACCAATACAACCATCACATTCTTTCCTAGCCTCCAGCTACTATCTCACATAGGTCAACAATTATCAACCCATTGGTGAGAGACAAAAAGAATGAGTGCCGCCATCATGGATCAAACCCTGGATCTCAAGATTGACACTACCAACTGCCCTATGACGGCAGCTATGATGGATGGATGGATGGATGGATGGATGGATGGTTTGTTTGAATGGGTTTTACGCCGCTTTACTGCAACGATTTCGCAGTTATATCGCGGCGGTCGGAGCACCTAACAATGGATTCCTGGTATTTCTTTTACCTGTACTACCATTTCACCATTTCCTAGCCTCCGACTGCTATCTCACTTAGGTTTATGATTATCTACCCATTGGTGAGAGATTAACATCGGAAAGGAGGATGGATGAGATGGGATGGATGGATGGGATGGGATGGGATGGGATGGATGGACAGATTGACTGTGAGACGGGGTGGATAGATCCACAAGTTTAAGTGAGTGATGAAAGGTCAATTTTGTCTATACCTGTATAGACAAAATTGACCTTTGATCACTCACTCTTAAATGTGGAACTATACCCCCTTCTTATTTTAAAATGGGGGTATAAATATTGTAAGGTTTAGAAAGTACTTACTTTTATATCAGGTATGTCCTGATCTAACAGCTTCCTAAGGACCTCTAGATCATCTTTTTTAAAAGTCGTAACTTCCCCGCCTGTATCTTCATATATCCCACTAAAACGCCCTGCACGCCCAGCTATCTGCTTAGCCTGCATAATACTGATCTCTTTTATTTCTTTACGGAATCTGTCGATTAACTCTCCTTCGTTTTCTTCCAGACCCACTTTCATTATGTCAGAGAAAATCACTCTTCGAATTGACCTGCCAAAAAAAAAAAAAAGATTTACTTTTAAAAAAATATGTTCTAATTTAATAGCATCTGGCCATAAAATAATACCAATATTTCTAGGAAGTTTGAGAAAGATCTAGCAAAAATTTAAACTTTTAAAGAAGTGATAATGAAATTGTCCATATTCTCCTTTTTCCTTTACTTAAGAGATGAAGAGAGTATTTGTTAATTTCATTGAATATTATTTGTTAATTTCATATGAAACTAAAAACCTAGTCACACTCATATTTGAATCTGCTTTAAAATATTCATACAGTGTGATTAGGTTTTTAGTTTCATACATCCAGGAAATCAATAATTATTCTCTTCATATCTTTTAATTTGATACCATGGAGAAAAAATGTATTGATGTATCAATAAAAACACATATTAGGTATGTGACTACTTTGTGCAGAAGCTTACAAATTAGCTGTGTACTAACAATTGTTTTTATTGAGGAATGAAACCAACTTTTCAGCCATTCAGAATGCACAATTCTGATGGATGAAATTTATTTAAAACTATATGGGTTTGAATATCCCTATATTCAATATATTGTGCAGGAACAAACAAAAATTTTCAGTAAATATGAGAATAATTTAACTCTAGTTGATTCAATCAAATTTCCCACATTATGAATGGCTGAAAAAAAAAAGTTCTCAATGAAATAAATTTTGGTTACACAGCTTTTGTGTAAGCTTCTGCAAAAAGTAGTTCCATATGAAAACTGCCCCTATATTGACAAATCCTTACATTTTTTCTCTATGATATAAAATTTATAGAATAAGAAGATAGTAATAGTTGATTTTATAGAGGTATGAAACTAAAAACCTTGTCAGACTCATGTATAAATCCACTTCACATATTCATACAGTGTGACAAGGTTTTTAGTTTCATATCTCTATGTAATCGACGATTACTATCATCTTATTCTATAATTTTATATCATAGAAAAACAAGATGTGTTTGTGAAACACGAATGCCCCTGTAACAGCTTTTTTTTTCAAAGTTTGACCTTCACAGATGACCTTGACCTTGTCACATGACCTTGACTTTGGTACAAGCAGATACGGATAACTGAGATCTATCATCATGCCAAACATGAGCCTTGTATCTTGAATAGGCTTGAAGATATTGGCAATGTTAAGTTTTTTGGTTAACTTTTTGAGTCATTTGACCTTGGCAGATGACCTTGACCTTGTCACATGACCTTGACTTTGGTACCAGCAGATGTGGATCATTGAGATCTATCATCATACCAAATATGAGCCTTGTATCTTGAATAGGCTTGAAGATATTGGCAATGTTAAGTTTTTTTGGTTAACTTTTTGAGTCATTTGACCTTGACAGATGACCTTGACCTTGTCACATGACCTTGACTTTGGTATAAGCAGATGTGGATCATTGAGATCTATCATCATACCAAATATGAGCCTTGTATCTTGAATAGGCTTGAAGATATTGGCAATGTCAAGTTTTTTGGTTAACTTTTTGAGTCATTTGACCTTGACAGATGACCTTGACCTTGTCACATGACCTTGACTTTGGTATAAGCAGATGTGGATCAGTGAGATCTATCATCATGCCAAATATGAGCCTTGTATCTTGAATAGGCTTGAAGATATTGGCAATGTTAAGTTTTTTGGTTAACTTTTGCAGACAGACAGACAGACGGACGGACAGACGGACAACGGTAAAACAATATGCCCCCGATCTTTCGATAGGGGGGCATAAAAATGTAAGGATCTTAAAATTATATCCACTAGTGTGGTTAAAAGAGATTTGACACAAAGGCGGTAGTCTCATTTTATGAGTCATAATATCACCATTTTCAATAGGGATCTTTTTTATGATAAGACTTTGAATCTACATTTTCCAAAAAGTTTAAAAAAAAAAGGGGTAGATTAATTGAAAGATTAAATGGAGTTTCATGCCACTTTCAACATTTTTTCAGTTATATTGCAGCGGCTTGAGCACCTAACAATAGGTTCCTGGTATTTCTCTCACCAGTACAACCACCACATCCTTCCTTTCCTAGCCTCCAGCTGCTATCTCACATAGGTCTACGATTATCAACCCATTGGTGAGAGACAAATAGTCGGAAAGAATGAGTGCCACTGTCGTGGATCGAACCCGGGACCTCTGAATTGACAGTCCGAGGCGCTATCATAAAAAGAGATAGATCAAATTCTTGTTCTAAAAGTGCCAACAAGGACATATTAACCTTAGGCAAAATCATAAAGTTTTACTGTTTTCATGAACAGGTAATATTTCTGCTTTGACACTAGGTATAGTCAGAGATCAGCCTGCACGTAAGTGTAGTCTGATCTCTGTCTATTCCACCTTGAATTAAACCAGAAAAGTGTTTAAATATATTGCTTATAAAATCAAATGTTCACATTTAATTCATTAAGTGTATTTGCTAAATTGATATCTTAAGGCAGTGGACCCGTAAAAGTTCCACCACAATTTTGAAGTAATGAATTTTAACAGTGTTAACAGAGGTTTCCTAATGATTTAAATCAGGAAACCTCAGTCAACATTGTGAAAGGTCATGAGGTCCGAAATTATGCGTAACTATTGCGGTTCCACTACCTTAAATACAAACTTATTGAATCTTTTATTGAGTATGATGTTACAAACGAACTGTCCTAAACTGAAGCATAGCTGAAAATAACCGATGTGAGCCGCTAACGAACCCACACGGACAAGTAATATTTAAATTTTTGGTTTACAAGTCCAATGTGCTAACCACTGAGCCAAAGAAGATCTTCTCTGACGCAGGTGTCATACATTGTACTTACGCCAGAGAAGCTTTACAGGACAGTGGTGAGAGTGGTCTCCTATAACACACTCCTTTAAGGGTCATCATATATTGATATATTGCCTATCTAGGCAGTAATGTACTTTCTGAGCTAACAATGGTACAATGCAAACATAAATGACTCAATGGCCAATCTCAGACGAGCTCCCATGTTACATACAAATTGTCCTTAACCGAAGCATAGCTAAAAAATATCCGACGTGAGCTGGCGTCAAACCCCCGCAGACAACTATCTTCGGTTTAGGACAGTTTGTGTATGTAACAATGATAATTGTACATGAAGCACTCACAGATTCAGGCCCATTCCTATAGCATCAGTGGCCACTAGAATATTACAGGAACTGTTTGGATCATTGAACAACTCGGTCTGCTTCATCTTTACTCCTGCAATGTGAAGAGATGTATAGAAGATTAGACTGAAACAATTTAATTGTTAATTCTAATATTTTTGTTCGGATTTAAACCCTTGTCAAGTTCAAGAATATTCCTGCTTTGGAAGGAGGTATTGACAAACAACAGCCTGCACATATGTGCTGTCTGATTTTAGTCCATACGACCTGATTTCCTTTTTAAACCAGAAAAGTTTTAAAAATTATATTTTCAAAATCAAATGCTGACTCACAATTAGCTCTTGTCATGCTGAACCCAGAATATTCCTGCTTTAAGAGGAGCTATAGACAAACATCAGCCTGCACATATGTGCAGTCTGATTTAAGTCTACATCACCTGCTTCTCACTTTCAAACCAGAATTGTTTTTTTAGCCAAAATTTATTCAGCATGACAAGGGTTAAGAAATACAGAGCTTTCAGCACTTTGATTTAAATATATAATTTTGCCAAGGTTTTTTATTCAGCATGACAAGGGTTAACACCTACAACACTGTTGCAGTTATATCATGTAGGCTGTGTTGTGATTGACCACACAAGTACAACCAGAACAACCAAAAAATTTCATCCGAACCACCGGTTGCTCATCACAGATTTATAGTTCTATTTTTCACACACCTATTGGTTGGAGACAAACAATCCTCAAATGTCAGATGAATGTCAGTCAAACTCCCTACCCTGGGGTTGACAGTCTATGGCACTTAACTGTTGCAGACCGGACTTATACCCCCTTGTTGGATGACCTTGATTTTGACATTCAATAATATGAACTGATTAACCTTCAGGCCAAATTAAAGCATTGTAACTCAAAGTGTTGAAGCTAGGAATAAATGTTAAGTTCTCAGATTAAGATGGTAAGTTTAATTAATGCAAACAGAAAGACAAACAGGCAGACACCAATAAATCAATATACCCCCTCAACCAATAAACCACCAGCTGCTCATCATAGTTTTATAGTTCTATTTTTCACACACCTATTGGTTGGTGACAAACAACCCTCAAATGTCAGATGAATGTCGGTCAAACTCCCTACCCTGGCGTTGACAGTCCAATGCACTTAGCTGTTGCAAACCGGACTTATACCCCCGGGAACCAGGAGCCAGTTTCACTAAACTTTGTTTGCAACTGGCTTTGTTCCAGTTTAAGTGATACTTATGCATGATGTGTCACTGTAAAAGTGTTATCAGTGTAGGAAGGTCATTTGTTTCATCTGTTAGAAAACTTCTTTTATTACAAAGTACAATGGTGACCTTGACCTTTGAACATACATGTAATGAGTCTTATAACACCAAAACAAAAGGGAACTTCATTGGGCAACAATATCATAATTTTTATGATTCTATGTCAACTCTTTCTTGAAATAGACTTCGGAAACAGATTTTTTGATTAAGTTCGTTTATGACCTTGACCCTAAAGAGTCTCATGACTCAAAAACAAAAGGAAAGTTCCTTGGGCAACAATATGATAAATTTTCATGATTCTGATCAATTCTTCCTTAAACCAGTTTTTGGACAAAGTTCATTTGAGACCTTGACCTTCATGAGGCTCATGACCCCAAAACAATAGGGCACTTCCTTGGATCAAAGGCAACTATTGTTTATAGTTTCATGATTCCAAGTCAATTAGTTCATGAGTAAGTCTCTTGCGATAAAAAATCTACAAACAAATGGATTGGCTAAAATTAACCAAACCGCGACAATATGCACAAGGTCAGGTGAACAATTTGTGAAAGTTTGATCCAAATCTGTCCATAAATGAAGGAGTTGACTTATCATTCTGACATCAGGCTGGACATATGGAGAAGATTATATCAATATACAGCCACCTTCAGCGGCTTATATATTCAAAAATCATAGGAAAAGAGACTTATTCTAATATCTTCAAAAACCAAAGGTTTAACTTCACTTTGTTCCTTACAATCAATGGGGGAGCATTAAATAAACTGAAATTATTTGTTATAAACTACCTGGTGGTAAAGCTCCATATATCAAGGCACAATTATGTCCCAGGAATCTCAGTTTTTCTGCCGTACTAAATACTTCCGCAATACTGAAGCACACAATACAGTCTCCGGGTCTTACATTAGTTAGGCTTTCTGGAATAGAAATATTCAATGTGCAATGAGATTCTGATTAAGGGGGTTGACCTGTAAAAGTTCTGCAACGTTTCGGATGTCATATACTATAACAACAAGCAAATTCGTTGAATTGATATCCCCCGCCGAACAAATTTTCATTGTCAATGAAGTTAATATCAAACTTAGGTACAGGTTATCTTTTATCTACATCAACCTATAGTTTTCAAGAAATAGCGCAGAAACAAATATCACAATGTATGTATATGGCTTAAACAGTCAGGGGGCAGTAACTCTAAATTCGGCGGTCGAACCGGGTAACCCTGACGATATGCACATGTCCTCTTTGTAGTGAAGCTGTGTGCCAAGTTTTTATGAAAATCCAGTCTACAGTTTTCAAGAAATAGCGCAGAGAGGAATATCACTCTGTATGTATATGGCTTAAACAGTCAGGGGGCAGTAACTCTAAAATTCAAAGTAGAACCAGGTAACCACGACGATATGCACATGTCCTCATTGTAGTGAAGCTGTGTGCCAAGTTTCATTAAAATCCAGTCTACAGGTTTCAAGAAATAGCGTGGAAACGAATATCACTATGTATGTATATGGCTTAAACAGTCAGGGGCAGTAACTCTTAATTTGACGGTCAAACCGGTTAACTCCGACGATATGCGCATGTCCTCATTGTTGTGAAGCTGTGTGCCAAGTTTCATTGAAATCGGGTCTATAGTTTTCAAGAAATAGCGCGGAAACGAATATCACTATGTATAGTCCGTTTGACTTCAATATGGACCAACATTTCGCAAAAAATCTCAGAATTGAATTAATGCAACGTATTTTTTTCTTGTCATATCATATTTTCCATCTAATACCATGACGAATCTTGTTTTTCAGAATTTTTGAATGTAAAATAATGATTTTGTCCGTCTGTCTACATGTTAACTTCCAGCCTTTCATACCTTCTCGTGTCTGTAATAAACGGAACAGCGACTTGCCCAACCAAAAATAGTACTAATTTGCATAGGGGCCGAGTCAAAAGCATTATTAAACGAAGTCGTTGTGAATTTCACGAGGAAAACTAGATAAACAGGCGAGTAATAACGGTACAAATCACAAGATACTTAAGTTCAAGATGAAATGTCCGTCGATATGCTAATTAGCACGTCCAACTAAGGAAGAATGGACATTTCTTCTGTCAAAGGTTTAGTATAAAACCACGTGTTTTTTACTATTGTTTACATCTTGTTACGGCCTAAACAGCCTTCTTCACCCCTCGTGTTTAAGAGAGGAAAATGTGAAAATATTAACATTAAGTAGATAGACAAAATCATTATTTTGAAATCATTTTATTTTCAAAAAATATTTTTTGGAATGATATTAAGCTGAAATTAAGATTTTACCACATACAAATTGCTAATTCAAACTCGATTTTATGCAATTGATGAAAAGGTCGGTCCATATAGAAGTCAAACGGACTATATGTATATGGCTTAAACAGTCAGGGGCAGTAACTCTAAATTTGACCGTCGAACCAGGTAACCCCGATGACATGCTCATGTCCTCATTGTAGTGAAGCTGTGTATTAAGTTTCATTGAAATCCAGTCTATAGTTTTCAAGAAATAGCGCGGAAACGAATATCACTATGTATGTATATGGCTTAAACAGTCAGGGGCAGTAACTCTAAATTTGACCGTCGAACCGGGTAACCCCAACGATATGCGCATGTCCTGATTGTAGTGAAGCTGTGTGCCAAGTTTCATTGAAATCAGGTCTATAGTTTTCAAGAAATAGCGCGGAAACGAATATCACTTTGTATGTATATGTCTTAAACAGTCAGGGGCAGTAACTCTAAATTCGACTGTCGAACCAGGTAACCCCGACGATATGCACATGTCCTCATTGTAGTGAAGCTGTTTGCCAAGTTTCATTGAAATTGGGTCTATAGTTTTCAAGAAATAGCGCGGAAACGAATATCACTATGTATGTATATGGCTTAAACAGTCAGGGGCAGTAACTCTAAATTTGACCGTCGAACTAGGTAACCCCGACGATATGCGCATGTCCTCATTGTAGTGAAGCTGTGTGCTAAGTTTCATTGAAATCCGGTCTAAAGGTTTCAAGAAATAGCGCGGAAACGAATATCACTATGTATGTATATGGCTTAAACAGTCAGGGGCAGTAACTCTAAATTTGACCGTCGAACCAGGTAACCACGACGATATGCGCATGTCCTGATTGTAGTGAAGCTGTGTGCCAAGTTTCATTGAAATCGGGTCTACAGGTTTCAAGAAATAGCGTGGAAACGAATATCACTATGTATGTATATGGCTTAAACAGTCAGGGGCAGTAACTCTTAATTTGACCGTCGAACCGGGTAACCCCGACGATATGCGCATGTCCTCATTGTTGTGAAGCTGTGTGCCAAGTTTCATTGAAATCGGGTCTATAGTTTTCAAGAAATAGCGCGGAAACGAATATCACTATGTATAGTCCGTTTGACTTCTATATGGACCAACATTTCGCAAAAAATCTCAGAATTGAATTAATGCAACGTATTTTTTTCTTGTCATATCATATTTTCCATCTAATACCATGACGAATCTTGTTTTTCAGAATTTTTGAATGTAAAATAATGATTTTGTCCGTCCGTCTACATGTTAACTTCCAGCCTTTCATACCTTCTCGTGTCTGTAATAAACGGAACAGCAACTTGCCCAACCAAAAATAGTACTAATTTGCATAGGGGCCGAGTCAAAAGCATTATTAAACGAAGTCGTTGTGAATTTCACGAGGAAGACTAGATAAACAGGCGAGTAATAACGGTACAAATCACAAGATACTTAAGTTCAAGATGAAATGTCCGTCGATATGCTAATTAGCACGTCCAACTAAGGAAGAATGGACATTTCTTCTGTCAAAGGTTTAGTATAAAACCACGTGTTTTTTACTATTGTTTACATCTTGTTACGGCCTAAACAGCCTTCTTCACCCCTCGTGTTTAAGAGAGGAAAATGTGAAAATATTAACACTAAGTAGATAGACAAAATCATTATTTTGAAATCATTTTATTTTCAAAAAATATTTTTTGGAATGATATTAAGCTGAAATTAAGATTTTACCACATACAAATTGCTAATTCAAACTCGATTTTATGCAATTGATGAAAAGGTCGGTCCATATAGAAGTCAAACGGACTATATGTATATGGCTTAAACAGTCAGGGGCAGTAACTCTAAATTTGACCGTCGAACCAGGTAACCCCGATGACATGCTCATGTCCTCATTGTAGTGAAGCTGTGTATTAAGTTTCATTGAAATCCAGTCTATAGTTTTCAAGAAATAGCGCGGAAACGAATATCACTATGTATGTATATGGCTTAAACAGTCAGGGGCAGTAACTCTAAATTTGACCGTCGAACCGGGTAACCCCAACGATATGCGCATGTCCTGATTGTAGTGAAGCTGTGTGCCAAGTTTCATTGAAATCCGGTCTATAGGTTTCAAGAAATAGCGCGGAAACGAATATCACTATGTATGTATATGGCTTAAATAGTCAGGGGCAGTAACTCTAAATTTGACCATCGAACCAGGTAACCCGACGATATGCGCATGTCCTGATTGTAGTGAAGCTGTGTGCCAAGTTTCATTGAAATCGGGTCTATAGTTTTCAAGAAATAGCGCGGAACGAATAACAATATGTATGTATATGGCTTAAACAGTCAGGGGCAGTAACTCTAAATTTGACCGTCCAACCGGGTAACCCCGACGATATGCTCATGTCCTCATTGTAGAGCAGCTGTGTGCCAAGTTTCATTGAAATCGGGTCTATAGTTTTCAAGAAATAGCGCGGAAACGAATAACAATATGTATGTATATGGCTTAAACAGTCAGGGGCTGTAACTCTAAATTTGACCGTCGAACCGGGTAACCCCGACGATATGCGCATGTCCTCATTGTAGTGAAGCTGTGTGCCAAGTTTCATTGAAATCGGGTCTATAGTTTTCAAGAAATAGCGCGGAAACGAATGTCGGACGGACGGACGGAAGGGGGATAATGATAACTGATTTTCAGCAGCGACCATAGCGCAGTTGGTTAGGCATAAGACTTCCAATCTGGAAGTCGTGGGCTCGATCCCCAGTGGCGGTAAATATCCTTTCCGACGTTTGTCTCTCTACAATGGGTATTTAATCATAAACCTATGTGAGATAGCAGTCCGAGGCTAGGAAAGGATGTAATGGTAGTACAGGTGAAAAGAATACCAGGAATCCATTGTTAGGTGCTTCTGCTGCCGCGATACAACTGCGAAATTGTTGAAAGCAGCGTAAAACCCATTTAAACAAACAAATCCATGTGATTTTCAGTGATAACCTCGGTTAACAATGTGAAATTTATTTCTGTCAACTGCAATCAAAGTTATTATTGCTAATTCAATTGGTCTTTGCATTCAGCCAATCAAATGTCACAACAAGAATTTAGATATGACAATTTATTTCGACTGAAAAATAACATGAAAATGCCATTTTGTAAACAAGGAGGGAAATTAAGAGTGAAGGACAGAAACTCAATGGTTACTCTTTTTATTTGCGTCTCCTCAAAATTGGGGAACCATTGTAAGTCTGTAGCTGCTTAAGTACTATACAAACCGTTCTAAATTGAGACTGTTCTAAATTGCGTTGGTGAATACGTACTTTAGTCTATTCTTGGAAAAGTCCCGTCTTGGCAATTTAGCCTAGACTAAATTCTAAATTTTGGAATAGGTTGGTGAATACAACCCCAGGAGTACCAAAATGTTGAGGAACAATTACAGATCCACAACCTCAAGACAAGCTGATCTTAACCAAGTCTAGTATAGAATGGTTATTAAGGTAGTGGACCTGTTATAGTTCCACAATGTTTTTTGAGTAATGTACTTTAACAGTGTTAACCGAGGTTTTCTAATGATTTTCATTAGGAAATGTCGGTCAATATTGTGAAAAATCATGGGTTCTGTTGCGGAACTGTTACTGTTCCACTACCTTAATCGAGCCTTGGACAGCTTGATACCTTCTCTATTCTAGACGAGGTTAAGATCACCCTGTCTCAAACAAAATCGAGTATAGAAATTTTTTTCTCACAAAGAACAAAACAAAAATGTTGTTATATTAAGCCTGATCTTAGTCTTTTAGACTAGTTTTTCCTTTTTAAACCAGAAGAGTTTAAGATTATATTTCTAAAATAAACAGATTCACAATTAGTGAATCAAGTAGTCTCAGCACTTTGATTGAATGTCATTTTGCAAAGTTTATAGTTTGAACAAAAGTTGAGCCTCATGCTTAACCCAGAATATTCCTGTTTTGACAGGAGGTATAGACAAAGATCAGCCTGCACATATGTGCAGTCTGATCTTACTCTACAGCAACTGTTTGTCCCCTTTCAAGGCAGAGTTGTTAATGAATTTAATCTTCAAAATGAAATGTTGTCGACAACCTTGGATTCCAGGGCTCTTAGTACTTTGAGTGAGTGCAATTCTGAATGAGGATTTTAATTCAGCATTACAAGGTTTAATTAAATGCAGTTATTATCCATACCTAAATGTTCTTTCTGGACAATTAATGGAGTCTTTCGTTCATATATCTTCACCTACAAGGAATAAAACATAATTTAAACAAACTATTCAGGGCTCAACATTAAGTATTTAAGCCGTCTGCATGCAGGACTTGCTGGATTCTAGTTTCTATAGGTTCTATCTAGTAATAGCATGACCTTCAAAAGACATATTCATTTTTTTAGCAATATTATGTCAATATATCTAAATTCAGTAGAATGGTAGGTTGATAAGCCATATAAAAGATAATGTACAAAAGGAAAACAGTGTCGGAAAAGAAGAAATAGGTTTATTTTATGTGTTTTGCTTTTCTTTTCATTTTCTTTATTTTTTCGATGCCCTCTTGTTAGATATAACTTTTGATTACTAAATAATCAAAGATAATAATTAAGTGTTTCACTCTTGTGAGATATAACTTTTGTTTACTAAATAATTAAAGATAATAAATTAAGTGTTTCACTCTTGTGAGATATAACTTTTGTTTACTAAATAATCAAAGATTACTAGAACTGTCGCAAAGCGGACTAATACCCCCCACAAGCGCTTTGTCAGAATGCAAGTGCTGTTAGTGCAGGATGTGTTTGTAACTAATATTGAGGTCATATGTCGCATTTGCATGAAGTTTCATGATTCTATGTCGCTTGGTTTTTGAGTTAAGAGTCCAGAAATGAAAATTGAACAAAAATTGACTGTGACCTTGACCTTTGACCCATATGACCCAAAAACAAAAGGGCACTTCTTTGGGTCATAAGCAACATTTGCGTAAAGTTTCATGCTTGTAGGTCACTTGGTTCACGAGTTAGAGTCAAGAAACGAAAATTGAACAAAATTTTACTGTGACCTTGACCTTTGACCTATGTAACCCCAAAACAATAGGGCACTTCCTTGGGTCATAGGGAATATTTGTATAAAGTTTCATGATTGTAGGCCACTTGGTTCTTGAGTTAGAGTCCGGAAAGAAAATTGAACAAAGGCTGACTGTGACCTTGACCTTTGACCTACATGACCCAAAAACAATAGGGCACTTCCTTGGGTCATAAGGAACATTTGTATAAAGTTTCATGATTGTAGGTCATTTGGTTCTTGAGTTAGAGGTCCGGAAACGAAAATTGAACAAAGGCTGACTCAAGAAACGAAAATTGAACAAAATTTTACTGTGACCTTGACCTTTGACCTATGTAACCCCAAAACAATAGGGCACTTCCTTGGGTCATAGGGAATATTTGTATAAAGTTTCATGATTGTAGGCCACTTGGTTCTTGAGTTAGAGTCCGGAAAGAAAATTGAACAAAGGCTGACTTGTGACCTTGACCTTTGACCTACATGACCCAAAAACAATAGGGCACTTCCTTGGGTCATAAGGAACATTTGTATAAAGTTTCATGATTGTAGGTCATTTGGTTCTTGAGTTAGAGTCCGGAAACGAAAATTGAACAAAGGCTGACTGTGACCTTGACCTTTGACCTACATAACCCAAAAACAATAGGGCACTTCCTTGGGTCATAAGGAACATTTGTATAAAGTTTCATGATTGTAGGTCATTTGGTTCTTGAGTTAGAGTCCGGAAACGAAAAGGTCTACGGACGGACGGACAGATGGACGGACAGACAGACATGGTGAAACCAATATACCCCCCTCTACTTCGTAGGTGGGGGGTATGATAAATCAAATGCTTCACTCTTGTGAGATATAACTTTTGTTTACCAAATAATTTGAGATAATAAATAAAGTGCTTAAGTCTGTGCATGATTAATGAAAAGTAATATTTTTTTTAAGTTGTATGGCTTCATAAATAATCAATTCTTTTCTAAATCTGAAGTGGCATTACAAGTTGTCATCAAGTACCAGTTGTCATTTTTCGAAAGCATCATCAAGGTTCGACCCTAAGAAGAGTGCAGGACTCTTTTGTTAACAGTTGAGACTTCTTCATTTTGCAAGAAAGGAGTCTGATGGACTCCCAGGATCATAGGAGATTATTTCAACAAACAAATGCACAAGGCAGTTTTCCATTCAACCCTTGTCAAAACTGTAGATTATTTCACTACAAAGTTGTTAAAGATAAGATTTGCTTGCATAAAGAAATGTTTTGGAATAACATTTTAGGGGGAGGAACTTGTGGAAAAGAAGAAATTGCATGTTACAAGCAATTTCTTCCTTTCCACAATGTTCACCTCATTACGAAAATTCAGACAACTAACTTTGAACTTTGACTTCTTCACTTCATAGATAAGGAGTCTGATAAGCTCCTTTATCACAGTAGAAAAGTGTCAATCCCTGATCAAAGGTACGGATAAGAGGGGGTAAAGCCAGTCTAATATCTTTATTTCTGACTGAAACCCTATCTTGTTGGTACTCATTTGAATCTTCTTGACAAGGCAATTTCAATGAGTACCCACAATATAAGATTTGTTCAAGTATAGATGAAATAATCCAATTTGAAATCCAAAATACCCCCTCTATCTGAAGCTCTGTCTGATCCTGAGATCCAAGCCTATCTAACCCAATCAGTTGTGCTGTCAATTCTTGGGTCATGATTTTGAATCCTGGGACCCGTTTTCTGAATTTCTTATGAAAAAAATTAATTGCAAGTCAAAATCACAAATCACACCTAGTATTTTCATTCATTGTTACATTCTCTCTTGCATCATCTCATCAGAATCGTCTTTAGAAGACCATCCAAATCAGATGATGCATGTCAGAATTTCATTTTTAGTTTTTTTTCTAGAAGCAACTTTGATTTTTTTTACTTACACAAAAAATTGAAAGTAAGATGTTTAGTAAACTAGGCCCTTGGATTGGCCAACTTTCATCATACATTTGACGATGCCAATGTGACAAGCCCTATTTGTCTCCTATGGTATCTCATACATCTAGATGGAAAGGCAAGCTGGTGGCCTTGGATGAATGTTGTTGCAAGAACTGGTGTGAGAAACAACAGGAAATCATGCGTAGGTGCACCAGCCTCTGAGATATAACTGCAATAATGTTGAAAGCAATGTTAAACTCTCTTTAATCAATCAATCTGATCCTGAATATTCTTGCCTACCTCAAATTCATCCTCACATTCCTTGACTAAACTCTCTACCAGATTAAGGGCGGAACCATCACCACAAACATGTATTTCTTCCGCCACCAAACCCAACAACGCCATCGTCCAGTGGCCACCACGATTTAAATCTCCAATCATTTGTATCTCGTCTATCACAGCTACGTCATCTTAATATTCAAATAAAATCAAACAAAGTAATAAAACAGGTATGGGTGGGTGTATAACCCTTTCCTGTATAATCCCTGTTTTTTACATGCCCGTGATAATATGATGTTGTGAAAAAAGAAGAAATTGCTTCTGACAAAATTCTACAAAATTTTCTACCCTACAGAATGGTTATTTTTCAAATTAAATCCACTCTAAATTCTCGTCTACAAAACCTTTGAATTAAGACAGGTCCAAAATTTTGTAAAACAGGAAAGTGATAATAGATAATTAGTAGGAGACAAAATTGGTGCAACAACAGTATGAATAAGAGCCACGTCAGACATGGCCATCCCCCACCATCAAAGCTTGATAGTAAACTGTAGCCTTATCACAGATTTATTAAAATACATTTATAAATTGCAAAAAGAGTATTTAGCTAAGTCATGATCTATTTGTAAATAGATTATAATCTAGGACCAAGATTAGTTAATGTATGAAATGGAAGATCTTAAGTCATGAAACATCTTAGACAAAAGTTCCTTTTTTCCATGACACAGAATTTCATTTCAAAGGGGTTTATTGTTTGCATAGTCACATGATAAGTTCCATGTTTTGGAAGTTTCATGAATACTATCACTAATTGTACAGGTTATATAAATACAAGTAATGTTTGTTCACATAGGCCTCTTTTGCTATGACACAGTAATATAATCACCAAGAATTAAGCGAGAGGTCTATCCAAAGAACAATCCTGACATGAATTATTTGCATTCAAAAATTCATTTCAGAGAAGAAGATTTTTTTTTTTATTTTGTCATTATGCACTTTTTGTAGAACCCAAGTACAATACATTACAATACAATACAAATTCTTTATTTGCTTTTAAAAGCGCTCGACAATACAATCAATCAACTTTAACAAAACATCAAGCAAATGAACATGTCAACGGATAACACATACACATACAGGTACATGTTGCTGTTGGCTCACAGATGGCTAAACGCTATGGGGCCATTTGAAGAGAGAAATGAAAAAAAATATATATACTAAAACTATTTTCCTTTTATCAACAAGTTTAATGAGTAAACTACTAATTATATTTCTTAATATAAAAATGTCTTATGTAATCAGTCTTATGTAATCAGTCCAATCAGAATAAAAAGAAGGATTCTGAAAGAGCAAGTCCCAAGAATCCATCGGATTGATAGTTTCAGAGAAGATTTTTTAATATTTCACCACAAAGGGCCCTTTTTAGGATGACTTGTCAGCCTATAGCGTCAGAGTTATCAGCCTAGACAGGATTGAAAGAAGGAATCTGATTGGGCATGTCTTACACATCATTCATGTGAAATTAAGATGAATTCTAACCATTTTTTTTTTCAGAGAAGACTTTTAATATTTCATCAAATCGAACATTTTTCTGTGACATGGCAGCCCATAAAGCCTTAGTCATCAGCCTGATGGACAAGTCTCACGGACAAATCTGAAAGAGCATGTTTTAAGCATCATTCCTGTAAAGTTTGGTTGAATTCCAACCAGTAGTTTCAGAGAAGAAGATGTTTAAAGAAACAAGAGGACCATAATGGTCCTATATCGCTCACCTTCGTATCTTTGTGGCATTTAATAAATTAAATTTTCATGAGCCACAAGCTGCCCATCCCACTAAGGCTTACTGCTATTCATTCACCCATTGGTTGGAGACAAATGATGCTTGTCACAATTTCTGATAAAGTTGGCAGAGCCAGAAGTCAAGCTCATATCCCCAGACAGTAAGACCCCAGCTGTGCCATGATGTATGACTGAATCTCAGTCGACATCAACAATTATTAAACATTGTTTTACTGTTCCAAAAGAAGACATCCATAATTCTTTAAAACAACTTGACCTCCCAATCCAATAATAACAAGCAAATTCGTTGAATTGATATCCCCCGCCGAACAAATTTTCATTGTCAATGGAGTTAATATCAAACTTAGGTACAGGTTATCTTTTATCTACATCAACCTTTAGTTTTCAAGAAATAGCGCGGAAACGAATATCACTCTGTGTGTATATGGCTTAAACAGTCAGGGGCAGTAACTCTAAATTCGACAATCGAACCAGGTAACCCTGACGATATGCGCATGTCCTCATTGTAGTGAAGCTGTGTGCCAAGTTTCATTGAAATCCGGTCTATATGCAAAAACAATATCCCCCCGAAGATTTCTTTGGCAGGGGATAATAATGGACTTCAATATTGCATAAATAGGAATATTTTGAGCGAAAACTTTTTCAGTTTTTCCAAAGGATCAGCCCCATTTTCAACTGGACCTTTAAACTATCACCCTACAATTACACTGAAATTTTCAAGTAAATCTGATAAAATTTGTAGACTTTATATAAAACAAGAATATTTAGGGCTAAATTCCACAAGGCTCCTTCTATCATGTTTTCCGACAGATCAGCCCATTTTCAACAAGAACCTTCAAATATTCTGTGAAAGTTTAGTTTCAAGTAAACCCAATTATGTTGGTGGAATTTATAGAATAAACAAAAATTATTAATGGGTATACAGACTGATGGGATCCAGGCCATCACTATAGCTCTTCTGGTCTTCAGTCAGTAGAGCTTAAAACTAATTGTACCTTATATCAACATCCTAGACTGTTTTTAGAGACGATTATTGTTCAAAGATTTTTTAATTGGATTCTATTTGACCCAAGGGATATCCCTGTCAAATTTCAGTAAGACAGGCCCACTAGTTTAGAAGATGTTTAACCCTTTGATGTTTAATCTCTGCTTCTCACGTGCCTGTGATTTTATGATTGAGAAAACAATGTGAAACAAGCAAATTCGTTGAATTGATATCCCCCGCCGAACATATTTTCATTGTCAATGGAGATTATATCAAACTTAGGTACAGGTTATCTTTTATCTACATCAACCTATAGTTTTCAAGAAATAGCGCAGAAACGAATGTCACTCTGTATGTATATGGCTTAAACAGTCAGGGGCAGTAACTCTAAATTCGACGGTCGAACCGGGTAACCCCGACGATATGCTCATGTCCTCTTTGTAGTGAAGCTATGTGCCAAGTTTCATTGAAATCTGGTCTATAGTTTTTCGGAAATAGCGCAGAAACGAATATCACTATGTATGTATATGGCTTAAACAGTCAGGGGCAGTAACTCTAAATTCAACAATCGAACCAGGTAACCCAGACAATATGCGCATGTCCTCTTTGTAGTAAAGCTATGTGCCAAGTTTCATTGAAATCCAGTCTACAGTTTTCAAGAAATAGCGCAGAAACGAATATCTCTGTATGTATATGGCTTAAAAAGTCAGGGGCAGTAACTCTAAATTCGACGGTTGAACCGGATAACCCCGACAATATGCGCATGTCCTCATTGTAGTGAAGCTGTGTGCTAAGTTTCATTGAAATCGGGTCTATAGTTTTAGAGAAATAGTGCGGAAACGAATATCACTATGTATGTATATGGCTTAAACAGTCAGGGGCAGTAACTCTAAATTCGACATTAGAACCCGGTAACCCCGACGATATGCGCATGTCCTCATTGTAGTGAAGCTGTGTGCCAAGTTTCATTGAAATCCGGTCAATAGTTTTCAAGAAATAGCGCGGAAACGAATGTCGGACGGACGGACGGACGGACGGAAGGACGGACAGACAGACGGACATGGCAAAAACAATATCCCCACCGAAAAATTTTTTTCGGCGGGGGATAAAAAGCAGAAATTGCTTCTTACAAGCAATTTCTTCTTTTTCTACACTATTTTCTACCCTACAGAAAGGTTATTTATCAAATTAAATCCACTTAAAATTTTCGTCTGCAAAACCTTTGAATTTGGACAGGTCTAAAATTTTGTAAAACAGGAAAGGGTTAAAGAAGATGTGGATGATGCACAAAAGACAACATCCATTTGACTATCACAATAGCTCATCTTGTACACTTCCTACTCAGGTAAGCTAAATTGGTCATGGTTGGGGCATAAGTGTTTAACAAACATATCTCGTTTAAAGTTAATTTAGATAAATATCTTAACCCTTGTTATGCTGAATATTTTTGGCCCAAAATTTTTATCAAAATCAAAGGGAAAATTCTGGTTTGAAAGTGAGACACAGGTAGTGTAGACTTAGATCAGACTGCACATATGTGCAGGCTGATATTTGTCTAAAGCTCCTGCCAAAGCAGGAATATACCAGGTTCAGCATGACAAGGTTTATATAAACAAGCAATGGCTATCCTCCTCATATGTTTTGCAGACAGTCAATTGCAAGAGAACATATGAAATTTGTTCTTACATTTAGCAGTATAATCAAGTAGTTCTATTGTACATGACTTGTGGTTGGAAGGCTGATCCTCACTGACCATATAATACCTTCTCTCTCCAGTTAGTAAATCACATGGGACATCCTGAAATTATTCATAAATACCATCAATTAGCAATCAAAATGTTGTATCCACAGCTTACTAGATTGTCACAAAGCAGACTAACACGTCCCCCACAAGTGATTGTCAATAATGAAAAGCCATTTTTCAATAAAGGGCCATAACTCTATCAAAAGTAGGTAAAACTTCCTCCTGTGTACCCCCAAAACATGGCTTTCCAATATTACATAGAGGATATTGATAAATATTCATAAAATACCAAATTTGTTTCACCAGTCATGTAAAAAGGGACCATCTTGGTAGTGCATAAAGTGCCGTCCCTTGTCAGACTGCGCAGACCGACTTGAGTCCAAACTTTTTGATTTTTGCTAATTTTCTGAATCTAGAATGATCAATCAACCTTTCTGTAAAAGAATTTTTGAAATGGGTATTCTGATTGACCTGTACTAGAACCAATCTTTTTTTCAAATATTTAATTTACAGAATTCCTAGATGGTCCTTTTTGGAATGACATGTCACATTTGTTTCAGCCATCATGTAATAAGACATCCATCAAAAGAGATCCATAGTGGCTATAAATGGCTAACCTGAGTTTACAGTCTTAAACTTTAAGATGCAAGCTTTTAAGCAAGATAATGGGAATAAAGAATTGTTAGTTTATTTCTTTATATGGGGTTTAACACCACTTTCAACAATCTTTCAATTATATTGCGGTGGCTGGATTACCTACAAATGACTTTCTGGTATTTCTCACACCGGTTCTACTATTATATCCTTTCCAAGCCTCCAGCTGCTATCCCACATAGGTATATGATATTCAACCCATTTTGGAGGACAAATGGTCAGAAAGGCTGACTCCCGTCGTCAGGAATAAAGACAAAGTAAGAGCAATCTTACAAACGAAAGAAACAAAAACTAATTTCACAATTTTGAAATGATTTCAAGTTGACTGAAAACTAAATTATGCCTATAGAGTGTCTACAAGGTTCATCTAAGATTTGAATATGTGACTTAGTTTTGATCCTAAATGATAAAATTTTACAGATTTAGCCAAGAAAGTTTTTTGCCAGTTTTTTTTTTATAAATTGATTTGGCTATAAATGAGACATCTACAGTGTCCACAAGGTTTTTCTAGAATTAAACCATAAGTATTGATCCTCGTTGACCGAACATTTAACAACATCAAAGAAAATTTTCATCTTCACAGTTTAACCCTTTCCTGTTTTACAAAATTTTGGAACTGTTCAAATTCAATGGTTTTGCAGATGGAAATTAAATGTGGATTTAATTTGAAAAGGGTAGAAGGGTAGAAAATAGTGTGGAAAAAGAAGAAATTGCTTGTCAGAAGCAATTTCTTCTTTTTTCACAATGTTTTCTCAATCATAAAATCGCAGGCACTTAAAAAGCAGGGATTAAACAGCAAAGGGTTCAAGTTTGATTCAACAAAACCTTACAACCTCCTTCCCTAGCTTCCTCTATCCCCTCCCCTTCAGCCCCTAATCCTACTCCAACCCTCCATCCCCACCCCTCCATCTTTCTCCCCTCCAGCCCTCTCCATCATCCCCTTCCAATACATCACCAACCCCACCGACCAGAACCCTTTCTCCATCCCCATTAACTCAAAATGTTCCCCTTCAGTTTTCTCTACCCCCTTCCTTCCCCTAAATCCCCCACCCTCCATCATCCTTCCCTTCATCCTCCTCCGCCAAAACCCCTTCCCTCTCCCCTCTGCTTTCCATCCCTTCCCTTCTGTCCATCCTTCCATACTCCTAATCTCCATCCCCTCCTTTCAATCTCCACCCATCCAGGCCTCAAAAATCCTCCTCCCCACAATTCCCCTCCAATAATAATAATAATGTTTTTATTTAACGAGGCTACACAGTTGGGCGAACCCAGTCTTCCCTGTGGGCCTCTGAATACAGTCTTATCTGCTACTTCCCCAAAACTTTCTTCAGAGTGGCCATAATATGATGATCAAAAGGTTGCATCTACAGTCGTAATTCATGGTAACTATACACTAAATAAGCTGAAGTTACAATTCCATGATCACCATTGAATGATTTTCAAAGAGGATTTTATCTTTCTAATGCATGCTTGTAGTGTCTAATGCATGCTTGTAGTGCAAGTCAGAAGTGCAGATAAGAGGGGTAAAGCCAGTTTAAAATCTTCATTTCTCCATAAAACTCTATGTTGTTGGAACAATACAATTCCAATGAATACCAACAATATACTAGTAGGGGTTGCCCAATAATTGTTTAACTTATTTAACCTAAAATCTAAATTCACCCCTCCAATTTAGCTCTGGTGTGAGTAATGTTTGTATCATCTTTACTATTTGTATGTCTACCTGAGAATTTGTCTTTGTAAAACATTCAATGGCAAGTAAACGAAGAGGGGCAAGGTACACGCCAGTCTCAGCATTCATAAAACGCTGTAAGGCAGCATGAGTTTTACCACTGTTTGTTGGCCCACTGTGATAGATGACTTTTCTTTTCATTTCTCTTGCCTTTGGAAACCTGAAATTGAAACAATACCTTTTAAAGCTGCTCTTGCACAGTTTTTCATAGAAAAAATACAAAACTTGTTCTAAGTTTTGGAAATGTGTGTATTTTTAGACTATGAAGAATGGCCCAAAGGATTGGCACTAGAAACAACATATTTCAATAATTTTGTAACTTATTTTTTCGAAGTGGCAAGCTCAGTAAGGTATCTAGTAGGGACGGGAACGAATAGTAAAATTCATATTCGAATATTCGTTTTGAATATTCGATTATATTCGAATATTCGTTTTGGCTACTTCAAAATTGAACATCCGAGTATTGTTTATACCCGATTATTATTCCTTTTCTTGTTCGAAGTTACTTTAGCTTGTACAGATTATGAATATTAAGAAAAGAGATTCATTTTAACTTGAGTCGGATTTCTCTGATTTTAATTTGTAGAAAAAAATGCTTAATAGAAATGAAATTAAAAATTACTAAATTCCGAAGGCGCGATCCGAGACGCCATTGAATCTCCAAGTAGGGTTACCTTGCGTTCCTCACACCTTGGGGAATGTTGAACTTATTTAAAAAATCCAATCACATCCAAAAAAAATAGAATTATTTGTCTGGATTTCACTTTATATTACCTTTTTAAGTGACAATAAATATTAGTACAGTGTAAAATGTGCGATCAAAAGTTCGTGAAACATAGTAATTCAAGCTTTGATTCCGATGTTTTTTGGCGTCAACAGACCAGAACATATATTTTGGAATTCGTTTTCCGAGACTTTACAATTTTATACACTTTTTGGTGACATGTTCTAAAGTGTTGTAGGATAGAACAGACACTCTTGAAACAAAATATTGTATCAACCCGAATCCGGAAAAAAAGTCGAATACCCGATAGAAAATCAAAGCGTCATAACTACGACGTGACTTTTAGAAACACAAATCGGTCGCCCATTGACAAATATTGCAATTCTTCATGGTTGTGCACTTGTCTTATTGCCGGCGAAGAGACAATAATCTACTTTTCTTTGAAATCGAGTCAAGAGACAAATATTATAACAAACGCCGCGCGGCCTATGGTTTATGGTTTTCAAATAAATTTCGTTCGACGTAACGTCAATTGTTTTGACATATCCGAAAATTTGCAAATAGATTTCAACTCTCCAAAGGTGTTATATTAACACATTTATACATTTGTCGATGTTTCACGGACAGACTGCTGATAAACAGATATGCAACCTGTCATTATTATTGATTTTCCTTGTACCTTCTTGACACTTATATACATACGATTGAAAATGATGTGAGAAAATCGTTTCAATATTGAGAAATTACTTCCCACTTCTTTTACAGATATAAAGGCAAATGCTCAAATTCAGTCACATGAAAACGAATATTCGTATTCGAAAATCGTATTCGAATATTCGCGGGAAAAACGAATATTTGAACATTCGGATATTCGTTCCCATCCCTAGTATCTAGTCTATTTATTTCTAGTCTATTTATTACAAAATCGTTATTTTCCGTGAATAACCTTTCATTTTTTGCCTGTATTGATATGAAGTTTCTAGCTGTCAAATACTTTAACCTTAATCTTCGATTGAATAAGACAAACATGCCGAATGTCAAGTAAAAATAGTTGGCTTGAAATTGAAGAATAATTTTTTTAGCGTTAGTAGTCACTTTATTTTTTAGAATGAATTTAACCTAAATTCGGGTATATCGGTCTTTCTTTCGATGCATTACCAGATTGAATCTTGTTATTTTAAAGGCTTCAACATGATGGGGTAGTTTATTCCGATTGATTTTACGAAAAATGTTAAAATTCACATTTTCCCAATCTGTGCAAGAGCAGATTTAAGGTAGTAAACCCATAATAGTTCTACAACATTTTCGAATTCATAGCCTTGATGATAATAACTGAGGTTTCCTAATGAAATCATAAGCAAACCTCAGTTAACACTCTTATATTTCATGGTTTCCGTTGTGGAACTATAATGGGTCTACTACCTTAACCATTGTCAGGCTGAGCATGATTTTTTTCCTTAACTATTCAGTCTATTTAGTATTAACATCAAGTATCTCCCAGGTTGTGATTTTTTCATCTGTTTCATCTTAACTACTCTTCATTATAAAGTTTTATCTGACTATTGAACTAGGTTTGAGTAACTTTGCTTTACTATAAAGTCTTAACCCTTGTCATGCTATATAAATTTTGCCAAAAATTTTCATCAAAATCAAAGGGCAAAAAGAACTGAAAGTACCAACTGTAGGTCAATTTTTATTTAAAAAATTAAATCTAATGACAATTCTGGTTTAAAAGTGAGAAACATGTGGTGTAGACTAACATCAGGCTGCACATATGTGCAGGCTGATGTTTGTCTATAGCTCCTGCCAAAACAGGAATATTCCGGGTTCAGCATGACAAGGGTTAACTGATAATTTTATTAGGCTTAAGTATCAAATCTTATCTGATCATTAATTCTTATCCAATTTAAAGATTTGTCCAACTGTAATGAGTTAAGGTAGTGAACCTATAACAGTTGTGCAACATTTCGGAACTCACAATCTTACACAATGTTGACTGAGGTTTCCTAAGGACATCATTAGGAAACCTTGGTAAAAACTGTGAAATTTCATTAATTCAGAAAAAGGTTGACATCATGATGGACACCATCAAAGACACTTCAACAAGTCATATTTAATCTAAAATTTTATTGCTTCTGCTATAGGGGAAAACCGGGTAAATTCGGACGTTTTTTACCAACCTTATTTCAGGCTTGATTCTGAAGCTATAGATGGAAACCCGGACACTAGCCGTATTCTCATCACTCGAGCGGTCATTAAACTTGCATTTTATCCAAAAAATGTAAAGCAAATGCTGGCCAAAACGTTGTGAAAACGAGAAGTTTGAGTGTACTGTGAAACGGGAAAATTCGGACGGGGTTGGAAAAATTTGGACATGTTTATCGTCAAAGGATGAAATTCGGACAATACAGGAATTTCAATGATTAGGGGAATAAAGTCACGGATTTTGTTAGTTTAAACGAATAGTGTTAATACGAAGCTTTAAAACTTCAATTTAGGAATGCTATGACTGTCTTCAATAAAAAATAGATATAAGGGGATAAATTGATATTACTTGGTTTGCAAAGCATACAATTTATATAGTCCGAATTTTTACTTCTGCTGAAAATTGAAAGTGGAAATTCGGGCACTTCGAAAAAAGCTATATTTTACGATTCTGAGCAAATAATTATCGATTATTTTATTAAAACTTTTTACCTCTTTGACATTTTAATCGAATTATAAACGTTTCACAATTAATTCTTGCCAATCCACACCAATTTCTTAACCGTTGACCGAACCTATATTCGTCAGCAATTTATGAATGTCAGTTCAATTCGCAAGGTAGCCAGGGGTTTGTGACTTTCAAGAGTTTTATTTCCACCAACATATCTATCATTTTATCAGAAATTAAACTGACTTATGCGAGATATATCTTAGAATATATAGAAATATTTGATAGCAACTCTGTTGTCATTGCTTTTTCAAAAAATTATCTTAAAAAGAATGTCCAAATTTATACGTCTGTCCGACCTTCTACGGTTTTCCCCTACAGATGAATATTTACCCAAGTGATCTAATTATTCATATCAAAACCATAATTCTTGAGAATAAGGACAGATATTATGAAACACCCTGTGTGGATGCAACATAGTTTTTGGCTCAGGATAGAGAAATTCTGATTAATAAAAGTTGAATAATTTTAATAAACTGTTTAAAAGTACTGCCCATAAAAGTATATTTCTTCCTTCATCAATAGAAATATACAGAGTTTCTATAAATCCATCATGTGAAAAAGGGTCATCTGGAAATTCCATGAAATAAAAAGTTAAAAAAGAGATTATTTCTAGTACAGGTCAACCAGAGTTGGGATTTTAAAAATTCTTTCAGAAAATCAGCAGTGTAGAAAGTTTCAACCTTAGTCAGTCTGTGAAATATGCGCAGTCTGACTAGGGACCATATTTAACATACTACAAAATGATCCCTTTTCATGTGACTGATCACAAAGGTATTTAGTTGTAGCAGAGACTTTGCAAAATATTAAAGCATTCACAAAACAAGACTGCTAATTCTTTAGCAGAAAATATTGAAAAATAACTTTTCTTCAAAATACACCTGGGCCTGAGGTTATAAAACTTTTCTCAGGCCCAATTCAAAATTTTCTCAAATTTCAATTTGAGATTAAAGCCATAATTCTTTTTTATTACTCATTTAAATGTATAAACATAAAAGATGATATTGATAAATAACAACTTCTTAATACCATCTTTTATTTTGGTACATTTATTTTAATTTCAAATTTGAGAAAATTGAGCCTAAGCCTGGGAAAAGTTTTATAACCTAGGGCACTGAAAGTAGGCTCACCAGTTGACTGGGTCCACCATTGACATCACACAAAGTTGCTTTAATTCTTCAATTACATCTACATGAGGATAAACTTGGCAACCATGTTCAACAATAAAGGGAAGTAATTCTGTTACATTTCCTGAAAGATATAAGTAAATTATCTGGACATTGATTTTCAAGATTCAAAATGTACACAGTTTGATCTTTTCTATGCATAGTGGAGAGGAAAATCTTTAGCTTCATAAAAAAGAGATCCCATAATAAGGCTGGGACTTTTTCTAACATTGGGAAGTGTGTATTATTTATCTACAATGACCTGGCACTCATTAAATATTCCTTTTGACCCCTATTGATAGTCTGTAAATATGTTTCTTAATATAGACTTACACTCGCGAAGTTAAAATGAAAAATATGTATCACAAACCAGAGTGCATACGGAAATTTAGCTGTGGTGGTAAGGATGCTTTCCCATAATCGGGAGGTCACGAGTTCAAGTCGGACAATCGCCAGAAATATTTCTATTTCTTTTTAGGGTTACACTTTTTAAGTACCTATTTTGATACTTTTGATATTTTGAACAGTGTTGCATAGGATATTGGCATTCGGCTCAGTTTTTCCGCAAGACTCAATTTGACCATTTCAAAGTCCTGTCTATTAATCATTTTAAATTTCTGAAAATAATTATAAATTTTGAAATATATCTAGATCTCTATTTAAAAGATGGAGAGTCACCTTTTTAAATTCATGACGGTATGAAATTCAAACATATACAGGGTTTGAACACGTTAATCGAATTCCTGTTTAAGTGTGATTAAGTTATTAACGCCAAAACTCTATTCTCTTCATGAAACAAATGAGATCTTTATTAGCACTACTATTTGGTACAAGCTTACTAACATCTTATAATATTGTGGGTTTTTTTCATTGAGGTATGAAACAAATCTTGCTCTCGATCAGAATACAATAATCTTGGTTGGTGCAAACAACAAAAGTTGAATGAAGAATAAAAATATTAATCGTAAATGACAAAAAAACTAATAACAAAATAATAATAAGAAATATAATTTAAAAAAACCCGAAAAAAATCAATATATTTATGATAAACACAATAATTAAAACATGTGTCTCTGTCGGGAATTGAACTCGATCTAACAACTTATCGGTGTACGGGAAGGCGTCTGTAACCACTATACTACCGCGACTTTTTAAATGAGATGCAAAATAATATAAGTAAATAAATAAAACGGTGAAATGAAATTGAGGTACGCTGCGGAAATACTCGAGCACTGACGGAAGTTAATGAGTGCCAGGTCATTTTAGATAAATAATATTTCCGTTTATTTATCGTCGCTACCGTAGCACATGCCCATTTGAGCGACACCCCCAGAAGACGGTTAGTTGTTACGGGGGATAGTGCAAGGATACATGACGAAACTACTGCTGAGATCCGCCATGGTTCTTTAACGTGCTCGGTGTAAAGCACCGTCTCACTGGGCCTCGGTTTAACGTCTCATCCGAAAGACAATTAGTTTTTATTAGTGTATAAGCCCGGGAATCGAACCCACGCCGCCGAACTCCAATGGTTTTGAAGTCCGGTGCTCTACCAACTGAGCTAATCGGGAAGGAGGGCCTGTTGCCCTTATATTTGGGGAAAAAACATCAGTAGTAAGGGGAAGTTTACATTTTGAAATTTTGGTAAAAAGCTTATTTTTGAGATATAGTGCTTCATTACATATACAGACTAAAATTTCAAGTCATTTACCAAGTAAATGGACAGTTTAATTCTAAAATCTATTTTGCAAGAGCACTGCCTGAATGAAATGCTTGGCTGCAGGTGCTTGACAATGCATTAGTCGAAAAAGAGGAATAACTTTTACAAAAATGCTTCCAGAGTTATCCCCCTTGATAGTCCAGGTAGCTGTTGTAATGGTGAATACATATGCCAAGTTTCCAGATATCTTCAATATCAACAGAGATATGACCAAGGTTAACATTTGTAAAGCCAATGCCTAAGCTAACACAAACAAAGCCAAGGTAAAAAAAACAGACCTCAGATTTTCCAAGATTGGAGACATTGTTAAGTCTTCAAATTTGTGCAAACCACAACCGGAGGCATAATCTAAGTCAACAAGTCTCTATATATCAGGTAATCATTTGGCAACCTGCTTTGATCTGCAAGGCAGACTAAACCACTGCATGTCTGAAGTCTTAACTACATATGCAAATATATCATTTTGTTAAATGTGTGAACTACATCCTAAAATGGCCCTATATTAGAATAAAAAAGTTGCAGTATATAAAGAATAATTGTCTTGATTTAGGCAACCTGAGGCCGGTGCACGACATTTCGTCGAAAGACACTTCATCAAATACGACACTTCGTCGAATACAACAATTGGTCTAAACTACATATGGTCGAGTCCGACGTTTCGTCGAATTTATCTTTGTCTTTCAACGAAATGTCATGGACCCACCTGAGGCAGAGTACATGTCGGTGAAGACTACTTTATGTCATCATTTTGAGTGTACATACAATCTTCCATAATTATCATTGCAGACAGTTTGTTTACCTACCTGATGTATTGATGAGATCATGTAAACAAACATGTAAGTTTGGTGGCAGATTTTTGGAGGAATAACAGTATTGCACAAAACTCTGTAAAATGATCTGTGCCATTGTATCTGTGAATGAAACAAGAGACCCAAGAGTATCAGTATTGCTCCACAAAAACCAAAGTAGGTTAATGCACAACAAGAAATACTTCAAGGACAATCATCTACCTACCATTATTATTGACTGAATGCAGTCCTAAACCTAACAAGTCAATATTTAACCCTTTCCTGTTTTACAAAATTTTGGACCTGTCCAAATACAAAGGTTTTGCAGACGAAAATTTAAAGTGGATTTAATTTGAAAAATAACCATTCAGCAGATTGGAAAACAGTGTGGTAAAAGAAGAAATTGCTTATCAGAAGCAATTTCTTCTTTTTTCACAATGTTTTCTCAATCATAAAATCACAGGCACGTAAAAAGCAGGGATTAAACAAAGGGTTAAGATAGTAGCTTTAGGTCAAGATCAGGTCAAAATGTTCAATGTTATACTAGAATCAAAGACAACTATCTACAAACTTTAAACATTGGCATTATACAGTTCTAGACACTATAATTTAAAATTTATGAAAGTAGATCAAAGGTCATGGTCTAGGTCAAGGGTTCAACAGGATGGAAAAATCGAAGACAATTGTCTTCCCACCTTTCTTATTAACTTAATAAAGTCCTAGACTTATATGATTCTATATTTAAGGAAGTAGGTCAAAGGTCACTGTCAGATTAAAGAATCTAGGTCAAATGTACAACATGATGCCAGAATCAAAGACCATCATCTATCAACCTTTATTATTGACTTATAATTACAATCTATTATCTTACACAAAATTATTTAAATCCTTTGCCTAGTTTATGACATTTAGAATTTTCCTATTTCTCACTATCAGTCCCTTTTTTGCTGCCTTAGTATTAAGTACCAAAGTTCAATGCCCTACAAGAAATAAGAAATAAATCAGAAAAAGCTTGTCTCGAGGAAAATTTGGGTGAAGTTTGATTGAATTCTGACCAGTAGATTCAGAGAAGAATTTTTTTCATATTTCACCATTTTGGTCTGTATTTTGGTGACTTAACAACCAGTAGCTTTTGTGTTATCAACCCAATCAGAATAAACCCAGAAATCTGAAAGACCTTGTACCTAGTATCAGAGAAGAGGATTTTTAATGTAAAAGTTTACACACCCAAAAACTGATGGACTTACAGACCGATGGACAACAAACAAATAAGCCATGAGTCCCCCCCCCCATGACATAAGCCCTGCTGGACTTTGTCCAGTGGAGCTAAAAATTACTCTTTGAACGGCAAGGAAAAGTAGATACTATATTCATCTTATAATCATACAAATATCCTTGTGATAATATCACATTATATATGTATCTGACTGTGGATATTTCACAAAACTTTCTTAACCAACCCCTACTCTTTGAGGCCTTAAAGAAGAAAGCAAGATTTTGTAGAACATGCTGGAATCCAGCATTTAATGGTTCCAGCATTTTCTTCTTTAAAAACAATATTTTCTACCTTTTGACATAAAAATGAGGTTAATTAATCTCTAATATCAATTCAGTACCATTCTGAGAGTTGTCCTGACCAGTACTTGTCCATGGCTAAGAGGCCTAGAAAAATGTACTTTTACACGAGTAAAAAAGCCTGTATCCAGGTATGACCTGTTTCAAATTTGGATTTTGTGCACCCCTGCCCAGAAACTCCACACCCAGAATGTCTACCTTTAAATTCTGTTAATGTTCTTAGTGTTTATGACAAAATACACAAGGCTTTTTAGAGTTAACAGATACACAAAAATGTTTAACAATCCTTCCTTAATTTTCTGCTACCAAGGTGCAGAAAATACAAATTTTGGAAGCGTTCATAACTCCTGTGTCAAAAAAGATAAGCATGGGAATTCTCCACACCCAGCATTACTCACCATCAACATCTAACTGTTGCCTCAACAAATGCTGGACTTTGCTGCCCTCTTGAACTTCTGAAAGAAGCTGCTTTAATTTTTCTGAAAAGGGAAAACATATTGGAAAACAAATCAGACAAAATGTGTCTTATATCACACACAAGAGGACCATGATGTTCCTATATCGCTCACCTGAGTAAGTCAACTCATAACTTGTCAACAATGTTATAAATACCAGAGATTGTCTGATGTATATTTAGGGTGGATTTAAAAGAAACAGACTTTAATTTCCTCCTACTGCAATTTGATTTTCTCTTTAATTGCAAACAAAGTTATTGATAAAATTGAATTCTTTTAACAAGTTTAGTAGACCTAAACCTTAAGAATATCCCTGCCAAGTTTCAGCTTGATTGGCCCACTGGTTTAGGAGAAGAATTTTTTCTAAAGTGCCGGCAATTTTCAACCTTTCCGTTACCATGGCAACCAGAGTTTTTTATGAAATTCAATTCTTTTACCAACTTTGAAAGAGCTTCACCCATGGAACATCTCTGTCAAGTTTCTGGTTTAATGGCCTAGTGGTTTGGGAGGAGAAGATTTTTGGACAATGGACGGACGACAGACGGTGAGTGATCATAATAGCTCACCTTGAGCACTTTTTGCTCAGGTGAGCTTAAAATACCAAAATGTTCCAAGTAAAAAGAGAATTCATGGATATAATGCAGGATTTGACACTTAGGGAAAACATATTGGAAAACAAATCAGACAAAATGTGTCTTATATCACAAAAAATACCAAAACATTCCAAGTAAAAAGAGAATTCATGGATATAATGCAGGATTTGACACTTAGGGCAGTCTGGGAGTCTGAGACTCCCTCCTGACCAGTTTGGATTCCTTCATTTTGTAAGTAAGGAGTCCGATGGACTCCCAGGATCATATGAGAATATTCTGAAAAATCAAAATTAATGCACAGGACAATTTCCTTTTACATCCTTGTCAAAACTGTTGATCTTTTGACTATATAAGTCATAGAAGATAATATTTGCTTGCATCTAGTAATGTTATTAAAGATTAAAGCACTGAAATTCAGTCAGCATTGACCAATAAATAGGGTATTGAAATATTTCAAATTTTGAACAATGCTCTAGAAATTTCAGGAAAGGTATACTTACATCATTTGCCTTCTATATTCTGAACACAATCTTCTGAGCAGATGCCTGATTCATTCTGAATGCACTTGTTGAATTATAACAAACATGAATTTGACGATCTGCCTCAAAGTTTAACTTCCAAGTGTCATGCTAAACAATAACCATGACAAATTTCCTGTAAGCACTGGACGCATTTATTGTGAGTCAGTTTTTAATTTGAGAATATAATTTTCTAATTTTACTGGTTTAAGAGGGAAAATTCAGGAGTATAGACTAAGATCAGACTGCACACATGCACAGACAGATTTTTACCTTTACCTCCTGCAAAAGCTTGAATATTTTGATTTCATGATGACAAGGAGACAAAGTCATTTTGACCATCTGCATGAAAACTGGACGAAGTGTTAAAGACATATTATCTTGGCCATGCGTATGAATTAATGCATTAGATCTACCTTTTAAATGCGGGCAATTTTTATAAGCAAGTCAGGCCTTGCCTGACTGCATTAAAAAATCTCCTTTTGGGAAGAAACATGTGGAAAAGAATCAATTTCTCTCTTTTCAACAATGATCTCCCCATGATGATTTGGACTCATTACTTTGACTGAGCTTGGATTCCATGATTTTTATATTTAAGGAGTCCAATAGACTCCTTATTCGCAGAAGTTAGTATTGATCCCTGTTATGGACATAAATTGACAAACACTAACTGTTGTTTAAGCGGTCAAATTCTGTTATATGTAATGTTACAGAAAGGGTTTCTTTAAAAGCCCCAAAATCCCTTCTGGATCTTCCAGTGGTCATGCTTTGTTGAATCAACAATTTCTGTAGGGGGTGGGGGTCAGGGATGGGCACCGGTACTTTGGTATCGGTTACTCCCGGTACCATGACGTCCCAAGTAATTGGTATCGGTTCATTTTGAAAGTACCGGTACCTACTTCCGGGACCTATGTAATTTAAGAAAATTTCATGACAGCTTTGCAATATTAGTTACAAAATTATTTACTCTCAAAATACCAATGAAAAAATGCCAACAATCTTACTGATTTGTTCGTGGTTGAGCTCTGTGCAATATAGAAGGAAGTTTATACCAGACGATCATGTTACGTCAATTATAATAATCGAAATTGATTTTTTTTTTCATTTTGCCAAACGCAGATTTCCGATGAAGAATGAAATTATTTAATTAATAATTGTAAAATAAATGTTTCCTGAGTCTCAGAAAATTGCAATATTTGATGTTTTCAAAGATTTTAAAGTCTGGCATGTCGCCGCTTTTTGGCCAAATGATTATACCCAGTGCTGATCTAAGCTCCTATTACGACTTTATCGCAATCAATCGATGAGAAATGAAGACGGAAACTGACGAGAAATTCAAGCTCTTATCGCAAATTAAAATCATGGTGTATCCAGAATTCATACTCGCATTCTGCTCGATTGGACAGGCCTGAGGGTGAAAAAGATTATTTTACATTGTCTTCAATTTTTTTTGGATAAAGTTGTACCTGCCGTGAAAATATAAAATACAGTCGAATCTGTGTACAGCAGCCAGTCAAGGGAGAGGGCCAAATTGGCTGCTGTACACAGATTGGCTGCTGTTCACAGTATCCTTAGGGCGGCCATTTTGTCGGACCACTTTTGTTTAGCTCATTACCAGATCGCAAAACTACAGACTTCTCCAAATTCTAAGCAATTCCAAAGTTTCATTTTAAGTGTTTGTCATTAAAAGAATAAGAATTCATACCATTAACATAGAAAAATATTGTGAAAACGTATGATTCATATTCATCGAGAATTTCTCGTTTGCGTTTAGCCATGGTTTGGACCTGCGTACGACCTACGCCGACTCATAAGCAATTATCCTGGAAGAACACCCAGATTCAAGCATGTGTATCACTTTCACACGATCCTCTAGAGAGAGGAACTTACGTTTAGAAAGCGACATTATGGCGAGATTCGATATCGAAAGCAGGTTTTCGTCCATTTTAAAGACCTCGAGAAATCAGTTTGCTTAATGTGTAAACATCCTGTAATGCTCAAGATCATTTTATTTAAAGAGACCTGACAACCAATAAAATCCATAGCCTTTAATTAATTATCATCATTTTAAGAAGATCAAATAAATAATTATGGCCAATTACACGTCATTTAATCGACAACACGGGATTAAATCGATAATTGGTTATTTATAACTTGTACATTACGATAATGCGACTTCGGCTGTTTACTATAGTTGTAATTATCGATTTTTTCGAACACGACTAATTAAGTCGCGTGTTTTGTCAGATGACCGTTGTATAGGTGTGATATACAGTTGGAATTAAACCAATTAAGGTGACCGCCGGCCGCATTTCAGGAGATCACGCTATTCACAGTGCAATTAAAGAAGGTATTTGCACGGGGGGAAATCGAGTGGCTGCTGTCGGCAGATTGGCTGCTGTGCATAGTTGGCCGCTCACACAGATTTGACTGTAATCGCATTTCCCCATATTAAATCCAAAAACAGAGTCAAATAAAGCCAATAAACATATCCTCATGAAAGAAAGGGTTTGATATCTCACGAGGATTTACAAGCGTGCGCCGCGTGTCAAGTCTAAATGCAGCCCCAAAAATAGCCAAACACCTGTTGTCGGCGCCTTTGATGAACCGTTCTCCCTCCTCACAAAATAAACTGTTCTGGACGCTTTACTCGATTACAAAAAGTTTTGTAGATTCGCCAGATAGCCTCGTGGACTTAATGTCGGATTATTGGAAAAATCATAAATACTGGTAATTTCTTTCTTTGGTTATAATTGCACAAATCTTCCGTATTTTTGGATAAAAAAAATATAATCGTATTGCAGACAAAATTTAGATCATGATTCTGTCGCCGCTGTTACACAAAACAACTTAATCAAAGCTAGCGCCTCGGTATATGTTTATTGTTTCATCATTGTGGTAAGTTGTTTCTGTCGCCTACGGTATTGTAAAGTCCGAGTTAATTCACGATGTTTGACATGCCGAAGCTACTGTTTTGAAGCTAAGGCCCAATATAGCTGAGGGTATGTTATCACAAGTAGGCCTAATAAAGATTTAGCTTTGAATTGACAGGTGTTTCCTACATTAGAAAGAGCTCAAAACGGCACTTGACAGAGTACTTATTGCTTATTGCATGATACACACTGTTCACACATAAGAGCGCTACGCCAGTGTGAAGTAATTGGTATTTGAATCGCTAGGAATCGGTATTGTTTAAAAAGTATCGAGTAGGTATCGGAATGGGTTCAATTCTAACGGTGCCCATCCCTAGTGGGGGTGGCAAGTTCAATAATACAATATGGGTGGTTTATTTTTCCGAGAATTACAAAATTTGATTTTTTTTATGAAATGAAATAACAAGGCAGACTGACCACCCCTCCACCCTGAACCCTTTGGTTCAGTCTGTCATGATACAGCCTCAATCCATGCATACTTTGGTAAATAATTAAGAGGGATAAATATTTACAAACTGAAAAGTTAAACAAAAATACCGTAGTTAAGCTTGCTGGTGAGCTCTACACCAATATTTGGACCGTCCTGTATCACTGGTGGGACAGCAACTGGCTTAATGACCTCTGACATAGTCTTAGCCTTTGGCAAATCCGGAACACTGCTTATTGCATTGGTATGGCTTGTTTTAAACGATTTCTTCAGTCTTCTCTCACTTTCTAATCTACTTCCATCGAATCTGCGATATCTGTGGCTTGCCGTTGTAAGTGTCATTCGCATATCTAAGCATTCTCTTGGGGTAGGCAGTCGATGTCCTACTCCTACTAGCTCCAACTTCTGCAGAGAAATACGTTGGTTTTTCAGTAGATGAATCCATCTAATTAGTAAATTACCAAAAGTCCTTGTTTTAAGCATTGTCAGTGGAAGATAACGCTTTGAAGTTCCAAGTTGAGGACACAGGTTTTAGAAGAAGCAAGCATGAAAACACTCCATTGTAAATCGCAGCCTCTTGGATATCCAAATAGACTGGACTTTTAGACTTTAAACCAACTGTAACTACGGTTTATCAGTAAGACTGATTCAGAAAGCTAGAAATGTTTTAAAGACAAATGTGTAAACTAGTGCAAGGACTCTCAAACTGGACGTCGTCAACTGCTGTATATGCGTTGCTTGGAGGATAAGTCATTGACGATAGATTCGATAGTTCGTATCCCTCCTTTGTTAATCAGATTATCGAAGGAGGGATACGTTATCGTATCTACATCACGTGTGTAGCTCCCATTACGCAATTCACGCAAGTACGTAAAAGAAATAATCACCCGTTGAAAAATATCGTTGATGAATGATCATTACACCGAAACTACAGCTTATTCAAGCTGTAGTTACGATGTTTTGTTTATTCACCAACCAGTGGCGTAGCTGGAGCCTTTTTGAGAGTACGCACAAATGAATGGGATTTGGGGTCCTCCCATATCGGGGGCGATGGTATCAGGGCCCCTCATTGGAGATCAGGGGCTGAAGCCCCACGGAAGAAAACGAAACTTAAGCATTATAGAGGTGCCATTGGTGCTCTCAGATAGCGGCACGAAGTTCAAATTCATAAGATTATGTGAATTTTCGGTCATTGTCGCATATCAACGATCATATTAGCTCAATCAATTTGATCACAAACTAGGAATTGTTAAGTCTTATTAACATAAGGCATGTAGACCACAGGAACTTGAAATTCTATCAATAAACAATATTTGATATACACATTTCTAGTAATTTGGCCTATAGTTACTCTATCTATATAAATAAACATTTATTTATATAGACCTGTATACTGTATGGTATTTACTATGCACATTATTAATTATTTTATCGTAAAAATTTCAAGTTCCTGTGGTGTAGACTGATCCCGTGCGGCGCCCAATTTTGGCGCGCCATCCGTTTTCGTACCGTAATCCTTGAATCGTGCGATCCTCAAACGGCGGCATACGGTATCCTTTTGATCATTACTTAATTTTACCATCGATGTAGTCCTAGACCTTGCGATTGCTTGAAATTGAAGGTTATGCCATCAAGATTTAGAAATCTCACGGCCGCACGAAGACTGACCGTAGATGCCGTGATAAAGCCAATAAACTATCGAAGTCTAATACATATCACCAAGACTCCATTTCACATCCCTGTTTTGTTTCTTAAGTTGACTGCAAAGTTATTAGTAGTGCTCCGCACGATTAGCAAACGATCTAAACTAGATATACATGTAGTTGACATATCAATAATCTCTTTATAGGGTCCGCGCGATTACGGTAATAGCATCGAGGATTGTTTAATAAAAAGGTTTTATATAGACCATGCAAATACCGTACTATTTTATGAACAGAAACATATTAGCATTTGATATCATACAAAGTAAATGGAAATATACAAATAGCTCCAAGGCATTTGTAGTAAGGCTAAGCATAATAACCACAGCCAAGGGGTCGTTAGATGTTAGTAGCAACAATCTTTTATTGTGCTCATGGTTATTTGAGCATTAGGTACCAAATCAAGATTTTCATGTATGCAATGTGAACTGTTCGGTAAAAAGAATTAGGTAATGAATAAAACGAAAAATGAGGCGCATATACGCCTTAAGGGGCTTGTCAGTAACCTTTAGCTTGAATGTGGGATTTTGTTTTCAATCCAATGGCAGAAAATGCAAAAACCAGTGCTGTTTTTTTATTATTATTATTCAAAAGTCTTTTGCACAACTTTTATGTTTCAGTGCAATCCAAATCGCGTTTTTGTGCGGAGTTATGCACACACAAAAATACTAAACCTAATCTACTTTGTTAAGTAAATGGCAGATTATTCAGGAATAAAATTATACATCAACAATAATTTTATACACACCTAGACATCATACCGAGTCATTGTGGCAAGATTCATTTCATTCCCATTCAAACTGGGGGTCGCTCACAAAAGAATTGGCGAATTTCGATCAATTCCATGGTAGTTATTCAAGAAAGACTGGAGCCTTTTTTGAATTTCAGAGTCAAGTGCACAATTGAAAAAAACCCAGTTTCATAACAATCCTTTAAAAATCGTGGGAGGGAGTCGATCAGAGAAATAATGTAATTTAAAGTTATTTAAGTAAATGGTATTTAATTCAAGAATAACCTGGCACATTAAAAATGTTGGTTTATGCACAACTAGACATCATGCAGGATTCAGTATGACAAGTTTCCCTTCAATCGCCTGCACACAAAAATATATTGATTTTCGCTCAACCCAGGGGCAGATAATTCAAGATAACGAAAGAATTACTGGAGGAATTTGGTTAGAACGCTAGCCATCGTTGCGAACACACGAAAAAGGGACGAACAGACAGACGGATTGACGAACGAGCAGGAATATAACATAATACGAGTTTATGACAATAAATGAAAATAATCACAAATCCCGAAAGAAGCATTTACGAGGTCATGATGTGGTATTGTTAATATTAGATATTGTCAGTCGTATATAGCATCGAACTCGGGCGCTACAAATGGATGTTGTCACACAATGTGGCATCTTTGAATGAAGGATATGCAAAAGATGGTCGTTTAAGAAAACTGCTGTCTGAGGCTTTCTAGAACGGAATGCAATTCCTGTACGTACACAGTACTGGTGGAGTACTCATTTTCTTTTTAACGTGTCTTTTAACCAGCTTCTCGTTTAGCAACCATTTTGAAGGAAAATGATTTTTAAATTGTATCAGCTATATGCGAAATTTCGATATGTGAATATGTGATGGTACAAATTGCATCTATTGAATTAGAAACTGCTTGTGTATCGGACCTCATAAACCGATTTTGTATCTACATGTCTAAAACATATCACCAAGACCACGGATTTTCGTCAGTTGTTCATATATTTTTATCTTCATTTATCAAAATCGAGAGACTTGCCTAACAGTTTTATATACAATGTACATGTAATTCAATTGGTCCCTGTTAGGCGGCTGTGAATTCTGTCAACATGACTTTGGTCTAGGTCGTATGATACGACGGTTTATATACCGTGACGAGCCTAAGATCCCAAGTCAATATATATCCTGTCGTACAAAGGTTAAAGATATATCAAAATTGTGTCAATAGAAATGGTATATATGTCATTGGAACTCTAGACACATTACAGAGGGGCTCAGACTACGAAAGAGGACCCATGGATAAGAATTTCTTAAAATTAGATAAATGTGTATTTTATCATTTAAACTCTTGAAAATAAAATGTTTAAAGTCAAATCTTCACGCACGGAATTATTCATTATTCAAACTCATAATTGTGATTCAAATTTGTACGCCCGTGCGTATGTGCGTATATGGCAGCTACGCCACTGCCAACGCTCAAATCATAAAAAGGGAGTGGAAGGAAGGCGTTCAACTTTCCGCCACAGTCCACATATCGCCCTTTTCCGGTTGAGTGCGTATAAATTTCAACTCCCTAGATACGCCCATGTAGCCTACATTGACAGGAACAGGTTCTCCCTATTTCTCAACGTAGCAAGACTATTAGGGCTCCAAGGCTACTCGTTTTAAGCTAATGCAAAACCATCTTCGTTCCCTCATTGAGATATCTTAAGATTCTTATTAAGCCGCTTAAAAATCTTAATCTAAAATACGCTACATCTTAAAAATCTTAATAAGATTCTTAAGAATCTTAATCTAAGAAACGCACCTCTGAACTTCTATTTCTTCTATGTTTTACCCCCAATACATCGACGTTGATCATAAATGGGAGGCGCTTGTTCAAGGACAAACTTTGTTAGTAAAATGTTAAATGCGTAATTAAAACGACATTAGATCAAGTACCTGGATCGAATGTTAAAGTAAAAAAATGTGAAAAGTGCAAGAATTTAGTAAAAAGATTTAAGACTTTGGTATAAGGGTGTTTTTAGTGACAGTGTCACCATCTTTTCCTTAAGAGTACGTGGTTTAACTGGGACTAGTCAAGTTTGGCATCTGGACTAAGATATTTCAAGTATCGCATGGTTCTATAGAAAAAAAGAGTTTATAGCTCGTCTGTTTTCGAAAAAAACAACCCGAGGTATTGCTAAAGCCTTGGTGGCGTCGTGGTTGTTGTTGTTGTAGTCGTCGTCATCGTCGTCGTCGTCGTGCTGCGAAAATTTCGACATTGTGTGATATCTATGGGCGTATTGAAGGTAATCACTTAAATCTTGGCATCCATGTTCACCATTAAAAAGAGCAACCTTTACTATTAAGGGGGATAACTCTAGATGAATTTGTACAAATTCTCTACCTTTCGACTTAGATTAAAAACTTCCATCCAGCAATCAAAAGCTAGGCTTGTTCTACTGAAGGCATGCACTTGAATCTTGGTACACATGTTCACCACCAAAAGAGCAACTTATACTTTCAAAGGGGATATTTCTAGATGCATTATGTGTAATTTATGCCCCCTTTTCGACTTAGATTTCCATCTACTATCCACCAATAAACAGCCGAGCGTAGGCATCCGTAGTCAGTTCTCTTGTTATAATATAGGACCTTTGCCTAGATTTGGGTATGGGGTAATGAAGATCTGTTGTGCGGGGATGCTGATTATTTATTTATTTCTAAATGATGTTTACTCACTTTTCCCGGATGTGGGATCTGAATTGGTATTTGCATCACATGAAAACTTTCTGATGATGGTTTTGGGAGTAAGCCCTAATTCATTACTAATAGAAAATTCAATGCAATTTCGCCCATTAACAATCGAATTTATTTACAAATGTTTTCATTGAACATGTAATCTGAAGGGTGAGGTCGATTAGAATTAACTCGACTCTATACGCATTCTACACGTAATCGAAACATGCTTGGTTAATGTTTATTTTCTTGTTTCCTTTATTCTATTTTTTGCATGTAATATCATTTTTTGTTAAAAAAATGTTTGTTCTATTAATCTCCTCTGGAGGAAATAAAGTGAATGAATGTATATTATTATTATTATTATTATCATCATCATTATTATTATTATTCACTGTTTTTATGTTCTATGACGCAGAATGATATTTGCAAAACAGTTACAATATATGTGTGTATATATATGTGTGGTAAATGATTAGGAACATTTACTTAGTTATTCCACCAATGAATATATGAGTTGCGTTAGCAAGAAATGTTTGCACTCTGTAGATCTTTATCTGTGTCGCAGGATCATAGTGCCAAACACAAAGACATCTGAAAGAGGTTCATCTCAAGAACATTCCTAACATGAGGTATTCTTATTTCATAATTAATTTCGGACAATATTGTTTTATATTTCATTGCACGGAACCTTTTTCTGCTCGTTTTTCTTTCTTTCTTTCTTTTTTTTTTTTTTGATTATTTTTCAATAGAGGTCAATCTCATTAAAATCAGATCCGCCATATTGCCTATCGCTACGCCCCTGCCTGTGTCGGAAAGGATGAGCGCCGCCTTGTAGACCGAACCCGGGACCTAAGATTGATAGTCCGATGCTCTACCAACTGTGCTATGATGGTGACAATTTCTTGACCTGATATCCCGTATAACCCATGTCATCAGCCCAATCGGCATTTAACAAAGAAGTCCGAAAGATCATAGAAGTTTGTTTGAATTCTAATCTATAGTTTCAGAAAGGATTCTTTTTATGCTTCATCATACTTTGGTGACGCTACAGCCCACAGAACCCTTGTGTTCAGCACGGCCAGAACTTAACATAAAATCTGAAAAAAAGAATGTCCAAAATATCATTCCCATGAATTTCGGTTGGAATTTGACTAGTAATTGCAGACGAGAAGATTTTTGATATGTGCCTAGTCTAATTTAGATAGTTTTGCCAATAAACACCAGGGGCCCGATTAACTAAACTTTTTACGAAAAAAAGTCAAAATCACAAATCGTACCTGGTGTTTTTATTCATTGTTAGATTCTGCCTCTCAATGTCTCATTTGAATCGTCTTTAGAAGATAATTCCAATGAGATGATGCATGACATAACTCCATATATTTACTACTGTAGAAGCAACTTTACCTTTGGACCTACGCAATAAAATGATCGTAAGATGTTTAGTACAGGCCCCATATCTATATAGATTTGATAAAATATTAACCGTCAGGTAAAAAGGGATCATCTAGGATGTGTGTATAGTGTCGACCCTAAACAGACTGCGAGGACTTCACAGACTGACAAGGGTCGAAACATTTTTGTTTTTCTAAATCTAGAATGGTAATTTAGCCGTCTCGTATCAGATTTTTTGCTATGCAACCTCCGATTGATCTCTACCGGAACCAGTTTCTTTTAATTCTCATTTTACGGAGTTCCCAAAAGGTCCTTTTACATTACATGGTCCCGTTTTACTAAAAGTCTTACGACGAAATCAATCGTAAGTCAAAATCACAAATCGTACCTGAGGTTTTCATTCATAGTTAGATTTTCCTTGCAATATGTCATAGGAATCGTCTTCAGAAGACGATTCCAATGAGATGATGCATGGAAGAATTCAATATTTAGTTACCACGGTAGAAGCAATTTTAATTTTTGACCTACGCAAAAAAAAATATCATAAGAGGCTTAGTAAAACGGGCCCCTGGTCACAACAATCTGGGACTGTGCAGATATTTCAAACGAATCCACATGTACACGATGCTAAGCCTCACACTAGCCTGCGTATCCGCACATTCTAACCAGGGCCTTCAAAATGCCCTTTGAAGATAGCTGCAGGTCCATTGTTTCTTTTCATAGTTGTGGAATGCATTTAATAACATCGTGAAATTCTCAATCAAAACCATTCTAAATCGCTCTCTGTGTTCCTTTAATTCACACTCAATCAACCATTCATCGTTCCAAAATCACTGAAAAGGGAATAGATCAAAAACTACATTCAAAATAAATTTCAATAGAAAAAAAAAGTCAATTTTCCTGACATGATTAAAATTATAAGAGTCTGGTTGTTTCTAGAGAACATAGGAAGCTATTTATAAAACTTGCATGCATATTTAATTAAAGGGAGGTAATAAATTTCTCAAAGTTTGGTCATCCTGAACAAAATTATCGATATTGGATTACCATCCTTTACTTTCACTCAAAAGTCACTCATCGCACTCATTCAATTTCATTCCAATATCATTCCGAAATCATTCACATTGTCAATTTCATCATGATGTTAACTGTATTTATATTCACTATGTGAATGCTCGGGCTACTCGCTGTCTAACTGTCAAGATACAGTTCAATCGGGAACCCTCGACGATTCTACGGAATAGACCTCGGGAATAATACGGGCGCTGCCATGAAAGCGCGTCATTTCGCACGTGGGTTTATATGACGTCACAAACACAACTGAGGATGACGCTGCGAAAAGCAAAATCAACGTACGGTAAAATTGGGCATATTATGATTTGAAAACAAAACGCAGTGTTTTACTGCGTTTTGGTTTCAAATTATAATAGGCCTACGCCAAAATGATCTCCATGGGCGAACTGAAAGCATTAAATGAATTTGCTTTTCTTCAAGCGTATTAACCTAAGTACCACCAGGAGCCGAATTACCTATAAAACGACCCAAAATTACTACACTTACGTCCGAGGTACTTTTCAGTTTACGGAAAAGTCCGAGCGATGTTCCGAATGGATACAGTTAAGAACATCGTGGAATTTACACTCATTCTAATCAAAACCATTCTAAAGCGCTGAAACAGCGCTCCACCCATTCAATAACGCTGAAACCCATTGAAAAATTTAGAATCAACAACGGCATTCAAAATAAGTTTTGACAGCGAAAAAAGGCAATTTCACTGTCATAATTCAAATTGTTAGGGTCTCACAGGTTCTTGAAGAAATTTGAAGCTATCTATAGAACCCGTATGCAATTTCTATTCAAGGGAGGTAATCAAATTCCGGCTAGTTTTGTTCATCTTGAACAAAATTTGCGATACAGGGTTACGTCCTATTAAATTAACTCAAAACTCGCTTTACACACATAATCAATTTCATTCCTAAATCATTCAAAAGCACTCGCCTTGTCAATTTCACGATGTTGTTATCTATAGCATGCATTTGTTGGAAAGGTGACGCACTGGTATATATGATATTTCATTACAATTTTTAGGTTAAAAGACGTTGAATAAAGTCACATACTTTTCACGATTGCGTAGTTTTGGCAGTTTAGGATTACCTTCTATGAGTAAAGACATTAAAACATGTTTCAATTTTATAAACAGATCAAGGATAAAGTGGACCTCAGAAGAAAGTTACTATTAACGCTTGCTGTTTTCTTTTCTTATATCCTCCAAGTAAGTGGTTTTCTTATTTAATATGCATTACTGTAAATAGTGTTAACTTTTTTAAGAAAAATTGATTGATTGAATGGTGGAACGGCGCTTTCAACAGTTTTTCAGTAATATCGCGGCGGCTGGAGCACCTAACAATGGATTCCTGGTATTTCTCACACCAGTACTGCCATCACATCCTTTCGTAGCCTCCAGCTGCTTTCTCACAAAGGTCTTCGATTATCAACCCCTTGGTGGGAGACAAATAGTCGTAAAGAATGAGTGCTGCCGTCGGGGATCGAACCTTGGAATCTTTAAGAAGAAAGACCCACTTAATCTATCGTAACAAACTATTACTTTCCGAGTACCAGGTTTAATTGAATTCATATTTAATTAGAGCACAATATTCGTAATTGCATCTAGCACGAGAGTATTGTTTTTCATTCGGATTTGTCTGGGCTTTGATATCTCGTCAAACTTGTATATCAATAGATGATAAGGATAATGGAAAATGAAAACATTTTTAAACACATAAAAGATATGCATTTTTACCGTTATATCAAAATACATACACATAATAGTTAATTCAATACCCCAGTCACACCAAACTCCGTCGCACTTCCTTTATAGATTACTTGTCAAATGAAAACAAATTGTGTTGATTGAGTTTCAACGTATGTCGTTTACGAAATGTTTCCTAATTTAATGGACGGTTTAAAACGGGAAGCGTTTTCAGAACTTGGACCTGTAATCACACAAAATCGCACAAACTCAGATTAGACGATATTAACGATTACTCATTTAATTGAAGATTGGCAATGTGTATGTTCAAATGGGGGGGGGGGGGGGGGGGGGGGGCAAACACTAAGTTGTGAGAACTTGTGGCCAAACCCCTTTGCTAGTTTTTTTTTTTTTTGTATTTATATATTATATAGATAATGTTAATGTAATAGGGGAAAAAGATGGTAATAGAATATGTTTAAACTAAGAGGAAATTTATTGAAAAGCGACTAATACTCTACTATTACGTCATTGTCAGTTCGATTTCGGATAAAGTCGACGGTTCATATTATGCCTTGATAGTTTCGGAACATTTTTGGTGGACGGGTGAACTTCCACCAGTGTAACTCGGTTTCGAAAATCTCAGCGACCATTTTTGGGCGCGATATTGAGAGATTCAATCATTTTTCTACCAGAAATCTCATTGAAACTGGCTTAATGAGAGAAAAGAATCTCAAAGAAAAAATTGATTCAGTGAAGAATTTTGTTTCCTCAGCAAAAACAGTTGTAACTGCCTATAATTAAATAGGCAGTTACAACTGTTTTGCGCTGTGCGGTTGATTTGTCAAAATTTATCTCCAAAAATTCTTGAATTTCTCATTCAACTAAATGAGATATTTTTTCACATACTATTCTGAGCCAGAATCATCGCTGAAATCTAGTAGGGTTTGGTACAATCGCAACAAAGTACGGTCGATTCACTCTTGCCACAAGCAACGTCTACCATTAATACCGCCAGTGATCTGATTTCCTTAAGCGTTGATGCGTTCGAAACTAGTTCTTATCCGTTCCTAATTATAATTCTTCACTCCCTACGGTTCATAAGTCACCCCGTTCCTTTTACGTGCTCACTTCGCTCATGGTACATTTGAACCGTAATTATTATCAGAGTCCGATCCCAAAGCTATGATAACACTTGCACTATCTTGTTTGGTGTCATTCACGTTGGGAATTTCAAGAAGTAACGATCTATCCTATTGTTATTTTCATTTTTGGATTGTCTGAATTAGTATAAATTGGGGCCAAAACTATTGTATTGTAACTAATGTGCATGTCCACAGTTGTTGAGGTACCAAATTACAAATACTTTTTAAACAATAATAAAGACTTCAAAGTTAAAGTATATCTTTCAAGACTTCCTTATTTTGAAATACAGTATAAATGGGTCCAACTGCTACTTCCATTACGAAATTCTGACTCAGGTGACAGAAGAAAATGTAATAAACAAGACGGTTGGAACAGAATAATCAGTCACTGAGGGCAAAGAAAAATTAAGACTGATCAGAAGCGTTCGGGCGACGTAGTAAAACTCAATATTGTTTATAAACGTTTATCTGAATCTGAATAGGGTTGAAATGCACATTATAATGTCAAATTTGTTTACTATTCATGTTAAGACTTGTTGGATAGACACAAACAGTTTCATGACACGAAACACCCTTTCTCATAACAGTTAAGCCAAAACTTAAAAAAAAAAAAAAAAAAAAAAAAAAATGATTATTGTGTTCATCCGAGGTTGATCGTGAGGTTGGCCGAGCATTCGGAAAACCACGCGGCCAATCTCACGATCAACATCTGATGTACGTGGACGGACTTTTCTTAAAAATTATGGGAAAACCTTGGAATAACTCGATGGCGTCAGTTAAAATGACGTGAGCCCTCTTTGAGTGAAAACATGCGATGTCGTCAACGCTACTCGTTTTGGTCACTTACGCGAAACCGTCGTATCTTTATATAAATATCTTTCGATTCTTAAATAGCGGCTGAAAAATCTAAATTTTTGAGAATGATTCGTCATTCTCAAAAATTAAGATTTTTCAGCCGTTATTTACTGCAAAAAATATCAATCTTAAAATAGCGCCGGTTGTTTCCGCGCTAGTTTTTCTTACACTGTTTCCGCACAATTTTGTTACATACCCATCCGCCTTATATACATCCGAGGTCTGTTGCAGTTTACGGATATAGCCGAGTGATGTTCCGAATGATTGGACGAGTGGTGTTCCGAATGCCATAGACCAACCGTCTTTTGGATTTCTTTCAGGGGTGGTCTGAACAACAAGTCGGCATTGCATTACCCAGTATTCAAGATTTAATTGATGTCGATCAAGAAAAGTTATCAACTATTTTGGTAGTATGGAATATCGGGTATGTCGCAGGGTCGCTAGTATCAGGGGTTTTATTCGACAAGTTCAACAGACTAGTGCTTATGTTTCTACTTACGCTTGGTCTTGCTGTTGGCACGGCTACATTACCATTTTGTAAATCCCTGTTATTGATGTTGGTTTGCAGATTTTTTCTTGGCGTTTTCAATGGAGGAAGTGATACAGGTAATTAAATATACCTACCTGGGACGCGTCTCACCAAAAAAGATCATCTCGGGAGTCCTACAAGTACACACTTCTCGTTTCATATATGATTAATCTAGGACATTGTTTTTCAAAGTACATTAAACGGATTCAAGGTTCCCATCTGCACATTTTCGTTGTCTACCTTTTTTTCTTTTCTTTCCTTTTTTTTTTTTTTTGAAAACAAAAGATATAGTAGGCTCAAATTAATTTTAACGATAAATGAGCGTCTCAGAAGTATCAAAACGTTTATATGAAATTAAATCTATGTAAATCTTATCTAATCATTCAGTCTTTATTTTATTTATTCTTTTAAATGGTACGATTAATGTTAATCATTTTCTTTGTTTCCAGGTTCCAACACAATAATCCCGACAGTGTGGCAAGATAGATGCGGACCTTTTAGTCAAGTACTTTATGTATGCTATGCTGTTGGTGGGATTTTATCTCCGTTTGCGACGCTTCCGTTTATATCAAAGGTATCGGGGTCTACTGGTATATCCAATTCAACAAATAATTCAACTCTTGGTGAAAAACAAGGAGAAAGTTTATATCCTGCATTCATAATAACAAGTGTATTGTTTTTGATAAGTGCAATACCATATGTGCTTATGAATATGTTTGGAAATTTCAATAATCTATCGAATCAATCAGTGACAAATGATATTGCTGGTGATCTAAGCGGCATAGAAAAACATGAGCATTCCAAGATTCTCGTTTGTTTGATGGCAGTAATTCATGCATTATCTGTAGCCGGAGAAGAAGATCTAACGTCTTATTTGATGATATTTAGTACGGAATATCTTAGATGGGATGAACTTGATTCCGCAACTCTTACTTCTGCATACTGGATATCAAGTTGTTGTTCGGGAGTAATTGGTATTTTGATTGTTAATTTCGTTGATTACTCCAAAGTTTTGTCGTGTGCAATAATTCTAGTAAATTTTTCCTTGGGTTCTGTCCTTCTAGGGTGTTTAGCAGTTAGGATGTGGTTAATTTGGACTGGGTTTATATGCTGTGGAAGTGCAATGATAATGTTTATACCTACATTGTTTTCATGGTCTCAGAAATATGCATGCGAAATAACTGGCAAAGTAAGCGCAATATTCACTGTTTCCGCCGGTATATTTTCAGCAGCAAGTGCATACTTCATTGGCTTCATGTTCGACAATTATTCAAAATTATCATTTATAATAATTCTTTTTAGTTTTACAATATTGTGTCAAATTCTCTTTTGCTGTGCGTATTTTGTTCGGTTCAAATTTTGTCAATTTGAATTACTTTCGAACTATGCTCTCCAAAGAGAAGATCGGACCCTAGTTTTGGGACCTGTATCTTGTATATCATATACTAATCGTGACATTTGTTGAAGCACGTAGAAACCATGCAGTCAGATTGTTTGTACTTTTTGCAGTAGTTAATCAAAGGACCGAAAATCCTGAAACGCGATTTTGCCGACATACTTACATGTTCATCACCGGTATAGCTGATACGTGAATGAAAAGATTTAGAACCTACGACGCCGAAAAACTTTGACTTTTTACATGAATTATAGCCTTTCTGGGATCTAAATTGTAAAGCCATATTCTGCTGAATTTAACCTTCACGTTTCTTTCATTCAGAAATTATTCAAACAACAGCATTTAATCTTCTCCAACTTTTAGCCTATGCGGGATATGAAAAAAAAAAAAACCTTAGGGATTTAGTCTCTTGATCTCGCGATTTTGCTTTCAATAGAATAATTTGATAACGATCATGATACAATTAAGTTATGACAAAACAAATAAACTCTGCTTTACCCTCCCGTGAAAGCAGTACAGATTTCTATCCCCGGAATGCAATTCAATTTTTTACTTTTGCAATGTCCAAAATTGAGGCTATAATAATAATTAAGTTAATAATAATAATTATTTATCTGCCCTTGAACTAAGCTCCCCCTTCGGTTTCTTTAAAAGTTATGAAACTCATGCCGCCATTTTCTTCTAATACTTTGTAACCTCAGCCTGTTTAAAGCTACAGTTACGAGGTTAAGGAAGATAATCCATGATATATATTAATCATTTATTTTATTTTCTCGTTCAATTGAACAAACTTTGTTTTGTCACAGACTTCTCCTTCAGTTTTCCTTCAATAGCTTTAAAACTTAATACAAGTATTTACCACATATTTAAGTTTTGCAAGATACTTTTCGGGAGTTTCAACTTCCCCTGGTTCAAGAATTATCTACCCTTGAATTAAAGACAATTTTTTCTTTTTGAACACATTTATTTGTAATTTTGAGTCAAAAATGCCTCCTTCAGAATTCCGTTAATCATTTTTTCTTTGATTTTTCTTTTATAGCTTTGGACACATATGCTAGTAATGTTATGTCGCAAGCTCCTCCCAAAGCTTTCCTTCAAAAGCTTTGAAATTTTATTCAAATATTTATCACATGTTGAAGCCTTTCAAGGCCCAATTTTGAGGTAACGCCCCTCCCCCACCCCCTGGTTCAGTCAATTTTGATCATGCATTGGAAATCTTCAGTTCAATTGGATCAACTTTCTTTGCTTTAAGTTCCCTTTGTCAAAAAGTATTTCATTCTCTGAAATCTCTGGCGGGGGGTAGTAAGTCAAATTCTGTTACAAGTTTGAATTTATATTTCTTCTGTGCAATGGAATATCATTCCAATATTCCATACCGGTAAATAAAGAAGATTTGTTTAAAAAAAACAAACAAACCTGTTTTAGGAGCGCATGTGTGGGATAGTTGATTGCTAAAAGGTCTATCTTAAATCATAGAATGAATTATTACTCACTCTACCAAAATCAGGCATATAAGATGGAACTACACCGTAAATAGTTTTATAAACCAAAAGAACCGTTTAATATTTAAACCGATTTTTCAAAAGTCATTGAAGGAGATGACATTTTCTTAAGTGCTACATATTTTTGGTTTGCATGGAATTATTTTTGCTGTCCATTTTTGGATTTGATTGCTTCTCTAAGTTAAGGAAGACTTGCAATGACTCCATAAAAAGCAGCCATAGTCAAAATATGGAGTAATGTAAGTATTATTAAACATCTGCTTCATATAAACAGTTAGAAAATTATTAATCCTCTTGAGAAGGTAAAGCTGTGAAGATAATTTTGAACATACTTTTTCAATATGAGTTTGTCAACACAATGTATTTTCAAAGTTTCTGTGAAGTAAGATTTTCGATCTGTCACTGATGTTTTTTAAATTTAAATCTGGTGAATGTCTTAGCTTATGATTGGAACCTTTAAGCAAGCATTTAGTTTTGGTAAGATTCAAAACCGTATATTTATAGTAACACCACTCTTCGACTTTTATAAGGTCTTTTTCAACGCTTAGTTGATGTTTACTGCTGAAGAGCCAGACTTGTGGAGAGTAGCATCATAAGCACAGATATCAAGGATTGATGACAAACAGAGTGGAAGATCGTTAACAGATAAGAAACGAGATTGGTCCCAGTATAGATCCTTGGGGTTCTCCTGATATAACAGGTTTCATATAAGGCAAGGTGCTACGGTTTTTGACTGCTTTTTGTCTTCCGCGTAATAAGATTGAAACAACTTGCGTGTTTTGGGAGTAAAATGGTGAAGTTTTGGTGAATGTTTGTCTTTAAAACCAGATTGGCTAGTAAATTAAACCACTTGCCTTATTTTAAATAAATCTTAAGCTGTGATGCAATATGTCTTTCAAAAACCTTGGACAGTGTTGACAAGATTAGTTATTAGGGTCTTTTTTATTACCACCATTGAATACTGGTGTGTCACTTCCTTTTTAAACTAATTTTGGGAAAATGCCACCGAAAATATAAGGGTTTTCATCATGCTACCTTCTGGTTGTGAAATTAAATCTTTGCATATGTTCTATATTTTTGGTCCTATTCCACCAAGAACCAGTAAATTTACTCTCGCTTAATTTATGTATGATTTGTTTTTCTTCAAAAGCAGATATTAATTTTATATCAAAATAATGAATAGAACAATTATGACCAAGATGATTGTTCAAATTTTTGAAATATTCTATATCAAGCGGAAGCTTATCTATGATATAAGATATGTTTACAAAATGTTTGTTTAAAGTTTCTAATATATTGCTGATGTCTTCGACTTCAACTCATAGCTTTAAAGGCAATTAAATTTTCATTTATATCAATTTCTGCTAAAGTTCTAATATTGTGCCATATAACGTTGGATTTGATTTATCTTTTATTGCACTGTTGAAAAAGTATTTTTTGCTTTTTCTGATCATTGATGTAACTTTATTTCTCCAAATCTTATATGAACTTAAATCGCCTGATTTTTTTAACTTTATTTCTCAATATAATTGCATTCTTTATATCTTCATTGAACTACTTTTGTTGTAATTGTCTCTTTACACGTTTTTCATTGTAAGTATATACTTTGAAAGAATATCATGAATCGCAGAGTAGAAATACGAGTAATTCAATGCATCGTCTGGATCGTGTATTGTATCAATGATGCTGAAATCAACATAGGATAAATCGGAGTTAATCAATATCTAATTGGAAAAGGAGCGGTAGTAAATCGTTTTGTATTTATTGTCTTTTCGAGATCTTACTTGATTTTTATAAGTTCAAGCAACGGGATAATAGTCGCTTATCGCGAGTTATGGAATACTTCTGAAATAAGTTGTTCTCACTTTCATAAGATATTATGATCTATTATGCTAGATGAATGTTTTGGTACTCTTGTGGCTACAAACACACTTGCCCGCATGAACCGCATGGCCCAATATTTCTCAATGAAATTTTCATTAGAGGTATGTTGTTAATCGATACAGGTCACCCGTCTAACCTTGAGTGCCCTCACTGGAATTTTCTACCGGGGGATCATTTTATGGTTAAAGTAGATCCTTTAGAAAAAGTAGTGCGACAATGAAACGTTATTTTTGAGAGTAAAATAATAACCTATGTGCTCATTTTGTCCTTTTCATCTCGTTTTGCATCTCTTCTCTGATTTAACGCTTTAGGATCTTCTCTGTGTATAATTGCCTTTGCGAAAGGACGGATAACTGGTGGGGTCGTACCCAAAGTAACTGTCCACTTCATTGGTGGAAAAAAGACTTCTACCTAAGCTTAGGTAGCCCGAAAGTTGAAGTGAGTTTCCCTAGATTATTTTAACTTAAGGGTAGGACATTAAATGAAGATGAAGGGTCAAAGAGGTCAAAGGTACAACCTTTCTGTGGAACCTACCACAGCACCGGAAATTAGTACAATTTTATATAGAACAAATAAGGCCCAAAATTCGGTGGGGTCTGACCACCCGTGAGAATTTTTGTATCCCGTTTCCCGACCCTTGTTTCCTATTTTGGTCTTTTTTGTTCACTATCAAAAGAGCAACCTATACTTCAAGCGAGAGAGGGGAGTAACTCTATATGTTTTTGTGCGAATAATCCCCCGTTAATCCCCAAGAACCCAACCGTGGAGAGAAGGCACCCATAGGTGGTACTCCTTTTCTAATTTCCTTTCATAAATTCTCACTGGATGGAAACTGGTCCCGAATATTGCCTGAAATTTCCCCAAAATCAGCCATTTTGACCATTAATAATATTAGACTGGTTCCACTGTCGACTATCATAATAGCCGACAGGTAGTCAACAAAATACTGTTACACGGTATTGGCTTTTCAATATTTGATGACGTACGCGCACCGAGCACTTCTGATTGGCCAAGGAATTGTTTGTAAACAACAAGTCAGGAGTGGGCGCCATTTTGCATTTCAAGTAAGTTTGTTTTTTAAGGTTATGTCCGAAAAGAAAGTATACATTCATAGATAATCTAAATTACCCTATTTAAAGCTTTTTCGTCAGTATGTAATCTTTTCACACATACATTAATGAATAAACGCGATTATCGCTTTAACTTTGTAACGAACCGGAGCCTCGTTTCATTTTTATAGACTAAAAATTTGAAGGGATAGGTCTCTAGACTATGGACGAAGAAATCGGTGTATACCTGTCGGCTTCATGCATGAGTCGACAATGGACCAGTCTATAATAATATGTGATCCTTCTCGAAAACAAACTATCAATTATGCGGCGTGCGCCGCAATAACCCATTCCGTGAAAACAGAATCAATTCGTTCAAATCATTTTTAAATCAATGTTTTGTTATCTGCTTATCAAATCCTCGCTCTTTCCTTACTAAATTATGTTTTATAATTATAATTCGGTGAGTATTTTATGTAGCGATGTCCAACACTACGGAAACGTAAAGCCAGCTTAAAGTAACATTATAAATTTAAAGAATATAAAATGTCTGCATATAAAATACCGAATTTATTAAACTCGTCATTTAAAACAGATAAAATCTCGACACACCCTCGTTTTTATCTGTTTATAGATGACTCGTTTAAAAAATTCGGTATTCCATGACCACTCATCCAATATCCTCTATATCTACTATAGAAAATAGATATATATGCCCAGTCCTCATATTCCAAGATTGCTGGTAACTATTTTGCCATATAATTGTTCGGTCGAAGACATACCATCAATATTCAGTCTCAAACATGCACATATTTTTAAAAGGTTCTGCGTCGTTTTAATCTTTTAGTGGAACAAAATGATTCAATTCAGAAATTGTTTCGTAAAATGTGGAAAAAAAGAAGTTCGCTACTCTTAAGATGGCAGTCTACAGCCAACTTCGAAAATGCAGAGACATTTTTTATGTTAATTACATTCATTGACTTTTATAAGACATGATGATGATCTTCGAGCATGCTTAAAATTTGAAATTTATTTTTGAATGATTTTGTAATAAAATGGAATGAGTTGGATAGTCATTTTGGATGAAATTAACAGGAATTAATTCATTATGGCTAATTGGTCCCAATTAGACGAAATTACCGATATCTTATAACCCCCCCCCCCCTTATCTAGGTGCTTGTCACAGGACAACTGCTTTACAGCCCCCATAAATTTTAACATAGCATTTTTAAATTTACATATACAAGACTTACGGCCTTTTATTCAATCATATTTTTTGCAATAACCAGCACCTGCAACCGAAATTTGACAACTGTGGGCGGTGCTCTTGTTACATTTTGTATTGGGCTTTCTTTAAGATTTTTTTCTCTCTTTTATTTTTTGTTATTCAAAAAACACATCGATTCATGATTGGGACCAGTTTTATCAAGTTATTTTGAAATCCATCCATAAACGTAAAGGACTCGACAACAAAATTGTTGTCTCCCTTAGACTAGGGGAAAACACAATACGCGAATTTTCGCGTTGTTTTCTTGTGCTACGCGGAAGTTTAATATTCTAGCGTCAATTTGGCGAACGTTATCAGGTTACATAATCTACAAATTGTATAAAAAAACCGTTGTATCACGCCATTTCCAAAATGCACATTTGTCTTGCTGAAATAAGTTTAGAAAAATACTACATAGAAACAGAGTAGGCACTACTTTTTTGATACGCTATTAACATCAAGGGGCCTCTTTTACTTAACATCTTACGATCATTTTAGGCGTAAGTCAAAAACTAAAGTTGCTACTACAAAAGTAACTGAATATGGTATTCTGCCATGCATCATCTCATTGGAATCGTCTTCTACAGACGATTCCAATGAGATATTACATGGTAGAATCTAACAATGAGTGAAAACACCAGGTACGATTTGTAATTTTGACTTACGATCAATTTTTGTAAGAGGCTTAGTAAAACGGGCCCCTGGTTTCCCAATGGTTAGCACTGTAAAAGTTCATGACTTCATGACCGAAACGTTGCGTTGCGTTACTTTAACGGGTCCACTGCCATTATCGGGAGCAAGCGCAATTAATAGTTGAATCGTTTTGGAGCCGTTTTTTCGACTTGTAAAATCGGCTTTCCGAGGACGTCGGTTAACAAGAGTTGTCAGAGGACAACATAGCTCGCCCTATTGGATGCTTGTCACATAGATATATGCAAAATCATGTACCTTGGAAGGAAGCTATTGGAAGGGGGGGGGGGTACTAAAAAGATCTAGGAAGCCTGAGGATATAATTTGACAAGACCTGAAGACAGATTGTATAATTAGAAATTAATTGATATCATTCAAGAATAAACAACTTGAATGTTCCTTTTTTTGTATTTGAAATGTGAGAGTATTCATTTTAACCTATGCCATATATTATGAAAATATATTACCATTGAATTACCAGTACATATCATGTATTTTTTTACGCAAATGGAAAATATATGCAGATATCTTATCCAATACTTACAATGTGCAACTGAAATGGTATTAACATTAAAAGCTTTTATTTTCAAACAAGGTATAACTATCATATATACGAAGCCCAAACCTCTTCAAAATTTTAATATATCCTCAATGTATAACTATTGTAGATGATTTTAATATAATTTAGAACTCTAAAACCGAATGGTGAACTGATTCACAAACATTTAAATCTCAAATATAAAAAAAAATTAAAGAAATACAGATGTCTTACCCGATTCTGGCTGCCTGTTGTACATCAGTGTATAAATAAGAATCCAGCATTCATAGAACGACCGATAAAATATAAGCAAGATCAAGATCAAGGTCAAATTGTCAAGGACCTTGGACTCCGGTGAAAGCCTATCACCTAGTGATTATGTGTATGAAGTAATAATGTCCCTAGAGTAAAGCATTCAGAAAATATAAGCATGGGTTTTGGGTTAAAGTATTTTGGTTAAAGTTTTTCTAAGTCCTTAAAAAGGTCATGATCAAATTGTAAAGGACCTTGGTCTCTGGTGAAAGCCTTTCACCTGGTGAGTATGTAAATGAAGTAATGAGGTCCCTAGGTTAAAGCTTCAAGAAAATATAAGCAAGGTTAAAGTATTGGTTAAAGTTTTTCAGTTTAAGTTTTTCCCAAGTCCATAAAAGGTCAAGGTTAAGGTCAAATTATCAAGGACCTTGGTCTCTCGCAAAAGGCTATCACCTAAACGATGTCTCTAGGTTAAAGCATTCAGAAAATGTAAGCAAGGTTGAAGTTTTTGGTTAAAGTTTTAGGTTAACGTTTTTCTAAGTCCACAAAGGTTCAAGGTCAAGGTCAGATTTTGAAGGACCTTGGTCTCTGGTGAAAGCCTATCGCCTGGTGAGTATATGTATGAAGTAATGATGTCCCTAGGTTAGATCATTAAACAATATATGCAAGGTAAAAGTTTTGGTTAAAGTTTTCGGTTAAAGTTTTTCTAAGTCCACAAAGGGTCAAGGTCAAGGTCAAATTGTCAAGGACCTTTGTCTCTGGTGAAAGCCTATCACCTAATGAGTGTGCATATGAAGTAATGTTCTCTCTAGTTAAAAGCTTTCAGAAAATATAAGAAAGGTTAAAGTTTTTTTTAGTTAAAGTTTTTGGTTAAAACTTTTTTGAAAGGGCCAAGGTCACAGTCTAAAGGTCATTTCGAAAAGGATGTTGGTCTCAAATGAAAGCCTATGCCCTAATGAGTGTTTCTGTAAAAAATAAAGCCTCTAAGATAAACATTTATAGAAATAAAAAACTTTAACCTAATGCGGACGCCGACACCGACGCCGACACCGACGCTGACGCCGACGCTGACGCCGACTCTGACGCCGACATCCGAGGGTATGACAATAGCTCTTCCGAGACTTTTGTCCCCGGCGAGCTAAAAAAGAAACAGACTATAAGATTATACAAAATACCTGAATTTTATTTAAGAATATAAATACATGTATGGATAGATCAAATTTGAAACAGAATGTTAGAAACAACGTATATATGAATAGATTGCACAAAATATCGATAATTAATAAAAGCACAAGTTGAGGAATGAACAATAAATGAACAACTATTTACAGTTGAGAATATTGTGTACTTTGTTGTAGATATATCCCAACATCGTAACTACAGCTTGTTTAAGGTAAAGTTAAGTTGTTTTGGTTGACCAACTGCAACACCACTTGTGCTGGCCTATTACGCCAAATGGGACATTCCATGAAGTTTGAGAAATTACTATGAAACGTAAGCGGATTTTACATGAATGTGATTAGGTTTTATTTTCATTCCTTCATGAAATGAAAAAAAATATATACCTAAATATCTTTTGGTTTTATTATCACGAAGCAAAAACGTACAGATTTATAAATGACGAATCAAATATTTTGTTGGAGTACTTTATGCGGATTTTACAAAATAGCATATTACTTTAAAAAAGATAATAAACAGGGTTTCCTAAATGGTTCTAATTCGCGCGACGAATGACATTTATCGAGGGGATCAGCACCTCAGCTTATCAAAGTTCGTTTATACTCAATTGAGAAAATTCTTCGGATAACATAGAGAGTATAAAATAAGAATTTTTCGTTGAAATGCTGTAGTAAATACACGAATTTATGTCCTTACAAAATTATCTTTCACATTTGTTAGGTAATAAGTTAGGCTAAACCCTTTACAGTTTACTTTACAGTTTACTTTAATAAACAAATTTACTCATTGTGCTCTGTCTAAATTCGTTAAGAATTTACAAAAGATTTTGAAATTCTACCAGTTTAATCTGTAAACTACACCAATCACAAGTCTTAAACAATAACGCCATTCTCTTTCTCGGCCAACTGATTTCTGGCCCAGGTCCTGACCGGAAGTATACTGGTAGCCCTCCATATCAGAGTATCATTCAGACGCTGCCGGCTTCCAGTTTACATCTGGGTTAGACTGGTCCCTAGTTTTGACTTTTAAAATTTCAAAGTAGCTTAGAAGAGGCTATTCTGATATTTGACAGTGGGACCAGTTTATGCTCAGGTAGGATATGGGCTAGAAATCATCTAGTTCTCTGCTTATTCATACATAGGTGGTCAGTCTAAGGAACTATTGTATACATTTTTGGCACCTTAGAAGTTCTTGGTGGTCGATTTCAAATCAATACGTTGTATTTGATTTACATGTTGATTTTATTGACCTAGACTGATTTCGTATTCGTCGACTGGCGATAAAAACATGCTAAATGCATCTGACCAAGCTGAATTTGTGATGTTTCGCGCTACAGATGATATTAATATGAACTGGTTCACCAGCATCCATAATTATAATTAACCACAGGGGTCCGAAATAACCCCGCTACCACCATATAGACCAATAATATATTATTGGTCTATATGGTGGTAGGGTGGTTATTTCTGACCCCTAGGTAAATAACAAGGCCATGCAAACATGAAGATATAATAATTCACATTTGAGTCCATCTGTGCCCGACTCAAGCAGTGTTACAGGTGGCTACGCAAGGTACCATTTATCTGGGACTAAGTGGCTGTGATGATGTATTGAAGATGAATACAGATGATGTATAGAGAACACAGGCAATTTGTGTGGCACTTGAACAGTTGATTCCTGCTCTCTTTTTGGAAAGACACGTGAAGTTTGTGTTATATAATATCATCAGGACAATAGTCGTATTTTTGTAAGGCATAAACACACAAACATCGTCAATATGGACATCTGTAATACACCTGCAAGAAACAGAAACACACATTCACATCTCCATGATTGAAGTCAGCATAGACCGGCAATTTCAAGTGAGTGATCAAAGATCAATTTTACATCGAAAATGATAGTAGATAACGGTTTTTCGAACCTCGCTCTTGCTTGCGGAACTAAAAAGCCTTGTGCTGTGTGACTTGATTTGACACTGTACCAGTTACACAGATGATCCCTTCAATATCTGGCATGTGACATATACTTATCAAACTTCTCATTTTCATTTTTAAGTTTGAATTAAAACTTAAAAATGAAAATGAATAGGGTTTGGTAAGAATATGTTACATGTCAGGCATTATCAAAGGGACCATCGCTGTGATTGGTAAAGTTTCAAACCTTGTCAGACGGCACAGGCTGAGTTGCGAAGGCTGACTAGAGGCAAAAGGTTTCGCATTTTGCTGATTTTCTGAATTTAGAATGAAACTTTTACTTTCCTAAATAAATCGTTTTTGAACTGCGACCTGATTGAGACGGAAGGGCGAACTAGTATGTACTCTTATGATACCGTATATCCTCGTACCAACATTAATGTGAAGTTGAAAGACACTTAGGCAGGTTGAAAAAGAGATGTATTTGAAAATTGATTACTTTGAGAATATGACCTTGATCAATGACCTTGATTTTGATCTCTGCTGAAACGTCTTGTTCCAATTAATCAACATTTGAAATACGAAGGCTTTATTACTATCCATTGCAAACTTATAGACAATGTAAAAGTGTAATTTTTCAAAATGCTGACCTCTTGAATAGACCATGACTTTTAACCTTGATACAAAGAGAAATGTCTTAAGATTTATCTTTTACAAATCAGAAGATATGAAAATTTGAGATTTTTATCGAGAAACAGAAAGCTTATGTAAAGCTATCAACATAAATGCACATTTTTCCTTGATGCGTTTTATACCAATTTTTCGAATAGTTTATGGTCAATGGTTTCTAATTTGCTTCTCTTTAATAAATTTTCATTGACACTGACAGTAAGACATTATTTTCACATTAAGACACCTTTTTCCGCAATGGGACTTGATTCAAAAACCGGGAGAAAGACATTAGCGTAATATCATTGGAAGTTCACATGTGATGTTTCATTAAATTTGGCATGATAGTTATGGAAAATCACTTCGGACGGACTTATTGCCGCACGGACAAAATGACGAACGGATGGACGGACAAATAAAGCGGCGGCGATATGCTCAAACCTCTATGAGGAGGTTCTTCGTTTCTGTGATAATCGTTCATCCGTTCAATAATATTGGCCGTGTACGGGTCGCTTTAAAAGCTACTTACTTGATGTGCCGGTGACACATTCAGCTGTTGGTTTGTATACTCCTAACTGACCATGATCACTGCTCCGTAACACGTCATTAAATAGACGCTGTAAATCCGTCTTTTGGTCACCTGAAATTATAAAAAAAAACCTGATTACAGGTTATTTCAATTTTCTTTATTTCGATGCATATTTAGTATAATTAAAAATGAAAAAAAGGTTCCTGTCGGTTTTTCATCTATCAATTGAATTGAAAAAAACATAGGTAATTCAAGAATTTTCTTGGCCAAGACGTAATTTCTTTCATTAAAATTAAGTTCCCTAGAGCTGTTTATACTTTTTCTATTTCTGTTTATCGATTTGTCAAAATAAAGGCCCTTAATTAAGAATCAGGTTGAAAATGGTGCAACTATCAATTTATTACAAACACAAACACAGACAAAAATATCTTGGCTGACTATTTACACATCTTTGTCCCATATTTAGTGTAGATCTATCAGAATTGCCATCTTGTCGAACCAAGGCTTACGAAGAAAATATCGATTCGATAATCCTTGACTCGTGAAGATGCAAAATTGCAAGAACCAAATAACCATTAGATCACATTTTTATACAATTTACAGATACCTCAATCACTCAACACTCACACCAAAAAAAATCAAGTGATATTATGTGCAAATTAACGATGGCAACTTTTGTTGGTCAATCTACACAGTTGCACTGCGTACACTAGTAATTTACATGTGATTTTTATGCTATTGTGAACCAAAAGAAATAAACTGCATTTAAGTTAAGAAGAAATAGCTACAAAAGCAAATGACCCAAAATCAAACGTTACCTCAGATCTCACTTTTTCATTGCGCGCTGTGAGATTTTTCTTTCAAACAATTGATAGTCGATTATCTTGAGGAATATCAGATTATATTTTGTGATGCTACGTCATATAGATTACATATACAAATACATATGTGACCTGCCACGCGAAAAGGGACCATCCGGGAATTCTGTTAAATGAATAATTTAAAAAGAGATTTGGTCAAGCATAGGTCAACCAGAAGTCGCATTTCAAAAAAATCTTTCACTGGAAATTAGATTGATCATTCTAGATTCAGAAAATAAGCACGGTGCAAAAAAGTTTCGACCCTAGTCAGACTGCTCGACACCTTACGCACTACCCAGGTGGTCCCTTTTCGCGCGACGGGTCAGATATATTCGAAAGTTAAAAGTGCAATCTTTCATCTGAACTGAGACACTTATTTTACTTGTAATTATAAAACTTACCTAGAAAATATACTTTAACAGTTGTACATGACAGTGTTTCTTGTTTATGGACAACTAATACATTGTTTTCGCTTGTCCCAATACTCAAAGCTACTTTATTTTCTACATCAGAACTGAAATAAAAGAATAGAATCATGGATATTTATAATACTAAAATTTGAGCTTGTTTTCTTTTTTGAAATTTAAGAAATAAATATGGCGTCCTATGGAGGTTGAAAGTCCAATGTACACCAAGTCCAATAGGTTATCCCTTAGCTAGCTGGGCTCGATAGATGATTGTAAAATCAGGCTGTAATGCATATGTAGTTTCATAAAAAAAATCTCGCTACAACTCAGTGTATGGTTTAACCCTTTGCTGTTTAATCCCTGCTTTTTACGTGCCTGTGATTTTATGATTGGAAAAACATTGTGAAAAAAGAAGAAATTGCTTTTGACAAGCAATTTCTTTCTTTTCCACAATATTTTCTACCCTTGTGAATGGTTATTTTTCAAATTAAATCCACTTTAAATTTTCGTCTGCAAAACCTTTGAATTTGGACAGGTCCAAAATTTTGTAAAACGAGAAAGGGTTAAAATAATTTGATAATAACATTCAACCAAACACATAAGGATTTCATTGAAAAATCTAGTATTGCGTTTTCTTTAAGTTTTCAACAGATAAAATTATATGCCAACGACGTAGAGAAGAATCAAATTCATCTTATAACTATATATATATATGTGTGTCAGTGTGATAACACCCCATTGGATATTTTTTTTCTGATATCACATGGTTATTTGTAGAACAATGACATAATGTAGTTATTTTTAGAAACTTACATTTCTGTTAGAAACATGGACGAAAACAAGGCAAACAGAGGTTATAAATAGTGATAAATATAATACGTACTTAGTGTATTGTATGAAAAAATATCTAACTCGGTTGTGGGAATTGATAATTTTCTCGGCAGAGCCTCGACAATAATCAATTCCCCCAACCTCGTTAGATACATTTTTTATGTACAAATACTAAGTCTGTATTATACTCGTATATGTCTATTCTATGATGTCAAGAATAGTAAGAAGTACAGTCAACTATACTAGAGCGACCATGCCTATCAAGCGTCCGATTTTTTTTAAAGTGTTCGTTTTCAAAAGTTCCTTCTATTGATCAAAATATCATTAAAAAGAATATTTTATTTGTCTAAAATTGTTTTAATTGAGTCAAATGTTGTGAAAACTAATTTGTTGGGTTTTGACAATATTATGGAAAATCGCAATCAAATACATTTTCAATCAAAATCATGTTTCTAATCGGTCACTGAAAAATTGTACTAAGCGACCATTCTATTTAACGACCGCAGTAACTGGTCGCTTTATACAAGTTTAACACATATATTCGTTGCATCATTTGAAAATAACCGTTCTGTGCTCACCCACCTGGTGTAAGTCCTTTTAACAAAAGACAGTTCACTCTCAACAACGGAGACCCCGTCTGGCATTATATCCGCACATGCTATTCTGGCTGCCCCACCGTTAACATCATGGAATACTATAGAACGCTTCGAGGCTGAAATTATATTTATCATGCAATGAAGCCTGTATTTACCTGTTATGACCTTACTGATAACATGAAATGATATCAGTAAGTCTATTTTCAGAAACAATTTGCATATTCGTGATCATAACCTGAACGATTTTCATCTGAATTGCTTTGTCCTTAAAGAGGTCCTAAAGTTGTAGGCTCTGGAAACGAAGGCATGATAAACAGAATAATATGTCTATGTCTTAAAATCAATGTCAATGTTATCTCGTTTCGGGCTGTGATAATTCATCTTGACTCTCCAAAGCCTCGTCATGATGAAACCTCCAAACATCGACCAGATAAAATATCATTCACTATGTTCAATATCCTTTTGATTTGAAGGTCAACAGGAAGAGAAGGGAAACAACTCTTCGCGAAACACCATGGTTATTGCCAGTCGACAATATAATCTCGTAAAAACGACTTGTCATAGATTGACCTATTTAATGACATTGCCCAAGTCGTGTTACCATGACTGTGCTAAAGCTAGAGGTGCATGTTGACCAAAGCTACCTTAAGGTAATAGTTCTTAAACATTTCGGAACACATGATTTTTCACAATGTTAACCGAGGTTTCCTAATGAAATTATTAGGAAACTCGGTTGACATTGTTCGAGTTCATGACTTATGACACGTTGCGGAACTATAACGGGTCCACTACCTTTAACCAAATATAATCTTGACTAGGGCAACCTTTCAGAAACTGAAACGGCGGTTAAAATTTCAACAGACAGGCGGTCAAGTCTTACTCTATATGCGAGGATATAATTCCTTAGAGAAGTCATTTAGTCTTAAGGTATTGATCACCAATACATGTGCTCCTTGGACATCATTAGCTATTATATACTTCTGCATATTATATCCCAGGAGTTGGTGTTATCAAATACATCGATAAAGTGTCTCAATTTAGGCTCACTGCGTCAATAGAAGTGCGCCAATGTTAAGAGTACCAGGCACTTTATCGCTTTTTTATTACCTTTGATGTATTGTTTGTACTTGAGGGGGTTGTTTGTTCTCAAATCATTTATGTTTCATTGACAGAATTCTTAGTCAAATATCAAACAGTCAACACATTACGAAACGGCATATTTGGGATTTTAGGTGTATAAATATAGGACATTGAAGGGGAGAAATACTGAAACATCTTGAAGTTTCATATACCAAAATATCATTACAAAATCATATTGAATCAACGTTCTAAAACTAGACATCTCTAAAATATGTCATAAGGGTATTAGTTTCAGATCACAATGAAGAAATAAGGATATTTTCTTCATTTCTGAAATGTGTCTGATCAGACGAAAAGCGACCATCTAGGTGTCGATCCCTGACATAAGTCGAAGCTTTTCGCTCTTAACTGATTTTCTGAATTTATTATGACTTTTTTATCTTATAACAAAGCTTATGTTGACCTGATAACGACTGTCTGATAACATGAAATGATATCAGGAAATATAACAAAAAATGATTATTTTTGTGCAAGTATTGTCATTGTAATTCTTAAGCATAGCAATAACAGCTTTCTTCAAGCTCTGGTTGCAATGGTTTTGAATTACAGGGATTGCCTCTGACTCTTGATATGTATGCTGGTATTTTATATCGGTTCATAGATTATATGGCCATCTGATGTATACCTTTTTATAAGTTCTGTCTTATATATTTGTTTGTATGTTCTTGGTGACAATCCTTTAACTGGATTTTTATTTCAATAAAGAAATTTGAATTTGAATTTGGAAATCTATTTTTAGAAACAATCTGCATATTCATGATCTCAAAAAGAACCAATTTCATCTGAATTTCTTTGATTTAACCCTGAAAAGTGATTGCATGATAAACAGTATGACATGATTGGCAAGCCTCGTCATGATAAATTCTCCCAACCTCGACCAGACATCATTGATATTTACAGACACTAACATATTATTCTCTATTTCTCTCAATATAGATGTTTTCAAAGTACGACACTGGGGCCCGTTTTACTAAACATCTTAAGATCATTCTTTGTGTAAGCCAAAAATTAAAGTTGCTTCTGCATTAGTAACTAAACATGGAATTCTGCAATGCATCATCTTATTTGAATCATCTTCTTGAGGCGATTCCAATTAGATATTACAAGAAAGAATTTTAAAGTGAATGAAAACACCAGGTACGATCTGTGACTTTGACAAACGATGATTTTTCGTAAGAATTTAGTAAAACGGCCCCTGGTCTACAAGTCCTGCATCCTATCTCTTTATCAAGGAATTTTTCACTGAGTTCGGAAATACCTTCTTAGCGTAATGGGTCACAAGTTTAATATCTACACAATACATACCTGAAAACGTTGCCTCTAAGTTCAAGTTGACGTCGGTAAAGAATCTCTTGCCGTCTCCTATATTATATCTTCCGACTTTAGCAGACTGATCACCCATTTCACATCTTAATGGGTTGTACATACTGCATTCTGAGTAACCATTTGTCTGTGGGGAAACATTTAAAAGATTAATCCATAAAATGTTAAAAAGGATCATGAAACACATTAAATGGAAATCAAAGCGAAAACGAATTTTCGCAGAAGATTTTAGTCACTTATATTAAGAATTCAATTTCTTTATTGATAAAACATGTGCAAAATTATCCTCTAACTTTCTTTTACTAACAGGAATAATTTTTTTTTTCGAGCATTGAATGCGACAAATGTTTTACAATACGTATATACACGGCGGGGAATTACATGACACAACTTTTACGATATTTTTCAATTATTCTGTAAATACTTCATTGGTTTGAAATATAAAGTTTCAAGCTGATCATGCAAACAACCATCAGGGCCCGAAGTTATTAAACTTTTCTCATTCTCAATTCAAAATTTTCTCAAATTTCAATTTGAGATTAAGGCCGTAATTCTGTTTTAGTACTCATTTCAATATATTAACATAAATGGTAATATTAATAAGTTGTTAAAAGGAACAACTTTTTAATATTTTCTTTTATTTTCATACATTTATTCAAATTTAAAATTTGAGAAAATTCTCAGTTGAGCCTGGGAAAAATTTTATAACTGCGGGCCCGGGAATTTGCTGGATGAGGTAGATCTTTCGAAAATCTACAGATTAAAAAAATATTGGTAACCAAGCAACGTTTACTTGTTCGTCAATAATGTTTTTATCAACAGACTATTCTTTAAGATCTTCAACGTCCATCAAATTCCTGATTTTATTTCACCTCTGCTTCAATCTAATTCAAATAGGTCACATATTAACAGAATTTTTCATGGTTTTTTTTATAAATTATTGTGCTTCCATGATATCCCATGTCTTGATTATGAGTGTTTAACATAACTATTAACTTGGAATCACCCGTTCGTATGTAACCTTCTTCAGATAAAGCTTTTGTTATTTTTGTTATCAATATTGCCATCATAATCATTATTACATGTATATCTAAAACAAATCGTTCTTTTAGAAGTAGATCTAACATTTCTGAAAGAATATGTTTATGTACGTAAACTATAGTAAAAAAGTAAAATTTACACTACGCAGTTTGACGATTTTTTTCCGTGTAAATTCTTCTAAATGCCCGGGCGCTTTAATAAACACCCTACTATCTACCAAGTTGTCATTGTGTGAAAAATTCCAAACAACCTAGATTCTGTTGCAAAAGTTTTTCCCACCCTCGATAGATAGGCTTTGGCTCGCTTTTGTGAATCAAGAGTTCTAACTATATTTATTTCTTTCATAAGAGACGAAGACAGATTAGAATTCTCCGTTTGCAAAAGACCTAGACTTTGTATGATTTTACAATATCTGCAACGAAAAAAAACAACAACAACAAGAGGACCATGATGGTCCTAGATCACTCACCTGAGTCTCTTTGACCCCTGGAACATCACTTTAATTAAATATGCAGATGTCAACAAGGAGATAATTTCTACATCAATACCATGGAATGTTTTAAGCCAAGAACAAGAAAAATGCCTTTTCACTCTTTGATTCTAAATAAAAAGGGTTTCTCCAGGGTGGAGCCCAAAGGTGACCCAAGGGTTTTGATAAGAAAAAAAATGGTAGAGGTCACTAGATGATGCTACATACAAAATATGAAAGCTGTCTGCCTTCTGGTTTCAGAGAAGAAGATTTTTAAAGATTTTCCTAATTTCACCCATCATTCTCAGATGTGCTAAACGGGATGCACCCAGGTGGAGCCCAACTATGACCCAAGGGTCTTGATATGAACAACTTGGTAGAGGTCCACTAGATTATGCTACATGCCAAATATGAAAGCTGTATGCTATCTGATTTAAGAGGAGAAGAATTTTTAAGATTTTCCTTTTTTTCCCTTCAGTTCAGAGGAGCTAAAGGGATGCGCCCAGGTAAAGCCCAAATATGACCCACTTAGTGAAGCTACATACCAAATATGAAAGCTGTCTGCCATCTGGTTTCAGATAAGAAGATTTTTAATGATTTTTGCTCTTTGATTCTGTGTTAAAAGGGTTGCGGCCGGGCAAGGCCAAAATATGACCCCCAGGGTCTTGATTGAACTAATTTGGTAGAGGTCCACTAGTTGATGCTACATACCAAATGTGAAAGCTGTCTGCTTTCTGGTTTCGAAGAAGAAGAATTTTGATGATTTTCCTATTTTCACCCTTTTTGTTAAAGCTAAAGGGAATGTTAAGGTTGGAATTCATTTATTTGAACAACTTTGGAAGAGCTTGACCCAAGGAACATCCTTGCCAAGTTTCATCAAGATTGGCCCACTGGTTTAGGAGGAGAAGATGTTTAAAGAAATTGTGGACGACGGACGACGCACCACGGACGACTGACGCCGGACGCCGGACATTGTACGATCACAATAGCTCACCTTGAGCATTTCGTGCTCAGGTGAGCTAAAAACAACAACAAAAATCGACAGAATTTCCTCTAAATAACTTCCTACGCGGCCCCGAAAGAAGGTAACTTTAGATAAACGAAACCAGTTAAGAGAGAGAGTGGTGTAAATACATACCAGATCCACCATGAAGGGGTTATAGTGTCCCCCACAACTGCGACAGTCCCCTGGACTCGCCATTCGTCGTTCATGAACATGCCAGTTGTGACCCGTTGTTGTTGTTCCATTTCTGTACCTTAGGTCCACAATGATGTAGGTGTCGCTCATATCACCGCTGTCGTATTTGTACTGGGACTTATAAATAAATAGAGAATAATATGTTATAGATGTACAAGTGTAAGTGAGTGGTCAAAAGTTTTTTTCTATACAGGCATAGAATAAATTGACATTTGATACTCACTTAAACTTTTACATCTATAGTGTCTTAAAATATCAATGTAATCTGGTCGAGGTTAGGAGAATTTATCACGACGAGGCTTTCCCTCATTGATATTTTAATATACTCACATGGTATTCTATTTATCATGCAATCAGTTTGTAGCGATTAATTATAATAAACCCTTTAGAATCAAAGAAATTAAGGTAAAAGTATAAGCAAATTATTTCTTAAAATAGACTGCCTGATATCATGACATATTTCCAGACAGATGATATAAGGTCCATACAGGCTTCATTGCATGTTAAATTGAATTTGGTGGTAAAACCACAATACGTCTTATTGTCATAATTTTTCTTTATCCATTAGGCCTATGATTATTTCGCTAATTTGTTTTCTGATTATGTCGGTGGATGTGGAAACAACACCTCTTTGAGTTTTCAACCTTTAAGAAATGTAGACACACAGGTATAAAATTATAACATCATTAGCGATAAAAAAAATCTCCGCAAATAGTCATCAATATATGCGATATTTCTGGTAGCCCAGTAGAGTACTCTTAATCAAAAAGAGTAATTATTTTATTAAATTTGAACTTTCGGTATTTATATATCGAAGGTTTAGAGCAAAAACATAGTATGTGTCTATATAATATATATAGACACATACTATGTTTTTTTCTCTCTCTAACTCTTTGATATATATCATTCATTAAATAGACATCCTTGGTTACTTTTAGATTTATTTCAGAATACGTCCTTTTACAACATGCAAGATCTCTAATAATTGTTCAGAAGTGCGACATGATTTTGTATAAGAAATAAGTAACAAATAACTCACCATTTTTACAGTTCCATAGATATCTCCCTCAAACACAGCTTTAGCTTGAATCAACGTACTACCAGGGGTCGTCTCAAGGATGTTACCACACGCCCATCTTGTCGCGTTTACATCATTTTTGTGAATGACAATTGAACGTCCAACAATGCTATATGGCCCTTCCATGGGTAGATTAATATCTAATACATTACTAGAATAAGATGCTCCCGTTAATGGATCAAATTTACCGCTTAGATCGCCGATCTCGTAGGCATCAAGACTGTCGCCGGGCGGAAGTGGATATGGAGCTCCGAATGGGTTGAGATGGCCCCCAGTGTCGGAAAGCTGACATACTTGTTTGGCTGGGATGTTGGTTCCTAAAGGATATTCGTGGACATGGTACCCGGCAACTTCATTATTCAAACCAGTGAGTTCGACATCTACAGTTGTTGGACAAGCTAGGATATCTACACAATCCTGCGAGAAGGTAATTGTTCCTGTGGGAGTTCCGCCATTGTGTGCTGGGCTCCAGGTTCGTACCTCCGCTGTTCTCATAATCTTCTCGTATAAATTACCACAACCGAGCCTTCCAGCACCGGAGTTTGCGTCATGGATTACGATGGATTTACCCACAATACTTTGTGGTCCATTTAGAGGTAGCTGCATATCTGTGAAGAAGTATTTACTCCTTTTACCGTTTCCAGTTCGAATGTCCAACTTACCATGTTTGCCTGACAGATCACCGAGTTCACAGCGGTATTGTTTGTCTGGATTACAATCAGTAGGATAGTTCCCGCCAAGATTCACCTCGTATGGGTTATAATGGCCACCGACTGACCTACATCTTTCTGTTTCTGGACGAAGCATGTCATCACCTAAATTCGTCTCATGAACATGCCAGGTGTGATCCACTGTAGCAGTTTGCATACCATTGGCCGCATAGTTCATTTCTACATAAACTTGAGTTTCTGCATACCACATATTCTTAGGCTGACGCATTATTATGTACCCAATAATCGGGTATGTAAATTTAGCGTAAGCTGTGTACATTGGAGTGTCTTGTGATGGCCATATCGTCGAGCAGATCCATCGAGATGCGGTTTGGTCATCTCTGTGAATCACCATACTTCTACCAATAATTGAGTTTTTACCATAAAGTTGTATATTCGGATCAACAAAGGTTTCGTTACAGTCGTTCAAGTTTTGAAGTGTACCAAATTTCCCGCTAATATCACCGACTTCATACATATCTGGAGTGGAGTTTCCAGGAGCGGGATAGTCAGCTGAATCTATATCGACATTAAATGGATTAAAGTGACCTTCAACATCGTCATTATCACACACTGCTTCAGTTCTACCGAGTTTCTGTGGGACCGGGAATAAGTGAACATGATATCCACCAGCAAGGCTCTTCATGTTTACAAGGTTCACATGGACTAATGCGGGATCGAGGGGCGATCTTTGTTCAAACGCAATAACACCTTTAACACCTGCGTTACTGAAATTAGCCACTGCTTTCATTCGAGGATACTGAACAATATTAGCACATGCGAAATATTCATTTCCTGCTAGAAAGGCTATAGTTTTGCCTATGATCGAATGGTCTCCACTAAGAGGTAGTCTTAAATCACCGAAAAATAGTTTAGTGTTTCCTGATGTTGAAATGGTGATGTCGCCATGTTTACCGCTGAGGTCACCAATCTTACAATTGGTGTGATCTTCTGTCGTACACCCAACACCCGAGCTAGCGTCAGGATCATACAGATCTAAAATCGTACTCCCACACCGGTTTGTCATGGACGTTGTTGCGTCGATGTCCATTTTTACTTGACCTTCGTTGATCTGCCATCTTAATGGAGCAGTTGCGACAGTCTCACCAACAAAATACAGGTCAGTGTACATAAACGTATCAGCAGATGGAGAACTTTCTTTCTGACGGAAGATGATTGTCCCGCCAAGACTGGCAGGTAGATGGGCAAATGCTGTGATATATTCAGTGTCGGCTTCTACTGTGGCACATACTTTAATACCGTTACCACTGATGGCGAATGATCGACCTGAAAATGGAAATAAGATCGGGATGTGTGATGCCTTCGAAGAGCAAGGTTATATGCATCAATTGACGGTAAGCCATAAAACCCAACACTTTTATTGTGATAATAATATTTACAATTTATAATTATAATAATAACAAAAATAACTTTATGGATAACTTCTAAATTTTTTAAACTGTGTAACATTTCTGTGCTTATAAATATTACTTATTTCCCACAATTTTTCGGGTCGTCATAGCCATGCGTTAACAGACAAAACCAGGCCTCAACCGGAGAAAAGATGAATTGATAAGTTTAGTGTGGTGCCGTTAACGCCCGGCTTTTTTCACTGATATATCCTTAGTCAGGACGGATACACTTTATCAGTTTCTTTGTATACTGTTAATATAGAGCATAAAAAAGACGATGATCGAATTCCCGAGTTAAATTTTTTGACATCATAAATTTACCAATCAACGTCAGTATAAACAAAAGTGACGATGCAATGCATAAGGCAATTTTCTGGCACATTAGATGGTTTGGAGCTAGTTTTAAAGCGTTCCTATGATTTTTTTCAATCTGTGTTTGAATAAATACCTTAGCCTTTTATTTTTATGTAATAATAGCGTCAATTCACGTTTTTTCGAGCTTCACACTCGGGCGTTAAACCATTTTTCGGGTCTCTGCAAATGTTTACGCCCTCGAGAACGTGAATTAATCATATAAGCAAACATTTCAATTTTACTTCTTAATCTGAAACTCTGTTACCGTTTAATTTCTTTCGAAATTATGACTAGGACAGAGACATGAAATCATGTTACTCTATAGTAGAAGGTTCAAGTAGACATTTGATCTTAATCGTTTTGTTTAATTGAATGGAGTTGAACTTGAATTCTCGAAGTGAATAAAAAATCAAACATAAGATACGTCTTTTTTTGCTTGGACATATTTGAAGAATCGATAGAAATCAAAGCACAAACCTTCAATAGACTTGGTGCCGGACAAGTCCATACCAGAAGCTGTAAGTGTACCTTTACCCGAGGTAATTGTTGTAGCACCGATCCTGCAAAATTAACATATTTTTAAGATTGATAGATTAATTTCTCGGGTTATCATCATTGCAATCTATTGAAGTATTTCCAAGTCAAATGAGGTTGCATGAAAAGTGGGCACAATTGGAATTAAAACATCATGGATAGTAGAAGATATTCTGGCAGCAGAATACGTATATTGCTTTACGTGTAATTTCGTATTTTTTCAACAACAGTTTCTATAGTATACATGAAAAAGATCGAAATAAACTTGAGTGTACATTAAAGATTTAAGATTTAATTCTGCGAAAATTTGTTCAGATGATTTAAAAGGCCAACAAGAGTGCCATCGTCACAAAATATGCCGCCACTTTGCTGCTGTTTCACGAAAATAATTGTAGACACTACTTATTTTGACAGAACCAAATTGAAAATGACCAAGTTTCATTTAAATCAAGACAAAAAGTTTGGAGGAGTTGCCTTCACAAGGCTGCAATTTCAATAAGCCCCAGGCACTAAGTTTTAAGGGGGCATAATTCAGGGAAATAAATGAGCCATAAAATCCTTGATCCATGTACATCTACAAATTATGGTGATGACATTGACCAAGTTTCATTTAAATAAAGACAAAAAAGTAAGGAGGAGTTGTGTTCAAAAGGCTGCAATTTCAATAAGCCCTAGCTACTAAGTTTTAAGAGAGCATAATTTAGGGTGAAATTAATGAACCATAAAATCCTTACTTCATGCTCATCTACCAATTTCGGTTATAACATCCACCAAGTTTCATTTAGATCCAGCCAGAAACTTAGGAAGAGTAGCATTCACAAAGCTGCAATTTCAATAAGCCCCAGAGACTAAATTTTAAGGGGGCATAACTGAGGCAATAAGCCCCAGAGACTAAGTTTTTAAGGGGCATAACTCAGGCAAAAATCAACGAACCATTAAATCCTTCCTTCATGCACATCTACCAATTGAGGTGATAACATTGACCAAGTTTCAAGAAGATCCAGCCAGAAACTTAGGAGGAGTTGCGTTGACAAGAAAAGTGGACCCAGAGACTAAGTTATCAAGGGGCATAACTCAGGCAAAAATCAACGAACCGTGAAATCCTTCCTTCATGCACATCTACCAATTGAGATGATTACATTGACCAAGTTTCAAGAAGATCCAGCCAGAAACTTAGGAGGAGTTGCGTTGACAAGAAAAGTGGACCCAGAGACTAAGTTATCAAGGGGCATAACTCAGGCAAAAATCAACGAACCGTAAAATCCTTCCTTCATGCACATCTTCCAATTGAGGTGATAACATTGACCAAGTTTCAAGAAGATCCAGCCAGAAGTTTAGGAGGAGTTGCGTTGACAAGAAAAGTGGACCCAGAGACTAAGTTATCAAGGGGCATAACTCAGGCAAAAATCAACGAACCGTAAAATCCTTCCTTCATGCACTTCTTCCAATTGAGGTGATAACATTGACCAAGTTTCAAGAAGATCCAGCCAGAAGTTTAGGAGGAGTTGCGTTGACAAGAAAAGTGGACGGACGTACGGACGGATGGACGGACGGATGGACGGATGGACGGACGGATGGACGGACGGACAGACGGAGAAGATGACGCCAATATACGTCCGCCTCCGGCGGCGTATAAAAAGGTTTTTACCTTAACTATTCTTATTTGATTGCATACTTTATATATCTTTTATTTACTTGATTATCTACTTTATATATTTCTTTATTTAATGTCAGATCGTTAAATAGAAATGCATATGAAAAACATTTGTACTAAATGGACGATTAAACTCACAAGAAAACCTCTGTTTTTAGACATAAAGCGAATCAAGAAAAAATGTTATATGATATAAGAAATTGAATTGATAGAGACGCGCTTTCCTTCTAGTACATTTAATGATCTGTAAATTAAATGAGCAATATCCTCACTTTAATTTTCATTTTCTAAGGTAACATTGACACTCTACACAAATTTGAAATATCATTACATTATTTCGAAAATACCATTAGTTGCCATTTATCATAGACCGTTTTGAAAAATGCCCTGTGATCTGAATGACAAAACGGTGAGAACTGTTTGCACCACATACCATGTTTTGCACGCATGTGTGCCATCAAAGCTGGATAAAATTTACAAACACTTGGTACTGTTTTGTCATCCTAAACACAGGGCTGTGTTCTGGAGGTACGAATCGATTGACGGAGAATCCATGAAGTGACTGGTATAACCAATAGTCAAACGGGAGGAGTAATTGGCCGACTTGATTTGATTTTATATTGACACAGAGAACTTTATTATGGATGAAATCATAAAAGTGTCTGTCAATTCTAGAATAAAGTCCCTAATACATGAAATAAACCGTTTTCCGAAACTCTTGGCTTTTGCTATTGACTTGAAGCTTACTACATCGTATTTGGAAAATGGAATTTTGAAGAGAGAAAAGACATCTCCTCTTTTAAATCTCAAGATTCTATTTTCGTTGAATCAATTTGTTCTAATGATTTACGCCAAAAGTATGCATACGATCTTTAAAACAGTTTAAACTTTATCGTTTTGAATTTTCAATTTATCCTACAATTTTCCTGCAGTACCAGGAAACTGGTAAAAATAAAAAAATACAAGGATTATATTGAAAGGTAGTTGTTAAATTATATGATATATAATTGCTCCTCCGTGGACAACAGTTGGAAAACTAAATAGGCCAGACTTCAAGCAAGAGGCTAGGAATACAGACATGTAGGCTAATATATACATTTTAAAAGCAACATAATGATACACTAGACTATATAACACAACATACTTAAGCATCTACTTTTTATGTACATGTATAATAAATATGGTATATAATCGGGTAAATTGAGGGGCGGTAGGGTATGGTAACATTTAGTAAAAAGATTTTATGACTAATAGAAATCAAACGCGCAAAATGCAACACACAATGGAATTATAATACAATACATATATACAACGACGTATTTCGTAGCTCTTATTCTGACTGCATTTACTAGTCTGAAAGCTTCCTTTCAAAGATAGAACTTCAATTTTTGAGGTTATGTGGAATGATTTTTAAAGAAAGTTGAATCCTTTAAAAAACACTAGAAAAGATAGCATGATATTCCAGGCAGATCATACGCGGACCAATGATGTGTTAGGTCGGGGGTTTGATCCCCTGGGAGAAACTAGGATCTTAAATTCATACGCACAAAAATTGGTGTGCATCCGAAAATATGGGATTATAGGCGTTTTGGAAAATTTCAACCATACTGGGGCCCGTTTTACTAAACTTCTTACGAAAAAAATTATCGTAAGTCGAAATCACGAATCGTACCTGGTGTTTTCATTCATTGTTAGATTCTGTACTTCTATAGTGGCAACTTTAAATTTTGACTAACGCAAAAAAAATGATCGTAAGATATTTAGTAAAACGGGCTCCTGATGTCTCTCCGCTCCTTATTGAGAGAAATTGAGGACAGAGCAAGGGGTCTCAAGGGATAGATTTAAGGATATAAATATCGATAAATGGCCAATTCACCATTACTACAGATTGAAAAAGCTAAGGTTACGATGTTCCTTCATCATCAATTTTTCTATAGAGAATTTATATTACGTTTTGTGTAGTGTGCGTAATGGTAGTTTCGCCTTGGGGGTCCCCTGGAATTTAGGTAAATATATGATTAGCAGGTCGGTAAATCTGGAAAGCAAACCATCTGTTTTTCAGTGCTGGAGCAAATTGTCAATTTACAGCCTAAGTCAAGCTGTAGTTTCGACATTTAAGATGGATACATCCAGGTTAAAATATTCTGGATCCGCGTATGTACATGCAAAACATTGGATGGGTCAGTATACGTCATGAAAAAGGGGGCCAGAGAGAAGTGAGAAGGATACCATAGGCTTGCCCCACTGTCGTCTTCAAAAACACGAGTCGACAGTAGGACCAAAAACGGTTAGTTGACACCAGAACTAGTCTAAGGATATAAAACCGTGTCTGGCTGCGCAGTCGGACTAAGAAAAAAAGATTTTCGCCTCCTGTAAGTTTTGTACAATCCTTCGCTATATAATTTTCTTCGAAATTAAATCTGAAGCTGATGTCTGCGGGACCAACATATTTTTCTAATAATTGGTTGAAGAGATCAAGAATCCTAGGCGGCGGGTTGTATCTTTACGCCTTACATGTCACACATCTTACAAAGGGTTAAACAAGCATACATAAATATTCACAGCAAGCTTACATTTGAATGATATTTAAGTGCAGTTGATGTATGTCCTTACAATCATAGGATAAATAACTAAGATGTACTTCGATATGACGACTAGCTCGTAGCAAACATATATTGTACTATAGTCAACAAAACCGCTAATCAAAGTGAGCTAATCAAATAAGTTATTTGGGTGATGCGATTCATCTGCCAACAAGCATATAGCAACAATTTCACATGCGTTCGAGGTAAAAATTTAGACAATTTGGACTTATTTTCACACAAAACATAGTTGATACCGTGCTGCCAATGGTAGAAAAATTGTTTTGTGATAATATTGACTACACACTTTTTTGGAATTCGGAACAAGATAATTAGTAAATTGACAAAATGAAACATCATTTTTCAATAATACGCCGCAAGTCGTCAGATCTTCGCACGGCGTCATATCGTTGTGGGTTTGTTTTTTTTTTTTTCATACAAAGACAAAGCACATTGCATGGTTGATTATACTTACTGTGGAGTTGAAAGCCTGGCAAATACAATTTTCAAAAATATGAAAATATGTAACAGAACCTTTTTTATATATAATTTTACTTGTATAACAAACCTTACATTATAAAAACGACCACAACATAAATGCAGTGTCAGATTTGTTCTCGTTTAATAGGAAATCAATTTATATTTTGAAAGCTCAGAAGGTTTGTGAGCTTTGCACTGTTTTCTTTAAGTAAATTTATTTTAGTTCAGAGTTTCAGTGTAACAATATTAATGTTAAAATGTCATCGAGCGTTTCTCTTACAATTTTCTTCTGATTTCGTTTCTTTTGATCATAGGAAAATCCGACTTGTATGAGAAAGATAAAATATAAACTTACATAGCACCGATATTATCATCCGAGCATCTATCTAGTCTATCAAAATTGACCCTAAACTCGTGTAGCTGTAGTGTATAAGTAGCCGATGGTAGTCCGTTCAAGTCTAGGCTGATGTTAACATCGGCTCCAATGTTGTCTTGTGTAAACGTTATGGTACCAGTGACCTTACCCATGTTATATTTGGCCATCAGCATGGTCCGCCCAAATACCGGGGAAATGACTGAAGTGGAAAAGAGAGACAAATGCTTGGTATTTCTCATGCACCTAAAACTTAAGTATAAGGATCCTGGATAGCTACACATTGCATTTATCATAGTTCTCCTAGAATGAACGCACCAGCGAGCTATACAAAGACAAATCAATGGCTCGGCACGCAACAGTTGTATCTGCTTATATGTTTATAGGTAGTTACAACTTTTTCGCACTGAACCATCGAAATACAGGAAGATTTCATCTCGCATCCATTTTATGAATCAAAATATAAAAGTCCTCTTAAGAAATAATCGGGGGAAATTTGCCTTAAATGAAAGAAAAAAGACTCAAATAACCTTAATATTTGGGCAAATTTGTTCAACTGGAAAAGGATTTTTTTCTTAGTATAAAAGAGTGGGGGCTACTTTAGGGGTAGGGTGCTCTAATTACAAGAAATAAGGTAAATACAATATTAATTCTACAGCATGATTTCAGTAAGACTCTATCTATATAGCGTATAGTAAATGAATACTGCGATCAGACTGTGTTGATCAATACACAGGCTGATCGCGGAATCTTTACTCTGCGAAATATTTGTGAACATGTTTGTTAGTCACAGGTCCATATATCGTTAATCACAAAGATGGGAGACATGCAGGCTCATACAGAAAGAATACAAGACGACACAAATAAACAAAGATCAAATATATTGTTATCAGATCGGTATTGTCTCTCGCAGGGCACCTGAAACATCGTTTCTACAACTTTCATGTGCTAAAGGAAGAGCTGTTACGTCAAAAATAATTCCGAATGTCATTTTTATAGTAGTAAAAACCCTTCTAACCGTAACGTTACATGAATATCAAAATATGTCAACTTTAATTTTCGATTTTAAACATTTTCGCTTCCGGCAAGTTGGTTACATAAAATGTAAAAAACGTTTTCAAAAAAGTATTTATAATATGTATTTTCGCGTGTAATTAGATTTACCATTTTTACGTAAAGTTATTTGACAAAACTGACAGCAGATGAATAGTTTGTAAACTAAAATGATATTCTCCATTCAATGATGCGTCCTTCAATTGTTGAAGATTAAGGTAGTGGACCGATAATAGTTCCGCAAAGATTCGAAAGTATTGAACTTTCACGATGTTAACCGAGGTTTCCTTTACGATTTCACTAGGAAACCTCGGTAAACATTGTAAAAGATAATGAATTCCGTTATGTTGTGGAACTATTACGGGATCACTACCTTAAGGTAGATATTTGTTAACCATCACTCCATAAGATAAATCTTTCAAAAAACAGATTGGCTCAAGTTCAGGTCCACCGGAGGATGCATCTACAATATCTTTATACGGGACGGTTAAATAGCCATTCTTAATTCGGAAAAACAGCCTAATGCGATAAGTCAGTATGCTAAGTCCGCACAGTCTAACTGGTTTCGTCACTTTATCCCAAACCAGATGGTCCATTTTCGCTTGACTGGTCTCATTATATAAAGAAAATTAATCGACTTTTTATTCATATTCAACTCAAATTATTAAAATGGGACCGATCTTGCTAAATAGGACCATCTTGTAGACTGCGTAAAATAAATATTTGAGAAAAAAACCGTACAGGTTAACCGGTGAACGTGTTTCAAAAAAAAAATCTTAAACAGGGAGGAGGAATGATAAATTTTGTTTGAGAAAATCAACCTAATTAGGAAAGTGACGACCATTGTCTGCTTTCGCAGTCCACGCAGTCCGATAATGAACGATTCTAAACGCATTACCTAAAAGGTATTTAGCCTAACTGTGGATACTTGATTTTGATTTGAATTTGGGTTTTACGTCGCTTTCAACAATCTCTCAGTTATATCGCGACGACTGGAGCACCTAACGATGGATTCCTGGTATTTCTCACACCAGTACTACCACCACATCCCTTTTCTAGCCTCCAGTTGCTATTCCACATAGGTATACGATTATCTACCCATTGGTGGAAGACAAATGTCGGAAAGGATAAGTGCCGCGGCCGGGGATCGAACCCGTGCAAATATAGACCTCTGGATTAGAAGTCCGGCGCGCTACCAACTGCGCTATTCTAACTGTGGATACACACATAACTATGTGACCCCTCTTAAGGATCACCCGGATACCCGAAAAATTCAATGCCTAAAAAGAAAAAAGTCAAGCAGAGGTCAATCAGAGACCGCACATCAAATGCGTTATTACTATAGGTGTATTTTCAAGACTGAGCTCTGACCTAGGCGTTGAGTCCATTACCATGGGTCTATGAGTAAACCGTAAGATCTAAAACAAGCACTTAATTTCATTCGAAATGTAATTTGTATCTTTGTTAGGTCTTTTTTATCTTTTTTGAAAAAAAGCACGGAAATTTAACCGTTAAAAGTAGATTTCACGGCTCCGCGGTCAAAATCTACGTATAGTGACATGTGCTTTTAATTGGTACCAACTTCGTTGTCAGTCAAGGTCAAGATTTTCAAGGTCACTTTATGTGAAATAAAAATCTAGCATGAATAACTAAAACTTTGTTGGGCATATACATGTAGTATGTATATAATATATGTTTGTCTGTTAGTCTTCTTTGTCCGCCAAAAAACTTGAATATGGCAATAATGATTGATTGGATAGTGATGAAGGGGCTTAGTCTTCATATTACACGTGTATTGCTAGTGAGAAGAGCTTTCTGAGGTGCGTTTTTTACATTAAGACGAAAATTTCCGCTAAATAAGATTATTAAGACGTCATAAGAAACGATTTTCAATATTTTGAGTGAAAAAATTCGACGTCGTCAAGGCTACTCGTTTTAAGCCAATGCAAAACCATCTTCGTTTCCTCATTTAGATATCTTAAGATTCTTAATAAGCCGCTTAAAAATCGTAATAAAAAACCGCTACATCTTGAAAATCTTAATGATATTCTTAAGAATCTTAATCTAAGAAACGCACCTCTGTTGTCACCAACTCCAAGGACATCCCTCTAGGACATTTTTAAAGGTCATAAGTATGTTAAGTAAAAAAAAACGTTCAAATATGTAATAACTTTGAAATGATAAGTGATAGAGTCTTCATATTTGAGCCTGTGTGTTGCTTTTGACAAGAGCCATCTGTCGGTAGCAATTTCAAGACTAACAGTCAATGTCAAATATGGCGTAAAACATCATATACAGGCTCGTAATATATATTTAGCGGCCATTGGCTTCGTTTTCAAACACATCGATCAACTAGATATATCTAAATGCGGTACCCCGAATCATTTAAATCAGTTTTATTAACAAGAAAATGTCATTTCGTCCCAAGATAAAAATCGACTGGTCTTTGATCTTAATTATTTACCACGCAGTATGGTTTTTAGCAATATTAACATGATAATAAGACGCCCTTCATCATCAAATGAATAGCTGTGACCCATGAAACTTAAATCATTTAACTGACCAAATTGAATATTCCCAAAGCGTGATTTATGTATTGAATAATTTGAGTGAAAAGTATATGGCCCGTCATGCAAAAACGACTTTATAAAACTTCGTTAAATAAATATTTGAAAAGGGATTGGTTCCGGTAGAGGTCAAGCAGGGACGAATTAAAAAAAAAGACAGAGAGAAAAAAAAGGATAGAAAGAAAGATTTTATATCGGGTGTCTTATGGTTATTAGAGGTATTCGAAGAGATTCGTCTAGCATAAATCAAAATGCCCGAAAAAGGAACAAGAAAAGTTTCAAAGATGACGGTGCAAGTTTTGAAGATGTAGGACATATATACTCTAACCAGCATCACATTTCTTCTGAGGTGTAAAAAAAAATGTAATTTAATCTGGTGTAGATTTAGTGTAGATTTATGGCCATCACCTTGACCGAAGACGGTTATAATTGGGCCTGTGCGTGACATTTCCAACAATTTCACATATGAGAGAGGCACAAAAATAGAGTAGCCTAGACAACCCGGTAATACAATGAAAATATTCACTGACAATATATGAAGAGGTATTAAGACCTTATCTATCCACAGAGTCCATAGTGAAGACTCTGATCAGACTGTGCGGATGCACAGACTGGTCAGAGGCTTTACTTTGCACGCATGTGAAATTGTCGCAAATGTCGCGCACAGGCTCAATTGATAATAAGAAGGCAAGTGCGATTTTGGTTTTAGGTTCAAAATTGTTTTCATGTCTCGCTCACCGAACTTGTTCGACAAAATATAAAAATTAAAATATCACATCTTGCGAATTACAACTGGATTTATATTATTTATCAAGATATCTACATTATCCGAAGGATTGAGAGGGGAGGATGCCCCTTTGTTAAAGCCAGTTTTTGTTTAGCTCTTTTGTCCCGTCATGCAAAAAGTAGCGATCGAATAAGTGCGACGAGTGTCGGTCCTCATCTAACAGCACGGACTGTAAAGGATCGAGACTCATCTGCTTTTTTTTTCAGAAACTTTAATCACTTTTAAAATGCGATCTCAATTGACCTCAATGGTTCCTATTCACTTTTCTCCAAAAAAAAAAAAAAAAAAAAAAAAAAAACACAAAGAACATATGCATGGAGTTCACACATTGTCCTATTTCGCGTGACGGTTCACATTTACTGACCAAATAAGTAAAGATATATAGTTTTATGAGTAATGGAGTATTCAAATATTGAAGCTTAAATAAAACAACGAAAGGAAACATACCAAAATCATAAATAATAGGTAAGAATAGTCCGCGGGTCGGCGTTGATGTTTCCGACCAGCTCTTATTGCCCAGAAATCGGAAAAGAAAATCGAAGAGTCAATGCTACACTATTGTAAGTGCCTATATGATTATAGGCACTTACAATAGAATTGCACTGGCCCCTCGAAATGTCGTCACGAAATTAGGGAAATCCGGAAATAAAAGTATCATATTTTCGATGATAAAGTTTAATAACTGTCGGTAAATATTGTATTTTCAATTTTTCTGGTCGAAACTTATTAAATTTGTTAATGAGTTGTGTTTTACTGTGCATCTTTTTGACGAAATGCTTCGTCCATCCCCAGTGACTCTCTACATGAAGAGATGAATATCCAGTAAAGTGTGGATGAAAGTTGTAATTTGACATGTCTACATGTAGATTACATTTGATACAAACATAAATCTTAACCACACATCTTCACAATTTTACCTGTCAAACTAACTGGTTATTCAACCTGCTACATGAATGTGAACCGTTTTGGGCCCCCTTATAATATATGATCCGCTCTCCAGAAAAAAAAAAACTGTCTAAATGACGTCACCTTTAAATTTTCAGATGTCTAACCCAGAAAACTACATAACAAACAATATAAGACAAATCCCATTTCAAATATCAGATATTGATTCAATATAGGGTAAATTTGAAACAGGAGGACCAAGATGGTCCTAATTCGCTAACCCGAGTCTCTTTGACCCCTGGGACATCATATCAATTAAATATGCAGATGTCATAAAGGAGATAATTTCTGCACAAAACCAAGTTTCACGAAGTGTGGGCAAAAATAGTGGCCTCAAGAGTTATAAAAAGAAAATTATCATTAAGACCCCTTTTCCTGTGATATGGCATGGAACTTTCCCATTTCCTATAGGGCTCATCCTTGTGACCTGACTAGCATTCTGACCAAGTTTCATGAAGATTGAGCCATATATGTGGCCTTAAGAATGTAAACTAGAAATTATCATTAAAGCCCCTTTTCCCATGATATGGCATGGATCCTACCCATTTTCAATAGGGCTTGTCGTAGTGACTTGGCCAACATAATGACCAGGTTTTATGAAGATTGGGCCAAATTCGTGGTTTCTAAAGAAACAAGAGGCCCAAGAGGGCCTGTATCGCTCCACTGGCTTAAAATCTCAAGATTTGAAAGAGAGATATTGCAAATAGAAGGTAATGAAAGTGAACAACATTCAGAAGGAATTCAGACTTTTTCTAGGTTGAAACTGACTTATGAAGGAATGAACTTAATTAACTTATATGTAAAATTACAAGAAAGAAAACTATTTAGATGTAGATTGAAACCAGAGGACCAGAATGGCCCTAAACCGCTCACCTGAATTTTATTGATCAAGTGGATCTCATCCAATTCAAATTTCTTGAACATCTTTAGATGAGGGTCACCAAAGGAACATTCTGGTAAAGTTTCATTAAAATTGGCCTAATGGTTCAGGAGGAGAGGTCATTCAAAAATTTCGGGGTCAAAATAAGCCCCCCCATGCCACATCTATGTTTGGGGGTCAATCCAAATTTCTTGAACAACTTTAGATAAGGGTCACCAAAGGAACATCCTAATAAAGTTTCATTGAAATTTGCCCAATGGTTTAGGAGGAGATGAGGTTCAAAGATTTCAGGGTCAAAATAAGCCCCGCCCTGCCACGCCCATATTTGGGGGTCAATCCAAATTTCTTGAACAACTTTAGAAGAGGGTCAACCAAGGAACATTCTGGTAAAGTTTCATTGAAAATGGCCAAAAGGTTTGGGAGGAGATGGCGTTCAAAGATTTCGGGGTCAAAATAAGCCCTGCCCTGCCACGCCCATATTTGGGGGTCAATCCAAATTTCTTGAACAACTTTAGAAGAGGGTCACCCAAGGAACATTCTTGTGAAGTTTCATTGAAATAGGCCCAATGGTTTGGGAGGAGATGTCGTTCAAAGATTTCGGGGTCAAAATAAGCCCCGCCCTGCCACGCCCATATTTGGGGGTCAATCCAAATTTCTTGAACCACTTTAGAAGAGGGTCACCCAAGGAACATTCTGGTAAAGTTTCATTGAAATTGGCCCAATGGTTTGGGAGGAGATGTCGTTCAAAGATTTCGGGGTCAAAATAAGCCCTGCCCTGCCACGCCCATACTTGGGGGTCAATCCAAATTTCTTGAACAACTTTAGAAGAGGGTCACCCAAGGAACATTCTGGTAAAGTTTCATTGAAATTGGCCCAATGGTTCGGGAGGAGATGTCGTTCAAAGATTTCGGGGTCAAAATAAGCCCTGCCCTGCCACGCCCATATTTGGGGGTCAATCCAAATTTCTTGAACAACTTTAGAAGAGGGTCAACCAAGGAACATTCTGGTAAAGTTTCATTGAAATTGGCCCAATGGTTTGGGAGGAGATGTCGTTCAAAGATTTCGGGGTCAAAATAAGCCCCGCCCTGCCACGCCCATATTTGGGGGTCAATCCAAATTTTTTGAACAACTTTAAAAGAGGGTCACCCAAGGAACATTCTGGCCAAGTTTTGTCAAAATCCACCCATTGGTTTAGGAGGAGAAGATGTTTAAAGAAAAGTTTACGCACGCACGCACGGACGGACGCACGGACGCACGGACGCACGACGGACACCTCGCCATGACAATAGCTCGCTGGCCTTCGGCCAGTGGAGCTAAAAACAAGAAATTGTCATTAAGACCCCTTTTCCTGCGATATTGCATGGATCCTTCCCATTTTCAAACAGGTCCATCCTTATGACCTCGCAAACACTCTGACCAAGTTTCGTGAAGATTTGGCAATATTTGAGGCCTTTAGTGTGTAAACAAGGAAATTGTCAATAAGGCTCCTTTTCCCGTAATATGGCATGGATACTTCCCATTTTCCATAGGGTTCATCCTTGTGACTTGGCCAACATTATGACCAAGTTTTACTAAAATTTGGCCATATTTGTGGCCTCTGGTGCGTTAACAAGAAAATTGTCATTAAGGACCCTTTTCCCGTGATTTGGCATGGATCCTTCCCATTTTCAATAGGGTTCAGTCTTGTGACCTAACCAACATTCTGACCAAGTGAGCTAAAAAAAACTGTATTTCTAAAAAAAACGTTGAAAATGGGAGAAAATGCTTTACCGCATAATTGATGTCAGTGCATTTAATTTTGGGTTTGTGGGACATGGTTAGATGAACAGGTAAAAAAGAACTTAATCTTTTTGGAAATAACATAATTTTCCTTGTTAAATGAATGATAAATTTTGCATTTTTAAAGGAATTGAAGTTTAAGTTTAAAGTCAATTTTATAGACTATTTAGGCAGGTTTTCCTGGCGAACGGATCAAATGTAAACCTGCCCTGCGTTCAGCGGATAACAAAACGGTGCAAACAAATTGCCTTTTATACCCCGCAGTTATATCTCAGAGGCTGGAGCACCTAACAATATATTCCTGGTATTTCTCTCATCAGTACTACCATCACATCCTTTCCTAGCCTCCAGCTGCTATCTCAGATAGGGTTACGATTATAAACCCATTGTTGAGAGACAAATAGTCTGAGAGAATGAGTGCCGCCGTCAGGGATCGAACCCAGGAACTACAGATTGACAGTCCGACGAGCTTCTAACTGCGCTATGACCGCGGCAACAGCTTGTGCAGTTCGGGCATTGTGAATAGGGCAGAAACTTTTCCTCTACCATGATGGCCCCTTTTCGCTTTACCGGTCATAAATAGAAACATATTTCGTCAAACTGAAACTGAAGTTATATTTTACAACGCGTTTACAATACGCCATTATTTGACAATAGGTGAAGTATTTGTTGTAATTATTGTTTATCAATATTTGCTCAAAGAATCTTTAAAATTCAAAATCTTGTATATATTGATTATTCTAGATTCACAAGATTACTCGGTCTGCGCATCCCGCAGGTCCCTTTTCGCTTGACGGGTCACAAATATAAGAAATCCATATCCAATCGCTCACTAAAATATTTAATGCTTACTAATGTTTAATAAGGGGATCTGTCTTTTGATTTTCACTGACTGCTTCATTTTCTTGGCATATAAAAACAACAAATTTGTGTGACATTTCCAACGACCTCGTATGTAAAAAAGTCGTGACTAGGAGCAGGCTGTGCATCCGCACAGTCTGTTCCTAGTCTTCACTTTGTACTCAATGGATGAACAAGTAGCTACAGATTTATAGTCTATGTTTACAATCGCCGAATGTGTTTGAATCATTGTCTATCAAATTATAAAGACTGCTCAATGTCTGTCCATTACGAACTCATGAAATAGTTTGAAATACCACTCACATGATAATTTAATTTAGTGTTCTGAAGTTTGCTTATTTATCAATAATAGTCATTAAGTGTACGAACTTAAAGCCCGTGTTGTTGTTGTTTTACCAAATAAAATACATTTTCAAAACATTTTTCTTAAGGTAGACGATCCGTAATAGTTCCGCAATAGAAAACCTCGATCATCATTGTGAAATATCAAACATTCCGAAGTGTTGCGGAATTATTACGGTTGAACTACCTTAAGAACGAATATGGTCTCTTTTACAAATTGAATCAAAAACTCTTTCATTTTATCTTTATCCTTCTTCTTGTAAGAAGAGCAAGCTTTAATTTCATATCATATTTTGTATTATTGAAAATATACGTGTAATTATAACCAATGTTTAAGTTATTATTATTATCAAAATGTTTTATTGTTGAACGAAACCGGTTAACAAATTAATTTAATTAACTTACCAAATAAGGAGAAAAGTAAAATCCGCATCATGTTGTATCCAAACTGTAGGTATCTTTAACGAGCCGCCAAACTAGAAATAAAATAGAGAAGAAAACCGGTGTGTTAACGTTAAAATTGTATAATAGATCAGTAGGCAGTGATAGACAGGCGATCATTACATCCTTTACCCATCAAAATACTGATTGCGTAATAATGTTTAGTGTAAATGAGATTCTTGTGAAACAAAATAGGCCAATTTTGAGTTGTAAATGTGATCTTTTGGTCACTCATTAATTTTGGGACACGTCGTTCACAAGGAATTTCGTAAAGTTTCCCCACAAAAATACATGATTTCAATTAAAAGTGAAATTCAATGACGCCTGTTTTATGCTGTTGTTACGATTTGCGAGAGTAGTCGATGATTATAATAAATTGGTAACCAAAATACGATTCAGAGCAGTAAATAATGCAAATGATTTTCATTACTCGAATATATCTAAATTGATAAATCGCAAATACTAGAAATAAAAAAAATGACAAAAATGTTCAATATACCTTGCAAAATATACTGGGCAAAAGTCCTAACCGGCCACTTTAAAAATGACGACAACTTTTTTAAAAGTTATAACATTTTAATGAAATATGATGTGTGAATTTTTAAGCATAATGTACATGGCTTTCTATTATGATTTACCAATAGTTATCAAATTTGGATGTGTAATAAAGGAAAAGCTCAAAAAGCTCTAAATCTTAATAGAGCTCGGGATATTACAAGTCAACAAACCAAAGTACGCAAATCGTAAGCTGCAACCCAGACCAAGAAAAAAATCAGAAAACATTGTCAATTTTGTGTGACCTTTGACTACAGAAGAAACAGAAAGAATAGGAGGCATGGTAAAATGGTGTTTAAATTCAACCGGAAATCCATTTTATCTAGCGATTATGCTCAAATATGGTCTGGTGTGAAAAAAACGATGTGCCAAACTGATTTTTTTCACATATCCTACATTTTATAGCTCAACGGGAATTATCAGTCTATATTTTATGCATTTTTGAAAAAAACGTGTTTTAGGTGTTGTTTCTAGGAACCGTTTTTCTGCGTACATAAGCTCTATCACTTTCTTCTAGGGTCATATGCCGCGCACAATTGTTGAACATTTTCAGTTTTTTTTCCTAGTCTATGTTGCAGCTAACGACCCATAAGACAAAAATCGCTTCATTGACAATATTTTGAGCTCTGTGTAAATTTAGAGCTTTTTGAGCTTTTCTCATGCTGTGCTTTAAATTTCAATGAAATAACGGTAACTTTTCACCAAAATCATCTGGAAAGTTGCTTAAAAATTCACATAGCAAATTTCACGAAAATCCAAACACCACAGTAAAAATTATTTTTGTTTTTAAAGTGGCCGGTTAGAAGTTTTGACTAGTATATAAACACAGTACAACGAAGCATTTAGTGAAACAGTGTCATATAATTACTGCCTAGTAAAACAGTCAATTTTTGAGCAGTTTTCATTTTCACACATAGAGATTTTTTGACAAACAAGAGGACCCTGAGGGCCCTAAATCGCTCACCTGATATTTCAAGTAAATTATCATTAAGACTCCATTTCCTATGCTATGGCATGAACCTTCCCATTTTCAACAGAGTTCATTCTTGTGACCTGGCAAACATTTTGATCAAGTTTCATGAAGATTGGACTATATTTGTGGCGTTTGGAGCTCTTATGAGAAAATTGTCATTAAAGCCCATTTTCCCGTGATATGGCATGTTTACTTCCCATTTTCAAATGAGTTCATCCTCATGACAAAACAAACATTCTGACAAAGTTTCATGATGATTGGACCATATTTGTGGCTTCTAGAGAGTAAACAAAAAAATTGTCATTAAGATGCCATTTCCTGTGATATGGCACCAATCCTTCCCAGTTTCAATAGACTTCATCCTCATGACATAACAAACATTCTGACCAAGTCTTATGAAAATTGGCTTCTAGATTCTAAACAAGAAATTTGTCATTAAGGCCCCTTTTCCCATGATATGGCACAACTCCTTTGCATTTGAGCAATTTTCATAAGGGACCACCCAAGGAATATTTCTGCCAAGTTTGGTTGATTTTAACCCAAAAATTTAGGAGGAGATGTCGTTCAAAGATATTGTTGACAAAATTGTCATTAAGGCGGCTTTTTCTGTGAAATGGCACGGATCCTTCCCATTTTCAATAGACTTCATCCTCATGACCTAACAAGCATTCTGACCAAGTTTCATGAAGATTGGACCGTATTTGTGGCTTCTAGAGAGAAAACAAGAAATTTGTCCTTAAGGCCCTTTTTCCTGTGATATGGCACAGATCCTTTCCATTTGAGCAATTTTCATAAGGGACCACCCAAGGAATATTTCTGCCAAGTTTGGTTGATTTTAACCCATAAGTTTAGGAGGGGATGTCGTTTAAAGATATTGTTGACAAAATTGTCATTAAGGCGGCTTTTACCGTGAAATGGCACGGATACTTCCCATTTTCAATAGACTTCATCCTCATAACCTAACAAACATTCTGACCAAGTTTCATGAAGATAGGACCGTATTTGTGGCTTCTAGAGTGAAAACAAGAAATTTGTCATTAAGGCCCCTATTCCTGTGGTATGGCACGGATCCTTTCCATTTGAGCAATTTTCATAAGGGACCACCCAAGGAATATTTCTGCCAAGTTTGGTTGATTTTAACCCATAAGTTTAGGAGGAGATGTCGTTTAAAGATATTGTTGACAAAAATGTCATTAAGGCGGCTTTTTCTGTGAAATGGCACGGATCCTTCCCATTTTCAATAGACTTCATCCTCATGACCTAACAAACATTCTGACCAAGTTTCATAAAGATTGGACCATATTTGTGGCTTCTAGAGTGAAAACAAGAAATTTGTCATTAAGGCCCCTTTTCCCATGATATGGCACGGATCCTTTCCATTTGAGCAATTTTCATAAGGGACCACCCAAGGAATATTTCTGCCAAGTTTGGTTGATTTTGACCCATAAGTTTAGGAGGAGATGTCGTTTAAAGAAAAAGTTGACGCCGTGACGGACAGACGGACAGACGGACAGATAGACAGACGGACAGACGGACAGATGGACAGACGGACGCCGGACAACGATCGATCACAATAGCTCCCTTGAGCACTTCGTGCTCAGGTGAGCTAAAAAGGTATTGATTGACATTATTAAATTACAATAGCACCCCCATTCCACCATCTGTTTTTTTTTAGCCCATAAAGGTCATTTGCTTGAGTACTTGATTTTTAAACCTCAAGACGTCACTAAAAGATTAATTCCGTCGGTAAAGCACAGGAATTCATTTTTTAAGATGATAGCTTTTAGCCCTAGATTTATAAACATTTGACACATTTAATTCGTATGAGACGTCGATCTAAGGCCATCTATGAAGTGCTATACAAAGAGTACGTTAACACCCCCTCCCCCACCCCCTTTTTTCATATCTCGAAGTTTTAGACTTTTCCAAATTCAACGAGCTTGGCGTTAATAAAAAATGAAGGTGACATTTGAAAAGAAATATTTTAATATGATAGAAAAAAATGCGAAAAAAAGTAAAAAAAAATGTCCATTTCAAGCAATTTCTTCTTTGTAAACCCGTTTTCTCAAATACTAAATAACTGTGACATAAAATACAAGAAGCGGTAAAGTAGCGAGACTCCGTCCCCTAAATATGACGCTGAGCTCTCTCGACCATGTATAGGGGACCAACAGGTTCTTTCTGATCTATTGCACGGTCCCTCGTAAGAAATAGACGTCTTCAAAGGATTTGCTCACTTGGTGGTTCATTTGAATTGGATTAAATGCTGCATTAAGCATGGTATGTTATTTGGATTATCTTGCCATATATTCCTACAGTTAACAACATCATGAAATCGACAAGTAGAATGAATGTAGAATGAAATTGAATAAGTGCGATGAGTGGGTTTTGAGTGAAATTGAAGGGGGGAGTAATCCAATATCGCTTATTTTATTCAGGATAAAATAATCTATATCTATTACATCCCTTTAATAAAATATGCAAACAAGTTCTTTATATAGCTTCATTTATCTTTAAGAACCAATCAGACGCTTTTAATTTCGATTAAGTAAGTGAAATTGCGATTTTTCTCTAGTTATATTTGTTTTGAATGTAGTTGTTGATCTTATCTTTTTTAGTGATTTTGGAGCGTTTTTGAATAGTTTGAGTAAGTGTTTGGAATGAATGGAGCGCTGAGTGGGCGAATTGGAATGGCTTTGACTGAGATGAATGTTAATTTAACGATGCAACTAACTGTATAATCACTCCCAACAACATCCTTTCAGAGCCTTCAGCTACTCATCCAACTTGTATTCTTACGATGCGAGGCGAAATTAAGTTGACGCTGACTTAAGATAATACATGAGTTTTTCACAAGGATACCACCCTGTCGTTAGATGGGTTTTGGGATCATTTATTACATAATAAAAAGTTTCCCGTTCACCGTGTTTATGACATTATTTCACGTCAGTTTATTTTTCATAGCGAACTTAAATCGTTAATCTCATTTTAAAGATTCAAGTCAGCAAGGACGGAAAAGCATGAGTAGGTGCACTAGCTGCAACGATATTACTGCAATAATGTTGATAGTGGCGTTAAACCCCAATCAAAAAACGCAAACACCTTTGTTTCTATGTGCACTATGTCCATATTTTTTTTCCATTTGATTCTATTGTATTGTATTCAGATCAATCAACGAGATTGAAACCGCTCATTCATTTTGGAAAAAAAAAAACAACAAAAAACGTTAGATCTATGTTACATAGTTCATGTTTATATCCCGGACAAAAAATAGAGGACTGTACTTTTAGACTTAAAAAACAACAAACATAATAAAGAAGGTATAAATATTTGAATAAACACTGTTGTCTTTAACAAATTTTACCATATAATTTAAAAAAAAAAAGGTTTAGTTTTTATTATTTCGAAATATCATCTGCGACTGATTTCTAAACTCGATAGAGTCACGACTCATCTTAGTCAACATTATGATGTGACTAGACGCTTAATGACATAAAATAATTCATGCAATATATGTAATGGGTGTTGAACAGATATGAGACGATTTTATAAATAGACTGTGACATTGACATTATTACACCAAATATTTTGATGAAAAACGAGATAAAGAAGGGCATTCCCCTATTTCTTTTCTTCTCTTTTTATTTATTTTTTTTTTCATGAAAAATCATGCAGAACAGTTTTCGGAGGTGGCCAACATAATGGATATCCATTATGTTGTGGGCCAACATAATGGAAATCCATCATGTTGTCCCCTCCAAAAGTCATGTATCACAATACGCTTTGATTACGACATTTTATCGATTTTCGACAACACGGAAAGTCGCTGTAATAGCGCAGTTTGCAGCGCATCGAACATCCAATCATTAGTTCGATCCCTGTCTGCGACACGTATCCTTTGCGACATCTGTCTTTCGACAACGGATGGATAACAGTAAATTTTTAATAGATGAATAGCTAAAGACTAGGAAATGATGTCATGATCCTGCCGGTGAAAGAAATGCCAGCAAACTGTGGTAAAGTGCTCGAACCGCCGCTATGTGACTGAAACATTGTTAAAAGCGACGTCAAACCCCTTCCAAAACAAACAAATATGTTATCTCGGGTCCAGGGCCCGAGGCTATAAATCTTTTCTCATTCTTAACTCAAAATCTTCTTAAATTCAAACTTAAGATTGAAGCCATATCGTTAACATAATAATGATAAGTTGTTATAAATAACAATTGATTAATATTATCTTTCACGTTTTTATAATTATTTGAATTCTCGATTTGAGAAAATTCTCAGTTGTGCACGAAAAAGTTTAATCATCTCGGGTCCAGGGCCCCATGTAATAAAACTTTTCTCATTCTCAATTCAAAATTTTCTCAAGTTTCAATTCCAGATCAAAGTCGTTATTCTGTTTTAATACTCATCTTAATTCATAAACATAAAATATAACATTAACAAGTTGTTGTTATTTATAACAACTTATCAATGATATCTTTTATGTTAAAATATTTATTTGAATTCTGAATTTGACAAAATTCTCAGTTGAGTCTGAGAAAAGTTTAATAATCTCGGACCCAGATCGTACTTTACTTTCACCATCAAAATCATAACGGTAAAGGTAATTATGACACGCGTGACTTAAATCCAGATTTCTATGAAGATTTAGACTACATTTAATATGTTATTTCACAGATTTCATCCAAATAGAACCAATTTCAGCAACTACGCGATGTAGATCAATTCATTAGTTTTTAATTAGGAGTGGTGAGATTTTTCGACGGTGGGAGTTCGACATGACACGTGGGTGGAAATGGGTAGGGATATTCAAAGATAACTCCATATATGGTATGCACATTTATGGATCGTCGCGCAACACGGGGTATACAAATGTACCCTACGTTCATAGTACTTAGCAAAGCGCTCTCGAGCTCTACCATATTGAAACACGCATTAAAGATAAGCTTCTAGGTACTGCATGATACCATTTCCGGGACGTTAGACCTCGCTACGAAACTCATAGGTGAATTTCTGAATGTGATATACAGAGTGAAAGGTCAGCTCTAAACTATTGTACAGTTAGTAACACCGTGAAATTGACACTCATCTCAATCAAAACCATTCTAAATCGCTCACTCAGCGCTCCATTCATTCATTCCAAACACTCACTCAACCCATTCAAAAACGCCCCAAAATCAGTTAGAGATAAAGATCAACAACTGCGTTTAGAATAAATAAAGCCAGCAAAATGATGAAAGAGGAATCTATCTATAGAACCTGTAATCATATTTTCTAAAAGGCAGGTAATAAATAGCGCTAATTTTGTTCATCCTGAACAAAAATTAGCGATATTGGATTACCCTACCTTTAATTTCACTCAAAACGCACTCATCGCACTCACTCAATATCATTACAAAATCATCCTAAAACCATTCACCCTGTCGATTTCACGATGTTGTTAACTGCTGTCCTATAAATTTACAATAATTTTGCGCTGTCTCATCGAGAGATCTAGGACCCCTTTTTACCATGAGCATCCTTGATAAGGACGGGAGTAAATGTGCGATATATCATAATTAATATTAATCGTGAGTTAAAGAGGGGAGCCATTGCACAGAAATAACAGGAGCTTGGAAATAGCCAATGAATGCGCGTTTCAATTTCACAGACGATTCTAAAAGTGTTATCAAAATGATTTGTTTGTTTTGAAGTTGCTTTTACGCCGTTTTTCAACAATCTATCAGATATTTCGCGGCGACTGGAGCACCTAACAACGGAATTTATGTATTTCTCACACCCTTACTACCATTACATCCTTTCCTAGCCTCTACCTTCTATCCCAAGATTATTAACCCTTGGTGGATCGTTTGCTTTCCGCTGAAAGCAGAAACGCATTCTTCGCCTTGTTGATAATGATGCTTCAAACTAATAATAGACAATGATAAAATTTCAGCGTTTTGTATTTGTTTGGACACAAAATAAAACATTTTGATAACACGTTTTTCTTACGTTATTCGTGCATTAATGTCACGATTTACACGTTCTTATCACGTTTCGTGTATAATCACTGAACGATTAAAACGTTGGAAGTGTGAACGTTGACCATGGGAGTTTTTGTGCGTTAGATAGAGCAATAAGATTTTTCAAGGTGCTCTTTCACAGTTTTTTTCATAGAAAAAAATACAAAACCTGTTCTTAGATATGGAAATGTGTGTATATTTAGACGATTAAGAATGGCCCGAGAGTATTGGCACTGAAAATAGCATATTTTAATGGTTAGTAACTTATTTTATCGAAGCGGCAAGATCAGTAAAGGATCTAGTCTCTTAATTCCCAAGTCGATTTTTTCCGTGAATATTCTTTCCTTTTTGCTTGTATTGATATGAACTGTTCAGCTGTCAAATACCACAATCCTTGATTGAATAAGACAAACATGCAGAATGCACATGCATAAAATAGGTGGCTGGAAAATGAATAATTAATTTTTAGGCGTTAGTAGTTGCTTTATTTTTTAGAATGAATTTCGCTTAATTCAGGAATATCGGTCTGTCTTTCCATGCATTACCAGATTGAATATAATTATTTTAAAGGCTTCAACATGATGAGATCGGTACTTCCGATTGATTATACGAAAATTTTCAAAAAATCACATTTTCCAAATCTGTGAAAGGGCGGCTGTCCAAGGAATAAATATTTTAATACAGATAATCAAAGTTCGCATTTTCATGCTGAACAAAGTGTTTTTAACCCCGCGGATTATCAATTTAACTTAAGCGATAAATGTGAAAATAATTCCCGTAAGCAAAATAAATGTCATTATAAGAATGTAAATAATTCCATGCGAAAACAAAAAACATGTTCTATTACAGGTGAAGCTCATTTCACTAAAAAATCAAAAGGTATTCATATAGCTAAATTAAACATTAACCATCTTCTTCCAAAATTAGAAGAGATAAAGTTTCATTTAAAATCTATTCAATCGCCTGATATTTTGGGAATGTGTGAAACATTCTTACATGAAAATATTGATAGCAACTGTTTGAAAATACCGAACTATACTTTTGAGCGACAAGACAGAAAAAGAAAATTAGGCGGTGGTATTATAGTGTATATTTCAGAAAATGCACTATAAAAGGCGATTTGATCTTGAATCAACCGAAATTGAGTCCATCTGGATTGAAATTAACCATTCTGATAAATCGTCATTTCTTCTCGACTTTGTTTACAGATCGCCTTCATCTGTGCAGTCGTGGATAGATATTTACCAAAAGCAGATAGACCAAGTTGATTTACTAAATAAAGAGTTTCACGTTTTAGGTGATTTCAATATAAGATATTATAGGAATGATGGTATAGAAAAATTCGAAAATACCAAATGGGAAAATTTTGTTTCTAATTATGATATACAACAGCTAGTAAAAAGTTCCACAAGAGTGACTAAAAAAACTTCAAACATAATTGATCATATATATACAAACTTTGTACATAACACGTGCGATGTCTATGTTTCAACATTGTCTATAAGCGATCACTTTCCAGTTTGTTTCACGAGGAAAAGGAATGTGGATTCAGATGTTTTAAGAAGCAGTCAAAATCACGAAACGATTGAATATAGGTGCTATGAAAATTTTGATATAGACAAATTTACATTCGATTTATCTAATTCAGGCATTGAATGTGTAGAAATGATAATCAACCCTAACGATGCTATTAGTAAATTATATGCCATAGTAAACTCAGTTTTATCAATTCATGCACCCTTGAAGCAAAAAAGAGTCAAGCGCTCACACCAGCCTGCTTGGTTTAATAGGGAAGTAAAGGAAATGATGTACGAAAGGGATATGGCTCTTAAACAGAGAGCTTTTGATAGATAAAAATTTTTACGTAATAAGGTTACTTATATGATTAAGCATAATAAGAAAAACTATTTCAATAAGGCTATAGAAAATAAGGAAAGTCCCAAAATAATTTGGAAAAACCTTAAAGAAATTGCATATGTAAAAAACTCTAAAGAACTTATAATGCCTAAGAAAATCATCACATCAGATTCTATCATTGAAGGAAGTCTTAATATAGTTAATGAATTAAATAGACATTTTGTTTGCATATCGGATATTGTGAACAAGACGAGATTCTCCAGTGAAAATTTTAATTTTCTCAAAGAAACACTCGATCAAAAGTTAGGTAATGAAACTTTCACTATTGAATTTATTTCAGCATTTGAAGTGAATCAAACCAAAAGAAAACTTGATTCAACTAAAGCGACGGGTCTGGATGGCTTGGGTCCAAAAATTTTGAAACAATGTGATACAGATAATCAAAGTTCGCATTTTCATGCTGAACAAAGTGTTTTTAACCCCGCGGATTATCAATTTAACTTAAGCGATAAATGTGAAAATAATTCCCGTAAGCAAAATAAATGTCATTATAAGAATGTAAATAATTCCATGCGAAAACAAAAAACATGTTCTATTACAGGTGAAGCTCATTTCACTAAAAAATCAAAAGGTATTCATATAGCTAAATTAAACATTAACCATCTTCTTCCAAAATTAGAAGAGATAAAGTTTCATTTAAAATCTATTCAATCGCCTGATATTTTGGGAATGTGTGAAACATTCTTACATGAAAATATTGATAGCAACTGTTTGAAAATACCGAACTATACTTTTGAGCGACAAGACAGAAAAAGAAAATTAGGCGGTGGTATTATAGTGTATATTTCAGAAAATGCACTATAAAAGGCGATTTGATCTTGAATCAACCGAAATTGAGTCCATCTGGATTGAAATTAACCATTCTGATAAATCGTCATTTCTTCTCGACTTTGTTTACAGATCGCCTTCATCTGTGCAGTCGTGGATAGATATTTACCAAAAGCAGATAGACCAAGTTGATTTACTAAATAAAGAGTTTCACGTTTTAAGTGATTTCAATATAAGATATTATAGGAATGATGGTATAGAAAAATTCGAAAATACCAAATGGGAAAATTTTGTTTCTAATTATGATATACAACAGCTAGTAAAAAGTTCCACAAGAGTGACTAAAAAAACTTCAAACATAATTGATCATATATATACAAACTTTGTACATAACACGTGCGATGTCTATGTTTCAACATTGTCTATAAGCGATCACTTTCCAGTTTGTTTCACGAGGAAAAGGAATGTGGATTCAGATGTTTTAAGAAGCAGTCAAAATCACGAAACGATTGAATATAGGTGCTATGAAAATTTTGATATAGACAAATTTACATTCGATTTATCTAATTCAGGCATTGAATGTGTAGAAATGATAATCAACCCTAACGATGCTATTAGTAAATTATATGCCATAGTAAACTCAGTTTTATCAATTCATGCACCCTTGAAGCAAAAAAGAGTCAAGCGCTCACACCAGCCTGCTTGGTTTAATAGGGAAGTAAAGGAAATGATGTACGAAAGGGATATGGCTCTTAAACAGAGAGCTTTTGATAGATAAAAATTTTTACGTAATAAGGTTACTTATATGATTAAGCATAATAAGAAAAACTATTTCAATAAGGCTATAGAAAATAAGGAAAGTCCCAAAATAATTTGGAAAAACCTTAAAGAAATTGCATATGTAAAAAACTCTAAAGAACTTATAATGCCTAAGAAAATCATCACATCAGATTCTATCATTGAAGGAAGTCTTAATATAGTTAATGAATTAAATAGACATTTTGTTTGCATATCGGATATTGTGAACAAGACGAGATTCTCCAGTGAAAATTTTAATTTTCTCAAAGAAACACTCGATCAAAAGTTAGGTAATGAAACTTTCACTATTGAATTTATTTCAGCATTTGAAGTGCATCAAACCAAAAGCAAACTTGATTCAACTAAAGCGACGGGTCTGGATGGCTTGGGTCCAAAAATTTTGAAACAATGTGGTGATATTATTACTCCGGCTATAGCTTCGATTATCAATAATAGTTTTTCTTCAGGAATATATCCTAATCAAATGAAAGTAGCACGCGTAATACCCATTTTCAAAACGGGTGACAAAGACGATCCCAATAATTATAGACCCATTTCGATTCTTTTCACTATTTCAAAGATATTGGAAATGTACATCGCTACACAGCTTCAATGTTTCTTTAAAAGAACAAACGTTTTAAACAAATCTCAATCTGGTTTTAGAAAACACTATTCGTGTACATCGGCGTTAATTAAAATGATAGACGCGTGGCTTTCAGATGTAGATGACGGTAAATATGTAGGGACAGTTTTCCTAGACCTAAGAAAGGCGTTTGATCTTGTTGATCATGAAATCCTGATACATAAACTGAAATTATACCACTTTACTGAGAATACGTGTACCCTTTTCAAATCATATTTGACTAACAGAAAACAATTAATACAGATAGGACACTTAAAATCGTATTTACTTGAAATAACATCTGGAGTACCCCAAGGATCGATTCTAGGTCCACTTCTCTTTCTAATTTACATCAATGATATCACTTTAACCAAATCTGAAGTTGAAATAGATCTATATGCAGATGATTCTACTATTTATCTTATAACTATAAAAATATCCGTGTGATAACATCCAATATGATATTTTTTATGATATCACACAGTTATTTTTAGAACAATAATATAATGCGGTTATTTTTAGGAACTTGCATTTCGGGTAGAAACAAATACGAAAACAAGACAAATAGAGGTTATAAGATAAATATAATACATACATAGTGTATTGTATGAAAAAAATATCTAACTCGGTTGTGAGAATTGATAATTGTCTCGGCAGAGCCTCGACAATGATCAATTCTCCCAACCTCGTTAGATATTTTTTCTTATACAAAACACTAAGTATGTATTATATATGTACAAGTCCGATTTTGAAATCGTATCTATACAATCTAAACTGCATCAACTTATCAATATACTTACATATGTCTTAGATAACTAATCGCTTATAGTCATTAACCAAGATCGATCTTTTCTCACAAATGTTTGCTTTATATAGATTGCAATTCCTATCATTGTACAATTTGTTTGTACCTTAGTGAAATAAAGTATATGTTATGTTATGTTATGTTATGCAATGGAGCATAATTCGCGTGCAGGAATGGTGTCAAATTAACAACATGTCTCTACACCCTTTAAAAACAAAATGCATGTTGATTGGACCCAAACATAAATTATTGCAAGACAGTCAAATTAAAATAACTATTAACGGTCATGAATTGGAAAATGTAAAGTCACAACAAGTCTTAGGGGTCTTTATAGATAATCACTTAAATTGGCGACCACAAATTGATTATGTATGTAAAGGACTGAAGAATAAAATCGCCCTTTTCAAAAATATTTCGTATTATCTATCAAAGGAAATGAAATTGCTTTTTTACAATTCATATGTATTACCCATTTTTGATTATTGCTGTGTTGTATGGGGTTAGAATAACAAAACGTATGTAAATAAGATATGTACACTTCAGAGAAGAATAGCTCGGCTTATACTCGGTAAACCAAGACAAACACAAGCAAACGAATTATTTAAGGAATTAGAATGGTTACCCTTTACAGAAAGATGTTATTATCACGCAGCTGTTTTAACTTTTAAGACAATCAAGAATGAAGCACCGGATTACATGTCCGATATCATCCACATTTCTAGAAATGAAAACTATACATTGCGATCAGAGACAAAGAATGACCTATTTCTCGCGAAATTACCACGAACAAATGTGTATAAGGATAGTTTTAGCTTTTACATAGTAAATGTTTCGAACGAGATTCCCATTGAAATCAGAAACGAAAATAGCATAAATACATTCAAAAAGAAATTACAATTATTCTATTTGAAAATTTTTGTAAAAGATGTTAATAGATAGTTATGCAACTAAAATATTTTAATCTGGGGTAGCTGTCTGATTAAAGAATTAAGATCTAGTTGGGGTTTTTTAATTATTTTTTTAGGTTTTTTTTTTTTAAATATTTTGAACTGTTTTATATTGTTAGCTTAAAGGAATACTGAACATTTTAATCTGTCTGTTTTGTAAGCTCTGAGAGATAGATAGAGAGAGAGAGAGAGAGAGAGAGAGAGAGAGAGAGAGAGAGAGAGAGAGAGAGAGAGAGAGAGAGAGAGAGAGAGAGAGAGAGAGATACGATTGCTATGATTTAAACTACATCCTGGTTTAAGATGACAATACTAACTTATCATTTCTAGTCTACTATATTACACACTGCATCCTGATGGTTTTCTACTTATAGACCGATTGTCTTAAATAGTCCCCTCTGGGCAAGATCGCAGCAAATTTAGAAACAGACAACGTTTAAATCAGTCAAATATTACGCAAGTAAATAAACTATCGAGATAATATCAAATGTCATACAAAACTGAATAACTAAATAAACATTGCGCAAGAAATATCTTAATTAAAGAAGAAAGAAGTTATGAAACTAGTTTCGAGACTGATATTGATACTTCTATTCCGGTCAGCAAGAATGTCCATTGGCGCGACGCCGAAATAAGTTTTCTCAAATCTCATCTGTGGCTGTTTTTTAATGGATTATTGTGAACCTCTATCTTACTTCCCATGTTATCATGTATCGGTCAATTTAATATAGTCTGGCTATGTGTTATATGCCTTGAAATAGACATTCTTGTATTAGAATGAATTTCCTACCAGGTTATTATTAATTTTTCGGAAATTACTTTTTTTTCTTTTATTTCTTATTTCTTGTATATCTAAAATTGTTCCTTGTTGTTGATGTTGTTGTTGTTTTCGACCTGACCCTTTTAAGGAATCTTAGTTGTAACTACCACTATGCACGACGCACAATCTTTATTCTGTTAGTGATCACAATGAACAATTTTGGCATTTTCATCGCATTTCTGAGACTTTCAAAGTGATTCATGTTTGAATAGTATTTAAGTTTGGTATAACGATTCAATAATGTTTAAGAAAATCTTTGACAAATTTAGTAATAGCACCAAACATTTGTAATAATGTAATGCTAATACTGAAATTATACGTTTTAGATCATTCCATTGACGCCAAACCTCATGATGCAAAACATATACATCAACATTACATTTGATTTTCACGACGTTTAAAAGTATAAACGAGTTATAAAATGTATGTGACCCAACTCGCCCATACGGAACTATCCTGGAATTGCGAAAAGTATCGGTCCAAGTGCGACTGCGCGCACTGCAAAGGCGGTCTTGGATCGAAAGTTTTCGCTCTCAACAGATTTTCTAAACCTAGAACGCGTATATTTCATTCGTGTAAGTATGTATTTTTTTATAAGCCGTTATAATAAGTAATCAACAGAGCTTTAGATGGCCTTCCAACGTCCTTCTGTTTATTTCATGTACGTTACCATATGATTTACATATGAGCCCATGCGTGACATTTCCAACAATTTCAAATATGCGCAAAGCAAAGATTCTGACCAGCCTGTGCATCGGCACAGTCTGACCAGAGTCTTCACCATGCGCTTAGAAGATATAAAAGATCTCAAAGTATCTTTAGAACACCAGCCTTGCGTTCAGGATGACAAAACGGTGCAAACAGTTCGCCAAATATTCCCCGCTTTGCACGCAGGTGCACATGCAAAGGGGGGGATTGGCTTACTGTTGTCACCATTTTGTGATCCTCATCGTGTGGCAGGTAACTTCATATTCGTTTCATATATTTCTTTTATAGCTTCAACCATGTTGATAAAAACGTTCCTCGGAATACATTTCGACGATTTTCTTCTAAAATCTCGTAACTACAGTTTAATCAAAGCTGTTGTTACAGGTCCTTTTAAGTAAACCGACTATCAAAGCCGTTTGCACCACTAAGCGCATTATAGCTTAGTGCACATTTGCGATTAAAAATTAAACTTTGTCGTGGCATAACTTAAAGATTGTTTAAAGCGTTATTAAATCTAATAAACCATTGAATGAAGATAAATAAATAATCAAAGAGACACTGAAACCGTTAATGTCATTATGACCAATATAATATAAGTCAGAATAGTTTCCTATATGTCATTAATTAACGTCAATATGGTCTACATTGCGACGTAAATAACGTGTTTTCGGCGAACTCACTGACTAATAACCTGAACTTGTGTGAACTCTCTCCCTCCCTCTTCATTTATATATTCTATGTATTAATACTAATTATATTTTTACCCCTCAAAATGCAAACAATATACCCTAAATTTTGGGGATGGTACCGAGTACTAATTATAGTAGTCGAGTTCTCGGTAACCTTTCCGATGGATTACTATAGAACTCTCCAATCTGGAAGTCGTGGGTTCGATCCCCGGTGGCGGCAAATATCCTTTCCGACGTTTGTCTCTCACCAAATGGTAGATAATCGTAAACCTATGTGAGATAGCAGTCGGAGGCTAGGAAAGGGTGTAATAGTAGTACAGGTGAAAGAAATACCAGAAATCCATTGTTAGGTGCTCCGGCCGCTGCGATATAACTGCGAAATTGTCGTAAGCGGCGTAAAACCCACTCAAACAAACAAACAAACTATAAAACACGGATAGAATTGACGACTTTTGATTATTGACTTTTTGTTTCAAACAAATTCATATACAGTAAATGTGACATATATTCGTTTAAATGACTGCTGATATGAGATTTGGTCGTTGATCTTTTTGAAGCAACAAACTAAAAATTAAAATGTGGATAGGGATTGTAATTTCTCGGCATTATTCTTCGTTTTATATATCATCTTCGGTAGACATACCACGTTCTAGATATAGTATAGATACAGATATGCTCCGACCAAAAAATGGTCTACGGACGGACCGACCGGCCGACCGGCTGACCGACACTTGCAAAGCAATAGCCCCCTTCTTCTTCGAAGGGGGCATAATAATAGTACAAACGCTATTTTGCTGGCAAGACGATTCCAATGAGTAATCACAACATGGGGCTTCATTGAGAACTAAAGATTCTAGAATGGAGTTACGCCCTCCTGTCTGTACCTCTGCATGTATAATACATGTATATTTTGTAGGAAATAAGATGGGCTACTTTTGATAACATTACCAATTGCAGTTATCACCCAAGTCATTGTTATGGAAACTCATTTTGATTTCAGAAAGGTTATGGGTTTTAGTAACCGCGGTCTGTGGAGCCAGATCGGATGTATGAATCGCATTGGATTTAACCCCTTGCTATCTGAACAAATTATCCAAAGCTGAAATGGAAAAAGGGAACCATCGGTAGAAAAGTGATCTACCATAGTAAAACGACTGAGATATGCTCAAAATTACTATGGTAGAAAAATTTCGTTTTCTGAATTTTTTTCTGAATTTAGAATAATTACCCTACTTCTCTCCTGAATTAGCTTGGAAATTCGGCTTGTTGTTGACAACTGCTACATCCATTTTTTTTCAAACATTCATTTTACGGCGCTCCCGTATGGTCCCCTTGCGTGTGACGGGTCACAAATACTCTAATTGGACACATCAAATTTACTTCCTCTCTATAAGCGGTTCATCTTAAGTTCAATTAAAGATCCTTAATATATGTGAACAGGATCTTGATAAGATAGTGAATCTTACTCAATTATTCTTAAATTAGGAGTTATGGCTGATAAAATGAATCAGTAGGGAACCAAAAACGCGATCGTTATTGAACGTAGATAATAGCGTAGCAAGCCTTGCTCAAACGCTGATTGCGTTCATTACGTTAAACATGGGGAGGGGTTGAGAGAGTGTGGAAGAGAGAGAGTGAAAGAGAGAGAGAGAGAGAGAGAGAGAGAGAGAGAGAGAGAGAGAGAGAGAGAGAGAGAGAGAGAGAGAGAGAGGGAGAGACAGAGAGAGACAGAGACAGAGACAGAGACAGAGACAGAGAGATACAGAGAGACAGAAAGACAGAAAGACAGAGAAAGAGAGACAGAGAGAGACAGAGATAGAGAGGGAGAGAGAGAGAGAGAGAGAGAGAGAGAGAGAGAGAGAGAGAGAGAGAGAGAGAGAGAGAGAGAGAGAGAGAGAGAGAGAGAGAGAAGAGAGAGGAGAGTGAGAGAGAGAGAGAGAGAGAGAGAGAGAGAGAGAGAGAGAGAGAGAGAGAGAGAGAGAGAGAGAGAGAGAGAGAGAGAGTCAGAGAGTCAGAGAGTCAGAGAGTCAGAGAGAGTCAGATAGAGTCAGATAGAGTCAGAGAGAGACAGAGGGAGAGAGACAAACAGAGAGACAGAGAGAGAGACAGAAAGTCAGAGAGACACAGAGACAAAGAGAGAGAGAGGGGGGAGAGAGGAGAGAGACAGAAAGGAAACAGACGGGAGACAGAGAAAGATTATACATGCATCTACAAAGATGAGTAAATCATACCACCACAGCCCTTACATGTACAAGAGATTAAGGTAGTGGACCCGAAATAGTTCCGTAACGTTTAGTAAGTAATGAACTTTAACAGTGTTAACCGAGGTTTCCAAATGATTTTCATTTTCGAAACACACCAAAACAATCAATCTATTAAATATTAAAGCCCTTTTTACTAGAGCCTTTAGAGTGCATTGAGGCTGGGAGAGCTCAGCGCGAGGTCTAATTACCCCTGACCTTTTGAAACAAGAATACATGGCGTCTTGACCGCCGAATAAACTTGTAACATTCGAGGTTTGGACGCTAACTACATCGAAATGTTTATAATGAATATCCAAAACATATGTATCTGTAACCCTTTTCGGGTCATATATCTTTTGCAATATTTTAAGGTCCTTTCCAGCTTTAACATACTTTTAAACAAGCAAGAGTTATAGTTCTGGTGTATTGAACTTCTCCTCCATGAGATCTATCCACTCATAAAGTTTCAAGTTGATAGCTATCATACTTTAGGAGATATGCTCCAGACAAAATCTAAGTATCAAAAATAACAAAGGGCAATAACTGCAAAATTATGCAAGTAAGAGTTGTAGTTTTTAGCACTGAACTTCTCCTCCATGAGATCTATCCACCCATAAATGTTCAAGTTGATAGCTATTATACTGTAGGAGATATGCTCCAGATATTATCTAAGTATCAAAAACAACAAAGGGCAATAACCCCAAAATTATGCAAGCAAGAGTTGTAGTCCTTGTGCATAACACTTCCCCTCCATGAGATCTATCCACCCATAAAGTTTCAAGTTGATAGCTATTCTACTTTAGGAGATATGCTCCAGACATAATCTAAGTATCAAAAATAACAAAGGGCAATAACCCCAAAATTATGCAAGCAAGAGTTGTAGTTCTTGTGCACTGCACTTCTCCTCCATAAGGTCTATCCACCCATAAAGTTTTAAGTTGATAGCTATTATACTTTAGGAGATATGCTCTGTGGTCAGATTTCAAAGACTCAAATAAGCTGTTATCTTATACAGCTAACATAAAGGTAACAAACATTAAACCCCCTTTTTGCATGACATATTTTAAGACACAAATTTCAAATAGTTTAGAGTAAAGAGCATCTGATTTGCTACTCAAATGTGAAATTTCATCAAATTCTGAGCATAAGACTAGGAGAAATGAAAGAATAACTGTAATTTACGCGCTTACGTAAAGGTAACAAACATTAAGCCCCCTTTTTCCATGATATATTTTTTTTTTACGTTAATTTCAAATTGTTTATAGTAAAGGGCATCTGATTTGCTACACAAATAAAAAATTTCATTAAATTCTGACTGTTAGACTAGGAGAAATTTGGGAAAAACTGTTTTTTACCCTAAGTCCCCTTTTCCCGTGACGAGGCCTCAAATCCAAAAACCGTCACAGATGCATCATCACTATATCATAGGGAGTTCACATGGTAAGTTTCATTCAATTTGGCCCAGGGGTTATGGAGAAATAGGTGGGGACGGACGGACGGACGGACGGACGGAATTACGGACGTACGGACGGACGGACAGACAAAGCGGCGGCTATATGCTCTCCCTTCGGGGAGCATAATAAGAAAATAAAAGTTCTTAACTTCAGATACACTTGCATATCCGCATTCTGGGCCTTAGATTATGAAACTCTTTCAACATGCACCATGGCCGTACATTTAGTAACATTTTGAAATTGAAATTCACCTCGATAACAACCATTTTAAATCACACGCTCAATGCTCCAATCAAATCATTCCTATCGCTCGCTCAAATCGTACAAGCGCAAATCATTCGAAAACGTCCATGGACCGTTCCAATCTCATTAAAATCGGATCCATCATATTACTTACCGATACGCCCTTGCTTACGTGAAGGAGTGATAGCGCAGTCGTTTCGTAGAGATAATTTTAATGGGATTGTGACCGTTTACCACGATTCCTAACTTTTTTTCAAATCGAACAAAACATTCCTCGGTCTACAGTTTATTTAAAGCGTCCGAGAAGACACGGAAATCTTTTGATAGAAAAGGACGTAGATAAAGGGGGTTAATAAAATCTCTAAAATGTCGTCCAAAATAGTGATTTGCATTACCTCCCTTTTATTTGGTTCAAAATCCGCATTTCCTGTCGAGTCTCTGCTATACTGAATGCAGGACCGGATTCCCTTATAAGGATAACGATCTGGCCGGTTAAATGAACTATTATTCCGATATTTTGCGAACTTCATCGACACGAGATTATTCTATATATGTTACGCGTCACGCAAAAGGGATCATCTGGGAACTTTGTAAGATAAACATTTGAAAAAAAGGTTGGTTCTAGAACAGGCCAACCAGAGGTCGCATTTCAAAAATTCTTTCACTGGAAGGTAGACTGATCATTCTCGATTCAGAAAATAAGCAAAGTGCGAAAAGTTTCGACCCTAGTCAGTCTGCGCAATACGCACAGTCCAACTAGGATCGACACTTTACGCACTACCCAGATGATCCATTTTCGCGTGACGGGTCACATATGGTTAAACCCCCCAAATGAGGTCAAATGCACATGGGATCAATTCCGCATGACCTTTTTCGAATACAATATTAATGTTGGTATTAAGCTTTATCCATTTTTTTTTTCAAACTTGCGACCTATCACGCTACAAGGTTCTATGCAGGAATTCATAACGATAAATTATAGGAAACGAGAGAGGATAAATCAGAACTGAACGGACCAGAAGAATAAACAATATAGACAAAGTAAGGTGGAATGACCGTTCGCGATTCCAAAAACCAACATACTAGTCAAAGAAAATATATGCAACATTGCAGACCGCTATATGGGCCGCCGTCGTAGCACAGTTGGTAGCACGTCGGAATGTCAGCCGCACAAGCAAGCAAACCGCAACGGAATGCACAATATCATTTGGCTACAAAATTCTGGTTATGCAATTTCTGTTTGAAAACAACAAAAACAACAAATCATTATTTGATGACAAAAAATTGTAATTTCATCTCGTTCGGGACGACAAGAATCTAAATGTGCCCCGTCACGCGAAAAGGGACCTTGTGGGAATGTCGTAAAATATGTATTTGAAATCTAGGTTGGTTCCAGTAGAGGTCAACTACATGACGCATTTCAAATAATCTTTCTCTTTGGGGTAGATTGATCATTCTTGTTTTAAAATATGCGAGCCAAGTGCCAAGAGCGCAGTCTGACTGAGGTAAACACTTTAAACACTTCCTACAATTCCCAGCCTGACGATCATGCCCTGTTTCGCTTGACGGGTCACAAATAAACATGTGCGCGACATGTCCAACAATTTGAAACAAGCGTCAAGGAAAGACTCTGGCAAGCCTGTGCATTTGCACAGTCTAACCAGAGTCTTCCCTTGCACTTAACAGTTACATAAGGTCTAGATGTGTCTTGAGACAGCCGGCCAATCAAGGCTGCTCAATATTTGAACCTCATATATATTTTAAATTGTTGGAAATGTCAGGCACAGGCTCAAATGTTTTACATCGAGTGCTGAATATAACGAATATCAACAAATCACTTCTGGTTTCAATTGAGTCGAATAATTTGATTGATCTACCGATTTTTTATTATTATTATTGTTATTTTTATTATCATTATTATTATTATCATCATTATTATTATTAAAATTCGCAATTGGTCAACTTACTTACCTATTTTTGTAACAGTGGACGAGATTCCAGTCTAAAGCCAATCTTTGGGTCACGAGTCTAATACATTGTATATTGTTTGGAAGTGTGTTAGTTTGATTTTAGCAGTCGCGATCAGTTTCGAAGTTAATATTTATGGTTGAGTTCGATTTTGACTGATAAGTGCAGTAAAATTACAAAACATACGTTTTGTAACACATTTTGAAATTTTAACAGTTTAATGAACCTTATTTACATATCTAATAGAATTTTAAAAACAAGTCACGGATGAATAAGCCCTTAATAAGCTGTAGATGGGTGCAGTAATACTTTTGATTTTTATCTTCCTACTTTTTAGCTCGGTTTTTATCGGAGAAAACCCGAAGAATTGTCATCACCTTGTCGTAGATTACGTTAGTGTTGTTTTTGGATTTGGCATGACAAACTTTAAAATTGGCCACATCTCTGTAATTGAAGATATCTTTATAAGAAACTTGCCATGTGTTTTCATCACAAGTGCTATCCAGTCTATCAAGGGGATAACTCTGAATGCATTTATGTAAGAGTTGTGTCCCCTTTTTGGCTAAGTTTTTTTTTTTTTTTTTCATTATCCCGCAACTGCAACTGAACGTTGGCACCATAAGGCAGTTTATCTTGTTTGTACGATAAATATCACAACAGATAAACTTAGGGCGGTTTCTAAACGAAGGGTAACTTTTCGAGTAAACGGGTGTCAGTTTTGGTCACGGGCAATTTCTCGACTTCTGCTAAGTCTTTTATAGGAGTGTATAGTTAAGTTCCTTTCTCAAGCTATAATAAAGTTTAAACTAAGGAAATACAAGTTCAAACTCGCGTATTTAATACAAGTTACTAGTATCCCTTGTATGCATTCATATCAATCTAGGCCGGCCCAAGATCACTCAATGTTACTCAACTAAATATTCAATGCAATCAAAAGTTGAATTCGCGGACTGCACGGCCTGACTTGGATCGAAACTTTTCGCACTTCGCTAATTTTCTGAATCTAAAATGACCAATCTACCTTGCCATGAAAGAAATTTTAAAATGCCACCGTTGGCCTGGACTAGAATCTCCATTTTTTAAATGTTTATTTAACGAAGTTCCCATATGGTCCTTTTTCGCGCAACGGGTCACAAAAAAGTTTGAGTTTAATTCAAAATTTTTCTCTTAACTATTAACATACTGAATTATGACCATTGCAAAGTTGCATTAAAATCAAAGTACCGAATGCACTGAAAGTCCTACGTTGAGAGTCAGTATTCAGTTTTGAAAATACCATTTTTAAAACATCTTCTGGATTAAAAAAGAAGATCAGGTGGTGTAGATTAAGATAAGAATGTACTTTTGTATCGGCTGATCTTTGTCTTTACCTCCCGACAAAGCAGGGAAATTCAGGGTTCAGCATGGCAAGAATTAAGTGTTTTACAGATCACCACACAATTACACAAACTTCGTCTAAATCAATTCTCAGGTAGGAAAGACATGTGTAACAATCGACACGCAATATTGCTTTTATCTTGCTACTTTTTTGTACAGCTAGCCCAGAAAGAACTTATGAAACAATTACCCGTGGCTTTGGTTCAAATTTCCACTCCGAATTTAATTTCAATTAAACTAAGCAAAATGATTAAGAAATCGTTTTAACCTTTACTAAAATCTTTTATCAGGAAATTTTCTAGACGTCACCTTCCCCCCCCCCCTCTCTCTATCTCTCTCCCTCTCTCTTTCTCTCTTTCTCTCTTTCTCTCTTTCTCTCTCTCTCTCTCTCTCTCTCTCTCTCTCTCTCTCTCTCTCTCTCTCTCTCTCTCTCTCACACGAGCGATTTTCTCTCTCCTTTCTCATTCATTCTCTCTCTCATTTTTTCTCTCCTTCCTTAATTATCCATCACCTAAAAGATGAAAGGTCAGACGTACCTTGGCCCGTAATAAACTCCGAGGTCAGTCAGATGCACTCTAGTTTATGTATTTACACAGTTGGTTATAACTAAACGTAGACTGATAACAACTCACTTATATACATGCTAGATCAAACCACTTCTATTATATAGCGGTAAAACTTTACAGGAAAGAACAGCTTAAGATCAATGATAAAGCAAACATTACTGACCATGTTCATGTGGGGATTAGAGTTCAAATGAAAGTACCCTGCGATAGATAATTAAGCGCATTTGTAAGATGTTAAACCGACCCTTGGGCGAACAGACCCCACCCCCCCTCCATATTTCAAGCCCGCATTCCTATGCTATCTAGAGTATGGGCCCAAAATAGGTAAGAATCGGAATCGGTTAGTGGATCCACACAGTCTGATCAGAGAGTTCACTACGCGCTCGGGTATCAAACATAAAAAATGTCTTAAGACAACTAAAGAAAACGAATTGTTAATAACATCGAGAAATTGACGCTCACCTCGTTCAAAACTAGTCTATAAATCACTCGTTCAGCATTACATTTATTCGGAAGAGTCTAGAAAGATACACAATTCATTTAATATTAAAACACGTTTATATATAGTTTTTTAAAGGGAGGTAATAAATTATCGATAATTTCGTCCGATTTGGACGAAATTAGCAATATAGTATTACCTCCAATTAATTTCATTCAAATCTCGCTCATCTCACTCATTCAATTTCATTCCGAACTATTCCAAAATCATTTGCCTCATCAATTGCACGCCGATATTGTTGACTGCAACATGTTAAAATACGTCCCCTCGAAAACGTGCAGACTAAAGACGAGTATTTTAACCGATTTCATGTGTGAATGAATTAAATGATTCCTAATGGTCTTTCTACACTTATACATATAGTGTACATTATATTTTGAAATAATCGATAGCTTTCTATTTTCTTGAAAGAAAACGATATCAAAAATTACCTAGAAACTCATAATCCCAATTCATTTGATTTTCACCAAGAATTGTTATAGTAGCTTCAAATGAGTGATCATTCAATCCACATATATAGAAATTCCAAAATTTAAAGAGTATACAGTCAAACCTGTCTAAAGCAAGCACCCACGGGACATTCAAAAAGTGCTTGCTTAAGACAGGTGCTTGCTTAATACAGGTCAATTTTAGTGCAATTGGTTCAATTGGGAAATCGGTGGCCGCTTGCTTAAGACAGGTTCCTTGCTGAATACATGTGGCCAAGGTTTAACTGTATGACAAGATAATAATTAAAACATACCTTTATTGGTGAGTTAAGTCAAGTCTTGATCTCAAAATTCGTGAAAAATCATTTAACCAACTGTATCACAAAGAACAAACGACTTTCCAATGTTAAAGTATCAGATTTGGGATATTTATTTACGTCCGATCCGTGCAATCTTAACTTCACTTATATTCACAAATAAACGTTATTCTCACATATCTTAATAATCCATTCTTTGTATTTTTGTATGTACACCAACGTTTCTGAGTATTCACGAAAGTGTCAATATAGTCTAACGTTGTTCAGTTCTTTAGAAATGGCTCGGTATTAAGAAAAAAAAGCTGTTATCGATAACTACAATCGCCGTCTTGTTTGTACATCACTGTTAGCAGGTTAGTATCCAACTCGTAATCTGAAAAACAGTCGGTATTATTTAACAATAGTTATAATCGCGAAATGGGACCATGTTTGAAGTGCGAAAAATATCGAATACGCATGTGCGTATTAAATGTACAGATTATGAATACAGTTCATTCTGACCCATCAGCTGCTTTCATGTGGTTCATATATTCATCTGTTGCTATGGTCGGTTTATTCACTTATGTAAAAATGTACTTTGGGATTTCAAAGAGAGTCGCATTTCTTTTATCCGCCTTTTATTCGCCTATTGTTGAATTTTGGTAAACATAGGTCAAGGTCATTAAAACGAGTTCTTTTATATCAAGATAATGAATACACGTGGAAGATAAAAAACTGTTTTAAACAGGTAACAATATCGCTAATTTTGTTTAGCCTGAACAAAATTAGCGATATTAGAGTACCCCTTTTTAATTTCACTTAAAACTCACTCATCGCACTCATTCCATTTCATTCCAAAATTGTTCCAAAATCGTTCACCATGACAATTTCACGATGTTGTTAACTGTAGATAAAATAAATGACGAGAAGGTATCACAGAGGGAGAATTTAAAAGCGACAATAGTTAGTATTATAAAATGTGCAGGATGATCATAGTCGTCACTTCATACAAAGGTCAGATCAGGGCCCTAGGTTAAAAAAAACTTTTTTCTAGCTCAATTTAGCTCAATTTGAGAATTTTCTCAAATTTAGACTTCAAATAAATGTATGAACATAAAAGATGATATCAATAAATTGATAATTATAACAACTTATTGGTATTGTCATTTATGTTTATACTTTTATATAAGAATTACAAAAGAATTACAGATATAAAATCAATTTGAAATTTGAGAACATTCTCAGTTGAGCACAAAAACAGTTTAATAATCCTGGGCCCTGATCTTCGGGATAAGGGTAGTGATCAATGTGAGTGCGGTAGATCGTCATCAAAAGTTATTAGTCACCGTATTAAGTAAATGAAATGAATATAGATAACCGATTTCTCATTGATAATTCACTATAATTATGTACGATATAAAATGTTAATTTGTATGATAACAGTTTATCGACTTCCGCGAAACATACACTAATTTATTCGTAAAACAATGAACTTAAACAAAAGACACATCGAAGTAATCCAAACTCACAACAGAAAATATTTTCCTCTCCAACCCCAATTACAAATAATTGATACATGGAAATAATAGATTAATTACAAATACACAAAATCCGTCTAATGAGTAGTATTTCACGTGATTGTTCACGGCGACATCGTATGTTTACGCCTGTCCAAAAATCACTTTAACGAGCATTTCCGTATCTCCCGGCGTTAGGTTGATTGACAGTACGGTCACCCTTAGCGACGGAGTTTAATTGCATTTTGCACGCTGTATCTTTTAGATATCGTATACCATCGTTGGAAGGCCAAATTCTCGTAATGACAGCTTGAAGGTTTTTGTCTTCCATTGGTGTTTTTAGCTTTTGCGAGACAGTTTTATATAAATACAGTCGATATTTTAAAGTGTCTAATTTAAAGCGACTGATTTTATTTAAAGACCATTATAAAAGTCCTTCAACGGAAAAAAAAACCTTTAAAAAAGACTGTGAACTTTCTTAAAGGAACGAGTGTTTTTATTGAATGTTATGCTGATGAAACTCATAAGAATCGTCTCAATGAGACGATCCTGATGGGTTTGAACATCACAGGATTGAGCAAGACTTTCGCGACAATCTATAAATGCTATCAACATGAACTGGCTTATTTTTGATTAAATTTATACATTCAGCATCCATTCCCATAATGGACCGCTTTTTTGGTGTTCCCGGGTGGTCGCTTCAAGTTTTCATTCTATACACTCACACAAATCGAAAAAAAGCGCTCCGAAATCATAAGAAAACATTTGACATCTTTCAAGACGTTCAACATTAAAATCAAAACGATCAAATTAGCTGATGTGGATTTAAAAGTGACTGATTGGTCCACGCAGACACACAAACAGAAAAAAGTACGTTTATTTTATTAAAGAAGAAAAAATACCGATAATACACACGTCCCACTTGCTCAATAAATTGCATTCTATATTCATTCCAAAATCATTCATCTTGTCAATTTCACAATGTTTTTAACTGTATTGAGCTCTGCAGGGATTTGAAATACAGCTTTTCTCCACTTGTCCATGGACAAGAAAAGATGGTTTTCATGTCCTGGATGAAAAGGAATTCGTCCGCAAGAAGTGAATAGATAAATCTTAAGTAGTGGGGCAAATGTGTGAACCCAAAATTGCCTTCATTAAAAAGAATTTTCTTCCCTTTGATATAAACATTTGAATATTTTTTTCTCGTAGGTCTATCGTATATCATGTCAAGATTTTGCATTTTCATGTCAACTATTGCTGGCGAGTAGAAAACCCGTGGCGGAAAGGCCAGGTATGGGAATTCCACACCTCTGTTTACATCAACCCTCTCAAAGTAAAATTGTAGACTACCCAGACACTTTAGCTTCCTAGGCCTGTTTTACTAAACCATGAAACATCTTACGATCATTTTTCGCGTTTGTCAAAATTAAAGTTGCTTCTACAGTAGTAACTAAATATAGAATTCTGCCATGCACCATTTCATTTTGAAACGTCTTCTAAGGACGATTCCAATTAGATATTGCAAGGCAGAATCTAAAAATGAATAAAAACACCAGGTACGATTTGGGATTTTGTTTACTCAAAGTACAAATCTCTTGGCCTGAATGCCAGGATAAATGTTACACAAAAGGCTCACATTTCTAAACATTTCATGTTCAAATACATCTAATTTAATTTTTAGTTATGTTCATCATGATTTCGCGTATTATGAACGGCTGAAAACTTGATTTTAATCCTCAATGAAAACAATTTATGAGTACACACTTATTTTTCCTAGCTTGCGTACAATGTAGTCCCGTAAAAAATCGGTTTCATACTCGATCTTTCTTTTGCTCTTTGGTGGTTTATCGAGAAATAACGGTAGATTATCACTTGATAATCTCACCGCAAAAGCAGTGAAATTATCAAAAACTTATACCTTGCTTTTGTGCATTTCATTCTATCTGACGTCATCTATGCGGGGCGAAATAAGGGACGTCACAATGAACGTTGTAAAGCAATCACGTTCAAATGACGCGCTTTACGAAAATATGTCCTAGAAATTTCACATTTTGTCTCATTTTTGCATAAAGGAAATAGAAGAATCGTTCGAGTAAGATAGATTAATATTTCATTTCGTGAACAACAAAAGCTATATTTTCTCGTGAAAATAAAGCGTTTGTTGTTCACTCAATGAAATATAAATCGACCAAACGATAATCTTCTATATATTGACGGTTTTTGTATCACGAAATTCAGTTTCAAAATATGGATAGAATATAAGTTGATTTCAAGCAAATATGAAGCTAAAAACATTATCGCACTCATATACGTATCCGCTTGGTGTATTCATACAGTGTGTAAAGGTTTTACATTGTATACCTCCATGAAATCAACAAAGTTCTGTTCATTTCTTTATCAAAAAACAAAGAGGCATGACTGAAAAAAAATAATCGTTTTATCCGGAAGGTGTGAAGAAGATCAAGTAATGTTGTTTTGGAAACTAAACAATACAAAGGTACAGATAAATGGGGATAATGCCATTGTAAAATCGTCTTTTCTCAATGAAAGACTATATTGTGCGTACTCGTGTGAAGCGTCCGAAAATACACAGAACTTAAAAATAGTTCACTTATGGATTTATATATCCGTGTTCAATAAATGAAAACATGAGCAGAAAATATAGCTTTTTTTAAAAAAAATGTATATATTCCAAAAATATTGAGTCGAAACATATCTATATTTCATAAAAGGTCACTTCATTGATCATCATCATCATTTTGATTATAAATAACAAACGAATACCTAACTACGAGCGTCGTCACATAATGTTCCAGTTTGCATTTTGGACGAAGACGATGACCAAAAGCCGCCGTCAAAGCGCAGTGGTAGAGCGACGGACTATCATTCAAAAGGTCCTCGGTTCGATTCCCGACGACGGCAATCATCCTTTCCGACTATTTGTCTTCCACAAATGGATTTGATAATCGAAGACCTACGTGGGGCAGCAGCTGGAGACCAAAGAGGATGTGATGATTGTACTGGCGTGAGAAATACCAGGAATCCGTTGTTATTTGTTTGTTGGAATGGGTTTAACGCCGCTTTCAAATATCTCGCAGTTATATTGCGGCGGCCGGAGCACCTGACAATGGATTCCTGGTATTTCTTTCACCTGTACTACCACTACATCCTTTCCTAGCCTCCGACTGCTATCTCACATAGGTTTACGATTATATCAACCCATTTGTGAGAGACAAACGTCAAAAAGGATATTTGCCGCCACCGGGGATCGAATCCACGACTTCAAGACTGGAAGTCTTATGCCTAACCAACTGCGCTATGGTGGCGGCCGAATCAGTTGTTAGGTGCTCTGCCTCCGCGATATAACTGAAATATTGTTGAAAGCGGCATAAAATCCCATTCAAACAAACAAAACAAACGACGACCAAAACGATGTCCTGGACGATAATGCCGAGAAGGGAAACGTCGGATTCTGCTTTAAAACCAGCTTAAGGTTGTGGACCCGTAATATTTTCGCAACGTTCCAGAAGTGATGATCTTTAACAGTGTAAACCGAAGTCCCCCTTATGATTTCATTTGGAGACCTCGGCCATTATTGTGAAAGATCCTAGTTGCAAAAAAAAAAGAAGAAAAAAAGATTAATTTTGGGCAAGTATTATGAGTGTAAGGCGTAGCAATAACTGCTTTCTTCAAGCTCTGGTTGAAACGATTTTGAATTACACTATCATGGTTTGAATCTGGCTCTTGATATGTATGCTGATATTTTATATCGGTTCATTGATTTTATACCCATCTGATATATACCTTTTGATAAGTTCTGTCTTGTGTGATTATTGTATTTGTCTTGGTGACAATCCTATAAATGGATTTTTGAAACCAATAAAGGAATTTGAATTGAATTTGAATTTGAGTTGCGACATGATGCGGAATTATTTCGGGTCCACTACCATAAAACATTATTTTGGTAGAATTCATTATTAAAGAAGGAAAGACATAACCAAAAAAGGCCCAGAGATATTTCTGTTATTAGAACGTCCTCCTTCTATCTACAGCTGGGACGAGTACTCGAGTACTTGGGTATCGGGTAGTCTAACGTTCGCACCCGGGTCTTGAATCATTACCCGTTACCCGACTATTGTCACCTCTCTTAAAATGGAAAATGCCGGGTCTTTATTTCGTAGCTTCCGTTTTCCGAATGTTTTACTTAGACATTTCCTACCCGGAAAATTCTGTCTAATGATCTTCATCAGTAAAATTTATAAAAAGTCGTTATTCCCTCGGGCTAGTTAGCAACTGCGTATTGATAAACGATAACTCTGGTCACAGCCTTTCTTTTCAGGACTAAGTTACCTCTCCTGAGGATCGCTGGCTAAGTTTTTGTTTAAGAAAGTAAAAATTCCAAATTAATAAATTAAGTCCAAATAATTCTGACATTTACGATGGCTGTTTAATTGATGAAGGTTAATTATGACATTTTGTCAATGTCCGTGTATGAACAAGAAAAAGATGGTATACAGTTTTTATAATTCGAACAAATTTTTTCAAAATAAATACCGGGGGGGCCTGTTTTACTAAATATCTTACGATAATTTTTTGCGTAAGTCAAAAATTGAAGTTGCTTCTACAGTAGAAACTAAATATGGAATTCTGCCATGCATTATCTCATTTGAATCGTCTTCTAGAGACGATTCAAATGAGATATTACAAGGCAGAATCTAACAATAAATGAAAATGCCAGGTACGATTTTTAATTTTGACTTACGATCATTTTTTTCGTAAGACGTTTAGTAAGACGGGCCCCTGGTCATATTCATGTCACTCTAGGTCCCCATGGAAATATGCTAGAGATACACGTTTTAGTCTAATTCGTGGTCATTTGGGGAAAATAAAACATGCATTGTAAAATTTCATTTTTTTTTAACGTCGGAAAAACAAATTATATATGTTAAAGTATATACATTTATGCATATGTACAGACGCCAAGCCTAGGTTGTATTACGTAAACTTTCAGAAATTAACCATAAGTAATACAAAGTACACAAGGATATCGCCGGTTTTCTTCAAAAACCTTATTACCGAAGGTTATACAAAGCTGTAATTACGAGGTATGGGAAGGAAAGCCACAGATTTATAATTTGCACAATGATTAAACTTTAAACTGAAAACAATATAAAGCCCGACATCACCGTAGCCTAATATATGTCTAAAAGGGAGGCAAAGAAATAAAGAATTTCAACTAGTACTGGCTGAAGATCGAACTTCTATCTTATTTGTCGTCGTTTAGAACATTACAAATGTTATAAACAAACTTTAACTTTAATCAAATTTCGCATCCTCTGACTTTACGTGATTCCTCTTCTTCCTGAAATCATGCGCTGTGAAATTTCATATTTTCGATAGAGCGAATAAACGCATCAATCATAAAGAAAATGCACATATCATTTTTGTCGTACCCGAACCTTTCTTCGGTACGAGCTGCAGTATATATTTTTGTGATTGTCGTTAAAATCCAATTAAAAACGCATAAATCAAGTTAGGTATTTCATACTTAACCATACTAGATCAAATGTGTATCCAGTCCTATGCCCATGGGCCCGTTTTACTAAATATCTTAAGATAACTTTTTTGCGTAAGTAAAAATTAAAGTTGCTTCTATAGTAGTAACTAAAGATTGAATTCTACCTTGCATCATCTCAAATGAATCGTCTTGTAAAGACGATTCCAATGAGATATTGCAAGACAGAATCTAGCAATGAGTAAAAACAGCAGGTACGATTAACCCTTTTGACTTACGATTAAATTTTTCGGAAGTAAAACGACATTATAAAACTTTTCATGTGCTCAACTCAACTTAATATGGTAGCCCGCTGTCTGTGAGATAGATCTTGGGCAGTAACACAGTTCAATGTTCAACTGAGAATAATCTCAAATTTCAAATTGAGTTGAAAGCTTTGATTCTGTTGTAATAGAATAATACAATTAGGGACATAAAATATACTTTTGATAAGTTGGTATTTTTAGAAATAGAGGCTTTATTATCCTTAAAGTTAACATGATTCATTCGAACTTTTCAACCGACAGAATACCGAATTCAAATGAAGAAATACCGCCCCTTTTTTTTTCAACAGATACTTAAAATTTTAAGTTGGTTAAAATGTTAGATAAAATTAATAATACTATTGGTAAAGGCGGGAAGAATCGATAACATCACTTAAAATATCATGGAAATTAAGTAATGTTACTGGAAAGTGTAGGGAAAACTCAGCGATGTTTCTGAAACATGTCGTGGGCATGGAGCATACTGCAGTACGTCACAAAAGATGATAAAAGATGCATGAGGTGTATTTATTAGCCATTTTTCGTTTGATTTGATCTATACCATACTAACAGGGATGTATCTAAATTCGCATTAAATTCACATAAATTCGAGACAAGTTTTAATAGTTTTACCCTTGATAGAGCACCGCTACTTTAAGCCACGAGATCTCAAGTTTGACATTCGTGTTGACTCAGCCAGCAAATGAGTTAGTTCTTTTTAATGAGATATTAAACCGAGACCCAGGGTGACGTAACTACTAACTATTCGCCGAGCACGTTAAGAAACGGTAGTAGCACAAGCCCTGTTTATATTTGGATAGCGGAGCACGTACAGCGCCTGTAAACTCGCCGTAATCATTTGACCAGTCCGTATCTTTACCGTGTAAGTAATTAAACTAGGGTGACCGCGCAGTCACCGTTCCAACGGCGATCGTGTGGCAGCCATAGGATCTCCGGTAGATTGCGTTGTCTGATACAACGGTTTCCGTTTGGGTATCATACGATTACCTTGAGATCGTTGCACGGGCACTGTAGGGATGTATGAGAAACAGGACGGGCACCACAGGATATTGTGAACAAATACGACGTAGTAAATGAAGGCGTTCGGTTTGAAAGTATCATAACCTGATTGTGTTTCAGTAAAATTCCGCCACTGTCTCGCTTTAAGGGACGCGAATACAATAGAATTGGGGTGTTCGAGAGCGACTATATAAGCTTTCGTCGTAATAAAACTAAATGAATGATTCGTACAAATAAAGAACTTATTATAAAATTCTCTAATCAACTTAAGAGAACTGAAGACCTTATCAATTTGTCATTAAGCTTGGTCTGGCTAGCATGTACGCATACTTAGGTTGGCCAAGTTTTTTGCTCTTCGCACATTCCGAAATCATTGAAAATGTCATTCAAATGTCAAAATCAAACTCTGATAATGCATATACATGTATACTCATAATCCAACAGGTTTTAAAGTTTAACCGCACGATACACAGTGACAAGGCAATGTTTTCGTCGAAATTAGCATAATAGACACATGAATTAGGCACGTATTTAGGTAGTATTTCAAAAAAGGCAAGGTAAATGTCATGGTTAAGGTAAAAGTAACTCGAACTACCCTTAGTGCCATGTAATATACTTCTTCGTTCAAACATATTTTGTGTCTTGCTTAATATTTGAAAAGCTTTGACGCTCAATTAAGAGAACAAAATATCGCACGTGGGCATCCAAAACAAAACCAAGTACCTACAGTTTGAATTAATCTGTAGTTACCAAGTTTTGATTTCGAGCACACGATAAACTGGAGTCGTCTTTGCAAATAAATGTTGACCATCTAAAAAGAGTTGTGATCTTTTTATCTGATTTTACGCCTGATTTAAACTTTAAAAAGGAACAGATTAAATTTAACCTTGGACAGAATAATAAATACAAATATTAACAACAGACGAATTAGAATTTTTTGTCTGGCCAATGTTCAGAATTACAAAATGACGCAAATTGTTTGCAAGTTATACCCCGCCTTGCACGCAACTGCACGTGCAAAGCGGGGTATAATTTGAAAACAGGTTGCTACGCTGTGTTAAACATATTGATCCGATACTACAACCCCGTCCCACCCTAAATATTGGGCTTTATGGTGATAGTGGGTTAAATTTGGTCATAAAAATTAAGTTGTGACCACGGAACTCTACGATGCAAGGAAGGAAGGTTTTCGATAATAAACGTGTCCTTTATAGACCATATGACACAGTGCATTACCGGTATTATTGGAGAGGTCCCGGGTTCGATTCCCGACGGCGGCTTCGTTCTTTGCGACTTTTTGTCTCCAACCTATGGATTGATAATTAAAGACCTATGTAGGATAGTAGCTGGAGGCTGAGAAAGAATGTAATGGTAGAACTGGTATGAGAAACGACGATAATCTATTGTTAAGTATTCTAGCCACATAGATATAACTGAAAGATGGTTGAAAACGGGGTAAAACCCCATTCAAACAGAAGCATATCAGATAAGAGTTTACTTCATGATATTTAAGCCGAGCCCGGTAAGCTCAGCGGTAACGTTTGGGGCTGTCAATCATTGGATCGTGAGTTCGAACCAGGGCTTTCATCCGCAATTTGAGAAAAATCAACGAGATATTCGTCATTTGTCTCCAAAAAATGGGTATATGATGAGTAGAACGCCTATAGATGGGAAGAGCTACATTTTGCTAGAATTATGAGGTTACATTGGTATGAGGAATGACACGAAACCATGGGTACGTACACCAGCCTCCGCGAAGTAGCTGTTACAATGTCAAAAGTGTTATTAAGCTTCATTCAAACAAACACATCATGTCATAAATGTAACCCCCATTTCAACACCTACATAGTCAAAATAGCCGCATTTTATTTGCATTACAATTAAAAAAATATTTCATTTTACGTTTTCAATAGACAAGGCTTAGGGACATGGCTGTGTATGGTGGACGGACAGACGGGACGGACAGACGGACATGGGTTATCAAGTATTCAAAACATTATTTCGCGGATATCCAAGCTGGCCATATTCGTGTAATGGGTCGGAATCTATTTTTCTTTATTTTTCTTCTTTTTATACTCTCTACGATAATAGATGGAAGAGAAATGCTTTGTAAAAAATATCATTCTATTCTACAATTCGTTTTCATAATATGATGTCTCAGAGAGAAAGAAAGAAAGAAAGAAAGAAAGAAAGAACGAAAGAAAGAAAGAAAGAAAGAAAGAAAGAAATATGTTACTACCTTCTATTAAAATTCCGACGGTTTAAAAAAAGACGGTCTTTAGAGGTTTATATACATAAGAATAACTGCGCTTCACACAATATATCATAAAATTCCCGTCTTACATCATTTTGAATAACAAGTCATTTACGTCTCTATAAGAATAACATATTTATGCAAGAGATTTACATTTCTTTCTTAAACGAATCTATCGGAAGAAGAAAAAAGACAAAATAAACAATGGTTTTAACATACTTAGAATATTTCAAGTGCACTGACGTCAACATTTTATTTGGGTAATTTTGATTACACGTTTGTTTTGTTGTTAATCAAGTTATTGTTATTGTTGTTGTTGTTGCATTTGTTGTTGTAATCTTCGACTAATTTAGTGTCTCGGTGTGAACCGTTCTTAACAATTTCCTGTTTTACAAAATTTTGGACCTGTCCAAATTTAAAAGTTTTGCAGACGAAAATTTAAAGTGGATTAAATCTTAAATATAACCATTCTGTAGGGTAGAAAAAAGTGTGGAAAAAGAAGAAGTTTCTTGTCAGAAGCAATGTATTCTTTTTTCACAATGTTTTCTCAATCATAAAATCAGAGGCACGTAAAAAGCAGGGATTTAACAGCAAAGGGTTAAAATAGCAAATGTGTCACTGTCAAATAGTGCCATGCGTTCAGGATGACTATACTGTGCAAATAATTTGCAAATTATACCCCGCTTTGCACGCGCACCTGCGTGCAAAGCGGATTATAACTTGCAAACAGTTTGCATCGTTTTGTCAATCTGAACGCACGATTGGATAAAATTCTAATTCATCATAAAGGAGACGATAACATTTCTAGCTTCGATATATGCAACTAATATTATCCGAATTTGCGAATAGTGATTGTACTTACGCCAGGCGCCTTGTATGTTTCCTGATTGATTAAACTGTATTTATTATTACTTTGTCCTATTTTATTTTCAGCCTTCTGGTTCACTGTATACTAAATTAAATTATTTGATGCACTCTAAACTTGCGAACCTTTATTCAAAATAGCTCTTCCTACTACGGGTTCAGTGTGAGCACAATAAACATGTATGTTTCACAGCGGTGATATGCAAGAATGCCATTGTATTCAATTTCCAAATCGTTTCCAAATAAGGAATTGACACCTTAATTTAGTGAGAGACCCTTTATTTCGTCCTAGATTTATTTGCTTTTATCGGTGAAGCTGGGAAAACAGGTCTAAACTTATTAGCTTGAACAGGAAACTCGAAAAAGCGACCACAAAGGGACGTGTTCGATCGCTACACTCACCCCACGCCCCCCCCCCCCCCCCCCCCACGATAAACCCCTCGGAGAGTTCAACGTAATTTATCTGTCAATATATGTCATAGAATTGAACAAACATTGAATTGTTGGAGGGCAACTTTAACGCTCTAACTACGGCGTCTTCAAACAAAATCTACGACGCTTTAATCGTGCTTCCACGAACATGACTAAAATGATAGAAGATGTCGAAGTTCAACAGTCTACTTATTAAATCAAAGTACTGAAAGTACTGATAAGTTGGAATGCGTTCGAGAGACGGTGACCTCAAGCTACTAGCGATACTGACGCCTCCCGCCCACCACAGGTGATCACATAATACGTCTCGTCTTTTGACGGGCGTATATAAATCAATGTATTTCAACAACGAGAGACGCTTAAACCACTGAATCGCTATACAGGCCTGAATCTGATGAATGAAAAAATTATACCAAGAGGGACAGAATGGCCCTAAACCGCTCACCTGAATTTGATTGGTCCAGTGGATCTTATCCAAGAAACTTTCTGGCAAAGATTCATTCAAACTTGCCTAATTGTTGAAGAGGAGTCATTATTCGAATTATAAGCAGTCATAATAGACCCTGCCAACCCATTCATTACAGAGGAGACTCAAAATTAGCCCTACCCTGCCACGCCCATATTTATGGGCTAATGAAAATTTTGCCAACAATATTTGAAGAAGGCCATCAAAGGAACATTCTTGCAAAGTTTCATTGAAATCTGCCCAGTGGTTCAGGAGGAGATGTCGTTCAAAGATTTTGGGCTCAAAATAAGCCCCGCCCTGCCATACCCATATTTATTGGCCTATTAGAATATAGCGACAATTTTGAAAAGGGTAAGCCAGGGAACATTCTGGCAAAATTTCATTGAAATTTGCCCAGCGGTTTAGGAGAAGAAGAAGTTTTAAGAAAGGTGACGACTCACGACGGACGACGGAGTCAGGGTGATCCTAAATCTCCCCTTAGGCACGTTGTGGTAATGTGAGCTAAAAAGGAAGAAAATGATACGGACCATACAGCCGATTTATGGACGCACAGGCGACCTTATACACTCAAAACAGTTTTTATATTATTTTTCAATAAACTATTGCTCCATTTGAGTTATCAATTACATTTTAATGAGAAGTGTCGCAAATGATTTTTCCACGATGAAAATCTATTTTCGCAGGGAAGTCTTTTACTTCATGAGTTGGAATCTCCAGACAATTTTTGGACGAAGTTCAATTGTGATTTCGACCTTTGTGACTCCAATATTGGGCACTTTCTCGGGTCATTGACAACATTTGTGTCAAGTTTTGTAATTTTGGTCAATTGGCTGTTCAGTTAGAGTGGAAACTGTTAACTGTTAAAATTTACTGATGCCCGTGACATGTATGACCCCGAAACAATAGCGCATTTCTTTGGGACATGGACAATATTTGTGTAAAGTTTCGTTATTGTAGGTCAATTGCTTCTCCGTTTATCTAGCGGAAAGCAAAAAGTCAATGGACTGAGAGACAGACATGATGAAATCAATATAATTATAGTCCTCTTCTTCTGAGTTGGAGGTACAGTTAATAACATCGTGAAATTGAAAAGTGAACGATTGTAGAATGATTTAAGCATGATGTTAAATGAGTGAGCGGAGCGAGTTTTTAGTGCAATTTAAGGGAGGGAATCCAATGTCGCTTATTTTGTTCAGGATGAACAAAAATTAGCGATATATAAAACCTATATAAAATATGCATAAAAGTTCAATCAATAGCTTTCTATTTCGTCAAGAACCAATCAGACGCTTTAAATATATTTATGTCAGTGAAATCGCGATTTGGTTCTTGCTTAATTTATTTTGAATGTACATGTTGATCTTATTTTTCTTATAACTTTGAGTGATTTTTTTAATGGTTTGAGTTAGTGTTTGGAATAAATGAATGGAGCGCTGAGTGAGCGATTAAGAATGTTTTCTATTGAGATGAATGTCAATTTCACGATGTAACTAACCGTATGATGGTGCTCTTACACGTGTTGATGTGTAAGAATGTGAAGAAAACAAGTTGAACTAGATGGTTTGTTTCAAATGGTAAATTGTCTTGGTGTTGGAATTCAATTGGGCAAAGATATTCATAATTAAATTAAAGATGTGGTGGTAAGGGTTTTAATGGATGAGTATTGGTTTTTACAATAATGGGTTTTTACAATAAAACATTCATGTAGATAACTGCAATATGACGGAAACCAACGACAATATGTTGCAAAAATATTTATTAACTTTAAACGTGTATCATCACTTTAAGAAAAGGTATTTATTTCGTAGCTTAGACAGAAATTTACAATATAACACCTTGTCAAAAGTTAAATGTGTACTAAGGTCGTTCAGAAAGAGAAACTATACCTTTAAAAGAAGCTAAAACATAATTCTACGAAATACAGGTCGCGACCTTGCCAAATAAGCAGATCACGTGATTGGTCTGTACTATTGCCACAATACTGAGAAAACAGATCGCGACATTACTAAATAAGCAGATCACGTGATTGGCTAGTGCTAATTGTCAATTGCTGACTTATTTGGACTTGACTTGTCACATGATTTCCAAATATAGTAATGCAAACATGTGATACTAATATATTCGTACGTAACTTTCAATAAATGTCGTTTAAAACATAAATTAGCGTGTTGATAATATACGTGAATTGATAGTTGTGTAATTGTATAGCATTATTACTTTTTGATGAAATAAACTGTATGTCTTTGTCAAGTTGAGATATACAAAATAGGCCGAAGGGTATTCACATCCTGTTCACGTGATATGTGTTCTCAAGAAACCCGAAATGAAATTATCTTGTGTTCATTTTGCGGTTTTGTTAAATCTAAGTTGGAATTGCTCCGCATTCCAACTTAAAAACTAGTGTTTTGATTGGTCGACAGATTTTTTATTGACTGCAGCGATCTGTTAATTATTTGCGTTTAACTGAATACAATCGTTGATCCTAATATGGCAAGAAATGTCGCCTTGGCAACTAAATGCTTTGGGCTTAAAACTATATGTTGCAGAGGGTATTTTCAAACAAATAAGGGACATGTCTGTACAATATACTACGGTGTACCGTATAGGTGGAAATCCCACTTAAAATCGTGCACCCCTAAAAAGCGAGTACCCATAAATTTTAAAGGTGCACCTGTACCCCTAATTTCTTGGAATGCAGATCAATTATAATGACAAATATCTCTTTCTTATTTGTCAAAAATCATTTCCAACAATACACAACAATATATTGGCGTACCAATTACGTTATAAATACTCGTAGGCCCTCCATTTTTGAGCGTGCACCCGTAAAATTGAGGGGTGTGCATCGAAATTAATACGTGCCGAACCCACAGAAGACTTTTGAATCATTTTGTGCGTCACTATAAACACGGCAACGGGAAATTTCACACAACGACTTCCTTTTTTCTGTGACACAGCGAAACAACTGTCAGTACACGCAAAATACTATATGTGAACAGGAATGCTCTGTCAGAGTTTCATCCAAATCAAAGCATGAATGAAGAAAGAAGTGCGTTTATAGAATATTTTACATGAACGTGTAAAAGGTATCGGAAATTCTGGTGCCAGGAGATTTTACAAAAAAATCGACAGCTTTTTTCGCGAATTTTTTAGCTTTTAGCACCCCTTGTATTTATAAAATCCCAAATCTTTGTCCCTTTACACGATCTTCAAACCAATTATATATTGTTGTCTAAATATCGTATGTCCTGCCATTTTTCTGTAATTTGAGCTATGTGAACTAGTTAAAGTCCCTCATTTATAGTTAAAGTATGAAATACTAGCTTGTGAAACACAACTCTGACACCACGACACGTGTACATGTCTTAAATATTTAACGTGTACTTGAAATGAAAATACCGGTACTAGCAAGGCGTTTAGGATACTCGTTTGCGAGCGTTTAAAAATGTTTCCAACGTTGCACGTTTGTCTTTTGCGTCGTCACTTGTATGCACGAAAGTTCTTCTCAGTAATATATCTGATAAGTTTTCCGACACATAAAATAAAAGGTACAAGGGAAAACTAGGACCTCCATAAAATAAACAGCTGAAAAAATAAATCAAGCAAATACCATCGGAACGTCGGATTATATAGTAAGGTATAGTAACCAGCTTCGTGAAATTGACAAGATGAATGATCCTTAATTGAATCAGGAATGAAATTGATTGAGTCTGTGGAGCGAGTCTGGGTGAATTTAAAGGGAGATAATATGTTGACTCCAGTAAGGCTGCGCGGATTGCACAGACTGACTAGGAACGGAACTTCTCTCACTCTGCTTATTTTCTGAATCTAGAATGATCAATTTACAGATGAATGAACAGATAATCCTTGCTTGACAACACCACCAAAAAAGTTCGCACGGATGAAAATGGTTATTCCACAATTGAAAAGAGTACCCATTTCACAAGTGAGCCCTACCTAAATGCCAACACAATACATCGGTTTTAAAAAGCTATTCATTTTGCCTGAAAGATTTTTCGTAACCTTGCATGGTTGGAAAGTGGGTGGGGTAAACATTCATCCTGTGAGTATGGTGAAAACACGCCTAAAAGATGATACGACCAATGAATTAATGCTTAATGACGATTGACGAGTTACAATATATTCGGCAATTAGCAAGAAGGCTTTCAAAGCGTCATATTCCTTTAGAAATTTGGCTATTTTGAGAGTTTACAAGAGTCAAAATGTCAACCATTTTTGTTAATTGTTAGTGTGATAATGATTAACAGATCGTCCGTTATAGTCAAACAGCAATACGACTTGATGTCGGTATCTTTTTTTCGCAGTATCGAGCGAAAACTAAAACACGTGATTAGTTGCACCAGTCTCTAACATTCAATCGCAAAACTGTTCAAAGCAGCTAAGACGTTTTAAAAGCCACCCTTCAAGTCAGTCGTGACGCGCTTATCCGGACACTTCGGTTTCCTACGAGTATGTCCGGAGTAACCATTTTTCCGGATAAACAATTTTTTATTATAATCCGAGCCTAGTTTCGTCCGCCATTTTGACACTATGTTGTTGTTGTTTCAGGTTTGCGGTGCGTCGTTAGAATTACTAATACGTGTAATTTGGTGAATCCCGAGAATGCATACAGAAGAAGATTACGCATTTTGCAATGTACTGTACATATTTATAAAATGGAATAAAATATATTTATAATAATAAAAACGTGATAAATGAATATTTCATAACATGCATCTCGTTTCTCGTTTTTTTTTTTTGGTTTTTTTTTTTTTTTTTTTGGCTTTTGATATTTTGAGAGAAATTGACTTTCAAAAAATCCTTTTGCAGAACAAGCCATTTAAAGGCCCTTAGAAGGGCCATTTCGTTTAAATGCTTTTGAGCATTATTCTTGTTCTTGGCAATCTTCGAAAAAAAATTCGTTGTCAGAAAACAAGATTTGTGGCCCTGAGAAGGGCCGTTTTATTATTACAGACAATTTTGAAGGACATACTTTCGGGGACTGAGGTTTTGGCTTATTTTGACAATTGCGACGGAAATAGCTTTCGAGCGTCGTATTAAACATCATTCTCTGGTGTGGCCTTATGAACAAAGGCCACTTTTATGGACAGTTTCAGGGTAGGCTTTCGGGACCAACGATAAGACTTATCTTTGATAATTTGGAAATGAGTTTCTTTCCCGAGTCGTATGTAACGATAAGGGCAAACTTTCAATCAGATGTCAATCTTAAAGGACGAAATTTCGGGCATTTTGGTAGTCCTGAAAAGGACTGTTTTCGTAGTTTCGTATGTCTCTGGCGTTCACTTGGAAAAGAAGTCGAAGTCTTCACGGTCGGCGATGCTGAAACTTTAACTATTCCGACGTCTTTTGGTCGTCGGCGTTGATATCTTTAGTTGAGTGTTAGCTCTGTATGTTTGATCGATAGATAATCAGGAAATGATTGGAAAATGATAGCGATTATAATTTCTCAATTAATTTTAAAATCAACGGAGAGTATTGTTCTTCAAAGTAAAGATCAGTCTTAAAAGAAAGTAGCATAATAGGTGTTGGCACGCGCGGGTAGAACACTAAATGTCACGTTGTGATCTCGACACACTTTCCTAATTGAATTGTTTGTAAGGTGCGAAAATCGTCTGCATTAAAGTATCTCCGTATTAAATGTTTATCAACACGTGTCAATCAGTCAGTCGTGACGGTAAACGCGCTAATCCTTTCACAATGAGACACGACAGATAGTAATTACAAAAGCTTTGAATTCGGACGACCAACCCTTAATCCGGACTACATAGACAAATTTGTGTAGAATTTTGATATTCCGTTCCCGATTTTTAATTCCGGTTCCGGAACGCGAGTTTCCGGATTAAGGTGTACAATTTATGAGTAAAATATTCGTTCCCGTGAATTCTTTTCCGGATCTTGAATATTCCGGATTAATGCCGTCCGTATAAACGCGTCACGACTGTATCAGGAACCCTTTGAAGTTAGCACGGCTAATTTTAACGGCTTGTCTCCGTAGGCCCAATTTTGACCGAAAAGGTTTTTATGTTTTATCTGACGTCAGCAAAAAATTTAAGATTTTTTAACGTTTTATTGCTAGGTGCTAAAATTTCTTTCATTACACATCAAAATTTTCATCAAACCTTTGCGCATCCGACCCCGCAAGTATGGGGGACACGTTTACCAAAAAGGCGTTGCTACGAAAAGGAACATGGAACCTAACAGTCAAAAGATCAGTCTAGAAAAGAAAGTCGGTTTTGACAGGTACTTAAATAAAAAAATCCAATAAAGTCATGAAAGGTCAAGTTATTAAGAGAATATATATTTGTGAACCTTTCTTTTGGAGTTCAGTATATTTATATTTTCTCCCTTCGAAAAGTCGGGGTTTACATGATCGATTGTACTTTATACTATTAACTTTCAAAGAAACTATTTTAATACAAACAACAAATAACACCGCAAATTATATATTAACTTAAATCTTTTTCCATATTCAACAATAATTAGGAGCTACTGCTAAAAAGTGGGGTTTGTGTTACACGATTATTAGCGTTCCTTTCGTTAATTCTTTTCGGTGTATTATCGTGAACATTTGGTAGATTATCAACAGCTAAACTTATCGCCAAACAAGTAAAAACACCAAAATTTTATACCCTGCGTTCGTTCATTTGAGATTTTTTTTTCTTTTTTTGGCGTAATCATAGCGGAGTCGAATTAATAAATGACGTCATGATGTTACATATATATAGCAATCATGTGCAAAATGATCCACTTCAAGTAAAGGTAGTGGAACCGTAATAGTTCCGCAACATTTCGTAACTAATGATCTTTCACAATGTTGACCGAGGTTTCCTAATGAAAATTTTTAGGAAACCTTGGTTAACATTGTTAAAGTTCATTACTTCCGAAATATTGCGGAACTATTACGGGTCCACTACCTTAATAAGGTTTTGTACGATTTTTTCTTATTTTTGCACTAAAGAAATGGAATAGTCGTTTGTTTTCAATTGATATTTCATTTGGTAACCACAAAAGCTATATTTTCACTTGTAGCTACACCACTTTTGAAAATATAGCTTTAGTTGTTCAATCAATGAAAAATAACTCGATCTTTATCTGGAATTATCATCCTCTAAATACAAATAGGAACATCGTAAAATTGACAAGATAAATGGTTTTGGAATGGAATTGAATTAGTGCGATGAGTGAGTTTTGGGTTAAATTGAAGGGAGCTAATCCATTATTGCTAATTTTGTTCATTCTGAACAAAATTAGCGATATTCATTACGTCCATTACCTATACATGAAAGTTCTATAGCTTCCTATTTCTTTAAGAATCAATCAGACGCTTACAATTTCAATTATGTCAGTGAAATGGTGTTTTTTCTTGCTATTTTTATTTTAAATGTAGTTGTTGATTTTATCTTTTCCAGCGATTTTGGGGCGTTTTTGAAAAATTTGGGTGAGTGTTTGGAATAAATGAATAGAGCGCTGAGTGAGCGATTTAGCATGGTTTTGATTGGGATTAATGTCAAATTCCCGATGTTATTAACTGTAACCCGTCTTAAGAACGTCGCAGCAACTTTCAGAATACAGTCCATCTTGCTCAAACGACCACGTCTATCTAGCGACCATTTTTGAAAAGCGACGGCTTTCAAAATACCCTTCTTAAAGTCAGAATATCTCAAAAGGAGGATATTGTTGTTCTAAGAATTGTTGTAAATGAATCCTATGTTGTTAAAACTCATTAGAATCGTCTCGATAACAGCATAGAATTATTGAGAAATTTGCAATAACATACTGGCATATTCAATGAAAGTTATGTTTCTAATTCACAAACAAAAACATTTATTTTTGTACTTTGACATTGTCTCTATGTATTATCACGGGAGGAAAGTATGCAATATTTTTTGATATTGCATACTTTGATATTGCACTCAGATTATTATCACGTGCACAAATGGGCTGGGCTACTTTCTGGTTGCTACTCGTCATAAGTCAACATAAAATCACATTATCAACGCTTTCTTTTTGTGTTCAAGCTCGGGCAATCTGCCATAAAACTCGTGCGACACAATATATTCCCATATCATTCAATAACCAAAAGTACTAAGCGATCATTATCTTTGACGACCGCCTATTGGTGATCCTGTAGTTAGTCGTTAATACACGTTTTACTGTATAGTTTATGAAGACCAACTAGTTTACATTTTTTTCTTTCATTTTAAGCGAGTATTCACTGTTAGCCTTAACCATTTGAGCTGTGTTTTTAAGCTTCTGGTGGCCAAACAAAGTGGTACGAATATGTTTTAGCTTTCGGTGTGAAAATCGTTACAAGAGGACATTGAGTACCTGAGACACTCTTAAAGCTACAATAATCTCCGTGGCTTCTATACTTGAGCTTTTTTATGTATACATGTATATTCACTCCATTTCCACAAGAAACAATTCTCGCAACGCAAGCATCATCCCATCCGTGAAAGTTTCATGAAAACCCGCCTATCTTTGTGGAAGTTTCAATAATGGAGAAATGTATTCTGCTTGATCCATCCAGTTTTCACATTGTTAAGTTTCAAAAGAATCGGATTTGTAGTTAAACGTGAATCTTTTGAGTGAAAATTTTAAGATCCATTCCCGATTCGAAACAAACTTCCTCTGTGAACCTGAAATTTTCTTTTGATTTTTCAAGAAAAGCTACTATGTGTGGACAAACAGTAACCAGGCCATCGCTATACCTCTTCCAGACTTCAGCCAGTAGAGCTTAAAATAACCTTATTATATTTCTAAACATCATTAACAGCAAGAAGGTTGTATCATAACTTAAAGTAAACAAATAGAATAACACCCGTGTAAAATATTATCGTAAATGCGAACCCTGCAATATAAGAACATGTCGATGCAATCGCAAATGTTCGGGAATATTTACCTTCCCCATTACGAAAACTATCGTCAGACTTTTGCATGAAGTAGAAAGCGGGAATACAAAACAGAAATACGAAATAAAACAAACATGGGCACCAAACACACTCGTGAATCTCATGGTTAAGTGAATTGCACAGATTCTTCCCATAATCCACAGGGACAAAAGTTCCGTTCTGTGGTTCCGGGTTGTCACTTGTAACATCATTATGCACACCTTGGCCCACAGGAGACCATACTTCTGGAGACTGACTGCCTTGGCAGTTTTGACATTTATTTCCTTTGACACTGTCCAGATGTCTGATACAGTATTCATAATGCTGATGATGCTTTATATATGGGGTCAAGTACAGTTTAGACATCTTTACAGCTTCCGTTACAATAGGCGTTTGTTTTATCCTAGTATTTTGATGTAACCATAATGTAACCTTATCCTTGCTGTTTAATCCAGATATCATCACATTAGAGCACGACATTGTGACGTTTAACATTTTCCTCTTTAAAAAGAGCAACTTTTCATAGAATTTTTATAAAGAAATTCGACGATGGTTGGATGGAGGCAAAATCACATTTCCTTACCATGAACACAGAAACATATTGTACATGCAGCCCACGATTAAAAAAGAGATTATTCTTTATAATTTATCTCTATAACCATAGAATCATGGAGACGTTGTAGTCATATAAACAAACTCCACACTAATTGTAAATTAATACCAGTTTAATGAAGTCTTAATCATATTCGCACGTGAGCTTACATACTAGTCTTTAATTGACAGACTGACATTCGTGGTTTTACGTCAAACAGTAAACAGACAGGTCATAAAGAATATTTATTTGTTCTAAATAACAATATACAATTCTTCTTTAAATTGATCTTTGCATTTTTTTAATTTCTAACCTTTTACGAAGGTAATGAAAACAACTATTTTATTGAATATATCAACTTATAAGGCGATTTTTTTTTTCATGCTATTTTCCCAGTTGCATAAACCGGATCTTGCACACTGAAACTTGAATTGGGCTAGAAAGGAAAAATCATGTCGTCATCATAAGGAATACCGCCCACATATTCTCTGACTAAGACTCCGCCTATTATAATGATCCTAAATTGCCCATTGCATTGAAGTGATGAAGAGAATATTTTTGAATTAAAAGAGGTTGTAATCTAATAGTCTCACAAACTGTATGAATACGTGAAAATAGTATCTTCCAGTCTAATAATGATTTCATGACATCGAGCAAAAAATGCAAATATTTTTACTATACCTTTGTGCCCAAGTATATAATAAAGTACGTGATTGAGCTGTTTTCATTGAGGTAAAAATATATTTTTTTAGCCAATCACAATGCACGAAAAAAATATGAAATTAACTTAATTTAAAAAAAAACGTGTCACCAACCATTACTTTGATCTCCATAAACTTTGTCACAAATTCCTTGATAAATATTCTAAATATATGCTGTTCGTTCTACTCTTCTCTCTGTGTCATGCACAAGTGAAAATTCAGGAACCAAATACGCACGCCCATAAATATAAGCTCACGTTTACAGCGCGGAAGGGTTTTTTTGCCCTTTAGAACTACTACCCGCTAGGCATATACATGTAAGAATACTTTAAAACCTGGGTGTCATTTCTTGAACGTTTCTGGGTCGTTTTTATCTAGAATGTATGAGCGGTTCACTTGGAAACCAGGCGTATTAGTCGTGGATTCGAATCAGGTAAGATAATAAAATTCTTGATATGATTATCAATTAATTAAAAACTGTCAAAGGTCTTGTTTCTCATTAAAATAAGATAATGAGCACATTGTTTTTAAAATATTATCAAACCGTGGCGTATAGCATAGTGCTCTTTGAATGTCTCCTCTTTATTTCATTTGATATTCAAAGTGATTTTCAGAAACTAAGTTATTCTTCAGAGAAATATCAAAATAGCATTTACAAACAATATTTGTATCTACGAAATGCCTTTCATTAAGTTTATTTAATGGTGAAAGGCAATTGTGTTTTATCATTTGAACCGTTTCACTCCTACGTCAGTACTAAAACAATATTGCTTAATCCTCAAATAAACATATCATGTGTGCCTGTTCGTGAGACTCAGAATGGTATCATGCTTTGCACTGGGTATTAAAAAGAAAAATCCAGTTGTCGGAAGTTATAAATTTCAACAATGTTAGCCGAAGTTTCCTAATGACTTCATAAAAAAGTTTAAATGTTTTTTTGTATACTAAAGGAATGCATGCTGTTTAGAGTTATGCTTCTTATTTAAATTTGATGATCAAGATTTTGACATTATTATAGACAGGAAAGAAACGGTTTCATGTGTAAATCAAAGTTGGCTGCGTATGTAACTATTAAAGTATGCTTATGTACTCCTGTGTTGTACGAAAACTGTCTCTAACCGATATACATGTATATTTCTTTTATAATTTGACCTATGTCGCGGGAGTGAAATAACCCCGTTGAATATTTTTGATATTACACGGGTGTTATTACACAAGTGGAATAACTAATCAAATGAGCTCAGAGCAAATAGCAATGCTATTTTGTAACCGCGAAAATGACGTCATAATGTAAATATTGTGACGTCAGTTTCAAGCGGCGTTATAAGTTTCGCGGAAAATCAAAACGTTGAATTTCAAGAATTTTGAAGATTTTTCGCAAAAATTCGGGTCATATTATAAATAGAATATAAAATTTGGGCTCATAAAACTCAGAATTTATTAAAATCGTCATCTAAAACAGATAAAAACTCTGCACAGCCTCGTTTTTATCTATTTATAGATGACTCGTTTAATAAATTCAATATTCCATGACCACTCATTGAATATTCTCTATATATACCCAAGATGTTTGCAAGTTAATTTCTTGTAAATAGATTTGTTTAACATCATTTAAGAAAGACATTGCATTTACCTATGGAATAGTATTTGACTTTTTCAGATAACGGATATCGGCGTATTCGGTACTTTTATTTTCTATTCAATATAAAACACGGCTGCGTTTTATTATGTCGTCAAGACGAAATTTGAATTGCAAATTTCGACACCTGTAAGCGACCTTTTTTCATTATACTGTGAATTGAATAACAAATCAACAAAATGAATATATTCATTCACATAAAACATTTTAATTTAAGTAGAAAAGCTATCCTTTGATTTTTGGTAGATTTCAACCCAATCCTATTATATTAAACTTGTATTTGAATGTAATTAGATGAATATATACAGTAGAAACAACGTGAAATTGACATTTTTGTCAATCAATACCATTCTAAATCGCCCCACAGCGCTCCATCCTTTTACTTATTCTCACCCAGTTCAATAAATCAAAACGCAAAGAAATTGTTCGAAAACGCTTAGAAATGGTTTAAAACTATCAACATTTCACAGGACTTGGACAAATTATTCCATACTTTTTATTGTCTAGTATGAATTTCAGACCATATGATTGGTTCAAGAAGACACCAAAACAGAAAATTAAGTACATGTATATCATAAAAAAGGAGGGTAAAACATTTGCGATATTGTATAACCTCCCTTGAATTTCACTCAAAACTGACTCATGGCACTCATTCAATTTCATTCCCAAATCATTCACATTGTCAATTTGGTGATATTCTTAACTCCCTGACTGAAAAGGCGCAAATAAAGAAGACGTAAATAAGAAGACGCAAAAAAATATTCAACTCACGATTGATTGAGTAATAAGCATTAAGGGGAAACGGGCTATCCTTTCTTAACGTGTTGGCAACCTTCAGTAATAGCCATTAGAATGAATGCATGTACACGTACAACTGGGGTCATATTAAGGCCCCCTTTCCGGTGTTATAAGTCGGAATTCCACCATTTTACTACTACATGTGTTCAAAAAAAGTCTAAGTTGAAGGGCAGATAATTCTTGAAGCTGAGACTTCAAAACAAGGTCTTGCAATACTGCTACATGTGATCAATGTTTGCATAAAGTTTCGTTACTTTTAATTGGAACTAAAGTAGGAGTTTGCGACACAAGATTTTTATAAGTACATGTGTACAAAAATGTCTAAGTTCAAGGGCAGATAATTCATTAACCAGGGGGGCTGAGACTTGAAATTTGCGTCATGCAAAAGTTCAACTTGTGATCAATGGTTGTATAAAGTTTCATTACCATTGAATGGATACTGATGGAGTTTGCGACACAAAATTATTAGTACATGGTAACAAATGGGAAAATGTCTAAGTTCAAGGGGAGATGATTCATGAATGGAGAGGGGGGGGGGGGGGTGAGACTTGAAATTTGCGTCTTCCAAAACTTCAACTTGTGATCAATGTTTGTATAAAGTTTCATAACTATTGAATGAAAACAAAAGGTGAAGTTTGTGACACAAAATTATCAGTACATAGGAAAAAAGTTAAAATGTCTAAGTTCAAGGGGAGATAATTCATGAACCAGGGGGAGCTGAGACATGAAAATTGCATTTTCAAAAACTTCAGCTTGTGATCAATGTTCGTATAAAGTTTCATCACTTTTGAATGAAAACTGAAGGAGGAGATTGCGACAATAAATTTGTAGTATTATGTCCACAAACGAACTGACAGACAGGCTGATTTCAGTGAAACCCCGTAAATATTCGTTTTGCGGGGATATAAGAAGAAATGCCACCAAGATCAACAGGGATTTTCCTTTTGACCAGACAAATATCCTTAACAAATATTATAGATTAATATAAAATTGTGATCTCCAGAGGGTTGACACATAAATGATGACGATGGACGACGGACACTGGAAGATCAAATATCACAAAAGTTCACCATGAGCACAATAGGCCAAGGTGAGATATAAATTAAGAAAGAAAACATTAGGACCAAGAAGGCCCAACATCGCTCACCTGAGTTCATGGTTGAGATACCAGTAAGAACATGACATCAAACTTTTCACACTAGAAGTGTACAATGCAAATATTATAACTTAACATAGATCAAATACTTTCTACTAAGTAAGAGAACATAAGAAGACTAAATGGCAAAAATATTGGCCTCTAGAATGCTTACAAGGGTTTTTTCATTAAGGCCACTTTCCCTTGATATATAATAGAAATTTCCCATTTTTAACAACATTTATTCTTGTAATCAGATATGCATTCTGACTAAGTTTCATGAAGACGAGGCAAATATTGTGGCCTCTAGAGTGCGAGCAAGGATTTTGTCATTAGGCGCCCCATTTCCTGTAATTTTCGACAGCGTATTACAATTTTCGACAGAGTTAACCCTAATGACCAAACAATCGTTCTGACCGATTTCCACGAAGAAGGATTTTGCCATTATGGTCCATTTTCCCGTGACTTCACACACAACGTCCCCATCTTTTAATAGGTTTCATCCATGTGAGTAGACACACGTTCTGACCAAGTTTCAGGAAGATTGGGGTAAAGTGTGGCCTCAAGTGAAACGAAATGATTGATAACGATGTACGATTGATATTTATTGATCAGAAAAGCTCACCTTGGACACGATGTGCTCAGGTAAGCTAACAAACAAACAAACAAACAAAAGATCTTTCTTCAGGACAGTTTAAGATAATCCCATCAATGCACGTCGAGTGCATGGCGAAATGTGACTCCCAAGAACTCTGAAAATCTACTTCTGAAAGGCATGTTTAAACAAAAAGGACATGTTCTCATTGTGAGAAAAGGTACGTGAAATAATTTCATTAAATGTAAAATCAATGTGTATGTGCTTCGGACAAATTTGGAAAAATAGTGGTGTCCGTGGTCTAGAGGTAGCGCATCGACCTCTTCATTTAGAAATCCAGAGTCCGATATCCAGGAGCGGCTATCGATTTTGGTTTTTCTATTGGCCCATACACTCGTTGAGAGTGCTTGTGAATGTATAAATTATTTCCATAATTTGAGGGAAAGAGCTTAAGCAGTTCAAAGAGGCAGACAAGCAAGGGTATTCGCTGTTAGTTCGACAAGAGCACCGCCTACGGGTACCTACGCTCGGCTGTTGGGTGCTGGATAGTGGATAAAGATCTAAGTCGAAGGAGGGGAATAATTCGCGCAAAATGCATCGAGAGTTGTCCTCTTTGAAAGCATAATGTTGCTTTTTTGATAGTGAAGGTGTGTGTAAAGTTTCAAGTGAATGCCTCAAGTGGCATCAGAGATATCACCAAACGTCTCAAATGGGAACTCTCCGCGATTCTACCGAATAGACCTCGGGAATAATACGGGGGCTGCCATGAAAGCGCGTCGTTTCGCACCGATGATGGGTTTAAATGACGTCACAAACATCAACGATCCTTCTCAGGATGACGATGCATAAAAAGAAATCCAGGAAAGACTAAAAGTGGCCATATTATAATTTCATTACAAAACGCAGTATGTTACTGCGTTTTGTTATCAAATTATAGTATGCCCGAAATGTCTGGGCAGATGATCGGAGAGAATCAACAAATTTTGATTTTCTTCACGCGTATTAAGTAACCGAATTACCACCAGAAACCGAATTACTTTAACAAGAGGACCATGATGGTCCGAGATCGCTCACCTGAGGCTCTTTGACCCCTGGGACGCAACATTAATTAAATAGGCTGGTGTCAACAAGGAGATAAATTTTACTTAAGATCAATACCATGGAATGTTTACAGCCAAATATGCCTTTTCGCTCTTTGATTGTATATAGAAAGGGATACATCCGGTTGGAGTCCAAAAGTGACCCCAGGGTCTTGATATGAAAAAACTTGGTAGAGGTCCAAAAGATAAAGCTACATACTAAATATGAAAGATGTCTGTCTTCTGTTTTACAGAAGACGAATTTGGAAGATTTTCCTATTTTCACCGATTGTGCTCGGATGAGCTAAAAAGATGTGCCCCTGTAGAGCCAAATATAAATTCAGGGTCTTGATATAGACAAACTTGTTAGAGGTCTATTAGATGATGCTACATACCAAATATGAAAGTTGTCTGCCATCTGGTTTCAGAGAAGAAGATTATTGAAGATTTTCCTATTTTCACCCCTCATGCTCAGATGAGCTTACCGGGATGTGCCAGTTGGGTCCCAAATATAATCACAGGTTCTTGATATGAATTAACTTTATAGAGGTTCACTAGATGATTCTACATACCAAATATGAAAGCTGTCTGCCTTCTTTTTTAAGAGAAGAAGATTTTTGAAGATTTTCCTTTTTTACCCTTCGTGCTCAGAAGAGCTAAAAGGGATACGCCCAGGTGGAGCCCAAATATGACCCCAGGGGCTTGATATGAACAAACTTGGTAGCGGTCCACTAGATGATGCTACATACCAAATATGTAAGCTGTCTGCCATCTGGTTTTAGAGAAGAAGATTTTTTTAAAAGATTTTCGTTCTTTGATTCTATGTAAAAAGGGTTGTGCCCGGGCAAAGCCCAAATATGACCCAAGGGTCTTGATATTAACAAACTTGGTAGAGGTCCACTAGATGATGCTACATATCAAATATAAAAAGCAGTCTGCCTTCTGGTTTCAGAGAAGAAGCTTTTCACCCTTTTTGTTAAGGGTAAAGGGAAAGTTAAGGATTGATTTCATTTATTTGAACAACTTTGGTAGAGCTTGACCCAAGTAACATCCCAGCCAAGTTTCATCAAGATTGGCCCACCTGTTTAGGAGGAGAAGATGTTTAAAGAAATTGTGGACGACGGACGACAGGCAATGTACGATCACAATAGCTCACAATGAGCACTTCGTGTTCAGGTGAGCTAAACATGGCATAAAAATACTACACTTACATCCGAGGTACTTTCCAGTTTACGGAAAAGTCCGAGCGGTGTTCCGAATGCAAACGTCTAAGTTTTCCACGACGACGATGGCGACATTTTTTTTAGTCGGTAGCCGTATGTCGAGCGCAGTGTGTAGATTCTCGCCACACCATGCTGTCCTTTCAGATATTTTTTCCTTCATTTCAGTATTGTATCTTTAAACACTAGCCCACCAAAAGCATTTCCCTAAATTTATTCAATGCCCTATCCAACGTTTAATCAATAGTTACAATGCTCTGTCGAAACTTTACTATAATTCATATTTCGGCGAGTAGAAGTTGTTTTATGGTTCACGGCATCACCACAGGCTGCTCGTAAGTAGACGCAGTGGCGGATCTAGAAGGGAATCGGGGGGGGGGGGAGTTGAACGAACCCCCCTTCTTTATCAATATTACCTCATAGTAGTAGTTGACATTTCAATCATAATTTTGCAACATCCCCCTTTTTGTAGTTTTCGAATCACAGGTAGGCCCTACTTGATGTTAAACAAATAAAAGATGTCAGATGTACAGAATTTGAGCAATCGGTCCCATTGTACCCCTATCTTTGTAGATAGGGGTACTATGGGACCAATTACTCGAATTCTAGGCCGACATCGAGTCCCCCCCCCCCCCCCCCCCCTATCCTGGGGCCAGTTTCATCAAAACATTTAAGACGTTTTTTTTTGTCTTACTGATGACTAACCACATATTTAGGACAAAAAACACGTATCACCAATCTATCAATACCTATTTAAGGTGATTGTTGTTTTACCTGTTTCGAAAGTCATCAGTAAGACAAAAATACGTCTTAAATTCTTTGATGAAACTGGCCCCTAGTTCCGCCGCTGGGAAGATCACACCCTCGTAGTTGCGGGTTGAATGAAGCTGTAGTTACAAGAATTAGATTGCTAAGATACTCGTTGCAGTGAATTCGGGGACCCTCTACGATATAACCCAGTGGTATTATCTGATTGCATCTCATCATTGAACCACCTTGAGATACCACCGTATATATTTTCGACTTGACACTGAAATGTACTCAATCATTTAATTTTAATGTTTTATTTATTTCCTTCATTTGAATATTATAATCTTTTAAACACAAGCCTTTGGTGGTTTTTAAATAAATAACTTTATTTTCAAGTACAAATGTATTGTGATAAAAGTACTTAACCCTTTGCTGTTTAATTCCTGCTTTTTACGTGCCTGTGATTTTATGATTGAGAAAACAATGTGAAAAATGAAGAAATTGCTTCTAACAAGCAATTTCATCTTTTTCCAAACTATTTTCTTCCCTACAGAATTTTTTTTTTTCAAATAATATCCACTTTAAGTTTTCGTCTGCAAAACCTTTGAATTTGGACAGGTCCAAAATTTTGTAAACCAGGAAAGTGTTAATGTTTGTTCAATAACAAATGAGCAAGTGATTTTCAGCGCAGATACAGATCTGCCCGGGGTTGACGAACCGATGCAGGCTGTTTGCAAAATATACGCCACTTTGCACGCAGGTGCTGATGCAAATCCGGTGTAATTTGTAAAAAGTTTGCACCGTTTTGTCAGCCTGAAAACGGGCTGGTCTCTGCCGCTACAATACATTCGACGTGAAGCATGAATCATTTCTTAGATATAGATCTGCCCGGAGATCAGGTTGACGAAACGATGCAGGCTGTTTGCAAAATATACCCCACTTTGCACGCAGGTGCACGTGCAAAGTGGGGTGTAATTTGCAAACAGTTTGCACCGTTTTGTCATCCTGAACACCGGGCTGGTCTCTGCCGCTGCAATACATACGACGTGAAGCATGAATCATTTCTTATAGCTTGGAAACGTGAAATTGACATCCATGCCGTTCAAAAACTTTCTTAATCACTCTTATAGTGCCCATTTAATATTATTCCTACCGCTCAAAACGCTAAAAAACGATCGGAAATCATTTGGAAATGCCCCAGAATTGTTAGCGATGCTTAAAACTTTATTGAAATAAAAAAACACCTAACAAATCATTCCGTTTTTTATTAGCAGGTGTTCATTTCTATATGTTTTGAGCTTTTTGAAGGATAATGACATTAGGTTGTTATCCATAATAGTTCCGCAACATTTTAGAAGTAATCTTGTTGACCGTGTTTTCCTGAAGATTTCATTAGGAAACCTCGGTTCACACTGTTAACGATTAGTACTTCCGAAACGTTGCGGAACGGTTACGGGTCCACTATTCCTTGGCTAATTTCGCATGAGACTGTTTATTTTCCGTGATTGAAATCGTAAAATCACAGATGATCGACGAATTCCGCCAATTAGCATTAAGATTAAAGTGTTTTCTGCGGGCTTGTAAACTACTCGGACCTGTGGTGTAGAGGTAAAGACATCCGCCTCTGAAACAAGAGAACCCGAGTTCGAACCTAGTATGAGACAGTATAATTTTCTGCCACAATTTTTCTGTTGTTTTCCGCCTTACAATCACGTATACATGTTATTTTTTCAGACCTAGGGTTATTGGGGTTTATCCACTTTCTTGTAATTCCGAAGACATATTTTTACATATTGAGTATACTTTTGTTATGTGACCCGTCACGCGAAAGTGGACCATCCGGGAATTCTGTAAAATGATATTGAAAAAGAGGTTTAACCAGCATAGGTCAACCAGAAGACGTATTTCAAAAATTCTTTCACCTGAAGGTAGATTTATCTTTCTCGATTCAGAAAATAAGCACGGTGCAAGAAGTTTCGACCCTAGTCAGTCTGCGCAGTCCGCGCAATCTGACTAGGGTCGACACTTTACGCATTTCCCAGATGGTCCCTTTTCGTGTGACGGGTCACATATACAAAATAACAAGAGCAAAGGTGGCTCTGCTAATGCAGGCTGTCTTTGTGATAACTTCGGCAACTTTTTTTTCTTTTGTTTACAGGTTCGAAACCATACTTATCGGAAATTTGTGCTGTTTTCTGAAAATTGAGAAACGTATTTTCTTCATGGTTTAAGACAAATAAGTCCAGTGTATATTTCACTTTAATATAACAATAAAATATTCTTTGCATCTCAGATGTCCGCGATATGAATCAGCAGAAAGTGGTCGTTTGATAATTCCAAAAAACAAATGCCTTAGTGTGAACCCGTGTGAACATGTAATAGGGACGAAGATAATTATGAACAAGAAAAAAAAACAAGCACATCAGAGACTTGAACTCGTAGATCTGTGATTTACTGCGATACACCTTAACCGACTGAGCTATTTTTTTCTTTCTCTCACCCGCTGGTTAAATTGCTTATTTAAAGATATGTTATTAACGGTTTATGTAATTAGAACTCGGAGATCTTCCGAAGATATACGGAATATGAATAGAGTCTCAGGCAAAATAAGCCAAATAATACCATTATATGATGCGTGTTGATCAGATGCATCTACCTTCATTTCAAATTCGAACAAGTATAGACAAAAATACTTTCACTCGTTTATTTTTCGATATTTTGAATTGGGGATAATGGTTAAAATTTTGAAATTAAGGGCTATTACGGTATACGTGCCCTGCGTTCAGTGTAACAAAACGGTGCAAACCGTTTTCAAATTATACCCCGATTTGCACGTGCAAAGTGGGCATTATTTGCAAACAGCATAAACCGTATTGTAATCGTTCTACATCCTATTCGTTGACACTGACAATAGTTTTGTACTTACCTCTCGAAAAAGCTTCGATCGTCTTTGTAAATCTTGTTTTCTAATTGTATTCATCAAAGAGGGGATTCGTTTGAATAGCAACCTTGCACAAGTACCCATGAGCAAAGCGGGAATCCATTTCAAAACATTCAGAAAAGTTTTTACATCCATGGCGGAGGGCATCTTTCTTTAGAGAGTCAGCTACTGCGCTCGCTTTCACCAATATTTGGCACATAATATGTAGTTCTCAAAGGTAGGGTAGTGAAAGTAAGAATTTCTCCAAGGACTGTTTACACAATTTTGTTGGTATTCAAATACATCGATTTATGGCGAAAAAACATCATACGTACAGTTTGAATAAGCTAGGGATAAGAGGTTTTGGGTGGCATTATGTGAACAATTGGATATGAACGTATCAAATTTATCACACACAAACAAAAAATAATGGTTGTTTGACTTTCACATTAAATGTCCTTTCTTGCATACAAATTATCAAAATACTATTTCAATAACCTCTAAAAGGCATTGATGACTGCAGTAGAAAATATCAATATTTGGCATTGCTCATTCAAAAGAGGGTCATTGGTCCTAGAGCGCTCGCCCGAGGTATTGTTCACAAATGTTGCAAGAACTACAATAGTTTTAACAAAGATAATTAGATTGGAGTCCGATGACTAGTTTTAGACCCATCTTTTATGTTTGCTTCAGATTTACTTAAACAAGTATTCTGACAAAGTTTCGAGACAGTTTAGCCAAAGATGTTGCCTCTAGTTGCACATAAATCTTTTCTTTTTCAAAATTACCTAATTTTGACTTTATTTGACCCAATATTTGGCCTAATATAATGATAGAAATTCTGACCAAATTTCGAGACATTGGAGCAACAAGTATCTCCTCTAGAATGCACAAAAGGGTTTTCTAAGATTTGATCTCGTGACAGCGTTCTTGACCCTGCTGAACCCAATTTCGAGCTTATTTAAGATATTATGTAAAATAATATTGAGGTCATAAGTAGCATTTGCATGAAGTTTCATGATTCTAGGTCGCTTGGTTTTTGAGTTAAGAGTCCAGAAATGAAAATTGAACAAAAATTGACAGTGACCTTGACCTATATGACCCCAAAAACAATAGGGCACTTCCTTGGATCATAAGCAACATTTACATAAAGTTTCATGCTTGTAGGTCACTTGGTTCTCGAGATAGAGTCCGGAAACAAAAATTGAACAAAAATTTACTGTGACCTTGACCTTTGACCTATGTAACCCAAAAACAATAGGGCACTTTCTTGGATCATAAGGAACATTTGTATAAAGTTTCATGATTGTAGGCCACTTGGTTCTTGAGTTAGAGTCCGGAAACAAAAATTGAACAAAGGCTGACTGTGACCTTGACCTACATGACCCAAAAACAATAGGGCACTTCCTTTGGTCATAAGGAACATTTGTATAAAGTTTCATGATTGTAGGTCATTTGGTTCTTGAGTTAGAGTCCGGAAACGAAAAGGTCTACGGACAGACGGATGGACAGACCGACGGATGGACAGACAGACAGACATGGTGAAACCAATATACCCCCCTCTACTTCGTAGGTGGGGGGTATAAAAACATTGTGACCAAGTTTCAACACATTTGAGTAAAAAATATAGCTACTATAGTGCTCACAAGGTTGTTCTAAGTTTTGACTCTGTAACCTAATTTTTTACCTTACTCCACTTAATTTAGAACTTGTTCGAGATATCTGACCATGGTTCACGTCATTTGGGCCAAAAATATAGCCTCTAGAATGCACACAAGGCTTTTCTAAGATATGACCCCTTGACCCAATTTCAATGTTATCCGAGATATCATGTAGACAGACTTTCTGGCCAATTTTCAAGGTATTTGAGCAAAATATGTGACCTCTAGGGTCCAATTATATAGCTTCTAGAGTGAAAACAAGGTTTTCTAAGATTTGACCCTGTGACCTATAGGAAGAGCCCATATGATTCTCAGCAGAGTCACTTTAACAATATTTGTAGAGGGCAATCAAGTGATTTTACATCAAGGGGTCAGGGCTACACTATTGTTAGTGCCTATTTATATATAGGCACTTACAATAGTGTTACACTGACCCATCAACATATACTTTTTTCAAATTCTAAACTAAGAATGTTAAAGGTTTTCTTAAATTAAAGTCTTGCTATTTTTACCATGACAACCAGAGTTTTTGATGAAATGAAATTGTTATAACAACTTTGGTAGAGCTTCATCCAAGGAACATCACTGCCAAGTTTAAGCCTGATTAGCCCAGTGGTTTAGGAGATGCTAAAAGAAATGGTTGATAGTCAGTGGATGGATGAAAGCTTTTAAAAACTTCAAAATGTGATCAATGTTTTAGTAAAGTTTCATTACCATTAAAGGAAAACTGAGAGAGGATTTTGCAAGACACAATATTGGTAGGATTTTGTCCAAGACAGATGGACAGACAGACAGAGAGACAGACAGATAGGTGATTCAGTATGTAGTCTATACCTTGAAAATATTGTTAAGTCTAGCCTGCTGCAATACTGCACTGTAATTGATAAAAATAGGATGCATCTAGACAAGTTACCAGCCATGCGTCTAGGATGACAAAAATGGTACAAACTGTTTTCAAATTATACCCTGCTTTGCACGCACCTTCATATGCAAAGTGGGGTATAACTTGTAAAAAGTTTGAACCATTTTGCAATCCTGAACACTGGGCAGAATTATCCTATTTTTTATGACATCCAAAGGACCAAAAATTTTGAACTCTAATTTAGTGGAATGGTCCATGCCACCAAATGAGGTAAAGGCTAACATTGTTGACCCTGAGCTAACTGGTGCATGAGGGGCATTTTGATCAGGGTATTCAATGTTTTTGTGGCCTGTCTGTCCCAAAAACCTTGCGTCCATACGATTCTATGCTTTCATCATTATGAGGGTATCGATGAATAAATCTTTACTTAAAGATGCCTAAAGAAACATTAAAATAACAAAGAAAGTTAGATTTATGAACATATTTCATAATTTTATTTCTAATCATGAAGATTAACAATAGCCTCAATATAAATCGCTTCACAATGCAAGCACTCAGATCTGGTTTCAGATTTACCAATGGTAAGGAACAAAGAAGTTTCAGTATATCGATGGCTTGGTGTGAAACAGTCGTAACTGCCTATAAACATATAGGTAGTTACAACTGTTTCATGCTGAGCCATCGATATTTGACCTACATGTATCATACAAAATGGGATCATCTTGGATGTGTAAACAGTGTTCACTCCTGTCAGATTGCATGGATAGACTGACCATGATCAAAGCTTTCCATGCTTGGCCTATCTTCTGAAACAAAATAGGTTATTCTACCTTCATGTTTAATTAGTATTGAAATGCTTCCTCTGGATGACCCCTGCTTTGTCAAATCAAACAAGATGTATTTCAGATGCATACATGTCCCTAACAAGCAATTTTTCTTTATATGAAGACAGCGCTAGCTGTGCATCAAGAATTTCTGTAAAATTGGATAAAACATACAACAAGAGGACCATTTTGATCCTAGATTGCTCACATGAGTGTCTTTGACCCTGGAACATCACATTAATTAAATAGGCAGATGTCAACAAGAAGATAATTTCTTCATAAGATCAATTTTTTCAGCCAAGAGAGGTAGAGGTCCACTAGATAATACTACATACTAAATATAAAAGCTGTCTGCCTTCTTGTTTCAGAGAAGAAGATTTTTGAAGATTTTTCTATTTTCACCCATTGTGCTCGGAAGAGCTAAAAGGGATGTGCGCCTGCAAAGCCCAAATATGACCCACGGTCTTGATAGGAACAAACTTGGTAGGAGCCTACTTGATGATGCTACATTCCAAATATGAAAGCTGTTTGTTATCTGGTTTCAGAAAAGAAAATTTTGAAAGATTTTCATTGTTTGCCCTTCGTGCTCAGAAGAGCTCAAATGGATGCACTCAGGCAAAGTCTAAATATGACCCTAGGGTCTTAATATGAACAACTTGGTACAGGCAAAGTAGGTGATGCTACATACCATATATGAAAGCTGTCTACCATCTGGTTTCAGAAAAGAAGATTTTTTAAGATTTTCGCTCTTTGATTCTATGTAAAAAGGGTTGTGCCCTGGTGGAGCCCAAATATGACCACAGGGTCTTGATATGAATAAACTTGGTAGAGATCCAATAGATGATGCTACATACCAAATATGAAAGCTGTCTGCCATCTGGTTTCAGAGAAGAAGATTTTTTAAGATTTTCATATTTTCACCCTTTTTGTTAAGGGTAAGGGGTAGAGCTTGACCCAAGGAACAGACCTCCTAAGTTTCATCAAGATTGGCCCACTGGTTTAGGAGGAGTAGTTGTTAAAAGAAATTGCGGACATGATCATAATAACTCAACTTGAGCATTTCGTGCTCAGGTGAGCATAAAAGGGTTTTTTTTTTTTTCCAGTTTTACACAATTTTGACAGAAAGAATTCAGATAAGAATTCAACATTGTATGGTTAAGGTTCTATCAGGTGGAGCTTCCACTCAGAATGCTGGAATTCTCTTTATCCTCCTGTCCCTCCTCCCCCTCAGCACCATCAATTTGCATACTGACTTCTGATTGGTTATTGTCCTGAAAGCTTTGGCCTGATTGGCTGGTGTCATGGAAGCTGGTCCCTGATTGGTCAGCCTCACTTTGGTTACTCATTTCAGCCTCATCTTCATCTTCTTCATCATCCTCTTCCTCCGCATCCATTAAGAAAATTCTGACTCGTCTTCTTGAAGAAAACAACTGAAAATAATTATTGTTTAAATAACTTGTGAACAACTTTTCCAGACTTTGCTTAGATTTGTCTATTAACTCTTGTCAAGCTGAACCTACAAGATTCCTGCTTTGGCAAAGGGTGCAGACAAAATAACAAGAGGACCCTTAGGGCCCTAAATTACCTGAGTAATGTTATAATAAATCAAATGTCCCGGAGAAGAAGATCAAAGGCAATCAATTATTTAGTAGTACAAAGTGAAACAAGAGAACCATGATGGTCCTAGAGTCTCTTTGATCACTGGGACATCACATCAATTAAAAAGGCAGATAATTTCTACATAAAACCAAGTTTCACAAAGTTTTGGCCATATTTGTGGCCATTAGAGTTATTTCAAGTAAATTAGCATTAAGACTCCTTTTCCTGTGGTACGGCACGAATCCTTTCCATTTTCAACAGAGTTCATTCTAGAGACCTGGCAAACATTTTAACCAAGTTTCATGAAGATTGGACCATACTTGTGGCGTCTGGAGCTCTTACAAGAAAATTGTCATTAGAGCCCCTTTTCCAGTGATATGGCACGGATCCATTCCATTTTCAACAGAGTTCATTCTTGAGATCTGACAAACATTCTGACTAAGTTTCATGTTGATTGGACCATATTTGTGGCTTCTAGAGTGTTAACCAAAAAATTGTCATTGAGGCCCCTTTTCCTGTGATATTGCACGGATCCTTTTTATTTTCAATAGGGTACATCCTTGAGACCTGACAAACATTCTGACAAAGTTTCATGACAATTGGACCATAGTTGTGGCTTCTAGAGTGTAAACAAGAAAATTGTCATTAAGGCCCCTTTTCCTGTGATATGGCACAGATCCTTTCCATTTAAGCAATTTTTACAAGAGGAGATGTGGTTTAAACAAGAGTTGTCCGCGGACAACATAGCTCGCCCAAACAGCTGCTTGTCACAAACAGCGCTTGAACTAAGACCGAAGTTCAAAGTGGTTTCTTTCAAGGTTAAAGTCCATGATCTAATATATATCTGTTTGAGAAGTAATTAAGAAATATAAAAATTTTTTTGCTTTAATTGCATGTATAAGGTAAGGGTAAAGTGAAAGCCTACAAGCAGATGAGGTTACAAATGGAATTTCTTTGTATCAAACATGAAGTTTTTCTTTAAAATTTTTCTAAGTCCACAAAAGGTCAAGATCAAGGTCAAATTGTGTAGGACCTTGGTCTATATAGAAGCCTATCACCTAGTGAGTATGTCTATGAAGTAATAATGTCCCTGAGTAAAGCATTTAGAAAATATAAGCAAGGTTAAATTTTTGGTTAAAGTTTTTCAGTTTAAGTTTTTCCAAGTCCATAAAAGGTCAAGGTCAAATTGTCAAGGCCCTTGGTTTCTGGTGAAAGCCTTTCATCGGGTGACTATGTATATGAAGTAATGATGTCCCTAGGTTAAAGTATTCAGAAAATATAAGCAAGGTTAAAGATTTTGGTAAAAAAATTTCAGTTAAAGTATTTCTAAGTTCATAAAAGGTCAAGGTCAAATTAGCAAGGACCTTGATCTCTCACAAAAGCCTATCACCTAATGAGTATGTATATGAAGTAATGATGTCCCTAGGATAAAGCATTCAGAAAATAATAAGCAAGGTTAAAGTTTTTGGTTAAAGTTTTCAGTTAAAGTTTTTCTAAGTCCATAAATGGTAAAGGTCAAGGTCGAATTGTGAAGGACCTTGGTCTCTGGTGAAAGCCTATCACCTAATGAGTGTGTATATGAAGTAATGATGTCCCTAGGTTAAAGCATTCAGAAAATAATAAGCAAGGTTAAAGTTTTTGGTTAAAGTTTTCAGTTAAAGTTTTTCTGAGTCCACAAATGGTAAAGGTCAAGGTCAAATTGTGAAGGACCTTGGTCTCTGGTGAAAGCCTATCACCTGGTGAGTATATATATGAAGCTATATTGTCCCTAGGTTAGAGCATTAAAAAAATATATACAAGGTTAAAGTTTTTTGGTTAAAGTTTTTCTAAGTCCACAAAGGGTCAAGGTCAAGGTCAAATTGTCAAGGACCTCTGTCTATGGTGAAAGCCTATCACCTAATGAGTGTGCATATGAAGTAATGATGTCTCTAGTTTAAAGTTTACAGAAAATATAGGCAAGGTTAAAGTTTTTTTGGTTAAAGTTTTTGGTTAAAGTTTTTGGTTAAAGTTTTTTTGAAAGGGTGAAGGTCACAGTCTTAAGGTCATTTCGACATGGATGTTGGTCTCAAATGAAAGCCTATGCCCTAATGAGTGTTTCTGTAAAAAATAAAGCCTCTAGGATAAATATTGATAGAAATAAAAAACTTTAACCTAATGCGGACGCCAACACTGACGCTAACGCCGACATCCGAGGGTATGACAATAGCTCTTTCGAGACTTTCGTCCCGGGCGAGCTAAAAAATTGTTGACGCCGTTACAGACAGACGGGCAGGGCAGATTGACAATTGGACGCCAGACATTGATAGATCACATTAGCTCCCTTGAGCACTTCATGTTCAGGTGAGCTAAAAAAACTGCATACGACCAGAAGTGTGATAGTTGAAACAGTGGTAACTGCATCTGTGTTTATAGGCAGTTACAACTGTTTTGTACAAAGTCATTGATATGTACTTTTTAAGTCAGGAAAGTTTATATAGTTATAGGATTAACCGATTGAAGGTAAAAAGAGATATTTCAGAAACAGAACTTTCTTGACTACTTCATTAAGACTTTCTTAAGTTAGCCTACTTTAACATGAAAGTATTTGCAACCATTTAGTTAAAAATAAATAAAGTCTGAATAAATAACATTTTTTTTCCATTTGTTCTGAGTATATTAGAAAATACCTGACTTATTCTTAAACAGGTAGCAAGCAAATTGTCACAAGATACGCCCGTTACACTGCTGGATGTCCAAGTATAAAAATCAACAAAGGGAAATAACTGAAAAATTAAGCTAGGCAAAGTTATGGTTCTTGTGCAATCATAGTGGGAACATGATTGCTAGGTTTCAAGTCAATCAGACACAACGTGACAGAGTTATTCCAGACAAAAAAAGGATGCCTGACATGAGTTATCAAATAATACCTCCTATCGTTTGACTGGTGTATAAAAGTAATAGTTTACTAATTTAGGCCTATCAGAAAATATTGTCAATGAAAAAAGCAAGTAAGACTACATATTTGTCATGGCTCTTACTGAAAGGAGCTGTAGTTGTATCATTAAACAGTAGTCATATTGAAGTGGATCCTTTTTACAAACCCATTGTCTTTCTTATATCCTTTTTTTATACAAGAAATATTGGCTTCTACAAAAAGAATTACCCCATGTTATTCATTGATAACAATGTTTTTTGTTCAAATCATAGAAAAAATAGAAAACTGTCATTAGAAGTAGATGTAAACTATACATGAAGAAATTACCCCATGTTATTCATTGATAACAATGTTTTTTGTTCAAATCATAGAAAAAATAGAAAACTGTCATTAGAAGTAGATGTAAACTATACATGAAGAAATTCATGTGAGTTTTTTTCTTTATTTGAGCCTGCGCTTGACATTTCCAACAATTTGGCATGTGGGTAAGGGGCAAACATTTAAGTAACATGAAATGCCACATAGTCCAAAAAAATAATTGTCTAGCTATCTAAAAATACTTTGAGACCTTATCTATCTCCAAAACAGGTAGTAAAAACTCTGGTCAGACTGTGCGGATGCATGGGTAGACAAGTCTTTGCTCCGCACACATTTAAAATGTTGCAAATATCACATACAAGCTCACAACATTTGAACAATATTTACCACAGTAGCTGTATGTCTGGTTCCACTAACAGAGAATGAATGAGCTCTCATGTGTTCAAGTCTTCTATACTGGCCTGTCTCTATCATAGAACCAACATTTATAACAGGGCTGAAATAAAGATAAGATAGAAAGAATGAGCTCTCATGTGATCTAGCCTTCTATACTGGCCTGTTTCTATCATTGAACCAACATTTATAACAGGGCTGAAATAAAGATAAGACGGAATAAATGAGCTCTCATGTGTTCTAGACTTCTATACTGGCCTGTCTCTATCATTGAACCAATATTTATAACAGGGCTGAAATAAAGATAAAACAGAGAATGAATGAGCTGACGTGTGTTCTAGACTTCTATACTGGCCTGTCTCTACCATAGAGCCAACATAAATAACAGGGCTGAAATAAAGAAGAATGATAAATTTATGAAGTGTAAATCAACATTATACATTTAAAGCCAAACTATTTCACACTAGCACTAACAATACAGTCAATTTCAAAGTACATATAATTGACCCGTCACACAAAAAGGGACTATCTGGAAACTCTGTAAAATAAACATTTGAAAAAGAAATGTATCCAGTAGAGGTCAACTGCAGGTCAAATTGAAAAAAAAAAATCCTTTAAAGGAAGGTAGAATGATCATTCCAGGTGGGACAGATTTTGATCCAAGTAAGTCTGCTCATTCCACGCAGTCTGACTACAGTGAACACATTACACACTACCCAGATGGTTCCTTTTTGACTGACAGGCCACATTTGTATACCATTTTTTTGTCTCAGGACTCATTTTTGAAAATATGTATTTCAGTAACTACGGGGTAATCAATCAGTAAATTCAAAGCCTAATTTTGACTCCTAATTTTTTATCTAATTATCACAAAATTGATCTCTAAAATAAGAACCAATGAAACTGTGAAAGTGATCATAACACTCACATATCTGTTGTCAAGGTAACACCTGAGGTTGCTGTCATGGTGATAAAGTTATCAGGGGAGATAAGATTTAGTGGTAACTGTAAGAGTACAGGGACTTGATCCTCAGTATCTTCTACCAGTAACACAGATAATAACTTCTCATCATAATATGCTATATCGATAATTTTATGGTTCTCACATCTGGAAAATTAAATACAAATGAGCCTGTGTGTGACATTTCCAATAATTAGAAATGAAAGTGAGGTTAAACATAAGGAAGCATAGACAACCACATACTGAAAATATATAGTTACCTGGTGGTTTACAGATGCTTTGAGACCTTATCTATCTACTAAATGCATGGTGAAGACTCTGGTCAGACTGTGCAGATGCACAGGCTGGTCAGAGTCTTTGCTTTGCGCATATTTGAAATTGTTGGAAATCTCATGCACAGGCTCAAATATACAGTAGTTACCTAGCACTTTTTGAGAGGAGATCAAAAGGGCTTCTTCAAATAATTTTCTCCATCCACAATAGATAAGTCAACCCTTTTACAGTTATTGATAATTTGAACTGATTGAAAGTGAAAAAGATTGCATAGATTTAAAAAATATTTCACATAAGTGTTTCCCTGAATTAGCGATCATGCTTTTTCAAAGATTCAAACTGTAGTTATAATCTTTTGATTATTCACAAATGCTCAAAGCATAAAAAGGTGGGAGTGGGTGGAGGCAATTTATCGTTTGTCAAAGGACCACACTTTACCCTATCCTATATATTCTTTGGTGGTTGCCTTCTGGCTGCGTTATAATTTTAAAATTCTGGTTACGCCTATGGTATAATGTATTTATATCTTACCTCCCAAAGCTTGAACCTGAATCATGACTAATATTTGGATCTTGTCTGTTGAGACAGGTGAATTTAACTGAGGTGATTTTAATGTTGCCTGGAATACTGGAAGAAAGAAAATACACATACAAAGTTACAAATGAAAGCCTAAAATAATACTTCTGTTAACAACATTTTTTTAACATTGTTGGAATTGCCAAAGTTTTCACATAAAGATAGCCAACCACATTACAAGGGCGATAGCAGTAAGTAAGATTTCTCTATAAACAGCAATTCTAAAATTTGGCAAGGAGAGGTTATGTTTTCTTGGCATTACTTTTGTTCTCAGTAGGCTCCATCCTCCAATAAAGTTCCATGTAAATGGTTTTGATACTTGAGTAGATTCAAATAAAACAAGAGATGTTTGTAAAACATTTATGCCCCCCCCCCCCTTTAGAGCAGGCTGTTGGCATATTCTTTGTCAATTAATAAAGGGCAAAAATACAAAGAATGATGAGTAGAGTTATGGTTCTTGTGCACAGCACTTCTTCTCAATGCAATTTATCCACCTGTGTAGTTTCATAATTCTAACTTTCATACTTTTTAAGAAATTCTCAAGACAAAAATCAACTTATAAATCTAAGAAAGGGCAACAGCTAAAAAAATAACCATGGTAGAGTTACGGTTCTTATGCATTGAATTTCTCAATGATGTGATCTATCCACCCATGAAGTTTCATGACCATAGCTATTAATATTCTGAGATATGCACCGGACAAGAACTGTCTATGGACGGACCGACTGACAGACCGACAAGTGCAAAGCTATATACCCCATGTTCTTCAAAGGGGGGCATAATTAGGTAGCAACAGACAGAATGACTACTAGAGCTGGGACGATTACTCAAGCAGTAGGGTATCAGTAATAGCAATATTCCTTCCCAGGTCCTAAACTATTGCCCGCTACCCAACTTTTGTAAAAGCTCTATGTACCTTTGGGGGTCAAATTCAGAAAAGTGTTGAAGACTGTTTTAAACAGTCTTCAAATCTTTTGTGAAATTGAATTTGCATCAGATAGTTTTGATAGTCCTAGCTACTTATTTGTGACTCATAGACTTGCAACACCTGTGTCCCTTAAAACCATGTCAGAATTCATATGTTGGAATTCCCTTTACAGAAATTCTGGCTCCACCTTTGTATCTAAGATAAATACATGGACAGTTATCGTCGGCTACTCCGGTACCTGCAGGTAACGAGATCTCCGGTACCCGAGTACATAATTTTTACTTGTCCCAGCTCTAACTAGAACTGTCGCAGAGCGGACTAATACCCCCCTCAAGCACTTTGTCAGAATGCAAGTGCTATTAGTGCAGGATGTGTTTGTAACAAATATTGAGGTCATATGCAGCATTTGCATGAAGTTTCATGATTCTAGGTTGCTTTGTTTTTGAGTTAGATTCCAGAAATGAAAACTGAACAAAAATTGAAAGTGACCTTGACCTTTGACCTATATGACCCAAAAACAATAGGGCACTTCCTTGGATCATACGCAACATTTTAACAAAGTTTCATGCTTGTAGGTCACTTGGTTCTCAAGTTAGAGTCCGGAAACGAAATTTGAACAAAGGCTAACTGTGACCTTGACCTTTGACCTATGTGACCCAAAAACAATAGGGCACTTCCTTGGGTCATAAGAAACATTTGTATAAAGTTTCATGATTGTAGGTCACTTTGTTCTTGAGTTAGAGTCCGGAAATGAAAATTGAACAAAGGCTGACTGTGACCTTGACCTTTGACCTATGTGACCCAAAAACAATAGGGCACTTCCTTGGGTCATAAGGAACATTTGCATAAAGTTTCATGATTGTAGGGAATTTGGTTCTTGAGTTAGAGTCTGGAAACGAAAAGGTCTACGGACGGACGGACGGACAGACGGACGGACGGACAGACAGACAGACATGGTGAAACCAATACCCCCCTCAACTTCATAGGTGGGGGGTATAATGACAACTGTATGCTGAAATCATATTACCATTGAGATTCTGTAGGCTGTGTCATTATATACATTTTATCACATGGAGATGTGTCTGTAGTGAACACAGTGTAGACTAGTGATGAAGTTGCAGAAGTAAACCTAAAAATAATACATACCGTAAAATGTGTAAAAAGCTACCACTAACAGGACCACCAATAAAACCGTCATGAAAGAGAATGGCCGCTTAGTACAAGTTTTGTTTACAAATTAGAATAATAGTTTTTATTTGATTATGTATTTTTTTTTGCAAATTACTCAACAATCATAACTCAAAGTAATTGTCTCATTGAGATGATTCTAATAAGTTTAACAACATAAGATTCATTTACATAAATTTTCAATCCAGATATTTTTATTAACAGAAAGGGATTTTGAAAACGGTCACTTAATAATAATGGTCGCTTAATAGATGTAGTCGCCTGAGCAAGATGGACTCTGTATTCAAAATTCAGATACTCCATTATGGGTATTTTTAACCCTTTCCTGTTTTACAAAATTTTGGACCTGTCCAAATTCAAAGGTTTTGCAGACGAAAATTTAAAGTGGATTTAATTTGAAAAATAACCATTCAGTAGGGTAGAAAATAGTGTGGAAAAAGAAGAAATTTCTTCTGACAAGCAATTTCTTCTTTTTTCACAATGTTTTCTCAACTATAAAATCACAGGCACGTAAAAAGCAGGGATTAAACAGCAAAGGGTTAAATACTACAGAAAATTTGAACAAGGAAGTTTTTGTTTGTTTGAATGGGGTTTTATGCTGCTGTCAACAATGTTTCAGTTCTATCAAGTGGCTGGAGCACCTGACAATGGATTCTTTGGTATTTCTCACACCCTTTCTACCATTACATCCTTTCCTTGCCTCCAGCTGTTTTCCCACAAAGGATTAAAGATTGACCAATATTTTCACATGCAAAAGAAGCCTCATACATAACATATGATTTTTAAATGGAGTAATTGTAAGCATGTATATTAAGGACAAAGCATTATGTTTCATTTATTTTTTTATTGAATTAATGTATGGAAAATACTCATCTGTGCATTTGTTTGAAAACATTCTAACATGTCTTTCATCTCATGCAATTTTTTTTTATATACCCGGTAAATAAGCTTCTTTAAATTATTTTAATACAAATATGTATCTTATAAAGCATGATTGAAGTTTTCAATATACAAGAAACATGCTCCATACTTACTGAGTTACTTTAGGTATAAAAGTTTTATCCCCATCTTCCCTGTAAGATAGAAAACCATTATAAATACTGTTACAATTTTCTATCATGCTTTAAAATAAATTTTGTAATAATCTATTGTAGTCTCTGCAGGACGAAAGAAACTTATTAAGTATCAATTAACCAATTCCATAGATTTGTGTCTGAACTATTTTTATTAAAAGATATAGATTATTCTTTTGTTTTAACAGAAAGATCAAAATATTTTTCTTATTACGAACAACATTTAAAACAAGAGCGCCACCTACAGGTGCCTACCCTTGGCTGTTGAGTGCTGGATGGTCGAAAAGGGAGAATAATTTGTTCAAAATGCATCTAGAGTTATCCCCCTTGATGGTATAGGTTGCTCTTTTGAAGGTGAACATTTGTGCCAAGTTTCAAGTAAAAGCTTTCAGTAGAACCAGAGATAACACAAAATGTCAAAGTTTTCGCACGACAACAACGAAGACACGAAGGCTATAGCAATACCTCGGGTTTTCTCCGAAAACAGCCGAGCTAAAAATGGGACATTACTGTTACAAAAAAGTGTGCAGAGTTATCCCCCTTTAATTGTCTAGATAGCTCTTGTGATGGTAAACACACATGCCAAGTTTCATGAAGATACCTCCAATAATCACAGAGATATGACCAAGGTCAAAGTTTGTCATGCCAACACCTATGCCTACAACAACATTCACACAAACGACCCCAAGGTAATCACAATACCTAGGATTTTCTCCAAAAACCCACAAGATAAAGATGCTCAAATCGTTAAACCTTTCTCATCCCACTAATTCAGTTTCTTTCCAAAATAATTCCCCTTGTCTATTTCACTTTTATTCTGAAATGTCATATGTTGTTATAGAGATTCCTTTTACAATATATTTAAATTCTTACCGAGGACTTGAAAACAGGAACATGGCTGAAACCATATTTAAAGACTCTCCTATCTTTGTCTGAAACATAAATAAAAGTTTGCTGACTGTCCCATAAGCTTTGTTAATAGAGCACCAGACTTCAAATTACCCAAAGTTTGATATCAGAGGTTCAATTCCATGGCTGGCACTCTTACAAACTAATTTTCTTTCAGATCAAATATCAAACGGAGGCTCCATGTGACAGTGCTTTACATTGATCTTGTTAAAGAACCATGGCCAAACTCAGCAGTAGCTAGTTTCTTTTTTCATTATTTAGGCTAATTGTCTGTCAACAAGAAAATAGCAGGTCAAATCTTGAAACAGAACCAACAAGATCTAGGAGAAAAGTCATTCTAATGTTTGTATCAAAGGAAAAAAACACTCTTTAATGAAGAAAATGCTAGGTACAGCATTTTCTTCATTTTAAACAATATTTTTCTCAAGATTTATTGATTCATTTTTTTGTGGGCAAGTTAATTTTGATCCTGGACAAGTAGGAAATTGACTTTTACTTGTCTATGGACAAGTTAAGAAAAATTGAATTTCTACATCCCTGCGGTTAGCCATTAATTTATTATTGTTTTTTGTCAAAGAGCTTGTACATGACATCTTCAACAATATAACATTAAATAACAGATAAAACCAGGCTTTGCTGAGTTTTTATGTGTTTGAGATGATGAGTTCAATTAATTTGGTATTTCATGAGCACACATTTGATATTCAATTTATAACCTGAATTTTTGCGATAAATTGAAGAAATTTCAGAAATTTGTGGAATCAAGTTTTTCTGCAAAACACATAATGCCGCTTGCAAATTGGTGTAATCAAATGCATTATGACATCATCTTCACAACAAAAAATGTTGCTTTAATTTTATAGCTAATTCGCATAGTTATTCCACTAGTGTAATAACACCTGTATAATATCAAAAATATTTAACTGTGTCATTTCACTCCCATGACATAGGTTGTATTACAAATTTAGATATGCATCACTAAAAAATATGAAGATTGTTTATTTTGTATGGTAATAACTTACAGAAGCAGAATGTAAAGCTGTATATGATGTATTTTCTAAATTCTCCTGTAACTGTACTAGTGATTTGGTGTTTTCTACTGGATATAGAATGGAACTATCTGTAATTGAGAACCGATTTATTTATGGGTTAATTATCTCAAAATGTAAAGTTGTAAATGATATATTTTTTAAAATGCCCTGTTGCTGTACTAGAGGCTTGGTGTTCTCTACTGGATATAGAATGAAACTATCTGTATTTTAAATAATTGTAAATGTAGTGCTATTATGGGTTCGCTAGCTTAACAACAACCAGGGGGTGCCTCCATATAGCTGTTGGCTACAGATTATTGGGTAATCCAAGTACATATATATTCAAAAATCCAAAAATAATCCTAGTTGCATGAGATTGTCTTAAGTAATACCAGATATGTCTGAAAAAGTCGTAGTTTTAATACCCTGATAACAACCACATCAACAACATAGAGACCATAGCAAAACCTCCAGTTTTCTCTACAATCACCAGAACTAATTTAATGAGGAATTACTCCAAGTTGAGCTAGACTGTCACAAAGTGGACTTAATACCCCCCTACAAGAGCTTGTCCATAATGAAATGCCATTTTTTATCAAAGGACAATAAAGCTCATAACTCCGTCATAAGTCAGGACTGCAACCAAAATTTCACTTGCGTATCTCTGCTTGGTACTTATCACATGTGTAAAGTTTGAAGGAAATCCGCCCATTAGTTGCTGAGAAACTGAGCAGACATGAAAAAGCTATAGACGAACAGCCGGACAGACCAACTGCCAAGCCAACTCCTCTTTACCCCCCAAAACAGTTTGAGGGTAATAATTATAATTGAGCCTGTGTGTGACATTTCCAACTCTTTTACATAAAAGGTTGATATTTTGCAGTCTGGACAGCCAGAGATCATTAAGAATATTCAATGATACATGATACAGGTAAGTAGATATCTACAGCCTGCAAAGTGAAGACTATGATCAGACTTTATGGATGCAAAGGCTGATTTGAGTCTTTACAATTACCATGAGATTAAATTGTTGGAAATGTCAGGCATAGGCTCATATACTCACCTTTAATACTATGACTGGCCCTACAGAACTGTACCCAAGGGTTCCCAGAAATGTCTGGAGGATAGGGGAGGTTTTCTTTCTTCAAATACTGAAATAATTTAACAGGTTTTATATAAGTACACATTCCTGTGAATTTCTGTGACTTTAAGTAAATATACCACATGAAAATGTCATACCCCACTACTGGTAATTTCTTAGTTGCCCCGATAACTCAGCGTTTGCACACTGGACTAATAACCCAGTGTTAGTGAATTCAAGACAAACAAAACTGTGGCAGTACTTAATTCAATTCTGTAATTCATGACAATTCTTCATTCAATGTGCAGTTTAAAATTTCTACATATTTGACCTTGAAACAAGAGGCCCAAGAGGGCCTGTATCGCTCCACTGGCTTAAAATTTGAAGATTTGAAAGAGAGATATTGAAAATAGAAGGTAATGAATGTTAACAGCATTCAGAAGGAATTCAACCTTTTTCTGAGTTGAAGCTGACTTATGAAGGAACGAACTTATTTAACTAATGGGGGTTTACCCAAATTTCTTGAACAACTTAAGTAGAGGGTCACCCAAGAAACATTCTGATAAAGTGTCATTGAAATTGGCCCAATGGTTCAGGAGGAGATGATGTTCAAAGTTTCCAGGTCAAAATAAGCCCCGCCCTGCCACGCCCATATTCGGGGTCAATCCAAATTTCTTGAACAACTTTAGTAGAGGGTGGCCCAAGGAACATTCTGCTTAAGTTTCATTGAAATTGGCCCAATGGTTCAGGAGATGTCGTTCAGAGATTTTGGGGTCAAAATAAGCCCCCCCTGCCACGCCCATATTTGGCGATCAATCCAAATTTCTTGAACAACTTTAACAGCTTTAGAAGAGGGTCACCCAAGAAAAATTCTGGTAATGTTTCATTGAAATCCACCTAATGGTTCAGGAGAAGATGAGGTTCAAAGATTTTGGTGTCAAAATAAGCCCCGCCCTGCCAAGCCAATATTTGGGGGGTCAATCCGAATTTCTTGAACAACTTAAGAAGAGGGTCGCCCTAGGATCATTCTGGTAAAGTTTCGTTGAAATTGGCCCAATGGTTCAGGAGGAGATGTTGTTCATAGATTTCTTGGTCAAAATAAGCCCCGCCTTGCCACGCCCATATTTGGGGGTCAATCCAAATTTCATGAACAACTTTAGAGGAGGGTCACCAAAGGAATTTCTGGTAAAGTTTCATTGAAATAGGAACAATGGCTCAGGAGGAGATGGTGTACAAAGATTTCGGGGTCAAAATAAGTCCTGCCCTGCCACGCCCATATTTGGGGGGTCAATCCGAATTTCTTGAACAACTTAAGAAGAGTGTCACCCAAGGAACATTCTGATTAAGTTTCATTGAAATTGGCCCAATGGTTCAGGAGGAGATGTCATTCATAGATTTCGGGGTCAAAATAAGCCCCGCCCTGCCACACCCATATTTGGGGGTCAATCTAATTTTCTTGAACAACTTAAGAAGAGGGTCACCCAAGGAACATTCTGGCCAAGTTTGGTCAAAATCCACCTATTGGTTTAGGAGGAGAAGATGTTTAAAGAAAAGTTTACGCACGGACGGACTGACGCACGACGGATACCCCGCCATGACAATAGCTCGCTGGCCTTCTTTTAGTGGAGCTAAAAATTGACCTTGACCATGACTGATGACTTTGAACTTGTTTCCAATTGGAAAGTCTTATCTTAAACAATCATTATGTGAAACATGAAGTCTCTTTCCCTTACCAATCAAAAGAAGTAGCCAATGTTATGTTTTTTTGGGGACAAACAGACAAATGAACAGGTCAAAAAATATTTGCCCCCTCTCTCTCTATGTGGGGGCATAAAAATACCACTAGGATGAAGACCTCTTCTCTTTATCTAAGGGCCATTTGGAAGCATTTTATCTATTAAACAGTTTTAATTATATCTTGTCTCGATATTATATGTAAATGAATTATTCTTTGATAATAACAATTTTTCAAGCATTTTCGCAGTTTCTAATCTTGTGATTCCAGATTTGTCACCTTGTCAGATGACCATGACCTTCATATTGAATGATGCATGAGCATGTGTGAGACATTTCCAACAATTTGATGAAAGCACAACAGACAGACATTAAGTTATCTGGACATCCCACACCGCATCAGAAATGTTCTGCGATTGTGCACAGCCAGAAAACGTCCCTAGCTATCTACTCAGTGCATAGTGAATTTTCTGATCAGCCCTTGCAGACACACAGGCTAGTCTGAGTATTAATATGGCTCACTTGTGAAATTGTTGGAAATGTCATGCACAGGCTCGTATATTCATGAGAGGAACTGTCATGCCTAATACTAGCATTGTAACTCTAATAGCAATTAAGTTGAAGGAAAGTGTTTACTTTGCAGGTTAAACTTTCACAGACAGACAGATTTGGACACTGGTAAAACAATATACCCCCAATCAATCAATGCAGACACATAAAAATCTACCTTGTGTGACATTTCTAAGAATTTCACATATACCCAAACCAAATCTTCTGGCCTGAATGTGCATACACAATCTGACCAAGAGTCTTTCCTATATGCAGGGTTTTACAGGGTCCGAGGAATTATTCACAACAAGGTGCAAAATTGTCACAAGATACGCCCGTCACACTGCTTAGTATTAACAGGGGGTTTGAATAGAACTGAGGTTATTTTGAATGAATATTTTTTGTCATGTTTTGTGTAGAGAGACAGATGGACAAAGGTAAGAGGTATACTCCGGACAAGATTCTAGTATGAAAAACAACAATGGGCAATAACTAAAAAAATAGGCCAGGTAGAATTATGGTTCTTGTACACTGCACTCCCCCTTGATGACTTCTATACACCCATGAAGTTTCATGATACTAGCTATTATACTTTTACAGATATACTCTGGACAAGACTAAGGTTTGAAAAACAACAAAGGGCAATAACTCAAAAAATAGGTCAGGTAGAATTGTGGTTATTGTACAGTGTACTCCCCCTTGGTGAGATCTATACACCCATGCAGTCTCATGATCCTAGCTATTATACTTTAAGAGATATACTCCGGACAAGATTCTAGTATGAAAAACAACAAAGGGCAATAACTCAAGAAATAGGCCAGGTAGAGTTAAGATCTATACACCCATGAAGTTTCATGATCCTAGCTATTATACTTTAAGAGATATACTCAGTACAAAATTCTAGTATGAAAAACAAAAAAGGGCAATAACTCAAAGAATAGGCCAGGTAGAGTTATGTATCTTGTGCACTGCATTCCCCCTTGGTGAGATCTATACACCCATGAAGTTTCATGATCCTAGCTTTTATTATTTTAGAGATATACTCTGGACAAGATTCTAGTATGAAAAACAAAAAAGGGCAATAACTCAAAAAATAGGCCAGGTAGAGTAATGATTCTTGTGCACTGCACTCCTCCTTGGTGAGATCTATACACCCATGAAGTCTATGATCCTAGCTATAATACTTTTAGAGATATGCTCCGGACAAGATACTAGTATGAAAAACAACAAAGGGCAATAACTAAAAAAATAGGCCAGGTAGAGTTATGGTTCTTGTGCACTGCACTCCCCCTTGATGAGATCTATACACCCATGAAGTTTCATGATCCTAGCTATTATACTTTTAGAGATATACTCCAGACAAGATTCTAGTATGAAAAACAACAAAGGGCAATAACTCAAAGAATAGGCCAGGTAGAGTTATGGTTCTTGTGCACTGCACTCCCCCTTGGTGAGATCTATACACCCATGAAGTTTCATGATCCTAGCTATTATACTTTAAGAGATATACTCCGGACAAGATTCAAGTCTGAAAAACAACAAAGGGCAATAACTCAAACAAGAGGGCCATTGGCCCTGGGTCGCTCACCTGAGTAAAAAGCTTCATTACCTAGGTATGTCCATGCAACCACAGAAAAAGAGATTTTTACTTATTCAATCAGATAACATTTGAAATCATCTCCCCCCCCCCCCCCCTTCTGCTCCTCCCCTGGTCATAATTTATTTAAGGTTTTTTCATAAAATGTCTGTGACCAGCTAATCTATGCCAGATATACAGGCTGAGTCTGAGACTTTTAAAGTTTTCTTTAATGAGTTGATCAATACATGTCAAATATAAAGGCTGTAGGGATTCAAAATTCTCAACAAAGCACCCCCCTTCCCAAGATGTTCTGCACCTGGTGAATCTACAGTCATGATTTTAGCTACTTCAATTAATGTCCATATGCTGATCATCCATACCAATTTTCAAGTCTTTAGGACTCCTGGTTCATTAGAAGAAGTTTAAAGATTTCAAAAATGATTCAAAGTACTACCCCCTCCCCAAGACACTCAGCACCTGGTGACCATACAGTCATGATTTTAGCTATTTTTATTAATATCAATATATTGATCACCCATGACAATTTTCAAGTCTGTAGGGTTCCTGATCCAGGAGAAGAATAAGGTTAAAGGTTTCAAAATTGATCCAAAGTACTACCCCCTCCCCCTTAGTGCTCCGCATCTGCTGGCCCTACATTCATGATTTTAGCTATTTTATTTTAGATCCATATGCTTATCATCCATGCCAATATTGAAGTCTGTAGGGCTCCTGGTTCATTAGAAGATGAAGTTTAAAGTTTCACAAAAGTACTACCCCCTCCCCCCTGGTGCTCCGCACCTGGTGGCATTATAGTCATGATTTTAGCTGTTTTTATTAAGGTCTATGAGCTGATCCTCTATGACAATTTTCAAGTCTGTAGGGCTTGTGGTTCAGAAGAAGAAGAAGGTTAAAGATTACAAAATTTTCACAAAAGTACTACCCTCTCCCCCCTGGTGCTCCGCACCTGGTGAATCTACAGCAATGATTTTAGCTATTTTTATAAAGGTCCATATGCTGATCATCCATGCCATTATTCAAATCTGTCGGGGCTCCCGGTTCAGAAGAAGAAGAAGGTTAAAGATTACAAAATTTTCACAAAAGTACTACCCCCTCCCCCCTGGTGCTCCGCACCTGGTGAATCTACAGTCATGATTTTAGCTATTTTTATTTAGGTCCATATGCTGATCATCCATGCCAATATTCAGATCTGTCGGGTTCCTGGTTCAAAAGAAGAAGAAGGTTAAAGATTGCAAAATATTCACAAAAGTACTACCCCCTCCCCCCTGGAGCTCTGCACCTGGTGGCCCATCAGATATGATTTTAGCTGTTTTTATTTAGGTCTATGAGCTGATCATCCATGCCAAATTTCAAGGCTGTAGGGCTTCTTGTTCAGAAGAAGAAGAATTTTTAAGATTTTCTTAAATTTTTAACTTTGATTGCCATAGCAACAAGAGTTTTTCACCGATTTCAATTCTTTTAGCAATTCTTAAAGGGGATCACCTAAGGAACATTTCTGCCAAATTTGATTAAAATTGGCCAAGTAGTTTAGGAGATGATGTCAATTAAAGAAATTGTTGACGGACGACGGACGGACACCAGACAAAAGGTGATCACAATAGCTCACATGAGCACGTTGTGCTCAGGTGAGCTAAAAATAGGCCAGGTAGAGTTATGGTTCTTGTGCACTGCACTCCCCCTTGGTGAGATCTATACACCCATGAAGTTTCATGATACTAGCTATTATACTTTAAGAGATATACTCCGGACAAGATTCTAGTATGGAAAACAACAAAGGGCAATAACTCAAAAAATAGGCCAGGTAGAGTTATGGTTCTTGTGCACTGCACTCCCCCTTGGTGAGATCTATACACCCATGCAGTTTCATGATCCTAGCTATTATACTTTAAGAGATATACTCAGGACAAGATTCAAGTATGAAAAACAAGAGGCCCAAGAGGGCCTGAATTGCTCCACTGGCTTTAACATCATTAGACTTGCATTAAATGAATCTTTTTTTGAATGAAACAACACTTTGAAATCTCTTAAGACCTATTTTGTATTAATTAAGTGGGTTTGGCTCACATTGCACCAAAATTCTCAAGTTTCATTGATTTTGGTCGAAACTTCATCAGGAGATATAGTTCAAAGATTTTGGGCTCAAAATAAGCCACACCCTGACATGCAAATATTTAAGGGCTAATTAATATTTCGCATACAATTTTTGAAAAGGGTCACAGAAGGAACATTCTGGTAAAATTTCATTGAAATCAGCCCAGTGATTCAGGAGGAGATGTTCTTCAAAGAATTCGGGCTCAAAATAAGCCCAACCCTGACATGCCAATATTTAAGGGCTAATTAATATTTCGCATACAATTTTTAAAAAGGGTCACAGAAGGAACATTCCGGTAAAATTTCATTGAAATCAGCCCAGTGATTCAGGAGGAGATGTCCTTCAAAGAATTCGGGCTCAAAATAAGCCCCACCCAGCCACACCCATATTTATGGGCCAATCAAAATTTTGAGAGCAACTTTTGGAAAGGGTCACAGAAGGAACATTCCCGTAAAATTTCATTGAAATCAGCCCAGTGATTCAGGAGGAGATGTCCTTCAAAGAATTCGGGCTCAAAATAAGCCCCACCCAGCCACACCCATATTTGGGGGCCAATCAAAATTTCAGGAACAATTTTTAAAAAGGGTTACCCCAGGAACATTTTGGTAAAGTTTGGTTGAAATCGGCCCAGTGGTTCAGGAGATGTCATTCAAAGATTTTGGGCTCAAAATAAGCCCCGCCCTGCCACGCCCATATTTGGGGGTCAATCAAAATTTCTTGAACAATTTACGTAAAGGGTCACCCCAGGAACATTTTGGTAAAGTTTGGTTGAAATCAGCCCAGTGGTTCAGGAGGATTGATTGATTGATTGAATAGAGCTTAACGCCGCTTTCAACATTATTTCAGTTATATCGCGGCAGCTGGAGCACCTAACAATGGGTTCCTGGTATTTCTATCACCAGTACAACCACCACATTCTTTCCTAGCCTCCAGCCGCTATCTCACATAGGTTTACTATTATCAACCCATTGGTGAGAGACAAATAGTCGGAAAGAAAGGTTCAGGAGGAGATATTATCCAAAGATTTTGGGCTCAAAATAAGCACCGCCCTGCCACGCCCATATTTGGGGGTCAATCAAAATTTCTTGAACAATTCAGGTAAAGGGTCACCCAAGGAACTTCCATGCCAAGTTTCATTGAAATTGGCCCAACGGTTTGGGAGAAGATTTTTAAAGATTTCAAAGTGAAAAAATGCCACACCCTGCCACGCCCATATTTGGGGGTCAATCAAAATTTCTTTAACAATTTTAGAAGAGGGTCACCCAAGGAACATTTCTACCAAGTTTCATCAAAATCGGCCTGTAGGTTTTGGAGGAGAAGATGTTTAAAGAAAAAGTTTACGCACAGACGGACGGACGCACGCACGACGGACACATCGCCATGACAATAGCTCGCTGGCCTTCGGCTAACAACAAAGGGCAATAACTCAAAAAATAGGCCAGGTAGAGTTATGGTTCTTGTGCACTCCACTCCGTAATGATGAGAAGAATACAATTGCCAAGTTTGAAGTCCATTGGACTACAAGTGACAGAGTTATGCTCCAGACAAAGAAGTGGATGCCACCGGACGCCAGGACGCCCGGATGCCGGACGCCACGGTTGATCCCATAATACCTCCCGTCTTCGACGGGCGTATAAAAAGGCACTCGTCCTGCAGGGCAAGTGCCTTGAAAAAGTAACTTGTCCTGTTTGACTGTCACTCGCTCTACAATAGGTATAGGGATCATTGAAGACTATGTTTTGTATCTGGAAACGTCAGACGAAACTTTTACGACATTCAAAAACATTAAATTCCAGGTAATAAATACCGGTAAAATGCTTGGGACAAGTAAAATATATATCATTTGTAAACATACAATTATACTATGGATTTTTCCGGTAAAATTAAATGACTGTGGCGACAAAAGAAGTTGTTATAATTAACAAAATAGGGGGAAATTTATTTACATTTTCGATACCTTCCTTATCGTGAGATCGACTTGTATTTACGAAGTTCTGGTACCGGGTTATATCATGCGAAAAACGGAAGTTTTATTTTAAGAAAAGTTCATGACTGTTTATCAGGGTTGGCAATCGACCGGTCGATTGGAGTATTGACCAGACCGGTGGTCAATACTGGTTTTTACCGGTCAATACTGGTCGATTGGTTTATTCATATAACCATCCCCTTACTATCATGCCATTATCTGCCATATTCTTGTATTATGATAAAACAGACTAAAGCAACATTTATTAGTGATGTAGAAAAGGTAATAATAGTTTCCAAGTTATTCAATTTTGAAAGGCTAAAAGCAATCTGGTCTATACAGTGGTCGATTGGTGGTCAATTGGTCTTTTGAAGTCATTATAAGGTATTTCCTTAGATAATACAAATATAGTTTCTGTATTTTATTCTATTCATGGATAACTAAATAACCATACTGTAAAAGAAATGATGAAGTTATGATGAGTAATAGATAGACTTGTACAGTCATTCAAGGGCCAAAATATTTTTCTATAAACTGTATTTGGATCTCTCAGGGACCAACACGTTATACTAATTGAGTCTGGACTGGCCTAATGATTGCATTGGTTGTGTTTTAGACTCTTAGTTTTATCAATACACAATTATTGGCTATGGAAATGATAGTAATTGTGCTTGACATCTGATTGCAATTTGAAGTGTGTTAAAGTGTGTTTCCAATTTGATAAGTGTGAAAGTCTGGTCAGTTAAGTTACCTATGCCAGTTCAGGGTTTTTATTAAGAGTGACATAATAGCCTTTACAATGACCATGGCCAGCAAATTGATAAACCAGTTTATCTGTATATATACAGTACATACATTATATACACTATATTTCATACTTAATTTTAATAAACACTAAATAGACAACTCAATCTCCCTCAGCCAACTAAAATATTCAATTAACCAGTATTGACCACCAGGGTAATTTGGTATTGACCAGTAATGACCACTTCAAGTAGTATTGACCGGGGCGGTTTTAACCGGTTAAAACCGCCCCGGTCAATACTTGCCAAACCTGCTGTTATAGTTCAAGTTGTTGCGAACTTCTATCACCGCAAACTTTTTCAAAGCGGCTTTTTTTGTATTGTATCCATGTTTATCCTAACACTTGACATAATAATTTAATGCCGTTCATTCGTCACTCGTCCGGGAGGACGACTGCCTTAGAATTTCCACTCGTCCTCTGGGATTTCTTACTCAAAAATACGAGCAGACGAGTGGATTCTTTGGACCCTGTTTTAGTCTGATATCAACAAAATGAGGTCCAATGGACTCGATCATTTGGATCTTAGGGGGTCCTTTCTAACATTTTGGGAGTTCCTGCTTTAGGTATAGACTATTTCTTTTTTATGCTATAATCTTGTATTTTTTAAAGACAGAGCTTTTCACGAGTTAAAGGTAAAGATAGAGGTATATTAAGATTTGGAGTTAAACTTCAGGAAAGAATTAAAGACTGTGTAAAGCAGTCTTCAATTCTTTTCTGAAGTAGAGCTCCAGAGAGTCTATGGGACTCACATCACATAGTTTTTAGGGTCCTGACTACTTATTTTTGTGTCTCAGATGCGCAAAAAACTACTTCCCATAAATCCCTGTATGTGCTTTGTAGATAAATAAGGTTTATACCTTCTGTTCAGATGCTCAGTAAGAATTGTTATTGCATTTCATGAAATTTTTGGTTTGTTTGATTGAATGGGGTTTAACGTGACTTTCAACAATCTTTCAGCTATATCATGGCAGCTGGAACACCTAACAATGGTTTCTTGGTATTTCTCTCACCAGTACAACCACTACTTCCTTTCCTAGCCTCCAGCTGCTATCCCACATAGGTTATGATTTATCAACCCATCAGTGAGAGACAATAGTCGGAAAGAATTAATGCCAACTTCAGGCGTTGAACATAGGACCTTTTAGAATGACAGTTTGACGCGCTACCAACTGCGCTTTGACAGTTGCTTTGTCATAAACAGACTCATACATGTATCAGTAAATATAGAAAGTATTTCTTTACCTGTCCAACCTTTTCCAGTTTAAATCCTGACTTTTTATCCGTTGGTGAGATTGCTCTTAAATCTGCTATAGATTCTTCTTCTTCTTTCTACAATGAAAGATTGGGTACGCACTTCATTAAATACAAGAAGTTTTTACTGAACAAAGGGTCTGGTGAAGTTTTTTTTACACAGACAAACTTAATTCTATCAGAACAAAAAGAAGAATTCATTGTGTATGAGGCTAGGTTTCAACAGTCAGTCAATCCTGTATAATTGTTCCCATACATAATTTTTTACCCAACATGTCAGTAGGGGAAACAGATTGACAAAAAGCACAATTATGAACTGACCAAAATGAAAGATTCATATCTCTTAAGTGTTGTATGTAAAGACAGATTTCCTTTACTCCCTAAACAACTCCCTGTAAAAGAACCATATCAGATCTCTAGACTTTATCAGCTTTCAAACAAGAATAACAGTTGCTGATTGTGTGACTTGTTCAATAACTTTCATGAAGTAAATCAACATTTCCCAGTATCTACCACAAAACAGACTTCTAATAATGGCACAACCAAGAAATAAAGTAAGATGTTTCTTTCATCAGGATTCTCTCTATTATGTTTTAATTTAGGCCCTATAATTAACACATAAAGTAAATGAAATAGTTTTATAACCCTTTTCTGGATGTATAATTAATGAAAAAAAATTAATGAGGTTGATGTTGGGAGAAATTAACTGAATGTGAAGGGTGGTTAATATGACGTGAAAAGCAACAAAAATCCTGTTAGAGATGACATTGGAATAATAAATGAGCAGAGCTATCTGTGTTCACAGTCAAAACACATGACAAATTAATTTCATTGCGAATAAAGGTTAATGTAAACTCTTCTTATTCCATATATGTATTTTACACCATCATGTTATAATGAAATATAAAAAGGTAACAAATAAACTTACAGGAGAAAACTGTGTAAAACTGTCTCTAAGAAAATCTGCCACAAAATTAACGTCATGCTGAGTCATCTGAAAATAAAATATGATTTATTTAAGTCAAAATAAACAATATTCAACAAACTATCTTCATATTTAATCATGTTGTGTCATTAATCAGGTAACATGTACAGTCAATCTTACTCAAGCAACCATGTCTATCTAGCGACAATTTTCATTAAGCAACCTTTTTCAAAATCCCCTTCTTTAAATCTAAATATCTCAAAAAGTTATTATTGTTGGTCTAATAATTATTGTAAATGAATCCTATGCTGTTTTCTCAACAAGAATTCTATTGAGTTTTAACAACATAGGACTATTGAGAAATTTTCACCAACATACATATTCAATCAAAATTTTACTTCTGATTTCAAGGGTCTAGTGCAAGACTGTACTAAGTGTATATACAATGTATACACACTTAGTACAGTCTTGCACTGAATCCTCGATTTTTAATCAAACTGTGTACCTACCTTGCTAAATTCTGGTGGAGGTTTCTCATCAGACAGTCTTATAATAACTGTTAAATAAGAAGATTTGTTGGTATAAAATAACACAAACAAGAGCATAACTTAATGATCACAAAGGTATTCACAAAGATTCATATAATAGCATTTGTAGAAATTTAAATAATAAAGTTTCTTTCAAATATTTCTGCCCCTGAAACTACAATTGGTTTAAACAAATTTGACTTTAATGAGCAACCTTGATGTCAAATCAAACATATTAATCAGATGATGATCATTACATAATTCTTAAATAATCCTTTGATGTTCAATTCTATAGCATTCAATAAACAGAAATAAATTCTAATCCATTTTTATTTTGAAAAGCAAATTTCGAGATATTTATAGATACACTGCATCCCACTCATAGCAATATGGCTTAGCATAATATACCACTTATACTGAAGCTACTAAATCAATGAGATATGATGAGCCTGTGCGTGACATTTCCAACAATTTGACATGTGCCTAAGGGGCAATCATTGAGCATCCTAGAAAGCTATATAGTCCAAATAGAAGATTGCCTGACTGTCTTAAGATACTTGAGACCCTATCTATATACATGAACAGTGAAGACTATGGCCAGACTGTGTGGATGCACAGGCTGGCAAGAGCCTTTGCTTGTTGCGCTTTCGAAATTATTGATAATGACACTCACAAGCTCATATACAATTCATTATGTCCTATACAGTCTAGGAAATCTTTATCCCTGTGACTTTATGTTTGAAAAATATTGTGATAAGATGTGTTTGTGAAACACGAATGCCCCCATAACGGCATTTTTTTCAAAGTTTGACCTTGACAGATGACCTTGACCTTGTCACATGACCTTGACTTTAGTACCAGCGGATGCGGATCATTGAGATCTATCATCATGCCAAATATTAGCTTTGTATCTTGAATAGGCTTGAAGATATTGGCAAGGTTAAGTTTTTTGGGTTATGTTTTCGGACAGATGGACGGACAGACGGACATGAGTAAAACAATATGCCCAGATCTCTCGATACGGGGGCATAAAAAAGCTTTTTCTCTTCTTACCAAAAGATATTCTGACACACAGGATTTTTTTTAAATTGCACCCACTAATAATCATTGACTACAACATTTTCGAATTTTAACCAGTCTTTAAGTTTTAAAACAAGAAGGCCAGGATTGGCCTACATCACTCATCTAAATAATATCCCAAGCCCTGTCACATGCATATTTGGGGGGTCAATCAAAATTTCATAGACAGAAATTGTGAAGGGTCAAGGAATGTTTGTACCAAGTTTGATTGAAATTGGCTGACCAGCCATGCTCTGGCTTAGGATCAATCAAAATTTAACAAGCAAATTTTGAAAAGGGTCACTCAAGGTACATTTCTACCACGTTTAGTTGAAATTGGCCCGGTGGTTACTGAGAAGATGCTTAAAGAATTTTAACAATTTCTGATGGGCAATGGTGATCACAAATGCATACCTCGAGTATGTTTTGCTCAGCTGAGCTTAACACAGAAAGAATTAATTCACTATACACACCAACATACAGCCATCTAAAGAACGCTTTAAAATTCTTTATACTGCCATCGATCACCCTGAAAAGACAAGACTTGTAATTCAAAACATTCAGACATTTTACCGCTATTCAGCAATTGCAGACTTAAAAGAAACTGCATATGAAGATATTTCTAGACAAGTATTACTAGAATGGTAGACAAGGACAAATGGTTTCCAGCCAGTAGAGGCTCTTTTTCAACATTTGACCTCAGAGCTATCTGTAAATTACTTCAAAATAGCACACCTATTGATGATTGAGAAAATTTGTGCCAAATCTGTCTATACAGGGAGAAATGCTAAATTAATTTCAAATCAAACATTTGACCTCCAGCTGAAGGCTTGACCTACAAAATATCTGAATATTTCCTCCGATTTTTTTAATTTCCTGATAACAACACATCCATCCATAATAGAAGTAGCTATGCTACAGATAACCTCAATTCTAACCTTTTTCCTTGAGCTGTGACCTTAGAATTATATGTACTTTAAAATTTATTTCAAATGGTGCATCTACACGTAACTTAGAACAATCATTCCAAGTAATTTGGATGTCCATTCAAAATTGTAAAAGCTATGCTACAGCTAAGCAAAAATTGAACATTTGTCCTTGACTTATGACCTTTGACCTCTCCGAACATTCCCTTCAAATGATTTATCTACTCAGAATGGAGAACAATTGTGCCTATTAAATTTAAAATCTGTCCATCATTGTAGAAGAAATGCTGCAGACAAATTGGGATACACAAAAATACGCAAGATAACATGTCTAAGTGAGCAATTATGGGGTATCAACTATCACAATCAAGCAACACCCACAGCATTTTAGCTACAATATACTTGATATACTTGACAAAATAAAATTGGAGTCAGATAGGGCATTTAAAAGCCGATTTTAAATATGGTACAAGAAATTAAACTTTGTTATTACTAAGCACTGTTATACTGTTTAGTGATAGATTGAACAAGAATACATTGAACAAGAATGCTGCCTATGGGTGCAAATGCACTGCTGCAAGTGCTGGATAATGCAAAAAAAATAGTCGAAAAAGGAATATACTCTTTTGAAAATGCTTTCAATTATCTCCCTTGAAAGTCCAGATAGCTCTTGTGATGATGAACACTTATCTTCAATAATAGCAAAGATATAACCAAGGTAAAGGTTTGTCATGCCAACACAAACATTGCCAAGACGTTGACAATACCTTGGGGGGTTTCTGAAAACTGCCAAAGTAATAATGGGTTTGATTCCAAATTAAATGTATGTCTATTATTTCACAACTTATTATCAACAGCTAATAACAATTCAACATGTATTCATTGTGTTTATGCAAGATTTATATTACTTTTTACCTTTGTTCTAAATCAAACTTTCTTCTATAGTATGTTTTGTTTTGGAGTCAATCTTGGTTCTTTCATTGGCCAACACATTCGGTGCAAATACTAGTCAATGTTCTAGGAAGCAGAATGGAGAGGGACTAATCTAAGTCGTGAGAACTTGTTTCCCAATTGATGTAAAATAAATAAGTTTTAACAAAATAAGCCACAAACAAGCCTGAAAGAAAGAGTTAATCTTTGACATGCTAAATAAAAATGTTGACAAACTGAAATACAATTAAAGCACTGAAAGCACTAGTATCGTCATTTGTGAGAAAGTAGTATTTTGGAAATACAAATTTTAACCTTTTCTTGTTTAAAATTGTAACCAAGGTGGTATTGACAAAGATCAGACCGTACATATGTGCAGGCTGAACTTTGAGTATAACATCTGCTCAAATAGCCAGAATATTCCAGGTTCAGAATGAAAAGAGTAAACTAAGACTTACTGTTGAAGCTCACTTGTTTTCAAAACAAATGAGCCAGCAGACATGACTGCCTTCTGTAGACTGGTTTCATCTAGACCTAGAGCATCAAACTTTAATGGACATCTTGCCATTCCTCTTACTTCAGCTAGATGGTACAATATACCCTGACTGACCCTGAAAGAAGACAACTGCACTGCATGTGGACGGGTGGCACTGGGCAAATATTGGTGTAAAAATCTTCTTGTGCACTGCACCTCTCCTCAATGAGATCTATACAGCTGTGAAGTTTAATGATCCAAGCTTGCATACTTTTTAAGTATGCTCTGGACAAGTGCAAAGCAATATACCCCTGCTTCTTCGAAAGGGGGCATAATTAAGTTCCAATAAATTGAAAGCTTTCTTTTTTCTATGTCTGTCTGTGAAAGCATTGTGTTAAGTTGACAAGTGGTCTTCAAATGTGTACTTATCTGCAGAAAAAAATACTGTATCAGACAAGCCAGACATTGGAATTTCACGTCTCTTCAGCACTGTATGAGGATAAGTGACACTTCCTGAATTAGGGTGTAAAAGTCTTGAGTAAAAGGAAGGCTGATAATGATCCCTGAAAAGCATGTAACAAGATTTGTTTGTGACACTTGAATGCCCCAAAAATTGCAAATTATTAAGACATTAGGAAGACACTGATTAATTAGATCTTCCATCATGTTAAATATGAATATTGTATCTTAAATAGGCTGAAAAACGAAAAACTTTCATAATATTAGTTGGCAAAGTTTGCCTTGATTTATAACATTGAATTTGAAATCTGCTGATGCATATCCATGACATCTATTGTTGTGCCAAATATGAGTATTGTAAAGGGAGTCAAAAATTAAGACACACACATGCACAACTCTATGACAATATCCTGCCAAACTAACAGTTAGTTTAATGATTGATTGATTGATTGATTGAATGGAGTTTTAGGCTGCTTTCAATTTTTTTTCAGTTATACGAGAGAGACTGGAGGACCCAACAGTACATTCCTAGTATTTCCCCCACCAGTATTACCATCACATCCTATCCTAGCCTCCAGCTTCTATCTCACATAGGGTTAGGGTTAGTGTAATGAAGCAGAGTAAAAATTGTTGCCTTACGTTTGTAAATGTTTCACAACCAGTTTCTGTATATTTGAGTATGATGTCTCTATAGAATGACCTAGTTTTTGAAGTCCCTGAAAAGCAAAATCAAAGAAATCTTATTTTTAAGTAAATAATCAGCTAAAAGCCAACTAACACTGATCCAGCAAAAAATGGCATTCAAATAGTCTTAGCCTTGGACCAGAACATCAATAATCCTTAGGTAGCACATCTTTGGTTTTGTTTAAATAGGATTTAACTCCACTTTAAATATTAACAAGCAAATTCGTTGAATTGATATTCCCCGCCGAACATATTTTCATTGTCAATGGAGTTAATATCAAACTTAGGTACAGGTTATCTTTTATCTACATCAACCTATAGTTTTCAAGAAATAGCGCAGAAACGAATATCACTCTGTATGTATATGGCTTAAACAGTCAGGGGCAGTAACTCTAAATTCAACGGTCAAACTGGGTAACCCCAACGATATGCGCATATCCTCATTGCAGTGAAGCTGTGTGCCAAGTTTCATTGAAATCCGGTCTATAGTTTTCAAGAAATAGAGGGGAAATGAATATCACTCTGTATGTATATGGCTTAAACAGTCAGGGGCAGTAACTCTAAATTTGATTGTCGAACCAGGTAACCAAAACGATATGTGCATGTCCTCATTGCAGTGAAGCTGTGTGCCAAGTTTCATTGAAATCCGGTCTATAGTTTTCAAGAAATAGCGGGGAAATGAATATCACTCTGTATGTATATGGCTTAAACAGTCAGGGGCAGTAACTCTAAATTCAACGGTCAAACCAGGTAACTCTGATGATATGCGCATGTCCTCATTGTAGTGAAGCTGTGTGCTAAGTTTCATTGAAATTCGGTCTATAGTTTTCAAGAAATAGCGCGGAAATGAATGTCGGACATACAGATGGAAGGACAGACGGACATGGCAAAAACAATATCCCCCCCCCCCCCCCCCCCCCCATGATTTCATCGGCAGGGTATAAAAATATTATTTGAGCCATCAGATGCTCATCCCACTTAGGTGTACTACTCATTATATGCCAATGGTGGGAGACAAATGACTCGTGTCATATTGACTTTTGTCAAATGTCTGATGGAAGTTGGCCTAGCAAGTGTTCAAACTAACAACCCCAAGATTGGCAGCCCAATGTGACACCACTAAGCTCGCTGGGCTCAACGGTAGCACATCTAATTTTAATAAAGAATAATTATGTGCTGATTTGTATTGAAATCTGACTATGTATGCGCAAATTATAGTCCAAACAAAAAATTGGCATTCTGTAATTGCTATCTGACCTTTACCTTGGAATAACATATTCATCATATTTTTTTCTATAGTACATCCTACTCTTGATGGAGAATAATTTTGTTAATTTATAAAGAAATCTGTCAATAAAATGTAAAATATGTTTTGGTTCACATAATCTAATCTAGCTAACTAGCTTTTGATTTGTTTGAATGTTTGAATTGCTTTGATAAATTGAATTGCTTTGATAAATTTCTAAGTGATATTATGGTAGCAGGATTACTACAATTACATCCTATGCTAGCCTGCAGCTGCTGTCCCACATATTCTTGATTCAGGGGTGTGGAAATATGAATTTTCTTCACTTGTCCCTGGACAAGTAAAAGTCAATTATCCATTTGTCCTGGATCAAAATGAGCTTGCACGTAAAAAATGGAATGGTAAATATTGATTTATGAAGAAAATGCGTTTAATGAAAACGAGTTACAGCATTTTCTTCATTAAAAATAATGTTTTTATCCCTTGATACAAACATTAGGAGGACTTTTGTCCTAGATCTTTTAAGTTCTGTTCCAAAATTTGTTCTGGCATTTACTTGTCCATGGACAAGAAGCCTAGAAAAATGTGCTTGCCTGCAAGTAGAAAAACTCATGTTGGACAAGTCGGGTACAGGAATTCCACACCCCTGATTGTTACACTTACTTACAAAAGAAGACTTGTTACATGCTTTTTGAATATGTTTTGGTTCACACAATCCTATCTAGCTAATAAGATTTTGATTTGAAACAAATGGGATATTACACTGCTTTGATAAATTTTTAAGTGATATTGTGGTGGCTGGAGCACCTTATGATGGTTTCCTGGCCTTTCTCATAGCATTACTATACTTACATCCTCTGCTGGCATGCAGCTGCTGTCTACTATATTATTAACCTGTTGTTTGGAAATGATGAGTGCTGCCGTCAGGTATACCAAGCCAAGGATCTTATATTTGACAATATGTCAGCCTACCCACCTTGGCAATACAGCAATATTAGCCAGTTATAATTCCCGAAACACATATACACACATTTTTTAGGCAAACAAAGATTAGAGTATAGTTCTAATTTAGATTTTTACCTTGTCAGTCAGCTCTTTGAGAAGGAAAGTTTCAAGTTCTAGGCTGTAATATATATAACACAAACAGATTGAAGATTCATCATTGTATTCAAGATGTGAATGTCAAATCTGGACTTCAATATTATGGTTTAAACAAGAGCAGCGTCTATAAAGGTGATGGATAATGCAAAAGTTGTAAGTCGAAAAAGGGGTATAACTCTTACAAAAATGCTTTCAGAGTTATCCCCTTTGAAGATCTTTGTAGCTCTTGTGATGGTGAACACACATGCCAAATTTCATGAAGATATCTTCACAATACCACAAAACTGAACAAGATGTGTTAGTGAAACAGGAATGCCCCTAAAACAGCATTTTTTTAGAAATTTGACCTTGACATTGTCTCATGACCTTGACCTTGGTACCAGCAGATGCATATCATTGAGATCTAGTCATACCAAATATGAGCATTGTATCTTGAATAGCCTTGAAAATATTGGCAATGTTAGACAGATAGATAGACGGACAACAGTAAAACAATTTGGGAGCATAAAAAAGTAACAACAAAGAAGTTGGAACTGGTGGGCTTACCAGTTCTCCCTTGTAAACTGCTGTTAACCCTTGTCATGCTGAATACATTTTGGCTAAAAATTTTCATCAAAATTAAAGGGCAAAAAGCACTGAAAGTACCAACTGTAGGTCAATTTTTACTTGAAAAACTAAACCTATTAACAATTCTAGTTTGAAAGTGAGAAACAGGTGGTGTAAACTAACATCAGACTGCACATATGTGCAGGCTGATGTTTGTCTATATTTCCAGCCAAAGCAGGAATATTCCGGGTTCATCATGACAAGGGTTAAGCCTGTAATTTTTTTACTTCTGTGATCTTGGCTTTGGCTCCATTTGAAAATTTCTTTCAAACAGTACATCTACTAGTCGCAGAGATTAATTGCAACAAGTGTTCTTTAAATCCATCCATAGATGGAGGGGTAAAATCTAGATAAAATCTGAAAGACTGAGGGACTAACAGACACACTAACGCACCTACACTGAAAAAGTCTATCGACTGAAGAAACTGTTTTTATATTGTGCTTACTTATAACTGTCTCAAACTTTTACCTTTATCATGCTGAACTTGATAAATGTCTAAACAAAATGCCAAATTTTGGGACATTCAAACCACTCTGATTGTTGTTTTCCAAAAATCACTCAATAGAAAGCAGACAGTTTAGGCATAGAGCAGCCTATATGCCTGTGTATGCTAACCTTTGTCTAAACAGTTTGCCATTGCTTTGTTAATAGCATGAATATGCAGTTAAAAGCATGAAAAGTATTTTTTTCTTAAATTTACATTAATACCCACCTTGGTGTTCCAAATAACAGTAACTCCAGAAAGTCATTGCTCACTGTACCCTCTCCTGATGACTGGAAAAGACAGAGAGTGTTTATGAAACATACATGGTAAAAATGGTACATTTTTTCAGAAGTTTTAGCTTGATCATTAATCTTGACCTCTAATGATGTGCAGCAATGTGAGCTGTAATCATATTATATCAAGAACTGTGTATATTGAAAAGATAAAAATGTTGAGTCTTTTATTATCAAGTGTAGAAGATGGACAGGCCACTGTAAACAATAAGTTATGTCCTTTTCAGAGGCAAGACACAAAATAGTAACACCAGTTCTATACTATTCTTTAATTTGCATGTAAGGGTGACAATGTTAAAAGTCTAGATTACAATAAGACATTGAACTATTCTATCTTGCTAAATGGTCACTTTTGTCAAGTTTCAAGCAATCAATATGTGACCCGTCACACAAAAATGGACCATCTGGGTAGTGGGAAAAGTGTTGACCCTAGTCAGACAGTAGACAGCGCAGACTGGCTAGGGTCTACACTTTCCACATTTTACAAATTTTCTGAATCTACAATTATCAATCCACCTTCCTTTGAAAGAATTTTTGAATTACAACCCCTGGTTGGCCTGTACTATGGTCAATCTCTTTTTCAAATATCTATTTTACGGCGGTTCCAGATGGTCCCTTTTTGAATGACAGGCAACATATGTGATCAATATCCAATTATCACCTATAATTAACTGTAAATGAGGACCTTTTGCACCTGATAAGTCTTGCACCTTCAAGGCTGATAAGATGATTATTTAGTTAGAGATTTATATTGGTATTTTAATTTCATAATGTAATTGTTAATTTCTTGTCTTTAATTATCTGCTTATATAAGCAAAAACAAGATAAATTTGAGAAGTCGAATGCTCCAAAAACAGAAATCATTTTTAAACTTTGACAATGACATAAGACCAAGATCTTGTCACATCTCATTGGTTTCTGCAGACATGTATCCTCGATAACCATCAATAGGCCAAATATAAATTAAGTTTTTGGATTAAGATTTTCTGACAGATGAGCGGACAGACAGATGACAGGACAGAAGATGGTAAAACAATATGCACCTCAATCTTATTGATGCAAAGGCCTAATAAAACCTTGTTTACAGTACATGATGCATTGGCAATTTTTCAATAACCTGTTTTTGTTCAGCAAATTGGTAAAGTTTTGAGTCCATCTCCAGTAGAATGTCCTCCCAGGCTTCCTGCATCTGTTGTATCGTTAACTGTAAATACTGGAATATATATATACAAAATTATATATAAACCTGTGATTCCAACAATTTGAAATCGGCATGAAGTGCAAACATTGAGTAGCTATGACAGCAACATACATAGTTAATTGTAAATACTGAAATCATAAATACAAAATAAATCAAGATAAGCTTGACACAGAAAATACTCTTAGATTCAGCGCTCCAAATGTTAACCCTTGTCATACTGAATAAGTTCCACAACAAAATTGTTTCAAAGGGCTGAAAATATTCAACATGCTAATAGAGTTTTGATTTTGAAATAATAGTTTTTACAACTTATCTGGCTTAAAATGTACAATCACATGGTAAAGTCTGAGAACAGACGGGGGGCTAACCCTTGTATTATCCTCCTGCCAAAGCAGAAATATATTGGGTTCATTATGACAAAGATTAATGTTGGACTTTTAGAGTCATTCGAATCTACATTACCTTATTACTCTATATTTTTTTTGTCCTGGGAGAAAACTCTGAACGAAAGATGGTCAGTTTTACAACTTTATAACAAATAGATATTATACCAGAGCGGCTGTAGATATCAATGTTTGTCAGGTCAGCATTAGCCAATGAAAATGCAAGAATTTTCTTTGCAGTAATAATTTGCAATAGGGGTGATAGATGTAACCTACTACCCAAGGATGTGGAATTCCCATGCCCGACTTGTCCAATATGGGCTTTCCTAATAAATTTTTTGAGGCTATTTGTCTGTGGACAAGTAAAAACCAGTGTAAATCTGGGAATGGTACAAAATAGATAGGAGAGATTACCGTAATTATCCTAATGTTTCTATTAAAGGGTAGAAGACATTGTTTTTAATTAAGAAAATGCTGGATTCCAGCATTTTCTGTCTTAAAAACAATGATTTCTTAAAATTAATTTTTTCTTTTATTTTGTTGACAGGTTCATCTTGATCCTTGACAAGTAGAAAATTACATTTTTCTCATCCAGGGACAAGTGGAAACAAGATGTGTTTGTGAAACACTAATGCCCCCGTAACAGCAATTTTTTTCAAAGTATGACCTTGACAGATGACCTTGATCTTGTCACATGACCTTGACTTTGGTACCAGCAGATGCGGATCATTGAGATCTATCATCATGCCAAATATGAGCCTTGTATCTTGAATAGGCTTGAAGATAAGGCAAAGGTTAAGTTTGGTTAAGTTTTTGGACAGACAGACGGATGGACGGACGGACATGAGTAAAACAATATGCCCCCGATCTCTCGATGCCGGGGCATAAAAATCTGCATTTCCACATCTCTATATTACCTCTATCAATGTTGCAATTTGTCCATACTTCATGGCTAGTAAGTGGATCTCTTTATCATGGGAGGCAAGCAGTGTGGTGTCAAACTGAAAATAATCATGTACATTCAATAAAATCAGCTTGGGAGGCAAAAAATGAGGCCAGATTTTGCATGGTACTTGAAATTGACATGTGATCTGAATTTAAATTATTAAAGAAAAAATAAAATTACCATCGTTCATTGAAACCATACCACACTTCTGAGTTCTAAGGCTCAATAAACAATCCATAACAGCTTATCCTTGAGTGAATTATTCATTTAGCCTTAAAACTCAGAAGTGCTGTTAAATTTTCAATAAATGATAAAAATTTGTTACTTTAATTCTATCATGACCATTATTTTACTATTCCATGGGAAATTAATGTGGAGATACCATGTCTAATAATAACTACAGATTAGTTTCCTTTGATAAAATATGCTCTTCCTTTTTTACAAACGTATGCAACTATATTCAATGATATTTGACTGTTTCTTTTATGTTTAGCTTTAATTTGAATCATTTTGCTTTTTTAGGTGATTGAGATTTTGAACAACTTGAATAGGGTTTTCTTAGTAAATAGTGTTTGGGGAGAAACAACAAGGAAGGGCTCTCTGATAAGAGAAAATATTGTATGTGTTTAAAGATATGCTGTACATACTGTCACCAGACTATATTCTAGCTCTCCATTTTCTTCTTTTCCCAGTTGAACAAACACTACCAAACTGTTCAGATCTTCTGACAAAATAGCCGACATCACAGCGGAGGGCTGAAATACGACAAATAATTGAATAGCCAACAACTTTCTACATACAAACTCGCTAAGAAAACCTTACTCTAACAGAACATTTGTAGAGTTACCTACCTATATACATATCCTTTTGATAGCTAGTATTACTATAACAGGGGATGTGGAATTCCAATGCCCCACTTATCCGACATGGGCTTTTCTACTTGTAGAAAAGGACTTTAACAAAGCCATTTATCTATGGAGAAGTAAATACCTAGACAAATACTGGAATGGTAGAAAATACATGTAGATCAAAGGGATTTTTGTTAAAATATTGATATCAAAGAATGGAAAAATTGTTTGTAAAGAAGAAGATGCTGGGCTCTAGCATTTTCTTCATTAAAATCCATGTTTTCTAAATATTCATCCATACATTTGCAGACAATTTTATTTTCATTTGCCAACAAGTGGAAAATCACAGGAAAAGTGGAGAAAATCTGTATTTTCACACCCCTGCTATAAATTACTTCGAAAGAAAAGGAAACAGAAATGCATGTATTATATTTGTATTCGGTGCACAAGATTATAAACTTTTCTCATTCTCAACTAAATGAGACCATTCTCTTTAACGCCTGCTTAGTTGTTGGCCGTGTAAGTGTTCACACTATACAAGCTTTACTGTACACCTTAAAAAGATAAATAATTTTACTTTATCTGGTAGAATCTTACCTCTGAGCCTCCTTGTTCTCCTAATGTCACCTTGGCAACAGGAAAAACACCATAGATATATAACTGGAGCTGATTTGACTTGCTTCCAACAATCAACAGGTTCAACCTGAAAGACAACAAAAAGTGATTATAAAATATATATCTCTCAGAGAAGGCCATTTTCTTTGAAAAGCTATCTTCACATTTGAACGTAACAGAAAATATTGGCCATGCAACAGGGTTTTGCAACAAAAATACACTTGAAAAACATGGAGCCAGACTTCACAAAAAAAAGGGTCAAAAGGACCAAATAACTGGGATCTTAGGGCTCCTTTGTTAAAGTTTTGGAGGCCCTTCTAAAGATGTAGACTTTTTTCAGCTCTAAACTTATGTTCCCTAGTTATAGGTAAAGAAGGTATTGGATATAAATTGACTATTTTCGGCTTGACTTCAAAAAAGAATTGAAGACTGTACAGTCTTCAATTCTTTTCTGAAGTTAATCCCCAGATTGTCCTGAGGACTCTCATTGTATAGGTTGATGGTCTGGCTACTTATTTGTGATTCTCAGACTCTCAAAGACTGCATCCCTTAAAACCCTGGATTGGGATAAACTATTAAGTTGACCTTTTACTGCTTCTTTTTACAAGAGTTGTCCACGGACAACATAGCTTACCCAAACTACTGCTTGTCACAAACAGCACTTGACCAGCAATCAAAGTTCAAGGTCAGTTTTCTATGTCAAAAGCCATAATCTATATATCAGTCTGGTTTAGAAGTAAGAAAGAAAAATGAGAACATTTTTGTTTCACGCACATGTAAAAGGTTAGGTAAAGTGAATGCCTTCAGCCTGATGCAGTTACTTATGGAATTTCATTGTATTAAATATAAGGTTGATCATCTAATCAGTGCATTTATGAAGTATAATTGTACTAGAGATGTATGAATACAGAGATTATTTGTAAGTCTTAAGCAATAAGCCAAAGTTTCAAAAAGTCAAGGTCAAGGTCACAAAGTCAAGGGACTTGATCACAAAAGAAAGCCTATCTCACCAGTTGAGTAAGAATATCAAGTATAATGGCCATAGGTATAAGCACTCAGAAAATATAAGAAAGGTTAAAGTTTTTTAATACAAATGGTCAATGTCAAATTGTCAATGACCTTGGTTACTTGTGAAAGCCAATCAGCTAGTGAGTGCATGTATGAGGTTATGGTGTCCCTAGGTAAAAGCATTCAGAAAATACAAGCAAGGTTAAAGTATTTTTTGTTAAAGTTTTTCTTAGTCCATAAAAGGTCAAGGTCAAGGAAAAAATGTCAAGGCACTTGGTCTCTGATGAAAGCTTATCACCTTGTGAGTGTGTTTATGAAGGAATGATGTCCCTAGGTAAAGCATTCAGAAAATACAAGCAAGGTTAAAGTTTTTTGGTTAAAGATTTTAGTTAATTTTTTTTTTAAGTCCATAAAAGTCAAGGTCAAGGTCACAATGTCAAGCAGCTTGGTCTATGGCGAAAGCTTACCAAACAGTGTGTGTATATATGAAGGAATGCTGTCCCTAGGTAAAACATTCAGAAAATATAAGCAAGGTAAATGTTTTTTGGTTAAATGTTTTTGTGGTAAAAGTTTTTTAAGTCCATTAAAGGTCAAGGTCAAAATGTCAAGGTGCTTGGTCTCTGGTGAAGCCTTTCCCCTAATGAATATGAAGTAATGATGTACCTAGGTAAAGCATTCAGAAAATATAAGCAAAGTTAAAGTTTTGGGGTTAAGTTTTTTTGGTTAGTTTTTTTTAAGGGTCAAGGTAACTGTCATAATGTCATTTTGACATGGGTGCTTGTCTCAAATGAAAGCCTTTACCCTAATGAGTGTTACTGTACAAAATTAACCCTCTAGGATAAATATTGATAGAAATAAAAAACTTTAACCTAATGTGGACGCCCTCAGTGAAGCTAATGCCGTCATCTGAGGGTATGACAATAGCTCTTCCCAGGCTTTTAACCCAAGTGAGCTAAAAAAAAAACAAGAGCCATCGGAGACGGATTATGCTCCCCGAATAAGGCATTGACACAAAAACAAGAGCCATGTTTGACATGGGCATCCCCTGCCATGAAAGCTTGATAATAAGCTGAAGCCTAATAGGTTAAAGATTCTTTTGTACTGTCAGAGATTTACCTAAAATCTAAGTATAAAAAATAACAAAGGGCAATAACTCCAAAATTATGTAAGCAAGAGTTGTAGTTCTTGTGCACTGCACTTGTCCTCCATGAGATCTATCCACCCATAAAAATTCAAGTTGATAGCTATAATACTTTAGGAGATATGCTCCAGACAAAATCTAAGTATCAAAAATAACAAAGGGCAATAACTCCAAAATTATGCAAGTAAGAGTTGTAGTTCTTGTGCACTGCACTTCTTCTCCATAAGATCTACCCATACATAAAGTTTCAAGTTGAAAGCTATTATACTCCAGGAGATGTGCTCCGAACAATATCTCAGTATCAAAAATAACAAAGGGCAATAACTCCAAAATTATGTAAGCAAGAGTTGTAGTTCTTTAGCATAGCACTTCTCCTCCATGAGATCTATCCACCCATAAAGTTTCAAGTTGAAAGCTTTTAAACTTTAGGAGATATGCTCCAGGCATAATCTAAGTATCAAAAATAACAAAGGGCAATAACTCCAAAATTATGCAAGCAAGAGTTGTAGTTCTTGTGCACTACACTTGTCCTCCATAGGATCTATCCACCCATAAAGTTTCAAGTTGATAGCTAGTATACTTTGGGAGATATGCTTTGTGGTCAGATTGCAAGGACTCAAATAAGGTGTTAACTTACACAGCTAACATAAAGGTAACAAACATTAAACCCCTCTTTGCATGACATATTTTTAGACACAAATTTCAAATAGTTAATGGTAAAGGGCATCTGATTTGCTACTGAAATGTGAAATTTCATCAAATTCTGACTGTAAGATAAGGAGAAATTTGGGAAAAATTGTTTTTTACCCTAAGCCCCCTTTTCCTGTGACGAGGCTTCAAATCCAAAAACCGTCACAGATGCATCAACACTATATCATAGGAAGTTCACCTTTTAAGTTTCATTCAATTTGGCCCAAGGGTTATGGAGAAATAGGTAGGGACGGACGGACAGATGGACGGAATAACTGTATTTAACACATTAGCATTCAGGGAACAAACATTAAGCCTCCTTTTTCCATGATATATATTTTTTCTTACGTTAATTTCAAATTGTTTATAGTAAAGGGCATCTGATTTGCTACTCAAAATATGAAATTTCACTAAATTCTAACTGTAAGACTAGGAGAAATTTGGCAAAAACTGTTTTTTACCCTATATGATATATATTATTCATTCAGGGTTGAAAAACTATTTCTAATTTCAATGTCTAAAACTATGGCACTGCATTTATATCTAATTGATTGAACGGAGTTTTACGCTGCTTTCAACATTTTTCAGTTATATTGTGGCAGCTCTCTAGCTGGAGCACCTAACAATGGAATCCTGGTATTTCTCTCACCAGTACAACCATCACACCCTTTCCTTGCCTCAAGCTATCTCACATAGGTCTATGATTATCAACCCATTGGTGAGAGCAGTGCATTTGATAGAACACTTACTCTTTCTGGCTCTTCAGTTTCTTCTTGTCCTCAACACTTTCTTCCCTGTAAAGAGAAATATAAACAACCAGGTAACAATATAAACAGTGCTCTCAATAAGGGCCAAAATCAGGAATTTTTGTAATTCCATGTTGGAATTTCAGGAATTTTTTTTGAAGTAAGGAATTTTTTAACCCCCCCCCCCCACCCACCATCATTTTTTTGCACACTTTGTAAATGCTCGTTTCCATGTTAAATATAAGTTAAATTTTTACTTAAAGTCCATGATTCTAGTTGGTTCTCTAAGGATAAACGACTTCCAAGCCTTAAAACTTGTAGCTTTGACTTACAGCTGTAGGTACGAGCTTTGGTTTCACAATCACCTTTTATTATTTTCATTGAATAAATTATGTAAACTAATATGAGAAAATGTGGAGTTTCTATATGGAATCGGTCCTTAGATGTATCTTGAGCGGTGGGCCTAGGAAATGCGGCTTACTCAAATTTTAGTAACGATGTTTTGGTATCCGGTGATATTACGGAAATTAATGCAGCTTTAATTTTCCTCGGCCTGTCGTCCCAAAGGTGGCGAACGTTCTAGGTAGTGTGCCAATAAAAGTTCTAAACCTATGTAATCTTACACAGAAAAATCCAAATAGTAAATTTGTCATTTCAAATCTCTCGTCAGACATGTTGCAGACAACAATGACGTCATTGGGATTTCCCCGCGGTCTCCAAAGATGCCAATTCAAAACGTATTTAAACGAGGACAGTCGAATGACCTTTTGTAAATGTTTTCCAGTAGCGTCTTTTTCACTTCGGATAAATTACTTGTAGATCTATTCTAAGACTTTAAGGAAGCGATATTCCGAAATTTTATCGGTCTGAGCTGCATGAACTTCGTTTGATATAACGAACATTCTCCTGACTTGAATTTTGTTTGATTCAATAATCCTATCAAATAACCCACATGATCAGTATCCTACGAAGAAATGTAATGACGCGTCGCTAACCTGACAAGATTGCGTAATCAAAAACTGGTTGTTAAAGCGACAATCTAATACCCTGCATGTTACACATGGCTTGTTTTGGTCAGCTGTAATGCGTATTCTCTCGCTGATTATCGATTTTTTGCACATGTAGGCTTACGTTAAATCCTTAATTAGGTAAATTCGTAAAACGTCCGGGGTCAAATTACAGGACGTTTTCCTCGAATCTCGGACGTTTTTTCACGCCCGGGTTCGATTTTCTGGATGTAATTTTTGAAATTCTGGACGTATATTTCATCGACGTTCACTTATTGAGAGCACTGTATAAAGGCAATACAAAGCTAGATAACAAGACAAGCGTTGTCCGCGGACAACGTAGCTCGCCCAAACAGCTGCTTGTCACAAACAGCCCTTGACCTAAGACCGAAGTTCAAAGTGGTTTCTTTCAATGTTAAAGTCCATGATCTAATATATATCTGTTTGAGTAGTTATTAAGAAATATAAAAACTTTTTTGTTTTAATTGCATGTATAAGGTTAGGGTAAAGTGAAAGCCTACAAGCAGATGAGGTTACCAATGGAATTTTTTTGTATCAAACATGAAGTTTTTCTTTCTAAGTCCACAAAAGGTCAAGATCAAGGTCAAATTGTGAAGGACCTTGGTCTCTGTAGAAGCCTATTACCTAGTGAGTATGTGTATGAAGTAATAATGTCCCTGAGTAAAGCATTTAGAAAATATAAGCAAGGTTAAATCTTTGGTTAAAGTTTATCAGTTTAACTTTTTCCAAGTCCATAAAAGGTCAAGGTCAATGTCAAATTGTCAAGGCCCTTGGTTTCTGGTGAAAGTCTTTCATCTGGTGACTATGTATATGAAGTAATAATGTCCCTAGGTTAAGCATTCAGAAAATATAAGCAAGGTTAAAGTTTTTGGTAAAAGAATATCGGTTAAAGTATTTCTAAGTTGTTACGTGCCAATGTAACACGAACAAAGAAGCCAGCAACAAACTTTACAATTAACAATATTTATTGACAATAATACCAGAATTATTGACAATATGAAATAAATACAAAAACAATTTACAATACCTTGAATGTTTAATCCTAAAGTTTTAATTTTAGATCCAATTTAATTAAGTTCCTGGTCCACAAATAATAAGTCCAATAATATCCGAATTTAAAATTAAACACGCTTTTAAACACACTTTTAAGATAACAAGAAATCCCCTTTTAGTTTAACACAGTACTACTAAATGAAACCATAAGTCTAAATCAAGTGAACCAAGAATGCTGTAGGAACCCCTTTATATAATACTATAGAACAATCTGGAATAGTATAGAACATAAGAATACTCTAGAGTCTGAATCACCTTCCAAAAGGCCTTTCTAGAAAGATCTACATAATTCTACATACATTTACGTAACAGAATCAAGAGATAAGAAAATTCCCAGTCTAAAAATAGACACGGTAAATACCATTAGGTTTATTTATAGCTTATACATAACACTTTCCCCCTTGAAAGAAAAAAGAAAGGTTTATGAAATAAATCTTTCTTTTTGTATTATCTTTAGCATATACAATGATAATATACTTTACATAATTAATAATATCATGATTTGTTGAAACATTTCAGCACATCTAGCATGAAAATACAAACAATTTTCATCAAAAGAATTGAAAAAGAGATATATATATACAAACATATATACATATAAACAAAAAATATAGTGAAATGGTACTGTTAAATTCAATTTTATATTAAAGATAAGACAATTCAAAATTTTAGACTCTTGACAGAGCATCTGGTATAATATTGTCTTTTCCTTTAATGTGTCTTACATCAAGATCAAATTCTTGAAGTGACAAACTCCACCTCAATAATCTTTGGTTCTTACTCTTAAGTTTGTGAAGAAAACTTAAGGGATTGTGATCACTGAAAACAACTATAGGAGAAGTTGCAGATGTTAAATAAACTTCAAAATGTTGGATTGCCAAAATCAGAGCAAGACATTCTTTTTCAATGGTTGAGTAGTTTTTCTGATGTTTGTTTAATTTTTTAGAAAAATAACAAACGGGATGATCAATACCATCATCGTCTTCTTGCAAGAGAACAGCACCAATACCCACATCACTTGCATCAACAGCTAATTTAAAACATCTTTCAAAATCAGGTGCTAAAAGAACTGGTGTGCTCTTTAGTATGGCTTTCAAGCGATCAAAGGCAACTTGACAGTTATCATTCCATTTGAACTTAACATTTTTCTTTAATAAATTTGTTAAAGGTTCAGCTATTATAGAAAAATTCTTACAAAACTTTCTATAGTAGCCAGCCATACCAAGAAATCGCATCAGTTGCTTTTTAGTAGCAGGCACTGGAAACTCAGAGATAGCATTGACCTTAGATTCTAAAGGTTTAACTTGACCCTGTCCCACAAGATGTCCTAAAAAAGTAACAGTAGCATGACAAAATTCTGTTTTTCCCAGATTAACAGTCAATTTTGCTTCACTGAGACGGTCGAAGAATTGTTTGATTCTTTGAAGGTGGTCACTCCATGTATCTGTATAGATGATGACATCATCGATGTATGCGTCACAGCCATCCAAGCCAGCTATAACCATATTTACAAGCCGCTGAAACGTCGCAGGAGAATTTTTCATCCCAAACGGCATAACTTTGTACTGGTACAGACCAGTTGGAGTAGCAAATGCTGATACTTCTTTAGCCCTATCAGTGAGCGGAACTTGCCAGAATCCTTTGAGAAGGTCAAATTTGGTGACATATTTAGAATTACCGACTTTGTCAATACAGTCATCAATTCTTGGAATTGGAAAAGAGTCAGTTTTTGTCACAGAGTTCACTTTTCGATAGTCAGTACACATTCTGTATGTTCCATTTGGCTTTGGAACTAATATACATGGTGAACTGTAATTACTTTGGCTGGGTTCAATAAAGTCATTCTCCAATAAGTAATTCACTTCATCTTGAAGGGCTTTTTGTTTCACTGGATTCATTCTATAAGGATGTTGTTTTATTGGTTGAGAATCTTCCACAATGACATCATGATATATTTTATCAGTTCTTGTGGGGATGTCAGGAAATAAGTGTTTATATTCATTAATCAACTGTTTCAGCTCTTCTCGTTGAGATGGCTCCAAATGTGAAAGTTTGTCGTCAAGATTCTTAAGTATTTCAGAGTTCTCAAGTTTAGGTGGACCAGGAACAGATTTTTCACTAAAGTCTGAACTAACTTCTGATTCAATCATATTTGATTGTTGTGGGACAGTGTTTACAACTGTAACTGGTTTTGAAATAGAGCTATCTCTGTCAAAATACTTTTTTAACATGTTTACATGACACATTTGTTTATTTTTACGCCTTCCGGGAGTATTGATGATATAATTCAAATCACTTGTTTTCTTATCAATAGTATACGGGCCATAATATCTTGCCTGTAAGGGTCGGCCAGGTATTGGCAAAAGAGCAAGGACTTTATCACCTGGTTCGAATTTCCTATCAACACTATGCTTGTCATATCTTGCCTTCATTTTGCTCTGAGATGATTTAAGATTTGACCTAGCAACCTCACATGCCCTAGACAGTTTATTTCTGAAGTCAGAAACATACTGTAACAAGTTCAAGGGTGTTTCATCATCAGCAAGAAATTTCTCTTTTAAGAGTGTTAATGGCCCACGAACAGAATGACCAAAAACTAACTCAAAGGGGCTAAAGCCAAGAGATTCTTGAACAGATTCTCTGACTGCAAATAATAGCAAATGAATACCTTCATCCCAATTTTTATCAGTATCAAAACAATATGACCTTATCATATTCTTTAGGGTCTGATGAAATCTTTCTAAAGCACCTTGACTTTCAGGGTGATAAGCAGATGACCGATATTGCTTGATACCTAATTCATGCATAACCTGTTGGAATATGCCTGACATGAAGTTTGATCCTTGATCAGACTGAACTGATTTTGGAAGGCCAACAAAAGTAAAGAACTTGACAAGAGCCTTAATAATTGACTTTGCCTTAATGTTCCTTAAAGGAATTGCTTCTGGGAAGCGGGTAGAAGCACACATAATTGTCAACAAATATTCAGAACCTGACTTGGTTTTTGGTAAAGGACCAACGCAGTCTATTATTATTCGACTGAAAGGTTCATCAAAAGCTGGAATGGGTTGTAACCTTGCTTTTGGAATAACTTGGTTAGGTTTCCCTACCATTTGACAAGTGTGGCAACTTTTACAATATTTGGAAACATCCGATTTAAGTCCAGGCCAAAAGAAATGAGTCATAATCTTGTGATAAGTCTTGTTTACACCTAAATGACCAGACATTGGACTTTCATGGGCTATACTAAGTATTTCATGGCGATATGACTTTGGAACAACAATTTGGTGATGAACAGCCCAATCGTCATCAGCTGGGACATCAAATGGTCGCCATTTTCTCATCAGAATACCATTCTTTTTATAGTAACAAACAGGATTCTGAGACATTTCTTTTTCGGGTAATGCCCTATCAATTAACTTTGAAATCTCAGGATCATTTTGCTGTTCCTGGATTAACTTTGACTTTGAATGCGTTTCATGACCTTGGTCATTTGACCTTGGAGATGACTGACAAAATTTTGACGAGTCTGTCTGAGTATCAGGCAGACTAAGATTAAAAGACTTTTTAATCTCGTCATTGAAATATTGACCAACAAAAGTATCAGTTAAGTCAATATCATTTGAATTTTTCAAGGAAGCTTTTTTAGCCATACCCCGAGTTACTGCACATGAAGGGTACAAATCAGGTATTTCCTGCAAAATAGGATCATCTGTTTGACCTACATTAGGTGTGTCAGTTACAAGAGGATTAACAACAACCTTATCTCCAGCTAAGTCATTGCCTAGCAATAAATGTACACCTTTAAATGGTAAAGAATGTTTAACACCAACAACCACAGAACCAGTAACCAAATCCGAGGACAAATTAACCTTATGAAGAGGAACATTAATAACACCACACTCTACACCCTGAATAAGGACACTAGTACCAGACGAAGTCTTCTCAGAAAAAGGCAGAACATCTGCTAAAATAAGAGATTGAGAAGCTCCTGTGTCTCTTAAAATTTTAATAGGGGTAGGTGGGCACATATCACCTGAAAGTGATACAAAACCATCCAAAATGAACGGTTCAAAAATCTCCATACAGGAATCAGAATTTGGTTCTGCCTTAACAATTGAATTTAACTCAAAAGAAGGCTGTGATTTAGGCTGAAGGCTGGTGAGCCCTGTAGGTTTGGCTGCACTCAGTTCCTTCTTCCTTTTTAATCTAAAACATTCCGAAATAAGGTGACCTGGTTTTTTACAAAAAGTACAATGTACTCGAGATAAGGGATTTTGAACATTGGTTTCACCAGTAGACTTTGGTTTAGGTGAATTCGATTGACTAGACATGCTAGATGAATCACCAGACATAGATTTATTTTGGGGATGTGAGGAAGCAGGTTTTGCTTTATTAACGAAAGAATTTTTGTGTGTAAGGTAGTAATCATCAGCTAAACGAGCTGCTTCATGTATAGTTTCAACAGTTTTTTCATCTAAATGTGACTTAATGTCAGATTGAATGCAATTTTTGAATTGTTCAATTAATATAAGTTGTCTAAGATTATCATAATTTTGGTCTATTTTCTTAGAATAGCACCACCTGTCAAATAATTTTTCTTCGTTTCTTGCAAATTCAACGTGAGTCTGGCCAGATTCTTTTCTACAACTTCTAAATTGTTGTCTGTATGCTTCTGGAACCAGCTCATAACCTTTGAGAATGAGTTCTTTTACAGTATCATAATCATTGCTTTGTTCTGTTCTAAGTTGCGAATAAATATTGCGAGCTTTTCCTACTAAGACACTTTGGAGAAGTAAGGTCCATTGCTCCTTTGGCCATTTCAAGTTATTTGCAACTTTTTCAAAATGTTCGAAATATGTATCAACTTCATTTTCTTGAAATTGAGGAACAAGCCTAAAATGTTTTGTTACATCAAAATGGTCATTATACATATCTCTGGGCTGATTTGCTCTATCTTGTATTTCTAATTCTTTTAATCGTAATTGAAATGCTCTTTCTTCTCTTTCCCTCTCTCTTTCTATTTCTCTCTCTTCTCTTTCTCGCTCTTCCTTTTCCCTTTCTCTCTCTCTTTCCCTTTCTTCCTTTTCCCTTTGAAATTGCCTTTCTCTTTCTTTTTCTTCAATTTCTCTTTGTGCTCTTTCTCTTTCAATTTCAATTTCTAATTGCTTTTCTTGAAATTTCCGCTCTTCTCTCTCTCTTTCTATTTCCAATTCCTTCTCCCTTTGTTGAAGTTTTAACAGTTCAAGATCTCTTGAGCTTGAAACTGATGGAACATCAACAATGAGAGACAGAGCCTTTTCATCAAAAATGTCCTCATCAACAAAATATTGAACCAAAATATTCTTAATTTCATGCTTTCGCAATGAGGACTTGACTTCTTTTAATTCATAATGCTTGGCAAGATTGAGCAAATCAGACTTTTTACCCAAATTCAATAGCTCCACGGAAGGTTCCTGCGTAAATTTTTCTAAGTCAAAAGACATGGTAGCTTGTTGCTGTATTCAAATAAGAATGTAAGATTATGATAAATAATAGTGAAAGTACACTCTAGATTTATTAAAATTGAAATATGAAATTAATTTCTTAAATAATTTTGAACAGCAGATTTAATTACAGAATTTGTTTGATTTGTTTTGTTTTGTTTGTTTGTCTGATGTTCGTATCTCGAGACGAGCCCTCAATATGTTACGTGCCAATGTAACACGAACAAAGAAGCCAGCAACAAACTTTACAATTAACAATATTTATTGACAATAATACCAGAATTATTGACAATATGAAATAAATACAAAAACAATTTACAATACCTTGAATGTTTAATCCTAAAGTTTTAATTTTAGATCCAATTTAATTAAGTTCCTGGTCCACAAATAATAAGTCCAATAATATCCGAATTTAAAATTAAACACGCTTTTAAACACACTTTTAAGATAACAAGAAATCCCCTTTTAGTTTAACACAGTACTACTAAATGAAACCATAAGTCTAAATCAAGTGAACCAAGAATGCTGTAGGAACCCCTTTATATAATACTATAGAACAATCTGGAATAGTATAGAACATAAGAATACTCTAGAGTCTGAATCACCTTCCAAAAGGCCTTTCTAGAAAGATCTACATAATTCTACATACATTTACGTAACAGAATCAAGAGATAAGAAAATTCCCAGTCTAAAAATAGACACGGTAAATACCATTAGGTTTATTTATAGCTTATACATAACAAAGTTCATAAAACGTCAAGGTCAAATTATCAAGGACCTTGATCTCTCACAAAAGCCTATCACCTAATGAGTATGTATATGAGGTAATGATGTCCCTAGGTTAAAGCATTCAGAAAATATAAGCAAGGTTAAAGTTTTTGGTTAAAGTTTACAGTTAAAGTTTTTCTAAGTCCACAAATGGTAAAGGTCAAGGTCAAATTGTGAAGGACCTTGGTCTCTGGTGAAAGCCTATCACCTGGTGAGAATATATATGAAGCAATGATGTCCCTAGGTTAGAGCATTAAAAAAATATATGCAAGGTAAAAGTTTTTGGTTAAAGTTTTTTGGTTAAAGTTTTTCTTAGTCCACAAAGGGTCAAGGTCAATGTCATATTGTCAAGGACCTTTGTCTATGGTGAAAGCCTATCACCTAATAAGTGTGCATATGAAGTAATGATGTCTGTAGTTTAAAGCTTACAGAAAATATAAGCAAGGTTAAAGTTTTTTTGGTTAAAGTTTTTGGTTAAAAATTTTTGGTTAAAGTTTTTTTGAAAGGGTCAAGGTCACAGTCTAAAGGTCATTTCGACATGGATGTTGGTCTCAAATGAAAGCCTATGCCCTAATGAGTGTTTCTGTAAAACATAAAGCCTCTAGGATAAATATTGATAGAAATAAAAAACTTAAACCTAATGCAGACGCCGACACCGACGGCGACATCGGAGGGTATGACAATAACTCTTCAGAGACTTTCGTCCCGGGCGAGCTTATAAAGCAAGACAAAATTAGAATAACTAGAGCTGTTAATAGTGGACAACGTTGACAAAGGACGCTGCAAGACAGACATCCACCTAACCACAAAAACTCACCTTGAGCACTTCATTTTCAGGTGAACTATCAATAAAATAGAATTTCTTACTAAAATCACATTATTCACATAATGGACACTTCAACCAAGTTTAAAGGGAATCAGACAGAAATTGTAGAAGGAGATTTTTGGACAAACATTTTAAGGTTAAGTCAAGGACAACAACTCAGTAATGCTATACTATCTTGCTCATCTACAGTTCCTTATAAAGACTTCTTCTAATTGTCAAGTAAATTATAGGCCTTAAGTTAGCAATGACTATGTAGGATATTGCAGATAGACCTACCAACCTACAGGCTGATTCATGTATAACCTTCCTAATCCATTATTACGCTGGTCATGACATGCTCATTTCCTCTGTTAAACTAGACTGTCATAAAACTGACTAATACCCCACTACAAATGCTGGTCAATAGTGAAAAGTCATTTTCCATCAAAGGGCCATTAATCTGTTAAAAGTCAATTAAAATTAACCAGAATTTCACTTGCACATCTCTACTTAATCTACTTAATACTGATCATATCTGTAAAGTTTGAATGAAATCTGTGCATAAGTTGCTCAGAAATCTTCCAGAAGAAAAAGCTACCCAAGGACGGACCCACCGACAAGCTGACACCTATTTACCCCCCAAACATAGTTTTGGGTGTATAAAAAGCTTTGGCAGACAATATTATAGATTATTGAATTTATATAGGAATATATTGTGTCGGACGAGTTCTTTTGGCAAAGTGCCCTAGCTTGCGAGGGCAAATACGCCCAAAGAACGAGTCCGACACAATATATTCCCGTTTAAATTCAATAACCTTTTTATTGTATACTTTGATATTGTATGAAGATATTAACTTCATATTTATTAATATTTTACATCACCTATACTTCAAGAACGTTTTTTTTTTTGTTTAAATTTAAACCACTTTTATAAACAGTTACACAATAGACCTTTTCCCGCAAAATCCTTTCCGTTATATTTTTACATTTGGATGAATACATCCGTTGCTATGGAGATACAGTGTAAACAAAAAAGACGGCGGACATTTTTGTGATAGATACTAGAATTATGATGAACACAAAGAGATGGGCATGAATTAGTTTTGAAAGAGTTATTAAATAACATGGATAAAGGAGAAACAAAACAGTGATTTGGAAGAAATTTGAGGGGGCATCTGAGTCGACAGAGAGGGGGAGGGGATAAAGTTATTTATTTCTCGGAAAATGTTTCAAATAGATGAAAATAAACACTGGCGTAATGCCCTTAAGGCATTGAAAGAACTTGAAACTTATTTCTTTACTCTGACTAAACTATTTCTCGAATATTAAATGCAAAAAGAAAGCGATGATAATGTGATTTTTATGTTGACACATATCTAGGTAGCAACCAGAAAGTAGTCCAGTCCATTTGTGCACATGAAAATAATCTTAGTGCAATATCAAAGTATGCAATTTAAAAAATATTGCACACTTTCTTCCTGTTCAAATACATAGAGACAATATCAAAGTATATAATAAAGACTAAGATCAGACTGCACAATTGTGAAGTCTGATCTTAGCCTACAATACCTGCTTTCTACTAATAATGAGCTAGAACAGCGGTTTTTCTCCTTCTTTGACTCAAATTGACTGGTATCCTAAAAAGGTCCTGTTCCCAATGCCATTGAAATGCCAAGTGACATTTTCCCCAAAATCATCAAAGAAATTCCCAATTTACCAAGGACCTTTCCAATTTCTTAAAGTGAAAATGAAGAATCAAACATGTTGTTTCTCAGTTTAATTCTAATTTTAATGTCCAAAGAGAAAGGAAGCAAACTTTATTCTGTTAGTAAATTTTACACAATACTTAAGTTTTTGTCTAAAACCACTATAATAAGATTTTTCCCAATTTTTGTGAAAAACACTGCATTTTCCCCAATATGCCTAGTTTTGGACCGTTCCCAAAAGCCTGAAAAAAGCGCTGCAGAATGGTTGAAATGTCCCTAAATTTGGTAATTTGTTTGAGAATAAGATTATAATTTAGCAGGATAAGGGTTAAAATTGTTTGAGGGTAAATAATTACTACAACTTACGATGATCCTTTGGTTGACAGACTCCCATAGCTGTAAAAGGAAATAAAAAAGTCTGACAAATGAGGGTGTTTCTCTGAAACCTTTTTAGTGGAAATAAAATGTGTTCGAAAAACACAAATGCCCCCTAAAACAGTAAATTTATCAAAGTTTTGACCATGACCTTTTCAAATGACCTTGGTATCTCCAGACATGTATTGAAAGATCTATCATCATGCCATTTTAGAACATTGTACCTTGGAAAGCCTTGACCTTATTGGCAATATTATGTTCTTTGATTTTGCAGACACAGACAGATAAATGGATAATGATAAAACATTATGCCCCTGATCTTAGCAATGCAGAGGCATATAAATGAAACTTTCCATCTGATAAATGTTAAGATTGATTGCAAGAGTTATGATTAGATTTTGTTAATCAATGAAAGAATAATGATTTTGAGCTAATAATATCCTAAAAGAGATTTCTGTTCCACGCATTAAGCAGGGTTGAGCAGGGCTTTTCAGCTATCTTTCAGGCGCCTTTCTCTATAGAAAAAGGCCCCAAATATTTCCCAATTTTGGAGAAAATTCCCAATTCCATAAAATTGAAAAAAAAAAAAAATAGAGGCTTAAAAATTTCTGAAGCATATAACAATATTTTCCTTTGTTTTCCACATGATTTTGGAATTCAATAATTCAAAAATGATACCTTTTACAATAATAACTGAATGAAAAGGTTTTCAGAGACATTTTGAGAAGGAATAACCATTATATCTTTACTTGAAATTTCCCATTGTTATCGTTTTATTGATAGCTTTTTGCCAAAAAAGTTGCCAGGGGCCTTTTCCCAAAGAGCCCTGTTGGAGGTATATAGATTTTCTTTTTATTTGGAAAAGAAATTTCATTTACTTTCCCAAATTTCTATTACCCCTCATCATGCTCAACCCAGAATAGTCCTTCTTTGGCAGAAGATAAAGACAAAGTTCAGCCTGCACATATGTGCAGACTGATCTTAGTCTTTATCACATGCTTTTCCTTTTTAAACCAGAAAGCTTAAAGTCATATCTATTTGACTGATTTAATTATAATTTTATTCATTTACATGTACATTCAATTCTTTAACAATATGAGGAAACCATTGAGTCATGAGATCATAAGTAATTCATTAAATGTATCAATGAAAACTTAATCAGTCAGAACAACCCCTGCAGAATTTTTTAGAGTTAACGATCATGCAGAACATTTGTAGAGTAAAAACCCTGGTTTGAGGGGCAAAATAAGAGCCCAGGATATACCAGGAAATGTATGACATAAAAAATCAGGGTTTGACACTAACTTCTGTAAGTGAGGAATTCAGTGGACTTCCAACTTATGAAATCAAGGAGTCCAACCTCAAAGTAAAGAGTCTGGATTTTGTACGGTGGAGCAATTAATGTGGTAAAAAAAATGCAATTTATTCCTTTTCACAATAGTTCCCCATCATTTATAACACTGTTTTCTTTCATTATAACTAATTACAGATGCACACAAATACTGTCTGCAAAAAAGGTTTTGAACAAATCTAAAATTTTGACAGATTGATTGAAAAGGAAACTCTGCAGCTCATTTATTTGTCAAAATATTATCATATAATGAAGGGGACCATTGCACTCTTGCACTCCTAATTTGCAAAATGGAGGAGTTCTACATAGTAGCGTTAGGTAATCGGTTTCAAATCACTATCAATAATCGGTTTTTAGTAAGTTGGAAGAGTAAATCAACTAATGATCAATTGTATAATGGCTTTTTCAGAAAAACAATACAGCACTCCCAGTATCATGTGAAAGTTAAGTTAAAACTCATGACCTGAAGACTCATTCTGCAGATTTTTTTTTAACTCCATTGCTCAGCATGAAACAGTTATAACTGCCTATAAACATAAAGGCAGTTACATCTGTTTCATGCTGCGCCATCAAACTGATGTCAGTTTCCAAAACAATATATAATGGTTTTCATTTATATGTTAGAAACTGATAATTGATTATGAAATTTCTTAACCAATTATCACAATCGGAAGCCCAAACCAACTGATTATCAATAATAATTGATGAATCTGCCCATCACTTATACATAGAAGTAAGGTGTATCAGACTCCCTCATTGTTTAACCAAGTTTTGCTTGATCACAATATAGATTAAGAAATACGAACCTTTTACTAAGTGGCTGTAATTTAGGCAGGTACATATCCGAATCATCATCTAAGTATGGATCACATGACCAGGGCTTATCAGCAGATACAGACTGACTGATCCACGTGAGACATGTGACCTCATTTCCAACCTCCAGTCTGTGAAGAACTTCCGCGTTTTCTATATAACACAGACGGACTATCCCTGTATTGTATCCTACAGCCAATACTGAAATAAAGCAGTCAGAGGTACAGATACGGGGGGTAAAACCTGTCTAAAATCTTTATTTCTGCATTAATCACTATATTGTGGGTACTCATTAGAATCATCTTGACAAGACAATTCTAATGAGTACCAACAAGAAAGAGTTTGTGCTACTTTTATCAAAAACTTCCGCATTTTCTATACAGCACAGACGAACTATCCCTGTTTTGTATCCTACAACCAATACTGAAATAATAATTAACAGTAGGGATACAGATAAGATGGGGTAAAACCTGTCTTAAATCTTTATATATCTATGAAACACTGTGTTGTGGGTACTCATTAGAATCGTCTTGACAAGATGATTCTAATGAGTACTAACAAGAAAGAGTTTCTGCTTCTTTTATCAAAAACTTCTTCATTTTCTATATAGCACAGACGAACTATCCCTGTTTTGAATCCTACAACCAATACTGAAATAATAATTAACAGTAGGGATACAGATAAGATGGGGTAAAACCTGTCTAAAATCTTCATTTATCTATGAATCACTATGTTGTGGGTACTCATTAGAATCCTCTTGACAAGACGATTCTAATGAGTACCAACAACATAGAGTGTTTGCTATTATTATCAAAAACCTCCGCGTTTTCTATAACACAGACAGACTATCCCTGTATTGTATCCTACAGCCAATACTGAAACAATAATTATTGCATAAAATGGCAAAAATGCTAACAGACAAAGCACAGGAGTTAAATTGTAGCAAACATGAAATTGAAGAATTCATCGCTAAATTCACATTCCATTAATTCCTAACTTTTTTAAACTAAACATCCTGAGCTAGGCCTATACACTTAATTATTTTCAATCATCTTTTTCTTCAAAATTTGTGTGTACAAAAAAAACTATGACTTGATTCATTCTGTTTAAAATAAGATAATTGATCAATTTTTGACGAGTGCACACATTTACATTTTGTATTTGTAAAATGCATTAAATATGGCTAATGTTAATTTAAAGTAAAAACAATAGATGTTGATCTAATTCCAGCTTTGAGGTTTGTGATGTTTGAGAGTTATTTGATTTTTTTGGTCTCTGCAAATGTTAACGCCCTCAAAACATGTTTTAATCCTATATTAACTATTGCCTGATAAAATTTATTCAGAGGGGCTGCAATAGACAAATTTAGAGAAATTGCTGAAGGGTATAGTAAAGATTTTAGGCCTATATTGAATTCTGTCTCCTTCAACCTTTCAAACTAGGTTTCATTAACAATATAAAATTAAAATTGTGAAAGATCTTACTGTTATCAGAAAGATATGTACAGTTAATTGTGTATTACCCCTTTCCTGTTTTACAAAATTTTGGACCTGTCCAAATTCAAAGGTTTTGCAGACGAAAATTTAAAGTGGATTTAATTTGAAAAATAACCATTCAGTAGGGTAGAAAATAGTGTGGAAAAAGAAGAAATTGCTTGTTAGAAGCAATTTCTCCTTTTTTCACAATGTTTTCTCAATCATAAAATCACAGGCACGTAAAAAGCAGGGATTAAACAGCAAAGGGTTAAGTGACCACTCATGGGACCAACAAAAAGCGGTCGTTACAGAGAGTGGTTGCTTAGCACAAGTTTTTATTACAAATAAGGAACTTTACTTTTTTGAATATGTATACCATTACAATTCCTAAGTAATTCTATGTTGTGTATACACATTAGAATCGTTTCAATTTTAGACGATTCTATTGAGTTTGTACAACATAGAATTAATTTACAATTATTTTCAGAGCAATAGTTTTGACTTCTTCAGATATTTTTATTTAAAGAAGGGGATTTTGAAAAAGGTCCCTTTTAAGGCTTTAATACTCAAAATGGAAGCTTAATAGACATGGTCGCTCCAGTAAATTGACTGTATCTTTATGACTAAAGAACAAACAAACAAAATTAACCTTAAGATTCTAAGGTGTTTTTTTTTGTCTGGATCTATTGATAAAAACTATAGATACATTTTGTATAATATGCAAGAAAAAAAGGAGCAGAAGAAAGGAAGGAACTGGACTTAAGTGAAAATTCATATTTGCATTAAGTCCCTTTTTCTTTCGATCAAGAGGCCTCTAATCAAACTCATGAATATCAAAACTTTACATATCTATGATTTCAAATGTATAGTTCCATAAAATTTGGTTGGTGAGTTGAAGAAAAAATCCTTTAGACAGGAGATTGATTGAATAACAAACAGATTAATCAGTGAGAAGATCAATTAATTCAAGCTGTAGATAAAACAGTTTTGTTGCCCAATGACTAAATGCTAACCACTCAGACAGCATTTAAACGCACCTTTGCCATCAGGTCTCCAGGACAATGCCTTCACTCTGGCACCTTCACTCTGAGGTGGGAGGGACCAAACTTTCTGCCAGCACAGCCGATGTAGTATAACCTGAAGTTCATGGAAGTGGACCCAGATTAGTTCCCCGAAGTTTCTTAATGATTTCATGAAACCTCAGTTAACATTGTGAAAGATCATAAGTTTTGAAACTTTGCAGAACTATAACAGGTTCACTACGTTCAAATACACTTAAGTTTCAAAAGTGTGAAAACAAATAATGATATTTTCCATTTTTGACAGAGAAATAGGGGTCCGTATCGGTCAGTTTTATCGATACGATATATATATCTATAAAAAATTAACGATATTCGATATATCATATGATATTCCTATTTTCAATAAAACAACCAAAAAAGAGTTTGTTATTCTTTATAAGACGCATATTTTGAGCAACTGCAAATACAATAATGTACTCCAGTCTGTCCGATATGTTGGTGAAGAATACCAGAATCTCAGAGTACAGGTGCGCATCACACTTTTAACGTTTGTAGATTTGCTTCAGTCCTTAAGATTTACATCATGGTCTAATGTATAATAAATGAATTTATTCTTGCTCTCTTCCTATTGAAAGTACAACCGTGTGACATAATCAAAATTGGTTTGGACTGACTAATATTAAAAGGTCAAAATTAAATGGAATGTTCAAAACCAGGTAGTCGTAATTACAAATCTTCACTGAACAAGAGCAAATCGTGACTTTTTATTGTGTATCTCAACAAAATAATAATCTTTTTAATCGAAAAAATTATGATAGTAAACAATTTAGTTGTGTAAAAAGAAAGTACCGGTAATTTTCCCTCTTGTTTCAATAATCCAGAAAAAAATCAAAGATCCGAGGCTCTCTGGCCAAAATCCACATGAAATAAACAGTTGAGTCTCAAAGTGGAGTAAAGGACTTGGAAGAGTTTATTTTACAAAAGGTTAAACAGCTGATCAAAAGGTGCCGACGCCAGATGTTTTGGCTATTTTTAGAAAAGTTTCCAGAGCTGACACGCGACAGTTGGTTAACCTCGTGGGAATGGAATTCAGACCCTTTCCTTCATGTTGAGAATTTAGTATGATTTTATTAACTGTCTTTGTGTGCTTGAATAATGGATTAAACTTGAATAAAAAGGGATGTTTATTTTTTAACAGGGCAGGTAGGCCATTTCTTTTAAAACTGAATTGAATTTAAAATTTAAAATTGAATGACCATTTATTTTTGAGGGTCCCGAGAAATACTGCATTTATGCACAAGGACCAAACTTTAGTTGACAGGCAATGAGTCTTACCGTTTTCGCAGCTGTAAACTTTGAACACTGTTTCTAATTATTCTATTAATGTTTCATATTCATATATTGATCGATATTTTTTCCGATACAGAAACATTCGATCCGATATATCTATCGAACGTAAAATACCGGTATTCGATATATATCGAGTACCGGTACGGAGCCCTACAGAGAAACCAAATAAATCTTATCTTCATAACTCATGGTTGAGGATGAAAAATAAAAAAAAAATGGCAAGAGTGTGTCAACCTTAAGCTAGATAATGAAAAATAATCCATGTTCAAAACAGGGCATATCATATCTTATACAAATATGCTTCCAGTTATCCCCTTGATACAATTGATAGCTCTTGAGATACCGAACATACATGCCAAGTTTCAAGGTAATGATTTGATAACTTCAGATACAAACAAGGATAAAGTTTGTCACACACACACTAACGCCAACACCAACAAAAACGCCAGCACCAACCACCCTAAGGTGATTACAAAAAATTGACTTTTTTGCTCTAAAACAACTGAGTTCACAAAAAGCAACCTGTTACTCAGTGACCTGAATCTTGCATGCAGTTTAATGCCACTTTGTTGCAATCATGTAATAGACACTGGTGCACCTATTGGTTCTAACAAAAATACAAATGATATTTCAACAGAGCTGACAGCTCTACTTAAGACAATCTAATTTCTCTTTACTGTCATCACACTCAGGCATACTAGTTATTCTTGGGATTTGGTCCTGGTCTTTTGGGGGATCAGTTGAAAGGAAGAAAGATGTCAGGTTAAACATATTACCTCTCCCTGACAGTTTGAGAGTGCAACAAGGTCATTTTTGGGGGACCAGACCATGAGGTCCACCTCTGATGCAACATGCTTCTCATCCACCTGACGAAATGCTCCAACTTCAGGCATGGTGTCCTTTTATCAACCGATCTGTAAAGGAATAAAATCCAAATATCCAATTAGAGAGAGTGATTCTGCTTTCAAAACAAAAATAATCTATTTTCCATCGTGAAAAATCCTATGTTAAGGGTACTTATTGGAATCACCTGACGAAATGCTCCAACTTCAGGCATGGTGTCCTGTTATCAACGGATCAACAGATCTGTAAAGGAATTAAATCCAAATCTCCAATTAGAGAGTGATTCTGCTTTCAAAACAAAAATATTCTCCATTGTGAAAAATCCTCTGTTAAGGGAATCATCTGATCGAGATGATTCCAATAAGTTCCTACAACATAGGGATCATATTAGAAATAATCAAGATAAAATGTCATCACTCCCAAATTTACTTGAGCCAAAATCAATTTTAAATTTGAAGCAGGTCTTGAAAATTCGACTCGTCCTGCATGATTTTTTCCTTCTTTGTCTACGTAAGCAGGACGAGTGGATTTTGCCAAATTTCACTTATGAAATTAAAGTATTACTTTATTTTCCTATACGGAAAGATGAGTAGAAATTTCAAGAATTTCACAGCCCTGTGAAGTTTTGTAAACTATACTATACTATACTAATAGTACAAACAGGGTCTTATTTATTGTAACATGTTCATCAATGAAATACATGATTCAGACAATAAGAAAATTTAAATATGCCTGCCTAAATTTACAAAAATATTAAGATATTAATTAAATACTTATTATATCTGTTGGAGTTAAGGTAATCTTATATTCATTTTCCTCTTGGTGTATTTTCACAAAAAATAAGGCAGTCCCATTAAAACATCTATTACAGATTTAAAGATTTGGGATAATATAATGAGATTTCCACACTATCCGAGATTCCGGTACTGTCCGAAATAGGACCTTGATAACAAACACGGCTAAAAAATTAAAATTAACTTTTGATGAACGTTGTTTTGTGAGAAATTGAATCTCGCGCTTGGTAAAACTGATTTACGTGGCTACAAAATGGAATTTTACCTTTTAAAATGGCCCAAGTTTTGAAAAAAAAATCTTACCGGTTCCTGTCCTTTACATCAAGCATCTAATGATGCAGATTGACAGCGGGAAGTATTGACCAATCAAATGCGAGGAGACATTTGACAGTCGAATAGCGGCCATTTCAACTTGGACAGAAAGACGTTTTCGAAGTCAAATTTTATTAGCGTATTTTGTCCTTGTCATCCAATTTAGAAAAGAATTATCAAGAGACATTAAAGGTAAGATATCATGCTTCCTACCGACATCGATTTTTGAATTTTCTTAGCGGTGTTGGTTCGAAAAATTGGCAATGATGTCAGCCTTAAATTTACCGTTGGATTCCATTAGAACGGTAACGTCCCAGCGGGCACGATCAAATATCAAAGGATCGGCTATCTTACCGGCCTCTTTGATCTTTTTAATGTGGTAAGCCTAAGCCATCCAGATTCAGAGATGCAATATATCGAGGAAGAATTTGACATTTACCCCAAACTTGTCGAAACCTAGAGACAAATTTACTAGGTTAAACAGCTTACAGTAAAGTGCAATACAGTCGCTCATGTATTAATCTATTTAACCCTTGTCATGCTAAAAACCATGGTCAAATTACATTAAAATTCAAAGTCCTATCAGAGCTGGTTGATCTTATTTTTAGTGTAAAAGCCTTTTAAGGGTTCTACAACATACACATGATTAAGTTACAGATTATGTATTTTTTTGATAGTACCAATTTTAAAACTTTCAGTTTTTACCAAGAAAATATAGTATAGATTAAGATCAGACTGGACTATATGTGCAGGCTCAGACATGGTGAAGGACCCAGAAAATCTGTCAGACAGTCGGTCTGACAGTCCTTGAAAAACTGTCAGACCGAAGTCTGACCTGTCAGACCGAACATTTAAGGGGGCAAATAATATCATCATTGTAGTGTTTCCTCATTGAGAGAGAAAACTTATAAAACTAGTAGCAATACAATTAAAGGCCTAACTAGCTTGTCAAAGTCCTCTAATTCTGTCAGTGATTTCAGTGCTTTGATTTAAAAACAAAGATTCTGAGATAAACAGAGCTTCAGATATTTTCAGAATTTTAAAAATGTCTTTTCAAGTCAAAAGGTAACAGTCATTTGTATTTTTTCATTAAAAAAAAGAAAGACATAATTTGATGGGTCGAACATTCTTGGGTACGAATAAGCAGAAAATATTTGAGTCTGTGTGCCTTTGAAATTGAAAAAATACAAAAAATTCAGGTAAGATAAGACTAGCTACCAATAATACTTTCTAAATTGGATCCTTAAATCATCTCTTCTTTCTCTTAATTGGTACAATTTGTAAAAGAGAATTTGCATATTCTAGCGGTGCCGAAAGTCGTAGAGGAACTGTTAATTGTTGGATTCTAGACCTATGTAAAGTTTAAAATCAAAGTTTGTTTTCGTGAGAAAGTTGACCAGAAATAATGTCTTCTTGAGTGAAAGTTTGGATTTACTGTTTAAACAGATTTTTCTGCCCAGAAAATAGTGTCGGACATTCGGACTGACGATATGGTACACTTTACCGGACCTAGGGGATTTTTGTCGGACATGTCCGACGGTCCGACGGTCTTCGCCATGACTGCAGGCTATCCAGTATCTAAGTCTCCTGTCAAAGCAAGAATATCATGGATTCAGCATGATAAGGGTTAACTGTTAACCCTTTGTTATAATTTCAATTTTAATAATAATATATTATATCCTCATTATTTAATGCAAGTTTGAATAAATTTGTTATGAAATATCTTTTTTTTCAGTATATATATTTGCTCCCATATATGGTAGGATGTTTTCTCCCAAATATCTTCCACTTCTTTGGCCCAATTCAGAAATTGGACAGAAGGATAGAAAGAGAGTTCTGGTGATAAGGGGTGCAATGAATAAGAATAAGAAATAAGTATTCAAGTAATTGTTGTTTTTTTTCATTTTTTTCCAATGCAAGATTTTCAAGGGCGTAACTACCATTACACACAAACTCTGTAAGTGTGTTATACAAAATATATCCTCTGTTGAAAAATATCCTTTATAAATAATCATTACATGGTTACTACAGCCTTTTCAAGCAGTAGTTACAATGTATTCAAAATTCATCAATGCTGAAAATATCAAAATTATACCTGGGGTGCCTTACTATCTCCTCATTCTTGCTAAATGGAGCAAATGGACATTAATTTGATTGTGTTTCCCTAACGCATATATTTTTGGATGGTCACCAAGTTTGTGCATATGAATTTTAAGGTTTACCAAATAGGGTTATGCTTTGCTGCATACAAAGCTCTGCTCTTGTATTTTACCTAAATATTTTAAGGATCAACACTTACACCAGTCCTCAGGCCCGAGACCTGTGGATTTTAGGAAAGACTGGTAGATGGTGCCAAACTGCAGGTCCTTCAGGCCTGTTGTAAAGGGCAAAACTAAGTAAATTTCAAATATGTCCCCTTTTGAAAAAAACTGCCTTTCCATTACTAAAATTTGCATTACCATATGGTAAACATTGTGGAAAAAGAAGAAATTGCTTGTCATTGGTAAAGCCTGGTTAATTTGACCCAACTTTGACCTCTGTGAAAAAAATGCTTGGATAACAATTACCGACATATTTTATCAATAAACAAAATGTATAATACATTCAATATCGTTTGTTATTCATTCCTATGAAAGCACATGCAAAGCCAAGTAGGAATAATCATGTTTTTATTCATCAAAATAGCAGGGGTCAGATTCAAGTTAATAAAACCGCACTATAATAGGTGGCTTTTCTCAGAAACTAATTGATGGATATAAACCAAACTTCACATGAATTATTATGAGTGGCCCTCTATCAGCCTACAAAAAGTCAATGTGATTGGATGGAAAATATGTCTTATGGGTGGTCCGTGGAGGTTAATTCTCTATTTGTTATATAGTGGTAACTTTGAAATTGATTTTCTCAGGATCTTATCAATGCATATCAACCAAATTTTACTTGAATAATCTATGAGTGACCCTTTATTAGCTTAAAAAATTATGGTGATTAGATGGAAAATTATGACTTTTATGAGCAGAGTTCAATTCTGTTTGTGTTATATGGTGAAATTTGAGATTGATTTGATTGGATTAAAAATATGACTTTTTTGGGCAGAGGTCAATTCTCTATATTATGGTATGTTAAAAAGTGAAAGCTTTGCAAATGATATCAACCTATCCAAACTATATCTTGTCTGCCCATGGATGAAACAAACTTTGAACAAAAATACGTCCAATTCATAAAGCTGTATGATTTAAAGAAAAATATTTGGGGAAATGAGAAAGTTATAAGTGTATGCATTTTCTCCTCTAACAATATTTTCTCTTATATATGATCCGGCAGTTGCTATCTTATTAGCTCCACTGGCCAAAAGTCGAGTGTGCTATTGTTATGGCAATGTGTCTGTCCTCTGTGCATCAAACAACATTGAAAAGTGTTGCATGTGAGTTGCTTCTCTTGTTTTTAAACAGCCTTAAGTTATCATCCTCTAATAATCATTATCAGGATATTCATGCTAGTGGAGTGAATCAGGCACTCAAGCGCCTATAGTTTCATGTAGGGAGACCAAACTGGACTAGCATTTTCAAGATGTGGGTGTACCAAGGACATGTAGAGATTGACGAGCATGGTCTTGTCTAGAAATTTAAAGTATCTGCTTATGGTTATTATTTTCTAGTTCTCATACAAAAGATGACTCTACACAATAGAGTTATAACAGGCTATTAACCCGGCTTGTCATGCTAAATAAATTTTGGCTAAAAATTTTCATCAAAATCAAAGGGCAAAAAGCACTGAAAGTACCAACAGTAGGTCATTTTTTATTTGAAAAACTAAATCTATTGACTATTCTGGTTGGAAAGTGAGAAACAGCTGGTGTAGACTAACATCAGACTGCACATATGTGCAGGCTGATGTTTGTCTATAGCTCCTGCCAAAGCAGGAATATTCCGGGTTCAGCATGACAAGGGTTAGAATATATAGAATTAACAACTATTTTCCAAATGACATTCTGTGATATCTTTTATGTCTTAAGACATTTTGAAAGTCATGTTCTTAATTGAAAATCTCATTCTCTCATAGCTCTCTTGCAGACAGAAGGCCTTGATTGTGCAATTCAGTATATTTACAATCATTCTTTTTACTCCTCTCATGAAATATCCTAGGAAAACAAAGGAATAAAGAATTGGCTTGTGTCAAACAATTTTTCATTTCCCATTGTGTTTTCCATCCAGAAAAAAAAAAAATTATCATTTGATTTTAGATTATTATTATTATTATTTTTTTAAATTTTGAAACCCCAAAACAGGATCACTGGGCATATATTTTGATTGGTAAGGGATAGACCCTTCATATTTCACATGGGTATTGCTTGTGACAATGCCTTTCTGTTGGACCACTTTAAAAGGCATCTGTCAAGGTCAAGGGCATTTTTCAAGGTCAAATATCTTATTTCTGCAAATGGCATTTGCAGGGACATTGGTGTTGTTCATAAAAACACTTGGTTTGATAATTTGAAGGATCATGGAAAAACTATTTTAAGTGCCTATATATTTATATGCACTAAAAATAGTTTGCACAGACCATTCAAAATTTTAAATGGATTTGTCTTTATTATTTGAAATGATTTTTGTTAGCCTAGCCCTTTTCAAATTACTTAAAAGCAAAGTAAAAAATCTTGAACAACATCACAAACTCAAATTTGCAGAATTTGTTTTTGTTGCTTAATGGCCATTAAAATGAATGGGAAACAAGGGGCTACTCATCATTTAAATGTGGCATTTTTGGGCCATTCCAAAAATCTGGAAAATGACCCGTGAAGAGATAATTCGGCAATTGTGTTGGGCCTGTTATGTTGTCCTTGATGATAGATGTGTTTGACAGACTAGACCCTTGTTTGACCCCTTATTTCTCGTAAGAAATTGTTATCAAAGTGATTGGTTTTGATTTTGAATTGAGAAATTGTCTTTTCACAATTTGTGTGAAGTTGTTGGTACTTGTGACACTAGAATCTATAAACCCTTTCCTGTTTTAAAAAGTTTTGGACCTGTCCAAATTCAAAGGTTTTGCAGACGATAATTTAAAGTGGATTTAATTCGGAAAATAACCATTCAGTAGGGTAGAAAATAGTGTGGAAAAAGAAGAAATTGCTTGTCAGAAGCAATATCTTCTTTTTTCACAATGTTTTCTCAATCATAAAATCACAGGCACGTAAAAAGCAGGGATTAAACAGCAAAGGGTTAAATCATCTATCAGGGTAACACGCTAAATTCTGTGAATAAGGAGCCTAGTTTACTACAGACTTATGAAATCAACTTGGGTCCAGCTTGGCTATAAGCAAGAAGTCTGAATTTTGGACTGGGGATGAACTATTGTAAGAAAAGAAGAAATTGCTTCTGAAAAGCAATTTCTTCTTTTCCACAATAGTTCCTCCTAAATTTTAAGATGGTTTTCTTTCAAAGTAATAAGTTGATACAGGAAAATATCACATTTAACAACTTTTGTATTAAAGAAATCTGAAAATTTAGACAAATAGAAAGTAGTGAAATTTATATGACCAGGATATTCATTCAACTCAAAACTTGTAGGAGTCCCGCCGATAGAATAAGGAGTCTTGGGGTCCTGGGGCCCGTTTTACTGAACTACTTACCAAAAAATTACGGCAATAGTGCAGTTGGTAGCACGCCGGACTTCTAATCCAGGAGTCTATATTCGCACGGGTTCGATCCCCGGCCGCGGCACTTATCCTTTCCGACATTTGTCTTCCACCAATGGGTAGATAATCGTAAACCTATGTGGAATAGCAACTGGAGGCTAGGAAAGGCATGTGGTGGTCGTACCGGTGTGAGAAATACCAGGAATCCATCGTTAGGTGCTCCAGTCGTCGCGATATAACTGAGAGATTGTTGAAAGCGACGTAAAACCCCAATTCAAATCAAATCAAAAACAAAAAATTGAGTTTTCATTCATTGTAGGTTCTGCCTTGCAATACGGTATACCTCATTGTAATTGTCTTTAGAAGACAATTCTAATGAGATGATACATGGTGGAATTCCATATTAAGTTACTACTGAAGAAGCAAACTTAATTTTTGACTTCAGCAAAAAATGATCGTAAGATGTTTAGTGAAACAGGCCCCTGGACTCCTGTTAGTGTCAAACCCATTCCCTGTCACTTTGTGTGAGTGATATTGTATCAGGGTATATAATTCATGTATTTGTTCAAGCTCTTGGAAATGATGAATGAAGACTTTATCTCAATTATTGTTGAAAGTGGCATAAGACTCCTTACATTAAGACTCCTAAGACTCCTCCATCATTTTGTTTATCATTCTGCTACAATCTACATAGAAAAAAAGAAAATAAAGGCACCAAAAGAACAACCTAGGATCAGCTAGTGGGATAATGACTTATACTCTGCAATAAGTAAATGGTAAAAGATTTATGTTTTTTAAATGGGTTTTAAATGCATTTTAACAAGTGGCATTTAGCATGCCTAAAAGTATGCAAGTACTTTTTATTATTTTTTGAGCCAAAGAATGTGTCAGACCTTTCTTAACCCCTGTCATGCTAAATAAATTTTGGCTAAAAATTTTCATCAAAATTAAAGGGCAAAAAGCACTGAAAGTACCTACTTAAGGTCATTTTTATTTGAGAAACTAAAACTATTGACAATTCTGGTTTGAAAGTGAGAAACAGGTGGTGAAGACTAACATCAGACTGCACATATGTGCAGGCTGATGTTTGTCTATAGCTCCTGCCAAAGCAGAAATATTCGGAGTTCAGCATGACAAGGGTTAATTTTGACGTCTCATCCCCAGACAGTGATTCCATCTACTACCCCTAAAAATGACAAAAAAACCCAACATTTGTTTCATTTCATAATGGCACTTTAGGTTTTTGCAAGACTACGCCATGTCATAATAAACTTAAGAGAGTTAAGACTGTTTAAAACCATCTTCAATTCTATTCTGAATTTGACACCTAGAAGGTCCATAGGGCTCACATCAGGGCCCGAGGTTATAAAACTTTTCTCAGACTCAGGCTCAATTTTCTCAAATTTCAAATTAAAATAAATGTATGAAAATAAAAGATAATATCAATAAGTTGTTATTTATAACAACTTTTCAATATCATCTTTTATGTTTATACATTTAAATGAGTAATGAAACAGAATTACCGCTTTAATCTCAAACTGAAATTTGAGAAAATTGAGCCTGAGCCTGAGAAAAGTTTTATAACCTCGAGCCCAGATGGTTTAGAGGGTCCTGGCTGCTTATTTGGGAGTCTCAGACTCGCAAATTGTCCCTTAAAACCCTGTCAAGGGAGTATTGATATGGAATGCATCATAATGTCCAAAAAATCATGTAAAGAAATTTTAAAAGTTAATTTCATCTATTGGTAGGTTTCAGACTGAAAAAGCTGGGAATACATTAACCCTTGTCATGCTGAACCCGGAATATTCCTGCTTTGGTAGGAGCTGTAGACCAACATCAGCCTGCACATAATTCATGTGCAGTCTGATGTTAGTCTACACCACCTGTTTCTCACTTTCAAACCAGAATTGTCAATAGATGTAGATTTTCAAATAAAAATTGACCTACAGTTGGTACCTTCAGTGCTTTTGCCATTTGATTTTGATAAACATTTTTAGCCAAAATTTATTCAGCATGACAAGGGTTAATAATATTTTCTTCTTCTTTAAATATAATGTGTTGAACCTATAAAGATTACTGGATAAGTCTCAGCTTTCTCTTTAATCCACAAAGATAGAAAGTGTTACAAGGTCCAGTGAAAACATGTGAAAAATGTATCAAAATCACTTAGGCAGCTGATTTGAGTTTGAAACTGGAGAAGGTGTGATTAACCTGGGCTTTGATCCCTAGTTAAATGATATCAGTGGAAAAAATGACCACTGTGAAATCGGTCCAAACTTATCTAGCCCCGGGCCAACTTTTGACCATGTTTGACCCAACTTCCCCATAATTATTAAATTTTGAAACTGATGAGATTTCCGATAAAAATTGTATACCCTTTTTCAGTTTAATCAGTATTAAAAATGCTTGGCTTACTCCAGGAAGTCTTAATTTTTTATTTCATTGGTTCAATCATATAGAAGACTTTTGGAAATTTATTAACTAAATAGTATGAGTTCCAAAATAATTACTTTTTTAAGCTTTCAGCAGAGCTATTGCCATCTGCCGTAAGGCTTTCCTTTTGCACAAATAATCCCAAAAAAACATAAATGCAAAGGCATAGTGATTCTACCATGCTGGAGGAAAGAAAAAAATATCATAGTTTTAACTTTTGTATAACAAAAGATTTTGTCTAATTAATTGAATAAAGCTTAAACTTAAGTATTATGATAGTTAAAGTTTATTGTAAATAGTTTTAAAGTTTTGTTGTTAGAAAAAAACTTTTTTTTTTTATCTTTGATAGTTTTCCCAAACAAATCACATCCTGATGCTGAAAAATAAATGATTGTGAAAAATTTTTGGAGGTTTAAGACTTTCATGTTTTACAAATTTTGGGCCTGTCCAAATTCAAAGGTTGTGCTGAAGAAAGTTTAAAGTGGATTTAATTTGAAAAATAACCATTCAGTAGGGAAGAAAAAAGTGTGGAAAAAGAAGAAATTGCTTGACAGAAGCAATTTCTTCTTTTTTCACAATGTTTTCTCAATCATAAAATCACAGGCACATAAAATCAGGGATTAAACAGCAAAGGATTAAAACAGTTTTAAACAAAAAATTGTTATTTATTTTTAGGACTTCTAGTGTATTGTTGCCCTGAAATAACTAGTTAAGAAAAATTTGATGGAATAGAAATTTCTTCTTAAATTTAATGCTTTTCAGTTGATAATCAATAACTAACAGTGAATTATCATTTGATAAACTCAATGTCTAACCAGTTAAGTTATTAAAACCTATATCATTTCAACCTGTATGACGTCTTCTAATTGCATGGATCTCAATAAGTGGTGTCGTCATGAACGTTGAAACAGCAATCACATCCAAAATGATGCACTTTGAGAAAATTTGTCCTCAAATGTTCACTTTTTTTTTTTCATTTTTGCATTTAACCCTTGTCATGCTGAATAAATTTTGGCTAAAAACTTTCATCAAAATCAAAGAGCAAAAGCACTGAAAGTATCAACTGTAGGTCAATTTTCATTAGAAAATCTAAATACATTGACAATTCTGGTTTGAAAGTGGGAAACAGGTGGTGAAGACTAACATCAGACTGCACATATGTGCAGGCCAATGTTTATCTATAGCTCCTGACAGAGCAGGAATATTCCGGGTTCAGCATGACAAGGGTTCATAAATAGTTGTTAATTTTCAAGATTTATTGAAATTTCATTGAGTGAACAACAAAAGCTATATATATTGACTCGTTATTATTCACCCAATGAAATATTAAACAATCTTACACTGAAACAAACGATTATCCTATATATTATGCTTTCTCTTACTTATTTTTCAATTTTCCATAATATTCTAGTTTGTCATCAGGTAATGGGTTAAGCCATGTGTTTGGCAGGTCAGAAGGGGATTTATTCACAAATTGACTTAATCCCTTGTATTGGCCTTATGACTTGGATTACATTTTTCAAAATAAATGATGTTTTTAGGGTAACTTTGGCCCCGTGGGGCCCTGTGATAAATTGATTTGAACTAAATGGGTCAGGAGGGGCAGGGGATAGATACCCTGGTGGGAGATTTTGGATAGTGTGCAGTCTACCGTACCAAACTGACCGAAGGCTGACCAATGTTCAGATGCATTTTCCATTTTTCTGCTCAGCATGAATAATTCAATCCATTTAGTTACTCTTGATATAGAAGTTTAAACCCTTCTTACATGACACAATTTATAAGACTGAAATTGTTTAAAAAAAAAAAAGTAAGCTTGTCTTTGTTAGCATTTCTGGCTCTGACAAGTGTAACTTTGTAGTAGACCCGTAATAGTACTGCAGCGTTTTGAAAGTAATGAACTTTCACAGTGTTAACCAAGGTTTCCTAATGATTTTCATTAGGAAACCTCGGTTAACATTGTTAAAGTTCATAGAAACAAAAATGTTGTGGAACTATTATAGGTCCACTACCTTAATTCCACAAAGGCTCCAAAATATCCTGGGCTTATGATTGTACTGTGGTCAAATCCTGCTGATACAACATCAGTTTGTCATAATTTATGTTGCAATTAACCAGTATTCTTAACAGAATTTCCTTTTAAAAATTGAACATTTTCAGAGATTTTTCTGTTTATTCTAATATATTACACTGCCCTCCAAAAGATCCTTGACACACATTTCATTTATAAGATTTTCAGCTTTAATCTTTTTAAACAAAGTTATAGATTAGTTTTTATTACTTAAAATCTGATTATTCCCATTTGAACGCTACTTTAGACGACAAAATGACTGTTGATAAAGATACTATTTTAGAACAATGTATAACAGAAAATTTTGAGACAAAAGGAGAAAATGCTGATTATCAGTGGAACATGGTGAGAGACTTGTAAATAGCATGCCTAGATGCATGTTCAGGCTGTCTTACCTGCTAATGGAGGCTACACTAAATATTGACAGAAGTTGATCCCCTTGATAGAAAATTTGGCAAAATGGTGAACTATTCTGATTTTGTCGATTTTACATGATTTTGCCATTTCTGGTATTGCTTCTTAATTGATACATTGCAATAAAGATAAAAAGTATACATTTTATTAATAAAAATAATATAAAACCTTGTTTTAAATTACTTAAGCTAAAGATCTTTAAAAGAAGTGTGTGTGAAGAAACTTTTGGAGGGCAGTGTATATATTGTTGTGCTTGAAGCAAATGGTAGCTTAAGTGAATTGCCATTATGAGAGTTGTAAATCAACCTTTTGTTATACTGAACCTGAAATATTCCTGATTTAGCAGGAGGTATACATAAAGATAAGACTTCACATATTTGTAGCCTGATCTTAGTCTTTTCCACCTGGAATTTCTGTTGTACAAAAAAAAAAAAAAAAAATTTAGAAATTATATTTTCAAAAATTCAAAGGTAGTAATTATTTTCATGGTAAATACTGACTTACAATAAGGACATCCAGCACTTTCAGCTCTTTGATTTTTAGCAATTTTACCAAGATTTTTATTCAGCATGACAAATTAAAATTAACCCTTGTCATGCTGATCCTGGAATATTGATGAAAATTTTTAACTTAAGTTTATTCAGCATGAAATTTAAATTTAAGTCATGAGGTTTCCACTGGTTTATTTCGTGATATTTATTTTGAATTGTGATGAAATGTTATGCCTAACTACTTCAGATTTTACAAAAATAAATTAGTCCAATTTACACAAATAAATTACAACGACTTTCAGGTTAAATTGCCTTAACTGAAAAGGGGTCAGAGTTGTTTCTTTTTTTGTTAGGGGACTGATAAGGGCCATTATAATTTGTCTATCCAAAGTAGTACTTGAGGCTGGGAATTCAATCTGTGAGGTCAAAATGTTGAAAATTGGTGTATAAAAAATAAATTAGTCCAATTTACAGAAATGAATTAGAAGCATTTGAAAGGGAATACACTTGAAAAGATGCAAAAACTTTCCCACCCATTCAAGGATGACAATTTGAAAGGATTAATCTTTAATAAAGAAATACAGCGAATATTGTGTTTTTTAGCTCAACTTTAAAAGTAAAGGTCCAAAGGACTTCCTGGCCTTTACCAGGGCTGTGGGAATTCTAAGAGATCTGACCAATGGTGGACACTAGAGGACTAGTAGATATTTTATAGACAATTAATGGATCTTATAAGCCATTAACCACTGAAAAGAAATTAAACCCTTTCATCAACCCATGTTTATAGACAAAGACATTCCCAAAGATTAGTTCTGACATGTGTTAAATGTAGATGAAAGAGCCTTTAGGTGCTAAGGACTAATGTAAGAGTGTTTCAGATTTTTAAAAAAAAAAAAGAGAGAGAGGAAAGAAGAAATTGCTGCCTACTCCCTGCAAACTGATTCTTCAAGTAAGAATTGAGTGCAATTTTATAGTTGACTTGCCAATGACAAAGTAATGGCGGCACTCATTCTTTCTGACTATTTGTCTCTCACCAGTGGGTCGATAATGGTAGACTCATGTGAGATAGCAGATGGGGGCTAGGAAAGGAGGCTAGGAAAGGATGTAATGGTAGTACTGGTGAGAGAAATACATTGGAATCCATTGTTAGGTGCTCCAGCGTTGGGATTTAAATGAAAACATCTTGAAAATGGCATAAAACCCTATTCAAACAAAATTGAAATTTATTTCCCTGTCTCAAACATTGTGTATTAATGTTAATTCCTGGTGCACTATCATGGCTTGTGCCATTTATGTGGAAATCAGTTTACCCAAAGTGACAAGATTCCTGAGAGTAAAGAGTCTGAATGTTCATAATGAGAGAACATTGTGGAAAAGAAGAAATTGCTTGTTATAAGCAATTTCTTCTTTTCCACAATGTTCTTCCAAAGAAGATTTTTTTCTCAAAACACTACAGGATGCAAGCAAGTATTTTCTTCATTAACTTTTATATTGATTTGATTTGATTTGAATTGGGGTTTTACATCGCTTTCAACAATCTCTCAGTTATATCGCGACGACTGGAGCACCTAACGATGGATCCCTGGTATTTCTCACACCAGTACTACCACCACATCCCTTTCCTAGCCTCCAGTTGCTATTCCACATAGGTTTATGATTATCTACCCATTGGTGGAAGACAAATAGTCGGAAAGGATAAGTGCCGCGGCCGGGGATCGAACTCGTGGGAATATAGACCCCTGGATTAGAAGTCTTGCGCGTTACCAACTGCGCTATTGCCGTGGCTTACTTTTATATAGAAAAGATCTACAGTTTGGCAAGTGTTAGGAACGACGCTGCTCTGTGCATTGGTGTCAAAACCTGAATTCCTGTGGAAAAGGATGAAGAAGCATCAACATTTTTATGCCCCCGCATCGATAGATCGGGGGCATATTGTTTTACTCATGTCCGTCCTTCTGTCCGTCCGTCCGTCTGTCCCTCTGTCCGTAAACTTAACCAAACTTAACCTTGCCAATATCTTCAAGCCTATTCAAGATACAAAGCTAATATTTGGCATGATGATAGATCTCAATGATCCGCATCCGCTGGTACCAAAGTCAAGGTTATGTGACAAGGTCAAGGTCATTTGTCAAGGTCAAACTTTGAAAAAAAAAAAAGCCGTTACGGGGGCATTCGTGTTTCACAAACACATCTTGTTTAATGACAAAAATATCCCTTGTCTTGCTGAACTGGGATATTCCTGACTCGTCAGGATGTTATCAATGTACAGATAAAGATCATGCTGATCTTCATTTGTGCATTTGTTCATAGGCAGTTACAACTGTTTCATGCTGAGCCATGAGGTTGGTAGTAAAATCTGCAAAAAGAGTCTTTAGGTCATGAGTTTTGACTAAACTTCCACATTCTATTCTTTTTAGGATGATACTGGGAGTGCTGTATTAATTTAATTTCTAAGAAAACGATTGTACAATCGATCATTAGTTGATTTTCTCTGCCAACTCAGAAATGATTATCAATTGTGTTTTGAAACTGATTGCCCAACACTATCTGAACCTCCTGATTTTCCTTGTTAAACCAAAAAACTAATGATTGTTTACTTTCCAAATTCAATACTGACTCACAATTAGTGCATCCAGAGTTTCAGCAAGTTGATTTTAATATAATTTTCTCCCAAGGTTTATATTCAGCATGATGAGTTTAAATTTTATGTCCCCTAAAAATCCTTCGGCATGAAATTGAAAAGCTGGCTTAAGCCCCTACCATAACTTTTCTTTCATGGATTAAATGTTTCCAATTCATTTATTGGGAAATCCTTATTTATTTATTCCATGCATGGGGTTAATTACTCCATTAACTGCAATGGGAGGGGTAAGAATGGTCATAAATTGGACACAGGTTGGCTCAAAAATTGAATTGTACAAAAACTCAGGATTGTAACTCTTTGTATGTTTTAAAGAAAATTGAATGGCTTCTTCCATGGCAAGAGATTTTAGGGCTGTTGATAGTGACATTATAGTTTATCCTCTTGCGGGGTTTTAGTCTGACTTCAACAAAATGGGGTCCAAAGGACTCATCAATTTGGATCTTTGTGGTCTTTTCTTAATGTTTGAGAGCCCCTGCTTTAGATAAAGTCTATTTCTTTTTAGCAATAATTTTCCTTATTTGAATTAGGAGCTATTTTCTGGTTAAAGGTTAAAGGTAAAGAAGAGTTGGATATATATGTATATGAATATTTTGGACTCAACTTGAGGAATTAAGAAGTCTTCAATTCTTTTCTGAAGTTAGTCCCCAGAGGGTCAATGGGAATCACATCAGATAGTTTTGGGGGGTCAAGGCTACTTATATGTGTGTCTCGGACTAGCAAAACTTGCATCCTTTAAAACCCTGTCTTGTATGTGGATTTAATAACATTTTACCAAATATATCATAGACTGGACCATTAGTTTTAAGAAGCTGCAAATTAATGATATTTTTAAGTTTTTGTCTCCCTTGGCTGAAATATTGTTGCAAATAAAATTGCCTGTTGTAAGGTAAGTATAAATAACAACTTATTAATATTATCTTTTATTTTCATACATTTATTTTTAATCAGAAATTTGAGAAAATTGAGCCTGAGTCTGTGAAAAGTTTTATAACCTCGGGCCCTGATCATCACACAGACCCAGTATTTACAGACCAAAAATCTGTTGATATTTTGAGGGAGAGGATGTTGTTCACAGTAATTTGTATTTTCCTTAAGATCCCCTAAGCAACACAATTGTAAAGGACTTTGTAACAATCTGCATGCAGCTGCCGGATTTTTAAAGAATTTAAGAGTGCAAGCTTGCTGTTGTTGCTATAGAGATAATCCTCTTTATAAGTTTAACACATGAAACAAATCTCAACAAACAGAATAGTTGATTATCCTCCTGTTGCAGCATTGGCTCAATTTAGCCAAATACCATTGATTCTCTATTGATCGTCATCTATATTTATGGGAACTTTCAACAGCGTAACTTCTCAATATATAATCATATGTCTTAACAATGGGTGAATAATTACTTATGCGGGTAAGCAGTTTGTGGTTTGTTGCTTAATTTTCTATGCTCTGCTCTGCTAGTGTATTAAAGAACAAGATGTGTTTATGAAACACAAATGCCTCTGTAACAGAATTTTTTTTAGAAATTTGATCTTGAAAGATGAGCTTGACTTTGTCACATGACCTTGGAACCAGCAGATGCTTATCATTGAGATCTATCATCATACCAAATATGAGCATTGTATCTTGAATAATCTTGAAGATATTGGCAATGTTAAGTTTTTGGTTAAGTTTTGCAGACGGATGGATGGAAGGACAGACCAACAACGGTAAAACAATAAGCCCCCAATCTTTTGATGCAGGGGCATAAAAAAAAAAACGGAGAGGGACAATTGAAGAAAATTAAAGATCAGAGGAACAGATGAACTAATACATTAGAATGCTGATATTAAAGACACACACACAAAATTGTTGGAATTGTCTGCAGACACTGACTGATATTAATATTTTTGAAAGCTTTGCTTTGAAGTTATTTTGTCAATTACAACTTTCTCTAATATTGGCCAGTCAAAAATCAGGTCACAATCTAGTAGATTAATGCTGTTGTCATTGAGTTTGTTTATTAAAGGGTAAATGATTATAGTCATTAGTTTGTCTGGTAGAGGGAGGCTACTTACATTTTTACGGCTCATTATTACCTTAATGTAATTGGGTTAAATTGGCAGGTTTATTGTACCTGCGTAAAACAGCCACACAATGGCCGATAATACCCAGAAAATACCCGTATCTATGTCAGGGTGCCTGACACCTGATTGGGCGGAACAGTTTTGTCATACTCCTTGCATTTAGCCGGACACCCGGGGTAGATGCACCTGTAGATATCACAAAAACAGGAGTGTAGGACAATGATTCGGATGTCATGCTTAAAGGATTGGCTTTATTTGATTAGTTTGATGACTGCAGATAAACTGGTAATTTTTTGCACCAGGCTTTTGTCAGAATGCTTTAAACAGATGTCTGCAAACTAAATGATGAATGTCCCAAGTTTCTATTGAATCTGCTCTGGATACTCAAAAAATGAGTTTATGTGATTAGATATAAATTGTAATTATCATATTTAATAGAGTTTGTTGATCACTAGGTGCACCAGCTGTCTTAACCCTTGTCACGCTGAACCCGGAATATTCCTGCTTTGGCAGGAGCTATAGACAAACATCAGCCTGCACAAATGTGCAGTCTGATGTTAGTCTACAACATCTGTTTCTTACTTTTAAACCAGAGTTGTCAATAAACTAAGTTTTTCAAATAAAAAATGACCTACAGTTGGTACTTTCAGTGCTTTTTGCCCTTTGATTTTGATGGAAAAATTTTAGCCAAAATGCATCCAGCATGACAAGGGTAAATTTTTCATCATGGGTATAATGTGCTTAGATATATTCAGATATCTTAGCCTCAAGGTCACACAGCTCAATGGATTAGTTGGCAGGTTTTAACAGTTGAAAATAAAACATGTCATGGATCTCAGAAAAATCCACTTTTTGAATTGCCCAATGCACTAATAAGTTGTTTACTAGTCTTTGATTTTATCACTGATTCCACATAAAGACCTAGGCTATACTCAATTAATTCAATTTGTAAACGAAACATGTATTAAATAATAAGTAACCATTTTTTTCAATGACTGCTTTTTAGCTCCACTGGCTGAAAGCCACTGGGGCTATTGTCATGGCGTTGTGTCCGTCGTGTGTCCGTCCGTGCGTCCGGTTGTAAACTTTTACTTTAAAAATCTTCTCCTCAGAAACTACTGGATGGATTTCAACCAAACTTCACAGGAATGATCCTTGGGTGACCCTCTTTCAAAGTTGTTCAAGAAATTTTGATCCAATGAAAAACATGGATTTAATGGGCGTGGCTAATTTCCAAATATGGTAAAAAGTGACTTTTCTCAGGTTCTAATCAATGGATACCAATAAGATTTTACATGGATGATCCTTGGGTGACCCTTTATCAGTCTACAAAAAATTATTATGATCAGATGAAAAATATGAATTTTATGGGCGGAGGTCAATTCTCTATGTGTTATATATAGTGGAAACTTTGAAAATCATTTTCTCAGAATGTAACTGATAGATATCAACCAAATTTTACATAAAGGGTCCTTGGGTGACCCTTTATAAGTCTACCATAAAGTATTGTGATCAGATGAATAATATGTATTTTATGGGCGGAGGTCATTTCTCTATATGTTATATAGTGGAAACTTTGAAAATCATTTTTTTCAGAATGAAACTGATAGAAATCAACCAAATTTTACATGAAGGGTCACCAAATTTTACATGAAGGGTCCTTAGGTGATTCTTCATCAGTCTACCAAAAATTTTTGTGATCGGATGAAAAATATGTATTTTTTATGGGCAGAGGTCATTTCTCTATATGTTATATAGTGGAAACTTTGAAAATCATTTTCTCAGAATGTAACTGATAGATATCAACCAAATTTTACATAAAGGGTCCTTGGGTGACCCTTTATAAGTCTACCATAAAGTATTGTGATCAGATGAAAAATATGTATTTTATGGGCGGAGGTCATTTCTCTATATGTTATATAGTGGAAACTTTGAAAATCATTTTTAGCTCCACTGGCCGAAGGCCAGCAAGCTATTGTCATGGCGAGGTGTCCGTCGTGCGTCCTAGCGTGCGTGCGTAAACTTTTCTTTAAACATCTTCTCCTCCTGAACCAATGGGTGGATTTTGATGAAACTTGGCCAGAATGTTCCTTGGGTGACCCTCTTCTAAAGTTGTTCAAGAAATTTGGATTGACCCCAAAATATGGGCGTGGCAGGGCGGGGCTTATTTTGACCCCCAAAATCTTTGAACGACATCTCCTCCTGAACCATTGGGCCAATTTTAATGAAACTTTACCAGAATGTTCCTTGGGTGACCCTCTTTTAAAGTTTTTCAAGAAATTTGGATTAACCCCCAAATCTGGGTGTGGCAGGGAGGGGCTTATTTTGACCCCGAAATCTTTGAACCTTATCTCCTCCTGAACCATTTGGCCGATTTCAATGAAACTTTACCAGAATGTTCCTTGAGTGACCTTTTTTTAAAGTTGTTCAAGAAATTTGGATTGACCCCCAAATATGGGCGTGGCAGGGCAGGGCTTATTTTGACCCCGAAATCTTTGAATCTCCTGAACCATTGGGCCAATTTTAATGAAACTTTACCAGAATGTCCCTTGGGTGACCCTCTTCTAAAGTTTTTCAAGAAATTTGGATTGACCCCCAAATCTGGGCGTGGCAGGGTGGGGCTTTTTTTGAACCCCAAAATCTTTGAACGACATCTCCTCCTGAACCATTGGGCCAATTTTAATGAAACTTTACCAGAATGTTCCTTGGGTGACCCTCTTTTAAAGTTTTTCAAGAAATTTGGATTGACACCCAAATCTGGGTGTGGCAGGGAGGGGCTTATTTTGACCCCGAAATCTTTGAACCTTATCGCCTCCTGAACCATTTGGCCGATTTCAATGAAACTTTACCAGAATGTTCCTTGAGTGACCCTTTTTTAAAGTTGTTCAAGAAATTTGGATTGACCCCCAAATATGGGCGTGGCAGGGCAGGGCTTATTTTGACCCCGAAATCTTTGAATCTCCTGAACCATTGGGCCAATTTTAATGAAACTTTACCAGAATGTCCCTTGGGTGACCCTCTTCTAAAGTTGTTCAAGAAATTTGGATTGACCCTTAAATATGGGCGTGGCAGGGCGGGGCTTATTTTGAACCCCAAAATCTTTGAACGACATCTCCTCCTGAACCATTGGGCCAATTTTAATGAAACTTTACCAGAATGTTCCTTGGGTGACCCTCTTCTAAAGTTTTTCAAGAAATTTGGATTGACACCCAAATCAGGGCGTGGCAGGGTGGGGCTTTTTTTGACCCTGAATTATTTGAACGACATTTCCTCCAGAACCATTAGGCTTATTTCAATGAAACTTAACCAGAATGTTCCTTGGGTGACCCTCTTCTAAAGTTGTTCAAGAAATTTGGATTGGATGAGATCCACTGGATCAATAAAATTCAGGTCAGCAGTTTATGGCCATTCTTGTCCTCTTGTTTCAAAGTGATATCTATATAGTTTTCTTCCTTGTAATTTTACATATTAGTTAAATAAGTTCATTTCTTCATAAGTTAGTTTCAACTTACAAAAAGTCAGAATTCCTTTTGAATGCTGTTCACTTTCATTACCTTCTATTTTCAATATCTCTCTTTCAAATCTTGAGATTTTAAATCCAGTGGAGCGATACAGGCCCTCTTGGGCCTCTTGTTTCAGAATGTAACTGATAGATATCAACCAAATTTTACATGAAGGGTCCTTAGGTGATTCTTCATCAGTCTACCAAAAATTTTTGTGATCAGATGAAAAATTTGTATTTTATGGGCAGAGGTCATTTCTCTATATGTTATATAGTGGAAACTTTGAAAATCATTTTCTCAGAATGTAACAGATGGATATCAATCAAACTCCATTAGTATGATCCTTTTGTGATCCATTATCATGCAGTCAAAAATTATTTTGATTGTATGAAAAATATGTATTTTATGGGCGGAGGTCATTTCTCTATATGTTATAATAGTGGAAACTTTTAAAATCATTTCAACATCAGTAGAACCCAAAATACATGTATTTAAAAATCTTAGTCAAAACTTAGATTTGCTATTACAAGAATTTCAAGCCTGTGGAGCGACTCAAGCCATTCATGGCTTTCTAGTTTGGTGGTCCTGTTTGAGGTCCCTTCTTATAGCTTGAAAACGGTAATGTGACTTGTGGTTTGTATACAAATGTTATCCCGAAATATTCCTGCTTTGGTAGGAGGTATGGACAAACATCATCCTGCACATATGTGCAGTCTGATCTTAGTCCATTGACCTGATTTTTATCCCCCGCCGTTTTCGGCGAGGGGATATAGTAATACCCTCCGTCCGTCATTCCGTCATTCTGTCATTCCGTCATTCCGAGGTTCCGTCACTAAACTTGTCCGGAGCATATCTCCTAAAGTGTAACAGCTATCAACTTGAAACCTTATGGGTGGATAGATCTCATGAAGGAGAAGTGCAGTGCACAAGAACTGCAACTCTTGCTTGTATAATTTTGGAGTTATTGCCCTTTGTTATTTTTAATACTTAGATTTTGTCCGGAGCATATCTCCTAAAGTGTAATAGCTATCAACTTGAAACTTTATGGGTGGATAGATCTCATGAAGGAGAAGTGCAGTGCACAAGAACTACAACTCTTGCTTGCATAATTTTGGAGTTATTGCCCTTTGTTATTTTTATGCCCCCGATAGGGAGGCATCATAAATTTGACTTGTCCGTCCGTCCGTCCGTCCGTCCGTCCGTCCGTCCGTCTGTCTGTCCGTCCGTCTGTCCGTCCGTCCGTCCGTCATTCCGTCCAAAAACTTTAACATTGGCCATAACTTCTAAATCAAAGCGGTGTCGGGGGCATTGTCATCTTACAGTGACAGCTCTTATTGATACTTAGATTTTGTCCGGAGCATATCTCCTAAAGTATAATAGCTATCAACTTGAAACCTTATGGGTGGATAGATCTCATAAAGGAGAAGTGCAGTGCACAAGAACTACAACTTTTGCTTGCATAATTTTGGAGTTATTGCCCTTTGTTATTTTTAATACTTAGATTTTGTCCGGAGCATATCTCCTAATGTATAATAGCTATCAACTTGAAACTTTATGGGTGGATAGATCTCATGAAGGAGAAGTGCAGTGCACAAGAACTGCAACTCTTGCTTGTATAATTTTGGAGTTATTGCCCTTTGTTATTTTAAATACTTAGATTTTGTCCGGAGCATATCTCCTTAAGTGTAATAGCTATCATCTTGAAACTTTATGGGTGGATAGATCTCATGAAGGAGAAGTGCAGTGCACAAGAACTACAACTCTTGCTTGCATAATTTTGGAGTTATTGCCCTTTGTTATTTTAAATACTTAGATTTGTCCGGAGCATATCTCCTAAAGTATAATAGCTATCAACTTGAAACCTTATGGGTGGATAGATCTCATGAAGGAGAAGTGCAGTGTACAAGAACTACAACTCTTGCTTGCATAATTTTGGAGTTATGCCCTTTGTTATTTTAAATACTTAGATTTGTCTGGAGCATATCTCCTGAAGTATAATAGCTATCAATTTGAAACTTTATGGGTGGATAGATCTCATGGAGGAGAAGTGCAGTGTACAAGAACTACAACTCTTGCTTGCATAATTTTGGAGTTATTGCCCTTTGTTATTTTTAATACTTAGATTTTGTCCGGAGCAAATCTCCTAAAGTATAACAGCTATCAACTTGAAACTTTATTGGTGAATAGAACTTACTGAGGAGAAGTTCAATGCATAATAGCTTCAACTCTTGCATGAATAATTTTGGAGTTATTGCCCTTTGTTATTTTTGACACTTTGATTTTGTAGGGGGTTAATTTCTTAAAGTTCAAAAGAATCCTTTATATATTAGGCTTCAGTTTGACTATCAAGCTTTTTTGGCGGGGGATGGCCATGTCCGACATGGCTCTTGTACTTTTTAAACCAGAAAATTTCAGAAATTATATTTTCAAAATCAATTGCTGACTCTTAATTAGGAAATAAACAGCTTTGAGTACTTTGATTTAAATATAATTTTGCCAAGGTTATTAGCTCCACTGGCTGAAAGCCACTGGGGCTATTGTCATGGCATTGTGTCCGTTGTGCGTCCGGTCGTAAACTTTTTCTTTAAAAATCTTCTCCTGAGAAACTGCAGGATGAATTTCAACCAAACTTCACAGGAATGATCCTTGGGTCACCCTCTTTGAAAGTTGTTCAAGAAATTTTGATCCAATGAAAATCATGGATTTAATTGGCGTGGCTAATTTCCAAATATGGTAAAAAGTGAGTTTTCTCAGATTGATATCGATGGATACCAATGAAATTTTACATGAATGGTCCTTGTGTGACCCTAAATCAGTCTAACAAAAATTATTGCGATCGGATGAAAAATCCAAAATATCTAAAAATCTAGTCAAAACTTTACAAGAATTCAAGCCTGTGGAGCGACTCAAGCCATTCATGGTTTTCTAATCTAGTTTTATTCAGCATGACAAGGGTTAATAGTTTTACTGTATCTATGGAACAATTTTCTCACAAGTTTGTTGTACAAGAAAGTGTTGATTTGGGGGAAGGAACACTTGGACCATGTGGGAAAGGATTAATTATGAGATACCAGACCCAAAGTGGACATTAAATTGTCACCTGGACATACTGACCAAACACTGACCAACACTGACCAATCGCCCATCCTGGACACCTCCCCTGTCCTATCATGCAATATTGGTACTAAAATTGAAATAAAAACACACTAAAACTGGGCTCTGTTATGGACATTAAAGTATCAGACCTCACTTAAACTTCTTGAAATCTTTAGTTAACAACCTATAAAACTTGGAAGGGTGTCTGTGAAACTTTTAATCTATATAGTGTAGGCAGAGAAACTATATGAACTTTGATTAATTTAAGAACTTATGTATTCATTGTAGCTGTGTTTATCTCAAATTCTTTTGCATTCTTAGTCACTATAGTTTAAAGAATCATATCCAAAATTTATTGATACAGTTATTGTATCTTTTTTTCCCATGTAATTAACATGGTTTTTTTTGTTGTTTTTTTTTAAATTAGAACTTTTTCCAAAGTAAAATGATATGTTTGCTATAACCACAAGATGATCTTTTAATTATAATATTTTGCCTAGGCTGAAGAGTGAGCCGAAGTTCTGCCTTATAAAGTCAAAATCAGACATTTCAGAATGCAGTAATGCAGGAGTAGTATTTCAACTAGTGTTTTATTCAAACTTTAAAGGAAGAGTTTAAAAATTTAAAGGTGCATACAAAAGTTTTATGCTACAGGAAGCTGACCTGTCTGGGGTAAGGACAAAACCCAACCAGGACAAAACCCCACCAGACAAAACCCCATCAGACAAAACCCCACCAGGACAAAACCCCACCATTATATTTGGCAAGTAGGACAAAAACCCACCACTTTTTCAAACTAATATATTTAGTGAAAACTATATTGATTTAAGTATATTTTCATACAATTAAGTAAAAAATCATTTAGTTGTAAATAATTTCATCAAAATCATTTAAATAGCTTTATTCTTTCACTTTTTGACTCCTTCTTTACTCTGTTGAAACAGTGATTGTGAAAAATTCGAGTTAAAACTTAAAATAGCTATTGCATTTAAACTATAAACACAGTCGTATACCTGGTACAGTGCATTAAAATAAGTGCCCAGTGTAGAAGCATACAAGATGGCGGACGTAAACAACGATAAAAAGTAGGTACTTTTTCAATCGCAAAAATACAGGTTAATTTAACTGATGGTGTTTAATGATAGGCATTGTGACCAACATGAAATGCCCGATTTTCTTATTTTCCCATTGATTTCTCGTGATGCCTACTACACAACTTGGATTCAATCGATAAAGTTTGGAAAATAGCAAAAACCGAAATTGAAGCGGTGATCGCAAGATTCATTCCAGAATATTTGATTCATTACTAATAAAATCACCTATGTCAAACGACCTATCGTAAGCCCAAACCCCAACAAATCATCCCTATTTATGACAGCCCTGAAAAAGCATTGTGGAAAGTGACATTTTTAGTTTTTGTAAATGGACAACGGTCCAGTGCAGCAACAGGCCGTTTTTTCCATTGGTACAGTGGAGAAACAAGGTTTTGAGGCGATTTTGAACCAGTGGAGAAACATTTTTGGAAACTGTGTAGACACATGGTTTGGAACCGTGTAGAACAAGCTCGACGTTGGTAAATAATGACTTTGTCGTCGTGAATTGAAAGTAGCCGAATTATTATTTCGAATATTGACATAAGGGAAATATTTGGTACATTTAACTATTCTTTAAATTTAGAACTATTTAATTTTGCCTATAAAGCTTGAAAGTTGATCGTACTTGATTCTGACATTGTATGTAAATTTGTCGGTGACCTTTGACCTTCTTTCTTAAATTTGGAATTCTATGTCTACGATAATATGCATTTATACAATGCATGGAGTTGTATCCGTGATACACACTTTTTCAATGCTGCGTTTTGATTGGCCAATATAATGCAAGCGTAATCTAATAAGGGTCATCCTCTGACATATAAGTACGTTAGCATTTTTTTTGTTAAGAAAGTAGACAAGATTGTTCCCAACACTATCTGTTACACTCGATGATATGATTTAAAAAATAATATAACAAATATTTTCACCTTTGTACCGAAATCATGCTGTCTATTTTAATCTTATTAGTAATGGTCATTTCTGGATTGCAATAAATTTTGTGAACTTATTTTGCGCCTAGACTTTTGTCTTAGTCTGGTAATTTTGCGGAGGAAGTCTTACGAAAAGGTATGTGTCAAAGGTAGAAAATGATGCGAGAATGAGAGACAATCTTCTACCAATCCTTTTTTTTTTAATTCCGTGTTTCTAGACCTGACAATTCAGCATTTAAGAAATATAGGACAAGGTAAACCAGAGAAAATGGTCAAGAATGATGTCAGTGTCATGGACAATATTTTTTTTTATTACTCATCTTATATTATCGAAGCCCAAATGATTAAACATTAAAGAAAAAAAGGTCAAGTCAGGGTCAGTCGCAAAGACGACCCTTTGCCAACCTTAACCAGTATTATTAATTTGTTCTAGACCTAATCTGTCATTACTTTGAAGGTCGGACAAATGTCAATGCCAAATCTCTAGAATTGAGCTTGACGCGTAAACAATTATCTATCAATCTTAACTTAATCAAAAATTGAGGACAAAAGTCAAGGTCAGTGCCAATGTTCAAATATGGTGCAAGATTCAATGATGATCTTGCCCCAAACTTTACTTTCTACTTCACATTATCGAAGACATAACATTCCAAATCTAAGAAAGAAGGTCAAAGGTCACCGACAAATTCACACACAATGTCAGAACCAAGTACGACCAACTTTCAAGCTTTATAAGCAAAATTAAATAGTTCTAAATTTATTATGTCGCTATTCGAAATAATAATTCGGCTACTTTCAATTCACGACGACAAAGTCATTATTTACCAACGTCTTGCTTGTTCTACACGGTTCCAAACCATGTGTCTACACAGTTTCCAAAAATGTTTCTCCACTGGTTCAAAATCGCCTCAAAACCTTGTTTCTCCACTGTACCAATGGAAAAAACGGCCTGTTGCTGCACTGGACCGTTGTCCATGTACAAAAACTAAAAATGTCACTTTCCACAATGCTTTTTCAGAGCTGTCAAAAATAGGGATGGTTTGTTGGGGTTTGGGCTTACGATAGGTCGTTTGACATAGGTGATTTTATTAGTAATGAATCAAATATTCTGGAATGAATCTTGCGATCACCGCTTCAATTTCGGTTTTTGCTATTTACCCAACTTTATCGATTGAATCCAAGTTATGTAGTAGGCATCATGAGAAATCAGTGGGAAAATGAGAAAATCGGACATTTCATGTTGGTCACAATGCCTATCATTAAACACCATCAGTAAAATTAACCTGTATTTTTGCGATTGAAAAAGTACCTACTTTTTATCGTTGTTTACGTCCGCCATCTTGCATGCTTCTACACTGGGCACTTTTTTATTGCACTGTACCAGGTATACGACTGTGATAAAATAGTAAACATATTGCTTTACTGTTGGTTTAATATCCGTCCAAGATAAGCTTTGCACCCAGACTGTAAATCTGAAGGTACCGGGTTCAATCCCCAATGGCAGGAATCATCATTTCTGACTATTTGTCTCCCACCAATGGGATGATAATGGTAATCCTATGTGGCATAGTAGCTAGAGGCTTGAAAAGGATGTAATGTTTAAGTTCTGATGTGAGGAATAACATGAATCCTTAGTAAGTGCTTCATTTGCTTCAATTTGACTGAAAAATTGCAAAAATTGGTGTGGAACTCATTAATAAAGATAAACAAATGCATTAAAGGACATATTGTCTTTCACCTTTTTTAAACCTTACATTTATAAGGTCCCCTGCAATACTCTTTGATATGGTGTTGTGTGGTAAAGAACTTACAGAATTATATGAATAAATAAATATACTTTTCAATAGCAATTTGATGGCTCAGCGCGAAACAGTTGTAACTCCCTATATGTTTATAGGGAGTTACAACCGTTTCGTGCTGAGCCATCGACATACACTTTCACATCTTACACTACAATATATATTGGTGGGGTTTTGTCCTGGTGGGGTTTTGTCCTGATGGGGTTTTGTCCTGGTGGGGTTTTGTCTGGTGGGGTTTTGTCACGGTGGGGTTTTGTCCTGGTGGGGTTTTGTCCTACACTCGACCTGTCTAATAGTAATTCTGCAACATTTCTCAACACATGATCTTTCACAATGTTAGCTGAGGTTTCCTGGTGAAATCACTATGAAACCTTGCTTAACACTGTTAAAGTTAATGGCTTCCAAAGCATTGCAGAACTATTATTGGTTCACTTCCTTAAACTATTAGCTTGTTTTCGAATGAAATTTTTATATAGACCAATAAAAAAGCCAAGCTAATTTAAAAGTCCATTATAGCTATTTTATTACTAGATTTTACTTTTGAATAATTAATGATAAAATTGTAAGAAGTCTGAAACTGATGTCAAGGATTTGACTTTTATGAATTCTAGACAATCTCTTGAATGTTATCTGTGAAAGTCAGTCAACCAAAGTCCCTTGGAACATGTTAAAGTAATTAAGGGGTTAGTATTGGCCCCTAATGCCCTAGTTTATGATGGATATGTTGAAAGGTTATCAGTTGCCCATTAAATATGCATTAAAACTGATAGCCCCTTCTCTCTTGAAGACCACACTTAGTTGAATCATTTACAGTTTACTTATTTCAGTGAAACTTAAAAAATTGTACTTGTTAGGCTTTCATCTAATCACTTACCATGCTCATTTTAGGGTAAATTGTATTGTGTGTAAGTAAAGGTTGTCAGAAAATCGGACAACTTACTAAAATGCACTCATTATCTTCTCATTTAGAACATCACTCATCCATTTCCGTAAACTACAACAGTCCTCGGATGTATGTAAGGCGAATGGGTATGTGACAAAATTGTGCATTTTGTTGGGTGGAAACAGTGTAAAAATGTAGCGTGGAAATAACCAGAGAATCATTCTCAAAAATCAAGATTTCAGCTGTTTTTAGCTTACCTTGAGCAAGTTGCTCAAAGTGAGCTTTTGTGATCACCTTTTGTCCATCACAGCGTCCATCGGGCATCAGAAGTCATCAACAATTCTTTAAACATCTTCTCCTCAGTAACCATTGGGCCGATTTCAACCAGACTTGGCAGAAATGTTCCTTGGGTGACCCTTCTCAAAACTTGTTGCTGAAATTTTGATTGACCCCCAAATATGAGCATGGAAGGGCGGGGCAGTTTTTAACCCTGAAATCGTTTAACATCTTCTCCTCAGTAACCATTGGGCAAATTTCAACCAAACTTGGCAGAAATGTTCCTTGGGTGACCTTTCTCAAAATTTGTATGTGAAATTTTGATTGACCCGAAAATTTGGGCGTGGCAGGGAGGGGCAGTTTTTAACCCTGAAATCTCAAAACATCTTCTCCTCAGCAACCATTGGGCTTATTTCAACCAAACTTGGCAGAAATGTTCCTTTATTGACCTGACTCAAAACTTTTGTGAAATTAAGATTGACCCCGAAATATGGACGTGGCAGGGTTGGACAGTTTTTGACCCTGAAATCTTTAAACATCTTCTCCTCAGTAACAATTGGGCTGATTTCAATCAAACTTGGCAGAAATGTTCCTTGATTGACCCGACTCAAAACTTGTTCCTGAAATTTTGATTGACCCCCAAATATTGGCATGGCAGGGCGGGGCAGTTTTTGACCCTGAAATCGTTAAACATCTTCTCCTCAGTAACCATTGGGCCGATTTTAACCAAACTTAGCAGAAATGTTTCTGCGGTGACCCTTCTCAAAACTTGTTTGTGAAATTCTGATCTACCCCAAAATATGGGCATGGCAGGGCGGGGCAGTTTTTGACCCTGAAATTTCAAACATCTTTTTCCCAGTAACCATTGGGCTGATTTCAACCAGACTTGGCAGAAATGTTCCTTGGGTGACCCTTCTCAAAACTTGTTCCTGAAATTTTGATTGACCCCCAAATATGAGCATGGCAGGGCGGGGCAGTTTTTGACCCTGAAATCTTTTAAACATCTTCTCCTCAGTAACTATCAAGCCGATTTCAACCAAACATGGCAGAAATGTTACTTAGGTGACCCTTCTCAAAACTTGTTTGTGAAATTCTGATTCACCCCCAAATGTGGGCGTTGCAGGGCAGGGCAGTTTTTGACCCTGAAATCTTTAACTGACACATCCTCCTGAACCTACTGGGCTGATTTCAATGAATCTTGGCAGAAATGTTCCTTGGGTGACCCTTCTCAAAACTTGTTTGTGAAATTTAGATTGATTCCTAAATATGGGCTGGCAGGGCGGGGCTTTATTTTGAGCCTGAAATCTTTAAATATCATCTCAGTAACTATAAAGCCGATTTCAACCAAACTTGGCAGAAATGTTCCTTGGGTGACCCATCTCAAAACTTGTTTGTGAAAATTTGATTGACCCCAAATATGTGCGTGGCAGGGCAGGACAGTTTTTTAGCCCAAAATCTTTGACATCTCCTGAACCATTAGGCTGATTTCAAAAAACTTAACAACATTGTTCCTTGGATGGGTGATATTTAAAAATTGATCGCAAAATTCAAAATTTCGATTGATTGCAAAATATGGGCGTGGCAGGGAGGGCCTTATTAATGTGCCGGAAATTTTTGCCAGAAAGTTTCTTGGGTGAGATCCACATAGACCAATAAAATTTAGGTGAGCAGTTTAGGGCCATGCTGGCCCTCTTGTTTAAGAATCTTAAGATATTTATATAAGGATACGATGGTTTCAAATCACTGACTTAAACGAGTAGCGTTGGCAACGTCGAATGTTTTCACTCAGCCACTTTAACTGACATCATCAATGTTTTCCTGTAATTTTCACAACTAGTTCCTGTATGTACATCCAAGGTTGATCGTGAGATTGGCTGAGTGGTGTTCCGAATGTCTAGCTTTTATGTCTTGAAAGTACCTTATGCACTAATTGTTAGTTTGTATTTATTTAGATTGAAAAAAAACAACCAAAGTTGGAAAGGAAAAAAAAAGCTGGCATAGACTAGGATAAGACTGCTCATATATTTGCAGGCTTACCTTTTTACCTCCTGCTGCCAAAGCAGAAATATTCTGAGTTCATGACAAGGATTAAGTTTTGACCAAATTATTGTCTGAGCCTGCTCTTGATCTTAACAAGCTCATACTTTGTACTAGAATGATATAATACATATTAATCTTATATAAAGGTGCATAAAACTAAGTTAAATTATATCTGATGAAAATTGTAATTATCATTTGTATGGGAAATAGAAAAATCAATGATCATCAATGGTGTTTTATCCAAATATTGGTCCATAACAGCAGCTGCTATATTTTCATGCTTTGAAAAGAAATAACATTGGAAGGATACACTGTTTGCACCATGAGCTTCTTATTGTGTTATTATATCCCATTAATCCTTTCTATATTGCTTTGCGATTTTTTAGCTCACTTGAGCACGAAGTGCTCAAGGGAGCTATTGTGATCGATCGTTGTCCGGCGTCCGTCTGTCCATCTGTCCGTCACGGCGTCAACTTTTTCTTTAAACGACATCTCCTCCTAAACTTATGGGTCAAAATCAACCAAACTTGGCAGAAATATTCCTTGGATGGTCCCTAATGAAAATTGCTCAAATGGAAAGGATCCGTGCCATATCACGGGAAAAGGGGCCTTAATGACAAATTTCTTGTTTTCACTCTAGAAGCCACAAATATGGTCCAATCTTCATGAAACTTGGTCAGAATGTTTGTTAGGTCATGAGTATGAAGTCTATTGAAAATGGGAAGGATCGGTGCCATTTCACAGAAAAAGCCGCCTTAATGACAATTTTGTCAACAATATCTTTAAACGACATCTCCTCCTAAACTTATGGGTCAAAATCAACCAAACTTGGCAGAAATATTCCTTGGGTGGTCCCTTATAAAAATTGCTCAAATGGAAAGGATCCGTGCCATATCACGGGAAAAGGGGCCTTAATGACAAATTTCTTGTTTTCACTCTAGAAGCCACAAATATGGTCCAATCTTCATGAAACTTGGTCAGAATGTTTGTTAGGTCATGAGTATGAAGTCTATTGAAAATGGGAAGGATCGGTGCCATTTCACAGAAAAAGCCGCCTTAATGACAATTTTGTCAACAATATCTTTAAACGACATCTCCTCCTAAACTTATGGGTCAAAATCAACCAAACTTGGCAGAAATATTCCTTGGGTGGTCCCTTATAAAAATTGCTCAAATGGAAAGGATCCGTGCCAAATCACAGGAAAAGGGGCCTTAATAACAAATTTCTTGTTTTCACTCTAGAAGCCACAAATATGGTCCAATCTTCATGAAACTTGGTCAGAATGTTTGTTAGGTCATGAGGATGAAGTCTATTGAAAATGGGAAGGATCGGTGCCATTTCACAGAAAACGCCGCCTTAATGACAATTTTGTCAACAATATCTTTAAACGACATCTCCTCCTAAACTTATGGGTCAAAATCAACCAAACTTCGCAGAAATATTCCTTGGTTGGTCCCTTATGAAAATTGCTCAAATGGAAAGGATCCGTGCCATATCACAGGAAAAGGGGCCTTAATGACAAATTTCTTGTTTTCACTCTAGAAGCCACAAATATGGTCCAATCTTCATGAAACTTGGTCAGAATGTTTGTTAGGTCATGTGGATGAAGTGTATTGAAAATGGGAAGGATCGGTGCCATTTCACAGAAAAAGCCGCCTTAATGACAATTTTGTCAACAATATCTTTAAACGACATCTCCTCCTAAACTTATGGGTCAAAATCAACCAAACTTCGCTGAAATATTCCTTGGGTGGTCCCTTATGAAAATTGCTCAAATGGAAAGGATCCGTGCCATATCACAGGAAAAGGGGCCTTAATGACAAATTTCTTGTTTTCACTCTAGAAGCCACAAATATGGTCCAATTTTCATGAAACTCCGCCAGAATATTTGTTAGGTCATGAGGATGAAGTCTATTGAAAATGGGAAGGATCGGTGCCATTTCACAGGAAAAGGCGTCTTAATGACAATTTTTTTGTTTACTCTCTAGAAGCCACAAATATGGTCCAATCATCATGAAACTTTGTTAGAATGTTTGTTAGGTCATGAGGATGAACTCATTTGAAAATGGGAAGTATACATGCCATATCACAGGAAAAGGGCCTAATGACAATATTCTCGTAAGAGCTCCAAACACCACAAATATAGTCCAATCTTCATGAAACTTGATCAAAATGTTTGCCAGGTCACAAGAATGAACTCTGTTGAAAATGGGAAGGTTCATGCCATATCATAGGAAATGAAGTCTTAATGATAATTTACTTGAAATATCAGGTGAGAGATTTAGGGCCCTCAGGGTCCTCTTGTCAAACATGTCTTGTTGGTTTTGGAATTGATTTTTGAAAAGAGATTAAATATCTGCTCTTTGATAACACAGATGAGTACACATGCTGCTTTTTTCAATGAAGATTTTTAAAACCTATTTATTTTACTAAGATTGGGAAACAAGTTCTTGCAACTCAGATTAATCCCTCTCGATTCTGCTTCCTGGAAAATCCACCAGTACTCACGCCGAATGTGTAGGCCAATGAAAGAACCAAGATCGATAGCCCCTCCCAGGAATCGAACTCTGGACCTTTGAGTCAAGAGGCCAACGCTCTACCTCTAGACCACGGACACTACACAATAAAGAGGTACCCTGCTTGTCTTTCCCTGCTGAAAGGGGGAAGGATAATGCTTTGGTGTTTACTGTCTTTCTTTTCATCCTTCAGCCCCTCCAAATTTTCTTGTCCTAAAACTTAGGATAGCAGAATTCAGGAATTACTTCAGTCCCAATGACAAGCCATTCAAAGAACATCTTGGTCCAATTAATTGCACATGAGTACAGGACTGACTGACCTGAATAATTAACCACATACAAAATGAGACCTTATTTTCCGTCTGGTAATATTTATTTCTGTCTGGTAAAAATTCAAAGCTTACCAGATCCACTGTCTGGCGAAAAAATGTCATGAAGTCTGGGATAGCTTTAAGATCACTGGCAAAGGTAAATTATTAGATTAAGGATATGCCTGTGCAATTCTCTTACATCAAATAATTTTTAGCTCCACTGGCTGAAAGCCACTGGGGCTATTGTCATGGCGTTGTGTCCGTTGTGCGTCCGTCCGTGCGTCTGTGCGTCCGTGCGTCCGTTCGTAAACTTTTACTTTAAAAATCTTCTCCTCAGAAACTACTGGATGAATTTCAATCAAACTTCACAGGAATGATCCTTGGGTGACCCTCTTTCAAAGTTGTTCAAGAAATTTTGATCCAATGAAAAACATGGATTTAATGGGCGTGGCTTATTTCCAAATATGGTAAAAAGTTAGTTTTCTCAGATTCTAATTGATGGATACCAATGAAATTTTACATGAATGATCCTTGTGTGACCCTACATCAGTCTACAAAAGATTATTGAAATCTGATGAAAAATATGCATTTTATGGGCGGAGGTCATTTCTCTATATGTTGTATAGTGGAAACTTTCCAAATCATTTTCTCAGAATGTAAGTGATGGATATCAACCCAATTTCACTGAAATGATCCTTGAGTGACCCTTTATCAGTCTTCCAAAAATTATAGTGATCGGATGAAAAATATGTATTATATGGGCGGAGGTCATTTCTCAATATGTTATATTGTGGAAACTTTGAAAATCATTTTCTCCGAAACTAAATGATCGATATCAACCAAATTTCCTTGGAATCTTTCTTGAGTGACCCTCTATCAGTCTACCAAAAATTATTGTGATCAGATAAAAAATATGTAATTAATGAGCGGAGGTCATTTCTCTATATGTTATATAGTGGAAACTTTGGAAATCATTTTCTCAGAATCTAAATGATGGATATCAACCCAATTTCACTGAAATGATCCTTGAGTGACCCTTTATCAGTCTTCCAAAAATTATAGTGATCGGATGAAAAATATGTATTATATGGGCGGAGGTCATTTCTCAATATGTTATATAGTGGAAACTTTGAAAATCATTTTCTCCGAAACTAAATGATCGATATCAACCAAATTTCCTTGGAATCTTTCTTGAGTGACCCTCTATCAGTCTACCAAAAATTATTGTGATCAGATAAAAAATATGTATTTAATGAGCGGAGGTCATTTCTCTATATGTTATATAGTGGAAACTTTGGAAATCATTTTCTCAGAATCTAAATGATGGATATCAACCAAATTTCACTGGAATAATCCTTGAGTGACCCTCTATCAGTCTACCAAAAATTATTGTGATTGGATGAAAAATATTTATTTTATGGGCGGAGGTCATTTCTCTATGTGTTATATAGGGGAAACTTCGAAAACATTTTCAACATCAGTAGAATCCAAAATATTTAAAAATCTAGTCAAAACTATTACTACTTTACAAGAATTTCAAGCCTGTGGAGCGACTCAAGCCATTCATGGCTTTCTAGTTCAGTTATTCTCCAATACATTTGATATGGTAAGGACACACTCTGACGATGCTCATTTCACTGGGAATCTCACTCAGCTTTTTTTAGAAATAAACTTAAAAATTAACACAATACAGGGCAAGTGAACATTATTTATTAAACATACCTCCCAAAACTTATGGTTTGAGTCAGCTTGTCGGTGGATCTGTCTGTCCACCTGTCTGTCTAGCTTATGCACAGGTGTCTACTCTATTTCCGCTCTATTTCACAGTAACTATTAGACAGATTTCATTCAAACTTCATAGATATACTCAGTACCACACAGAGGTCCACAAATTTTATTTGGGTTACAGTCCATTCATTTTTGACAAGAGTTATGCCCCTTTGGTGAACATACATGTCTGTTCAATTTATCAGCAACAATTGGTGAGATGTGATTCTAAACCAGAGAAGGACTGGGTATAAGTCAGACAAGTGCATATTCCTTTTAAGCTCACCTGAATACCAAGTGCTCAAGGTGAGCTATTGTGGTTAGGTGGATGTCCATCGTGCGACATCCGTCGTGGGACGTCCTTCGTCAACATTGGCCTTGTATGCACTCTAGAGACGGTGTGTCCATCGTGTGTCCGGGCATAAACTTTTCATTAAACATCTTCTCCTCTTAAACCAATGGGTACCTATTAGAATCAATACTATCAGTAATATATATTTTGAAAAAATGGCTTTCCATATAAGTTTTAACATTAAGTGACAGGTTCTAGTTTGCATATTATGTAATCATTATGGCTTTTTTATTATCCTGCATCATATAATATTTTATTAAGTGACCATTCTCTAACTTTAAGCCACTTGTGACTTTTAGGTGGTCCATGATTGCTTTGTATATTGTTTGATAAGTTTTACGTTAGTTTTAATCTAAACCACTGATAGAAAGCACAAAAGTCATTATGATCGTGGGAAAATATTTGGTGTCTTAAAAACTCAACCATTTTAAATGTTCAAGTTGTGTCATCCTTTTGAATGATATTTAGTTTATTTAGGGGGCAGACAAGACCCAAGGTGAGCCAATTTCCTTCCTATTGATTCTGGCATAACTGCTCTATTTTGAGCTTTTGTGGTTTTAATCCCTTAAAAAAAGATGGACAGCAAAGTATTTGCTCAAAGTGATTGAAAATGACTTTTCAATGCGTGGGATTTGCAAGTTTTGTACTGATGTGACAGATTGTGTCTTCTTAAAAAACAGTGGGACATTCAGCTTTAATTTGAAATGAAAAAAAAAAATCTTGTACACAGTTTAGGGTCATGATCCAAATACTGATGACAGCCTGAGAAATATGAATGTTGCAATGACCAGCATCTCATTTAACTTCATCATTGTTCAAAGTGAATATAAATCACATGCAAAATGATGCGTTGTAAGTAAATTTTTCTTAAGATATTCATATTTTGTCTCATTTTTGCTTAAAGAAATAGAATAGTCATTTGTTTTTCGTGTAAGATCATTGATGTTTCATTTTGCGACCAACAAAAGCTATATTTTTATTTGTAGGTCTGCCACTCGTGAATGAAAAGTTATTCAAAAGTCTACTGTACATATCCTTACTATATTCAGAACTTATTGCAGTTTTCCTCTCATCTATTGAATTTTGAAGACACCTATTGAATTTTGAAGTGTGTTGTATTTTGTTATCCCCTGTACTTTCAGGTTCCTAAACAAATATTGATGTTAGTTGATGTCCATCATGAACAGTTTGACCATATTGAACAAGACATTAATATAGTGTTGGAGTTGGTTTGAAGGGGCTGCTCTGTTTGGTTTCCTCATGACATTTGAATAGATTCAGGTAAGATTATGTAGAATTATACTTGTTTTCAACAAAGAAAGGAAATAATAGACTGATCCTTTTGAAATTGATGCAGAAAACTTTGAGGATTTCAAAATGCTATGCTATATATTGTAGTATGTTTGAAATTTTTACTTAGGTTCATAATATGCTACAAACTGCATCAAGAGATCCAAGGGCCTGTTTTACTAAACTTCTTAAGAAAATGATCATAAGTCAAAATCACAATTTGTACCAGTCCTGGTGTTTTTATTCATTGTTAGATTCTGACTTGCAATATCTCAGTGGAAACGTCTTTCGAAGACAATTCCAATGAGATGATACATGGCAGATTTCCATATCTATTTTTAGCTCACCTGAGCACGAAGTGCTCATGTGAGCTATTGTGATCACCTTTCCTCCGGCGTCCGTCCGTCGGTCGTCGTCCGTCGTCCGTCGTCCGGCGTCCGTCAACAATTTCTTTAAACGACATCTCCTCCTAAACTACTGGGCCAATTAACTCCAAATTTTACAGAAATGTTGCTTAGGTGGTCCCCTTCAAAAATAGCTAAAAGAATTGAAATCTATGAAAAACTCTGGTTGCTATGGCAACAAAATGTGAAATTTTAAGAAAATCTTAAAAATTCTTCTTCTTCTCAACCAGTAGTCCTACAGACTTAAAACTTTGCATGGATGATCAGTTCATAGACCTGAATAGAAATAGCTAAAATTATAACTTTTGGGCCACCAGGTGCGGAACACCAGGGGGGAGTACTTTGGGTAAATTTGGAACCAGGAGCCCTACAGACTTGAAACTTGGCATGGAGGATCAGCATATGGACCTTTATTAAAATAGCTAAAATCATGACTGTAGATTCACTAGGTGCGGAGCATCAGGGGGGAGAGGGTAGTACTTTTGTGAAAATTTTGTAATCTTTAACCTTCTTCTTCTTCTGAACCACAAGCCCTACAGACTTGAAACTTGGCATGGAGGATCAGCTCATAGACCTTAATTAAAATAGCTGTAATTATATCTTTTGGGCCACCAGGTGCGGAGCACCAGTGGGAGGGTGGTAGTACTTAGGGTAAATTTTGTAATCTTTAAGTTTCTTCTTCTTCGGAACCAGGAGCCCTACAGACTTGAAAATTGGCATGGATGATCAGCATATGGACCTTTATATAAATAGCTAAAATCATGACTGTAGATTCACTAGGTGCGGAGCATCAGGGGGGAGAGGGTAGTACTTTTGTGAAAATTTTGTAATCTTTAACCTTCTTCTTCTTCTGAACCACAAGCCCTACAGACTTGAAACTTGGCATGGAGGACCAGCTCATAGACCTTAATAAAAATAGCTAAAATAATATCTGTTGGGCTGCCAGGTGCGGAGCACCAGGGGGGAGGGGGGAGTACTTTTGTGAAAATTTTGTAATCTTTTACCTTCATCTTCTTCTGAACAAGGAGTCTGACAGATTTGAATATTGGCATGGAGGATCAGCATATGGACCTTTATTAAAATAGCTAAAATCATGACTGTAGATTCACCAGGTGCGGAGCATCAGGGGGGAGAGGGTAGTACTTTTGTGAAAATTTTGTAATCTTTAACCTTCTTCTTCTTCTGAACCACAAGCCCTACAGACTTGAAACTTGGCATGGAGGATCAGCTTATAGATCTTAATAAAAATAGCTAAAATAATATCTGTTGGGCTGCCAGGTGCGGAGCACCAGGGGGGAGGGGGGAGTACTTTTATAAAAATTTTGTAATCTTTTACCTTCATCTTCTTCTGAACCAGGAGCCTGACAGATTTGAATATTGGCATGGATGATCAGCATATGGACCTTTATATAAATAGCTAAAATCATGACTGTAGATTCACCAGGTGCGGAGAATCAGGGGGGAGAGGATAGTACTTTTGTGAAAATTTTGTAATCTTTAACCTTCTTCTTCTTCTGAACCACAAGCCCTACAGACTTGAAAATTGGCATGAAGGATTAGGTCATAGACCTTAATAAAAATAGCTAAAATCATGACTGTAATGCCACCAGGTGCAGGGCACCAGGGGGGAGGGGGTAGTACTTTTGTGAAAATTTTGTTACTTTAACCTTCATCTTCTATAAACCAGGAGCCCTATAGACTTCAATATTGGCATGGATGATCAGCATATGGATCTAAAATAAAATAGCTAAAATCATGAATGTAGGGTCGCCAGATGCGGAGCATTAGGGGGGAGGGGGTAGTACTTTGGATCAATTTTGAAATCTTTAACCTTATTCTTCTTCTGGATCAGGAACCCTACAGACTTGAAAATTGTTATGGGTGATCAATATATGGACATTAATAAAAATAGCTAAAATCAGAACTGTTGGGTCACCAGGTGCTGAGTGTCTTGGGGAGGGGGTAGTACTTTGGATCATTTTTGAAATCTTTAAACTTCTTCTAATGAACCAAGAGTCCTACAGACTTGAAAATTGGTATGGATGATCAGCATATGGACATTAATTGAATTAGCTAAAATCATGACTTTAGATTCACCAAGTGCAGAGCATCTTGGGGGAGGGGGAGTGCTTTGTTGAGAATTTTGAATCCCTACAGCCTTTATATTTGACATGGATAATTCAACTCATTAAAGAAAACTTTAAAAGTCTCAGACTCAGCCTGTATATCTGGCATAGATTTGCTGATCACAGACCTTCTATGAAAAAAGCTTAAATGAATAATGACCAGGGGAGGAGCAGGGGGGGGATTATTTCAAATGTTATCTGATTGAATAAGTGAAAATCTCTTTTTTCTGTGGTTGCATGGACATACCTAGGTAATGAAGCTTTTTTCTCAGGTGAGCGACCCAAGGCCAACGGCCCTCTTGTTTTCTTGAGAAGCAACTTAAAATTTTGACTTACACAAAAAATGCTCTTAAGATGTTTAGTAAAACAGGCCATTGGGGCATTTTGAAATTGAAGCAAAAAGCTTGTGTCAGTATAAATGTAGACACTTTCAATAGTTTTCCACTGACATAATATTACAGATATTCATTACAGTTGTCTGTCAATCAGCATGTACGTTTGTCTGTTAAAAAGCTTACATTTTAACACAAAACATTTAAAGAAAAGCAAGGGTATGGAAATTAAAATTTTCTCTACTTGTCCAAAGACAGGTACAAGTTGATTTTCCTACTTGTCCAGGATTAAAATAAACTTGTCTGCAAAAATATTGTGAGAGCATTGTTTTTAATGTAAGAAATGCTGTAACCCAGCATTTTCTACATTAAAGACAATGTTTACTACCTTTTGATACAAACATTAGGATGACTTTTCTCCTGAATTGTTTTAGTACTGTTCCAAGATTTGCTCTGGTATTTACTTGTCCACTGACAAATGGCCTATTAATATGTACTTGCCTAAAAATGGAAAAACTTATGTCAGACAAGTCACACGTGGGAATTCCACACCCTTGAGAAAAACCTATATTCAGAATCATTCGTACTACACATGACTCAATAATCAAAATTTCTTTAGTTTGTAAAAAACGAAAACAGGAACAACAACAGAAAAGTTAAACTAAAAGTGTCATTTGTTGGTTATTCATAAATGAAAAAAATGAAAGGCAATTTAAATCATTGGTGAAATAATTAAGTAAATAAATGTTCTTGAGAAGTTTTACTCAACACATCCTCTGCATTTAATCAGATTTCTGATGTTTACAACAACAACAGCTAATCCTTATTAACCTATCTTCTCTAATCATCTCAAAGTCTACTCTTTTGACCTCGATACCTGTTGCCAAGATCACCTGTCTGTTATTTAATTTGATAAATTTTAAATCTATTTTGCTGTTACTGATGAAATGTGGGTTTGAAACCAATCTTGAGTAAAATACTATAACTGTTGTCCTAGGGTTAATCCTAGTTTGGGTATCATAATCAAATAAGATATTTAGAAATTGATAAAAATCTTCACAAAGGAGATTTATGTGTGTTAGTTTGTGTGAATGCTTCAACATTGTATTTTCATTCTGTCAATATTTTGTGCATGATTATTTTGAGTTAAAGACATTGTATGTCTGAGATTCATTTGGATTTAATTTGAGTACTTTATGAGGATTTATCAAAACACAAGGTATTTACTTAAGTGATGCTCTCTGAAAATATTTCCAATGGACTCCCTGGTCATAAAAAAACAGAGATGTTTCATTACTTTCAACCATTCCCTTTTTGTCTAAATTTTCAGATTGTTTTGGAAGGCCATGACATTTGCTTGTATCAACTAATTACTTTGAAAGTAAACCCTCATATAATTTGGGGTGAACCATTGTGGAAAAGAAGAAATTGCTTGTCATAAGCAATTTCTTCTTCTCGACAATAGTTTCTTCCCAATTCAAAATTTGGACTCTTTACTTTTAGCTTGGACTCTTTAATTTCGTTAGTTGGGAGGCCCTGGGCTCCTTTCTAACAAAGGTGTGCCAAACTCTGCATGTACAAAAAAATGAAGAAAAACAGGTTTTTGAGAATAGAAAATCCAGCCTCATTACCATGTAATTTACAATGTCACAAAGATTTGAATTTCATGGTGATGTGAGTCATAATTCAGTGGTTTTCATCTCACTAAGCCATGCATTTTGTCACCTTTTGCCATGATATAGTATTGTAAGCAACAGTATAAATTTTGTAGGTGTCAATTTATTCAATTCCTTTTATTTTTTAATGGGCCAACTTATTTCAGGTCCTTACAGGTATTGTTGTTGTTGTTGTTGTTTCAGCTGGAAACCAGCCCTGCAATCAGGCTGACAAGATGTTGCAGACCATTTTCATACCTTGCTTTGCATGCAAATGCATATGCAAAGCAGGATATCATTTGAAGCAGCTTGTACCGTTTTGTATTCCGGAATGCAGGGTTGGTTTCTGGCAGAAAAAAGAAAAACAACAGTACCCACCCGGGCTTGAAATAAAGTGAGTCCCTATGAGTATAGGACCCTCTGAGGATCAACTTCAGAAAAGCATTGAATCTTCAATTGTTTTCTGATGTTGATCCCAAAAGGAACATAACTATTCAATAACTTTTATAGCTAAACAGAGTCAACACAAAAAATGTTTCAATATTGACTCAAAAACATGAGGATAGATAAAAAAGAAATACCATATTTCCCTAATAAAAGCACCCTCCCTAATTTTAGCAACCCTACATTTTTTGCTAAGAAAACCCACCTCAAATACCTAAAATTTTAGAACTTGTTGAGACTTCTTCTCTTGTTTGATGTCAATTTCTTCGAAACAATCATTTATATTAAATTTACCTCAAATTCATGGGAAAAGGGCCAAAAACATAATTTTTTATTTTTTTAAATCAGAAATTGCATACTTAATAAAAGCTCCCTGGCCATGTTATGTATAGCTCCCCGTAGCGATAGTCTAGATTTAATAGAGGGATCCCCAAACCTGAACAAGGGCCCAATTATTGAGTCTTTGGGACCCCATTTTGTTGATGTCAAACTAAAACCCTGAGTTGAGATTAACTGTTTAAGACAGCTTACAAGATTTTCATGTCATTCTTATATCTTGATGGTCATTGAAGGTTCAGATCTGTAACTAGTGACATGTTGATAAGTCATTTAAAATTGGAATTGACAGAGTATCTGTCTCTCTCATCAACATCTAATTGGCTTTGTCAATGGTGGGTCCAGAATTTTTGTTAAGGCACTCAAATTTATGTTTGTTGGTTTGTTATCCCATTATTAACAATTTGTGATAGAATTTATTCCGAAATTACTAGATTTTCTTTTCAATAAGTACCCTTGCAGCTTTTCATGTGACTGTTACCTATACTATGTAATTCTGTGTGTGTTGGTGTGTGTGATTTTATGATTAAGGTCCCTCTGTGCTCTGGGTGTATATGGTATGACCATAATGTAATCCTCTAGTTCAAAATGATACCTTTATATGCTGAAGAATATGGTGGACTTATTGGTGTCATTTTCTCCATCTGTCTGTCCATCCATATAGACTTATCTTGTGAACGCAACTCCTCCTACATTTATGGACGGGTCTAGATGAAAGTTCAGCAATAGTGCAAATAGTCACCTTACCTTGCGCATATATTTGGGTTAGGCATATTATTCTTTGATCACAAAACACTGTAAAACACTGCGTTTTGTAATCAAATCATAATATGCCAAATTTATCCTTTCTTCAATTTTGTTTTTCACAGCATCATCCTAAGTAATGTTTGTGACAATTCACATAAACCCACATGCAATATTACCCGCTTTCATGACTAGGTACTCATTTTTCCCAAGGTCCATTCTGTAGAATTGCTGAAGGTTCCTGAGTGAGTGATATTCACTTTTGTGGCGTTGTATGTTGTGACTATGGCACTCTTGTTCTCCCCTTCATGTTTCTTTTTCAAAAGGTAGCATTAAATGTACCCCTTTTTGAAAAACTAAATATGTAGCATTGTTTTCCCATAAAAATCTTCAGAGGCTAGGCTTTATACTTAGCTGACAACCAAGACCTAATTTGTCCAGTTAGGGAATGCTCTAACAATGGTACCATTTTCTGGTTCAGTGAAACCTGGCAGCTCAAATAAACATAAAGCATGGAAAAGATAGGGCTGATCTTTATCTAGAAACACCTGACCTCTCTCAATCTTCTTAACCCTTCATCAGTTAGGTACCTCAGGGGTGTGGAATTCCCATGCCCGACTTGTCCGACTCGGGCTTTTGTACTTGCGGACAAGTAAATTTTTCTAAGCCACTTGTCCAAGGACAAGTAAATACCAGGGCAAATCTTGGCATGTTACTTAAAAGAATTAAGAGAGAAATCATCCTAATGTTCATATCATTGGGTAGAAAACATTGTTTTTAACGAAGAAAATGCTGGATATCAGCATTTTCTTCATCAAAAGGCAATGTTTTTTTCATTTTTTTCTATTTACTCTTTAGCGGACAAGTTCATTTTGATCCTGGACGAGTAGAAAATCGGCTTTAACTTGTCCAGGGACAAGTGGAGAAAATTGATATTTCCACAGCCCTGTACCTTCCATGCGATAAGGATGACAAACAGTGCAAACTGTTTGTAAATTGTACCCCGCTTTGCATGTGTACATCTGTGCAAAGCGGGATATAAATTGCAAACTGTCTGCTTAACTTTGTCAATCTGTATGCAGGGCTGTTCTAGCCCTCTGCTATATTTGAATACTCTAAGCCAATGTCATGCTGGATAAAAATTGCATTAAAGTGAAAGCAATAGAATGCACTTATTGTGAGTCAGCATTTGTTTTGAAAATAAAACATTTATTTTCTGGAAAATAGAAAATTAGTTGGCACACTATGACACTAAAATCAGGCTGCACATAATGTGTAGTCTAATATTTGTTTAGAACTCCTGTTGATGCAGGAATATTCCAGGTTCAACATAACCAGGCTTAAGTTTTAAACAGTCAAAGAATTTAAGGTTCATATGTTCCTATACTTGAAAAAAAAAATGTTAAGAAAGGCAGTTGTTTGTTAACCCATGTCATGCTGAATACATTTTGGCAAAAAATTTTCATCAAAATCAAAGGGCAAAAAGCACTGAAAGTACCAACTGTAGGTCAACTTTTATTTGAAAAACTAAATCTATTGACAATTCTGGTTTGAAAGTGAGAAACAGGTGGTGTAGACTAACATCAGACTGCACATATGTGCAGGCTGATGTTTGTCTATAGCTCCTGCCAAAGCAGGAATAATCCCGGTTCAGCATGACAAGGTTTAAGCTCTTCCTCGTTTTAGTCGGCTGTTCTCAAGGAAAACCTGAGATATTATGATCATCTTGGTGTCTTTGGAGATGGCATTGGCATGACAAACTTTAACCTTTGTCATGTTGAATAAATTTTGGCTAAAAATTTTCATCAAAATCAAAGGGCAAAAAGCACTGAAAGTATCTACTGTAGATCAATTTTTTTTGAAAAACTAAATCTTTTTGACAATTCTGGTTTGAGAGGGAGAAACAGGTGGTGTAGACTTACATCAGACTGCACATATGTGCAGGCTGATGTTTGTCTATAGCTCCTGCCAAATCAGGAATATTCCGGGTTCAGCATGACAAGGGTTAACCTTTGTCATATCTCTCACTATTGTTTTTGATGATGTTTTTATGATTGAGAAAAAAATTGTGAAAAAAGTAGAATTTGCTTCTGACAAGCAATTTCTTCTTTTTCCACACTATTTTCTACCCTACTGAATGGTTATTTTTCAAATTAAATCCACTTTAAATTTTTCGTCTGCAAAACCTTTGAATTTGGACGGATCCAAAATTTTGTAAAACAGGAAAGGGTTAAATATAAGATAATGCGAATAAATATTTAAATACTCTAAAAAAATGACGAAAAAATAAATAGATAAATAAATAAACAAAAAAGATATATTTTTCAACTTAGAATTTTGAATTATCCAACACCTGCAGCTGAGCATTGCATCCTTAGGCTCTTGTCTTTCCAAAATAATTATTCTACCACATTATACTAATTTCTTTTCAAATTACTCCTTATTTCTTAATTGTCAACTGCAACCTCTTAATTTGAAGCCAAAAGACAGAAATCTGTGAACCATTTTCACCATATCTTGCTTTCTGAATTTCTTAAGTAGTTCTGATATAGAAAATCATTCTTATTTTTTGCCATCCTTCAAAGAAATAACACATGAACTAAATCATGTAACTAGAATGAATTACTGGGTGAATAAACTAGTGCAGACTAGTCACATTTATCTGATCAAATTTTCTAATCTCGCACCAGGTTCCTAATTCATGATAATCATTTCCACTTGCCAATTTTGGCTAATTTCTATATTGCACAATTTACCTTCATTTAAGTTAATGCCCATCAGAATTAAACTGTCAGTTACAATAAATCTCATCTTAATAACTCCAAATTAGATACATTCATATTGAGAGAAAATTGTGGCAGATTTATGGGAAATCTTTTCTTGGCATATGAAACCAATTGCATCTTTCAAACATACATGTTGATGGATTCTTTTTAGGTTAAGTCACATAAAAATCAGGGACATTTTCTTTGAAAAGTTTCAAGGACTGGTTCTTGAATGTTCTAAATGGTTTAAATTGGCAGTTCAAGAACTCCTAGTTATAGATATGGATCAAGAACTGAACTAGTTCTAGAACTTCTAAAACTAGTTCTTGAACCATTTCTAGAAGTAGCTCTTGAACTCAAGTTTTACTAACCTTGAATAGGATTTCAAGAACTAACTTCAAGAACTGGTCAACAAACTAGTTCTTGAACCAGTTCTAGATTGAGCTAGGAGTTCTTGAAATGCTATGCAAGGCTCTAGAGTGTTCAAGAGATTTTTGTAGGAACATCATGATTCATTGGCAATAATGTGCTTTTTTCAGCCGAAAGGGAGAAAGAAGCTTGGATAGGTTTTGTCTTGAACCAAAAAAGATATAATGTTCACTGAGCCCTATTGACCTGTGAGCTTTTTTATTGCATTTTCAGAATAAATGAGTCTGTTGATGACATTTTACAAAATTTAAAATGTGTGCAAAGCAAAGATGCTTGCCAGTCTGTGCATCTTCACAGCCTGACTGGTGCCTTTGATATATACTTTATAGAAAGATAAGATCTCCATGTATCTGCAGATAGCCATGCAATTCTCTTGTTGCGCGGTGTAGCTGTCCGGGTTTCTCAATATTTGCACCTTGTGCATGTGTCAATTTTTTGGACATGTCATAAACACTGGCTGATAATAAAATTTACCTTGTATGGTCTCAATGGGTGAGACTAGGTTTAAATTGTGTAGAAGTCTTGGATTCTTTATAAGTGGCAAAAACATTCCCCCTGGTTGATAACTAATTATCCTTATCTTTGATGTTTGTTGCTAACTGTAACAGGTGGTTGCTAGGATAACAATTAGATCATCTGATGGACATGAAAAGTGAAATTAACCAGACTGAGTCTCTCATTATCTATTTAGGGGCTGGTATTTAAACCCCTTACCTTATACTCGAGCCTTCTAGGGATTTTTTTGCCCCTTCTGTTATTAGCTAGGCTTTTTCCAAAAAAACCCGAGGTATTGCTATAGCCTCCACGTCGTTGTTGTTGTCGTCATGCGAATACTTTGACATTTTGTTATATCTGTGGTTCTACTGAAGGCATTTACTTGAAACTTGGCACACATGTTCATTTTCTATCAAGGGGATCAACTTCGGTCAATATTTAGTGTAGCCTCCATTAGCAGGTAAGACAGCCTGAACATGCATCAACATGCTATTTACAAGTCTCTCACAACGTTCCACTGATAATCAGCATTTTCTCCTTTTGTCTCAATATTTTCTGTTATACATTGTTCTAAAATAGTATCTTTGTCAACAGTCATTTTGTCGTCTAAAGAAGCGTTCAAGTGGGAATAATTAGATTTTAAGTAATAAAAACTAATCTATAACTTTGTTTCAAAAGATTAAAGCTGAAAATCTTATAAATGAAATGTGTGTGAAGGATCTTTTGGAGGGCAGTGTATATGTATAGAAATTTAAGGTCACACAGACCCGAATACTCCTGCACCCAAGAATTTGATGTTTACCCGTGAGCCATTTGACTTTCAGCTGTAGTATAGTCCTTGGGCATATTTTGACTATCTCTTTGCATGGAGCTTAGTACTAGGAAACAGCTGTGCCAAGTTCTTTTGAAATTCATCCATAGATCCAGAAGTTATACTCAGGGTAAGAATGGGACACACACCTACGCTATTCCACAAAACTATTGTAAGTGCCTATATATCTATAGGCACTTACAATAGTATTGTGTTGACCAGATTCTGAAGTGGTCTGAAAAACTTACTAAAGAAATCAACATTTGAAATTCCATGAATAGAAAGTACTTGATTACCTTTGACCAAAAACCTTGTCCATGGTTTTGAATAAATACCTGACTTCATCAATCATAGTTTGACAAATGCCAGGGTCTTTATTTAACATAGAATGTCCATTAGTTCTGCTATTAATAATGACTTAATTATGCTACCAACTACCCTCAGTGTCAATTTTAGACTGGAAAACTGACCAGCTGGACTGGACACCTGACATGTTCTGTACTAATAATTAGCATTTAAAAGCCTGGCAGAGCTCTGTTGAATCAGATGACATGCTCATTACTTGTTGAATTGCAACCCTTTACAGAATCTGTACTATTTTTAACAAGAAATCTAAGAGATGGCTTATTTGAAAGAACCACAAGTGCAAGATTGCCCTAGATAACAAACATTTTGTGTAATTTATATGTTATGTTTTCAGTGTCTGATTCAGGATTTGAAAAACATGGGGGAAATTCCCCCATTAGTTTTGAAAACATGGGGGATCTGTAATTACTATATGGGGGACTTCAAGTTAGCTTAACCAAATAAAAAAACAATTGACTGGTCCGTACTGAAAGAAGTAAAGACATATTTTCAAAGTTCAGTGTATATTCTAACAATAATTAGATTCTATGGTAAGTAAGAATCATTGTGAGAAAATAAAACAATGCTTATTAAAAGCAATCTGTACTTTTTATCACAATGTTTCCTTCAATTTTAATTCAAGGTTATAGTAAAAGTTGGGGTTATTGAAATTTATGTGTGAAAGGGTTGAATCTGTGATGGAGTCGTCAATTTGTGACTGATTCTAGCCCCATTTCAGTTAAATTAGTCGATGTATTTTCGTCATCCACATTTGTTTCACGGCTAAAGAAATCGGTAATACGCCGTTTTTCCTGTCTGATCAATTGTATGTCGAAGAGAATGCAGACGATTCGATCATTTCTTTGACAGCAAACAAAAAATAGAATTTTCCCTTTAACGAAAATGTTTTTTAAAATTTTCTTTGTAAGAAATTCACTTCGAAAAAAAAAAATAAATCTATATTTATTTTTTCAGAGAGAATTTTTTTTATTGACAATGATTTCGCGCATAATGAAAATATAAATGAAAATAATCAAATGTTCGTTTAAAAAGATTCGTAAAAATCATCATTTGATTTCAACTGCTACTATCAGGAATACAATAGTAAGTATAACTAAAGTTACAAATGTACAGTCTTAGTTGCGATCGAAGTCAACCATAGTAAACAAATAAGGGAAGTCACTCTTATGATACCACTCGAAGAAAATGGTTAACAGTTGGACGCAACTTGCTGTCAAAGGCTACATTAATTGATATTCATTTGTGATTTTTTGCGCGACCATCCCGCGCTTGATAAAAACTAATGCGTGATCTTTAAGAAATTCTGGGGATTCCCGCAATTACCCGTCCTAGATCAGACACTGTGTTTTGTATTTTAAACATAATATCCATTTTTTAGCCCACCTGAGCACGAAGTGCTCAAGGTGAGCTTTTGTGGTCGAGTGATGTCCGTCGTCCGTCCTGTGTCATGTGTCGTCAACATTTACCTTGTAGACACTCTAGAAGCCATATTTTTTGCCCGATCAACCTGAAATTTGGTCAGAATGATTGTCTTGATAAAATCTCGGACAAGTTCGAAATTGGGTCAAGTGGGGTCAAAAATGAGGTCACGGGGTCAAATCTTAGAAAAACCTTGTAGACACTCTAGAAGCCATAATTTTTGTCCGATCAACCTGAAATTTGGTCAGAATGATTGTCTTGATAAAATCTCGGACAAGTTTAAAATTGGGTCAAGTAGGGTCAAAAATAAGGTTAAGGGGTCAAATCTTAGAAAAACCTTGTAGACACTCTAGAGGCCACATTTTTTGCTCAATTAACCTGAAATTTGGTTAGTATGATTGTCTTGATAAAATCTCGGACAAGTTCAAAATTGGGTCAAGTAGGGTCAAAACTAAGGTCATGGGGTCAAATCTTAGAAAAACCTGGTAGACACTCTAGAAGCCATAATTTTTGTCCAATCAACCTGAAATTTGGTCAGAATGATTGTCTTGATGAAATCTTGAACAAGTTCAAAATTGGGTCAAGTAGGGTCAAAACTAAGGTCACAGGGTCAAATCTTAGAAAAACCTTGTAGACAGGCTAGAAGCCATATTTTTTGCCTGATCAACCTGAAATTTTGTCAGAATGATTGTCTTGATAAAATCTTGGACAAGTTTGAATTTGGGTCAAGTAGGGTCAAAACTAAGGTCGCAGGGTCAAATCTTAGAAAAAACTTGTAGACACTCTAGAAGCTAAATTTTTCGTCCGATCAACCAGAAATTTGGTCAAAGTGATTGTCTTGATAAAATCTCGAACAAGATGGAACTTGGGTCAAGTAGGGTCAAAAATAAGGTCACAGGGTCAAATCTTAGAAAAACCTTATGGACACTCTAGAAGCCATATTTTGTGCTCAATCAACCTGAAATTATGTCAGAACTATGGCCTTGATAAAATCCCGCATAAGTTTAAATTGGGTCAAGTAGGGTCAAAAATTAGGTCACAGGGTCAAATCTTAGAAAAACCTTGTAGACAGTCTCCTAGCCGCCGTCATAGCGCAGTTGGTAGCGCGTCGGACTGTCATTCTAGAGGTCCCGGGTTCGATCCCCGACGGCGGCACTCATTCTTTCCGACTATTTGTCTCTCACCGATGGGTTGATAATTGTAGACCTATGTGAGATAGCGGCTGGAGGCTAGGAAAGAATGTGATGGTTGTACTGGTGAGAGAAATACCAGGGATCCATTGTTAGGTGCTCCAGCCGCCGCAATATAACTGAAATAATGTTGAAAGCGGCGTTAAACTCAATTCGATCAATTAATGTAGACAGTCTTACTTACTTAATCCTCTTCGCCCATGGTTGGGCATAGGGCCTTCACTACTGTTCTCCAGTCTGTTCTGTCTTTCGCCTTCTTTTTTGCCTCACTCCATGTGAGTCTGATCTTTTGGAGCTCCATGTCAAGGGTTCTTCTCCAGGTCAGGGCAGGTCTGCCTCTCTTTCTCTTTCCCTGAGGGTTCCAATCAAGAGCTTGTCTGGTAATGTTGGGTAGACAGTCTAGAAGCCATATTTTTTGCCCAATCAACCTGAAATTTGGTCAGTATGATTGTCTTGATGAAATCTCGTACAAGTTCGAAATTGGGTCAAGTAGGGTCAAAACTAAGGTCACAGGGTCAAATCTTAGAAAAACCTTGTAGACAGGCTAGAAGCCATATTTTTTGCCTGATCAACCTGAAATTTTGTCAGAATGATTGTCTTGATAAAATCTCGTACAAGTTCAAAATTGGGTCAAGTGGGGTCAAAAATGAGGTCACGGGTCAAATCTTTAAAAAACCTTGTAGACACTCTCAAATCTGTATTTTTTGCTCAATCAACCTGAAAACTGGTCAGAATGATATTCTTAATGAAATTTAGGTCAACTTTGAAATTGGGTCCAGTGGGGTCAAAAACAAGGTCACTAGGTCACAATCATAGAAAAACCTTGTTGACACTCTGGAAGCCATATTTTTAGCTCAATTAATCTGAAAATTGGTCAGAATGATAATCTTGATGAAATCTAGGTCAAGTTTAAAATTGGGTCAAGTGGGGTCAAAAACTAGGTCATGGGATCAAATCTTAGAAAAACCTTGTAAGCGGTGTAGAGGCATCATTTTTTGCCTAATCAACCTGAAATTTTGTCAGAATTCCTCATCCTTTCTAAGTCTACTTTAAACAGATTTTTGACAGTTCACTCAGGTGAGCGATTTAGGGCCACTATGGCCCTCTTGTTTTTCTATTGTTTAAGTGGTTCATAATTTGAAAGTTTTGAATTCAAAGTTAAGAAATAATTGAAAGAATTGTATGTGGGCGCAATGGTGCAGATAACCATTTAAACAATAGAAATATTATTTATAATTATAATACATCTTTATTAGAAGAGGCTACACATTAATCGAGGGGTCAATAGTATTAATAGGCACTTACAATTGTGTTGCACTGACCCCTCTATTTGGTTTCCCAATCTTACATGTGAGACTCATGAAACAATCACAGGCTACACATGTTGCAAATTTATCATAAATTGAAAGAAAACAAATTATTAACAGTAATTCAAAAAACATTATTTGAGCATTTACATGACATTTCCAAAGATTTGGCATTTGCATGAGGGTCAAACATTGAGCAACATATAGTTCCGCAAGAAAGAGTGAGGTCCGAGAAACCGTTATCTCCTATCATTTTCAATGTAAAATTGATCTTTGATCACTCACTTGAAATTGTAGGTCTATACCAATACAAGATAATAAATGCCTGACTGTAAATACATTGGTACATAGTGAAAACTCTGGTCAGACTATGCAGATGCACACGCTGACCAGAGTCTTTGCTTTGTGCACATTTAAAATTTTTGTAAATATAACAGACTGGCTCATTCATTATTATTGTAAATAATTATTATTTATCAATTTGATTTGTGAAGAGACATAAATTCTTAGCCTATCTATGGATTACATTTATTCAGAATTGAATTGTACACATGCTTTGCTAGAGAAAGATGGCTTTTATGGTAGTTACACCTCCAGAAGTTTTAGCTATTAATTATGCAGAGAAAGTGTTCAATTTTAAAGTGGACCCTATCAGATCGTGTTTTAAATGAGAGATGCATGAAGATGATATCAGGAAATGTAATTAAGATAAGATTGGTATCTGACAAGGGGACTCAGTAAGCCATCTGTTTGAAGTCCTGAACCTTATGCAGATGAAATGAAATTTTATAATTATTTCTGTCCTGGTTTGCCGAATTTCTAGTCACACTTTCTAGTTCACTCTTTGAACTCATTTGAAATGTTTTATTTTAATATTGCTCTTTTTCAAAATTTTAGTAACTTGACAATTATCTGGATCGTTTATTATATAACATGATGAAATAAAAAAGAATGGAAAAATTATAGTGTTATAGATATCATTCACTAAATCATTATGATCATGATATGATATTACCTTCTGATTTAGATTTGTTTTTTTTGCGTTAGAAAAAAGGCTTCTACAATAAATTTTAAAATGAAGAAAGGCAAATCTTTGTACAAAAGACCATATACCGTAGTTATGTCAATAATAGCCAAGGTTATCATAAGAAAAGTATTGCATACTGTATGTCCTCTTGTTATTAGCACCCTCCCTTATAGTATGGCCTCTATGTTTTTAGCTTGACTGTTTTTCGGATAAAACCCAAGGTATTGCTATAGCCTTGGTTTCATTTTTATCACCATTGTCAGTCATAATGCAAGTCTTTTACATTTTGTGATATCTCTAGTTCTACTGAAGGCATTCACTTGGAACTTTTCACAGTCATGTTCACCATCTAAAGAGCAACTTATACTATCAAGAGGGATAACTCTAGATACCTTTTGTGTAAATCATGCCCCTTTTTCACTTAGTTTTTAACTACCATCCACTACTCAATAGCATTGTGTAGGCAACCGTAGGCAGTTCTCTTGTTTACTAAAAAAAAACTGACTTAAGTTGATTAATCAGCCTAGCTTTTTCCAACATTTTTAGATTTCTTCTCAAAATTGAGGATAATTTTCTCCAAACAATTATTTGTATGATTGTATAGAGGAACATCATCTCAATTTAAAGACATTTTTTTGGGTGTTTTAAGCTCACCTGAGCACGAAGTGCTCATGTGAGCTATTGTGATCACCTTTCATCCGGAGTCCGTCCGTCGTCGGTCGTCGTCCGGCGTCCGTCAATAATTTCTTTAAACAACATCTCCTCCTAAACTACTGGGCCGATTTACACCAAATTTGACAGAAATGTTGCTAAGGTGGTCCCCTTCAAAAATAGCTAAAAGAATTGAAATCCATGAAAAACTCTGGTTGCTATGGCAACAAACAGTGAAATTTTAAGAAAATCTTTAAAATTCTTCTTCTTCTCAACCAGTAGTCCTACAGACTTAAAACTTGGCATGGATGATCAGTTCATAGACCTGAATTGAAATAGCTAAAATCATATCTTTTGGGCCACCAGGTGCGGAGCACCAGGGGGGAGGGGGTAGTACTTTGGGTAAATTTTGTAATCTTCAAGCTGTTTCTTCTTCGGAACCAGGAGCCCTACAGACTTGAAAATTGGCATGGATGATCAGCTCATGGACCTGAATAAAAATAGCTAAAACCATATCTGTTGGGCTGCCAGGTGTGGAGCACCAGGGGGGAGAGGGTAGTACTTTTGTGAAAATTATGTAATCTTTAACCTTCTTCTTCTGATGAATCAGGAGCCTGACAGATTTGAAAATTGGCATGGATGATCAGTATAAGGACCTTTATAAAAATAGCTAAAATCATAACTGTAGATTCACCAGGTGCAGAGCACCAGGGGGGAGAGGGTAGTACTTTTGTGAAAATTTTGTAATCTTTAACCTTCTTCTTTTGATGAATAAGGAGCCTGACAGATTTGAATATTGGCATGGATGATCAGTATACGGACCTTTATAAAAATAGCTAAAACCATGACTGTAGATTCACCAGATGCGGAGCACCAAGGGGAGAGGGTAGTACTTTTGTGAAAATTTTGTAATCTTTAACCTTCTTCTTCTTCTGAACCACAAGCTCTACAGACTTGAAAATTGGCATGGAGGATTAGCTCATAGACCTTAATAAAAATAGCTAAAATCATGACTGTAATGCCACCAGGTGCGGAGCATCAGGGGGGAAGGGGTAGTACTTTTGTGAAAATTTTGTAACTTTAACCTTCATCTTCTAAAATAACCAGGAGCCCTTCAGACTCCAATATTGGCATGGATGATAAGTATATGGATCTTAAATACAGTGGAATATCTATATGTCGAACTTCGGGGGACTCACCAAAAAACTTCGACGTGTAGAAAGTTCGACGAAGAGATAAAAGGCGATCTTCGGGACGATGATATATGCGGCCACCATCACACTTAGGTACGACGGAAACTGATGGCGAAATAACGGACGTATTTGATTATCGTGATGAATTAATCGTATACAAAAGATGATACATATTTTTATTTACATTTATCTTTGTTCATAAACACCATATAAAAAATATTTCACAAAGCAAAAACATTTTCAAACAAGCCATTTATTTACAAATTTACATGAATAAGATCAATGAGACAATGACTTTTGTGTTAGAGGTTTACATTTCGTGTTTCTCAAGCAAAAACATATCTGATAATGATTTCTGCATATACAATTTCCTGGACAAATCATTTTCGGATTGGTTACCCAGTCCTTCCTTGGGTACGTCATGTTTGTCGATGTTGATGGCTATCCCCCCGTGTCTACTGGGTACTTCACCAATTAAGTCCCGCGTGACATTGGCTTTACATGTTTTCGTTGTCAATGAGAATTACAAATTTAACGTCATATTCTGTGTAATTAATGAACTGGCAGGGCGGGGCTTAACTGTGACGTAATTTCAATAGTTTGGGTTCTTTCGAATTTTAGTCGGTAATCATCGTTTACTCGTGCAAATAACTGTATCTTAAAACCGAAAGGATTCACGTGCTTTGAGAGAATGAACACATTTCATCGTTTGGTTACCAAGTCCTCGTAACTTCAGCTTGATTAAGCTGAAGTTACGAGGATTTGGTTACCAATCTACGATTTAATGTCTCGAGTTATTTGTGTCGACTCTCTTTAGAAGTAGGTTATTTTAGAAAAAAGCTGATTTCCCTTAACCTTAAGTGCAACGACCCGTTACTTAGGCTCCGCCCTGCCAGGGCATTTATCATGGATAATAGGTCACATGCATTTTGCCGACCCTTTTCATTTCAAAACAATAAATCACTTAACCTTTCACATTCTCTATCTCACGGTTACAAACAATCAAATCCAATCAGGTAAACAATCGATATCCAATACTGAGATCGCGCGTGTCAATTACTGTGGTTAACAGGTCGAATGTGTGAAAAACTACATGTACCTCGATTGCAATTTTCATCAATCAAGGTTGGGGTTCGTCGTAAGAAGGTGTGAATGCACAGAAACAATAGTGATGGGACCTTGTAATTGGTTCGACGTACGGAAAAATTTCGAGCAATGGATAACGACGTATGGAGGTTGAAATACATAGAAATAAAGAGTAAATAGATCGGGACTTGAAAAATACTTCGACGTAGAGATAACTTCGTCTTATGGACATTCGACGTAAAGAAATTTGACTGTATAATAGCTAAAAGCATGAATGTAGGGCCACCAGATGCGGAGCATTAGGGGGGAGGGGGTAGTACTTTGGATCAATTTTGAAATCTTTAACCTTATTCTTCTCCTGGATCAGGAACCCTACAGACTTGAAAATTGTAATGGGTGATCAATATATTGACATTAATAAAAATAGCTAAAATCATGACTGTAGGGTCACCAGGTGCTGAGTGTCTTGGGGAGGGGGTAGTACTTTGGATCATTTTTGAAATCTTTAAACTTCTAATGAACCAGGAGTCCTACAGACTTGAAAATTGGTATGAATGATCAGCATATGGACATCAATTGAATTAGCTAAAATCATGACTGTAGATTCACCAGGTGCAGAGCATCTTGGGGGAGGGGGAGTGCTTTGTTGAGAATTTTGAATCCCTACAGCCTTTATATTTGACATGGATTGATCAACTCATTAAAGAAAACTTTAAAAGTCTCAGACTCAGCCTTTATATCTGGCATTGATTAGCTGATCACAGACCTTTTATGAAAAAAGCTTAAATAAATAATGACCAGGTGAGGAGCAGAGGGGGGGGGGATTATTTCAAATGTTATCTGATTGAATAAGTGAAAATCTCTTTTTCTTTGGTTGCATGGACATACCTAGGTAATGAAGCTTTTTTCTCAGGTGAGCGACCCAGGGCCAACGGCCCTCTTGTTTAGTTAGAGCTGCCTCTTATTTGGTATTTTAGAAATTTCAAATGTCAAACAATATCAAATCATGGTTCTTTTTGATAGGAAATCAATTTTCCATTATTTCTGACATCATTAATCATAATGAAAGATGACTTTTCAAGCATTATCATGATGATTTTAATTATAAATATTTGGATCTAGGAATATAAAACTGCCAAAAATAAAATGGGAGGAGAAGTTGGCTGCCATGATTTATGATTTAAATGGTTGCAGGGACTTTTTTGACCTCTGACCTCATTAGTAGTGACTGGTACAAAATTTCATTGCCTAAAACTGGACTGGTACAAAATATTATTACCCTTCAGCTGTGAGGTGGGTGGGGTAGATTAATCTTTTCATTCATGCAGAGACAATAGGATATTATCATTATCTATGATCAGGGCCCCATATATTCCCAAAGTCAGTTGACAGTTCATATCTTTTTAAGTCAAAAAGACAGGCAGCCATATTGTTTTTGCATAACATTATGAGAACTTGAGCCTTGGGGCTTGTTCTGTGGATAATAATTTTTGAAAACACCTTTCAAAACATCAATATTTATTGATGATCCATCATTTTTCAGTCAAATTTCAAAGATAGAATTGACATCCTTGAGATTCTGTGTCTGTCTTTAGCCACTAAATTATTTTCAAAGAGTCTAAAATGTTATTAAATGTCACTTAAGTAATAAATGTTTTTTAAAAATAGAAAGATAGAAGAAAATACTTAATAAAAATATTCTTTTTTACCCACAATATTTTCTGCCAAAATTGATGAGAGTTTTCATAAATTTGGACAATTCCATAATCTTGCCATCTGCAATGTGTTTCATTTTGGACCAGTCAAGATTTTGAAAAAGGAACAGTGTAAATTGTCAATTAAGAATTTAAATAGAACTTTACAAAACTTTTAACCATGGACATTTTCATTTCATAAAATATGCCTCCCTTGAAAATGATTTGTATTATAATCAAAGGTTTTAAAGTTATTTTGCCACTAATTTTAACAACCCTTTGAGATACAGATATAATCTTTTGCCTGTATTGATTCTAGGATTTCATGCAGTAAAGGGGGGTTGAAAATACAAAAAGAGGATTCATTTTCCTAGTAATACAATATAGTAATACAATCAATATTTTATAAAATTTCCATTCATGGGCATGCATGACTTTTCCAACAATTTCAAAAATGCACCAGGCAAAGATTCTTGCCAGTCTGTGAATCTGCACAGTCTGGCCAGAGTCTTTACTATGCTATTCATAGATAAAAAAGGTCCAAAAGTATCTGTAGACAACCAAGCAGTCTTCTAATTACTCTACGTAAATGTCTATGCTGCTAAATGTTTGCACCTCACACCTGTTGTAAGTGTCACGCACAGGCTCAAATATTATTACAGAGGGGGTTTATTTGAACCCCTTGAACCCTCTATAGACTGGATCTGCCACTGTTTGTGTTTCAGTAAATCAGCATTGTGTTGGTAGCGGGGTTTTAAGAGAAGTTTTGTTAGTCTGTAAGTTTGTACTCCCAAAAAAGAAGCCAGGACACTCAAAACTATCTGAAGTGAGCCCCAAAGACCCATGGAGATAAACTTCAAAGAAGAATTGAAGACTGTTTAAAATAGTCTTCAATTCTTTCCTGAAGTTGAGCCCAAAATAGTCAATATACTGTATATCCAATACTTTCTTAACCTATCACAATGGGAAAGGAATATAGCTCAAAATTCATCTAAAAAAAAAAGTAAGTTAAGTTTTGAAAGAAATAGTCTTTATCTTAAGGTAGCAATGGACACATGGCGTCATTTTTTTCCACCCAATGAATCGATGGCTTAGCGTGAAACAGTTGTAACTCCCTATATGTTTATAGGGAGTTGCAACTGTTTCGCGCTGAGCCATCGGAATTTTGTTCTTGTTCACATAATTATGTTGTAGATTAACATAGTCTTGTCATTATATCAAAGTTTGAAGGTACCTTTCCATGCTCGTTTTCATGCTAGAGCTATCTGCCCTTGAATGGTATTGGCCATTTTTCAGTTAAACGTTTATATTCGTTAAAGGTCTAGTATAAACTAAGTACTAGCTTATAGCTATAAAACAAATACATTTTGATAGACCTTATACATGTACACAATGGCTGTTGCCAAGAAAATTTCTCTTTGATGAATTGCATTTGCAAAATTTGCCTTCAAAAGTTAAAAATGTACCAATTTTTGTAATTTTACAGGGTAAAAATGCCACAAAAATCTATTTTTTGAAGAAATTACCCAATGAATTTTTCTTGTTTTCCGATAAGTTTAAACCCCATATTTTTCCTTTATTTGGTTAAAAATTCAGCATACCTTTCCAAGCAAATAAGAATTTTTTTCATTATTTTACAGTGACCTCTCCTAATTGAATGACGCTTGTAAAGCATTTTTATTGTTAAATTCAATGATCCAGTTATTCAGTTGATATCAAATGTTGAAAAGAAGCTAAGTTATGAAATTTTACCATCATTATTCTATGTTATTTCCATAAGCAGAACCTTACGAAAACCGGTCTTTTTAAACCATGTGAAAAAGAGCCATAAAATAAACAAAAGACCCACTTCCGATTTAAAGAGGTGGGAGGCAGCTGTCCATTGCCACCTTAAGCAGGGGCACCCAAACTTTAAGAAAGGACCCCTAAATTCCCAATTATTGAGTCCTTTGGACCCTGTTTTGTTGAAGTCAGACTAAAATCCTTTTGGTAGGGAAGCAACTTCAGATACATTTGACTTTATCTGAAAATTGTCATATAGAAACTGTTCAAGTCTGTGATTATACCTCATCTGACACAACTTTATAATAGTCATCAGGAAGATGTTGACATACTGCAGGTCCTTCAGTCCTGTTACATGATAAGTTAAAGGCAGTACTTAGTATTTCCAATCTGTCCATAGTTATGAAAAATAGTTCCCTTTCCAATATTTAAATTTGCACTATACCCATTATTTCTTAGTATTACAGGACCAGTGTTTTGATGGAAGGACCTACATGGAAAAAGACTGGCAGCAAAAAGTAGTTAGGGTCAAACACTGTGTTATGCAAGATTTTTTGTAACTTTTTAGAATTAACTGAAACATTTGTCAAGAATTCTTCTAGTGCTTTCACCCTTGAATTACCATTCATGTTTATGTTTGAAGTTGTTCTCAAAAAGGAGTTTAATTAATTAATTCAACTTTAACTGCAGTCATGTCATGCAAGATTTTTTGTAACTTTTCAGAATCAATTGGAAACTTTTGTCAAGCATTCTTCTAGAGCTTTCTTCCTTGTGTTATCATCAATGTGTTGTTCTTAAAAAGGAATTCAATTAAGCATGGAAAGGGTTAAGTGTAACTCTAAAATAACAAGAAAGTTCAATAGAAATAAAAAGGGGCCCCATTAAAGAGGCCATGCTTACATAATTCAGGGTGTCAACTGCATGCTGTTCATGTTGGTGTCTGACTGTTGAACTACTCATTATGAGAAAATGGATGGCCATTTGAAATGGTTTATGAGGTTAGCTGATCTGTTTAATGGGTGAAAAATAGCACTTTGTCTGGCCAACTTGTGAAGTCATACTAGGGAAGTTTGTTCCTAATTTATTTAAGTGTTTGACTTAAGAGTTGCAAGACTTTGTGCTCAAAAAAGTTACGACCAGATGATGCTTGGGTGTAAAATTTGTTGAGTAACAATCAGAGGTTTTTAACAACTCTCTTTTCCTTTAATCTTTAGGAATAAAGTTCGCAAGTTTAAGCTCATGTCATCTTATTACTTAAATTCAGATAATGACTATAAACTTAAGTAATGTTGTATAAGTTTGATAATATTTATCAAATTTGAGCCTGTGTGTGACATAACAATAATGTTAAATTTGTGAAATGCAAAGCCTTTAGCTAGCCTGTGCATCTGCACAATCTGACCAGGGTCTTCAATAAATCGTTCTCTAGTTAGAGGCCTAAAACAGGCTCTTCAATCATGAGGTGATGGAAGAAATACACGCATCCTTTCTCACTATTTCGAAGGGTCAGTGCAACACTATTGTAAGTGCCTATGAATATATAGGCACTTACAATAGTCTTGCACTGACCCTTCGATTTGTCTTCCACAAATGCATTGATAATTATAGACCTATGTGGGATAGCAGCTAGACGTTAGAAAAGGATGTAATTGAAGTACTGGTGTGCGAAATAACAGGAATTCATCTTTAGGTGCTGCGGTTTCTGAAATTTAATTGTACAATTGTTGAAAGCATTCAAACAAACAAACCTCTTCATGTGGTCATTGAATATTCTTATTGCATTGTGTGGTTGTCTTCGGGCCCTGTTCAATGTTTGTACAGCACCCACTCGAGAAATTGTTGGAAATGTCCCTCATTTGTTCATTTAGATACTGACTGTCAGCTTAATAATTTCGAGGAAGTTTGTTTCCATAAATAAAGAATTACACTCTTGTTCAAAATCAATGAAGATGGGGTTATACTTACTGTTAACTTTAAAACAGTCATTAACATCAAAGGACAATTAAAAGAGAAAATAATGCATACTGTATTTCTCCTAATAAACGCTCCTGGGAGCTTAACATTACATGGCCAGGGAGCTTTTATTTAGTATGCATTTCCTGATTTAAAAATTCATTAAAATTGATGTCTTTAAGGCCCTTCTTCCTTGAATTTGAGGTGAATTACCTCTTAACAATCATATAAATGATTGTTTAGAGGAAATTCATCTCAAATAGAGAAGAATTCTCAAAAAAAAAATTTAGGCATTTGAAGTGGGTTTTCTTTGTAAAAAATGTAGGGGTGCTCCTATTAGGGAGGGTGCTATTATTAGGGGAAATACCATATTAATATTATAACAAGGAATTGTTTTAAGAAATTTCATTGGTGCAAATTGAAATGAAGAAAGCCTGCTGCACTGCCTTTGCGAGAAAGGGTCTGAGCATAGTTTTGTAAGAAACCAGTGAAATAGAAAGTTGTGAAGGACAAACACCCATATTTTCACCTCCATTTTATTGGCCCCTAAAATAGTTTGGGCTTTTACAACCCAATTGTACCCTTGTTAGGGACAGAACCCCAAAATTAACCCCTTAAATGGGAGATGAAAGAGATCTAATGGGGGTCAACAATGCATCTTTATTTGTCCCCAAATCTTTAGTAGTGGACTTTGAAATTTTATGTTCAAGTCTGCATATCATTCTTGCATTAATATGACCAAAAACTAATCCTTTTTAATTAGACCCAAGTTTTAAGGTTTCTAAGCAATGTCACTCACATGTTCTTGATATTTTTGGGGATTGAACTAAATCTTGTATGAAATACTTGTGAGAGATATCTTTGGTGAACAGTTTCCAATGATTACCATTGGTTATCATCATTTTATATATTACTTCACAGCTTTAACAAGAATTGGTAAAAAACAAACAATTATTCTATTTCTTTAATACAAAACTGAGAAAAAAGGTAAAGTTTTAGGGCTATTTTCTTGAAGGGCGTCATTTTGCATGTGATTTCTGTTGATGATGACGTCACATTTTTGGCTCAGCTTTAATACATCAGCTGCTGTCATAGCGTAGTTGGTAGCACGTTGGGCTGTCAATCTAGAGGTCCCGGGTTCAATTTCTGATGGAGGCACTCATCTCTTCGAATGTTTGTCTACCTACCACTAATGGGTTGATAATTGTAGACGTATGTTGGATAGCAGCTGTATGCTAGGAAAGGATGTGATGGTAGTACTGGTGTGAGAAATACTAAGAATCCATCGTTAGGTGCTCCAGCCACCGCGTTATGACTGAATTAATATCAAAAGGGGTGTGAAATCCTATTCAAACTAATAAAATTAGATTACATCAGATAAGGTGAAATAAGCAAAGTTGATAATTTCACAGGTAAGGCGGTGAGTTTATCAAATGATAGTCTAACATTATTTCAGGATAATCTACATTTAAGAAATTAAAATTATTGGTTTACAAGACCAATGAACTTACCACTGATTCATGATATATTATAGATGTTAGGCCTTACACTTAAACTTATTTGAAGCTATGCAGAGAGGCATCCAGTAACAAGAAACAGATTACAAAACCACCTTCGACTTTGACTCAGATGTTGGAAACATAATGGTTTAAACTGATGTTGCAGAAGTTACCTTGCAATGAACTGCCAATCCAATTAAAATTTTGGCCAAGTCAGTGGGAGAAAGATTTTGAATATTTATTGATCCCTAGATTGCACATCTGCTTTCTTTATTAAGGCTGTGAAGTGCACTGCCATAAAACACTTCAAGTTGTTTGTTTAAAGTTGAACATTTAGGTAGCATACAGCCTATAGGGAGGAACACTTACCCTGATAAAAAATACTTCATATATATATAGTGGGCAAGGATCAGACTCTATATATATGCCAATGCAGGCTGATATTTGACAGTGCATCTTGCACAAATCAGTGGTTCTGAAATATTTTGAATGTTTGCTTGTCCACGGACAAGTAACAATCACAAACTGGCTTGTCCGTATCTAAAACCTACTTGTCCATTGAATTTTGAAGAGTCTTTAAAATATCGAAAACAAAATTGATGTTGCTTAAAAAAACTAAAAAAGTATCCTAGAAATAGACTTACTGTTCACATGGAATGACATGGAATTTCAGAAAACAGCTAACTTTTTAAGAAAATATTTTTCTCTAGGGATATTTTAACTTGTCTATGGGCAACCTAGCCATGAAAATATGCTTTTCCATGCAGCTTATTGGACGAGTCGGACAACTCGGGCAGCTTATTTCAGAACCACTGCAAATTTGAAATTGTGTGTTATACTTTTGCTATTATTAGCCTCATCTTTAATTCATTTTATTAAAATTTTGTAATTCACAGATGCAGTGATAAATGGACTTGGTAGCCAATTGTGAAGTGAACTTACGAATTAACTTTTGAAGAGTTCTAGAATATTTGGTGGGTATATACATTGATACCTTATCATTGGTATGGTATCCAATGTCAATTGGACCTTACATTTTCAAACTTATTGACAGTAATAGACAATAATCTTGAATCAATCTTCTTTTTGGCCACAAGGCAGGGGTCGACACTAACTCCAGTGAGTAAGAAGTCCATTGGACTCCTAACATATGAAATGAAGGAATCCAAGCTCAAATTAAGGAGTCTGAATTTTCATAATTGGAGAACATATTGGAAAGGAAGAAATTGCTTGCTACAAGCAATTTCTTCTTTTCTACAATGTTCTTATTTTTTTATTATGCCCCCGATAGGGAGGCATCATAAATTTGACTTGTCCGTCCGTCCGTCCGTCCGTCTGTCCGTCATTCCGTCCAAAAACTTTAACATTGGCCATAACTTCCTTATTACTTAACATATTCGCATCATACTTTACCACAACATTCCTTGGTACATTACCTTTCTGTGGGCACATACTTTGGTGACCTTGACCCCTGGATGACCTTGACCTTCAACATAGATTGGCCATAATTTAAAATCAAAGCGGTGTCGGGGGCATTGTCATCTTACAGTGACAGCTCTTGTTCAAAATATTTTGGAATGGAAGCATTTTTCTTCAACCAATTCTGTAGTGAAAAGATCTACAGTTTTGGCAAGTATTAGTAAGGAGACTGCTCTATGTGTTTGGTTTTTTTTAAAATATCCCCAAATGACTCTTGAAGTCCACTAGACTCCTTACTTACAATGGAAGGATTCCCAACTGGTAAACAAGTCTCGGACTCTGGGACTCCCCTCAGTGTCAAAAATCTACAAGGGATGATGATTTTGACAATCTAGGGAGTTGACTAACGATGATTGTGTGAGGATGATATTGAAGACTCAGATCAATTAATCCATGTCATGCTGACCAAAAACATCAGCAAAATTTCATCAAAATCAAAGTGCACTTTTAGCTTGACTATTCTTAGAATAGGGGGGGCTATTCCTGGGCGTAGGTGTAATGCTTTGGTTAAGTTTTTATGTGCAAGAATTTAAAATCTCTGTTTCTACTTCTGTGACTATAATATCAGCCTCTACACAAAGATTCATTACTCTGATAATGAATTTAGTGGAATTTTAACCCTTTTGGGGACTTAGAAATCTTGGTTAAGTTTTTACATGCAAATGTTGTATAACAGAAATATCTCTATTTCTACCTTAGAAGCTATTGCTTTGAAACTTTGCACATGATTCTGTTACCATGATTTCAGCCTCTAGACTAAGATTCTTTACTCTGATATTGAATTTAATGAAATTTTAACCCTTTTCAGGCACATGCTTCTGTTACTATGATTTCAGCCTATAGACAAAGATTCTTTTCTCTGATATTGAATTTAATAGAATTATAACCCTTTTTGGTCTTAGAAATTCTTGGTTGAGATTTTACGTGCAATTATTGTGTATCAGTTATAATTTTTAGCACCACTGGCTGAAAGCCACTGGGGCTATTGTCATGGTGTAATGTTCGTCGTGCGACCATCCGTCTGTGCGTCCTGTCGTAAACTTTTTCTCTAAAAATCTTCTCCTCAGGAACTACTGAATGAATTTCAACCAAACTTCACAAGAATGTTTCTTGTGTGACCCTCTTTCAAAGTTGTTCAAGAAATTTTGATCCAATGATAAGCATGGATTTAATGGGCGTGGCTAATTTCCAAATATGGTAAAAAGTGAGTTTTTTCAGATTCTAATCAATGGATACCAATTAAATATTACATGAATTCATCCTTGGGTGTCCCTTTATCAGTCTACAAAAAATCATTGTGATTGGATGGAAAATATGCATTTTATGGGAGGAGGTCACTTCTCTTTATGTTATATAGTGGAAACTTTGAAAATCATTTTCTCAGAATGTAACTGATGGATATCAACCAAATTTCACTGGAATGATCCTTGAATGACCCTTTATCAGTCTACCAAAATCATTGTGATCAGATGGAAAAAAATGCATTTTATGGACGGAGGTCATTTCTCTATATGTTATATAGTGGAAACAATGAAAATCATTTTCTCAGAATGAAACTGATGGATATCAATCAAACATTTTGGTATGATCTTAGGGTGACCCATTATCATGCAGCCAAAAATTATTTTGATTTGATGAAAAATATGTCTTTAATGGGCGGAGGTCATTCCTCTATTTGTTACATAGTTGAAACTTTGAAAATCATTTTCAACATCAGTATAACCCAAAATATCTTAAAATATAGTCAAAATTTTTATTTGCTTTTTCAAGAATTTCAAGCCTGTGGAGCCACTCAAGCCATTTATGGCTTTCTAGTATTTCTTCTTAAGCTTTTGCTTGGAAACTGTGCACATGCTTCTCTTAGCATAATATCAGCCTCTAGACAAAGATTCTTTTCTTTTGACTTTCATTTAATGGAATTTTCCAATGTCAATATTGATTTGCTGTTTCTATCCAGCACTAGGAATAGTCAAGCTCTGCTTTCAACCAACAGCACTTGTTGTTTATCAGTATTTGTTCTTAAAAACAAAGCTTTAACTCTTCTGGTTTAAATAGGGAAATCAGGTGGCTCAAAATATTCAGACAATAGCCAAGTGGCCAACGCACAGTATATGCTAAGACCAAACTACACACACATCTGTGCAGAATGATCTTAATCTATACTGTTATCCAAAGCTTTGTATACAGTAGACAATTGCATTACTAAAACTGTAAAAATATTTAAAGATTCATATGTTAACCTAGCTGTCACGCTAAAAGGGACTATCTGGGAAGTGCATAAAGTGTCGACCTTGGTCAGACTGCGTGGTCTGAGCAGACTGACGAGGGTCAAAACTTTATGCAAATAGCAAATTTCAGTATCTAGAGTTGTTAATTTACATTCCTTTTGGATTATACCAAAAGTTTGCCTTCTTGTTTAGCCCCAGTCCCACTGAACTTACGTACGAACTACTCATGAATTGTGCATAAAATTTTCTTTGTGCATGATGTGCCGAAATCCCAAGTGTTCACACGTGGAGCATCAGTTTTTGTAAGTGATTGTACGCTGAATCGGGTTTGTGCATGATCGCTGGTTTTGAACGGTTAAAAAAAATTTCCACGCACAACGTGCACTATAATATGCAGTTTTTGCGCAGTTAGGACGTGGAAGGTGTGTGATATGTTCGTGTTCTGTCATGATATGTTCATGTTCTATCAGTGTACCGTCAGTGCTCATGCATCAGAAACTGGCTTCTAACACGCACATTACTGACAAATCACTTAAAGAACACGCACATATTACTTACAAAACATGCACAATCTATGTATGATCCACTTACAATCACTCACTGAAAATTATTAATGTACGCAACATGCAAAAATATCGTATGAAATTGTATTGGTTTTGGGCTTATGCACTGTTATGCCTCGATCGTTAGCTCTTTGTCAGTGATTGTTAGAGAAACATGCGCAGTTGATTAGCGATTCATCGGTGATTCTGACTACGCACACACCCCCAGAAAATGACCAATTTCTCCATGAACAATCACGCAAACACCAATTTTATGCCTGATTTATGCGTCATTTATGAGTCATTGGCAATGGCACTGGACCTTTACCCTATGCTGGATCCATTCCTTTTTCCTAATTTTCATTTTACAGAGTTCCCACAGAGGTCCCTTTTTGCATGATGGGTCACATATACATTATTCAAAGGGTTGAAGAGGAAGTGCAGATTTTTTTAACAAACAGAAGAAATATTTTTATGAGTTTGCCTCCCATTCTTGTCCTATCTAGTTTATCTATGGCCATCCCATCCCTTCCTTTAACTCATAAAAACTGTCACTTTCTACTGTTTATTATCAGGCCTTGTAATGGTCACTGGTGAAATGGCCCCTTGGTCAAAAGGCTCCAGCCCCTTATCATGCACTTGGCAAAAGCATTAAAAAGTATTAAAATGTCAATTTTCATATTTTATTGTTTTTTGACATCCTCCTTGAAAAGTCATTGTCTTTAGTGTATACCAACTGCTGTAAGGTCTTAAGTTAATTAAGCTCTATAGAAATTTCTAGAAGTTTTTAGTTTGAAAGCATGAGTGTGCGGAGCACAGCTAACTCCGCTTTGGTTTGTGTCTTCAAACCCTTCGCACGGGTTCGATCCCCGGCCGCGGCACTTATCCTTTCCGACATTTGTCTTCCACCAATGGGTAGATAATCGTAAACCTATGTGGAATAGCAACTGGAGGCTAGGAAAGGGATGTGGTGGTAGTACTGGTGTGAGAAATACCAGGAATCCATCGTTAGGTGCTCCAGTCGTCGCAATATAACTGAGAGATTGTTGAAAGCGGCGTAAAACCCCAATTCAAATCAAAGTCTTCAAACCCTGGCTAGGTTCACCTTCATCCAACTTAAATTTTGACAAAAGTCATAGTAAAATGTCATATGTCTCCCACCGATGGGCATATGATAAGTAGTGTGCCTAAGTGGGATGAGCATCTTCTGGCTTGTATAAAATGTTGTGATTGAGCTGGTGTGAGAAACAATAGGAAGCCATGATGAGATGTACCAACTGTCGCAATATAACTACAATAATGTTGAAAGTGGTGTTGAACCCAATACAAACAAGCATGTGCAAATTTTGAAGCTACCTCCATGAAATCCATAAATACCCTCTTCATCTCTGAGATTTTAATTTTACGAAGTATTGACATGTAAAGATTTTCCAATAACAAAACAGATTTCTCCATGGGTCTACATTGTGCCGAAGCTGACAAAGTTACTGTGTCCTTAGAATTGCTTTGATTGGGGGATAAAACCAAATTCTTATTCAATCAGGATGCAGGAATCTTGATGGACTCAACTTAAATTGAATTATTTAAGAATAATTAGAAATTGCAAAAATATTGCTCAACTTAACCATCTACAAAAGAGATGGCAACAAATTAGGCTTTGATTATTGGGCAACTTGGTGTGGGTCCTGCATGGTAAGGCAAGCAGACTAGTGACCTGAGGAAAATGGAAGGTCATGGGTTTGAACTCCAACTCCATGGTGATTCCAGGATTTCTTCAAAGGAGATTGGAACACACATGCCAACAGGGATTCAGGGATGCAAGCTTTGCAAGTCTGAGACTCACAAAATGGTAGCCAGGACTCTCAAAACTATTTGTTGTAAGTCCCTAGGACCTTCTGGAAATCAAATTCAGCAAATGATTGAAGACTGTAAACAGTCTTCAATTATTTTCTGAAGTTGATCCCAAAAAGTACATATACAAAAACCTGTGGGATTCCATTTTGATTGAATTGACATTTGAAAAAGGCACCCGTAGACAAAGCTCTTCTAAAATCAAAATATGCACCTTTTGTCAGATCTAGTCTCAAATAAAATGGCACTTAGAACTGCGTTCTTGAGTATCTATCTAGATATATAGTCACCCCTTGATTTTATTTAGTACAATATAAATTTGATCAAGTAGCATTCTATGTATAGTTATTGCACCAAAGTAGATTTTAAGTACAAAGTGGTGTAACTGAGCTAACATCTATAGAGGTAGATATTGCCAAGAGTCTTACCTTAGTTGTTAATATGTTTGAAATTCTCACATCTTTTAATTCTATGAAAATAAAATGTTTATGCATTATAAGATTTTATTGCTTCTCAAGAATTATATTATTTTCACAGGGGTGTGAGAATATTGAGAAATTAGCTCTGTTTTACAGCCATTCTACCACCATATATATTGCAATTCCAATCAATATAGATCACTTTTGAACTTATCGACCATGTCTCTAAGTTTGCTAGTAGGGAAAAAAACAAATTGTGCGTAGAAAATAGTATGCTAAAGTCTGCTATTGCTGTGTTTAGTTTGGATTCACCTTACATACTGGCTACAATTAAGTTTCGTCACTGTAAGTTCAAATTTCGGCAAATTTAAAGATGAATGAGCTGTTTTTATTGGGTGTTAAAATTTAAGCAGATTAAAATGTCAAGGAGAAACCTAAATCTTGATTTGAAAACATTGGACAGGAAGCTGTACTTCAGATGTTCTTTGTGATTAGTTTCTTTAATCTCATGCTGAATCAGGCTATCATTTAGCAAAAAATTGCCTGAATTGCATATAATGAAGCCTGTAATTGGTTTTACTACCAGACAACTTTACTACCCTGTAGAATATATTATCAGAGTTAGTGGCAGATTTTTTTTCTTCTGTATAATTTCTAGTTTATGTTTTAAAGAATAAAAGGAATTGTAATGATTTTATTTGAATCTTTTTTTCTTGTAGCAGAAAAAAAGACAATCTCACAAAATAATCATAAAGATTCTGGAGGAAGCTGGACATCTGCAAGGTGCTATCTCTTCCCCAGTTTTATTTTTGGTAATTGTTTATTAATGTCCTTTGAAGGGATATTGCTTTACAAGTTTGCTCTGGGATACTTGCATTGTGTCCAATTATTTTCTCCCATTTAGAGAAAACCCTGTATGATAATCATTTTCTATTGTCCTGCTCAATTGATTTAAGAAGATTTTAGGGGCTTGATAAAATAAAGTCATTAAAATTTGATCTATGATTTGTATCTATCTAATATACCCAGAACTGATAGGAAGTTGAGTTCAATAGTCCAAGGAGTAAAATCAATCACCTGTAGATTGGGAAACTGATGGAAGATAAACAATAGAGATAAAAGTTGGCTGTTTAACTGTACAGTATATTGGGGTGCCCCAGGGAGCAAGTTTATCTCCAGGTCTGTTTATTTGCTAGTGCACCTTCTATTGGATATTGGAGAAGATTTAATTGGATTGGGGGGCCTCCAGACATTTGTGTTACCTTTATGAAGTTGGGGCACACTTTAAGTAGTTTATTGAGAAACTAGACACAAATGTGAAAAGACCTTACACACTTACAAAAAGAACAGGAAACTTAAAGTGCAATTTGATATTTCAACATCTATAATTATATTTTAAACTGTATAATTCCAACTCATCAAGGAAATTTTGAGACTTTATTTGTGCTAAATTATTCAGTTTTATATTGTGAATTTAAGTGCTTATGACTTGTGTGTTTTACTTGTAAAGCAATGCTCAGTGGTGTTTATAAAATTATTTCTGTTAACATTATAAATTGAAATCATGGTTGTTTGGTGTCCCGAAGAAACAGAATCTGAATTAGTCTCTTGGATTTCCGTTTAGTCAACATTTTCAATTTAAGTTCAGATCTCACATACAGTTTTATACTAACACTAACTACTTTTGTGTTCTTCAATTTCCATTGGATTATAAAAGATAGATGTTGGAAACTGGACGTTAGTGGAAAGGTACTGTATTATTGAATGATTAAAAGCTACATGCATGTATACACAAGTTTTTATTTGTTAAAAAATGAAATATCTTATTTTCTTTGAAACCATATTTAAAAGAAAGGCTTCCTTAAAGAAAACATGAATCATTTTTACCTGCAAAACATACCTTAGACCAATTGATAACAAATTTAACATAGCTGCATTGATTTTGAATATGAATTTAATGGTATTACTATCTAAAAAAGCTGACTGTCCAGTTATAGCCTTTTCATGTTATATATGTTTTTCAATTAGGCCTTCACATGCTTATCGCAACATTTTCCTGTTGTAAACAAAGCTTTGGTAGACAGTAAAGGCTAAGATCAGCCATCACAAACGTGCAGTCTGATCTTAGCATACACTGCCTGCCTTTTTCTTGATTTTTGTGAAAAAAATCTTGAAGCAGACCTGTTGATGTGTAAAAAATAATTGGAAATTTGTTTAAACAGTATTTGAATTCAGCAGGTTAAGACTGAACTCGTGCAATACTAGGAAAGCGAACTGCATTTTTTGTATGTTTGAACTCCCTTTACAGAAATCCTGGATTTGCCACTGACCCATTAACGCTTTCCTGTTTTACAAAATTTTGGACCTGTCCAAATTCAAAGGTTTTGCAGACGAAAATTTAAAGTGGATTTCATTTGAAAAATAAACATTCTATAGGGTAGAAAATAGTGTGGAAAAAGAAGGAATTGCTTGTCAGAAGCAATTTCTTCTTTTTTCAGAATGTTTTCTCAATCATGAAATCACGGGCATGTAAAAAGCAAGGATTAAACAGCAAAGGGTTAATGTACCTGGATTGGCTATATCTATTCAAGATGTGATATGTTTATGATATCATTGTCCCAGGGTCATAAATATTGTTGTTCTTTTCTTTAGATGTACTTTCTCAAATGTCAAAATATTACTTTTGAAGATTTATGGAAACCATTGAAACACTGAAAGCCTGTCAAAATGATGAAGAGATTCTCCTACCATGAAAAATCATCTTCATTTGAAATGGTTTCAGTAGTGCTTCAAAGGCATGAACTCAATGAGTTCAATTTGTTGAAAAATCATGAATTGATATCAAAGAGACCTGCATTATTTGAATGTGTTAAGGAAAGGATGATTATTGTGCAGTGTTATTTTAGTTCATCATAACCATAAAAATATACAAAAGCTGAATTGTAAGCATTAAAATTAAGGAATTTTGATAAATCTAAGTCAAATTGCTTGGAATGGTCTACAGTCATCACCTGCCCCTGACTAACTCCAACGTTTCACAACTGGATGGACATTCAATAGCATCATGGGCTGTTTTAATAAGATTTGATGAAGTACTTGAGATGACCTCTAATGTTACATTACCCATTTACATTGTCATCGAGTTTGACCAGGGTCCAGCTGCCATAAATATGTGAGTTGTAAAAGGGGGCAATCTGAAGGTGACAAAATAGTATGATTGCAAATGAATGTGATTCGTTCATTCCATTATTCTAAAGACGATTCCAATGAGATATTAAAAGACAGAATCTAACAATGAATGAAAACACCAAGTATGATTTGTGACTTTGGCCTACAATTATTTTTTTTCATAACATAACATAACATAACATATATTTTATTGCATGAAAACATAACATGTTTTATAGCAATTACAAATTAACATAGCAACTTTCTGAAATGGATTTACGGAAGAGCACATGATGTTACAGTGCATGGATTAGGATCGAATCTTGTTTGCAAATAGACATACTTTGACAAATTAAGAATATTGATTTTCAATGACAATGACAAAAGATTACACAGTTTTTGGATGGTTGGCCATGTATAATAGTATCTTTTAATATATTTTGATCAAATACTGGAAAACTTTGTGCACACTAATATGAAATGGAATTCACCATTAGGTTAAACGGGCCCCTTGTGAAAAGGTTTCACAGCTTCTCATGCTGTTCACAACATATTCTTTATGTACTCAAAGCTTTGGCAGTCAATATAAGCCTGCACTGACATGTAATCTGATCTTAGCCTCCTACACTGTCGGCTTCCAGATTCTACTTAATTTTGTTTTGGGGGGAAAAAATGAGCCAGAAATGTGTGTGGAAAAAGGTGCAATTTTGGGACAAAGTTCAGCAGGCTTAGGGGTAAGATCAGACATGAAATACTTGCAGTCTTTTCATATTCTACAGGTCTCTGCTCTAAAATAACCCAGTCCAATAAATGACGACATATCTTCAGTTTTCCTCCAAACCTTGGGAAGAAAATTGACGATATGGAGAAAGAAAAGAAGGAGCAATTGAAATAAATTCTTATTCAATAGGTACAAACTATTTGACTACCAAGTAATCATAAATTAGTAACTGTTGCAATGACAGAAAAGGAAAAGCTCTGAAAAATTCCCAGGGTTATTAAAACCATGCATTGAACGGTGAAGAGTTTATACACAATAGAGGCATTTTGGGTGTGAAATATCATTTTTCAGGAAGGATAAGGCCAAGATAAACTTTGTTTAAAGTTTAGGGGTGGGGGTCAAACCATTTGTCACCCCTCTTTAGACTAGGGGGTCGGTACAAATTTCTTGTCCACCCCTTTCATCAATAAGGGTCTTGCCTCAGGCCTAGAGGGCGCCCACAAGACCTCAGAATGACTTTGTGGCTCTCCTCTGAGTCGTAGAATATGATCCTTTCAACATTTAAGCTGCTACTATTAAAAAAATCTAGGAGAAGATCAGTCTTCATATTCCATAGGTTCAGTCTGCCTTTGGTAAAGCAGTCACTTAGTAAACTTCTCATAGTCTTACTTTACTCAACCTTTTATGTCAATTCCATCAATAAAACTCTTAGGAGGAGGTCTTAGGGGACAAATTGTTGAATCATAATTTGATGGTGCAAAACAGTTGTAACTGCCTATAAATATTTAGGCAGTTACAAGTGTTTCGTTCTGTGCCATCAAACTGTTCTTTTGTATTTGTGAAAAAAATGCACCTACACCTTTAATTGTGATAAACAATTAATAGCAACAAGACTTACAAAATAAGGGGCAATGATGGATTGGTTTACTTCTACCTCTGTAACCAGTTGTTATTCTATTCAGCAGAATAGGGGTTAAGTTATGGGCAAAGCTCTTGGGCCCTGCAGGGGCACCCTACAGTAGCCCAGCTGCTTTGAAGTGGCTTTTGTCACACAACTGATAAATAGTTTTGGGGACCATGGTTCTTCCCTTTGCCTCAGATGTCTAAATATGGTTATTATTGAAGAGTTGTACAATTTTTTGGCAAATTTACCATTGGAAATAATAAATTTAAAAGAAAAAAATTGAAATCAAATTGGTCACTGGACTCCTAATTTGGCACAGTAATAAGTTGTAGTTATTTCTCTTAGTTTCCTTGCATATCAGTAAAATTGCTGGATTGAACATTATCATTTATAAATATATTTCTTCCAAAACTATACTGTTTTGTCATGGATCTTATTTTTGGTGCTTTTATGAAGCAAATGCTGCCGCACATTTGCTATATCCTGCTGTTGCTGAACCTAGAATATTCCTGCTTTGGCAGGAGGTATAGACCATGATCAGCCTGCACATATGCGCAGTCTGATCTTAGTCTATACTACCTGATTTTATTTTTCAAAACAAACTGTTTAAAACTTTAATTTCTGACCATAAGTGCATCAAGTGCTTTCAGCCCTTTGATTGTAATGCTATTTTGCCAATGTTTTTATTCAGCTTGACAAAGAGTTCATAAAGCAAAGGTGCAGCAGCATTTTCTCTATAATCATGCAAATAAATTCATCCCCAAACTTTTATAATGTTTTTTATTTGTAGTTGAGAATTAACAAGTAACAAATCAAAATCATTCACAAAATCCAAAGTATGCAAAACTAAGGGGAAAAAAAAGAAAAGATTTTAAACAATTAAAATGTATTAAACAATTATACAAGTTAACATTCTTGAAGTATTGAAATATTTTGTTTTATGTCTAGAAATTATTTTTAGGACAAAAGATAACAAACCCCAGGCAATTTAGACAATTTAAAGGAATGTCATTGGCTGCTTCAGGGCATGAATCCCTGGATTAGGTTAGAGAAAAAGTGGACTGGTCTAAGTCTGAATTTTTTAAGAGCAATTAAAATTCCAATTTTTTTTACTTTTTTTTTTTTTTAAGGGGGGGGGGGGGGTGTTCCAAATGACCCATTTTTGTTGAAGATGTCTGAATTATAGATATACTGTGCCCTCATCTGAATTTAGCAAGAATTCCTGTTATCATCTTAGTCTGAATAAGATTTAAGGGTTTTGAAATCCTTTCATTTTCAAATTTTAACTTTTTTGGGGGGGCCTTCCTATTGTTCCCTTATTATTGTTATACCCCATAAAAGGGCTATAAAGCACCCATAAAGATCTTATCCTTTGCTTGATGGTCACCAATGCTTATTGGTCTTTTGGGAATTTGTGTGATATTCCTTTTACAGCAAGTCAATTTTGGATAATTTCAATGAAGAAAATTGCTTACTAAAAACATCACAGACAATTAAGATATTGTTTGCTTCCCCATCATCTTGAAATAAATATTTAAAATTTGGGTCTCCTAGTTATTGTTAGCTCAATTATATAACTTAATTAACATAATAATAAATGTCTGTGAACATGTTAAATGAGGCTGTAAGGTCTGTGTTGTGACAATTTCCAGCAATTGATCATTTGCATGAAATACAGGCATGAGTAGCCTGGACAGACACACAATATATTTAAGATATTCTCCTTTAATTTACTCAAACTGTTAGTCAGTGCCTATTGTCAGGAGGCACAGTGAAGGCCCTGATCAGACTGTGCAGATGCACGGGCTGATCTGAGCTTTCACTTTGCTCACATATAAAATTGTTGTTAAATTGTTTCTGCATACAACTCAAATATCAAACAATTTGGCACACACCAAGTGACCAGAGTAATCTAGACAAGGTCAAAATAAGACAGGTGTAAAACTGACCATGAATATTAACTAGAAATATGAGGATTTATGTGTGCATTTTAATGGGGTTTGATAGATTTAATGGGATATAGCTAATTGTTTCAGCTATCAATCCACCCTCCTTGTTAAAATGATCCTTTAACCTCTATGATATCAAGTAAAGATAAAATTGAGAATGACTTCAAAATGGGAATAGGAAAACATGGAAACTTCTTGGAATATCAACCAACAATATCAGGCAATCAAACCACGCACACAACAAAAATTTTGTTGGTGCAAAATAGATGTCTGCTTCCCAACTATGACAAGAAATGGAGTGGAGGATCGAATGTGTACATGAAAGTTTACATGTATTAATTGTGTTGCTGAAAAAAGCACATGCAGACAATTAACCAAGAGTTACCAAGAAGTACAGCTTGAAACCACTGTGCTTCTAACCTTTGGTTTTTACCGGTACTTTTGTGTATGTTTCAGACAAACGGTCCTATTAAATTGGTTTTCATCAATTTATGTTTCAAAGCTGACAATCTTGTTTGAAGAATTCATTTTTAAAAAAATTTTGCATATTATAATTTGTTTATCACCAAAAGTTAAGTTCAATTACTTGTAATATCTTGTTGATTTGAAAAGTACTACAGGTAATTGTTACATGCTTTAAACTATACTCTTCCAGATGAAATGTACTGGAATTACTTATTTTTGTGGATAAATCAAAATCCCAAGGTCAACCTGTCCTAAACTGTCTCAAATATAATCTGATCAAGACAAGAAAATTAAAACCTGGTATTTTCACAGGATCACTTCCATGTTTCACACTTGAATGTGATACCAACAATTTATTTCAAATGACAGGTGCTTGTTTAAATAGGAATTTCCTGTCAAAATTAGCATTTCATGGTGAAAAATATAACATCTTTCAGAATTTGAAATGAATTAGATTAATTGAAATTCTGAAGATATAATTGCATTTAGAGAAATTCTTTTTAGACATAATAGAGTAATTTGTTTTTGAAGATGTATTTTTTATTTCAGCTGCAAGATCTCTAAAATATAGTATAATTTCATGTCCAATTTCAAATGTCTCTATATAAGCTACAACCAGGGCTCGTATTTGACCCTTAAACCAGGGTTTTAACCCCCAAAAATCTGAAAATATCTTAATCTGACCCCTAGAAATTTCTCTCAAGGGGGTCAAAACATGGTTTTATACCTAAGATTTTCACAAATTACCATCTAAATTGCAACAAATTTATTAATTGTGTCATATAATTACAAGAAACAGTAAAAGTGACTCTGAAATATGCAGAATTCTAATATTGAATTGCATTTTCTGTCATTTTGACCCCTTTAAATTCAGATTTGACCCCTAAAATTTCTTAGGGAAGGAGTCTAGGTGAGGAGTCAATGATTCCCCTGAATATCAAACACTAACACGAGCTACAACACTTGAAATCTGACCAGTCTTATATTTGGCTGTAAGATTATAGACCTTGGTATGTGAAGGTATTCTAAATGCAGGACCCAAGATATAGCAGATGTGAATGTAAATGAGAGGGCATGTTTTCTAATAACCAGATGGCCTTGTACTGGGCAATTGCATCAATGTTTAGATGTTGACATCAATTAGCTATCATCTCTTGGTGAAATCTTCTAGATGAGCATGAAATAATAATAGTGATAAACACTCTTTCTTTGGCAAACTTACCCCTTGTCATTCTGAATGAAAAAAACATGGATAATCACAGTAAAATCAAGGTGCCACTTACTATTTTGAAAACACAAAAAAGCTAATTTTTAATTTTTCCTGGTTTCAAAAAAATTCAGGTCGTGTAGAGTATGATCAGTCTGCATATATGTGCAGGCCAATCTTTGTCTATACCTCTTGTCACAGCAGAAATATTCTGAGATTAGCATGACAAGGGGGAAATTATCAACAAGAGAAAATTACATCTCAGCTTGAAATATATAATATTTACACATCCAGTTTGAATACTGTGGAAAATCTCAAATTGGCACATGATTTTTGCATTTTCATATAATTTGAAAAAGGAGACTTTGAAAAGCATTGTAAAATAAAGTGATTCTACATTGTTGTTAACAGTTATAGCTACATTTACACAATATTTTCCCACCCTTTATTGTAACTAGATCTCCCGTATTTATCATCATATACAGGTAGCTCAAATTGTTTTCTGAAAATTTCTTTGACTTTGTGGTCAATTCATACATAAAAGAAGGTTTTATAATTTGGAATTTAAAGATTGGTAAAGCTCTTAACCATTTAAGAATATAGATGAAAGTAAAATGGGAGTCATATTTGTATATTCACAGATTTATGGGCATTATGATCTTCTGTTACCTAGCAACGATTTTATCTGATAGAAGGAACAGTAGGTTGGCAATTTTGTAATTAAGGGTTTAAAATGCCAGATAAAAATCAAAAGTCAATTCAGCCTTTTGTATGAACAATCTTGTAAAGTGCAATTAAATGTCTAGTATGTCATTGATAATATTGTTCTGGACAAATCTTGAAACTGATAGCATCTTGCACAGAATCAGGTGACTTCTCAAGCTAAAATTGACCAATTTGGAATGTTTTGAAAAATTCTTGATAGAAGAATTTGCAAAAGTTTATTTGTTTGACCGAAAGGGGTTTAATTCTGCTGATAATATATTTCCTGTCATTGTGGCTAATGGAGCACCTATCAATTAATTTCTTACATTTCTAGGACCCGTTATTCATTGTACCACCACATCCTTTCATAGCCTCTAGCTGCTATCCCACATAGGTTAACGATTAACCATCCATTAGTAGGAGACAATTGTTGGACAGGAATATATTTTGAGCCTGTGTCAAACCCTTTTCAAAATACAATTGATATTCCACTTATGCATGCAACACATGGGCTTAAAAATGAAATTATACCTGGTTGTTTCCCTTATTTGATAACCTCTATAATCTCTGGAAAAAATTCTCTATACAATTTCTAAATAACAGATTTTCAAGATTTCTTTAATTTGGCTCTATTAATGACCATGAGACTCCGGTTCTGAAAAAAAAAATTATTTCATGTTGTCCATATATAGAATGATATTCAAATTCTATGGAATCTTTGGTTTCTATTACCAATTAAAAACCGAAGGACCTACAACATTTGTGTCATAGTCATCTGAATGATCATACTGGCCTAATGAAATAACATTGACTATTTCATTTATTTCATTTATTTTATTGCTACCTCTATAAAGGAAACACTTGAGTCAAATGATTGTAAATTGATTGACCCACTCGCTAATTGATTTAATGACTTTAATGATGTGGCCAGCCAGAAGTGGGCTGTCTAGACACACAATTCACACCTTTAGTGATTAAAATGCAATAAGTAAGACTGACTGACACACTTTAATAGTTAACCCTTTTATCTATTTTTTTTTTTTTTTTAAATCTTCAAAATAAAAATCCAGAAATAAGAAAAACTAAGAAAAAAAAAAAAATTTAGATAAAATATATCTTTTTCCTTGCTCTTATAGACATCATGTAATTTAGTTGACCATACACATGTTTTTATCAATTCATGATAAAAAAAAAGTAACATGGACAAATTTAGACATTGTTGCTTGAATTATTCAAAATTTGGGATAAAGAAATTAAAAACTTTATGGAAAAAATAATTATTCAAATGTTGAAGCTCAATCTTACATAATGATTTTAAAGCTCTATCTCATTGTCCAACCAAAGATAGTCTTCTGCAGACTGTTGATTAAGTTTAAATTTACAGATACAACTTGCTTTAAAGAATCTTTTTCTTTTACATTCAAAGGTTCAGCAAGAAACAGTTGTAACTACCTTTATGTTTACAGGCAGTTACAACTGTTTCGTATTGAACTATCATATTTCTGTGAATAAGTACCCATTTCAAGATGTCAATTCAGAGAAATTTGCAGTCATTATTTTTTGGCAAATGATTTTTTCAACAATCTTTATCTTTTTGTAAAGAAGTCGCTGCAGCAACTCGGTAATTTTTGTTACAAACAATTCCTTAAATACCCACAAATAAGATTTTGATGCATGGCAAAATATAGGACTCTTGTTTTAGGTTATAAAGGCATCTTTGAATATAAGTATTTATGAATATTTAACATGAGCTTGGGACAAAATCTGTATAACTGCAAAGAAAATGGAGACTTTCAAAGTATGATTACACAATAAAATAAAGACTTTTTTAAAAAAAACAAATATTACAACAAAATTATGGTGAATAAGAAATACCTAATTTCAATTTGTGACACAGACAGATAAACATTTGATATATTTCTAAATCAGTCCAATCTTCATTGTTTATGAATTTTCCCCACAATTTAATCTATTGGGATAATTGATGGAATTTAATTGATTTGAAATTAGAGTTCAGTGACATGGAACTCATCATCAATATATAAACTTATTGGAGACTAGAGTGTTCAAATTAAAATTGTTTAGGAACATATCAAGTGGTAACATTGACTTTGAGATCTTTGAATATATTGAGTACATCACAATTTTTAATTAGACTTATTGAGAAGTAAATCTAGGGAGAAAAAAACTGATAGAAAATATATAAAAATCTGTTATCACAAAGAACAAATCGGTATGGTTTATACACCAAAACAAACAGAGATTTGCACAACTACAGCTAGAACAGACTATGAGAAAATGAAACAGAAATATAGGTCAAGAAATTGTACTTCAAGTTTGAGGAAATGTAATATAATATTATGTAAGTGTTTATATAACATTTTAAATTCCATTCCATTCCATTGTCCAAAAAATTTCTTCTTGCCATTTTCAGATTATATTTTCTTTGATAACTCCATATTACAGATGATTTCTGACTTTTTCTTTAAAAAGCACTTGACCTCTTGAGACATTGAATAATTTTAAATGAGTGTCTGAAGATGTCCACCTCTTCAGATTTCCAATTAAATTTTATGGTCCATGTGGTTATAAAGTTCTTGAGACTTAAAAAATAAGTCCTTGAGACGGATATGATTAGAAACTTAATTAAGGGGCAATAAAATCATAATCTGTTTCTAAAAAAAATATGTATAAAGGCATCAGACCTAATATGTGATTCTTAGTCTTGGATTAGGTTTCTTAAAGTGAACACACATTTTTGCGATAGATAGATTAAAGCTCCTTTAAGTTTTACCTAAAAGTTGTTGTGAGCTTTTAATTTAGGACAATTTAAAGTTTTGAGTTAATATACTATATTAATCTAATTAGTAAGTTTACTTGATATATGATGAGTGGGGGACATTTGTCCAGTCAATTGTTCATACATCAATGTGTGAGGCTTGATACAGAGGGAATTGATGAAGTTTTAAAGTTAAATATGTATCTTGAAAAAATGATGGATAAATACAGTAGAAGGAATCATGTTGTTAACATTAATGTTCCAAGGATACAGATATGTAAGTCCTCTAGTTTTTATCATTATTTGGATAATAAATCAGCATTTGAATTAAACAAATCAAATATATTTAGAAGCATTTGACCAAATGTCAAGATTTTGATCATATACTTTTGATTTCCATGATTTTGATAAAATTGGTCTAATATAGAACTACTATTTGGAATTTGAGTTGTTCTTTATATACTTATTATGCCTAAAACCTTTTTCTGGTGCACTTTGCAAATTTGTTTTGTAGGGTGTTCCTGCTATGCACAAAGAGACAATATAGCCATAGATCAGACTGCATATCTGTGCAGTCTGATTTTAGGCTATAATGTCTGCATTCTGCTAAATTACTAGGGGAGTAGATGTAGTTGAGCCCTATGTAATTAAACTCAGACTTGCAATAATTGGCAATTTGTTTGGAACAAAATCTTTACTCAGCAGAAATTGGGTTAATAAAGAAAAGATAGAAATGTGGTATATGATTAAAGAGTCCATGATGTTAAAATTGGTCAGCATTAAAGATGAAAGTGAAACAACCAAATTGACAAGACCATGGCAATGAAACAATCATGGACATTTGATTAATATTCTGCATCTATTGTGTTACATTAAGAATAACTTCACACCTTCTACCTTTAATCTGAGCAGGGCTTGCTGAGAAATCACCGGTCCTTCCCTATGTGTTATTTACCAATCCCTGGATTAATTTAGAAAATCAAATAAGAGGCATTGTGGTACTAATTATCTATTAACGCATTGTCACAGGGATAAAGGATGACAAAGGGATTGTCTAATCAGACTCATCAACTGTCCCAGCAGGGAGCTGTATGGGCCCTTTCTAAACCCTTATCATTGATTCATTGAATGATTTCTATATTCAAGAGAAAAAATAGAAAAGAAAAAAAGGAAAACATTACAGTATTTCAAAGGTTGCTTGCTAAAATCATTTGATTTGCAAAATGAGTATTTCTAAAATCAGCACTTAGACATCTATAGAATTGAAACTTTTATATAGTTCTGATGGAAAATTTGTCTAAAATATTTGGTGATTCATCATTCTAATTCAGATTTTTTGAATTGCTTAATAACTCAAATTCTTAAATTAGAAGATTATTTTAATGGTTTTTCTATTAAATGTTACAATAAAAAGGGCCATGAAAGGGTTACTTGGAACTATGGTTCTACGTTCTACCTGACCTGTCAATACCTGGCACAAAGGGTGTTGTTGTCAGTTTGTTTTGTAGTGGGGAAAACCTATAGAGTCATGTAGAGACCCCTTGTTGTGGACCCCAAGTGTGACCAGTGCTGAGGGTTTAAGTCTTGTGATAAACATACAGCCTTGACCAGTTCTGGCATGACCACTGGTCTGTCAACTAGCCTTGGAAACTCAGTTATCATTTTGTGAGAATAGTTGGATGTAGATGTGTGTGATTTGATATATTGGACATGATAGAACATTATTTGTATTACATGGATTTGAATACTAGTTTTGTGTCATACTATACACTAAAATGTTTTTTGCAGGGTAAATATAATTATTTCAATAATAATTAATAAATACTTAATTATATTTATTTTTACTTGAAAAAAGAGAAGTATCTCAAAAGTTTTTAAGAAGATTTTATGATCATTTTGTACTTTGTGGGGTCAAACTATGTAGTAAAGGCAATGTCATGAGAAGAAAAGAAACTGATTGTAGTAAACATCTTTGCTTATATTAAATAGCTTAAACGGCCAAAGCTTATCAATAAAAACCTTTGCAATTAAAAATAAAAAAAAATCTTTTCTACTTTCAGCCAATGACATGTCTGTGTCAGATATGCGTCGTCGTCAGACGGAAGCCGAGAAGAATGTGAACCGTCTGCGTAACTGCATGCCAGAGAAACTGAATACATTCTGCAAGATGCATTTGTCCTTCCTGTTGGAGCTTGACGGTAGCAAGTTGGAAGAAATGTTCCTTGACACATCACATAATGATTCAATCAACAAGAAAAAGCCAGCTACTCCCTTCTCTGGAAAGAAAAAAGGTACTCTTTGATTTTTTCGTAAAAAGAAAAAAAAAATGCAAGGAATGGGAGTTCTTTGTAATCCCTGGTGAATATGCATGAGCCTTCATACAATCCTCCTTGAAACTTTAGAGGATTAAAAAGTAAAAACCTCAATGAAAGTGTGCTACAGAAACAATGCAGCTACAATTTCAATTGTAGAAAAAATGCTCCAATAGCCCATCTGTGAAAATTACAATTGCCCTAAATAAGTTTCACGATCAGTTGTATCATACATTTAATGCACATCTATATAGCATTCTTCAAATCAATAGCCCAGCACAAAATAATTGTAACTCTTTATACTCAATTGTAACTCCTTATAAACAATTGTAACTCCTTATATACGGAGTTATTACTGCTAAGTGCTGAGCTATCAAATTGTTTTTGTTTTTTAGCTCACCTGAGCACGAAGTGCTCAAGGTGAGCTATTGTGATCGCGCTGTGTCCGGCGTCCGTCGTCCGTCGTCCGGTCGTCCGTCAACATCTTGTGTGCACTCTAGAGGCCACAGTTTTGGCCCAAATGTCTTGAAACTTGGTCAGAATGTTCGTCTCCATCATCTCTCGGTCAAGTTCGAAATTGGGTCAAGTTGGGTCAAAAATGGGGTCAAGGGGTCAAATCTTAGAAAAACCTTGTGTGCACTCTAGAGGCCACATTTTTGGTCCAAATGCTTTGAAACTTGGTCAGAATGGTTGTCTCCATCAAATCTCGATCAAGTTCGGAATTGGGTCAAGTGGGGTCAAAAATGGGGTCAAGGGGTCAAATCTTAGAAAAACCATGTGTGCACTCTAGAAACCACATTTTTGGTCCAATTGTCTTGAAACTTTGTCAGAATGTTTGTCTCCATTTAATCTTGATCAAGTTCGAAATTGGGTCAAGTGGGGTCAAAATTGGGGTCAAGGGGTCAAATCTTAGAAAAACCTTGTGTGCACTCTAGAAGCCACATTTTTGGCCCAAATGTCTTGAAACTTGGTCACAATGTTTGTCTCCATCAAATCTCAGTCAAGTTCAAAATAAGGTCAAGTGGGGTCAAAAATGGGGTCAAGGGGTCAAATCGTAGAAAAACCTTGTGTACACTCTAGAGGCCACATTTTTTGCCCAAATGCTTTGAAACTTGGTCAGAATATTTGTCTTCATCAAATCTCGATCAAGTTCGGATAAGGGTCAATTGGGGTCAAAAATGGGGTCAAGGGGTCAAATCTTAGAAAAACCTTGTGTGCACTCTAGAAACCACATTTTTGGTCCAATTGTCTTGAAACTTTGTCAGAATGTTTGTCTCTATCAAATCTCGATCAAGTTCGAAATTCGGTCAAGTGGGGTCAAAATTGGGGTCAAGGGGTCAAATTCTAGAAAAACCTTGTGTGCACTCTAGAATCCACATTTTTGGCCCAAATGGCTTGAAACTTTGTCACAATGTTTGTCTCCATCAAATCTCAGTCAAGTTCCAAATTAGGTCAAGTGGGGTCAAAAATGGGGTCAAGGGGTCAAATCGTAGAAAAACCTTGTGTGCACTCTAGAGGCCAAATTTTTGGCTCAAATGTCTTAAAACTTGGTCAGAATGTGTGTCAACATCAAATCTCGGCTAAGTATGAAATTGGGTCAAGTGGGGTCAAAAAATGGGGTCAAGGGGTTAAATCTTAGAAAAACCTTTTGTGCACTCTAGAAACCACATTTTTGATCCAATTGTCTTAAAACTTTGTCAGAATGTTTGTCTCTATCAAATCTCGATCAAGATCAAAATGGGTCAAGTGGGGTCAAAATTGGGGTCAAGGGGTCAAATTCTAGAAAAACCTGTGTGCACTCTAGAAGCCACATTTTTGGCCCAAATGGCTTGAAACTTGGTCACAATGTTTGTCTCCATCAAATCTCAGTCAAGTTGGAAATTAGGTCAAGTGGGGTCAAAAATGGGGTCAAGGGGTCAAATCTTAGAAAAACCTTGTGTGCACTCTAGAGGCCATATTTTTGGCTCAAATGTCTTAAAACTTGGTCAGAATGTGTGTCAACATCAAATCTCGGTTAAGTATGAAATTGGATCAAGTGGGGTCATAAATGGGATCAAGGGGTCAAATCTTAGAAAAACCTTTTGTGCACTCTAGAGGCCACATTTTTGGTCCAAATGTCTTGAAACTTAGTCAGAATGTTTGTCTCCATCGAATCTCAGTCAAGTTTGAAATTGGGTCAAGTGGGGTCAAAAATGGGGTCAAGGGGTCAAATCTTAAAAAAACCTTGTTTACTCAAATATCTTGAAACTTAGTCAGAATGTTTGAATGAAACCTAGGTTAAGTTTGAAATTGGGTCAAGTTGGGTCCAAAATGATGTCAAGGGGTCAAATTTATTAAAATCCTTGTGTGCACTCTTTGATTGAAAATTATGTATTTTGGTCAGTATGTTTGTCTTGAAATCTTACACGAGTTTGATAGAGTGCCAAACACTTTTTTTAGTACTTTAGAGGCAACATATTTGTCTGAAATGTTAACTTCTTGATATCTTTGACTTTTGTTAAGCCATGCATCAGGTGAGCGTTTAAGGGCCAATGGCCCTCTTGTTTTTTAAAAATATATTATGGTAATCGTATGGAATTCTTATAAATAATGAAGCTCAGAAAAAGGATGAAATGACTACTGAGTAGTTAGTGCAAAACTATTTGAAGTGCTTATATAATACAGGCACTTACAATAATTTTGTGCTAACCCTTGTCATGCTGAATAAATTTTTGCTAAAAATTTTCATCAAAATCGAAGGGCAAAAAGTACTGAAAGAACCAACTGTAGGTCAATTTTTATTTGAAAAACTAAATCTATCAACAAATCTGGTTTGAAAGTGAGAAACAGGTGATGTAGACTTACATCAGACTGCACATATGTGCAGGATGATGTTTGTCTATAGCTCCTGCCAAAGCAGGAATATTCCGGTTTCAGCATGACAATGGTTATAATGTCTCGTAAATCACTAGATGGCTTATCAGCACAAACAAAGCCTTATCATATCAGTGGTATTGTTCCCTGTATGTTTGAGCAATATTGACTGATAATGGTGATTACTCAGGGAGATACCATTTTTCCAGGGCTAAGCTAAATAAAGCCAGGGATATCATCAAACATAGGAAGATAGCCTTAATTTCCTACAGTTTGTTTGACATGTTAATCCTTACCCCATTCACTTATATTGTGGTATTGCGCAATATTTACACTTGAGGCTTCAGTCTAAGATAAAGTGGATTTATTTAAGCCTACTTACCTGGGTCATTATAAGACAGGTTTGAAGGGCCCCTCTCTAGACTCAATATTCTTGTCATTTACCACCATGTACAATTTAGAGCAGTAATATGATAGACGCAACACCAAAAAGGGTTGTTTCCCAGTATTTTTTCAATGATTTATCTGTGTTTTAGTAAAATGTACCAGAGTATATGAATCAAGGGTAAAGTGCAAAACTATTGAAAGTGCCAATAGATATAGGCACTTACAATAGTTTTGCATTGACCCCCTTGAAATGTTTATATCTAAAAATGAAATTAAAAATTATATAAATGAAAGTAATTTTGATCATGTGAATAACTGAGCAAGAACATTGAAATGTAAACACACTGCTCCTTTTCCATTAACAAGACCCTATTTGTCCTAATATTTGTACATGGCTTTTACTATAGGTTTTATGTAATACTTATGTGAACATGATGACAATATTGGTCTTTTGATCTTTTCTGACATCACTTGGTGAAAAGATCCTATTTGTCCTGTACAAACATGGACCTACTCTTGAAGCAGGGTGGAATAATGAAATGTCCAAATGTTATGTCACACTCATAGAAACCGGACTGATAGGGAAACAAAAGGGGAATTAAAACTGGACAATGGTTTCTGATATTGAACAAGTTTATTTTGGTGTGAGAATCAATGATAATGTGAGAAGTCAATTAGGATTATCAAAATGCTGGATAAGATAAATATTGGGGAAAAACAGGAAAATATTCAAAAGCGAATGACTTTGTAAAGGAAGATAAATATTTTGAGAAAACAACAGTATGTTTTCTCCTTAGCATACAAAGAAAGTCACACAATACATAATATTCAATATTATTCTGTTTCTGACAATCCTAGCATTGAATGCCAATCAAAGGAATTCTAAATGATTGTTAACAATAATTTTAACTTCATAATTTTTTGTAATTTCAGATAAACCCAGCCCAGTGGTAACAGAAACCCTGACTAAAGACCATGTAAGCCAGATGTACAAGTTGATTAGCTTTCTGCAGAAATCAGACAGTAAGTACAGTAAATCTTGCTCAAGCAACCACCTCTATAAAGCGGCCATTTTTATTAAGCCACCTTTTTCTCAACCCCCCTTCTTTAAATATATCTTAAAAGTAGTTAAATTTGGTCCAAAAATTATTTAAAGTGAATCCTATGTTGTTAAAACTCATCAGAATCGTCTCTATGAGACGATTCTATTGAGTCTTCACAACATAGGAATATTGACAATTTGCAATATTATGTGCATTCATTTGTGGCTGAGTAAAACAAGTTTTACTGTATGATGAAAAAAGAACCTATCAATTCATAACAAGTCTAACAACCTGCTTTATCCTAAATAAGATTCCAGTATCATTGATATAGATGCTCCTTTTTCCTCGATGCATTCCCTAAAATTGACATTTAAAATTGTATGTGTATTTCCAGAACTGTATGGTTTTCAAGTTCTGTGAAAATCAATGAAAAAATAGCTGGAATAATCATTTCTATTGTAACTACAAAGAAAACAATAGGCCTAAGTAGGAAATATCCTAGTATAACTGGCAGGTATTGTGCAATATGATTTATACAACATGTTGATAAGCCCATGTGGCTGTGATTGACAGATGATATAAATTATCACCTATCTGTTATATCATGTGGATACAGTAGCAGAAGGCAATAAATCACAATTCTGGTTATACTAGGTGTTGGGTATTTAACCCCTTACCATACAATAAAGTTTTTTGACACACAAAATAAATATGCAACAAAAAACACTGTAGGAAAAAGAGAAATTGCTTGTAAAAAATCATTTTGTCTTAAAAAAGGGACTTATCATCAAGCTTGCTTTGTAGCTTTGGTAGACCAAACACTTTAAATATTCTTAACTTTAACCCTTCTCATGCTGAATAAAAATCTCTGCAAATAAATTATAAAATCAAAATGCTAAAAGGACTGAAAGTTATCAAATGTGAGCGAGTATTGATTTTGGAAATGCATTGTTTTACACCTTTCTGGTTTAAAAATGAAATTCAGGTGGTATGAAATAAGATCAGACTGCACATTAGTGCAGTCTGGTCTTTGTCTATACCTCCCGTCAAAGAAGGAATATAATCCGGGTTCAGCATGACAAGGGTTAACCTTTCGAAATAACTTAAATTTCAGATTTAAAGACAGAGGGTTTATTCCGTAAGACTGGAAATGTTTCTAGACAGAGGTTATTGAAGGAATGGATCAAGGAAGGGTCTGATTTCACACTGAATGATTCCACCTTTTCACCACATGATGTGGCCACAGTGCTAAAACAACTTCTTGCTGATCTACCTGACCCCTTACTGACAGAGAAAAACTGCGAGGCTTACATGCAGGTTATTGGTAAGTAATGACTTAAAAAAATTTGAGATGAACAAAAACACATTCATTAAAGATGTGACAAGGAAGATTTTTGTGATAATTATTATTTTTAGGAGGTCATTTATTACTGATAAGTACTTTGGGATAAAAATAGGAAAAACCCAATGAGTGAAAAAAAATGAATAAAAAATTATTTGGAAAAAAAAGGAAAATATTTTTTTGTAAAAGTTCTGAAATTCTTATACAAAAACTTTTACTGTGCTAAAAAATCAACTACAGCACCAATCTTAATCAATATTCACACATACTATGTTGTGGATATTCATTGGAATTAACAAGACATTTCCAAACAGTATCAACAGCATGGTTTTTCATTTAAAATCAAAGATTTTAGTTTTAATCATTCATTTTCTATATATTTCCAGATATGGTAAAACATAACCAGATGGATAAAGACAGACAGAGAGCTGCCCAGAAACAGTTGAAGGCCCTACAGTTAATGATTCTGTTGCTACCCAGGGAGAATGCTGTGTTACTGGAGTGTCTTCTTGACCTGTTACATCGGGCTGCCAACACGCCGGAAAATAAGATGACAGCTGGATCACTGGGCGTCGTGTTCTCTCCTAGTCTTATGTGTCCTAGAAAGGTAGGAACTGTTTCTTGTAAAATAAAACTTTATAGATAAACTAAAATCCTATTGGAGTGTTCAACTTCTCAAAATTATAATTTTCAAATTTGCTCTATGAAAATATGTTGGTGTTATAGCTCTATAAAAGCTGTAGTAATAAGATTTTAGAATTACTCTCACAATTTGGAATTCTTATGTAAAGCTTGGTCAAATTAAGACTTAAAATTTTTGATACCATTCTGGTACCTGCTAAAAGTATCAACTCTGTTGAGGGTGCAATAAATGCAGAGAATTGAAACCATTTTGCTTCCTGCAGATTTTCTGGCCTCTGAAAGCTCTCCAAACAGTTCTTTGTAAAAAGCTCTGATGCTATTGTTGACTCATTGAATTCATTTTAGCTGGGCATGTTATATGTTGCTCATGTACTGAAAGTTTTATCCTGTTTAATTTTAGTTATCAGCAGAGGAGATGCAGACAGCGAGCCCTAAACTGTGTAAGGTGATCACTGTTATGATTGAGAATGCTCCCTTACTGTTTACCGTTCCTAAAGAGCTTGGTGACGACGTGGCACACTTTTGGAGGGAAATGGAAAACCCCAACATAGCCGTGTTTGATGATAATAAAGAAAACTTGGATGATAAAGCTAACATCCAGAAAGCTAAGGTAAGAAGAAAAAAATCATCATTTAAGTAGACAGTTATTCTGGACTTGTCCAATAAAATATAATTTTTAATGGGTCAATGAAAAACTATTGTAAGTGCCCATAATTATAGACACTTATTACATGTAGTTTTTGCACTGATCCATTGACCTATTAAAGTATGACATTTTAAATTGTTTTGAAAAAAAAGAAAAAAGAATTAAAAAAAATAAAATAAATAAAATGATAATACATGACTTTGAGTAGAAACTTATTTAAGAAAGTACTGTTTTGGTCTGGTTTGGCTGTTCTTTGAGTGACATACTGATAGCAACAATATTTAGTTGCCAATAAATGGCATTTCTATTCTAATACTTTCTTAAAATCTTACTAGTTGGTATAATTTTAAATATTTCTGTTGTACATATACTTATGTACTTATATACCTATCTCTGATATGCTAATTTACTCATTTCTATATCCTGTTTTCTCTCTCACAGTATGGTAGCAGTTCTGCTGTGAACACAGTGCTGACCTTCACCACGAGTAGAAAGTCCCCAGAAGAAGTAGACTCCACTCAGGATACACAAGTTGCTCTGGCTCAGCTGTACGCCCATGTACAGTCCATGCCAGAGTCAGCCAAGAAAAAGAAACTTTTGAAACAGTTTAACAGAGCAAGTGCTATACATCCTATAACTAACAGTACAAAGAAAGGAAAACACACAAGGAGTCGAACTTTTGGGGAATCTCTTAAGGTAAGTTATTCAAAAGAATTGTTTTGATAACTCAGGAACTCTGGATTTGAGGCTGATTTTGATTCTAAAATGTTTTATGAAGACTTTCAAAATGAATAAATAATTTGAGAAATAGTTGGTTTGGCACAGATAATGGGCTTCACTGTCCTATTTTGATACTCTGTAAGTTCTTAAAAATGTTCTTCTTATACATTTATACAATATTAGTATTTCAATAATAGTTTTCCTTTTAGGGTTATTGTCTTACAAAATAATGTTACCATGTAGGACTTTGACGCTATTTTGATGGACAGATTTCTGATTCATTGATCATTCTGAATAGATACTATAATTTTGATTATGCAAATAATAAAACTTATTTTCCTTCATTTCAGAAACACTTTCCAATCCTGGCCAAACATAAACATCACGAGATATCCGACGAGACATCTCAGTTGACATGTATCGCTAAACCAGCCTGGTTTGATGATAGTATGGCTAGTATATCATACGCCAAAACACCGGATAGTACTTACAGACCACTTAATGTAAGTAGTCCTTTACGGGTCCTGTAACCCATTTCCAGGGCCTGATTGTGTAAAAGATAGCCATTGGTTGAATTTGAACCAGAAGATATTTTCAGCCTATCAGGATTGTTGTTTCAATTGTTACAATTGAAGCAACAAACCTGATTGGTTTGAAATAACTACATATATTCATTTTTAACCCATCTGTCCTAGATGTCAAAATTTAAGGCGTCTGTAAAAACAAAGAAAATAAATCCTGCATTAGGAAAGAAGATAGAGGGAAAAAGAAATTAACCATAATAGCATTTCTCATTGTCCATCTAGACACTAGGAACATTGTTTAGAAGTAGGTTAGATTTCATTATCAGTCAAATGACTGATTTACATCTTACAGTAACTCAATCTCACACAAAAGAGAGGGAACTAACTTAAAAATTGCATAAAGAATATGTTTGAAAAAAAAAAAAACGATGAAATTTTTTAACAAAATACATAAGCAAGTGTTTTTTTCAAAACAAGGATGTGAAACTTAACTAAGATAAATGAAAAATAATTAACATAGACAAGAGTTATTTAGAAAAAAATGATTAAAGAACGCTTTTTATCATTTTCAGAAAACAAACAGTCCAGCTGTCCATGTTGTTGACCTCGGTACATCACCATGTAATGTCAAACCCAGAAAGAGGCTGAGCGACGAAAACTTAAACACACTCCCAGATATCACAGCTCCGAAACATGCTCATATGGACAAAAACTGTAAATACATGACCCAAACCAGTACACCGTGTAAAACACTGTTTGCCACCACACCAATCACTACAAAACCCGTTGCTATGGTGTCACCCATCACTAAATCAGTGAAAAAACTTCCAGAGACCTCGAAGAAAGAACTCTTAACCCCAGGTTCAAGGTTACCCTTGTTGATGATTAAATCACCAACTGGGTCTTATTTGGAGACTGTTTTGTAGTAAAGAAAGTGTTGGGTACATTTTGAGTATGAAATACTCGAAAATAGATATAATTAGAGAATATTTTATTATGAATAGTGCAAATTAAGTGTGTTCAGTGAGTGTGCAAGATTAAAGATAAGGAAGAGGGATATTTCTATGATAAAAGAAAACCAAAGTTGGTAATGCAACTACATGGGCAAGCTCTACAGTTTTGCACTTGGCCTTTGATAAACACACCCTTGTCACACTGAATAAAATTTGGCTAAAAATTTCCACCAAAATCAAAGGGCAAAATGCACTGAAAGTCCCAATTGTAGGTTAGTTTATATTTGAAAAAACTAAATCTATTGACATTTCTGGTTAAAAAGTAAGAATCAGGTGGTGTAGACTAACATCAGACTGCACATATGTGCAGCCTGATGTTTGTCTATAGCTCCTGCCAAAGCAGGAATATTCCGGGTTCAGCATGACAAGGGTTAATCTTGGTTTAAAGGGGAAAGGGCAAAGCTATTGTTGTGCCTTTTTGAAAAGGCCTTTGCAATTGTTTTGCACTTGCTCTTCAATTTGTTTTACAAATTTTGTGTTTCAAATTATCAAAGACCATAGCTTTGCTACATGCATTAATTGAATGGCTTTGATAAAAAGTGTTGCATTGTTCAAACGAAATATCCCTTATTTAGTTTGCTGTGAAACAGTGCATAACATACTTGGTAATGTATTAATTTATAAATGTGCTTCTAGTAGTCAAGGGATTACAAAGATAGACTTTTCCTTGAGATCTTTGCTTTAAATATATCATTAGTTTGTGCTGTTAATAAGTTCACTCTTTTGTTGGTTACCTAGTTCAGATGGGGGTTTAACCCCCATAGGGTTTTAGAGTTCTGTTTTGTTGAATGTTTAAGGTTTTCAGCAAAAGAATTAGCTGAAATCTTCCATAGATAAAGATAGAGGGGGTATTAAAGATATTTCAATTGCGATACTTTTATTATATTTGAACAAACCATAAGTTGTGGGTACTCATTGGAATTGTCTTGTAGAGGCAAATCAAAAAAGATGCACACAACATAGGGTCTAGTAGCTAATTAACAACTTTAGATCAGCATCTGTAACTCTGATCTTCTGAAATTAAAAAATTTAAAACAACATGACTTACTTAGTTTCACTCTAGAAAAGATTGAAAATTTCTGAAAAAAATGCTCCGTATTCATTGTAAATACCACTAAATGAAATTTTAACCAAGTATTAACCTATCTAGTCCTATAGATTTTACCTCTAACTTTTAATGACCAATCACCCATGTATCTATTCAGTATATTTACCCATTCATTCACCATCTTTTAGCCTTTCTTCATCTTTTTTCTTTTTCCTTTCTTCATCTCATCGCTCATTCTTTCTTGTTTCTCATTTATTTCATTCACAATTTCTCTAAATCTTTTAACAACTTTGCAAGATGGGTGATTTTATCAATATAAAGTCTTTGGAAAGCCAGGCCTACATCTTTGTTTTTTTCGTTTCGACAAAGGTGTATCCAGGCACTCTTATATGAATAATTTAAATTTTAGATTTGCTCTATATATTTCTTTGTGTTTTATTTCGATAAAGAGGTATAGGGCAATTCCTTGCAATGGCAAACCAATTTGTCAGAAAATCTGATTTAAAAGTTCAGCATACCAAAAAACTTTACCTAGTCTTGATGAAATATGAGCCTGTGAAGAACATTCCAACAATTATACGAGTAATGTAAAAAGAATTGTGCAAACATGTCATCTCGTTAGAATCTTCACCATGCAAGATTTTCCCATCTGCAAATCGATGGCTCAGCAAGACACAGTTGTAACTGCCTATAAGCATATAGGCAGTTACTACTTTTTCATGCTGCATAGAATCATTAATCTCTAGTAATATAGGCACTTTCAATAGTTTGGCATTTATCTATCGAACTGTGAAACTGATTGATATGTTGCACACAGGCTGGAATGTTGTATGTTGTAATGTTAAAGATAGTGCTATGTTTGTATTATGAATACGTAGATAAGTGTTAAATGTTTTTGTTAAAGATTTTGTATATATGTGAATACATAGAGCAAATATATGACTATGATTAAAAGAATTGAATGAAAGCTACATCTTGGTTCTATTTTTATGCCAATTTGGGTTGGAATTGTACTTATTATGCTCCCCGAAGGGAGAGCATATAGCCGCCGCTTTGTCTGTCCGTCTGTCCGTCCATCTGTCCCCACCTAATTCTCCATAACCCATGGGCCAAATCAAATGAAACTTACCATGTGAACTTCCTATGATATAGTGTTGATGCATCTGTGACGGTTTTGGATTTGAGGCCTCATCATGGGAAAAGGGGACTTAGGGTAAATAACATTTTTCCCAAATTCCCAAATTTCTCCTAATCTAACTGTCAGAATTCAGTGAAAATTCATATTTGAGTAGCAAATCAGATGCCCTTTACTAGAAACAATTTGAAATTATCTTAAAAAAAATATATATCATGGAAAAAGGGGGCTAAATGTTTGTTACCTTTACGTAAGCATGTAAAATACAGTTATTCTTTCATTTCTCCTGGTCTTATGCTCAGAATTTGATAAAATTTCACATTTGAGTAGCACATCAGATGCCCTTTACCATAAACTATTTGAAATTTGTGTCTAAAAATATGTCATGCAAAAAGGGGGTTTAATATTTGTTGCCTTTATGTTAGCTGTATAAGATAACACCTTATTTGAGTCCTTGCAATCTGACCACAGAGCATAACTCCTAAAGTATAATAGCTATCATCTTGAAACTTATGGGTGGAGGAGAAGTGCAGTACACAAGAACTACAACTCTTGCTTGCATAATTTTGGAGTTATTGCCCTTTGTTATTTTAGATACTGAGATATTGTTCAGAGCACATCTCCTAGAGTATAATAGCTATCAACTTGAAACATTATGTATGGGTAGATCTCATGGAGGAGAAGTGCAGTGCACAAGAACTACAACTCTTACTTGCATAATTTTGGAGTTATTGCCCTTTGTTATGGGTGGATAGATCTCATGGAGGAGAAGTTCAATACACAATAATACACAAGAACTATATCTCTTGCTTGCATAATTTTGGAGTTATTGCCCTTTGTTGTTTTTAATACTTAGATTTTATAGGAGGTAAATCTCTGACAGTACAAAAGAATCTTTAATCTATTGGGCTTCAGTTTACTATCAAGCTTTTGTGGTGGGGGATGTCCATGTCCAAGTTTCTGTCCCCTACTAAGGAATCTACATGCAAAAGAGAACACAATGGAGTTTGCTTAGATTAGTCTGTAATACATTTGTCTGTCAAACCTTGAATAAATACTTACGATTTTGAACCCCTGTTTGGCCAACTTTCATCCGATGTTTGTTGCAACTTATTGTGACCCATGTCATTTGTCTGTCACCATTTGGCAAATAAAAAGGGTGTCTAAGTTTGATAATCAGCTAAAAGCTTAACCTTTGTCATGCCAGGAGGTATATACAAAGATCGTCCCATACATGTACAATCTAATTTAAGTCTCTACCACCTGATTTTTGGCTCACCTGAACACAAAGTGCTCATGGTTTGCTTTGGTGATAATGCTGTGTCCATTTTGTGTGTATTAGAGGGCACATTTTTGTATCAAATGTCTTGAAATTTGGTCAGTGGTATGTTCATACCAAATCTGAGTCAAGCTTAAAAAGTGGTCAATTAGAGTCAAAAATAAAGTCACGGAGTCAAAATTTAGAAAAACTTTGAGTACACTCTACAGTCCCCACTTTTGGCTCAAATGTCTTGAAACTTGGTCATAACATTTTTTAGCTCACCTGAGCACAATGTGCTCAAGGTGAGCTATAGTGGTTAGGTGGATGTCCGTCATCAGTCGTGCGTAGTCCGTCGTCAATATTTGCCTTGTATGCACTCTAGAGGCCATATTTTTGGCTTGGTCAATCTGAAATTTGGTCAGAATGATTGTCTTGATAAAATCTCAGACAAGTTCGAAATAAGGTCAACTGGGGTCAAAAACTAGGTCACAGGGTCAAATCTTAGAAAAACCTTGTATGCACTCTAGAGGCCATATTTTTAGCTCGATCAACCTGAAATTTGGTCAGAATGATTGTCTTGATTTAATCTTGGACGAATTTGAAATTGGGTCAACTTGGGTCAAAAACTAGGTCACAGGGTCAAATCTTAGAAAAACCTTGTATGCAGACTAGAGGCCACATTTTTTGCCAGATCAACTTGAAATTTGGTCAGAATTATTGAATTGATGCAATTTTGGCTGACTTTGAAATCAGGTCATTTTGTGTCAAAACTAGGTCACAGAGTCAAATCATAGAAAAACTTGTAAGTTAACCTGAAAATTGTTAAAAAAAAGGATTCTTTAGTTTTATAGAAGCAACAGCATTAATTAGCTTAGAGACATTTATTCATCATTCTCTTTCTAAACCTGCTTTTGAAAATTTTAGACAGTTCATTCAGGTGAGCGATTTAGGGCCATGATGGCCCTCTTGTATTGCTTTACATCTTGGCAGAGTTTTAAATTCGGTCAATTAGGGAAAAAATGAGGTCAAATTTTAGAAAAACCTTGCATGCTCCTGAGTACACATTTTCGGCTCTGAGTTCTGAAAACTTGATCTTATGATTTATTTTTTATAAAATCTTGGTAGAGTTCCAAATTGGGTCAAGTAGAGTAAAAATTGAGGTCAAATTTTAGAAAAACCCTGTGTACACTCTAGATGCTTTATTTTTCATACGCCGCCGTAGGAGGTCGTATATTTGTGTCCATCTGTCTGTAAGTCTGTGCGTCCACTTTTCCTGTGAGCGCAACTCCGCCCTCATTTATGGACTTGGATGAAACTTTCACAGAATGTTCCTAGTCACCTGACCATGTGCATGAAGTCACGGTTTGGTGAATTTCAGCCTAGTCATGGAAAAAGGGGCCTTCATGTAAAAAATCTTGTGAGTGCAACTCCTCCCTCATTTATGGACCGATTTGCATGAAACTTTAAGAAAATGTTCTTAGTCATCTGACCTAGCCCCTAAAACACGCTTTTGTGCATTTTAGCTGCGTCATGGAAAAAGGGCCTTCATGTAAAAAATCTTGTGAACGCAACTCCTCCCTCATTTATGGATCGATTTGGATAGAACTTTGAGAAAATATTTCTAGTCACCTGACCTAATGCATAATGTCATGGTTTGGTGAATTTCTGCCTCGTCATGGAAAAGGGGGCCTTCATTTAAAAAATCTTGTGAACGCAACTCCTCTTCCATTTATGGACTGATTTCAATGAAACTTTCACAAAATGTTCCTAGTCACCTACCTAGAGCATATTTCAGCAGTGTCATGGAAAAAGGGCCTTCTTGTAAAAATTCTTGTGAACGCAACTTTCCTCCATTTTTGGGATTATTAGGATGAAACTTTCACAAAATGTTCCTAGTCACCTGACCTTGCCTACATGGTCGTGGTTTGGTGAATTACAGCTGCGTCATCGAAAAAAGGGGCCTTCTTGTATAAAAATCTTGTGAAAGCAGCTCCTCCTTTATTTATGAAATTATTTTAAAGAAATTTCTATGAAATGTTCATTGTTACCTGAATTTGTGCATGTTGTTGCAGTTAAGTGAATTTCACCCGGATCATGGAAAAAGGGGCCTTCGTGTCAAAGTTCTTTTTATAATTATTATTTGCAGTTTAAAGAGGCATTAAACCCCATTCAATCAATCAATCATAACAAACAGTTTGAACTTGTCAATTTAAAAAGGTAATCTGCAATTGTTTTGAATTTGGTTCCGTAAAAATAAGTAGTGTCTACATTTATTGTCGTGAAACAGCAGCAAAGTGGCAGCTTATATCATGACTATGGAACTCTTGTTTGCTCCAATGTTTTGAAACTTGGCCAGAATGTTCTTTTCCATTAAATCTGGGTTGAGTATTGCTATGTACAAACTGCTCCCCTACCAAAGCATAGCTAAAAAATATCAGTTGTGAGCCGGCCTCGAACCCATGTGGACAACAACATTCAAATAATTGGCTTACAAGTCCAATGCACTTACCACTGAGCCATAGAAGATCTTCTTTGACATTAATTATTCATTGAAACATCAACGTGAAAATAAAATAATTTTACAATTAATATTGAACCAATCTTCAATATAAACCTCGCAACATCAAAAATATTGTCAATTCTTGGATGTATAATATGATTGAGAGATGACAGAGTATTTGTTGATTTCATGGAGACATGAATCTAAAAACCTAATTACACTATGAATATTTGAAGCGGATTCATACAGTTTGATTCATATCTAATAATTAAACATCATGAAGCAAAAATGTTAAGATTTTTCAATAATTAGACAGACCTCTTATGGGACTACTTTTGCAGAAGCTTACAAAACTGGGGTGTACTCAATTTATTGGCCAATCAGAATGCACAAAAATTGATGGAATGATATAGAATTAAATTGCGGGTATTTAATAGTGGCAATATTGAAGATTCGTCAACAGATTGATTAATGATTACTGTCAATATTGTTAGCTTGGCAACTTTGGAACAAAAAGCTGAGATATCATTGGCACCATGCCACTGTAGGAGTTGGCCATTTGAAAAACTTATGCCCAGGCAATTGTTGTTTAAGTAATTGCTTGAAACGTGGCACATGTATTCTTCATCACAAACTCAGACTATCAAGGTGAATAACTCTGATTGAATTTTTAGCTTAGCTGCTATAGCCTTCTAACATTGTTGCTGTCGTCCTGTGAAAACTTTTACATTTTGTGATATCTCTTGTATCACTAAAAGCATTCACTTAAACTTTGGCACTCATGTTAGAAAGAGCAACCTATACTATCAAGGGGGATAACTTCAGATGCATTTTGTGTGAATTATGCCCCTATTTTTACTCAGATTTTTTTATCCACTGTACAGCACCAAAATACTGAGCATAGGTATCTGTTGGCAGTGCTTTCGTTTTAAGAATTATTCCCATTTTTCAACCTAGGTTTTTTCACTTTCGAGGACCTCAACTTAGTCTGACATTTGCTTGCAGTGACCTTGTTAAGTTTTGTCTAATCCGCTTGTGGAGAGCGAGACATAGAACTTTGTCACTATAACAAATCAGTCGGTGTGCATTAGTATGTCTGAATTTGTCCAGGTCAAGGCCCAGCTGTATGAATGGACATTGAAATAACTTGGCTCAGTAATGGCTCATTAAACTGATTTATAAAGCAGTTCAGTTGAAAACTGTTAAATGGACTTGCAGTTATTTGAAGATTCATACATATATTTGTTCTATTTATTTTTAATAAAGTTTTATAGGAAGAAGGACTTTATGGGAATTTCATAAAAATGTTCTTGTAATTGTGATAGATTATCCACAGTTTTCATCTGATTTGCTTCAAACTTTCACAAAATGACTTCACCAACTGAGGATAGTTCCTTTTGAAAATGGGGAAGGTCTGTCAAGTGTCAGGGAAAAAATGAGCCTTATGGAAATTTGATTCAAATATCCTCATTATATATCCCGAAAGAGTACAGTTTTCATCTGATTTGCTTCATAAGTTTTCACAGAATGATTGTTCCAACAAAAAGATCCTCCCTTTTGAAAATGTTTCAGGTTGGTCAAGTATCACAGTAAAAGGAGCCTTATGGAAATAAGATTAAATATCCTCATTATTGCCACTGAGTCCACAATATTCACCTACTTGTACCAATCAAAGATAGTGTTGTTTAAAAATAAGTCAGGACTGTCAAGTATCAATTGAAAAGGGGCCTTATGAAAATATGATGAAATTATCCCTGCTCTTAACCTTTGATTACCTTTAGAGGGATGGCTTACTTTAAATGGTTCACAGTCAACTCGGCCTGTGAATAACTCGGCCCGTTAACTCGGCCCGTCAACTCGGCCTGTTTATGTATTATGTATGACGATGCAATGTAAATATTTTGGATACCCTATGTGCTTAATTGATAAATATTAATTAATAAATAATCACTTGTTAAAAGGATTTTAATAATAATAATAATCTTATTTTACTATTATTTGGCATTTGTGTAAATATAAGATAAAAAAGATATAATTAAATACATAATTCACCTTTCATTCAAATTTATGTTTCAAATTATTTTTTTCTAAGCACAAAAGAAGATGACAAGTTATTTGCGTATTAAGTATGAAGATTGTAGATTTTAGTCATCAATTGTGAATTTGCACCTCCTTTAAGTACATTTCACACATTGATTAACTATCTGATAAGTGTGCTTATATATCTGTTTACTAGGCTAAACACTATATAAGTTATATACAGGCCGAGTTGACGGGCCGAGTTATACACAGGCCGAGTTTTACGCGGGCCGAGTTTTTAACAGGCTGAGTTGACAGGACACCCTTTAAATACATGTACTTTCAAATAACATGTAACATACAGTCTTATAATGCCAAAGGCTTTTCAAAGGTGTCAGCCAATCATCAAGGGTCCTTGTGGGCTTCTTGTCCTATATGTAAATTATTCGAAACTTTGAAAATCACTTTTGTAGAGCCTGACCCGTGGATATCAACCAAATTTCACTCAGATATTACTTAGGTGATCCTGTAGCAGAATTCACAAAATTATTGGGATCATGTTCCATGGTGGAAACTTTGAAAATCATTTTTCATTTGATTAAAAGAAGGTAATTAATTACTGTAAGTAGTGTATTTCCTTTTCCCAAATATTTCTGAAGTTTCAGTCCACAACTTGTGTAAAGTGTGGATTATGAAGTAATAGATCAAATCATTCTGGTGTGACACCTTTTGATTTGAAAAGGTTCTAGTCTAGAAATCACTACCGGAAGTCATGATTCAGCCTTGACCTTAGACCAACAGAAGAAAACAAAAAAGATGGCACTAATTCTATACACGTTTACTGTTGTTAGTTCTTTTATTGTTACGTGTTTAATGACTCTCGTAATTGTTCTTGCTGCTGTAGGAACTTCTCTCGGAATTCGGCGGCGATATATAGACGTTTTACTTCAAGTTTTTGAGGTAAAGAAAGGATTTATTGATTATTCTTTAATTGATTTAGCAGACGACCCTTCCAGAATAAACCGGCCTGTGAATTTTTCAATCTTATATTGCATATTACCATTTCTCGCCAACCACCCCAGTTCACCGTAAAGATGGAAAGCAAACTTTTCTAAATTAGAAGTTAAATTAGCAACAACTTCTTCTATTCAGAAAATAATTTGTTGTACAGTTGGTCAGGCAGTAGCGGATAGTTAATGAAATTATCGAAACAAAATCTATATAATGTGGTACCAATTTGTAGGAAAATATGTATTCTTTCGATTGAAACCAATTTCGGGGTACTAATGTTGTTTCAACATCTGATAAACGCTTTCTACACACAGCACTAATTAGGTCAATAGCGGATAGGTTGGGTAATAACGGATTGGTAGTTGAGGGAATGTCTCAAAAGTGACAATGACACTATTCGCCATTTTGAGGTGCTGAAAGAGCTGTATTTAAGAGATTTTGATCCACAAAAGCTCGCAGATCGAACTGAGACAGAATGTAAGCAAATTCATATTAATATTATTGAAAAAATGGGCAGATTAACTGACTTTGAAAACATTTTGGTGAAGCAGAAAAATAATCATTGGTTTTGATCCTACAACCTCGTAGCTGTAGATTTAATTTCTATTTAGTTCTAAAATTTTAGAATTAGAACGACAATATACCGCTTTAACGTTCATACTTTTGATGCATATCTCACACGAAAAGGGATAACCAGAAATTCGGAAAAAACAAATATATATGTTCACAAGCCTATAACTTCTTAAAGAACTAATTGTACCAAGATGCATTCGTACATTTTCCCCAAAAAAGACTGGGCTTTGGTCATACTGTGTAGCTCGTTCAAGTATTCTTTTAAGCATACACATACAGTATCCTGCCTGGCTTGGTGATAAGTACAGAGAGCAACAACTAAACCTGGACCCGGCACTCATCGGCCCACTACAGGCCTAGCAACGGCCACTGAGCCGTCCAAAATCACTGCTCGAGGGCCGGTAACCTGCCTGGAGCGATCGATAGAGATGCGGGGCAAATTCCGGGGTCTGGGAGCAAAACACTGCTTTGAGAGCCGAGCTGCATTCGCTGCGCCGCTAAAATCGCAGCTCGATCGCGTTGATGCGCAACTCCAGCGCAATCGCACTAGCTGCGCTGGCTATCCACCGCAGCCCCACCAAACTCGCAACGAATGTAAGGCTTGAATAGGGCAAAACAATGGTACTTACAACGTAGGGATCGGTCCTTTGGTTCGAGCCCTGCATCGAGTGTCTCACTCACATGAACGTTTTGCCTCCGAGGGATTGGCCCACTGCTGCCACAAGTGACTGCCACTGAGCCGTCAAAAACCACCACTCGAGGGCCGGTAACCGGCCTAGCGATCGATAGAGATGCAGGACAAATTCTTGGGTCTGGGAATGAGATATCCGGTAAGCTACGGCTGTTGAGCTGTCAATGATAACGGCTAGACGGACCCATTCACTGCCTAGCGACTGATAGAGATGTGGGGCAAATTCTGGGGTCTGGGAGCAAAACACTGCTTCGAGAGCCGATCGGATTGACTTCTTTTCATGTTTCGTTTGTCTTAGTCTTAAACAGCTATAATACTTGAAGAGAAGAAGTCTTTTGTGAGTTCCATTGTCATAAAAAATAATTGAACACAGAAAATATTTTAGTGCTCACAGTACTTTGTTGGATTTTAGTGGCTAAAATAAATCAGCATACCCCAAGTCGTGTATTGATGCATAACTTTATTTGCCGGATAAAAGTTAAAATAACTCTTTTAGCATTAACTGACTGTTTCATGCTTTATATTTGTCTTTTTCAATGAATTGGGAAAATCTGAATCATGATTTTTTAGTTTTTTAGCTCCACTGGCTGAAAGCCACTGGGGCTATTGTCATGGCGTTGTGTCCGTCGTGCGTCCGTCCGTGCGGTCGTAAACTTTTCTTTAAAAATCTTCTCCTCAGAAACTACTGGATGGATTTCAACCAAACTTCACAGGAATGATCCTTGGGTAACCCTCTTTCAAAGTTGTTCAAGAAATTTTGATCCAATGAAAAACATGGATTTAATGGGCGTGGCTAATTTCCAAATATGGTAAAAAGTGAGTTTTCTCAGATTCTAATCAATGGATACCAATTAAATTTTACATGAATGATCCATGGGTGACCCTTTATCAGTCTACAAAAAATCATTGTGATCGGATGGAAAATATGCATTTTATGGACAGAGGTCATTTCTCTATATGTTATATAGTGGAAACTTTGAAAATCATTTTCTCAGAATGTTACTGATGGATATCAACCAAATTTCACTGGAATGATCCTTGAGTGACCCTTTATCAGTCTACAAAAAATCATTGTGCTCGGATGGAAAATATGCATTGTTTGGGTGGAGGTCATTTCTCTATATGTTATATAGTGGAAACTTTGAAAATCATTTTCTCAGAATGTAATTGATGGATATCAACCAAATTTCACTGGAATGATCCTTGAGTGACCCTTTATTAGTTTACAAAAAATCATTGTGATCGGATGAAAAATATGCATTTTATGGACAGAGGTCATTTCTCTATATGTTATATAGTGGAATATTTGAAAATCATTTTCTCAGAATCTAATTTTTGGATAACAATCAAATTTCACTGGAATGATTCTTGAGTGACCCTTTATCAGTGTACCAAAAATTATTTTGATTGGATGAAAAATATGCATTTTATGGGCGGAGGTCATTCCTCAATATGTTAAATAGTGGAAACTATGAAAATCATTTTCTCAGAATGTAACTGATGGAATCATTTTCGACATCAGTAGAACCCCAAATATCTAAAAATCTAGTCAAAACATTTATTTGCTTTTACAAGAATTTCATGCCTGTGGAGCGACTCAAGCCATTCATGGCTTTCTAGTTTGAAGATGATGTTCACTTTGAGACAGCCCCCATGAAACTCCCAAGAACTATCCGTTACTGCCCGAATCGGGAGATGTTTTCATCAGGCGATATTTTAGTAAATTTTAGCCAATTTTCTATATAGATTTGTTGATATAGTGGTTAATAGGGTAATCTACAAAATGATACCAAGAACTTGTAGATTGGTTTTTATTTACATGAACATTACATGTCCGAGTGCCTGCTATTGCATTTACTCTGGACCTGAAAAATGCAGCTTCCGGTTACCTCGTTTTTGTTGCAAGGAATTGAAAGTACAAAATCAAATGTAAACAAAAGAGAATTTGGCAAAGAAATCCCTTGAATATTAAATTATGTCATGGTAAAATTAATTTTATTGAAATATTCCGTTAAAAAATATGGAGATCGATTCGAAACAACCTATCTTCTATACCCCTAAATCCGCTACTGCCTAAACAACTGTAAATGAATAATACGCTTTACTGTGAAAATGGTCGGCTGGCAAAAGGGATGGGAGTTATTGATGGCAAAATAAAATGATGGACCTTAAAAAAAGATATAAACCCTGAATTCTAACCTTTTCTGTCTTCAAAAATCTTAAATTTGCCGATTTAGATCAAAAGAGCACTAGAAAACAAAAGATTTTTTCACACAGGGTGAAATAGGTCACTGTTTGTAAAATTGACATATTTTTGTGACCCTTTATTATTATCTGGTAAAAGAGTAAACATGAGACAAGACATGCACTGTTATGTGAATTTTTCAAAACTATCAAATATGCCTGTCCTCTTCGCAGCTGAATTTTTTTCTTTCTGTAGTGCTTTTTATATGCCCGAAGGGTCATATTATGTTATGGCCCCGGTCGTCCATCCGTCTGTCTGTCTGTCCGTCCATTAGCAATTTTTGTGTGCGCAGTTCCTCCTAAACTATCCATGGGAATGAGCTGAAACTTGGAACAACTACTCTCTATCATGTCGAGTTGTGCATAAGACCTTTGAAATTCAAATCGCTCCAGTCATTTCTGAAAAATCTTGAATTATCTGCCCTTGAATTTAACGAAAATCGCTGTTTTTTGTGTGCACAACCCTTCCTAAACTATCAATGGGAATGAGCTGAGTCTAAACACAATTACTCCCTATGATGTCTAGTTGTGCATAAGACACTTGAAATTGAAATCGCTCCAGTCATTCCAGAGAAATCTTGAATTATCTGCCCTTGAATTTAACGTAAATCACTATATTTTGATCACTATATTTTGTGAGCAGAACTCCTCCAAAAAGCCAATTGCACTGAAAGGAAACAAGAAACAATTACTCTCTATGATGTCTAGTTGTGCATAAGACCTTAGAAATGGCTCTTGTCATTCCAGAGAAATCTTGAATTATCTGCCCTTGAATTAAATGAAAAACACTGTTTTTTTGTGTGCAGCTCCTTAACTATCAATTGAAATGAGCTGAAACTAAACACAATTACTCTCTATGATGTCTAGTTGTGCATAAGACTTTTCAATTCAAAATGCTCCAGCCATTCCTGAGAAATCTTGAATTATCTGCCTTGAGTTGAGTGAAAAAAAAAAAATAAATAAAAAAAATGTCAGCTCACTTTCTCCTACATTTTGGATGGGAATAAAAGGAAACTTGCCACAATGACTCTGTAGGTTGTCTATTTGTGCTTAGGACTAAGTATTTTTCACATGTTAAGTAGTTCCTGATTTATCTGCCCTTTACTTCACGAAATAGTTTAAAATTACAGATTTATTTGTGTGTGTGCACAACTCCTTCAAATTTGATTGGATTGAAATGAATCTTGCTACAATGTAACCCTGATATTTGGTTGAACTTAAGACTTCAGAAATTCAAAAAGCTTGGGTCTTTCTTGTTTTATCTGCCCTTGAATTGTTTGAATTTCACTATATTTCTTTTGTGAGCACCTGGTCACACTATGAATTGGAATGAACCGAAACTTGCAAAATGACTGTTTGGCATATAGTTGTGTATAATACCATTTTCAATTTACACTCAATCTGTCAAACCATTAAAAATTGTTAACAAAAGTCCATAAAAAGTCCAGAAATAAAAAAAAAAATGAGCAATTGCTATCTTGTTTTTAATGCATTCTGTAAAATTTTGAGTAAGTGAAGATTTCACAATCAACAATTTGGTAAAATGTAAACAGTAACAACCAGGTTACCAGCAAATGCTCAAAAATCAGGGTCTCGAATTCAGGTACGTATCAAAAACAGGTTGACCTAAGATACAATTTTAAAATCTTGTCATTTGTCAAAGTGATTTTGGGCTCCATTTCTTGATGGTTAGCACTTAACTTGACTTATAAGTAGGTAATCATTTCATCAATTCTAACTTCTCAATAACATTTACTTAACTTAACCAAAATATCACTTATCGGGTTCGACACTAATATATACCTTTATCTTTGGGCCGTAAAATTGGATGTAAGTCCATGAAGGCCCCTCTAAACTTCTTTTAAGTTGTACTCATGTGTGGTTGATGGGCAAACACGATGGTTTAAACTTCTTTCTGTTCCAATATTTGGAGTTGAACCGCAATTGGAAAATATTTACTGACTTCGCAAATACACAATAAGGGGAGTCTGTGAGTCCAAGACTCTTTGTTTACTAGTTGGGACTCTTTCATTTTGCAAAATAGGAGTCCAACAGACTCCCTCATCCACACGCAAATATTTCAACAAGCACATGCACAGGGCAGTTTTCTATTCCTTGTCGAAACTAGATATATTCACCATAAAAAGTTGTTGAACATAATGCTTGTTTTCATAATCTAGTAATATTTATAAGAAAACTATCTTCATTTGGGAGAAAACTTGCATAAAAGAAGAAATTGCTTAAAACAAACATTTTTTCTTTTTCACAATGTTCTTTCAATTATAAACATACAGACTTCTTACTTTGAGCTTGGAGTTCTTGATTTCCTTAGTTGGGAGTCCAATGGACTCTGTACTTGCAGAATGAAGTGTCAATCCCTCCTAATTGATATTGAAATCACTTACCAAATTTTAACTAGTGTGTAACACATACAACATGAGTAATAAACAGTTAACTTAAATTTATTGATCACCCCTCATTTTTCAACAAAATTTACACAAATATTATATTGGGTATAGTCATAGGAATTGTCAATTCAAATAATCACCCACAACAGCTTTTCAATGAGGAATAAAACTTTTAATCTGGCATTGCCCCCTTCTCATCATTCTCTGCCTCTGCAAATCCCCTATTTTTCACAGTTTGGTAGAGACAGAATCCAGAGTTACAGAGTTCTAGAGAGAGATAAACACAGACAAGAGGAGAACCATGAGGGTTCTGGAGATGAGGGTTTACCCGATGAAGATGTCCTGACTGACAGCTCACAGGAACCAGACCAAGATGAAGGTAATGTCATGCGGTTTTACTCTAATTTATGTTGAAACGGATTTCGACCATACCCTGTGGAATTTTAGGAGTAATTATGCTACAAAGTTTGAAAAGTACCATTTAGTCAGTAGGCAAAATATTGCAACTACAGGTTGGGTTAGTGATCCACTATATTCTAAAATCTTTGCGTTTTTAGTGTTTTAACGCCAGATCACTTTCAACACAACACAGTTATGAAATTAAAATTGTTCGCAGTACAGAATCTGTGTTGGGCTAGAGAACGTGTCTTTACAGGGATTGACACTAACACCAGTCCTCAGTCAAGAGACCTGTGAGGGAGGACTGGTAGATGTTACCAAGCTGCAGGTCCTTTAGGCCTGTACTAAATGGCAGTACTTAGTATTTAAAATTCTATCCAGTTTTGAAAAATGATTGTCTTTCCAATACTTAAAATTGCTTTGCCAAATGGAAAACATTGAAGAAAAAGAAGAAATTTCTTGTCAAAAGCAATTTCTTTTCCAACACTGTTCTTTCTTGCATTTTTTCTAATTTCTAAAATCAAACATGGTTTTCATGCAGGACCTGTTGTTATCAGGGAGGACCTGTTATATTTCAGGCAAACAGGTCACTCAGGCTGATGGAAAAAAGTAGTTAGTGTCAAACCCTGTTCGGGCTTGTTGAAAAAAAATCTAATTACAAGTCTGGCTTGTTTGTAAGTTAGAATTCCAATTTCCATGACGACAATTGTAAGGAACAAAGTAGAGCTAGACCCTTGGCTTGAAAAAATGGATTCTTGGTACGATGTATGCTTTAAATTTTAGAAATTAAATGTAAAGGGTTCTTGATCATGATGAAATCCTTCACTTTGAACAGATGGTATCTCAGATCAATTTGGAGTCTTTGAATCCTAGGAGTCACACATGTTTATGATTTCAAATATAAGGAACAAAGGGGAGCCAGATCTTGGCTTGAAAACAATGCATTATTGGTGAAATTAAGTTTTAAACTTTGAAAAAGAAATGTTGTTTGATGAAATCCCTTACTTTGAACAGATGATATCTAAGCTAACATTTAGGAATCTTTGAGACCTTAGAGTTGACTATGACTGCAAATGCAAGTAACAAAGGGGAGTTAAATTCTTGGCATAAAAAAAAGGATTCATGATGAAAGTATGTTTTAAACTTTAAAATGGTGAAAGGATCTTGATGAAATCTGCTACTTTGAACAAATCACATCTCTCCCAACATTTTGGAATCTTTTAATCCCAGGACTTTTTGAACATGTAGGTATGATGGGTTTTCTGTAGAAGCAAAATTATAAGACCAATGTAACCCTTCTGTTGCTGTTCATGGCATATATTCTTGCTCTGCACAAATCTCTTTGTCTAGCACCCGATATAGGCTAAGATCAGCCTGCACAGATTTGAAGTCTGATCATAGTCTACATTGCCTACTTTTTGCTAGATTATATTTAAATCTATTGTTTATGCACATAGCCAGCAATTAATCAATAGGTGGCTATTATAATGGTTACAATAATGCATTATGGGGATTCCAAAGTAATAAATCAAATGAAATTTTATTGATAATCAAATTTGAAGAAAATCTCCTATGATGAGGCAAGAGGAAAGAGGGGGCAAATGTGAGTTTGAAAGCAGAAAAGGGAGAGGGATGGATGTGTCTAGGACCTTGAAATGCATAATGTCAATCATAATGAAATTGTGACTGGACTATTTACTAATGTCATTATATAAACTTTGTTCAGTTTAAGTTGCTCTTCATGGAGAATGAAATTTTAATTCAGCAGCATCAAGAGGGGTATGACACAAGATAAGGGGTACACAAGTCCTCAGGCCCGAGAACTGTGGATTTTAGGTAGTACTGGTAAATGCTAACATGCTGCAGGTCCTTCTAGCCTGCAGTTATGGCCATATCATTTCCTAGACTGACAAGTTTGGAATTGTTGCCTTTCTGCATACTATTTCTTTTTTCATTATCCTATTAAAACATTGTTGAAAAAGAAGCAATTTTTTGTCACAAGTAATTTTTGTAACAGACTGTTTTCTTTTTATGCCCCCGATAGGGAGGCATCATAAATTTGACTTGTCCGTCCGTCCGTCTGTCCGTCCGTCCGTCTGTCTGTCCGTCCGTCCGTCTGTCCGTCCGTCCGTCATTCCGTCCAAAAACTTTAACATTGGCCATAACTTCTAAATCAAAGCGGTGTCGGGGGCATTGTCATCTTACAGTGACAGCTCTTGTTAATTTATGCCTTAAATTGCTCAAGCAGATTGGCTGAAAATATATATTGGCTAAAATTAACCAATAGTCAACTTTTAAGCAAAATTAATGTAAGCTTATGTTTTTGCTGTCATTGAATAATTTTGTGACCACCAGAAGATCTGATATCTACAGGTGGTTTTAAAAAAGAAAAACTTTGTGCATGATGGGGAAAAAAACAACAAAACAAATTCATGCTGTAATCATATCTGCATCACTTGAGAACTTTATCCTCTTTTATAATAACACTAGGCTCTTGTCTCTTTGTCAAGGATTATTGAAGAACCATCCAACCCTTTACTGTTATTCAAAATTAAGACTGATCCATACTGATCCAAAGACGTTGCATCAGGTCATGAAAACATGGATGCAATTTGAAAAGTAGCCATATGTTGCAGAAAATATTGTGGAAAAAGAACACATAACTTGTCACAAACAATTTCCTTAGAATGAAATGGTATTTATTGAATTATGTTAATTGTTGGCTCTACTGACTGGAGGTCAAAAGAGCTATAGCAATGTCATGTTTCCCATCTTTTTGTCTTTCCATAAACTGTTCTTGCTTACAATTAAAGATAAAGACCCCCAAATATTATGAGATTTCCTTGAAACTTTCACATGATATTTGTCAGGACGTAATAAAGGTTCTTTCAAAAATAGGCTGAACCTCTTGAAGAATTAGGAAAAGGGGCCTGATGGTTTTATGCTCAAAATATTCTCATTTACACAAATAAGTCTATAAATATACTTGAATTTGCTTGAAACTTTCACAGGATGTTTATACGGTCGTAAGGAAAAATTATTGTTTATGTGATCAAGTTCACAAATACTATTGGAAAGTCCACAAATATTATTGTAATTTGTTGAAACTTTCACAGGATGTATTTGGGGTCAAAGGGATATTCCTTTTTCAATTAGGGTTGATGTGTTTGAAAACATGGGAAAGGGGGCCTTGTTGATTTTTTATTGATTCATTCCGATGATATTATCAAATAATCTTGAATTTTTGTAGGATGATTCTATGGTTAAAAAATCCTCTTGGTTATTTTCACTTTCTTTTTGAAGCAATAAAGTTCTTGAAACATCAGATCAATCTGATGAAAAAAATTAATATTCACTCTAAATATTTCAAAAATTGTAAAAGGGGTATTCATTCTGTAGATAAGTTAGTTATATGCTATTTAATATTAAGACTGCCATATTTTTAAATTTAGCCGTACTTTCCAGATCTTGACAAGGTCATAGACCGAGATATCACCATCAGTACGACAGAGGGGATCAAGATTCCGTCCAACAGACCCGACTATGATCTGTCGTGGAAAAGAGAATTTCATGTGTCAGATGTCATGTATTTTGCAAAATGTGGTGCAGAGGTAAATATATTATGGTGTCCATTACAGTCCAATACAGTAAAACTTGTATTAAGGTAGTGGACCCGTATTAGTTCTGCAACGTTTCGGAAGTAATGAACTTTAACAATGTTAACCGAAGTTTCCTAATGATTTGAACCCATTCGAATTGTCTCATAGAAATAGGTTTTCACATGATAAAATTTGATTATAAGCAATTTTTTGTTTGAAAATATCCACATTTCAAGAGATTTGCTCACGGAGAAGTGTCTTTTTTAAGATGGTGGCTTAATCAAAGGAGTTGTTAATAAGAGATAGTTATTCAAGCAATATCCACTATATTTTGTCTGTTTATTTAAAATATGAATTGAAAATAATTTCATTTTGTATCCAAGGTGATCTCTTAATTCAAAGGTGATAATAATATTTCTTTAAATAATTATCACCAGGGTTCTCCCCAGAAAATTTTGAAGGCGTAGTGGCATATGCGCGCGGCTATATTGTCAGATTACTTTGTATTTCTGTTAATAATAAAGGATAGTTACAGTGGTTTTACTGGATAAGGATTTTGATATTTGTGAAGCAGAACTTCTGTTTTGCTGAATATATAATTTGATTTGAACTTTTGTTTTCTTTGACACCTTTATAGCATCTCATAAATAACTTAACTCCCAAATCATCAATAAAATTTTGCATGATGGCTTAAAAATACCCCCCTTCCCTCCTTCCCCTTGTATCCCTTCCCTTTAATAGAATATACTGTGTACTAAAAGACTATTACAAAAGAAATGAAGAAAATTGGAATATTCAAGAAAATTAAAATAAAGAGTCAAAGAAAACAGTAAATCAACTGCACTTAGGCTGTGTTATGCTCATATATTTGAGAGTTCCAAGGACAGCACTGCATGTATTGTCAACTTTTATAGGTCTCTATTTAATAATTTATAAAAGGAATTTTTAAAATCCTTGGAAGGTCCTTGTATGATTAAGGAAGGCCCTTCTCCTGAAATAAGTAAAACTAGGTTCTATTACAGTTATTTTCTAATGTGTTTACAAACCCTTTTCATATTCCCCCCAAAAATATCTCCAAGAACATAATTTTATTCTACAATAACCATGTAACAAATTTAAAAGTTGATACCTAGTTTGTTTAGAGAAGCCTGTGACAGAACTTTTAGCACTTTGATTTTACAAGGTTTTTTTCTTCTTTTTTTGTAATATTTATTTCCTTTATCAATTTCTATGACCTAATTTAGAAATAATAGAATTTATCTTTATTTCAATTCTGGAATGAACAAAAAAAAAAGAAAAAAAAAACTTGGGTAGAACATATAAGGGTACGAATCTAGTTAAGAAATGGCGTTCCTGTGGAAAATTATCAAAAGTTTTTGTTTCAATTTTCTAACTGAAAGATGTAATGTCCATATAAATTGGGTAGTAAGCTTGAGGTAAGTGAATTTTAAACAGACAGACTGTCTGCGATGTCTTATTCTGCCTAAATCTCGGTAGTAGAAAGATCGCAAAAACTGCATATTCTTGTCGATGTTTTGTTTTATATGATCAAAATTCGCATTGGAACATAAAGGTAAATCTAGTTAGACTTGAGCAAATACACTGCAACTCCATGTGGTCAGGGTCCAAGAAATGAAACAGTGGAAGAAGTGGATGTATCTGCTATAACACTGTACCCCGCCCCTGCCGCCGCCGATCCCCCCCTCCCGCTGTGAACAATAACGTACAGCGGAAACGTAACAGACACAGGGTCAATATTGATAACGATATCGGATATCTAGATAGGCCTATACATGTACATATTTAGGCCATCGAGTTTTATATTTTTAAAACTCGGCAATGAATTGAACACGGTTTATTACTTTGATATATTTTATTTAAGATCGTTTGTTGTCCCCAAGCTAAACAAAACTATCTTTGATAAAGTAATCTAGTTTGTAGGGTTAAACGATCGCAGACTCCTCTTAGTTCTCTGAATCCCGATTTCTCGGGCCTACCCGCCCGGCAGCTGAGAAACACCGATAACGACGATCTCAAAAGGGTAAAGTTAGTAAAATCCATAAAGTTTCATAAGATCAACGAATTTCATATTTTAAATGTTGTCTTCTCGAAAATAGGAGAAAATAATTATCTACGCAATCAAAATAAACAATACCCTACGTCCGATCGAAACTATACCAAAGTAATCAAAGCTCTCGGAGTGCAGGACCACATTCTTCGATTAACGAGAAAAAATGCCGTAAATTCAATTAAATGAATCTGTAGTTACGACATTTGGATCGCCGGTTTACAAAGATCATCTTCACGAGTCAAGGGGTATCGAAAGTTTCTTCTCGAAACCCGTATAAGTCACACGTTCGTAACCCTGGGTTTGACAAGATTAATTCACGGCTTTGATTATCAGATAGTAGATCGTCAGGAAAGAAAGTCCAGACAAATGCGAAGCAACTCGGTCACCATATGTTTCGCGCCATTTTCAGTTTCTTTGTTAGACTCTTCGGAGCGGGAAATGTAGGTTTATATATAGCTTCCTGTTTAAAACTTAATGAAGTTGTCTATTTAGTGAGAGATAAAAATCAACGATAATGATTCAATGGGGCTTTAAATTTTCAAACCCGGTAAAACATGACTATAATATGAATAAGTTTAATGAAAAAGAAACAAAATTTTATCATATATTTACAAAAAATGTAATATCTATAAGAAAATTCAACGGGATTGGCAAAGGGAGGTAATAAACCAATAAATTGGGTAAGAGGCGAGTCGCTTTTTGAATCGTTTGTCAACGGCAGTAAATGTTCAAGATTTGAGAATAAAAAACGAGATAAGATCATTTTGCAAAAACACGGCTTCTTCTGAAATTTATTAACTTGGATTTAATCGCATGCGAGCTAGACTTTTTGGTGTCCAATTTCGTCCCTGCCGTCGACAAAGCGCAGTTGGTAGCGCGCCGGACTGTCAATAGCTATTGAGATTCCGTGTATCTCCGACGACTGCACTCATTCTTTCTGACTATAAATCACTCACCCAGGAAAGGATGTGAAAACAACCTTTTCCATCGATTCCGGTGGATCTCGGTAAAAATTTGCAATTTTCGGAAAATGAAGTGGACTGTAAGTGACCGTTTTCGTATTGGTACCCATCCGTTCTTCTCTGTTACTGGAAGTGAGGAACCAGTGAAAATAAACCAAGCGTGAAGAAAAAATCGATGATCACCAATTAGCAAGGGTCTTATCTATTAGGGTCTTTGTGTATACATCTTCCCAGGTCGCGATTATGTAATGACCGCACGTCTGCAATCAGTTTTATTGCTCATTTTGACCCTTTGTTCAGAAAGAAATTAAGTTGTATCGGTGATCAAATTTAAGCGTATCTGCGTTCCTAAGGTGTATCGGCAACCTGTTAAATTTCTTTAAGGCGTATCGGCCCCGATACGCCATAAGGGCATGCGGAGAACGCTGATCACAGTATTCCTTGCAATATCTTTAATTTTTTTATTTTTCCAAAGTGTGCTATTGTGGAGTAATTTTAGCTTTACTGTTTATGGAGAAAACCTGAGGATATGCTATAGCCTTGGCATTGTTGTTGTTGTCAATGTCATCATGCCAAAATTTGTCATTTGTGATATCTCTGGTATTACTAAATGCATTCACTTGAAATTTTGCACAAATGATCAATGGGAGACTTTGGCGTGTTATCTCCATTGTTTGCTCTGTGGATTAAATCAGAGGTGTTCCAAAATCGTTAGCGGTCCTTTTAGAAAATTTCCTTGGATTTTATCCATAGTTTCTTTGGAGAAGTTGCGAATTTTATTTTTGTAAATACAAATTAATTATTTGTGCAATTCGTATTTATGATACAATTTTCAATAGCAAAGAAGGAAATAAATGTTTATTTTACGTCAAATGTATCTGATAAATTGCGCAATATTTGATTTAGAGCTTATCGTTCAATCTTACAGTGCAAAGAAAATAAGGATAAATCCCAAGGTTACCACTGATTTGGACCCTTCCTCCTTTGGGAGTATTTCCAGGGAGATAACCGACCGATATCCCTCATTTAGGTTGACTATTTGTAGAATAGGGGCATTATTCCAGTCACCTAGGCGTAGGTATCATCTTTGGTGTAATGCTTTGGTAAAGTCTTTACATGCAAGTATGTCAAATCTCTTTTTCTACTGAAGCCATTGCTTTGAAACTTTGCACATGCTTCTGTGACCATAAAATCAGCCCAAAGACAAAAGTTCATAACTCTGATTTCTGAGTTAGGGGAATATTAACCCTTTTCAGACTAAGAAAATCTTGGTTAAGGTATTTACGTGAAACTGATGTATAATTGGAATATCTCTGTTTCTTTTAAAGGCATTGCTTGAAAGGTTGGTCATGCTTATATGATCTAATATAATCCTCTAGACAAAGATTCATTTCTCTGATATTGAATTTAACGGAATTATAACCCTTTTGGACCTAGAACATCTCGATCAATTTTTTACGTGCAACTTATGTATATTTATAGTACCTCAGTTTCTTCTAAAGCCTAGCTTTGAAACTTTGCACAAGCTTCTGTGATCATTACATCATCCTCTAGAAAAGGATTAATCTTCTGATATTGAATTTATTGAATATTTAACCCTTTTTGGACTTATAAATTCTTGGTTCATTTTTTACATGCATCGGTTGTATATCAGTTATATATCTGTTTCTACTTAAACTTTTGCTTGGAAACTCTGCACATGCTTCTATAACCATCATATCATGCTCTAGACAAAGATTCATTACTCTGTCTTTCATTTCATTGAATTTTCCAATCTTTTCATTGATTTACTGTTACTATCCATCACTAGGAATAGCTGAGCTTCACTGTCCTCCAACAGCTCTTGTTAAAAGAACAACCTGTTCTATAAGGGGGATAACTGTGACTGCACTTTTCGCAAATTAAGTCATTGTTTTACTTACAAAAAAGGCAAAGAGTAGGCACCAATCAGCTCTATTTGAATTCAATATTTACTATGTAAATACTTTTTTCTTTGCAGTCAATAATACAAGATGATGTTACTCACAGATTTTCAGCTGAAGGTAAATGGTCAAATTCATGTTTAAACAATACATTATGAATGAAAATGGAAACAAAACAAACAGATGAGACTATAAGCTCATCAGGAAAAAGAATGAAAATTGTCTACATAAATGAATGTATGGTAAATATTAAGATAATTGTTTTAAAACTTAATTGTGGTTTCAAAATAGAAAATTGTACAATGTGCAAATTGTATGTGTCTCTGTTCTGGCTTCATATCAAAACTCAAGTGAGCAATTCAGGGATAATTCTGGCTCAGAATGGCATGTGCAAAAATATCTCATTGAGCCAAATCTAATGAGAAATTAATAAATGTAAATAAATTGACAACTCAGCGCAAAACAGTTGTAACTGCCTATATATTAATAGGCAGTTACAACTGATTTACACAGAGCCAACAAAAACCTTCACTTGATTACTTTTTACTCAGGGTGAGTAAACATCTTCTCCTCAGTAAGCAATGGGCAGATTTCAACCAAACTTGGTAGAAATGTTCCTTGGGTGAAGTAGGTGACCCTTCTCAAAACTTGTTCCTGGATTTTGATTGACCCCCAAATATGGGCATGGCAGGTTGAGGCTTACTTTGAGCCCAAAATCTTATAACATCTCCTCCTCAGGATTCAATGGGCATATTTCCACTAACCTTGGCAGAAATGTGCCTTCAGTGAACTTGGGTGACCCTTCACTAAACTTGTTGGTGGATTTTTGATTGACCCCCAAAAATTGGCATGGCAGGGTGGGGCTTATTTTGAGCCTGAAGTCTTTTAACATCTTCTACTCATTAACCAACAGGCGTATTTTAACCAAAACCTCCACTTAATTAAATTTTGGTTTCAGTTTTTTCTCTCATTAAGCTAGTTTCTATGATATTTCTGGCAGAAAAATGAGAGAATGTCTCAATATCTCTCCCGAAAATAATCCCTGGCAATTTATTGGTACTGACCTACCGTCTATCTTGTTCCATTACTGGATGATCCATAGATGATAGAATTACTGTATGCTGTGATTTTGCTTTTCAGATTTAAAAAGCTGGAATTTGCTGACAAGAACTGATAAAGGTTACCACTTTATAAGGTAAAGTTAATCTTAAAACAATCTTTACCTTGTTTTAATCTAGTACCTAAATTTTAGATACGGTAAATTTTCTAAAATTATGCATGGAAAAAAATAATTTCATTTTTAGCTCGCCCGGGACGAAAGTCTCGGAAGAGCTAGTGTCATACCCTCAGGTGTCGGCGTCAGCGCCGGTGTTGGTGTCTGCATTAGGTTCAAGTTTTTTATTTCTATAAATATTTATTCTAGAGGCATTATTTTTTACAGAAACACCCATTAGGGCATAGGCTTTCATTTGAGACCAACATCCATGTCGAAATGACCTTTAGACTGTGACCTTGGCCCTTTCAAAAAAGTTTTAACCAACGTCACTGGACAAAGAGCGGCAAACATCGAAATAAAATACACAATTTCAATATTTTACCCAAAGATAATTTTTCATTTCAAGGGCTATGCTCTTCACTTTTTTATATATTTTTTGCGAAAAAAAAACAAAAACAAAAACAATTTAACCTTACTTCAGGTAGTTGATTCCAATCAGCAGATATGCCTATCTTTGCCTATTAAATAGTTCACATGTTTTACCCAAAGAAATGTATAGAGGTGCTCAACTATGGAAATGAGATTATGACGTAATTAATGTTGATCCGTTATGCGATAAATGACCACCCATTTGTTTAAAATGAAAACATTTGCCAAATTCTTGAGAAATTGTACTCCGCATTGCATGTGTTTTCTTGCGAAAAGCAGGTTACAATTGTTTGAACCAATTCGCAAATGTTAAAGCACACTGGACACAGGTTGTGTTCCGCAAAAATATGCGTCTATTATGAATGTAAATTAATAAAAATTCTACGATCTCAAACGCTATTTAGCTGCTGCAGGGACTCTAAATAAACATGCAAATTTAGGGCTGTGGCTGCTGTAAGATCAGAACGTAATAATTTTGTCAACCAGAGTAGGTAACAGGCTCTTGTCGCATCTCAATGTTCTATATGTGTTCACCATTTTTAAAAAAGAGGGAGGCAGTAACATCACAGATGCCTCTCTTTTTTACATCTCCTTTTTTTGAAATCATAAGTTGAGTTTCATAGGATAATGAATTTCAAGGTTTCATAAGGTTTTTAATAGGGATATTTCGCACTTTGTCTTAGAATTTCAACTGAAATCCTGTTTTAAATCTTACAGAATCTTAAAAATCTTTATCTAAAAAACATGCCTTGGATACACTAGTTGCTCGTTTGGCCACAAACAGGGCGTCAGGAAAACTACTATTTTATCTATGTTGGTTTGTCATAAATCCGTATTAAACATAATGCCAAACCCACTGTCTATGTAAAATGAAGAAAGACATTCATTTCTGCAATTCTTTTAATAACATGCGTGTTAATTTGACTGAGGAGAACCGCATGCTGTTCTACTTGTTAGCCATGGAGATAACCTTCATCTTATCACTTCTAGATCATTGATTGTTATGCATATCATCAGTGGGAGTCCGAATAGCAATAACCTCAAATGAACTGGTTTTTGTCGGTCAAAGACAGCATTCTTTGACACGCAAATAATCTGTTGTACCGGAGTTCAAAACTCCATAACTCCCACTTCATTATTACCTGTGAGTCGACTTTTCTATTCACACTTGTCAATTGCATTGGTACACATGTGACCCAATAATTGGGATCAAGGATAAGAGTGAAACTTTTATGTTCACTTGGGAATGTTTGATGACGTCACGTTGGCGTTTGAGAAAAATCTTTTGAAGTAGGGTTACTTTAGCTTACACATGCAAAATCGGTCGAAAGGAGGCTAAACATAATTAGCCTGGTATCGTGTTACTAGAACTGTCAATCATTAGGGGGTGTGGCTTGAAACGTGATCTTTTGTATGTGTTTGTTTACTAGTCGTCAACGCAAGCTGTCATTCAATTTATCATCTCAAAATTTGAAAACGCAACTGTGTACTTTTATTTCTCGGAATTTAATTTAATTTGGGATGATCAAAAATACACGCTGCTTGCATGGGGGAATGATTACAAAATTACGATAAGTATCATGAACTGCACACAGATTAAACATAGATCTGTAATCAAAAAGCTACCTTTATCTTCAATGGCTGTTACTATTGATCATAAAAACTTCAATTACGCTTATTTGATATCATATCATCACTTGGTCCATGTGTCTACTAAACTATTCGCTAAATATTAATCATTAATTTTTTTTTATGATTGCAAATTGTTGGTGTGCAATTGAAACATTGTAGCAACAGATAAGTTAAACAGTTTACACCAAGTTTTGATCGTCCTCCAGAGATCATGACACTTTCACTAATTTCTTCCTTGAATAGCACTATGGTGTTATGTAAGTCGGGTAAATTATGGACCAGAAAGGGGGTATACAAACTATTAGGGTTTACAAATTTTAGGAAATTTACCGTACACTTTATTAACAAGATATTTATTACTTTTGCCCAAATTAAACACCTCTGCATGATACTTCAAAGCAGTGTATATTTGTATCATTATAGCCCTTTTAATTTGGATTAAATTAAACCTTAGTTTAACCACAAATTACATGAGCTTCAAGAATTTACAGAGAACATTCAGTATCTTGTAAGATCCAATTTGAGCTCTAATGAGGAGAAGTTGAAAGGAGAGTCATATGTCAAAGACCTTTCATATGATGTATGCCAAGCATGCCTGACCTTCTACTTGAAATTAACCTTTAGAGTTGTGCATTTTTATGCCCCCACATTGAAAGATCGGGGGCATTTTGTTTTACCCTTGTCTGTCTGTCCATCTGTCTGTCTGTCCATCAGTCTGTCTGCCTGTCTGCAAAACTTAACCAAAAAACTTACCATTTCCAATATTTTCAAGGCATTCTTGTTTCACCAACACATCTTGTTATTTAAAAATTCAAAAAAAAAAAAAAAAGAAAAAAAAAAAACACCTCAAGGTAAGTAAACTTTTAGTTTCTAAGGATAAGCCCTTAGGATAGTAAATATAGTATGAAAAAAAGCTATGAACAGTTTAAGGTAACTGGTAAAAAACCCTGTAACCTTGTTTTCAATTTCAGTGTTCGATTAACTGTGTTATGGTGTTTGGGGTGTTTTGTAAGATATGCAATATTACTGCCATTTAGGTAAGTCTCACAGATCAAATGGATAAACAAGATTTAAAAAAAATGTAGCACTTAAAATTCTATATAATTGTTTGATTACATGTGTACGGGGCCTCATTTAGCTGTCATCACAGGTTTATGAAATCTCAATGGATTTAATAAGTCTAAATTAGATGAAAATTGTCATTAATTTTAGAGAGTGCTCATACCAATACTTTTGTTTACTATAAGTCTTTATTTTGAAATCTGTTTCGTGTTTAATTGACCTGCTGAAATTCAAATTGATTCATATTTAAATTCAATGTTAAATACATGTGATTTATTTATAACTGAATAATTTCATTACAGAATGATCTTGTGTTTTATTGGTATTTCCTGGTTAATAACTTCAACATTTCTAATTGGTTATATACCAAGCGGAAGGTAAGTTACTCTATGGATAGATTTTTTTGCGGAATAAAAGTAGGCAGCACATTCAACCATTTAACTGCTTGTATGTATATGTATTTCTCCTGTGTCCAAAATTAGGGAAAAACTTATTGAGTTTTTATCAATGTGTTAAATTCTAGTATGTTTTAATAGGGTTTGTACTAAGTGGAGCCTCAAAGTCTTAGACTCCTTATTTTACAGGTAGACCTCATTTGTTTTGCAAGATATGAGTTTTTATGGACTCCCTCGATCATATGAGAAAACTTCAAGAAATATGTAAACAAGGCAGTTTCCTTATAAAGCCTTGGCTTTTTGTCAAAATTTCACATCTGTTGAAGTTGTTGTAGAGAATATTTAAGAGTTTAAAGTATTAAAATAGGCGCTTATAATAGCTTTGCACTGACCCATCCATATCTGCAATCACTTAATAATACTTACATAGAAAACTGTATCTTATTTTGTGAGGACATTGTGGAGGTTAGACGTTGCTTATAATAAGGGATTTCTTCTTTTCCAAATTGTACTTTTATATTTGAAAATTCACACTACTTACTTTGCATTTGATTTCAAAAGATGGGATTCCACTGGACTCTATACTTGGACAGGTAAGTATCCAACCCTGGTTAATCATTTATTGGTTTCATGAGAGATTGAAAAACAGAAAATTTCAATGCGCCGAGATATATGATAAGTGCACAGAGGTACAGATAAGAGGGGATATTGCAAGTTTAAAATCTTTATTTCTCATTTAAACCCTATGTTGAGGGTACTAATTTGAATCGTCTCATCCAATTAGTACACTCAATCAAGGAATTGTGCAAGTATTGATGAAATAATTGAATTGCAAATCCAAAATATCTCCTAAATCTGTAGCTCTGAGTGAAACTACATACCAACAAAGTAATGTATATCAATATCAAAGGGTTTGACATCAACTACTTTTTGCAACCAGCCTGAAGGATCTGTTAGCCCAAAATATTACAGGTCCTCCCTGATAACGACAGGTCCTGCAAGATGAAACCAATAATTGAATTTTAATGATATAAGGGATAAATTGCAAGGAAAACACTGCTTGAAAAGAAGAAATTGCTTTTGACAAGCAATTTCTTATTTTCTACAATGTTTTCCATTTGGTAATTATTCAATTTCAGTTACAGAAAGGCATTTATTTTTCAAAACTAGACAGATTTTATATACTAAGTGCCATCATAAACTACAGGCCTGAAGGACCTGTAGCATAGTAATATCTACCAGTCCTCCCTAAAATCCACAGGTCTCGGGCCTGAGGACTGGTGTTAGTGTTGATCCCTGATATCTGACCATATATTACATCTATTTATTTGCAAGAGCTACATTGTATTAATGATTTAACCTTGTTATTATTTCCAGTTTTAAGAAGACATTGAATAGAGTATTCAGTTTGATGTCACATAGAATATTATGTCGTGCCATGTCAGCTCTAGTCACTTTTCATAAGTAAGTTTATAGAAAAGTTTCCTTAGCTAAGAATTGTCTGTGACCAAACTTTACCTGCCCTTTCTTCCATGTATTTAGGATGATACAATGTTCACATGCTTTTGAAAATGGTACACAACTAAGATCAAGTCATTTTAAGCTTGGCTGTTTCAGAGAAAACCCAAGGTATTGCTAAAGCCTTGGTGTCGTCGTAGTGTGAAAACTTTGACATTTTGTGATATCTCTGGTTTTACTGAAGGTATTCACGTGAAACTTGGCACACATGTTCACCATCAAAGGAGCAACCTATATTATCAAGGGGGATAACTCTAGATGCATTTTGTGCAAATTACGCTCCTTTTTAGACTTAGATTTTTTCCACCATTCAGCACTTAACAGCTGAGCTTGGGCACCCGTAGGCGGTGCTCTTGTTTTATTCCATGATAGATTGGGACATATTGTTACACTGGAGTCCTTCTGTCTGTCTATATGCCAAAACTTAACTTGTGAACTAAGGCATCTGACTCCCTACAGACCAGTTTGTAAAATTCTATATTTCCCAAACAGCAATGTAATATTTGTTATACTTTACCAAATCTGAACTAGAAGATGCCAATATCTTTCATTTACACAGAAATCATAGAATCATGATATGAGTCTATGTGACATTTCCAATAATTTCATATGTGCACAAAGCAAAGACACTTGCCAGCCTGTGCATCAGCACAGGCTGACCAGTCTTCACTGTGCACTATATAGAAAGATAAGGTCTCAAAGAACATTTGGACTGTCAGGTAATGTTGCAAATGCACCTTGTAAATGTAGATGTCCAGGCTGTTTATTACCCCCGATGATTACATCGGCAGGGATATTGTTTTTGCCATGTCCGTCCATCCGACATTCATTTCCACGCTATTTCTTGAAAACTATAGACCAGATTTCAATGAAACTTGGCACACAGCTTCACTACAATGAGGACATGCGCATATCGTCGGGAATACCCGATTCGATCGTCGAATTTAGAGTTACTGCCCCTGTCTTTATATTTTCACTGACATCATTTCTGTCCTCTGCAACACCTTTCAATTTGGATCACCCGAAAATTTTGCTGTTTGGGAAAGAGTTTAAAGGATGTCAAATAATGTAAGCCCTTTGTTTCTTTTCCCAATCTGACAGTAAATGATTGATATATATGGTTTCTGAAATTAAATGACTGATAAAGGCTAGGTTTATCAGGCAAGTGATATCATGCCCTTGGTTGATGTAGATAAAAGATAACCTGTACCTAAGTTTGATATTAACTCCATTGACAATGAAAATATGTTAGGCGGGGGATATCAATTCAACGAATTTGCTTGTTTTTATAGGATGATTCTATGGTTAAAAAATTCCTCTTGGTTGTTTTCACTTTCTTTTTGAAGCTATAAATTTCTTGAAACATCATGGCAAATTGTTGGAAATGTCACACACAGGCTCATATGTGATTAGTAAGTTGATCTATGTGAGATTTCATTATTTTTAAGAAGACTTAATCTAGATTGAATTCACCAATGAAAGATGGCAAATGAGTAAAATGAAATTAGAAAACAAAATTCATTGAAGATGACATCATCCATACAAGATGATTTCAAAATAAGTATAAAATTTACTTAGGTGTGAAAAATACACACATCAAGTCAATATGGCATTATACATGTATTGGCAGAGAACTACAGGCGTACATAACATGTTTGGCTGGGTTGACGTCATATTGAACAGAGAAGGAATGAAATACAATATCATGTCATATGTACCAATGCTGTATATAAGAAAATGTTTTTCAGTCCAGAAAACCGTCCATCCCATGGTGTTTGTGTAGCTAACCATACTTCACCTTTAGATGTTATTATATTGAGTAGTGATAACTGTTATGCTATGGTGAGTTTCTTACACTAGAATTGCATTTAGGGTGACAATATTTGTGATATATGAAGCAATTTCATTTTCAAGTTGATGTGCCCATGAAAAAAAGTCTGATGGAGGAGGAGTTATATGCAAAAGGTAAAATCTGAGGGCTGAGCCAGAGGATTTTGCTTTGCAATTCACTCCTCCCTGTCAGACTTTATCTATGGACACATCAACACAAAAACGAAATTATATCTATTATAACAGGATAGATTTATTACCTTTTTCTGGGTGTGAAATGGTTTTATAACCTTTATCTGGATGTAAAATTATTGACCAAGTAATGATATTGATGGGAGAATTGTGTCATTTAGCATGTGGGTTATATGAAAAAAGCATCAACATTCCAGCTTAAGATGACATTGAGTAAAAGTTGGGCAGAGGTATCTGTGTAAAAACACTTGAAATGAATTTTAGTGCGAATAAAGTTCTGTGTAATATCTTCCTATTTCATACATGTGTTTTACGCGATCATGTTATAATTTGACTGATACAGGTAGGCCAACAACACAGTGGGTTTCTTGGTATGATACAACGAGCCTTGTCACGGGCCACCTCGCATATCTGGTTTGAAAGGTCAGAATCTAAAGACAGACATATAGTCTCTAAAAGGTAAGAATAAAGTTCATGATCAATCACTGGATGCTTGTGCATGACCTAGTTAAAAATTCATGAAACTTTTATGTGGTATCAAAGTTTATAAAACTTTGATATGGTGCTTGTAAGGCTAGCAAATTGTGATTCTCTTAAAAAAAGCTAAAGCTTGTAATACGAGGATGCATTTACATCAGAATTAGTTATTAGCTCACCTGAGCACGTTGTGCTCAAGGTGACTTATTGTGATGGTACAATGCCCGGTGTCTGTCGTCAGTCATCCGAAGTGCTACGTGCCCTGTCCGTCAGTTGTCGTCTGTCGTCCACAATTTCCTTAAATATCTTCTCCTCCTAAACCAGAGGGCCAACCTTGATGAAACTTGGCAGGGATGTTCATTGGGTCAATTTCTACCAAAGTTGTTCAAGTAAAGGAAATCCATCCTTAACTTTCCCTTTACCCTTAACAAAAAGGGGAAAAATAGGAAAATCTTCAAAAACCTTCTTCTGCGAAACCATAAGGCAGACAGCTTTCATATTTGGTATTTAGCATCATCTAGTGGACCCCACTAAGTTTGTTCATATCAAGACCCTGGGGGTCATATTTGGTCTTTGCCCAGGCGCAACCCTTTTGACATAGAATCAAAGAGCAAAAAATCTTTAAAAATCTTCTTCTCTGAAACCAGAGGGCAGACAGCTTTCTTATTAGGTATGTATCATTATCTAGTGGACCTCTACCAAGTTTGTTCATATCAAGACCCTGGGGTCATATTTGGGATCCACTCGGGTGCATATCTTTTTACATAAAATCAAAAAGCGAAAAGGCATATCCTTCTTGCTCTTGGCTGAAAATATTCTAAGGTATTGATCTTATGTAGAAATTATCTCCTTGTTGACATCTGCCTATTTTATTAATGTGATATCCCAGGGATCAAAGAGACTCAGGTGAGCGGTCTAGGACCATCATGGTCCTCTTGTGATTTAATTATTTATTGAATGAGATGAATCTATACTTTAAACAAGTAAAAGTAAAAGGTATGACTCATTCTATACCTTGGGTTTGCAATAATATCAATTATATTACTAAGTGACATTTTGTTGATTGAGTGGTCATATATTACACTACACTGTATGCTAAAATAAGTGTGGTCATATTTTATACTACACTGTATGCTAAAATTAGTGAGGTCATATATTACACAACATTGTATACAAAAATTAGTGTGGTCATATATTACACTACACTGTATGCTAACATTAGTGTGGTCATATATTGCACTACACTGTATACAAAAATTATAGATAATTCTTGAAAAAAAAAAGAAATAAAAAAATTTAAAAAACTAGCATATTTTGCATACTTACGTAAATTTCATAGTCTTTCTCCTTGTTTCAGAATGAGTGAACATGTTGTAGATAAAAACAAATTACCAATACTTATATTTCCTGAAGGTAGGTTAAGATACACTTTGAATTATACTAGAACATGCTTGTGCACAAAAGTTACAAGTTATCTCAACAGTAATTGTAAGAAGTTTAATCTTAAAAATATACAAATATCTGTGCGGTTATGATAGGGATATTTTTAGAAACTTGCATTTATGCTGGAAACAATGACGAAACAAGGCAAAAAGAGGTTAAAAAGGGGCTATAATGACATTTTTGCTCTTATCTTTCTAGAGGCCTCAATTATGGTCCTATCTTCATAAAACTTAGTCAGAATGTTTGTCAGGTTACAAGGATAAACCCTATTGAAAATGGGAGAGATCCATGTCATATCATGGGAAAAGGGACCTTAGTGAAAATTGTCTTGTTTACAGCCTTAGAGGCCTCAAATCATAAAAGTACACATTTGCTTGAAAATTTGATGTATTTAATGAGACAAAGAGATGAAGATGAGCGATATAGGACCATCATGGTCCTCTTGTTTTGTCACATTTCAGGAACCTGTATTAACAATACCTCTGTGATGATGTTTAAGAAAGGAGGATTTGAAGTTTCTCCAGTAGTCTATCCAGTGGCTGTCAAGGTAGGTTTAGGTGAAAAATCGTGCTTTCACACATACAGTCAAACTTCGGTCTCTCAAACAGGGGTCATCTCGAACACTAGGGAAAATTCAAACAAGGATCTTAGTCCCGGCAGATTTTGCTCATAATTCATAGTGTTCTACCTTGGAAAACTCGTACTCCAGGACGGCAGAACTCTCAAACACATTCTTCATACGAAGTTAAAAATGTTTTTTATTTCACCTGAAAAATTTGAACATAGTGTCTATGGCTAGTAACAAGGTATTTAGGTGATTTTCAAACTTTTCAACTCGTAATCCTTTTTTTGACACCTTATTGTCAATTACGCACCATGCGTCATAATTACCTATTCCGTGAAAAATACACTGTTTTGTTTAATTGAATTAAGTTGTTATTTGGTCATCTGTTGTTTACATTCATAACTGTATATTGTCTCTTATTGATATTTCGGAGACTAGTTAACTTAGCGATGACAAAAAACATACAAAAACAACGTCTGCTTGAAAGTATGACAAGAAGGGTCTGAACGAGTGACTTCAGTAGAAATTGGGGTTTTAAATTTAGATGGATCTACACTTTCTCAAAGACTGACATAAATCTATATACTCGACAAACGTTTAAAGTCTAACAATTGAACGGTGTTTAAATTTGTCTTTAATTATTTTTATGCCCCCGATAGGGAGGCATCATAAATTTGACTTGTCCGTCCGTCCGTCTGTCCGTCCGTCCGTCTGTCCATCCGTCTGTCCGTCCGTCCGTCATTCCGTCCAAAAACTTTAACATTGGCCATAACTTCTAAATCAAAGCGGTGTCGGGGGCATTGTCATCTTACAGTGACAGCTCTTGTTTCACTTGCAATTGAGGCGGGCACGTAACAGGAAAAATAAAAGTAGCCTTTTTTGTAAACAAAGGGAATGCAACAATATGACTCTGTAGTCGAAAGTTATTTCATCATTTTTTTCTTTATTCATTTTCAAATACAAATCCCGTGGATCAATCGTTAGATACCTAAAAACCTTGAAATTGAAAAACAAAATAAGTATACGTATATTCGGATACGATGTATTACCCAATGTGGCGCATTCCCTTCTCCAGGTGCTTTTATAGTTTTTTGGATTGGTTGAACAACCGATCTCTCGAACAAATTATCAAGTCCCCAAGGTGTACGAGCTACTGAAGTTTAACTGTAGTTGCTCTTGTTATCTATCAAGACCAGACATCGGAGATATTCTTTTCTCACATATGACTGTAAAGTCAAGTCAATAACATTTATGACAACTTTCATCTGAGACAGGTGTAAAATAGATGTTTAAGATAAATACCCAAAAAGGCTATTAAGGTGGGACGTTACAGTTTTGGGGAGACAACTCGCCTAGAAGAAAAATGTGAGGGGGCCTTGTTAAATTCAACTTTATATGAAGTTGCGCGTGCACATGGGAAGGCTTTTTTTGAAACAATCGTAATTTTGTCAACCTACACGCAGGATTGTCCTGAATTCAAAATAAAAACGTTCGCGAAACATTTCAGAAACATACGACTGCTTAGAAAGGTTCACTTTCTAAACGTTTGCAAATGTTTTTGCATCCTGAACTGTAGGGTTTGGCAATTATTACGAGGGACAAAATGAAATCCGGCCATGCGTTCAGAATAACGAATCACAAACGATCATCCGAAAAATGGTAGTCTGCATTACCGTGTAAAGTATGTCTAATAAGTGTTTCACTCTTGTGCTTCGTTATTCCAACGAAGTACGGGCGACGCTGATAGACCTATCACAAGCCATGCATTCAGGATGGCAAAACGGAGCAAACATTTTTGCTATTTATACCCTGCATTGCTCGCATGTGCATGAGCTAAACGTTTACTTCGCTTTGTTGTCCTGAACGCAGGGCTGTCACGTTCTCTCCATCACCGAAAGGGAATGTTTGAGTTCGGGTCATATCGTTGTAAGTATAAAACTATCATATAATGGATGCTTATAAAAGGTAGTCATCTTTCAGTTATTTGAACATAGCTTGAAAAGGAGAAAAAATATGCTTTTTTGTTTACGACTTCGGTAAAAACTGATACTGGATGACGAATCATATCCCAAAATAATAAGATTTTGCCACTTGGATGCGATTTCTCTCCTTTTCAGTTTACTTTTCTGCACTGTTAACTGTCTGTTCGTTTTTCACTATTCTTTTTATAAATCTTCAAAATGATATTTTACTTTTGCCTATAAAGATCCCATTCATTACGTATGTTACACGTTGTAAAAACGGAAAGGAGACAACGTAGAAAAAGAACAATTTCAACTTTAAAAAAGTTCATTTCTTCTCTCTAAATTTCCATCTTTATTTGATTCCGTTTATGTGTGTTTGTAAGAGTGAAAACGATAATTTGATAACAATTATTAATATTCGATCAATAGCTTTGAACATTGAATATTTCAATAAGCTATGATTTCAAAAAGTTTTCTTATTATTCGAAGAGCGTATGTATTCGAGAGTTACTGCGTCTGCTCCTTGACCAAGAAGTCCCGAGATCGGGTATAAATACCGACGAATGTACTTTTTCCTTTATTTGGCCCTGAGACTGTTGAACTCTTCTGTAATCCACAGAATCAAGAGGAATTAATGTAAAATTTAGAAAATTGTTTCCAAACCATTGTAAAATAAATTAGGTTAAAATTATCAACCTAATCACAGAATTCTAAAGTCTTTAAAAACAATCGAAAGTCAGGTTTTCTTTCTTTTTTGTTTCAATCGAGTAATAAACCATCTTATCTTCCGTGGCAACTGAAATGGCATATTATTTCTATATGTAATTGCCTCATATAGAAAATAAGTTCATGGAGGTAAACCTCGTGTTTTGATCAGGATAATGGCTGTGCATGTGGCGAGTCCAGAGGGAATGGGGTGTTCAGTCTTTCACTGGGTAATTTGGCAAAAATTTGGTAATGATGTGAAATGACCCCCCCCCCCCCCCCCTTTAATTGCAGTTTAAATCTCGTTAAAGAAATCCTACAACTGCCATAGGCGTTACCAAGTGTATCAAAATTACAAATGGTTTTTATTGTTGATTGGGAAATCAGGGGACGTAACAATGCCTGGACAAAATCAAATTAGAGTAGTAAATTATGGGGGGTACTGTACTTCAAACTTATGAAATTGACTAAAAGTGCCTGGATACATATACCTTTCTTAATTAATTTCAGTTGAACGATAGTTGGGCTAATTTTCTATTGACATATTTCGAGTTTATTTAATATAAGTGTTTGCTTTTTTTACCTTCAAAAAAAATTCACTTTTTATCTTTGAGGAGCATTTAAAGCAAAATGTCCACTTGTCACTTTTTTATGCCCTTACTAGAAAGTTTATTATATTTTTATGTTTTCCATATGTATGGCCATAAATATATGTTAATTTAGCACACCAGCATTGTGATTGGTCGGTGTAATAAACAGTTTTCTTTGATTTTTTCGAAAACATGGCCACCTTAAGAAAAATGTAAATATTTTCAAAATATGCGTGGAAAGCTATGTTGATATTTTCAATATATCTGTGCATATGAATGCTCTAAAACACACATCTGTTTCGCGGATATCTGTAAATCCCCCGAAACTGTAACGGCCCTCCTTAATATGAGAAATGGAATCTGTTAGTCAATCTGTAGTTTGAGACATGCTGAAAATAACAGTTCCTAGAATAGAAAGTTATAAAGCTTGCTAAGATGTGGTTAAGTATGTTTTACAGTTTGACAACCGTTTCAGTGTTGCATTTTTGAACATTAGTAAAAAGAGTATGATTCCCCAAATCTTTAATATTTGGATATGTTTTAAAGTATGATTGCCGTTTTGGTGATGTATTTTCAAGCAAAAGTAAAGAAAGTATGATTCACCATTTCTTTTATATTAAGAAGTTATTTAACATTATCAAGTACAATACTGAATTCTATTGGATGAGTACCCTGCAGACCCAGTCTAAATTGGACGAGGCGACAGCCGAGTCAAAATATAGACTGGCTCTGCAGGGTACGAATCCAATGAATTCAGTATTGTACTCGATCATGTTAAATGACATCTTTATTTCACACCATACACTGAAAGTTCCACAATTTATGAGCTACGACACTTAAGGGATTTAAATGGAATAGATCCAAAATGATCCGGAAAAGGGCGTCAAATGCAAGTCACTATAAACATTATGAAATTGAAACAAACACTTGTTCTAAAAATAGAAACTCGCGTGAAATGTTTATTTTAAGTTTCAAGTCGGTTTGAGCTTAATGATTATAATACATGTATGTAATTGACATTAAACAGATTGACTACCAACCGTCTCTTGAAATCTACATTTTCATTTGAAAATCAAAAAATTCTAAAATCAAGTAACAACAACAGTTTTGTGACTCTCTATGTCACTTGCATTCTTCTTTTACTTACTAAACAATGTAACAAATGAAGAAATCAAGAATCTTATCAAGATCAAACTTATTTCAATACCTCCGAACAGAGGGCTTGATACATAGTAAGAGCTGCCAAGATTGGTGATACCAATATTCGGGACTGTAGCCTCACTTTCATTGTACAATATAGCTTGCCTCGCTTTCATCGTACAATATAGGTTGTCTCGTTTTGGAAAAGAATCCGTATTGCACAGCAGCCTCATTCTGGTTGTACAATATGGATCTAGATATTTCACTCTCATGTAATGCAAAATAAGCAATGTCATTGGTCTTAATTGTTTAGGTGTGAAATAAATAGTTATGTTTTACAGTATGACAGTCGTTTTGGTGATGCATTTTGGAACAGCAGTAAAGAAAGTATGATTCACCATATCTTTAATATCATGACCAGCTGGGCTCTAGTAGTGGAAGTGTGGTATTTACCTCCTATAGAAAGACAGGTTTGTGCAGGTTTTTTGCACATAACTTTTATACGTATGGCCTATGCAAGTATACAAAACAGTTCTTGAAATGATACGCCTAAGTTGGATGGACAGCTGATGGCTGAGATGTTGTGTTGTAGTATTGATGTAAAAAAATGGAAAAATACATAGGTAGATTCACCAGCCACTATGATATAACTACAATACTATTGAAAGCAGCTTTAAGCCCAATACAAACATATTGTGTCAATTACACATTGTAAACATTTTTCAAAATTAGACAGTATTTTTATGCCTCCCCCCCCCCCCACACACACACAAATGAATTAGATCAGGGGCATATTTCTTTTCTTTTGTCTGATTGTCCATCCAATTGACTAGAGGTCCCAGGTTCGATCCCCAACCGCGGCACTCATTCTTTATATTTGTCTCTCACCACTGATAATCGTAGACCTATGTGAGATAGTAGCTGGAGGCAAGGAAAGGATGTGATGGTTGTACTGGTGAGAGAAATACCAGGAAGCCATTGTTAGGTGCTCCAGCCGCCGCGATATAACTGAAAAAATGTTGAAAGTGGCGTTAAACTCCATTCAATCAATCATTCCATCCAATTGACTCCATATAAGAAAAAGTCTTTACAAAAAAAAAACTTAATATTCCCATTTACTTTAAGGCTATTTAAGACACAATGATTATGTTTGGCAGGATGATATATCTGGTATGCAGACCGACACTAAGGTCATCTGTCAAGGTCAAGGTTTAGAAAAAATTGTCATTATGGCTTCATTCGTATTTTGCAAACATATCTTGTGTCTGAAGAATACAATAATATAACAAATTTACTTTTCAGCCTGATGAAGATGCCATTACATTTGCAAATCGTACGAAATCCATCATTGCTAAAAAAGGGGGCTTGGTGGATCTCGATTGGTATGTTTTTAATTTGATTCCCAATCGAATTCTGTTTGTTTGATTATGAATAATTCTATTTTATTTATGTGTAAATATTGATATAAATATAAAAAATCTTATAAGAAAAATGTTTAATATTTTCTAGAATATTTCATTTTCAAAAAATTAATTTTGACATGCAGATTCTTAATTTATTTTCATTCAAAGTATTAACTATTGATTTATGTTTTAGTGTTATTTTAATTGTCCTAACAAAACCTTTCACATTGAATTTATATAAATCTAGTTGTATTAAATTTTAGGGATGGTCAGTTAAAGAGAATGAAAGTAAAAGACACTTTAAAAAGTATACCTCAGAGAGACTACAGCAAGATTTTAAAAGTCGACTGATCCATATATGCATTTAGAAGTGTCAGCTATGTTATATGTCCTGTGGTTTATAACCAAATGAAGTTTGGACAGGGTAGGTTTCACAGAGATGTTGCAGACTTTACAGTTGATAGGAGAAATTTTAGATAGACTTTCACATTACAAAATGACACAATCTTAAATTTGACAACAACAAAATTTTATACTTGAAGGTAGAATGATCATTGAAGATTTAAAAAATTGGCCAATTGGAAAAAAAAGTTTTGACTTAAGTATGACCGTGCAATCTGCCCAGTCTAACTAGGATCAAAATTTTATGCACGACCGAGATCAGGATTTTAACGGACACAGGTTTTGCGCATCTGAGACGTAAAAATAAGTAGCCAGGACCCTCAAAACTTTGTGATGTGAGTCCTGAAGTCTTTCTAGTGCTCAAGTTCAGAAAAGAACTGAAGACTGTTTTCAATTCTTTCCTGAAGTTGAGCCCCAAATATTAATATACTTCAATCAATTTCTTTATCTTTAAGCAAGTAATAGAAATAGTAAGATCCCTAAGATTGAGTCCTTTAGACCCCATTTTGTTGATTTTAGACTAAAACCCTGGGAGATTGTCTTTTTTGTCTGATGGGTCATTTATAAGTAACACATAATGAGAAAAGGAGGAATTGTTGGCTACAAACATTCTGTATCTAACCAAATTTTCTGTAATGTATATTTTCAAAATGGCAAAATTGGTGGTTGCATGGTAATTGATAAGCCCAATTTAGCTTTTGTTTCTAACAATTATCAAATGTGAGTCATTTAGGTCATTAGTTATATTATCTAAGAAAACATTGTACAGTGAACAAATAGTGTTTGTTTCATCTACTCTAACAGTGTTTTCAATTTATTCTACCATTGTCAATCGAATTAGAAATTTACAAATGGTGTTCCAGAATTTTTGTCTGAAATTTCTTTAAACAAATAATGCTAAGATGAAGACTCACAGAAATTAAACCTGATACTTTATTGCGATAGTGTGTTTAAAATACCTTTTAAGTGGGCCAGTAAATCTGTTGTGAATTGAAATTATGATAAAAAAAGTGCTATTTGATATAAATTGAAGTGTTAATCACAGTTAAGGAAATAAAGTGCTAATCTATTTTTATTGTTTATTTTAAGCCTGGCTGTTTTGGGAGAAAACCCAGGTTTTGCTATAGCCTTGATGTAGTTTTCATTGTTATTTTAGTCATGAGTTAACATTTTGTGGTATCTCTGGTATTAATGAAGGCATTCATTGGGAACTTGACACACATATTCATTATCAAAAGAGTAACCTATACTATCAAAAGGGATCATTCTAGATGCTTTTTGTGTGAAATATGTCCTTTTTAGCTCACCTGAGCACATCGTGCTCAAGGTGAGCTTTTGTGATCATTGGATGTCCGTCGTCCGTCGTCAGACGTCAACAATTAAGGTGTTTACACTCTAGAGGCCACAAATAAGGACCAATCATCATGAAACTTTGTCAGAATGTTCTCCAGGTTGCAAGGATGAACCCTATTGAAAATGGGAAGATTCTGTGTCATATCAAGGGAAAAGGGGCCTAAAAGACAATTTTCTTGTTTACACTCTGGAGACCACAAATATGGTCCAATCATCATGAAACTTGGTCAGAATGTTCTCCAGGTCACAAAGATGAACCCTATCGAAAATGGGAAGGATCCGTGTGATATCACGGGAAAAGGGGCCTAAAAGACAATTTTCTTGTTTACACTCTAGAGGCCACAAATATGGTCCAATCTTCATGAAACTTGGTCAGAATATTGGTAAGGTCACAAGGATGAACCCTATTGAAAATGGGAAGGATCCATGCCATATCACGGGAAAAAGGGCCTTAATGACAATTTTCTTGTCAACACTCTAGAGGCCACAAATATGGCCCAATCTTCATTAAACTTTGTCAGATTGTTGTTCAGGTCACAAGGATGAACCCTATTGAAAATGGGCAGGATCCATGCCATATCACGAGAAAAGGGGCCTTAATGACATTTTTTTTTGTTTACACTCTAGTGGCCACAAATATGGTCCAATCTTCATGAAACTTGGTCAGAATGTTTGCTAGGTCTCAAAGATGAACCCTATTTAAAATAGGATGGATCCACGCCATATCACGAGAAAAGGGGCCATAATGACATTTTTTTTTGTTTACACTCTAGAAGCCACAAATATGGTCCAATCATCATGAAATTTGGTCAGAAAGTTTGTTTGGTCATGAGGATGCGCTCTTTTGAAAATGGGCAGGATCCTTGCATATCACAGGAAAAGGGGCCTTAATGACAATTATTTTTGTTTACACTCTAGTAGCCACAAATATGGTTCAATCATCATGAAATGTGGTCAGAATGTTTGTTAGGTCATGAGGATGAACTCTTTTGAAAATGGGAAGGATCTGTGCCATATCACTGGAAAAGGGGCCTTAATGACAATTTTCTTTTTTGAGCTCCAGACGCAACAAATATTGTCCAATCTTCACAAAACTTGGTCAAAATGTTTGAAAGGTCACAAGAATGAACTCTGTTGAAAATGGGCAGGATTCATGCCATATCACAGGAAAAGGAGTCTTAATGATAATTTACTTGAAATAAGTCTAATGGCCACAAATATGGCCCAAACTTGGTGAAACTTTGTTTTGTGTAAAAAACTATCTTCTTTAAGACATCTGCCTTTTTACTTGATGAGATGTTCAAGTGATCAATGAGAGTCAGGTGAGCGATCTAGGACCATCATGGTCATCTTGTTTACTAAAATTTTTCATCTGCTATCAGCTTCAAGAACCCAATCATAGGCACCCATAGGCAAAGCTCTTATTCATCAAGTCTGCTAGCAATGAGCTATGAGGTCAAATACTTGTGTGCTCACCATGAGTTGTCACTGGACAACTTTTCTTGTGTGAAGGTTAAGCAGGGTGTTCTGAGATTCATTAATTGTCTTGTATTTATTTCAGATTATAACCCTTTCCTGTACAATCTAAAGATTTTTTTCGAAATTTATATCAGTTGGAAATTTTGTTATCTGGCAATGGGTAGTTAACAGAAATTAAACCTTTTATCAGATGACAAAATGTCCTATTTCCAGTAAGAAGAGGTTATGAATGAAAAATGAAAATGGGTCAAATACTATTTAGACAAATTAAAATGATTTTGCTCACATAGGAAAAAGAGTTTTTATGAAGCATAAGGTAAAAGTTGATACAAAAGTCATCCATTTTGCAGAATGTTTTCATTCCACATTTCCACCCTGGACTTATATTAGCCTTTGTAATGCTAATTGAAAACTTTGGAAAATTTGAATAAAATTCAAAGGGCTGCAAGCACTGGATGTTATTATTGTAGTCAGTAATTTAGTTTGAAAAATATGTTTTTAAAATGGAGAGTTTTGACTATAATCAGAATGTGCATATGTACAGGCTGAAATTTGTCTCCAATTCCTACACAAGCAGGAATATTCAAGCCCTTCATTCAGGATAACAAAACGGTTTGAACTGTTTGCAAATTTTACCCTGCTTTGCATGTGCACTTGCCTGCAAAGGGGGTATAATTTGCTAACAGTTCAAACTGAATTGTCATTTGGAATGCAGAGCTGGTTTAGCATGAGGAGGGTCAAAATGTATGAGTAAATGAATTCTACTTTAATAAGCAATAGTTTGTAAGGAGATATTTATCTTTTTGTATTTCAAAGCTATGTATACAATGTTTTGATTGTATGGAAAAGGGTTAATGAAATCTATGTGGCATTATTTGGCTTCAAAGTTGTCTATTGATTATTTTATAATGCAATTTGAAATAGGTACATGACCTTTCTTTAAAAGCTATGAATTAGTATTAATTTGATTACTATAGACTTTACTACATGTATATATTTATTCTGTTTATTCCATATACCAAGCAAACTATGAGAGAAGCAACCATATGAACTTGCAGAAATAAAAAGTTCTTATCTGTAGTTGAGTAATTTTGCATCTGATCAGCGCCTTAGTTTTTGCAAGATGGATGGTACAAATGATCTACTTTCCAAAACCAATTTGTATGCCCCCCCTTCAAAGAAGAGGGGGTTTAGTGCATTGTATTTGTCGGTCGTTTGATTGGTCTGTTGGTTGGCCTATAGACCTTTTTTTGTCCAGAGCACATCTTAAAAAGTATGCAAGCTAGAATCATGAAAATTCACAGGTGGATAGATCTCATTGAGGAGAAGTGCAGTGCACAAGAACAATAATCTACCCATAACATTTTTTGAGTTATTGCTCTTTGCTTATTGACAAATAATTTGCCATAGACCTGCTGTTATAGGGGGCATAAATGTTTTACAAATATCTTGTTTACACTTCTCACTATCTAATGGGGGTGTACAGTCTGCTTTTTGTCACACCTGATTCGATCCAAATGGTTTGGATTAAGCCTATTTGGGAATTGCCAACAATTTAATGTTTGCCTGGTTGACATACATTGAGCAGCCTAGGCAGCCAAACAGTACATAGAATTTTGAGTGATCAGTGCAACACTATTGTAAGTGCCTATATATTTATAGTCACTTACAATAGTTTTGTGCTGACCCTAATGTACTATGTAATTGTGAGGAGAGACTTTGAGCTAATAGCTACTATTGTGCTTGCAGTAAAGACTCAGATCAGTATTTGCTGATGCTCAGACTGATCTTGATATAAGCCATGGGTGTATTCAAAATTATTGGAAAATCACGCACCATAGTGGTGCATCATGACGTATTCTAAAGCTTTGCTTCAACATGAGCAGAGTTTATTGTCTTGACCTATTGTTTGTATGCCCTGAATTGCTATGTAGCTTATTTAGTAGGGGTTTTTTTTGCCATACAGTGAATAGAATACTGTTAAGAGTTTATTTATTGAGGAAGTCTTTAATTTTTGCATTTTTACGCAACCTAACGAGTTTGCAATAGATTCAGTCTGCTAAGGGCCAAGTCAAAAAATACTTCATCGTAATAATTGAATTTTTTTTTGACTGGCACAAGAAAATTGAAAATGGATATATGCAAAGTATTTGAATCCAACAAAATTTTATTATGTAAATTGTAAACTGCTTGAATGGTTGAGTTTTTACCATTCAAGTTGAATTTTTAGCTCATCGTGCTCAAGGTGAGCTTTTGTGATCATTGAATGTCCATCGTGCGTCGTCTGTCGTCATGCATCAATAATTTAAGTGTTTACACTCTAGAGGCCACAAATATGATCCAATCTTCATGAAATTTGGTCAGAATGTTGGTGAGGTCACAGGGATGATCCCTTTTGACAAGGGAAAGGATCCATGTCATATCACGGGAAAAGGGGCCTTAAAGACAATTTTCTTGTTTACACTCTAGAGACCACAAATATGGCCCAATCTTCATGAAATTTGGTCAGTATGTTGGCCAAGTTACATGGATTAACCCTATTGAAATTGGGAAGGATGCATGCCATATCACAGGAAAAGGGGCCTTAATGACAATTTTCTTGTCTATACTCTAGAGGCCGCAATTGAGGTTCAGTCAGAATGTTTGCCAAGTCACAAGGATGAATCCTATTGAAAATTGGAAGGATTCATGCCATATCACGGGAAAAAGGGGCCTTAATGACAATTTTCTTGTTTATGCTGTAAAAGCCACAAATATGGCCCAATCTTCATGAAACCTTGCTAGATTGTTGGCCAAGTCAAAAGGATGAACCCGTACTATAATGGGAAGGATTCATGCCATATCACAGGAAAAGGGGACAAAATGACAATTTTCTTGTTTCCACTCTAGAGGCCACATATATGGCCCAATCGTCAGAATGTTGGTCAGGTCTCAAGGATGAGCCCTATTGAAAATGGGAAAGATACATCCCATATCACAGGAGTAGGGGTCTTAATGATAATATTCTGTTTTATCTCTAAAAGTCACAATTTTGGCCCAAACTTCATTTAACAATTGGTTTTTGTGTAGAAATAATATTCCTTTATGACATCTGCCTATTTAATTGGTGTGATGTCCCAGGGGTCAAAGAGACTCAGGTGAGCGAATTAGGACCATCTTTGTCCTCTTGTTTACATAATTCTACTCAAATCAGTGTTATTGATTCTTTTGCTTTCATATTTGACCAGTCACAAAAAAGGAACCATCTTGGAAGTGATTGATCTACCTTCCTATGTAATTATTTACAACTTACACCCTCTGGTTGACCTATGCTGGATCATTTCCTTTTTCCTTTCCCAAATTTTTATTTTACTGAGTTCCAAGATGGTCCCTTTTCATGTTACAGGTCACATATAAAAAATTTAATTGAAGGAAATACTTGAGGAGTATCAGGGTTTGTGAGTTGTCAAGATTTTACATGTATTCAAAAATTGAAACAAATCTTATTTGTAGCCTCGTTAAATAAAGACATTATTATAATTATTATTATATTTATTACAGCAGTGGGGGATCCAGGATTTCTGTAAAGGGGGTTGGTTAAACAGATTTCATATTTTGTGGGCATATCAAAGAGTCTGCATCAAGATTTTTTAACAATAACCAGAGGCAAACAGGGTATGCTAAGATCAGACTGCACAACTGTGCAGGCTGATCTAAGTCTATACTGTCTGCCAAAAGTCTGTTTCTTAACAGGAATAATTAAGTCATGAATAACTAAAGGGTTAATTGAAATCCTGCATGAAAATGAAATATTTTAGATTTAGAGAAGGGGTGTCATTTGAACCCCCACCCCAACCCCTCTGCATCTGCTCTGTTACAGTTATTCATACAATTTGATCAGGATCTAGATAATTTCATGGTTGCACTAGAAGGTCAAAAATAGTTTGGGCTCCACATGGAAGTTTAATTTAACCCTTGTCATGCTGAAGATGTATATGAAATCAAGCACATATTGTTAGTTTGAAAATGATTTTTAAAACTTTTCTTGTTTATAAAAGAAAATCATATGGTATAGACACAGATCAAACTGAAAATATGTGCAGATTGATCTTTGTTAATACCTACTGACAGTACTTGAGTATTTGTAGTTCAGCATAACAAGAGTTAAGATATTAAACAGTCTTTGTTTAAAAAAAATATGACCTAGGCATTATTATATTCCCTGAACTATGCTTGGGGGATATATAAGAGTCAGCTGGTCAGTCTGTAGCATTTTCTGTTTCTCAGCAACTAATGGGCGGATTTTATTGAAACTTTACAGATGTGATCAGTAACAGGGTGAGATGTGCAAGTGATATTTTGGTTAGGATCCATTTAGTTTAACAGAGAAAGGGCCCTTTGATGGAAAATGGCTTTTCATTTTTGACAAACACTTGTAGGGGAGTATTAGTCAGTTCAAGTATGAATGTTGAAGGTCATTGTTTACTTCCAGTCTGAATTAATGATTTGATTTTTAGAATGCTGTGATATGCAGTGATGATGATTTAACTTCTTTGCTGAATCGAAGTAAATAATGTTTAACATAGTAGGCCCGTAAAAGTTACGCAACATTTCTGACCACAAATTCTTTCACAATGTTAACTGATGTTTCATTAGGAAACCTCTGTTAACACTTAAAGTTCATAACTTCCAAGACATTGTGAAACGATTACTAGTCTACTACCTTAAGGAAATTATCTGTTGCATGTTGAATGTCTTATCATGCAAAACCGTCTAAGTTTCATGTATATTGATTTATGTGAAAAAGAAATTGTGTTCTTTTATTGAAGGTATAATCGAATGAAATTAATCCTTTCAAGATCTTTCATCAACTGTAAGAGACCAAGTGATATAGGCACAAGGCTCCCCCCCCCACCGTCTGTTTATTTGCAAAATGTTTAATAACCAATCCCAATCTACCCAGCTGTAAAAGTGATTGGCAGTGGGTTAAGCTACTGCCTCTCTCTCAAGGATGTGAAAACATCAAGATCGAGTGTTCAAGAGTGACTCAATAAGCTTAGGCTTTAATTGCAATCAATCTAAAAAATAATGTTTAAGACTTATTTCATCCTTTTATGGGCATTACTGCTTACTGTTACACTTCATTAGTTCTCAAAACCAGCACTATTAGTGCTCATAGTTGATGCAGGGTACCACTGAACCTTTTCCTAGTTTTCAAAAATTTATAACTTGAAAGAAGATGTCAGGGACTTGAAATATTTCCAAATACCGGTACTGCTTTTTGTGGGTCACAAAGGGTTTGGCCTCTAAATAACGTCAAATTAAGGTCCTTAAAACCCTTTTTTATGATAGCACTTCAAAGATTAATCTTGGAGTTTTAAAGAAAGTAGAAAATTTGACAATGTTATCTGTCCACAATTATGATAACCAGAAATCCTCCTTTCATTTCATAAAATTGTATAAAATTGTAAAATTTTGTGAGTCTTTTTATACGCCGCCAGAGGCGGACGTATATTGGTGTCATCTTCTCCTCCTGTCCGTCCGTCCATCCATCCATCCGTCTGTCCATCCGTCCATCCATACGTCCATACATACGTCCACTTTTCTTGTCAACGCAACTCCTCCTAAGTTTCTCGCTGGATCTTTTTGAAACTTCGTCAATGTTATCACCTCAATTGGTAGATGTGCATGAAGGAAGGATTTTATGGTTTGTTGATTTTTGCTTGTGTTATGCCCCTTAAAAACTTAGTCTCTGGGGCTTAATGTCGGTCCACTTTTCTTGTCAACGCAACTCCTCCTAAGCTTCTGGCTGGATCTTCTTGAAACTTTGTCAATGTTATCACCTCAATTGGTAGATGTGCATGAAGGAAGGATTTTATAGTTCATTGATTTTTGCCTGAGTTATGCCCCTTAAAAACTTAGTCTCTGGGGCTTATTGCCTCAGTTATGCCCCCTTAAAAATTAGTCTCCGGGGCTTATTGAAATTGCAGCCTTGTGAATGCAACTCTTCCTAAGTTTCTGGATGGATCTAAATGAAACTTGGTTGATTTTATAACCAAAATTGGTAGATGAGCATGAAGTAAGGATTTTATGGTTCATTTATTTTACCCTGAATTATGCCCCCTTAAAACTTAGTATCTTGGGCTTATTGAAATTGCAGCCTTTTGAACGCAACCCCTCCTTACTTTTTCTCTTTTTATTTAAATGAAACTTGGTCAATGTCATCACCATAATTTGTAGATGTACATGGATCAAGGATTTTATGGCTTATTTATTTCCCTGAATTATGCCCCCTTAAAACTTAGTGTCTGGGGCTAATTGAAATTGCAGCCTTGTGAAGGCAACTCCTCCTAACTTTTTGTCTTGATTTAAATGAAACTTGGTCATTTTGAATTTGGTTCTGTCAAAATAAGTAATGTCTACAATTATTTTCGTGAAACAGAAGCAAAGTGGCGGCATATTTTGTGACTATGGGACTCTTGCTGCTTCATAAAATTGGTTCTGTATAAAAGCTCCCTGCTCATGTTTTGTAAATCTCCTGGTAACTTGATCAGGGAAAAATGCATTAGATTTTTGTCTTTTCTCAAACAGGTTTCTTAGAATTATACTTTCCTTTTCTTTAATAGAATAAAAGGTTTATTGCTCAAATTGCATGTGGCTTGGCTAATGACTTGATTATGTCTATCTATTTCCAAGTGATTACTAAGGCTTTTATGTTAGTGTTAGTTTATTAGTTCTATAAATGTGTTTACTTAGGTGCTATTCTATTTATACTGTGACCAATTAGTTACATACACGTTTAGTTATAATTTTTATTTTTGTACAGGCCTTTTCTTGTTTGTTTCATGTTTATTTTTTGACAGAAAGTCATCTATAATGTATTTGGTTCTTTTAATGTAGTGGACCTGTAAAAGACCTGCAACATTTCGGAACTTATGAACTTTCACAATGTTGACCCAGGTTTCCTAATGAAAAGCATTAGGAAACCTCGGTTAACACTGTTTTAGTTCATTTCTTCCCAAACATTGCAGAACTTTTATGGGTCTACTACCTTAAATGTAGGAGTATGTCATTTGTTCTAGTGTTCATACTTTTGTAACCACAATAGCAAGATAAGAAAGTAAAAAAAAAATCCAAGATGGATTGATAAATGAGTGCAAAACTATTGTAAGTACCTATGTAATCAAATATATGTAACCAGTCACGTGAAAAGGGACCATCTGGGAACTCCATAACATAAGTGTATAGAAAAGTGATTAGGTCAAGCTTAGGTCAAACAGTGGTTTAATTACAAAAATTCTTATTAGGGAATGTAGAATGATCGCTCTATATTCAGAAAATCAGCCAAGTGTGAAAAGTTTCGACTGCAGTCCACCTGTGCAGGCATCCAGATAGTCCCTTTTTGTGTGACTGGTCACATATTTTAACACTTTCCTGTTTTTCAAAAATTTGGACCTGTCCAAATTCAAAGGTTTTGCAGACGAAAACTTTAAGTTGATTTAATTTGAAAAATAACCATTCAGTAGGGTAGAAAATAGTGTGAAAAAAGAAGAAATTGCTTTTTTCACAATGTTTTCTCAATCATAAAATCACAGGCACGTAAAAAGCAGGGATTAAACAGCAAAGGGTTAAATAATTTTGCAGTAGGCCTTTGATGGTTACTCTGTTATATTTTACTGTTTTCCAAACAACAAAACTTAAGGCTCTAGTTTCATCTGCACCAACTACATGTTTCATCATCACTTAGGTCTTGTTTCAATTTGGACTATTCTACAATTTCAAAAACAGGAATGGGTTAAAGAAGCTTCTGCTAACTAAACCTTTGTCATGCTGAATAAAACTTGGCAAAATTGCTTAAAATCAAAGTGCCCAAATCTTTGAATTCCTTAATTATGAGTTAGTTTTTCTTTTTAAAATTACAAGTTTTAAACTATTGCTGCCTTATAAAGGGAACCAGTTGGAATAGACTAAGATCAGACTGCACATATGTGCAGGTTGATCTGTGCCTATAGCTTCTGTCAAAGCAGGAATATTCAGGGTTCAGTGTAACAAGGTTTAAGATTCCTAGCTTTAAAAATCTATGTGTAGGTTTGAAAATAAGGAAAGCCCTATAGATATGAAATTAAAGGCTACTTGCATTGCTATTGCATTGTGATTAATATATATATTAGCTGACTAATTAATTTATTGTATTTATTACATATGGAAAGCCACATTAATCCATAACCAGACAACAGAAATTCAGACTAGTCCGAATTGAAAGTGTTTGCATTGACCAGTTCATTTCTTCCCAAAAGCAGTATTTTATATGAAATGGAGAAAACATTGTTATAACAATTACTGTTTTTCGCATAATGTTTTGAGTACTGTAAATTGGTTATTTTAGTGCTGATAGCTACAAACAATAGATTTCTTTTTCAAATTTCATCCACTTTACATTATCGTCTGCAACTCAATAAAAATTAACCCTTTCAAGTTTTTAGCAATTTCAAACTGGTCTTACTTGAAAGAAGTTGCAGATTAGAATTAAAATTTGGTGAAATTCCAAAATAAAACCCTCCTATGTTCTAGGAGGAAAAATATTGAAGGGAAAAGGGAGAATTACTTTTTACATACATTTTATTTTTTCCCATGATGATTTCTCAACTATAAAACCATGGGTATGTAAATATATAATATGTACTCAGTATTTTGTGTGAAAAAAAATATCTAATAAGGTTTGGGGAATTGATAATTGTTGAAGCTCTGCCGAGACAATTATTTATTCCCACAACTGAGTAAAATATTTTTTCATACAACACACTAAGTATGTATTATATTTTATCTATAACCTATAATAGCCTCATTTTCCTTGATGTTTCTAACAGAAATGCATGTTTCTATAAATAACCACATTGTGTCATTGTTCTAAAAATATCCATGTGATATAAAAAATATCATATAGGATGTTATCACACAGATATTTGTATACATGTAGTTATAAGATTAATCCTGGAATTGTTCAGGAACGGGTTAAATCCTATTTTTACGCATAATTCAGAAGGTAAAACAGGTTATAAAAGATGGGGTTTACATGCGTAGGGTCACAATACTTCATTTTGTTGTTGATTATTGCCTCTTTATATTATGCTTGTTATTTCATATTTGTTACTTAAATAATCATTATATTCATTAAAGGAGTAAGATGGATTCCAAAAGTGCTTTTTTTCCCCTGTCGATTTCCCTTAGAATGGTTTATAGTTACTAATAACACATGTTTAAAAAGGTATTACACTATGTGGGTAGTGTAATTGTTGGCTGTGGACATTCTTGCATCACCATGACAAAAACTGACATTTTTCAAAAGTAAATCTTATCTATATATGACCTGTCCCCTGAAAGGAACCATCTTGGAAATCTGTAAAATAAAGATTTGCAAAAAGGATTGCCTTCAGCATTTCAAAAATTCTTGCAGGGCTTGTGCTAGTGTTAATAAAAAGGGCATCTTTGACCAAAAAGGGAAGCCGCCGTCATAGCGCAGTTGGTAGCGCGTCATACTGTCATACTAGAGGTTCCGGGTTCGATCCCCGACGGCGGCACTCATTCTTTACGACTATTTGTCTCTCACCAATTGGTTGATAATCGTAGACCTATGTGAGATAGCAGCTGGAGGTTAGGAAAGGATGTAATGGTAGTACTGGCATACGAAATACCAGGAATCCATTGTTAGGTGCTCCAGCCGCCGCGATATAACTGAAATAATGTTGAAAGCGGCGTTAATCCCCATTCAATCAATCAATCAATTGGCCAAAAAGGATTTTAAAGGGGTCAAAAGACAAAAAAGAGCTTATAAAATGTAAGAATTTATAGGTTTAATAGTCATTTGATATTTTCTTTAAAGATATGAAGTAACCATTTGAATTTTAAAATTCTAGATATTATCAGAAGCATCTTAAAAAGTTTTGATCCTTGGAAAATTCTCTTGAGGGGGTCAAAATAAGATATCATATTTTTGGGGGAGAGGAGGTCGGAATCCTGGTTAAATGGTCAAACACAATCCCTGTCTTATACGGGAAGGTAGAAGGATAATTATTGATTAGAGTAATTGAAAAGAGTAGCGTACAAAAAATATTCAACTGTAGTCAGTCTTCACATTCAAACAAGTCTGTATAGGGTCAACACTTTAAAAACTATGCAGGTGGATCCTTTTCACCTGATGATTCAAAATAACTTTTTTTATTAAAAAAACTTTTGAAACAAGAAAACCATGATGGTTCAAGGTTGCTCACCTGAGTCTCTTTGACCCCTGCAACATCACATCAATTAAATAGGCAGATCTCAACAAGAAGATAATTTCTAAATTAGATCAATACCAAGGAGTGTTTTCAGCAAAGAGTAAAAATGATATGCCTGGGTACAGACCTTACATGAACATATGGACAAATTTCATGAAATACAATTAAATGAGACCATTATGAAAAGTCCCTACTTTTGGTTTCAGAGACCAAGTTTAAGATGTAAAATAGGATGTGTTCATTCAGAGCCTAAATATGACCCCAGGGGCATGACATGGAAATGTTGGTAGAAGTCCACTATATAATATTACAAACATAATATGGAAAATATCAGCCTTTTGGTTTCAGAGAAGAAGATTTTTTAAGATTTTTGCTCTTTGAATCTATATAAAAAGGGATGCGACGGATGGAGCCCAAATCTGATCCCAGGGTCTTGATATGAACAAACTTGGTAGAGGTCTACAAGATGATGTTACATACAAAATATGAATGCTTTCTGGTTTCAAGGAAGAAGATTTTTACAGATTTTCCTTCTTTGATTCTTTGTAAAAAGGGATGTGCCAGAGTGGAACCCAAATATGACCCCAGGGTCTTGATATGAACAAACTTTGTAGAGGTCCACTAGATGATGATACATACAAAATAGTAAAGTTGTCAGCCTTCTGGTTTTAGAGAAGAAGATTTTTGAAGATTTCCTATTTTCACCCTAAATGCTCAGGTGAGCTAAATAGGTTTGCGTCCAGTTGGTGCCCAAAAATGTCTCAAGGGTCTTGAAATGAACAAACTTGGTAGAGTTCCACTAGATGCTACTAGGCACCAAATATGAAAGCTTTGTGCGTTCTGGTTTCAGAGAAGATTTTTAAAGATTTTCGCTCTTTGATTCAATTTTGAAAGGGTTGTGACCGGGTGGAGCTCAAATATAACCCCAGGGTCTTGATATGAACAAACTTGGTAGAGGCCCTCAAGTCGATGCTACATACCAAATATGAAAGCTGTCTGGTTTCAGAGAAGAAGATTTTTGAAGATTTTCCCATTTTCAACCTTTTTTTTTATCCTTTATTTGAATAACTTTGGTAGAGCTTGACACAAGGAACAGCCCTGCCAATTTTCATCAAGATTGGCCCACTGGTTTAGGAGAAGAAGATGTTTAAAGAAATTATGGGCGACGGACATTGGATAATCACAATAGCTCACTTTGATCACTTCATGCTCAGGTGAGCTAAAAACGTATGGCTGGTTTCATGGTTGGCTGAAGCCATATAGTGACATCATGACGAAAACTTTGGCATTTTATGAAAGACTATCAAAAATACGTGGAATGCAAAAATAGACCTGTCCATTTTACCATCAGTAAATTCAGGCTGGTTGATTTATACACCCCATTGTGCACTCCACTCTCAAATCCCAGTCTGGCAGTCACACTAGACCAAGTTCCCACTACGTCATTGAAAAAACTTGTCCAACGCAGTTCGAACTTATACTACGTAGATGGAACACAGTAAAAAACGATAAGGACATGATGTGATCTTTATGGTCTTGGCTGTCGTTGGTGAATTTTGAACATGTTCAAAAAAAGAACAAAGAAAAAACATAGCAAAGACCTGATCGAATAAGGACGCAGTAAGGACTCAATAAAACGTACAAACAACAGAATTGACATAGTGCTAACGAGGCATGAACCTAATATTGTCTTCATTGTACAAACCTGGTATGGGCGGGGAAAGATTACACTGAGTTATTACTGCGCTCATTGAATTTATAAGATCAAGAAGGACGCAGCGAACGTAGTAAATACGCAGTAAGTTTGTGGTGCGTCATTAAGGGTCTTAGGAGAAACGTTATGAAAACTCACTACAAACATTTATTTGAGACATGTAAGAGGCAGTGACATCCTGACAGGGGCGTAGAAAGACGTATAACCAACTTGAAAACGTTTTTATGCATTTCTTCCTGTTCTCCCTGCGCTTGTCAAGTTAAAGAGCGTGATACGATCTTTGTTTGTGTGTGACTGGGGCATTATCACTGCTTTATCCATCTGGCATTTGTTCTTTTGTTCATTTTTTGTGGAGGAGAGCAAGATCTAGAGATAACATAGCCTTCTCTCTGAAAAGCTGGTGGAGATGTTCTCCATAGGTTCATCAAAGAGGGGGAGAGAGAGAGAGAGAGAGAGAGAGAGAGAGAGAGGGGGGGAGAGAGAGAGAGAGAGGGAGAGAGAGAGTGAGAGAGAGAGAGAGAGGGAGAGAGATTTTCATTAAAGAAAATTGTAGTAAAAAGGTATACCCTTCTCTGCGGTGCCGGCCTTATCTCCAAGGTGATGCTTTGAACCTCGAATGACATCTTCGATATCTCCTTGCCTACACTTAATCTTCAGCAAGTTATGCAATTCTGAATGATATTAAGCATGGGTTTTCAAAATGGAAATGTGACACGTCACTCAAAAAGGATCATTTGTTTTGGCTGTTTTTTCTGAAATAAGAATGACCATTTTGCCTTCCTGCAAATGAATTTTAGAAATACAACCTCGAAATGCCCTAGGCTGGACAAAATCTCTTTCTAGAGTATTTCTTTAATGAAATTCTCGGGTGGTCCATTTTTAGTGGAAGGGTGAGAATGTTTTGGTTTTTAGCTCCACTGGCTGAAAGCCACTGGGGCTATTGTCATGACGTTGTGTCCGTCGTGCGTCCGTCCGTCCGTGCAACCGGTCGTAAAATTTTTCTTTAAAAATCTTCTCCTCAGAAACTACTTGATGGATTTCAACCAAACTTCACAGGAATAATCCTTGTGTGACCCTCTTTCAAAGTTGTTCAAGAAATTTTGATCCAATGAAAAACATGGATTTAATGGGCATGGCTAATTTCCAAATATGGTAAAAAGTGACTTTTCTCAGGTTCTAATTGATGGATACGAATTAAATTTTACATGATTTATCCTTGGGTGACCCTTTATCAGTCTACCAAAAATTGTTTTGATCAGATGAAAAATATGCATTTTATGGGCGGAGGTCATTTCTCTATATGTTATATAGTGGAAACTTTGAAAATCATTTTCTCAGAAATAAACTGATAGATATCAAGCAAATTTTACATGAATGATCCTTGGGTGACCCTCTATCAGTCTGCAAAAAAATATTGTGATCAGGTGAAAAATATGTATTTTATGGGCGGAGGTCATTTCTCTATATGTTATATAGTGGAAACTTTGAAAATCATTTTCTCAAAAACTAAGTGATAGATATCAACCAAATTTTACATGAATGATCCTTGGGTGACCCTTTATCAGTCTACCAAAAATTATTGTGATTAAATGAAAAATGTGTATTTTATGGGCGCAGGTCATTTCTCTATTTGTTATTTAGTGGAAACTTTGAAAATCATTTTCTCAAAAACTAAGTGATAGATATCAACCAAATTTCACAGGAATGATCCTTGAGTGATTCTTTATCAGTCTATCAAAAATTATTGTGCTCGGATGAAAAATATCTTTTTTATGGGCGGAGGTCATTTCTCTCTATGTTATATAGTGGAAACTTTGAAAATAATTTTCTCAGAATTTAATGCATGGATATCAATCAAACTTCATTATTATGATCCTTGAGTGTTTCATTATCATGCAGCCAAAAATTATTGTCATTGGATGAAAAATATGTCTTTTATGGGTGGAGGTCATTTTTCTATATGTTATATAGTTCAAACTTTGTAAAACATTTCAACCCAATATATCTAAAAAAAATCTAGTCAAACCTTAGATTACAAGAATTTCAAGCCTGTGGAGCGACTCAAGCCATTCATGGCTTTCTAGTTTTTACCTTACTCTTGAGGCAAATTTCAAGGACGGGAGAAAATTGAACTCCAGACTAAAACTTTCACAATTTTAGCTCACCTGAGCACAACATGTTCAGGGAGGGGGGGGGGGGGCTTTAAGGATCACTCTGATTTTGTCCGTTTGTCGTCAATTTTCTTAAAACTTCTCCTGGACCGCATGGTCAATTTCAATGAAATTTCACCAGAAAGTTCCTGAGGTGACCCTTTTTAAAAACTGTAAAGCCCAAATATAGGTATGGCAGTGTGCAGCTTATTTTGACTTTGAAATCTTTAAAACTCTTCTCAATAACCATTGTCTGGATTTCAAGCAAACTTGGCAGAAATATTCCTAGAATGACCCTTTTCAAAAATTGTTCGCAAGTGAAATTTTGATTGGTGTGGCAGGGTGGGTATTCTTTTGCTCCTTGAATATTTAAGCATGTCAGTCTCAGTAAAGAATGGGTGGATTTCAACATAACTTTGCAGATATGATCATAAGGTGACCCTTTAAAAAATTTGAAATTTTCAGATTGACCTCTTCATAGCATTGGGCTTACTTCGAACCTAAAATCTTTCTATATAATTTCTGTAATAAAACGCATTTGTGATTCCAACCAAACTGAGCAGAAATGTTTCTTTGGTGACCCTTTTCAAATTTCTATGGTTTTCCCCTCAAATATTGGTGTGGCAGGGCAGTCGAGGCCCTCTGCTGGACAAATTAAGTCATTCTGGTCCTCTTGTTTGAAAGTTTACAAAGTGAAGGTGGTTGGAGATAATGGTGAAAAGTGGATGAAGTTTTAGACGAAACTGTCTTATAGTAGAAGATATTGCGATGAAAAGAGAAAATAGATCTACTTCAAGTTATTTTTTAGATGCCGGAACTTGATTCTTCCATTTCCACAATATTTTCCAAAGAATAACATTACATGATTATTAAATTCTTGGACTGAACGCGAAAGAATTTTAAAAGTGAAGTCATGAGTTGTTACTGAACCTGTGCACTGCATGAATCAAACGCTAGATATATAACCTTAATCAGACACTGATTAAAGCAGGGACCCTAACTTGTATATTTTAATTCCCTGATTAAAGGCAAAAAGTTAGATATGTTTTGATTGAGATTAAGTAAGAAATAGTTGTTTTATCGCTGGAATGCAAATTTATGATTTTTGTTTAATTTATTTGTTTTATTTTATCTATTATTTTTTTATTCAAAAAAGAGTTTGTTGTATTCGTCCAGAAGAAGTTATACATCCGATATTTGTGAAAAGTTACTTCCCTTGATTATATTTTGGCCATTTGTTTGATGACGGAAGTAAATTTTAGAAAGCAACAGTTGGGAACCACAAGTCAAAAAGTTCTATCACAAGTAAGATCTTACCTTAGAAATAATTAGTAAGGTAGAAATTAAAAACATTTTACCCTGTTACGTAGAATAATCTTTTTAGCGGTTTGAAATGTGGATAAATCCTCTTTCAAAACACGGCCTTCCTTTAATCGACCCTTTCAAGCTGTCACTTCATCGTGAGGACATTAACCATGAATAAGGAAAAGTCATAGACATTTTAATAACTTGATTTATCGGGTCATACTAAACTTTGCCCCACGGAGAAAGTATGCCCCACCAAGCCCCACGGTACAAAATGACGCCCCACGGGTTTGAGCAATGTGTCTAGGGGTCATTTTATGTTTTTTATATAGGAAAACACATTTTCAATCATGAGTCCAAGTTTTATTTATCTATCTTAAAAAATAAGCGAGATATTAGTGCAAATATTTTACGACTAATCTAGTTCAGTTACGAACTGAACGAACTTACGTTCATTTTGTACCGTGGGGCTTGGTGGGGCATACTTTCTCCGTGGGGCATAGTTTAGTATGACCGGATTTATCTATCTAATACAAGGCAATCAAGTGACACCACATCAATAATTTGTCTTAATTCAAAAATATTACAAAATTTTCACATTTCTGTAAGTAAAAAAATAATCAAACCACCCTTTACATCATCCCTGAGCCTAGCCTGATCCTTGGGTCATGAGCTTGACCTATTTTTTTTCTTTTTTTTGCATTTGACACATTTGATAAAAGTCAATGTGACTCAAGTCATTTGTCTTCCAATGAATGCATGATAAGAAGTGCGCTTAAGTGTGGAGAGAATCTGGGGCCTGTTTTTTTCAACATCTTGCGATCAATTTTATGTGAAAGTCAAAATTTAAAGTTGCTACTATAGTAGTATATATATATGGAAATCTGCCATGCATCATCTCATTGCAGTGTCTCTGCCACAGTGCATTTTCTGTGTTTTTGACGCAAATAAATCATTGGCGATCAAACAAAATTAACCGAGTGCGTTTTATGTGACGCAATCAAAATTGACGCCAAAATACGATTATCCTAGGTTGTATTTAATGGCTCTGACTGAAATTTGAGCCCAGATGTTCAAAAAATAACAAACTTCTGCCAGGGACTGACTTAAAATTGAGTTCCGCGGATATCAGTCAACCCTGTTGTTGTTGTTCTATTGATATGAGCAGTTTATATAGAAACAAATTTATTGCACTGGGAACCTTATTTATCGGATATAAGAAATAATCGGGAGGTAACAATGGGACAAAAAATAATCAAAATACAAATTCAATGGGACATCAAAATACAAATTAACGCGTTTAACTATCATTTCCAGGCATCGCCACGATTCTGAAGTACACAAAGACGGGTCAAAAAAGTTAAAAAAAATAAAATACAAAAAAAAAAATGCAAAAAGAAAAAAAGGAAAGAAAAAAAAAGACTGTAGCGGGGCAGTATCTGCAGTATTTCCATCTAATAATTCTACTGCCACCTGCCTGATGAGGCCCGTGGAGGGGTTGAAACAGTCACCCCTTTTTAATACCAAAACCCTTTTTTAAACTCACCAGGGCCCATCTTTAAGCCCTTAAAAATCAAGATTTTCTTGGGGGAGACCCCCCAAACCCCCCTTGTGGGAGGGGTACACCCCCTCCCACACCCTCCCCCTCTTGTCGCTTTGCGACTCGCAAGTGCCCTTTCAGGACACTTGGCACCCTGCCCTTTTGGAAACCTAGCTGGAGCACTGAAATATATGTATATTATTCAGCATTATGCTATACAGAAAATTTGGATGGTCATAATGACCCCTTTAATTGAAAATGTTAGTGGTTAAAAAGGATATTTTCAGATTTGTAAGGTCAAAATCCTGGTTTAAGGATAAAGTATGAGCTCTGCTATTGAAATTGGCCAGAGGTGCTTTTTTGTAGGATTAAGAAATTTAAGATTTCTTAAGATTTTTAATCGGGATATCTCGGGCTGCGTCGTAGAATTTCAACTGAATCGTGCGAGATAATTCGATTTAAAATCTTAAGATATCTTAAAAATCTTAATCTAAAAAACGCACCTCTGGTATTGTGTTGTGACATAATGTCCCTCACAAGAGAAAGTATCAAGTCGTAGTTCAAAGCTAAATGATCCCAACCTGTCCACTTCAGCATCCATGGAATCATTGGTATGACTGATAACTCTAGTGGCCCCATATTGATAAAAGGGACTTCATATTGTGGGCTTAAATGGGTGTGTAGCCCTGTAAGGAAAAAGCATGGCATAGCATTTCAATGTATCATAACAAAAAAAAAAACCTTTGTCTTTCATAAGGATAAAAGCATTTGTCAAGCGTAGCATAGTAAGGTAATGTACATTAATTTTTGAATTTTGTTTGCAGAATGTTCTTACACATGGGGAGAAAGAATGGTAACACAGCAGCAATCATAAATTCTAATATCATGATGTAGTTATTATTATTGGAGTTGAAATAGTCCCAAAGAAATAAGTAAACATGGCAACATCACAACCAAACAGACAAAATTACCGTGAGAATATCATCAAACAGGGATACTTGAAGAAGAGTGTACAGTCAAGTGAGCTCAATATATCTATGGCCAAACAGCTCAAAACAAATTTAAAGCAGGTATGTAGGGAAATTTTGGATCAATCTATAACCAAATAAAATATTTTGACACATTGAAATGACACTGGTATTCTCTGTTTAATTTGTTCAGAAAAAAAAACAAAACACTAAGCTCCTTCATCTGTAGTTAAAATTCCAATGGTATATAAGAAGTACAGATACTAGGGGGTAAAGCAAGTCTTAAATCTCTATTTGGCAATGAAACCCTATGTTTTGGGTATCATTTGAATCATCTGAATGAGACATCTCAATTGAGTACCAACAACATAGGTTTTGTACTAGTTTTATCATTAGAATACTTTGATCTGAAATCCAAAATACCCCCACTATCAGTAGCTCTGTTATTTATCAATTCCCGAGATTGTAAATACTGCAGGGCTAGTGTTTGACCCTTAAACCAGGGTTTTGACCCCCCAAAATCTGAAAATATTCTATTCTGGCTCCTTATATTTTCTATCAAGAGGACCATTTTGACCCCTTCAATTTTCAAAATTGCATCTTGATTCTGCTGTAAATCATAAATGTATTAGGATAAATTGTCTCCTGCATATCTTTATAAAAGATTCATATGAAATATGAATCTCTTATAAAGATGTGAAGGAGAAAATTAAAGAAATTGATTGGCATTACCAGGAAATGAATACTTATTATCCCCTTGTTTTATTGTTTTGACCCCCCTCACCAGCAGTTTTGACCTCTAGGAATTCATAGTCAAAGGGTCAACGACTCCTTAATTTGCAAAGCTAGCACAAGCCCTGTACTGTAAATTTGATCATTTGGCAAATTTGGCATCCAGGGCTGACAGAGGCTTGGAAATTTCTTGTTGTCAAACCCTGCCAGTTGAATTATAACGCGGAATAATTTTGATGTATCTATATGCTCTTGCTAATTTTGTGTACATTTAGTTAACCCTTTGCTGTTTAATCCCTGCTTTTTACGTGCCTGTGATTTTATGATTGAGAAAATATTGTGAAAAAAGAAGAAATTGCTTATGACAAGCAATTTCTTCTTTTTCCACACTATTTTCTACCCTACTGAATGGTTATTTTTCAAATTAAATCCACTATAAATTTTCGTCTGCAAAACCTTTGAATTTGGACAGGTCCAAAATTTTGTAAAACAGAAAAGAGTTAAGGGTGCAGGATGTGAGATAACATGAACTTGTACAACAAGGAAGTAAGAAATATGTAACATACATACCTAAACACTGACCTTATCGATTGACACCTAAATGTTTTGGAAAAACATTTCTTAATCAGTATCTAAGGATTTCAATTTCAGATCAGCTTGGAAATATTCTTCAGAGCTATAGATAGATGGGGTACTTTGAATTTTAGCTCAAACATTATATAATCATGCTACAAATCCTATGTTATTGGTACTCAGTGGATTCGTCTTGTCAAGACCATTCAAATGAATACCACAACATAGGGATTGATAAGTTACAAAGATTTCTAGACTGGTTCTACACCCTTTATCTGTACCTCATTTCTAAAGTAACCATGTTAAATCTTTGATTAAGGTAGTGGACCCATAATAGTTCAGCAATGTTTCAGGAGTAATTAACTTAAACAGTGTTATTCAGGGTTTCACAATGATTTTCATTAGGAAACCTCACTCAACAGTGTGAAAGATCATGAGTTCCAAAATGTTGCAGAACTTCACTACCTTGATAAACGTCATGCTGTTCACATTATATTCTTTCTGTACACAAAGGTTTGGCTGACAATACGATATATGATACATACATTGTGTATTGTATGAAATAAAATATCTAATGATGTTGGGAGAATTGAAAATTGTCAAGGCTCTGCCGAGACAATTATCAATTCTCACAACCATGTTAGATTTTTTTTTTTCATACAAAACACTAAGTATGTATTATATATATCTCATAACCTCTATTTGTCTTCTTTTTGTCAATGTTTGTAACTGAAATGTTAGTTTCTAAAAATACCCGCATTATATCATTGCCCTAAAAATAACTATGTGATAACATAAAAAATATCATACTTGAGCAATACTAGTTAAAATATGAAAAAAACCCAGATCATTTTGCTTGATATAAAATTTGATTTTAGCACAATGCGAGGGCTCAGGGCAAAACGATAGTAACTGCCTATATGTTTATAGCAGTTACAAATGTTATGCGCTGAGCCATTGAATGGCCTTATGAATTATCTAAATTATATTATTGCATAAAATTGACCTTTTTGGGTCGGTATGGGCATACAATAGTAGACAAAACCTGGGTGTTAACCAGAAAAAATGTGGATAAATCGACAAATTTGTGTGCCATTAAGGCCCGGCTTTTTCACTTAAAAATCCTCTCTCTGGGTCCTATTCACTTTGATCAATTTCAATGATACTGACCTTTTTCTGCAGTATTTATTTGTCACAAAATATAAATTGACGTATTCTGCTTAAAATACTTTATAGGTTTGATTTTGAAGAGTTCACTCATTAATAAGTAAAATGTAAAATAAAATAATCATGTCTCACATTCATATAACACATAACTAAAGATGTTAATCTTATTCCCGTATTATAGTTTGCAACTTCATTGATTTACCAAGCAACATCTGTGTAAACAAAAGTGATGGTGCAATTCATAATGCAGTTTTCTGGCATATTGGTGGGTTGGTAGTTGGAAGAAGTGTTTCTATGAATCATTTCTTCATCTGTCATTGAATGAATACTAAAGTCTCTCTTTTTATGCATGTATAGCGTCAATTCACAGTTTTTCAAGAGTTAACATTTGTAGAGCCTCATAATTGCTTTAACACCCTTATGTTTCATCCTCAGGCGTTAAACTGCTTTTCAGGTTTCTGCAAATGTTAACACCCTCAAAAACATGAATGAACCCTTTATTAATGACAATTTTATTGGTGCTATAGAGTAATGTATAAATGGGTTAACTCTTTCAAAAGAAAAAATACCACAATAGCTTATCAAATTTTGATTTTCCCAATCTTTGAATCTATTTTATTAATAGTTTTCGAGCTTTTTTATATCTGTTGGTATTAATATAATTTGTCGAAAAATTCGAAAATCATTGTGCAGGCAGCTTTATTCTTGAAAACATCAGGTACCTTTTCAAAAATTTCCCATTTACCATGAATGCAAAAAGTATGAAAAATTGAGGAAAAATTCCAACTTGATAAGATTTATAGATTCCACTTATTGATTAACAATCCTGCATCTTTACAGGCAATGCATTGTCATGAACAGGCAATGACAATAAGGAAATTTCAGTAGGCCCTCTTAACAACCCCTTTTCACTGGCTTTGGACAAAAGTCTTAGAAGATCTATTGTCAAACCAACGAATGTTTGCGTCAGATTCATTGTAGGCATGCCCATTAGGTTTAAGATTTTTATTTCTCTCAATATTGATCTTAGAGGCTTTTAATTGTACAAAAACAGTCATCAAGGTAAAGGCTTTCATTTGACACCAACGCCAATATCAAAATGACATGAGAAAGTATCCGTGATTCTTTTCAGCTTGCTCGGGATTTAAGTCTCGGAAGAGCTATTGTCATACCCTTGGATGTCAGCGTCAGCGCCGGTGTCAGTGTCTGCATTAGATTTAAGATCTGTATTTCTATCAATTTTAATCGTAGAGGCTTTATATTTTACATAAATACTCATTAGGGTATAGGCTTTCTTTTAAGACAAGCACCCATGTCAAAATGACCTTGAGACAGTGATCTTGACCCTTTTAAAAAATACTTTAACCAACATTTTAACCAAAAAATTTTAACCAAAAACTTTTACCCAGCTTGTATTATCTGAGTGCTTTTACCTTACCTTAGGACATCGTAACATCAGACACAAACTCACCATGTAATAGGATTTCACCAGAAGCCAAAGTCCTTGAAAATTTGACATTGACCATTTTTGTACTTATAAAAAACTTAAACAAAAAAACTTAAACTGTGCTTTTTTTTCCTGAGTGCTTATACCTATGACCCTTATACACAATATCCTTACTCAACAAATGAGATAGGCTTTTCCTGTAATCAAATCCCTTGACTTTGTGACCTTGACCTTGACTTTGAATCTTTAGCATATTGCTTTAAACTTGCATATTTTTATGCCCCCGATAGGGAGGCATCATAAATTTGACTTGTCCGTCCGTCCGTCTGTCCGTCCGTCCGTCCGTCTGTCCGTCCGTCCGTCATTCCGTCCAAAAACTTTAACATTGGCCATAACTTCTAAATCAAAGCGGTGTCGGGGGCATTGTCATCTTACAGTGACAGCTCTTGTTTAATGCTTACAGCTAGGACAATTATACTTTATAAATGCAATTATTAGATGATCAACCTTTTATTTAAAACAATGAAATTCCATTTGTAACTTTTTTATATTTCTTTCTTACTTCTAAATCAGACTGATACATATGAGGTCATGGACTTAAGTATAAAAAAAATTATCTTGAATTAAGTTCTTTGGTCAAGTGCCGTTTGTGACAAGCAGCAGTTTGTGCGAGCTACTTTGTCTGTGGGCAGCTCTGGTTATAAAACTCCTTCCAAAAACTTAAACCTAAAAGCTTTAACCAACAAAACTTTATTCTTTCTTATATTTTCTCAATGATTTTATCTAGGAAAACATTACTTCGTATACACAGTTATTTGATAGGTTTTCACCAGTACTCAGGGGGGGTCCTTGTCAATTTGACCTTGACCTTTTTTTATATTTATAAAAACTTAGACTCAGATCTTTAACAAGAAGAATTAAACTTGCTTACCTTGTATGAATGTCCAGGGGCATCATTATTTCATACTTACACTCACCAGTTACACTCACCAGGTGATAGACTTTCCCTAGAGACCAAGCTCCTGGACATTATGCCCTTGACCCCTTATGTATGTGGAAAATTTGTTACCAAAAACATAAAACTTACTTATATTTACTGAATACTTTTACCTACTAAATAGTTTACAAGATACATCTTTGAAAGTTTGAGAAATAAAACTCACTTTTGACCCTTAGGATTTTCTCTAAAGGGGGTCAAAATGACCCCCTAGGATGAGGTTTCTAAGGGTCAAAATATATTTTCAGATTTTTGAGGGTCAAAACCCTGGTTAAAGGGTCAAACACAAGCCTTGGGTTACATGCTTTCACCTGTGATCAAGTCCCTTTACTTTGTGACCTTGACATTGACCTCCCCTAAAAAACTTCAACTTAACCCTTGTCATGCCGAATAAAAACCTTTGCAAAATTGTATTTAAATCAAAGTGCTGAAAGTTCTGTATTTCCTAATTGTAAGTCAGCATTTGATTTTGAAAATATAATTTCTGAAACTTTTCTGGTTTTTAACGGAAAATGAGGTTGTATGGACTAAGATCAGACTGCACATATGTGCAGGCTGATGTTTGTCCACACCTCCTGCCAAAGCAGGAATATTCCGGAATCAGCATGACAAGGGTTAAAAGTTTCAACTGTGCTTACATTTCTGAATGCTTGTTCCAAATCCTAGGACATCATATTTCATATCAACAATAATAGGCTCTAACCTGTGGTCGAGATCCTTGACCCTGTGGCTTTGACCTACTTTTAAAACTTTAGCAAATTGTTTTTAACTTGTATATATCATTTTTCTAAATGTTTATAGGTCGGACAATTAGAACTTGAAGGCTTTCACTTTACCTTAACCTTTTATGTATATTTAAAACAAAATTGAAATTGTTCTCATATCTTCTTCTCAAGCTGATATGTATAAGATCATGGACTCATCTTAAAAAATGACCTTGATCTTTAGTCAAGCGCTGTTTGTAGGCTGTTACAACTGTTTCGCACTGAGTCATTGATATATGGCGTAGCCTCTAATAAAAGCCCAATTTCTTTGAGATGGAATTGCCATGATTCTAATAGAATCTCAGGATTCTATTAGAGCTTTTACAGTAACCGCCTCATTTGTGTCATTTGATCTTTTAGAAACTAGAACCTCAGCGATGGTATGTGTTTGGTGTACGAAATCGAATCCCATATTTGGAGTATTTTGATAAAGAAGAGAGTGTGTTCATATGTGGTGCTATTGAGACATTTGATTTGTCAACATTTGAGCGACTCTCCTACACAATGGGGACCACTATGTCTGTATATTCATTCTGTATTTACCTACGAGATGGGATGGTGGAACTGACAGCAGCCAACAGGTTTGAGGAAAATTATTGAACAGTTTTACTTATTCAGGGTGAAAACCATCACTGTCTTTTTAGCTCCACTGGCTGAAAGCCACTGGGGCTATTGTCATGGCGTTGTGTAAATTAGCAAAAATTAGACCATGGTGAAAAAATTTTTAAGTGAAGTCATCTACCGTTTAAATGGCATTCAATTTTCACTTACCCACAAAAAATTGTTGGGAACAGATATGAACAGTGCATTTTTCATTCAATATAACAGAATTGTCTTTTTCTGACACTGACATTGTTTTTTAGGGAACGAAAGTACATAAATTATATTTCCTCTATAACCATATTCATTGCAATTACATTAAAATTATAGTCTAGATGGTAAATCATAAAAAACTATTGACATCTCCTTAAATTTATTGTTAATTTACAAATCTCAGTATTGTGTGAAAGATAAACTCGGATATGGATTAAATCTTTTCTCTGTATTGATTTACAAAAAATGTGAGTCTAAGAAATTAAATTTTAATTTTAATAGATTAACACATCACACATGAATTATGAAATAGATGATTTTAATAAATGGATTAAAAAAAAGATAGATTATTAAAATTGAAAAACAAACAAATAACTGTATCTTTAACTATTTGTATTTGAATAGATTACTGATTAAATAAATTGAGGGGTCAGCACAACACTATTGTAAGTGCCTATAGATATATAGGAAGTTACAATAGTGGTGCATTAACCTGTAGAAATAGTGCATGTATCTTACAATGAGCCTGCATAAAAAGATTTAAGTGCTAATTCAGCACACAAACTTTTTCTTTACTATGACATATTTCCTGGATACAAACACAGTTGTTGTAAGGATAGTTGACTGTATCCTATACCTTTTCTATTGGCAGAGCTCAGATGTTAGACTGGTGTAGAACAATAGATAGACATATGGCAAATTTAGGTTATGGGGTATGTATGATTTATGCTCCGAAAAATTACATTATAGTATTTACAAGGTTATAGCCTAAAAGAAGTCTACATCTAAAGCAATGACTCCCAAAATTTAACATTCCAATGATTTAGTCCTTTTGACCCCTTTTTAGCTCCCCTTAGCACAAAGTGCTCAAGGTGAGCTATTGTGATCACTCACCGTCCATCGTCCGTCCATCCGTCCGTCTGTCTGTCTGTATGTCCGTCCGTCAACAATTTCTTTAAACATCTTCTCCTCCTAAACCACTGAGCCAATCAAGCTGAAACTTAGCAAGGATGTTCCTTGGGTGAAGCTCTTCAAAAGTTGTTAAAAGAATTTAATTCTATAAATAACTCTGGTTGCCATGGCAACAGAAAGGCTGAAAATCGCAAAAATCTTCGAAAAAATTCTTCTCCTCCTAAACCACTAGGCCAATTAAGCTGAAACCTGGCAGAGATGTTCCTTGGGTGTAGCTCTTCAAAAATTGTTAAAAGAATTCAATTTCATCAAAAACTCTGGTTTCTATGGTAACTGAGGTTGAAAAATGGCTGAAAATGGCCGTAAATCTTAGAAAAAACTCTTCTCCTCCTAAACCACAAGGCCAATCAAGCTGAAACTTGGCAGAGATATTCCTTGGGTGAAGCTCTTCAAAAGCTGTTAAAAGAATTCAATTTTATCAAAAAATCTGGTTTCCATGGCAACGGAAAGGTTGAAAAATGGCTGAAAATTTTAGAAAACAATCTTCTTCTCCTAAAACACAAGGCCAATCAAGCTGAAACTTGGTAGGGATGTTCTTTGGGTGAAGCTCGCCAAAAATTGTTAAAAGAATTTAATTTCATCAAAAACTCTGGTTTCCATAGCAATGGAAAGGTTGAAAAATGCCTGAAAATGGCTGAAAATCTTAGAAAAAATTCTTCTCCTCGTAAACCACAAGGCCAATCAAGCTGAAACTTGGCAGAGATGTTTCTTGGGTGAAGCTCTTCAAAAATTGTTAAAAAAAATTTATTTCATCAAAAACTCTGGTTTCCATGGCAACGGAAAGGTTGAAAAATGGCCGAAAATGGCTGAAAATCTTAGAAAATAATCTTCTCCTCGTAAACCACAAGGTCAATCAAGCTGAAACTTGGCAGAGATGTTTCTTGGGTAAAGCTCTTCAAAAGTTGTTAAAAGAATTTAATTTCATCAAAAACTCTGGTTTCCATGGTAACAGAAAGGCTGAAAAATGGACGAAAATGGCTGAAAATCTTAGAAAAACTTCTTCTCTTCCTAAACCACTGGGCTAATTTAGCTGAAACATGGTAGGGATGTTCTTTGGGTGAAGCTCTACCAAAATTGTAAAAATAATTTCATTCCATCAAAATCTCTGGTTTACATGGTATTGGAAATGTCAAAATATAGCCAAAAATATCAGAGAAGGTTAATCTTCGCCTTAACTATTTGGCATATCTTAAACATGGCAGGGATATTCTTAAGGTTTAGGTCTACTTAACTTGAATTCAATTCCATCAATAACTTTGTTTTCAATTAAAAAGAAAATCAAATTTTAGTAGGAGGAAATTAAATTCTGTTTCTTTTAAATCCAACCTAAATGTACATCAGATAATTTCTGGTATTTATAACATTGTTCACAAGTTATGAGTTGACTTACTCAGGTGAGCGATATAGGACCATCATGGTCCTCTTGTTTGTTGATGTCAGACCAAAACCTTGATTTCCTATTCGCATCTTCTTACCCTGAGCACTAAAAGAGTGGTCATACGGAACATCAAATGGCCAATCTCACAATCAACCTCAACCACAGACTATTTTCAAAAAATACGGGAAAAGCTTGATGACGTCCGTTAAAATGGCTTTAGCCCCGGAATCTTTGAATGAAAACATTCTACGTCACCAACGGTACTTGTTTAAGTCACTGATGTGAAACCATCATATCCTTATATAAATATCTTAAGATTCTTAAATAACGACTGAAAAATCTTAATTTTTGAGAATGATTTGTCATTCTAAAAAAATTAAGATTTTTCAGCAGTTATTTACTGTATAAAATATAAATCTGAAGATAGCGCCAGTTGTTTCCAGACTAGTTTTTCTTCCACTGCCTCCGCCTGGCAAAATGCACAATTTTGTTACAAACCCATCCACCTTATATACATCTGAGGTCTGTTGCAGTTTACGGAAATGGCAGAGTGATATTCTGAATGAAAGAGTGGTGTGCTTACTTGACGTCAGATAGATCAAGTATTTGTTTCTCACTTCTTTTGATCAGTTATACTCTTTGTTATTTCATCTTTTACCCATTTCCACTCTTTTTTTTTCTCTCCAGAAAAAAACTTGCAGAGACTTTGTTAAAAGTTTTTGAGGTATTTCCAGATCTCATTGCCATAGACTTATTTAAAATGATAGATGTCATAGTTTCTCCTATTCTTTCTATGTTATCTTTTACTAATTTCTTTATGATTGTATTTATGATGGGCTCTCTGGTTAGGAAATAAATTTGTGACCCATCACGCAAAAAGGTACCATCTGGGAACACCGTGAAATAAGTATTTGAAAAAGAGATTGGTTTCAGTGGAGGTCAACCAGAGGTCGCTTCTCAAAAATTCTTATACTGGAAGGCAGATAAATAATTCTAGATTCAGTAAATAAGAGAAGTGGAAAATATTTTGACCCTAGTCAGACTAGGATCAACACTTTACACACTACCCATATGGTCCCATTTCAAGTGACAGGTTTTAAGCTCCACTGGCCGAAGGCCAGCTAGCTATTGTCATGGCAAGGTGTCCGTCGTGCGTCCGTGCATGCATATACTTTTCTTTCAATATCTTCTCCTCCTAAACCAATGGGTGGATTTTGACAAAACTTGGCCAGAATGTTCCTTGGGTGACCCTCTTCTAAAGTTGTTCCAGAAATTTGGATTGACCCCCAAATATGGGCGTGGCAGGGCGAGGCTTATTTTGACCCTGAAATCTTTGAATGACATCTCCCCCTGAACCATTTGGCCAATTTAAATGAAACTTTACCAGAATGTTCCTTGAGTGACCCTCTTCTAAAGTTGTTCAAGAAATTTGGATTGACCCCCAAATATGGGCGGGGCTTATTTTGACCCTGAAATCTTTGAACAACATCTTTTCCTGAACCATTGGGCTGATTTCATTGAAACTTTACCAGAATGTTCCTTGGGTGACACTCTTTTAAAGTTGTTCAAGAAATTTGGATTGACCCCCAAATATGGCGTGGCAGGGTGAGGCTTATTTTGACCCCGAAATCTTTGAATGACATCTTTTCCTGAACCATTGGGCCGATTTCATTGAAACTTTACCAGAATGTTCCTTGGGTGACCCTCTTTTAAAGTAGTTCAAGAAATTTGGATTGACCCCCAAATATGGGCGTGGCAGGGCGAGGCTTATTTTGACCCTGAAATCTCTGAACAACATCTCCTCCTGAACCATTGGGCCAATTTCAATGAAACTTTACCAGAATGTTCCTTGGGTGACCCTCTTCTAAAGTTGTTCAAGAAATTTGGATTGGATGAGATCCACTTGACCAATAAAATTCAGGTGAGCGGTTTAGGGCAATTCTGGTCCTCTTGTTTCAAAGTGATATCTAAATAGTTTTCTTCCTTGTAATTTTACATATTAGTTAAATAAGTTCATTCCTTCATAAGTCAGTTTCAACTTAGAAAAAGTCTCAATTCCTTCTGAATGCTGTTCACTTTCATTACCTTCTATTTTCAATAGCTCTCTTTCCAATCTTGATATTTTTAAGCCAGTGGAGCGATACAGGCCTTCTTGGGCCTCTTGTTGGAAAGTAAGAAAAGAAGAAAAAAGTTTCTTCAAAGAAAAAAATCTGTAATGTTTTAACTTTTCCCCCCTTTGTTTATCTGAACATGTTTATTGTTGTTGCCAGATGTTTTAAAACAACATTCTTTTTCCGTAATGTTCACTATAGCTTTTTAAATAGAAAGTCTATATGTATATAATTATGTGTTGATCTATGAGATAAATTTTCAATGTTTACTTTGGTGTTTACAGAATAAAAAAGGTGTAAAAGAAGACCACACATATAGTGATTTTCCTGTCAGGTACGAGCCCAAACACACGGGTCTTGAGGCTGAAGAGCTGATGGAACAAGCGGCCCTGACTGTCAGTCTTCCACACAAGGGAGATAAGGATGAGGGGCAGGTAATAAACAATGGTACAGAGTTTTCTTAAGGTAGTGGACCCGTAATAGTTTTGCAATGTACAATGTAATGAACTTCAACAGTGTTAACCAAGGTTTCCTAATGATTTTCATTAGGAAACCTCGGTCAACTTTTTGAAAGATCATATGATCTGAAATGTTGCGGAACTATTAAGGGTCCACTACCTAAAGTGTACCTGAACATAACAGTCTCTGTGTTAACAGAGGTACAGATAAGAGGGGGTAAAGCCTGTCAAAAATCTCGATTTTTAGCTCCACTCGCCAAAAGGCCAGTGGGTTATTGTCATGGCTGGGTGTCTGTCGTCCATCCATAAACTTTAACTTTAAAAATCTTCTCCTCATAAAGTACTGGATGGATTTTAATCAAATTTTGGATGAATGTTTCTTGGATAACCCTCTATCAGATTCCTTCAAAGAATTTTAATTGGTTGAAAATCATGGCTGTAGAGGCGTGGCTAATTTCCATATATAGTAATAGCTGGCTTTTCTCAGAAACTAATTGATGGATATAAACCAAACTTCACATGAGTTATCCATAAGTGACCCTCTATCAGTCTACAAAAATTATTGTGATCAGATGAAAAATGTGTATTTTATGGGCAGAGGTCATTTCTCTATTTGTCATATAGTAGAAACTTTGAAAATCATTTTCTCAGAACCTAATTAATGGATAACAACCAAATTTCATTGGAATCATTCTTTTGTGATCCTCTACAAGTCTGTAAAAATATATTGTGATAAGATGAAAAATAAGTGTTTATCTGGCAGAGTTCATTTCTCTATATGATATATAGTGAAAATCATTTTCTCTGAATCTAACTGATGGATATCAACCAAATTTCCCTGGAATGATTCTTTAGTGCTCCTTTATCAGTCTACAAGAAATTATTGCACTAAATGCAAATGTACAGATGAGATGGGGTAAAGCCAGTCTAAAATCTTTATTTCTCATTGAAACCCATGTTGTGGGTACCCATTTGAATCGCCTTGCCAAGACGATTCAAATGTGCACCCATAATATAGGATTTTCATAAGTTTTATTGAAATAGTTCAAATCGAAGGCCAATATACCTCCTCTATCTGTAGCTCTGTTAAATGGGAATAAAACATTGGTGATTCAATTAAAAAATAGAATTTTAAAATTTGAAAAATGGAACTTTAATATTATTTTACATATAGAGACAAAAACCTTGGCTCAATTAAGATTAAACCTTCTAGAATGTTTGTGATTGAGTTGTCGATGAGAAGTTTCTAATGAAAACATAAGAAGAGGAGGACTATATGATAATTTACTGGCCAAGATAATTTTAAAATTAAAGAAAAATTAAAATAACATGAAGCAATTTTGAAATTGGCACATTTGATAGCTATCAAACGCTGTATGTCTTAAGTCTTTTGAATTATCTATCAAAAATAATTTCATTGTCTGAAAAAAGAAATTTGAGAAAAAGAGGGCTGATGTATTTCTGTTTTTTTTTTCAGGAAAATTTATATGAAGACATTCCAGAAAGAAAGAGCATTATTAAAGATGAAAATGACAATGATCCCGAACTAAAGCAGCAGATTCCAGATGAGGAAGATGTTTTTGCTTCCATCTATTCTGTCAAGAGAGACGCTCTAGATCCCCCGTGTCATAAATTTACAGACACTGATGAAGAACAGGATGGGATTGATGAGTTTGAGTCATGTGATTTATACCAGGGATTTGACGAATTGAATGATCGTCATAAATCAGAAGAATTTGATTCTTATAACAAAAAGGTGTCAAAAGTAAAAGCAAAAGAGGTTGAAGATATAGATCATGATTTCAACAATTTTGACGATGAAAGGTGTATCAGTTTGCCAATTTATCCTGCAGATACATCTGGAACCTCTGGTGATACATCTGAAGATCCTGATTTTATCAGTGCATCATTTTGGCTCCAAAATCGTAAAACAAATGATCTGATGTTATTTGATGTGGATGATCCGGTCATGGCTAAACGTAAATTACCTCCACAACCACCTGATAAATCAGGAACACCGCCACCTGTACCTCGTAGACTCGAATCCATGAGGGGCCAGTTACGACAATGTGTATCAATGACTGATGACTTACTGATGAGTGATCGCAAAAAGTTGGCAGCCAGTCCTACATTAGATTTATTAGGAGAAGCTCCAAAACTTGACCAAGACACAAAGTTGGTCAAAGTAAGTCCCGAGTTACCAAAAAGAGTTTTACATGGACAAAAAATAGATAAAACAAATGAAGAAACACAAAAAAATAATGACATTAAGGTGAAGGCTGTTATAAGAATGGACAAAGTGGAAAGTGACGAATTTGACAGTGATGAAATGGGTGATTATGAAGGTGTTCAATATAAATCTGATGATCTCAAAAAGGGTGATATAGATGATACGGATGAGGGAATATATGAGCCAGCGTGGATGTGTAAATCACGCAGAGATGATTCTCCACACAAGGAGAAACAATTTGTTGACCTACCTGATGAGCCTGTTGAACATTCAAAGAAAGATAAAAATACAAGTATAAAAGAGAGAATTGTAAAACAGAAGCGAAAATTATCTCTAAAACTATCTCGTAAACATAAATCCCATGATTTACCAAAGGAGTTAAGTGTTTCTGGTAACAATAGACATAGCCCTGCTGAGGATGAGACAGATCAGAATCTGTATTCTGACTTTCCCAGTGATCAAGTGCCAAAAAAGGAACCTAAATCTCCAGAGGCAGCTCATTCCGACATTTGTAAAATATCATTGGAAAATGGTCCCAGTCGGTCTGTTGAAACTTCGCCTGTGTTACCAAGGAGAAACATTACATCTCATAGCGCAAGGTCACCTGATGAAGGTGGAAAGCATTCACCTTCATTGAAAGTCAAATCAGTGCCATCACCTCCAAGTCCACCCAGAAAATTGGGCGGGAAGAGTATAAGTATTGCTACAGACGATCTTCTCGTAAATAACAAAATAGATACAACTCCTGTAGCGCCGCCTAGACGAAATCGTAAAACTATTCATGGGGATGTGTTACATATGGACAGCAACACCCAGCATCCTCCTCCAGTGTATGATTTATCACGAAGTACCAATGGAAGATTTTATCAACCCAAACGAGAACTCCCACCAGTCCCACCTCTCCCTAATTCCCTCCAGAAAGATCTGCCCCTACCCCCCAGAAAAGAAAAACCTGCTAGACCTCCAAGATTTATAGACAATGATCAGATTAGACCAGGTATAAATCCCTGTCATGCTGACTAAAAAATCTCGACAAATTTGACACAAAATCTAAGTGCTTTAAGGGTCAAATGCACTAAATGTGAGAGGGATTTCAATTTGAAAATTAAATTTTTGAGCTTTTTGGGTTTCAAAATAGTAAAAACAGGTGCTATAGACATAGATCAAATGCACTTATGTGCAGGCTGATGTTTGTCTATAGCTCTTGTCAAGGCAGGACTATACCAGGTTCAGCATGACAAGGGTTGACTTTTCTACTATTCTAATTGAAAAAAAAACTTGGAATTTTTCACTAAAATTTTGTATCAAGTCTTGAAAATATTTATATTAGCTCTCATAAGACATAGCTAATTATTTATCTGCTTTAGATTATTATTTTATTATTATTTGTAATATATGAAAATGGATTTGATAATGTATTTATCATATGTGTTTACTTTTTGTCATAAATAGATTAAATTATTGAAGTATATCAATACATGGTATACAGTAAAATCTATTAAGCAAATTTTGCAATTGCTTCATCATATACACTATGGTGTCATTTTCATGGCTGTAAAAGGCATACTGACCATTTTCAGCTAATTTTCATTGTTAATACTCCAGTATAATAATATAAAACAGGTTTGTTTTACTCTTGTTACCGTAGGTCAATTTATAAATATGTGACCTGTCACATGAAAAGGGACCATCTAGGAACTCCACAAAATAGATATTTTAAAAGAGATTGATGCTAGTACAGATCAATCAGAGGTCCTTCTTGGGAAGGTAGAGTGATCATTCTAGAATCAGTAAATTAGTCAAGCGTGAAAATTTTTTTACCCTAGTCAGTCTGCGCAGTCAGACTAGGGTTGAAATTTTACGCACTACTGAGATGGTCCCTTTGTTTGACGGGTCACATATAATAGTCTTCAAGTTTTTAAGAATTGCTTTGTCTTCCACAAATGGGTTGATCATGGTATAGCTATGTAGGATAGCATCTGTAACCAGGAATGGATGTAACGGTAGTACTGGTGTGAGAAATACTAGGAATCCATTGTTAGGTGCTCAAGTCGCTATCAGTTAACTGAAAGATTGAAAGCAGAGTAAAACCCCTTTCAAATAAATTTGAAATATTGCAGATGTCCCACACAGAGGTGCTAGACCAAAGTCAATCAACATTACGAAACGTCAAATATCTACAGAGTCAGCTGGTCTGACTGTAATGAATTTGAAACAGAATCAGGTTGATATCTTACGATCTGAAATTGACATGACCAATGGTATGAAGAAAACGGTATCCAAACTCCAGTTTCAAGAAGGATTGGCCCTTGTGGAATGTTTTGATAGGATTTGGTTAGTATTCAATCTGTTCAATTTTCTTTGTAGATTGCATCCAAGTCATTTGACCATTTATATGATGAAAATGTTTTAGACTGGAGAGAATTATAAATGCAATCTTAGAAAACGGTTTAAAAGATAATTTAAATTGAAAAAAATGATGGAAATTCAAAATCAAATACAGTGAAATTTTTTTTTTAAGAATTTAAGCCATCAATTCATAATGTTAGCTCAGTTGTTTGGCAATTTATAACTAGGGTTTTGTCGTTGTTTTGTTGCTATTTGTGCTTTAGTGGTTATTTTACAATAGTTTAGATGTTCTGTAATACTTCTGGTAATATTGAAAGCATTTTGATGTACCAGCGCTAAACTATTGTAAGTGGATTTAAATATACTCATTGTCAAAAGAAAGTTAACAATAACAGCCATACAACATTGAATTTTTATACGCCCGTCGAAGACGGGACGTATTATGGGATCACCCGTGGCGTCCGGCGTCCGGTTGTCCGGGCGTCCGGGCGTCCGGCGGCGTCCACTTCTTTGTCCGGAGCATAACTCTGTCACTTGAAGTCCGATTGACTTCAAACTTGGCAATTATATTCTTCTCATCATTGCGGAGTGCAGTGCACAAGAACCATAACTCTACCTGGCCTATTTTTTGAGTTATTGCCCTTTGTTGTTTTTCAGACTTGAATCTTGTCCGGAGTATATCTCTTAAAGTATTATAGCTAGGATCATGAAACTTCATGGGTGTATAGACCTCACCAAGGGGGAGTGCAGTGCACAAGAACCATAACTCTACCTGGCCTATTTTTTGAGTTATTGCCCTTTGTTGTTTTTCAGAATTGAATCTTGTCCGGAGTATATCTCTTAAAGTATAATAGCTAGGATCATGAAACTTCATGGGTGTATAGATCTCACCAAGGGGGAGTGCAGTGCATAAGAACCATAACTCTACCTGGCCTATTTTTTGAGTTATTGCCCTTTGTTGTTTTTCATACTAGAATATTGTCCGGAGTTTATCTCTTAAAGTATAAAAGCTAGGATCATGAAACTTCATGGGTGTATAGATCTCACCAAGGGGGAGTGCAGTGCACAAGAACCATAACTCTACCTGGCCTATTTTTTGAGTTATTGCCCTTTGTTGTTTTTCAGAATTGAATCTTGTCCGGAGTATATCTGTAAAAGTATTATAGCTAGAATCATGAAACTTCATGGGTGTATAGATCTCACCAAGGGGAGGTGCAGTGCACAAGAACCATAACTCTACCTGGCCTATTTTTTGAGTTATTGCCCTTTGTTGTTTTTCAGACTTGAATCTTGTCCGGAGTATATCTCTACAAGTATAATAGCTAGGATCATGAAACTGCCTGGGTGTATAGATCTAACCAAGGGGTAGTGCAGTGTACAATAACCATAAGTCTACCTGGCCTATTTTTTGAGTTATTGCACTTTGTTTTTTTTCAGACTTGAATCTTGTCCGGAGTATATCTGTAAAAGTATAATAGCTAGGATCATGAAACTTCATGGGTGTATAGATGTCATCAAGGGGGAGTGCAGTGCACAAGAACCATAACTCTACCTGGCCTATTTTTTGAGTTATTGCCCTTTGTCGTTTTTCAGACTTGAATCTTGTCCGGAGTATATCTCTACAAGTATAATAGCTAGGATAATGAAACTACATGGGTGCAAAAAATATTCATTCAAAAAAACCTCAGTTCTATTCAAACCCCCAGTTTATACTAAGCAGTGTGACGGGCGTATCTTGTGACAATTTGGCACCTTGTTTATTTGTAGCAAATAAGTTATTTAATTAATTGACAATGGAGTGCTAGGAAAACATAAACAATGGATTTTAATCAGTGGCTAGGAGCAAACCTCTTACTTTTCTGGCTTGAAGAAACTTACCTAAAATTCAAAAGTCACCAACATCAATAATGAGTATGGCCACCATTTTAATGGAGAACTGCAGTTATTTTTCGCCAAAAATTCTTATCGCATGAAGTATACGTTATTAGAGAATGGCCTGCCATTCCTTTGTAAGAGGCTTGATGAGTTGCTGCAGGTTTCTGATATGACGTCAATCGTCAAACACCATACGTCATAATTGGTCCACACGTCCTTAGTGTTTATGTCTCCATGAAACTCCCATTACAAAATGCATAGCCTGTCTATCACACCATTATCATTCACATTGACGCCGTTGACCAGTTCGAGATAGATTCTTGATTCTTCTGTGAAAAGAACACTTTTTCAAAGTCGATTACCTTATCTCCGACACAAAGTACAAGATTAAGATAATCTTGATGATGGTCTGGCGTTGAAACAATATCCTGGAAAGCTTTATCAGCGCGTAACACAACCAGATTTAAACAACGAAGTTAAGAAGCTGCGTACATCCATCCCTTTTTAGGTCTTTATGTGTCCCGCGTCGACTAGGAAGCCGATGGGAACCTGTGGCTAACAGGCCATTGGATAATTTGACCATCAGTTTGTGTTAACGTCACCTTTTGACGTCCATGGCGTGGCCTATCTTTTGTGGACCAATTCTTTTTATTGCCACGGGCAAGTCTCTTTATTTGTTGGTGAGGGCAGCCTATTCAGCCAACAGTTTGAAGAAAACACAATCCTGCTTCAAATATACTGAAAACCCAATGACGTTCGTTCATTTGTGCAAAACTTTCAAGAATTTAAGTGTCCTTTTATCGGCATGACTACTGGCCTGCATAATCCATAAACATTTTGTGATTAATTTTGCATACACGTCAACAACTTAAGAATTACCCGATTTGCGTGTGACATATTGTGTCAATAATGAAAACACTTTATCAACACAATAGTGAATTTGTGCATACACAATTATACCTTGTATAAATATTGTATAGAGTATTTCGCATAGGACAATACTATTTGAAAGATCCCAGGTTATTTTGGTTGGTTACTTTCTTATGACGCTAAGTATATATTGGCAAAAAATAGTTTTGTGTAGACCCATCTTTTTAGTAAAAACTTGAAATATAGGCTTAATTATGTGCACTTTAAAAAGAGCAACATATCATATTATTTCTTAGAGTGTGATTGACCTTTAGTTAAAGAACATTTTTGTTGTATGATAAAATATGCCTATATTTGTTGATAGACTTGTATCTTGCACTGAAGTGTCAGAGCTACAGATAGCGGGGGTATTTTGGTTTTTAAATTAAAATTTTTCATTATTCCTAACTTACTAGGGATGATCCAGAAGTTCAGACAATGGGCTTATAACTTTCCCATTTCTAGTTTGTTCATTATATAGTTTAGTCAATATACAGTTTATTAACTAGTAGGACATTAATGTTATAATTTTTCCAGAATTATCTTTAGCGGCCTTAGAAAACATTACCATAGTATATTAAGGCGGGGGAGTGAGACAAATATTGATAATCTGATAATTGCAATCTAATGAAATAAAGAATTTTGATTGGTTTAAATCGCATCACGTGGGGAAATCCATTGCTCTTTATTTCTGTATAAAATGCAATAGGTCTATCGGGAAACCCCCGACCTTTGATCTGCATGTCCTGTGTTTTAGGAACTCGAAAACCCATCGTTCCCCTTCCATATCGTAATATTGTTATTTAATATAATAGAATATTTTCGAAATAATTTATCATTAAAAGCATGCAGTTCAGATTCGGAGTCGATGTTTACAGCGAGTCGACGAAGACCACCAAGCAACCCTCTCAGCTAAGCCCGATCACGATAGTTTCGGTTAAAAATGCAGAATAACTTGTCAAAATTATGTTTAGATCATAAGTACCTCTACGAATGTCAAATTGTCTTTTGTTTGTGTACCATTTGTTTAACTTTATGCCGTTTTACTTCGATAGTGAGAAAAAATACACGATCTAAAAATAGATTGTGTAATACACGCAGAAAGTAGACTCGAAGCTTCAATGTTTAGCCGAGTATTTTAATAGTTTCTTAGATCAAGGGGATTGCAATTATAAGGGCCGTGTGTCTTTTTCACAGCGTTTATAGGGGTATAAAGTGCAATTGCCTTAGCACATGGCTTAAACATAACGCCCTACGGGTGTTATTTGCCATGTGCTAAGGCAATTGCACTTTATACCCCAATAAACGCAGTGAAAAAGACACTCATCCCTATATTAAATAAATTAAGTTTTCTGAAATTTTAGCTGTAATTTCTTTGCTTAATTAAATAAAGAGCAAATAGAAAATTATTTATCATATTTTAAGGCTTATTTGGGGACTTTTCAAAGACACATGATATTTATAATAATACAGAATATTCGAGGAAAAATTGACAAGAAGTCAGCACCAAAATATGAATGCTGTTTATTTTTCGAGTTTTGTCATGATATATGTAATTCATCAGTTCAAACATTTTAGATAATTTAGAAAAATGATAAAACAGCACAGAAGAGAACTTTTCCTAAAGTTACCCCTGATAATCAAAGAGGGCATACCCTAAAAGGAGTATTTAAATTGGAGTTTCAACGAACGAGACTATCCAAACTGAGTCTCATTATTTTCCCGAAATAAAGTTTTTGCATTTGGCTCCCTACTTTACTAGAAATACCATTTATATAGAAATTCTAAACAAATTTGATTCCAAACGATATGTGGATAATTTCTGAAAGTCTGTTGATCAGGCACAGAAAGGCATGCGAGGTAGGGTAGACTATGTAGAAAAGAGTAATTATTGACATCGTATTTGACGTTATTGCTCCCCCACCTTAGTAGGGGGTCTCTGTCTCTGTTTCTGCAGTTTTCAGCTGCTATTTAATGTAAACATTTAAAAATTACCATGTTTATTACACAGATGAGTCATTAAATGACTGTTTGATTTTCATTTTGATAGTTAACTTTTCTAATGATTTATAACCTCATTTTACAAACTTTTGGATCATCCCTTGTAAACCCTGTATTGTTGGTACTCATTTGAAACGTCTCATTGAGATGAATCAAATGAGTACCCAAAAATTGGGTTTTGTTTGGAAATAAAGATTTTAGACTGGCTTTACCCCCTCTTTTCTGGAGCCCCGATGTGTAAAAAATCTATTTTGATTAAAGTATTTTTGGCTTTTCAAACAGGATAGCAGGTTGGGATCTAAAGAATTTTCCAAGATTGTATGATAAATTCCATATAGGTGATCAGCTGATAGCCATCAATGATGTGCATGTGACTGAAGTGTCCTTTGCTATGAAAATGGTGAAAAATGTTAAAGGTTCGTGCTCTTAGTCTTATCAATTATCAGTTGAATATTTTTGACTCAGATTGAAACAGTTGTAACTGCCTGAAAATGCAATGAGTCCATCATTATATTAGATAGAGAAACTCCCAGAGCAATAAAGGATGGGCTTGGTTTGGCTTACTTGCTGTGACCGTCTGTGCGTAAACTTTTTCTTTTAACATCTTCTCCTCCCAAACCAATGGACAGATTTGAACAAAACTTGGTAGAAATGATCTTTGGGTGACCCTCTTCTAAAATAGTTCAAGAAATTTTGATTGACCACCAAATAAGAGGGCGTTGAAGGGCAGGGAATTTTTACTTTGAAATCTTTGAAAATCTTCTTCTCCCAAACCATTGGGCCAATTTCAATGAGACTTGGCATGGATGTTCCTTGGATTACCCTTTACATAAATTGTCCAAGAAATTTTGGTTGGCTCATAAATTTGGGCGTGCCAGGGCAGGGCTTAACTTGAGCCTGAAATCTTTGAACAACATCTCCTCCTGAACCATTGGGCCGATTTCAATAAAATTTTACTAGAATAATCCCTGGATAACCCTTTCCAAAATTTGTTTACAAAATTCTGATTGGCTCATTGGTATGGGCGTGGTAGGGCGGGGCTTTTTTGAGCCTAAAACCTTTGAAAGACATCTACTCCTGAACCTCTGGGCTGATTTCAATGAAACTTTACCAGAATGTTCCTCGGGTAACCCTTTTTAAAAATTGTGCGCAAAATTTTGATTGGCCCATAGATATGGGCGTGGCAGGAGGGGGGCTTATTTCGAGCCCCAAATCTTTGATTGACATCTCCTACACCACAGGGTTGATTTCAATGAAACTTAACAAGAATGTTCCTTGGCTGACCCTTTCCAAAAATGCTTGCAAAACTTTGATTGGTTCATAAATATGGGCGTAGCAAGGATGGGCTTATTTTGAGCCCAAAATCTTTGAAACCTAAACCTAATGTGTTAATAAGATGGGTAAAGGTTCGTGGTGATTGAGTTTTTTGGTGCAATGTGGTCCAGACCCATATATCATAATAAAATAGGTCTTAAGAGATTTTGGAGTGATGTATTCATTTATAGTAAGCTTTATTTAATGAAAGTCATAAGATGTTAAAGCCAGTGCCCTCTTGGGCCTCTTGTCTTTTATTTATCCTTCTTTAATGAAGAGGGTGTATGATAGTTGGAGACCACATTGCAAAGATGGTCCTAGGCTTTTGTCTAAATATGTCTTTCATGATTTTTAGCTTGACTGTGTAGAGTAGAGGGGCTTTTCCAGTAAACCTGTGTGGGTGTTGGTGTAATGTTTTGCTTAAAGTTTTATTTGCAATTGTGTCAAATCTCTGTTTCTATTAAAGCTTTTGTTTTAACAATTTGTATGTGCTTCTGAGACTGTACTTTCAGACTTTTGACAAAAATTCATCAGCCAGATACTAAATTAAGTGGAATTTTAACCCTTTCCATATTCAGCAATCTTGGTTAAGTTTTTATGTGTTGTATTTCTGGTTTATTCTCTGTTTCTACTAGGTCTATGCCCTTGAAACTTTGTACACACTTCTTTGACTATGATATCAGCTTCTAGACAAAGATTAAGTAGTCTGATATTCAATTAAGTTATTGAGCGGAATTTAAACCATTTTCAGACTTAAAAACTTTGATTTTCATTTAACAAAATTTTTTCCAATGTTGAATTTGATTTACGGTTACTTACCAGCACTAAGAAAATTCAAGCTTTGCTGTGCTCGACAGCTCTTGTTCATTTCCATGTGTTTTCTTGATCTGGCTTTTAGTGATAGTCCAGTCAGTGCATACATGTGTATAAAAAACTACTGAACAAATTTTGCGAACGATTTCGCATTCTGAATATAGGACTGATAATTATTTTGTATTTTACAGTTGATACCATAGATGTGACAGTGAAGCGGTTACCTCTAGCCAAGGTGTTTGCTCTACAGAGATCTGCAGAGGGACAAAATTTAGGATTCAAAAGAGATGGTGGAACAGCAGAGGTGAGATAGTTTTGAGAGTTTTGTTGGTCAGGTCAGCTTTTACTTTGAGTCCAATCAATGTCTTCTGAGGAGACAGCTACTTTTGCAATGTTTGGATATGAATTAAGAAACAACTTATGGCTGAAAATAACATGAACAATTCATTTAGATTGATGTTGTTTTGTCCCTTACAAGTTTGTTTGTTTGAGAACGGAAAGTCTTATAGTAATCACCTTGGTATCGTAGCGACAAACTTTAACTTTGATCAGACCTTTTTTTGCTCGGCAGAGCCTCGACAATGATCAATTCTCCCAACCTCGTTAGATATTTTTTCTCATACAAAACACTAAGTATGTATTATATATTTCTCTATCAAAGACCTGACAGCCAAGGGCCAGCACCAGTATGGTCTTCTTTTGTGTTTGGTGTTAGCCTTTATCTGGAACTTTGAATTGGCAGCAATTATAGACAAAGATCACCCTGCACTCAATTGCAGTCTGATCTTAGTCTATACCAACTGATTTTTATCATTTACACTAGGAAGTTTGAAAATACTTTTTTCAATTACTGCATGGACTGCTTTCACATGTTTAGACTTTAAGGTTTTCATTCAACATGACAAAGGTTAAGCTGTTTGGAATGTACATAAGCTTTACTATAAGAGTCATGATCTTAACAGCTCGGAAAAGAGTGAAATGGCAGGGTTTAAGGCTAAGGGGAGTCTGGGAGTCTGAGACACCTTGTTTACCAGTTGGGACTCCTTCCATTTGCAAATAAGTAGTCCAATGGAGGCCAAGGGTTATATGATAATATTTTGAAAAACAAATGCACAGAGCAGCATCCTTTCTGAGACTTGCTAAAGCTGTAGATCATCTCACTACAAAAGTTGTCAAAGAAGACCTTTACTTTCATCCTGTATTGTTTTGAGAAAAAACAACTCTGTTTAAGAAGAAAAATTTGGAAAGGAATAAATCGCAATGACAAGCAATTTCTTCTTTCCGCAATATTCTCCCATTATAAAAATTTGGACTCCTTACTCTGAGCTTGGCCTCCTTGATTTCAGGTGTTCGGAGTCTAATTGACTCCTTAACCCTTTGCTGTTTAATCCCTGCTTTATACGTGCCAGTGATTTTATAATTGAGAAAACGATGTGGAAAAAGAAGAAATTGCTTCAGACAAGCAATTTCTTCTTTTTCCACACTATTTTCTACCCTACTGAATGGTTATTTTTCAAATCAAATCCACTTTAAATTTTCGTCTGCAAAACCTTTGAATTTGGACAGGTCCAAAATTTTGTAAAACAGGAAAGGATTAATCTCAGGGGTAAGTGTCAACCCCTGATTGGTTCTACTGATTGACTTTAATTGGCAAGAATTTTAATTGATCTCAATTATATTTCTAGTTTTTTTTACATGTATCTAACAATTTCAGATAATATATGTAGACCCACATGGAGTGGCAGCCAAACATGGGTTACAATCGAAGGCAGTAACAACAGACTTTGCCTGTAACTGGTGGCTGACAGAGATCAATATGAGACCATTAAACTTATTCTTTAAAGATACTGAGGTAAAGTGTACAGAGCAGAACAGACATGTTTATTTAGATGTTAAGCATATCGATGGCTCGGAACGAAACAATTGTAACTGCCTATAAACATATTGGCAGTAACAACTGGTTTGTGCTTAGCTATAGATATAGGCTGTTATTACATCCTGTCACTCTAAATCATAAGTTTTCTGCCAAAAATTCCATATTATCTGTTTGTTGGGTAGGATTAATGCTTTAGCAGGGGGATACAGCCTAAGAAGTTTGGAGATATGATTACCCTTCAAATTTGCAATTTAAAGCAAATTTTTAATTCAGCATTGTGAGGGTTAAAGCATGAACATTTGGCACAAGAGCAACATGACAATATTGGTCAATCACAATTAAAAGTTGCAATAATAATTTAATGTCAATCAAGATTTGTGTATTCTCATTGGCAGATGGCTGTATTTCTCTACGGAAACAATTTTCATAATGCAGATATTTTATAAGCTTGCACACAAAGTAGTCCCTCGAGAAAATCTCTCTGGTTTAAATTTACCTTGGGTATTAAACTAAAAACCTAATCACACTTATATATGAATCGGTTTAGCATATTCATAAAGTGTGATTAGGCTTCTAGTTTATTGTGAAGATTTGTAAAAAATTAACAGATTTCAAAGCTTTCAAAAAAGATGCATACCCCCCCAAAAAATTCATTGAGAGAAAAAATTGTTCTTTTCAGCTAATTAGAATCCATGAAAAATGTTTGACTCCGCAAAATTTAAATAGTTATCAGATGGAAAAATTTCATTTTTGATTTTTTAATTGACAAAGGCAACAGACAACACTTTAAAGTGTTTAGATTGAAATTTAAGAGAAATTTATATGTACTAAGTGTTTTGCATGAACAAAAATATCTAAAGAGGTTGGAGTGATTTATAATTGTTGAGGCTCTGCCGAGACAATTATCAATTCTCACAACCGAGTTAGATATTTTTTTCATACAATAAACTAAGTATGTATTACATTTATCTTATAAGCTCTATTTGTCTTGATTTTATCGATGTTTCTAACTGAAATGCAAGTTTTTAAAAATAACTGTATTATATCATTGTTATAAAAATAACTGTGTGATATCATAAAAATATCATATGGGATGTTATCACACAGATATTTGTATATTTATAAGATAAAAGATGTTATGGTTGCACTGGTGAGAGAAATATAAGTGAACCATAGTAAAGTGCTCCAGCCACCATGGTATGACTGAAATGCCGTTGAAGTGGTAAAAAGCCTCATACAATCAATCAATCTTAAACTTTCTGAATTCTTAAAGTCTTTTAAAATTAGATGTAAACTAAGGTCAGGGTCATCTGATCAGGTCAAAGGTAAAAGACCTCTGAATTTTATTTGCTATATATTGGGCATAAGTAGATGTATGACATTATTATTTTATTCATACAGATTGAACACAGACTGTTGGCAGTTGGTAGAGACATTTCCATTGTGGTTCAGCCTGCTGATTTTGTTAAAGAACTCAGAAGACAGTTAAAGAAAATTAAAGGGTACAAGGATTATTTAGTGCAATAAACTAGCTTGTTATTTTAACTATTGACCATTTTCAAACACATTTAGAGTGGTCCAAATTCGAAGAGGCTGGAGACTTGCAGAGCAATGAAGAATGGATATAAATTGAAATGAAACTATTTTATGTTGAAGAAAATACGGTGGAAAATGAGGAAATTGCTCGGTAGAAAATATATACAAACTGAAATAAAACTATTCTATATGGTTGGAAATTCTGTGGAAAAATGAAGAAATTGCTTATTTTAAGCAGTCTTTCCTTTTTATGCCCCCGTATCGAGAGATCGGGGGCATATTGTTTTACTCATGTCCGTCTGTCTGTCTGTCTGTCCGTCCGTCTGTCCAAAAACTTAACCCGAAAACTTACCCCTTGCCTTATCCAGAGATTGCTGTTACAGGGGCATTCGTGTTTCACAAACACATCTTGTTTCTTAGGATTTTATCTAGTATTAAGTTAAATCTCTGTACAGAGACTGTTTTAAACAGTCTTCAATTCTTTTCTGAATTCAATCCCAAAAGGTATGTTGTGCTCATACTAAAATCAGGTAATAGGTAATGAAACAGGCCTCGGGTAGGAACGTTACCCTACCTGATACCCATGCAGGGATGTGGAAATACAGGTCCATGAAGATTTGTCCAATTGTCCCCTGACAAGTAAAAGGTGCTTCTTTCCTTCTTGACCTGGATCAAAAATAACATGTCATGAAAAAATAATCACTCAATCATGCAAAAACATTTTTAAAGAAGAAAATGCTAGACAACAGCATTTTCCTCATTGAAAAAATTAGTTTTTCTGCCCTTTGATATTTACATTTTGATAATCGATCTGTTAGAAAACAATCTGTTATTTGTTCTTGTATTTACTTGTCCACAGACAAGTGGCATGGAAAAAAAGTTCTTGTCCCCAGGGAAAACAACCTGTGTCGGACAAGATGGGCATAGGAATTCCACACCCCTGCTGCATTCGGAACACTACTCTGCAAATCTCATAATTAACCTTGGATGTACATAGACATTTTTTTTTTTTAAATTAAACGAAAACCTTGGAAAACCTCAATGATGTCAGTTGAAATGGCTTTAGCCCTCGAAACTTTAAGAAAAAATGTTTGATGTCCCATGCTACTCGTTTAAGTCACTGTTGTGAAAGCAACGTATCCTTGTGTCTAATATAGATTCTTAAATAATGGCTAAAAATCTTAATTTTTTAGCATAATTCTCAAAAAATTAAGATTTTTCAGCCATTATTTACAGTAAATAATATAAATCTAAATATAGCACCAGTTGTGTCCGTGCTAGTTTTTCTAACACTTTTTCCGTCTAACAAAATGCACAATTTTGTTACATACCCATCAGTCTTATATACATCCAAGGTCTGTTGTAGTTTACGGAAATGGCCGAGTGATGTTCCGAATGACCCCTGCCGGTGCACTCAAGTATTTGGTCCAGCTCTACTGACTAGGGTTTATACTTATTTTCACTTCCAAGATGGTTCTTATTGGCATGATAGGTTATGTTTAAGATATTCACTATGCAAATAATTATATTAATTCTATGCAATTTTTTCAGTGCTTTATTCAGTGAGTGTGAGATTTTTAAGTATGTTGAACAAGAGAGTTTTTGAAAGAAAGAAAAAATGTGGACTAGAGAATTACAATCATCATAACTATTTGCTCAAATTTTGACACTTAATTTTAATAGCTAAAGCTTTTGAAAATGAATATGTATTCATAAAAAAGTTCGAATGAACACCTTTTAACTTCTAAATTAAGTTATCAAATCAGCTCAATCTAGATATTCATACAATAAAAATATGCAACTTCTGAAAAGAAAGGTACTATATGTGTAAAGGAGAGAAGTAGAAGAGCAGGGGAAGAGCCAATTTGAAATAATGATATAGAGGATAATCGCTTGTTTCAGTGTAAGATCGGTCTATATTTCATTTCGTGAACAACAAAAGCCATATTTTCACAAAAATATAGCTTTTGTTGTTCACGAAATGAAATATTAATCAATCTTACTCGAAAAACAAACACTTATTCTATTTCTTTATTGCAAAAATGAGACAAAATGTGAAATTTCTAGGACATATTTTCGTAAAGCGTGTCATTTTGCGCGTGATTGCTATGCAACGTTCATTGTGACGTCACTTATTTCGCCCTGCATTGATGACGTCAGATAGGATGAAATGCACAAAAGCAGGATATAAGTTTTTGATAATTTCACTGCTTTTGCAGTGAGATTATCAAGTGATAATCTACCATTATTACTCCATAAACCACCGAAAAGCATTAAAGAATTCTTGGTAAAACACAATTTTTGAGGCGTTTATCTGGATAGATGTGATTACTCCAATGAGTATTAACAGCATAAGGTTTTAGCAAGTATATTTAGAAATATTTTAACCCTTTGCTGTTTAATCCCTGCTTTTTACGTGCCTGTGATTTTATGATTGAGAAAACATTGTGAAAAAAGAAGAAATTGCTTCTGACAAGCAATTTCTTCTTTTTCCACACTTTTTTCTATCCTACTAAATGGTAATTTTTCAAATTAAATCCACTTTTAATTTGCGTCTGCAAAACCCTTGGATTTGGACAGGTCCAAAATTTTGTAAAACAGGAAAGGGTTAAACTAAGATTCAAATTACCATATTGATCCTGATAATTATGTCAAAAAGATCTGATGAAATATTTTAGATTCAGATCATACTTCTCTTCCGTTTATTCTCAATTTGGCACATCAACAAATACTGATAAAAGTCCATTTATATTTGAAACTGTGGCTTCAAAAAGCATGGGTTACAAATCTCTGTTAGCTTATTGCCAACTGTTGAGTACCATTAAGTGCAATTTGTAAATGCCTACCAACGGTTATTTTCTCACTGGCATTAAGCAGGGTTTTATGTCTGTCAGGGTAAAACTGGTAACTTACTTTTATTTAAAGCCTTTATTATATAAAATGTAAATTATATTTTATTCCATCTTACAAATGAGAGAAATCAGAACTGCGTTTGGGATGATAACAGTGAAAACTGTTTGCAAATTACACCGTGTTTTGCATGTTAGTGCACATGCAAAGCAGGGTATACAATGTATATACAATACGAGGGTGAATCAAAAATAATGTAGATTTGCGTTACGGAAATTTTAATTTCAAAGACTTTGAAAAGAAAACTTCACTGTTGTTAAATTTTGGCATTTAACTTTTTGTCGTGTAAATGTGGATGAAATCCAACAAGTTGTTCACCAGTGGCAACCATTCTAAAACATGCAGTCATTTGGTACCAGCGCACGGTAACGACGTCATTATGACGCTCAGTATTGAAAACTTCCGTTGAAAGTCAGCACTTTACAAAATACTCACTTCATCAATAATCACAATTTCTGTATAGCCTATACATTGAATAGGTACTATTTACATATTCATCTGATCAAAAATGATGAACTTAAATGTGTGATGTGTCCTTAAGATACTGAATTGATGTTGATCTGAGACAATTACGGATCAAACGTCGAGGAGACGTTTTCCATTCTCCGAGTGTCATCTTTAAGAAACGTTCTTCATTCTAAATCAAACCTTTTAAACCCTTTAAAAGAAGGTATCTGCTTGCATTTGAAGACCATTTAGCATAGTTTATCAGTTTAACCCCTCGATGACGTTTTCCATTGGTCCAGTAGATGTTAATTATTTCCTGGTTTTCTATGGCTGCGCCAGTGCCGTCATTTCGAAGTTCAAAAATGGATGTGTGTCTTAAGCTTAATTACTTTGAATTTGAAAATATGAATGGATTATGCTTAGATTTTAAACATCCTTACAGATTACGTCAACATGTAAATAGGTGAAGTTTAGAAGGGTTTGGTCCAAACTTGGTGGGACAATTACGGGTAGTAACACTAGGAAGTAACAGTACAGAAAGAGTTGCGCTGGTGGCACCTACCCAGGAATATCAAACAATGGATTTTTTATATCAAAGTCATAGCAGACTCTTGTAAATTTAGTATTATGTCAACATGAAATGGTTTGAGACATGTACAAAATTTCATTTAATTCCATCGGGAAATTCCTAAGTTATAGTAAAAGTTCACATGTTTTTTGATCCACCCTCGTACATACTTAGTGATTTGTATGAAAAAAATATCTAACGAGGTTAGGGGGATTTATAATTGTCGAGACAGTTATCAATTCCCACATCCGTGTTAGATATTTTTCATACAATACACTTGGTATGTATTTCATATATCTTATAACCTGTATCTGAAATGAAATTTAAGTTTCTAGAAATCACATGTCATTGTTCTAAAAGTATCCATGTGATATCACAAAAAATATCATATAGGATGATGTCACACAGATATTTGTACACTTAAAAGATATAATTTGCACTGCATTGTCAGTTAATTTGTCTCAAGCATATCTCCTAAATTATAAATGTTATAAAAACTATCGACTTGAAATCTTCATAGGTGGATGAAACTCCATAGGTGGATGGATCTCAACGAAGAGAATTTGCATTGCACAAGAACCATAACTTTTGCTTACATGGTTTTGGAGCTATTGCCCTTTATTATTTTAAAGACATAAATTTTTCCAAAACATATCTCTGAAATTATAATAGCTATCAACTTGAAACTTCATGAGAGATAGATCTAAATGAGCAGAAATGCAGTGCATAAGAGCCTTTTGCCCATTGTACTAAATTTCTTACGAACAAAACAAATGTAAGTTGAAATCACAAATAGCACCTGATGTTTGCATTCATTGTTAGATTCTGCCTTGCAATATCTCATTGGAATCATCTTTAGAAGAGGATTCCAAGGAGATGATGCATGGCAGAGTACCATATTTAGTAACTACTCTTGAAGCAATTTTAATTTTTGACTTACGCAAAAAATTATCGTAAATGGTTTAGTTAAACAGGCCCCTTAACTCTTTCTTGCCTAATTATTGAGTTCTCACCCTGTGTTGTTTTTAGGACTTAGATTGTGTCTTGGTCATATCTCTCAATGTATATCGACTTGAGACTTTATATGTTGATATATTTTAATAAGGAGAAGTGCAGTGTATAAGAACCAGAACTCATGCTAGCATAATTTTAGAGATGTTGTCCTTTGAAATTTTAAAGACTTAAATTTTGTCTGGACCATATCTTTGAAGTAGTAAAATTTATAAAACAATCTTGAATGTTAAGGTTGATACGAGGGTCATCCAAGAAATAGTGAGACTGGTTCTATATCTTGAAGACTAATGAAGATATTAAAAAGAAAAATTTATATGCAATGCAAAGAATGAGGTCATGACGTTAACCATGGCCAGATGAATATGTAAATAACAGAAATATTACATCTTTTAAGTGTTATTTTCAAGAAAATCGAAGAAGATAGAACTGTCGTTTTGCAATGGTATGGTATGGTTATCACTGTACCTTATTTCTACTGATTATATTCATGCTCCCCGAAGGGAGAGCATGTAGCCACCGCTTCATCTGTCTGTCCGTCCGTAATTCTGTCTGTCTGTCCCCAGCAATTTCTCCATAACCCTTGGGCCAAATCAAATGAAACTTACCATGTGAACTTCCTATGATATAGTGATTTAGTTCTCAAAAACATTATTTTTCAAAGAAAGTATTTGTGTTTTTAAATTTGATCAATATTTTCTTGTTAAAGATGCCATCTAAATATCTTCAAGAGAGACAATCAATTCAAAATATTTAGTCAAAACTTATGAATACATCAATGTAGAATTGCATTATGATACCCTCTGATTTTCAGAACTACGTTTTCAGATATAAGGAAGGTATTCGTCATGAAGTTTGACATCATTTCTTTCGAAAGTTATACAACCATTGTCTTCCACTTAGATATAATATCAGAAAATATTAATCAATGTAATTTGGGTCAAAAAACACCACCAGGTAGTTAAATATGAAGTTTTTTTTAAACATTTAAACATCAAGGGGTTAAGGTGTCCATTACCTCATATGGTACCTCTTCCTGTTGCCTTGCAACAAGGGTTCCATACAGCGTATGAAGGTAGGTGTCTGCCGAACATTGAAGGAGATATTACACTAAACAATAGTGGAACAATAATCTCATATATATGAACTAGTTGAGCATCATAGCACAAGTCTGACTTTTTATTGGATGACCCACGTAGATCTGATTGAGAAGATATGCAGTGTACAAGAACCCTAAATCTAACTTTAGTCTACTTTCAGATTTTACAGCAGGGGATGGACATGTCTGACATGTTCTTGTTGCCTTTAAGTCACATGAATAATTTTGACTTTAGTTAGATAAAAGAATTGAATTTGTTAATGTAAAAAATGATATTTTAGATGTAAGTTTTATTAAGTTTGTAGAAAATGACCAGATGTTTTCAAACTACTTCATGGCACATTGCTATTATTTGTTAAATGATGGACTTGTGTTAAATATTTGATAAATTGTGATACATTAATACATATGTTATGTTGAATTCATTTTGTTTGTACATGACTGTTTTAACATTTATAAAACTGATAGTTTTTTGATGTTATATTTTAATATATTAACAAACTGTTTCAAAAGGAATCAATTTTTTTTAACTTTTTATTGTTGTTGCATTGTAGGCATATTTTGCAATAAGCAGATATAATGAAGGTATTTTTAGTTTATTAATTCATAAAGCTGAAAACTAATTACACTGTATAAATATGCAATTATACATAAAAAGGGGGTTTAGACATCACAACTAAAATGTATTTATCATATGAAGCAGTAAAGTTGATTGTATTCGGAAAATAAGTAATTATTGTCAATTTTGAAGCCTTGAATTATAATTTGAATCAGGTTTTCTAAAAAGAGATCAATTGATTGATAACAGAAATAGAAAATTTGATCAGTGACCATTTGCCACAAATCAAAGGTTTACATTAACTTTAACTGGAGAAAAAATTCAATAAATTAATCAAAACATTTATCAATGTCTGAATAAGGATTTGATCATTTTGTTTTGTGTGTAATTAGATATTTCCTTATTATTCCAGTGATTCAATGCACTATTTAGATATGACTGACAGTCATGACTGAGGTCAACTAAAGCAGATATGTAAAAAGATACAGGTAAATGCAAATTGAAAGATACATGTATGTGACCCTTCACACAAAAAGGGGCCATCTGGGAACTTCGTAAAAATAAAAGTTTGAAAAAGAGATTGGTTCTAGAATAGGGCAACCAGAGGGTGTATTTCAAAAATTCTTTCATAGAAAGGTAGATTGATTATTCTAGATTAATAAAAATATTAAATTGCAAAAAGTTTGAACCCTGGTCATTCTGCACTGTCTGACTAGGATCGACTCTTTACACACTACCCAGATGGTCCCTTTTTGCATGACGGGTTACATCTGCTTCGTGCTGAGCCATCAAAAAGTTGGTTCTGAACTGACCATTTGATTTAAAACCATCCAGTATACCATACTTCACAATGAGTCTTGATGATAATTGTTTTTTGAATGGGTTTACATAACTTTACAGATGGCAGACTCTGGTGTTGTTAATGGGTGGCTAAATTTTGTGATTTTAGCTATTTCAAGATGTATCGTTATTGTTTGCATTATTCCAAGCATTAGTTTGAACAAAAAAATAATCCAGGTCAAACCCCTTTTGTTATATATGATGTTTAATTTGAAACTTGACATGTGTGTTCCTTATTTGAAGAGCTATCCATACTATCAAGGGAGGTAGGTCTTGAAGGATTTGCAAGGATATATTTTTAAAAATGGCAGAAATTTGCCTATAGATGTTTTATGGAATGACCTTGTTTAACCAGTTATGTAATATACTCTATTAAGTTTGACTATTAGAGAATTAAAATAAAAAGATATATTTGTGAAATCCTTTATTGTCTACTTAATGTACCCTCTTGATTCCCTTGAAAAAGTTAGCCCTACCCTGCATTCAGTTTGACAAAACGGTGCAAACAGTTTGCCAATTATACCCCGCTTTGCATATGCTTTTGCGTGCAAATTTTGCTTGGCCTATAAATATGGGCGTTGCAGGACTGGGCTTATTTTGAGCCCAAAATATTTGAAGGACATCTCCTGAACCATTTGGGCTGATTTCAATGAAACTTGACCAGAATGTTCTCTGGGTGACCTCTTTTAAGAATTGTTTGCCAAATTATGATTGTCCTATAAATATGGGCGTTGCAGGACTGGGCTTAATCTTTGAACAACAATTCGTCCTGAACCATTGGGCCGATTTCAATGAAACTCGACAAAATTGTTCCTTGGGTGACCCTTTTTAAAATTGTTTGCCAAATTTTGAATGGCCCATAAATATGGGCGTGGCAGGTTGGGCTTATTTTGAGCCCGAAATCCTTGAATGACATTGAGATATTTTAACCAGTGGAGCGATACATGCCCTCTTGGGCCTCTTGTTAGCTCCTCTGACCAAAAGGCCACTGGGCTATGGTTATTGAGTTTTGTCTATCAAACATCAGTAAACTTTTGCTCTCTTGAGCACAACACTGTGTGTTATTGGTTGTCCATCTTCTGCTCAGTAACTACTTGACCAGTTTCAACTACTAGAAAGCCATGAATGGCTTGAGTTGCTCCACAGGCTTGAAATTCTTATAATAGCAAACCAATGTTTTAACTAGTTTTTTTTTAGATATTTTGGTTACTGATTTTAAAAATGTTGTTCAAAGTTTCCATTATATAACATATAAAGAAATGACTTTCGCCCATAGAATATATATTTTTCATCTTATCACAATAATCTTTAAAAGACTGATAAAGGATAATTAAGGCTCATTCAAGTGAAATTTGGTTGATATCCATTAGTTACATTCTGAGAAAAATGATTTTCAAAGTTTCCGATTTATAACATATTGAGAAATGACCTCCGCCAATAAAATACATATTTTCCATCCAATCACAATAATTTTTGGTAGACTGATGGGTCACTCAAGGATCATTCCAGTGAAATTTGGTTGATATCCATCAATTTCATTCTGAGAAAATGATTTTCAAAGTTTTCACCTTATAACATATAGAGAAAATTTAATGACATCTACCCATAAAGTACATATGTTTCATCCGATCACAATAACTTTTGTAGACAGATAAAGGGCCGCTCAAGGACCATTCCAGTGAAATTTGGTTGATATCCATTACAATCATTTACATTCTGAGAAAATGATTTTCAAAGTTTCCACTATGTAACATATAGAGGAATGACCTCCGCCCATAAAGTACATATCTTTTATCTGATTACAATATTTTTTTGTAGACTGATAAAGGGTCACCCAAGGATCATTCGTGTAAAATTTTATTGGTATCCACCAATTAGAATCTGAGAAAACTCACTTTTTACCATATTTGGAAATTAGCCACGCCCATTAATTTCATGTTTTTCATGTTTTTCATTGGATCAAAGTTCCTTGAAAGAGGGTCACCCAAGGATGATTCCTGTGAAGTTTGGTTGAAATTCATCCAGTAGTTTCTGAGGAGAAGATTTTAAAAGAAAAAGTTTACGACCGGACGCACGGACGGAGGGACGCATGATGGACACAACGCCATGACAATAGCCCCAGTGGCATTCGGCCAGTGGAACTAAAAATTGGCTGAAATGTGCCTCACACTTTTTCATGCAACTTTGATCGACTCCAACTCTTTTTCACCTTTGAATATTTGAAAAATACCCTCAGTCATCTGATTTTAATTAAACTTGGCTGGGCAGGGCTCTTTTCAACTTTAATTATTTGAAAAATATCTTTAGTCGGCCGATTTCAACTAAACTTGGCTGGACTGTTCTTTGGGTGACCCTTCCAAAAAGTTGAATATGAAATTTTGTTTGAATACCCCCCCCCCCCCCCCCCCCCCGAGAGCGAGTCTTTAATTTGACTTAAATCTTACTTAAAACATCTCTTCTAAAATCATCGCACCAATTTAAACCTAATTGGTATTAATTTTCCCCGTTTATCATTCTAAAAACTTTTTTGTTAAGCTTTTGATTTGTCCCAAATATGGATGTGGCAGGACAGGGCTTACTCTCACTTTGAAATCAATAATCATTCCCTCCTCCTTAAACAGAAACTTACTGTGAATGTAATTTTTTCAAGCAAGATCAAAGTTCCTCGCAATCCACAGCGAAATCAATTTTTTTTTCAGCAGAAATATAACTTTTTTTCTCTGCAGACAGATCGAAATTTTCTTCACAAACAAAATCAACATTTTCCTCGTGAGAAATATTGAATTTTGAAATAGCGAGGTTATAAATTACCTGCATAACAAGATCTAATCCACAACTGCAAAAAGGTATAAAAAAAATCTTCGACAGAAACCTCAAAGCGTTATCCGCAGTAACAAAAAAAAAAACTTGGCAGAAATGGCAAGGTCAATCTTTTTCTCTGTCGCTAAATACAATTAAAAAATCTCTGTAGTTGGATCATTTTTTTTTTCAGCAGCAAGACCGAAATTCCTCTGCAAAGAGATTAATTCCTTGTCTGCAGCAAGATCATGATTTCGCTCCAAATTAGATTTTTTTCTCCGCAATAAATCAACAGTTATCTACAAATTAAGATTTATTCGAAAGTAGCAAATTCTTTCGCTGCAGCAAGTTAAGGCTTTTTCTTTGTTGTTTGATCAGAATTGTTCTCCAAGATGAGTTCAAATTTTTCTTCGCAAAATCAAAATGTTCATTTGCATCAGAAGTAGAATTTTACCCTTCAAGATCAAAAATGCTCTTTTCAGCAATATCAAAATTCCCTAGCAGCAAGATTGAAAATTCCGAATACTGCTAAAAATTTCCCCTAGATTTAAATTTTCTCCCATTGGGAGATCGTCTTTTTTCTCATTATCAGGATCTTGATTTTTCTCAACGGCAATATAAAAATTTTGATCTTCCTCAAGATCGTTTTTGCCCTAAAAGAAGGTCTAAAGAAATCTCCAATGCGAGAAATATCTTTTATGCAGCATAAACAAAATTTTCCTTCAGAGTAAGGTTGAAATTTTTCTCTGCTTGGATCTTTTTCACAGCAAGACTAGAATTTTCCTCCACAGCAAGAAAACATTCCCCCCCCCCCTATTCCTTCTCTTCATGGAATTCAAAATTTTCCCTTGGAACAACAACAACAACAACAACAAAAAACCTTCCCCACAAAAAGATCAATTTGTTTTTAGCAGAAAATTGAAAAATTCTCGCAATGAGCTAAAAATTGTTCTCTGTAGAATGATAAAAGTTTCCTTCATAATGGGATCAATATTTATCTACAAAGCAATATGAATATATTTTTTTCAACAGCAATTTCTTTAATTTTTTCTACAGTAAAATAAAACTTTTCCAATGCAGCGAGTTCAAATTTATATCTGGCGCACGATCAAATTTTTTCTTCGAAGCTAGATCTACAGAAGGATCAAAATTTTCCTATCCAGAAAGATGAAGATGTTTTCGAAGTAGTATAAAAAAGATCATCTTCGCTAGCCAAGGGCGATGCCCTTTACGTGTTCTATTCACAATAGAACACGTAGTGAGCATCACCCTTGGCTAGCGAAGATGAAAAAAAGATATCCGTAGGAACATCTTTTCCTCCCAATCAAGGTAAAAAAAATTGCCGTGCTGTGAAATCAAATATTTCTCCTTAGCAAGATCAATCCTTTCCTCTAGAGCTTGACAAAAAAATCTCTGCAGCGGCATAAAAAATCCCTCCCAAGTGTTATCAATTTTTCTTCTCCGCAACTTCATCTAAGCTTTTTAACTACAGCAACATTTATTTTTACCATAGCAAGATCACTTTTTGTCTCTACAATGAAATACATTTTTTCTCTCCTGACAGTGTTTAATCTAGCTCCGCAGCAAAATCAAAAGTAGTGAGATTAAACTTTTCCTTTGGTCACAGCAAAGCACAATTTGCGAGACAAAATTTTCTTTATAGCGAGATCAACATTTTTCTTTGCAACAAGATAATTTTTTTCCGTTGAGGCCCTTAAACCCCAACCTAGTGAGTAAAGAATTCCTCCAAAGCAAGATAAAAAAATCCTTCAGTGCAAGAACAAAGGTTTCCCGTAATGAAATCAAAATCTTTAACTGCAGGCATTTAAAAATCGTTCAGGGATATCAAAGTTTTTTCTACATCAAGATAAAATTTTCTGCTACGGCAATATAAGAATTTTTCCAAAGCAATATCGAAACGTTTCTCAATAGCAAGTTCATTTTTCTCGGTAGTCAAAATTTACTATTAGATATTTAGATACTATTTCGTTTTTGCAGCGAGTTTAAGATTTTCCTAGCCAGATAAATTTTTTCTGCAGCATTATAAAAAATCTCCAAACACGGTAAACAATTTTACGCATAGGTTCGAGACGTACATGGGCCAAAAAATTAATAATTTATTATTATTATTATTATTTTTTTGTTATCTTTGATCACATTTTCAAGAAAATTCTCTTGTATATGCAAGTTTCTTGTAGGTGTTTGTCTTTTCAAATATATACCTTAGTTATCTTTTTATTTATTTACACTGTTACGTGCAAATGTTACTAGAATAAAGAAGCCAGCAACAAACTTTACAATTAACAATATTTATTGACAATAATACCAGAATTATTGACAATAATGAAATTAATACAAAAACAAATTACAATACCTTGAATGTTTAATCCTAAAGTTTTTAATTTTAGATCCAATTGATTTAAGTTCCTGGTCCACAAATAATAAGTCCAATAATATCAAAATTTAAAATTAAAAACACTTTTAAACACACTTTTAAGATAACGAGAAATCCCCTTTTAGTTTTACACAGTACTACTAAATGAAACCATAAGTCTAAACCAAGTGAACTAAGAATGCTGTAGGAATCCCTTTATATAATACACTCTAGAATAGCAAAGAACATTGGAAGATTCTAGAGTTTGAATCACTTTCTAAAAGCCCTTTCCAGAAAGATCTAAAATATTCTACATACACGCTTACCTAACAGTGTCAAGGGATCGGAAATTTCCCAGACTAATTCTAAAAATAGACACGGGGAAAACCATTATACATATTACATTCATACATGCATAACAAAACAATTATATAGATTTAAACAAACAATACATTTTAATAAATTTCAAAGGCCTTTTCAAAGGCATTGTCAGTATCATCGCCTTCGATGAAGTCTTTTAGAGGTGTATACTGCTTGTTTAATAGCAGCCTTGCTTTTCAAGAACTTCTCATTCTTTTCTTGGGCATACCGACAGTAGCCTAATACTCCCCCGTTAGACAAGTGCAAGATATTGTAATCGAGCTTGACCTTCAATTCTTTTGACACCGAGAAGCCCTTTGACTTAAGTTTCTTCTCAGTTATAAAAATATACATTGTCCCAAAAAGCGTGAAATTAAAATATGAAATTTGTTACACATACTCAATATTTTCTTGACTACTGAAACATATTATTATTTTACTTTGCGCTGTCTCGTCTTTTGAAATTGATAAGAATATATGATTAACATTCCCTGTTGGGAAAAGTCGTGTAAGCAGTCCCTACCGAAAGCAATAAAATAGTACGAATTGTTATATAAAAATGAATGATATAAAACTATATATAATTTGTTGGTATTGGGATTTGAACCATGTCAGCCACGACAACGGCACTGTGTCTCTCCGTCTTAGCTATTTCTTATCGAATACGCTTTAAAATAGTTATTTATCACATGCATTGCCAATTTAGTATGGGATAGACAACGAGTGCCGTGGTATATGGGAAATAGACACGAGCTTCAGCGAGTGTCTATTTCCCATATACCGTGGCACGAGATTGTCTATCTGACTTAGACCACGCTTTTCTAACATTGACTGTAATTTTAACCCGAACATCTGGACAACGAAAACGAGTAAACTCGCTGATATATTACTGTTATTATGTGTAATTATGCCGAATCAATATTTATGAGTCTATCATCATTACTTATAGCAGCTCTTTTGTATGTATGCAACTGTAGAAAGACTTTTGAAAACAGCGATCATATAAAATATGCTCGACACTTTCTTAAAATGACACGGCACAAAAATCTGTCAAGATTCACGTGCACGACACCTTTTCATTGTATATCTGTAGATGCAATCATAGGAGTTGTATCTATGATTTATATTTTTGAAATACTGCTCTCTGATTGGCCGCTTCGCTTCGAGCGTGGTCTAACTTATGTTACGCCCCAATAGGTTCATAAATATACACCCTGTTAACAATAATATTGTAGTCCCGATAAAGCTCATAAAAGCGAATTCAGGTAATAGATGAAGTTTTTCCCCTGCAGCGACTTACAAAATCTTTCATAGAGTCGACAATGTTTTGCTCTACAGCGAAATGAAAACCTTTCCTTTACTGCACGATTTTTTTTATGCGTTAATCGAATTCCAGTTTAGGCGTGATTACGTAATTAATGTAAAAAAACCCCCTGATACTTATCGTTTCTTATAGTTCAATATCATAAAGAAAATGAGATTTCTATTGCGACTAATTTTTAGTGCAAGCTTACTAAAAACTAAATGTTATTTTCATTAGGGTATGAAACTCTTTTCATCGGGCGATACATAAGTCTTGGTTGGTGCAACAACCAAAATTGAATTATATGAGAATGAAAACAAATATTGATTGCAACTGACAAAAAAGAATAACAAAGGAATAGATAAAAGGGTTAAAGTGAGAAATAAATGACAAAATCAAAATATTAATTAATAATAATCACAAGGTTGCATCAAGATACAAATTTTCTGCAAGGAAACATTTTTTTCCTCCACAGCATTTTTTTAACCGTACCAAGGTCAAAAGTTTATTTGCGACAAAAACATTTTTTTAGCATCATGAAATTTTTTGGGACAATAATTTCCTCTGTTGCTGTTCCAAAGATTCCACCGAGGCGTGATCAATTTTTTTTTCTACCAAACATGACCATCTCCAAGCAAGTTTTAATATTTTCCGCAGCAAGATCAAAAATATCCTCAGCAGCAAGGTCATTTTGTATCTGTGGCATGATCTTTTTTTCTCCACAGGGAAAATATGAAAGAAATGTCACCAGCGAGAACAAATGTTTTCCCCCAGTAAGATCAAGATATTTCCAACCATGCATCGAAATAAAGTTCTCCACAGTTATATAAAATATTTTCTTCGTCTGCAGCAGGTTTTTTTTTTAATCCAATTGAATGAAAATTTCTCCCCCCCCCCCCCCCCCCTCCGTATCATTTTTGTCACAGATGAACATTTTTTCCCTCCGCATCAGGATAACACGTTTTCTGCTTGGAGCCTTTTTTCCCTCCACAGCAAGCTTTTTTCTTCGTAGCAAGTCAAAAAATTCTCTGCAACAAAACATTTTTTTTGCATCATATTTTTTTTCATCCATATCAAAATTTTTATTTTGTATTGGGACAATAATTTTGCTCCTTTGCTGTATCAAAGTTTCCATTGAAATAAAAAAAAATCTACCACAACAAAATTAAAAAATTTTCCTTTCATCGACAAGAAATTCTGCTTCCCCACATTTTTTTTCCGAAGCAGTAATTTTTTTTTTCATTTACAGCGAAATCAAAAGTATTCAACGAAGCGACATTTTTTCTCTCTATAGCAAAATCTAGTGGAATCAAAACTTCTCCCCTCCCAACTTTTATTTGACAGAAGGTCTTTTTCTCTGTATCAAGATTAAAAAAAAAGAATTCGCTTGGAGACATAATTTTCCTCCACTGCGAGAGTTTTAAGGTTCATGTAAAGTGTTTGCACCCAATTTTAAGGGCATTTATTTGCCAAGAAGAAAGCAGTATGTCCAGGAATATTATATATCAAAATGAAGCTATTTATGAGCACAAGCAGTTGAAAAACATAAGACTGTTATAACTATAGCGGTAAAGCCAAAACATTGTGGAAAAGGGTCATTTTGTACAGAACAAGCAACTGCATGACTGTTGGATAAAATTGGCTCATATTTTAACAAAGGCTAGCGTAAGGTACCATCCAGGTAGTGCTACAACTATTTGTATAAAACTAAGCCCCAAAACGTAGTTATGCAAGCAATTTATTTTGATTTATTTTATAAACACATATGTCATATATGTCATTCTAATTTTGTAAACGTGTAGATCTTTTTAGGGTATGGTGTGTTATCACAACATAAATAGACATTAATTATTTATATACCTGTAAGGTTGTTTAGCAATATATCAATTTCTATTTCACAGAATGATAAATATATAGTAATATTGTAAATCATTAAACTAAAAAAAAGACTAAAGTTTGAAATAAATCGTAAGAAATATTTCACAATATTACGGTGTGATGTTGCACCATACCTTACATCTATTTTGAAAACAGACCAAACCGGTTTGACATGTATGTTGACAAAATAAATGGAAATTGATTGTTTCAAAAGAGCCTTTTGAGACTGAGTTTTATATCTAAGGTTGTAGCACTACCTGGATGGTACTTCAGACTGTACTTTGTTAAAATACGGGGCAATTTTATGGAACCGTCGTGCAGTTGCTTGTTCTGTACAAAATGACCCTTTTCCACAATGTTTTGGCTATACCGCTATAGCTATGGCGGTCTTATGTTGCCTAACTGCTTGTGCTCACGAATAGCTTCATTTTGATATATAATATACCTGGACTTACTGTTTTTCTTGGCTAATTAAGTGCCATAAATATTGGGTCTCAAACACTTTACATGAACCTTAAGGCCAAAAGTTTATGGGCGACAAGACCATTCATCTCGCATCATGATTTTCCCCTAAATTCTCGGCTCACCATATAAAAGTCCGGTAGCAAAACCGGAAATCTCACTTTCAGCGTGCAATACCGTCTTTAGAAAATGTTGTTGTATTTTTAGAAAGGAGAGACCTTGCACTTCATGAATCTGGCTGATGCCACTTTGGTATCACTAGGCGATTCGCTAAAAACAAGATGGCGTTCAAGATGGCGGCCAAGCCAATTGTCAAAGCAATTTCGCCTATCTACTTGAAATAATTGTAGCAAAAGCGTTATGAATTGCGCCTATTTTATTAAACAAGAACAGTTTTAGAAAAACATCAATCTTCAGCATGGTTACATACTTTGGCTTTTAGTTAATAAAGGGAGATAATTATACTAAAACTAAGTATTTTAATATAAACGAATAACCTACAAATTGCTCTCGTTTTTATGATTTTTATGATAAAATTTATATCTTTAATATCTCATATAAACACTTTATAAAAATATACCTTATTTAATTGATTTTCCAATTCTTTAATTCCAGGGATGCTTATCAATACAGATCAGTGAATTGTTCTGCTTCACACATTTTTTCATTTCTTAGTTATTCCACATACTCATTAATTCGTGAATCAAAATAGTTTGTTTGACAAATATATATTTGTTAGTAAGGCCTTGCATTTTCAAAAGCCTTTAGAGATGGAAGTCGGTTGCTAATACCTTCATCTTCCCTATCTATGAGCTTGTAAGAAAAATGTGCCCTAAATGAAAGCGAGACATAAAACAGTGAAAATAAATCTAATTTTGTGATACAAATACACAACAATGCCCTTAAACAAAATCCTATATTTTTTTTAATTTAAGCAGTTCAAAATACAGATTTCCTTTAAGTTAAGGTAGTGGACCGTAATAGTTCTGCAATATTTCGGACCAGATATTCTTTCACAATGTTAACCGAGGTTTCCTAATGAAAATCATTAGGAAACCTCGGTTAACACTGTTAAAATTATTACTTCTGAGATGTTGCAAAACTATTACGGGTCCACTACCTTAAGCTATATAGAAACGCCATAGAGAACAGCCTCTGTAGCCCGTAGCATAATCATAATCAAACGTACACTCAAATTGATTGGTTATTAACTCAGTTTCAAAATATATCTCTTGTAATTTCGAATACAACGAAAAGTACTCCAAAATACGTATATTTTATTAATGGGGTAAAACATATCGCTAATTTTGTTAATCTTAAACAAAATTAGCGATAATGTATTATCTCCCTTTAATTTCACACAAAACTCGCCCAACACACTCATTCGATTTCATTCTCAATCATTTCAAAATCAATATTCTTTTCAATTTCACGATATTCTTAACTGTAGGTATAAACATGCAATCAAAGGGGATCGCCTGAGTAATACAAGCAGTATTAACTAGGCCAGACTGCGTGTATAGCTCAGGCTGTCCCAGGTCGAAACTGTTTGAAACTTATTAAGTTAATCCGAATTATATTGTTTTTAACCTTCCTTTCAACTAAATTTGAAAAGCGACCCCTAGTTTACCACTGCTGGGTTCAATAAATTTTCAAGAGTGTCTCAACGGTGTTTGTTGATGGCCCCTCCTAGCTAGACGGGCAGACGGGTTTTAAGAAAGACTTTGGCAGCAGAGTAAAGTAAAAAAAAAATCTTAACTAAGCTAAAATATCATCGTTGCACTATCCTTTGACCAAAATTCCTATTGAAAAATGTGACCCTTCAAGCAAAAAGGGATCGTCTGGGAAGTGCACAAAGAGTCAACTCTAGTCAGACTACGCAGACTGCGTGGCCTGCGCCGACTTGCTTGGTTCGAAGCTTTTTAGCACTCAACAAATTTTCTGAATCTACAAAGATCAATCTATTTATGGAGGAATTTTCAAAATGTAACCTTTGGTTGACATGAACTAGAATCAATCATTTTTGAAAATAATCATTTTAGGGATTTCTCAGATGGCCATTTTTTCTCGTTAACCACCGAAGAACCCGTAAATTGTTATTACAAGCGGACCACGCTGGTCCCATATCGCAAATGTATGGCTAATGGCTATCGCAAATACATACACAGTCAAAAAAAGAGACGCTACGACACTCACACATTTTGTATTCATTTATAAGACCGGAGACTATGAGAGAAATTTCTGCCCTCTTTATTTCTATTCAAAATAGGCTGTGCACGGACGGTGCCCAAAAATAACCACAAGGCCACGTTATGAACAAACCTAGAATTAATTAACTAGATGGTTATTTATTCGTATTAACAAAGCACCCAACTTCCTCGTTTATTTGACGAAGATAATTGGATATTTTCAATTCTTTTATTCTCGACGAAACATTAGGGTTCTAGAAGATGCTTTCATACTTATAAACAGAGACGTCAATCTTCTTATTTCAAAAAAGAATATCTTAATTGTTTATTTCCCAACCCTAACACTCGTATCATGGCAACCAAAGTTTATAACGGATTATATACATATTCATTATTAAACAATGTTTGTATACAGTTTTATCACAGACCAGTCTGGTTTTCAAAAATTAAACCAGATATTTTCACATATTTCTTGAAACCTTAAGTGCTTGTTTGTTCAATTGAATAATAACATTCTGAATATTAATCATTATAAATTTCAAGATTAAAAAAACACATCTTTTGACATTTAGTGAGACTTGAGTGTAGCATAGTTGTGACACTGGAGTGATCACGCAATTGTTTGAATTAAATATTAACCATATATAGTATTTCGCTCGAGAAAGAAATATGATTTAACGATGAAATGTTAATTTCACAAATTGAACAAAGATAAAGAAAATCCTGTTCACAAATTAATTATGAAATGAAAGTCCCTAAAACATCTTAAAATCATACAGGTTTCCATAAAAAACCAATTTCATTTGTAGGCTATTCACGTGCTCAATTGAAAGTTATATATATTCTTTATTTCCTCCAAATATGAAGAGCATGATAACAATAGTGATAAACAAAATAAACATAGTGAAAACTGAAATTGTCGTTTGAAAATGTAAACATGTAATGAGGGGCCTGAGCCAAGCAGTGAGTGTGAAGCAAAGAAAGAGAGGAGGGATGAGGGAGAGACAGGGAGAGACACGGACAGATAGAGAAGAAAACTAATACACAATAATATAAATTTTAATTTATGCTATTCGCAAACCTCGCAATTTTAGTTCGATCAGAGCTGTAATTACGAGGCCAGTGAACAACATAGATATTTGACAAGTACACGAAGTGATCTTGCAATTAATATTGCCATTAATATGCCGGCGCTTGTCCGAAACGAAATGACAAGCATCCGTCTATGGCCATTTTACTATGAAATCTAAATGTGAGGACGTAAGCAAAATTTTTATCAAGATTCGCTATCGCGACCAATAGTCACCGTACATTTGTATGCAAACTACAGCTACAACAGAAAGAATTTTCTAAACTTAGCATGAGGTAAACAATTATCTGAGGCTAAAATGATGTTACTAACAATTTCATTATATAAACTGTCAATGAACATATGCTTATTTACTGTATTCTGCATATTTAAAGCATTTAAATGCTCAGTAAGAAAGGTAGAATAACTCTCCGTTTCATGTTTGGTAACCTTTTTCCATGATACCATTCCCGATGCATTTATATTGAAGCTACCGAAGTTACTTGTACTGATCGGTAGCTTCAAATGAAATACTACGGGTCTATGGGAAGAGACATTAAGACAGTGGTCATCCAATACATGACAATACGTAATACATGATTTTAGATCTTCAGGTATGATAACATGATCAATTAACGAACGACAACTCCTATCATAAGAAACATAACTGCTATCAGCCCCGATACAAATGGAATTCGTTGTAACAACAGTCAGATTTAACATAGATGTAAACTCGCACAAAATTTTACCTCTCTGATCTATATGTTTTATAAAAGAACTTCCGTTAAGATGAGCATTAAAATCTCCCATCAATATTACTTTGCCCAAATGTGAATACAAACTAACTAGGTCATATAGAGTTTCAATGAAATTTCGGTACAGCGTAATGCTATGATTAACACTGGGTAAGTATACTTGTAAAATGTATATGAATTCATCCTTTGACTTTTGTAATTGTATTCCAATAATGCGGTCGTTTTCTATACTTAATGGTGCTACTTTACCACTGAGACTTTTTCTCCACAATAGTGCAACGCCTCCTTTTCCGACTTTTCTCCCGTTACAGACATTTAAATCTGAATCGCAGACGCCTAAGCCTTGAAAGCCAGGGCGTATGCTACTCAAGAAATAAAGATCACATGGGTACAGCCGATGCTCAGAAATACCAACAATATCAATAGCTTCATGCTCAAGCGTTTCACTCAAATAATAAGCACTAGACATAAGTCCAGTGGCATTCCATGAACATATTTTAAATAGATTCATAATGAATAAAAGATGTATGAACTTAAAAGTGTTGATAAGTACCAGTAATTATAAATTACTACCATAATGTCCTGCATCATCCCATTGGGATGAATACGCATCGTACTCGTAATCGGCAACATCGCCGTGAACCTGATCACGGTTATATTGACGCTGACGATCACGATCGTTTCTACGATCATAACGACCATTTTGATTATGACCTTGATAATTGCCCCTTTTGTCATATCTGCGATTAACATCTGCACTAATATCATATTGATCAGCCTCACCATTCTCAAATTGATTTCCTCGAAATTGCTTTTGATACGCATTTTGCGTTAACCATGGTCTGCAAGTGACACCTTCAGGCCAAAAACCCGGTTCTACAAGTTTGTTTGAATTTGGTGCTTCAACATTTAAGCGAATCACAACAGATCGACCAAAACGGGATCGAAAAATACGGACCATGGTAACTTTAAGTCCTCTATTTTTCACATAACTAGTTAATCTAGGTACAGTAATTGAAGGCTTAAAGCCTCCAACAAAGAACCGTTTGGTTCGTTTTACTACGTATTCTGTGAAATCTTCACTGTTGATATCTTCACACAATGTTTTGTCATTTTCTTTTCTAACACTAGTAACAACGCTTACATTTGGATTTGATACATCGTCTAAGCGATTAGGACAAGGTACATTGGGCGGTCTGGAATTTGACACAAGAACTGGAATATTGTTTGAGAATACTTGAGTTTGAACGTCTGAATTAATCTGATCGCGAAAGGATACACCAGGTAAAACTCGTGCACTATACATTTGACCTTGATCTCCCCCGTATGTTTTTTCAGGAATACTGTTAATCTCACGGGGAGGCACACTATTTAATTGACTGATCGGGTATGATTGAAATGACGTACAGTTAACATGGCTATTGTCATGTTGCACGGGTGAACTGGAATTTAACCTCACACTTTCCCTTTCGGCCAAAACATCGCGGTAGGATCGATCTTGTGACATATGATTTGGGACCTGAGCATCAGCACTGACACTGACTGCCGAATCACTAACGGCTTTTCCACTGGTTTTCTGTGATAATTGACCTTGACATAGTTTATTAAGATCCCTGACTTTGGCTTCAATTCTACCATATTGACTATCTATCTTTCGGCTGACGGACGAAATTTTATCATACACGACTTTAATCTCGTTTTCAGCACTTATCTGGTTTTGATACATATCATCTTTTACAAGTTTCATACTTTTCGTCAAACTTACTACTCCAGATGTTTTATCATCATCAATACGTTGTATATGGGTCTTAATTGTCAGAACTTCTTCTTTGAGCTCAGATTTAATTATATTCATCTCCGTACGCACAGATTTTAGACCATCATCTAATGATTTCTGAAATGTTACCTTTTCCTGTTTAAGGGTGATGATATCTGCTTGACACTGTGAAAGTTGACCTTTTAGTTGTCTAATTTCATGTAAACATGTATTAATTAGAGAATCACAGCTCGATGCATTTAAATCTCCTTTTCCATAAGACTTTGGTAAACTTAATATATTCCTCAGCTCGTCAAATGTACGATTTTCTAAGACTGATGTCAATGTATAAATATCATTTGCCAACTTTTATTTAATATTAGTCTTAATCTTTATTATGTTATTTGAATAGACAAATGCTATGTAATACATTACTATGTAATACATGTTGCTTTATGTTACAATTCTGATAAATAAAGTGTAAAAAAAAAAAAAATATTAAGCGTATTCAAACAAGCAAAAATCTTTGTTCCTCTTCTCCAAAGTATCCTCTGGCATAGGCCCTGACTATGATAATGATATACGAAATTTGAAGAGGCATAAGTTAAACCTTTTTAAATGTTGTTAAAACTATATTATCAAATGATGCGTTTTTGGTAATTTCAGCACTTCGATTTGCAAAAAATAAACCTGATATTAGCTTAAATGGCTTGAAACATTTAGTTTGAATTTATTTATAAGAATTACATGTTTATCATTTAAAATACCATTTACACCAAATAACAAGCATATATTGATGAATGGTGAGGCATTTATTATATTATAGTTATACCACTGGCATACTCATGCCGTGGAAATAATCATTTATTTTAGCAAAATTCACGCAAGAAATATTGAACAAACTTTGTTCATATGCAGTAATTAGGAGACGATCAAAAGACAACAGTAATGAAATTTGAAATGACCATATCCCCCCCCCCCCCCCCATTTTTTTAACAAAGAAATTAGACTGGATCGAATTGAAAAAAGAGTGAGAAAATTGAACGTAAATGTAAACAAAAAAAAAACAACAACAAAAGTATGATAATACATGCCATAACTTCTTTTTTTTTTTTTTTAAAAAAAAAAAGTCTTAATCATAAAATCTAAGGGATGTAAAAGTCTGCGACGGCATCTATCCCGAAGGATTTATTTCATATCAAATCGTTTAAAATAGAAAGAGCCTATTCATAATATATAAGAATCATTTCGCATACTATTTATGTTTTGGTTGTCATGGAAATTATAAATTAACAAGGTCATTAAGTCTCTCGCGATGTAAAAAGAAGAAGGACTTGATTAAGATTATTTTTCCAATTTAATTATTTCAGCTCTACCAAAAGAGGTCTAATAAATCCATTTCAAGGGCCCGTTTTACTAAACATCTTACGATCATTTTTTTTGCGTAAGTCAAAAATTAAAGTTGTTTCTACAGAAGAAACCTATTATGGAGTTCTGCCATGCAACATCTCATTGGAATCGTCTTCTAAAGACGATTCCGATCAGAAATTGCAAATCAGAATTTAAAAATGAATGAAAACAATAGGTACGCTTTGTGGTTTTGACTTACGATAAACTTTTTAGTAAGAAGTTTAGTGAAACGGGCCCCAGGACTTTAGCTAACTTTTCAAAACCAGGAGTCATTCCCCCTATGATATTTAAATTCCGGGGATCAAAACTGGTTTTGAAGGAGAAAAGAAATCAATCCAAATAGCTTTACCATACAATGTATTTTATTGAATCATTTTTTATTGCATTGGCTGAAACAATGGAAATTCAATGGTTTGAAAAGTCCAGCGTAAAATTGAGGTTGAATGAAGGATTTGTATGTGATAAAATATTAATTTCAGCTTAATACCATTTCAAAAAATAATTTGTGGAAATTAAATGATTTCAAAATAATAATTTTGTCTATCTAGTTAATGAGGGTTAAGCACGGGGGTGATAAAGGTTGTTTAGTAGTAAGAAAATAAAAACATATAGTAAAAACACGTGTGGTTTTATACAAAACATTTGACAAATGAAATGTCCATTATTCCTTACTTGGACATGCTGATTTGCATATCAACAGTCATGTCATCTTAAACTTAAATATCATGTGATTTTTACCGTTGCTACTCGCCTTCTCATCAAGTTTTCCTCGTGAAATTCCTAATAACTTCGTTATGTAATGTTTTTTTTAATTGGTCTTAACGTGTGAATGTGGGATTCATCTCAGAATAGATAAAAACAATTATCAATTATCTGGCCAAATGGTTTCTGAACAAAGAGAGAATATATTCAGATTTGATCTCCGAAGCAAATAAAAATCTTCGACAAATTTAATTCAAATAAAAATACTAGACTTTATACTTTAACAACTCGCTTAAAATCTAACACTTTAGACTCGGCCCCTATGCAAATCAGTATTATTTTTGGTTATACGATTCGCTGTTCCGGTTTATACAGACACAAATAGGTTTGAAAAGCTGAACGTTAACATTTAGACAGACGGACAAAATCATTATTTCACATTCAAAAATTCTGAAAATTAAACTCATCATGGTATTAGGTGGAAAATATGATTTGCAAGAAAAAATATGTTTCATTAATTCATTTCTGAGATTTTCTGCGAAATGTTGGTCCATATAGAAGTGAAACGGACTCAACTATTTAGTTTATCAGCACATAATGTAATATAAATAAACTTTTCACTATATCGATAATTATGATATGACCGACGTCGCCGGGGTGAAATAATCCCGTTGAATATTTTTGTTATTACACGGGTGTTATTACACTAGTGGAATAACTAGGCAAATGAACTCAGAGCGAATAGTAACGCTATATTGTAACCACGAAAATGACGTTATAATCTATTTTGAAACGGCGTTGCAAGTTTCGCGGAAAATTGAACCGTTGAATTTCAAGAATTTAGACGATTTTTCGCTAAAATTCGGGTCATATTATAAACAGAATATAAAATTTGTGCTCATAAAATACAGAATTTATTAAAATCGTCATCTAAAACAGATAAAAACTCGGCACAGCCTCGTTTTTCTCTGTTTATAGATGACTCGTTTAATAAATTCCGTATTCCATGACCACTCATTCAATATCCTCTTCATAAATAAACTTTTCACTATATCAATAACTCTAGCGACGCATGTGAAAGAACTCCACGAAGCCCCGTATTAACTGTAGAAGAGATTTCTTTATCGTCGGCACACAGACGCCATACACGATCGGGTTGAGTCCGGAGCTCAGCACGAAGCACGAGTTTGTTAAATAAAGCAAATCAGGATTAACGGTTTTCAATTTTCCACCGAGAAGGAATCCACCTATCGTGTTCGGTAATGTCAGCATATTAAATGATAACAATAATAATCCGACAGCTAACATTACGTTCTTTTGGTATTTAAATGTTGATAGTTTGGTTTGACTAGTCTGAGAATAAGAAGTGGTAGCTATAGAGACTCGTTCAGTCGAAACATCTACAGTAATCGAAGGCTGTATTGGTACCACAGTTTTCCGAATGTATAACCTAAGATGTACGACAGTAGCTATATAAATAATATCAGTTAAGCATTGTATTGTGAAATAAAATGTTGACACAAAAGTTGATGCTTTTTTGAAATTATTACCGAACAGTACGTCTAAGCGACACACGATCACGTCTAAAGTAAACTTGCTCCACGCAACCAAAGGAATCAGAAGCACGAATAAAGGCACTGTCCAAGATACTAGAATGACATACATCACCCACTTCTTTTGCTTGGCTGCCATGTCGATGGCGCGCGGATTTTGGAGTGTTTTGTTTCTTGAAATACAAATACCAAGAACATGAAATAAACTGACACATTGTATAGAAAGGGAGAAGTAAGCTTTTGACGAACAAAAAATCCCGAGCATATGTCCTTTATTCCGATTTCCAGCAAGGTAAACAAACCACACTAAGCCAACTAAAAGATCACTGATTGCCATGCTGAATGTTAGCCGGCTGAAGCTGGTGAGTTTCTTGTGTCTGTTGTGGTAGAAGCAAGTAAGAATGATGCCGTTAGCTATCACAGTCCACCCGGATATAAATGTCAGTAAAATGTATATATACGGGCTTGCAGGAATCCATACAACGGTCTGATTTTCTCCTCCATTTGATTGTGCCGTCAAGTTTATTGTCTGTAATTATAGTAATTCAATTTTATTTATGTCCATCGAGAGCCATACTTTTTAATTGGCTAAGGATTAATTTTATTCATCAATAAAAATATGTTTGATAACGCATCTTATTTGTAAACTTGCGCATACAAGTACAGTCGATATTGCTCGAGCAACCACGTCTATTAAGCGACCAATTTGATTAAGCGGCCACCATCAAAAGTCCCTCCACCGTAAGCAAAATCTCTGAAAAAGGTGACATTCTTCACGAAAAATTAGTTATTGTTGAATCTTATGTTGTTGGAACCCATTAGAATCGTCTCAATAAGACGATTCTAATGGGTTCGAACATCATAGGATTAACGACGACTTGACCGACAATCTATAAATTCTATCAAAATAAACTGTCACATTTATCATGGTATTTCTTATTAAGCGACAATTGCCATAAACGACCGCTTTTTGGTGGTCCCTTTAGTGGTTGCTTAACACAAGTTTTACACAAGTCACAGAAGAAGCCTGTCTCAATTTGGCGAAGTCTTTACATTCTCGATTCATGATATCAAATCATAAGATACCAAGCAAGTATTTGTTAATCTTATTGAAGATATGCAACTAACCTATTCACATTATGTATTAATCCGCTTCGCGTATTCAAACAGTGTGATTAGGTTTTGAGTGTCATACTTCGATGAATTAGCAAATACTCTCTTTATCTGTTGACCCGTTTTATGCTGGGACCTGTACGAAAACACGCTATTACTTACACATCATGGTGTCACTTTGGAGAGAGAGAGTGAGAGAGAGAGAACGATAGAGATAGATAGATAGATAGATAGATAGATAGATAGATAGATAGATAGAGAGAGAGAGAGAGAGAGAGAGAGAGAGAGAGAGAGAGAGAGAGAGAGAGAGAGAGAGAGAGAGAGAGAGAGAGAGAGAGAGAGAGAGAGAGAGAGAGAGAGAGAGAGAGAGAGAGAGAGAGACAGGGGAAGACAGACTGGGGAGACAGACAGACAGACAGACAGAGAAAGAGAGAGACAGCGAGACAGACAGATACACAGGGTGAGAGTAACAGAGAGAGAAATTACTTGAGATAATTAGCTAGAAAGAGTTAAAGCTAAGTTATAAAATGAATGTAATACAGTAAAGATTATTTTCAAAATGCGATGAGTTTTTTTTTTTTTACATATAGAGGTCAACCACTTTGATGTCTTTATTTATTCTAAATTTGTAAAAACATTATGGAATAAAAAATATATTAAAGAGATTATCTTCTGGGGCTCAAAATTATCAAATTATTTAAAGTTTTTTAAAAAATTGAGAAATATTGTTTCACGGGAAAAAAATTAACAACTTGGGTCTGTTTTACTTAACATATAACGATCATTTTTTGCGTAAGTCACGATTTGTGATTTTTACTTACGATTATTTTATTCGTTAGAAGTTTAGTAAAACGGGACCCTAGTTCCGCCTTAATCATTTGTGGCCCGTCATATGAAAAAAGGGACTATCTGGGAACTCTTTCACCCTTTGCTGTTTAATCCCTGCTTTTTACGTGCCTGTGATTTTATGATTGAGAAAACATTGTGAAAAAAAGAAGAAATTGCTTCTGACAAGCAATTTCTTCTTTTTCCACACTATTTTCTACCCTACTGAATGATTATTTTTCAAATTAAATCCACTTTTAGTTTTCGTCTGTAAATCTTTGAATTTGGACAGGTCAAAAATTTTGTAAAACAGGAAAGGGTTAAAATAAATATTTGATAAAGAGATTGGTTCCTCAAAAGTTCGCCTTTCTAAAAAATTTTTACAGAACGGTACCATGATCATCCTAGATTTATAGAAAAACCCAGCTCATTTCGAAAAGTTCGACCCAGATCAGCCTGCGCAGCCTGACTAGGGTTGACACTTTTCGCACTACCCAAATAAGTGTGACGGGTTACATTTATAAACCATGGGGAGCAATGCCTGAGAAACTGATCTATACCCACTTCTTTCCTACCTAACATTTTTCAACAAAGAATATTTTTTGTTTGAAAGTAAGAATCAATTTGCTCCCCTATTTGAAAGAAAATGTGCGGAACACTCTCTCTTCTACCACATTTCGAGCCGCCGTCATAACGCAGTTGGTAGCGCGTCGGACTGTCAATCTAGAGGTCCCGGGTTCGATCCCCGACAGCGGCACTCATTCTTTCCGACTATTTGTCTCTCACCAATGGGTTGATAATCGTAGACCTATGTGAGATAGCAGCTGGAGGCTAGGAAAGGATGTGATAGTTGTACTGGTGAGAGAAATACCAGGAATCCATTGTTAGGTGCTCCAGCCACCGCGATATGACTGAAATAGTGTTGAAAGCGGCGTTAAACTCCATTCAATCAATCAATAAATCTACCACACTTCGTTTTCAATTGGTCGATGGGTCAGCTCGAAACAGTTGTGATTGCCGTTAAACTCATAGGCAGTTACAACTTTTTCGTGCCTAGCCATCATATTTTCTAAAACTCTTCTAGACCGCGAATGAATTAAATGAGCTAATCAGACATCATTTTATACAAGGGGAAGAAACTAACAAATCTTTAAAAAGATTTTCAATTTGTAATATCACAGCAAATAAAGCCCTCTTTTTTGATAATTTCAATTTTTTTGGGGGGAAAATGCAAACATTTTTAGAAAAGCACAGAAAGTTTTTCAAGAAAACCAAATTAACTATATTTGCTGGAACTTACATATATAATTTCTTTTTATTTTCTCATTCCTCAAATGTTAAAGAAACTTTCCTTTATGTTCATTACGTAGATGCTCATGTTTACGCTGTAAAAAATAAGATATTATAAGAAAAATATCACTTACAGAAATGCTTTTATCAGCCGAAACGTCATTGATACAAGATATGATTATTTCTAAGCAAAACCTCATTATGGTCCTGTAAAGCAGATTTCTCTTTTTTTTTTCAAAAAAAAAAAAAAAAAAAAAAAAAAAAAAAAAAATCTGAATAAGTGCCTAATCGTGTTCTTGTTGTATGTGTGTGTTTTTTTTTTTAAACTTTTCGCAACTTTAATTAATTTAAAAAGCAGTAAGTATAAGCTAAGATCAGACTGCACGTCTGAGCAGGCTCATCTTAGGCTATATTGTTTTCAAAGCATTGCCTTTAGCAGGAATATTTCGTGATAAAGGGGGAAATGCTCGCTCATTAACTAACACAATTTAAATTAAAGAAGTGAATTATTACCTTTGTTAAATTCTGCATTATTTCATTATCCATCATTTCATTATAAAGTTCCTACAGCAAGAATTATAATTGTACCCATGCGAATTTCCTACTACTGTCCCTTAAAACCATGGTAACGATTTTTCCTCTAAAGATTAAATTCCATCTATTAATTCTGATGAATAAACTTTATCTATAATAATAATGTGCTTAGATACCATTCAAACTTTTTATCTATATTTTTATATATCATGGACGTACACGGTTTCACCTTTTAAAAGGGTTGGGGTAGATATTGTCGGTAGTTTGCGTGGTCTAGAATTAAAGCTTTCGGTTCTTGATCAAAAGGCGTCGTGTTCGATTCCCGTAAGTGGCTATCGACCTTGGTTCTTTCATTGACCAGCACATTCGGTGCGAGTACTGGTGGATTTTCCAGGAAGCATAATCCAGAGGAATTAATCTAAATTGCAAGAACTTGTTTCCACATAAATTTAAATAAAAAGGTTTAATCCAAGTGAAATCGCGACCGTTTTAGTCGAATATTTATAACAAGACATCCGATTCAACAAGATTAAATGTAACGTTGAACAGTATTTCTGTCAAATTGCGATGTCTCGAGCACCTACAGTTAACAACATCGTGAAATTGACAAGGTGAATGATTTTGGAATGATTTAGGAATGAAATTGAATGAGTGTGAGGAGCGAGTTTTGAGTGAATTTAATGGGAGGTAATCCTATATTGCAAAGGGGGTGTTCCAAATATATAGTAAAATGTGCCCACGCTTAGATTTTTATGATATTGTGGGTAATTGTAGTACTGGGTATACTGTTCAAGGAAATGACTTTTTTTCCAAACTGAGTAAAGAGGGTCGACCATAAAGTACCCGAAAGCACATCGTATCGAATGCAAAGGGGTGCCAGGAAAAAATATCACCTTGCAAGGAAATTTTGGAATCTGTTAAAAGAATTTGTTACTGATTTAAAAGACAATTGGTACCTATATGTTTTTATATAGGTTGGGATCTTATTTCTGTTTCCTCCTAATAGATAGCCCAAAAAGTTCTTGAAAAATTCATGAAAATTTGAAAAAAATGAAATGATGTTCTGAGTTAAAGGGTTAAAATTTTTAGGTTGTAGCTCTAGTCCAGTTATCAAACTTTTTTTAAAATTAAGATACATATGTTTTTAATGTTTACAGAAAGTTTCATTGAAATCGAAAACCGGTAAGTTAGTCGAAAATCTCTTGGTGTAGAAGATAGTGGGTGGGGTAAGGAATAGATTTCACCCATCGGAGAATCTTAAAGTGTGAATAACTTTTCAACGGCTGTAGACAGGGTGTTCATATTTCACACATAGGTCCTTTGTGACAAAGCCTATTTACAAACATTAGTCAAAATCAACTGTCAAGGTCAAAGTTAATTATCAAGGTCATTGTTATAAATAAAAAAAAACTTCATTGAGCCTGGGGAACATACTTTGCAAAAGTAATGAATGATGATTTTTATTTTCAATTATAGTTTCTTTAAACAAATGTTTTTCAGTTTGTTCCTAACTCAAAGTCATTTGTGAAGGTCAATGTCAGATTTTCTTTCAAACAAACTCATTTCAGTTGGTTCCTTACTTTAGGTCATGTTTGAAGGTCAATGCCACATATGAGGATGGTGGGTAGGATTTGACACTAAGTATTTTCTGTCACAATCCTGTAGAAGTTACTTTTTCTATGTTTTACAGGTCCGTTTTAGTAATAAGATTCCTTCCAAAAAAACGCGAGACACTTTTAGCAATAAATCAAAATTTAATAGATCTGTAGGTTATGAAATGAAAAACTTTGAAAGGAAAAACAGTGTGGTAAAAGAAGGAATCTCTTTTTACAAGCATTTTCTTCTTTTTATACAGTGTTTTCCCTTGGATAATGAAAATGTCGATTTTTTGGATAGGCAATTTATATATTTGAATTTGTTAAGTTTACAAATGAAGATGAACAATCACTACATTCCTGAAGGACCTGCAACATTCCGGCATTGCTGATACATGTACTAGTCCTTCCTAAAATATACTTGCCTCCGGTCCGAGGGTTAATGTCTGTGCTGACCCCTAGTCTTAATTCAAATAAGAAATACTACTATAACGATAATACAATTTGAAAGAATCTTTTTCCTTCGTAAATAAATGATTCTCCTAGGTCTTAAGGCAAATGTTGTTTGTAAACAAGGGGGAAAGAATGAAACTAAATCAATCACCTGAGTGTTACTGGTCCTTGAAGTGACATTCTGGCAAAGATTCATAGAAATTAGCCTAGTTGTTGAGATGTAATTCAATGAAAAGGGTCAGCATAGAAATTATTGAAATTGGTATATTGGTTAAAAAGGTGATTTTTTTTCATCCGCCAAGTCAAACAGATTTTCATGCCAATTTCAAGAACAATGTTTGCAATGGGTTTCCAAAGCAATATTCTTGAAAAGTTGCATTGAAATTGGCTTGATGGTTCAGGAGGAAATGTTGTTCAAGGATTTAATAGTGAAAAAAAAGCCATGGGCATATTTATGGGCCAATCCGAATTTTGCGAACTATATTTGAGAAGGGTTACCCAAGGAAAGTTCTGGCAAAGTGTCATCGAAATTGCCTTGAGGGTAAAGGAGGAGAAGAAGTTTTAAGAAATTTGGAAGACGGAAGTCACATGATGCACGACCTGCGACGGACTAGGGATCCTAAAAGCTCCCGTTGGGAATGTTGTGCTCTGGTGAGCTAGAAATCAAGAAACGATACAGTTCCCTATTACGTTAAATCATATCTAAATATTACATTTATAATTAAACTAAAAAGTTTAAGAGATATTGTGTAGCCAATTTAGTGAAAGTAAGACATTAAGCTTTAAACTCGAGTTGCGACAAATGACATATTTTCTGTTTCTTTCTGATCTAGAATTGTGCTTATTTTAATCAAATTCAACCAAATAGTTTATGGTAATTCTTTTAGACATTTGGGACAGAATTAGGACATTAAACCAAAAAGAAACAAAAGATGTTTTAAAAATATTTATGCCCCCATAAAAGCAGGCCAATGACCTATTTCTTGTCAATTAACAAAGGGCAATGACTCAAAAAATATGATGAGTATAGTTACGGTTCTTGTGAACTGTACTTCTCCTCATTAGATGAACAGACCGACAAAGAGTGGTGCAAAACAACAGCAAAATCTCAAATATGTCTCCTAGAGGATATTACCGGCCCCTTTTCCGTTGCCATTCAAATAAAAAAAACCACAATTTATTGTTATAATAATTTGTTTATATACTTATTTTTTCATAACTGGCCACGATACTTATACTTGGCCTGGTCGATGATATCATAAGGTTACGCATAAACATATTATGTAAATCTTTCATAAACCCTGAAAGGAGTATTGCATTTTAAAAACAAGAGGACCATGATGGTCCTAGATCGCCCCCCTGAGTCTATTTGATCCCTGGAACATCACATGAATTAAATAGGCAGATGTCAACAACGTGACACTTTCTACATAAGATCAATACAATGAACTGTTTTCAGCCAAGAGCAAGACAGATATGCCTTTTTGCTCTTTGATTCTATTCAAAAAGGGTTGCACCAAAGCCAAAATATGAACCCAGGGTCTTGATAGGAACAAACTTGGTAGAGGTCCACTAGATGATGCTACATACCAAGTATGAAAGCTTTCCACCTTCTTGTTTTAGAGAAGAAGATTTTTGAAGATTTTCATATTTTCACCCTTTTTGTTAAGGGTAAAGGAAAAGTTAAGGGTGGATTTCTTTTATTTGAACAACTTTGGTAGAGCTTGCTTGACCCAAGGAACATCCCTGCAAAGTTTCATCAAGATTGGTCCACTGGTTTAGGAGGAGAAGATGTTAAAAGAAATTGTGGACGACGCACGCTGGCGACGGACATTCTACCATCACATTAGCTTACATTGAGCACTTCGTGTTCAGTTGAGCTAAAAACAAACATAGAATAAACAAAAATGCTAAGTTTTTGTTTTTTATTTTAGTGTAATCTTTTTTGATGACAATGACCTTGCACATGTAAGACTATCATCAAGTTACTGGATGTGTTAACCTGAGACCATATATCCAACCAAAAATAAACATTGTATATCTTGAATAGGCTCGCATGTTTGTTTATTTTTGCTAAGTTTAACATTTTAGGTGAAATTGGATATAGAACTTGAATGTGTATACATACATGTACATACTTTTAAGCAATTTTTATTTTTGAGTGAGTAAAAAATTATCAAACAACAAAGAACTTTTCATTTTATATATTCATTATCTTAATCACTTTTATAGGCTTTATAGTACATGAAAACTATGCATATGCAATGCATAAATTGATAAGTATAAAGAAATTATAGCATATTAAACTACCCCATCCACTTACCTAAACATGGATGACCTTGACCTCAGAGATTTTAGATCTCAAGTGATTTGATTCATTATGATGTCACATATGAGTAGTGTATCTAGAAAAGGATTGAAGTAATTGGCAAATATCATTTTTTATGATGTGCAGACAGATAGGCAAATATCTAAGAGACAGACAGACAGACAGACAGATAGATAGCCAGTCACTAGCACACAATATTTTTCCTATTCTTTTCAACTCAGGCAAATAACAAACAAATTCTGTAAAACTTACTGTAAGATACTATTGAAATTTTTGCAAGGATTAGAGAAAATCAAGTTAATTATATTTTTCATCTTACCCCACCCACTCTTTCAACATTGGGGTAAAGCAAGGGCTGTAACTTGACCCAGTTTAGTGATACAAAAAATCTTATGCAGTAGATGCCTTGACTATTTATTATTTGCAAATTTGTATAAAGATAAATGCATAGACATTTAAATAATGTCTATTTCAGGACATAATACAAGATTTTGGATGAATTTTGAAACTAAAGATATGCATTTATTAGCATAAAAAATAATGTTACCGGTTTTCAATCTTCTTTAAATTTTTAAACAAGAAAGAAGGATAGTAGAACTTATTTTTTGAAGAGTAACTAAACTGGACTAGCATCAGAAGGTACTAATCAATGCCCTCAAAATTTATATTCACCTCAATTTTTTTAAAAAAATAAGCAATTTTTATATTCAAGAGTATAAAAATTCGCCAAACAACGTAAAACTTGCCATTTATATATACATTATCTTTATAATGACTATAAACTTTACAGTACATAAAAAACAATTCAAAAATTGATAAGTAAAAAGAAATTATAGCATATTAAATTACCCCACCCACTTACCTCAACATGGATTAAGACAAGGGGCTGTAATTTGACCTCTTCTTGAGATATTGACAAATGAAAGTTTGTTCTGTGGTACATTTAATGTGTAGTATGTATTTGCAAAGTTTCATGAAAATCCATGCGTGGGCACTTTTGGAACACCTCCTTTTGTTCGGGATGAACAAAATTTGCGATATTGATTACCTCCCTTTAATAAAAAAGTGCATACAAGTTCTGTTCACAGCTTCAAATTTCATCAAGAACCTATGAGGCGCTAACTAGTTGAATTATATCAGTGAAATCGCGATTTTTCTCTGTCAAAATTAATTTTGAATGATGTTGTCGATTCTCTATTTTTCAATAGGTTTGATCGTTTTTGAATGGTTTGAGTGAGTGTTTGGAATGAATGAATGATTGTAGTGCTGAGTGATCGATTTAGAATGGTTTAGATTGAGGTGAATGTCAATTTCACGATGTTATTAACTGCATCTATTGATTTCTAGTACTGTCCACACCATTCAGTCCAACCACAATGTCCTTTCTGAGCATCAAATCGCGCATCCTAGATAGACTTACGCTTATCTGTCCATAAGTCGCAAACGCATATCGGAAGGAACACTCAGTGTCACCCGGAAATCGAGCCATGGAGTCCGTTTAACTAAACTTCTTACGAAAAAATAATCGTAAGTCAAAATCAACATACCGTACCTGTTGTTTTCATTCATTGTTAGATTCCGCCACGCAATATCTCATTAGAATTGTCTTAAGAAGAAGATTCCAATGAGATGATGCATGACGAAATTCAACATTTAGTTACTACTGTAAAGGCAACTTTATTTTTTTAAAGAAAAATGATCGTAAGATGTTTAGTAAAGCGGGCTACTGGACATCATTATCAAAAGCCAAAACCACTACCAACTGTGCTTTGGCCGATGTTAAGGAGGTACAAGAGAAGGTATAATCCGGGAACTCCATGAAACAGTCATTTGTGATTTGTTACGCGAAAAGGGAACTACTAGGAACTCCGTAGAATGCTTATTTAGTAAACTAATCGAATATTTATTCGAAAAACTGATTAATTTCGACAGAGGCTAACCACAGGTCGCATTTCAAAACTTATCAAACAGTCAAGTGTCAAAATTTTGTATCTTATTGTCAGGCTGCGCAGATGGTCTTATTCTCTTTACCTGGAATGATCATTCTACTTTACTGTATAAAATATTTTAAAATGTAGACTCCGTTTGACTCTCATGGAACCAGCCCTGCGTTCAAGATGTAAAAACGTTTTGCGAACGGTTTGAGATGATACCCCGCTTTGCACGTGCACATACGTGCAAAGCGAGGTGTCATTTCGAAAACGTTTCGCAAAAGTTTGCATCCTGAACGCAGGGCTGTTTCTGTTTCTTTTTTGTTTCTCATTTTATCATTGTTTCGTGGTGGGTAAAAATACACAGATCTATGGTACATGGTAGTCTGTACCAACTGTCACCCAAATAAGCTATAGTTAAGAACACCTTGAAATTTGCAAATTTGCAAAAATATGTGTAATCGATAACATCTTTTATGGTCATAAATTTATTGCATTTAAACAGAAATGAGGCTTTATATTAAAGCATATGTTCTTTCAAATTCAGAAAATTCCCTGTCGAAAATGAAAATAATCTAATTTAATTTACTATAATGTT